>CM057340.1:693003376-694253376 GCA_030015575.1 Agapanthus africanus
GGGCACGTGAGGCGCTTGGCACTGGGCGCCAACCACTGAGTGCTAAGCACTCTTTATTAAGCAGCGCCCACATGAGCGGCACGTGTGGCGCTCGGCGCTGTTTCTTTCTTTGTCCATTTTTCTAAAGAGTTCGATTCTTTGTTCTCCCCTGGATCTTCAATCTCCAAGAACAAATTCATCCCCTATGAGAATTAAATTCTCATTTGTGGGAGACTTGTCTCATGGATCTTACATCCAGAGAAAGAACTATGTTCTTTTATGAGGGTTAAACCCTTAGGTATGCAGATGAGATACTACGATCTCTATTTACCTTGAAGAAAGTTCTTCATCCTTCTTCTCTCTTAAAGCTCTTTTTTGCTTGCTCTTCTTTTTGAACTTGAAGTTTATGGGGGGGGGGGGGGTTCTCTGTACAAGACTTGAAGTCTTGAGGCCTTTATATAGTGGAGGCAAGTTTGCCGATTTAGTTAAAGAAATCTCTCATTGAGAGATCCTTAATTGATTTGGGGATTTTATCCACCGTTGGATCTTTGATCCAAGGACTTCTGTTTTACAGAAGATATTTTTCTTGTTTTTAACAAGATTGGAAAAATATTTTCCATATAGAGCTTATTCTGTAATTTGGTGATTTTTAATCACCATTGGATCTTTAATCCAACGGTGCTCTGTTTTACAGAGCGTAATCTTTCTTGTTTAGAAATATTGTGGAAATAGTTTCCCATACAGAGCTTATTCTTTAGCTTGGTGATTTTTAATCACCCTTGGATTTTTAATCCAACGGTGCTCTGTTTTACAGAGAGGAATCTTTCTTGTTCAGGAAGATTTAAGGAATATTCCTTCAAACAGAATTTAATTCTGTGTTTTGATGATTTATTATCTCCGTTGGATCTTTGATCCAACGGCATAGAACTTTTAGTTCTGGCGTCGGCGCTCTCGTGCGGGGCACGTAAGGCGCTGCCTCAGAGTTTTTAACTCTTGGCGCCGGCGCTTTCGTGCAAGGCACGTGAGGCGCTGCCTAAGAGTTTTTAACTCTTGGCGCTGGCGCCTTCGTGCAAGGCACATGAGGCGCTGCTTCTTTTTAAATTTTGAACAGAGCCTTGCTCTTCTATTATTAGGGGGAAACAAATGCTCCCCACCGTTGCGCTCATGTGGCTAACACGTTGGTGCAGCGATGGCTGCTTTTCCGACTTTGGATTTTCTTGGAAGTTGGATCGGCTTCCCCTGGCTATGAGTAGGGCCTTTGGCCCTTGAGATGACTGTTGTTCATCTTCTTTTGTTCTTCCTTCTTCTGAGAATTTAATTCTCCTTTCAGAGCTTAGATCTCTGCCCAAAGAAATCTCTTCTTAGAATTAGAACTCTGCCCAAAAATTTGGTAAGGATTATAATCGAATCCCTTGACAGAGCTTTGCTATTCTGAGATTGTAGATCTTAAGATGTATTTTAAGGTTTCTTTAACCCGTTAATTAGAACACTGTTCATATTTCATGAAGAACTCTTAAGAGTTTGTTTTACAGATCTTAAAGATCTTGGGGTTTTACTCTGTAAAAAGCTTTGCTTTTGAGGTTTCTGGTAGATTATACCTTTTTTTTTACAGAGCATAGCTCTTTAGAAATTTCTGGGGAATTTTTATTCCCCTCTTAATTACATTTGGCAGATATGATTTCTGTCTGCAGAGCACTGCTCTCGAGGGAGTTCAACTCCTTGGCCCAATGAGTTTCTTATTAAATGAGAATCCTTTTAAGATTCCCTCCTTAATGAGAGACTGTCTCATCAATGATGAGCCGTCACTTTGATTTTGTGGGTCCCCCTTGGTCCCTTTCTCCTGCATTGCAGTATGGCACAATTTTAAAGTACCAAGTGTCAGGATTCAGATTATAGCGTCGGCAAATAACCCTCGCCTTTTTTTTCGTGCAGGTACCACGGCTTTTGATTCATCCTTTCCTTTTGTTCGTTCAGAGAGCGCCTTCGCTGACGCGCCCGTGGATCGGGAAGTCTTCGTGCTCATTAAAGATCGCGACCTGGAGAAAAAATCTCTTCATCTATGGGGGTCGTGATACAATCAAATCATCCAGGGTCGGCGTAGTTTTTCTTGTGCAGTACCCTCAGAGCCCATTTCAGCGATTCACTACGTCGACTCGCCTCAGGTGAATTACGCTGTAGAGGAGGTCAACTAGACCTCAGAGGGTCGCCTTCAGCCTTCTATGGCCTCAATACCTGTACAGCCGTCGATGGCTTTGGATATTTTAGGGCGGCGCATATGTCAAGGCGAGTCGCGCCCTTGGGGACAAGTATACATGATTGGCTTGACTCCTCGCCATTCAGCCGGATAACTGTAGTGGGCTCGATACATCTTGTCGGCCAAGAAATCACTGCTGCTGAAGCTCGGGTTGTACCCCGCAATTTATGCGTCTCTTTTCCAGTATTCCATACCCCCTGTATGGTGGGTCAAAGCTTTCTTGGAACAATGGAACATCCCGACTCACACCTTTCTTCTATCAGATCGGGAAGTTTCAATCTCCTTGGAGGATTTCGCGGAGATCTCCGGCTTACTCGTCAGAGGGGAACATTATGAGGAGATACTTCCCCCTAACGAGCACATCTTTGCCACCAAATCAGTGGTGATGGGCCTTACCCCGGAGAATGCCATTCAACATTGATTCCCGAGCCTGATCAAGGTGATGTACATTTACGAGAGTCTATTTCTAGAGTCTGGAGGGCACGGAGTCAGCTTCACAGATTTCTTCGCCCGCTTCGTTCACCCAGCAGTCTTGTCAAAACAAGCCGCGATATTCTCTAAGCTTGATGACCCGTTCGGTTTTAGTTTGGATAACCAGCCGACGGCGGAAGCAGATTTAAGAAGCTTCTTCATTCCAGACACCCCGGTCGTCCCTTTTGCAGAGCTTGCTGCTTCAGACGTCGATGAAGAGACATTCTTCCTGGGGTTTATTGGCTTGTGGTTGAACTGGTTCGTGCTTCCGATGCACCCTCGCTATATGAGTCCGCCAGTCTTTTACCCAGCCCACCGCATGGTTACGGGGACGCGTGTGGCCGTTCGGATTGCAGGGCTGGCTCATCTATACCATGGCCTGAGCTTAGCAGCGGATACTATTCAACCTGGAGTAAAACCTGTACATCTTCCGCTGCATTACTTTACGTCCTGGGTCGAAATGCACGTGCTTGTTGCTTTCGGAGTCCACAAACGGTCCCGCTTCTACGACAGCTATAACTTTGCCCGGGTCATGTTTCTAGTTGACGCTTCCGCATTAGATCCGTCGTAGCGAGAGGCTCGACGTCTGGTCCTTCGCCCGCGTATGGTCGGGGATAGTATGACTTTTGTCGACAGAGTCTTAACTATCGGCAAGGAATCTACCAAGGCAGTGCAACCGCTGCATGATACTTTCAAAGACGGGGCTCCTACGTTGAAGGCTCGGGAGATCCTGCACTTATATTCGATCAGGACAGGCTTTCTAGTGTTCAGGCAAGGCGCCTCGGCATTGTTCATGATGTATAACCCGCACTGTTTTACTCAACAGTCGGGTTATGATCACCGCTCGGGGCTTTCTTAGCCGAGCCGGTTGCTACGGAAGAGGGTATCCGCAGCGCGCTGCACCACTTTATGCGGCTAAACACGGGGTCTAGCTTTCTCATCAGCGAGCTAAGCTACGTGCCGAAATCTTCGAATGCCTACGTGGCGTGGTATCAGCACGCGATTGATGCTGTTGTCAGGGAAGAGAAGTGGCTATTACTTGATCATAAGGATGTTGTCCCAGCCGGTAATCCAGCAGTTCCTTTGAAGCGACGGACCATCGTTCGTCCTTCCTTAAGAGAAGCTGCTGCGGTTGTGGTCCCGCGCGCCTTCCCTGAGAAGCCTCTACCCCGTGTTCCTATAGAAACGACAGCTGTAGCGTCCACGGAGTTTGGCGTTGGTGTGGAAATCGGGACCCGCCGCCCAAAAATGCCCGTTAAGCGCAAGCTCTTGTCATCGGCCGTGTTCCCCTCCGAACGGCGGCCGAGACGTGATGACGCCTTGCCTGAGATTCGGGGCATATGCTATATGGTTTTATCCGTCCACCTCTCCGAAGATGCCAAGTTGATTTATGGTACCGTGTATCGGAGCTTTAGACGGATGCGGCCGATGTAGCAGACTTCGTCAGATTCCCCCTCGCTTGAGGGGTTTTTGATTGTAGGGACGCTCTTCCCTGCAGGCGCAAGCCCCTGCAGTTAATTACGCTACCGCATCGCGGTAACAACTTTATCCTTCTCCAGAATTTCACTTCGTGTCGTAGGTGTTTGTTTTGTTTGTGGTTGCCCGTGGATTGTATACGGAGACTATTTATTTCGTCGTCCGTAGGACGTGGATTAGTCCAAATCCGTACTTTCTTAGATTTGGGTTTTGGGTTTTGGTTTAAGGATACGTTAGTCATATTTGAAGCTAAGATCAACTTAAACGTTTGTTAAGGATACGTTAGTCTAATTTCCAGACTAAGATCTACTTAACGGGATCGTCTAGATCCATTTCCAGTTTAGGAACATGGTGGTCCATTTAATATATGGCCGTCGGGACCCGTCACCTCTCTGACAACGTTGAAGGATTACAACGATATGTGTCAGAGGAGTTCGGAGATGTACCCTTAAACCAAAGTTGATTGGGGGTTTTATAGTCCAATTTGGGACTAAAGTCTGTTTGAATGTTTAAGGATACGTAAGCCATATTTGAGGCTAAGATCAACTTAAACGGGACTGTTTAGATCCGACAAAAGAGCATTTGAGGGCTCTATTGTTCCAGTTTAGGGACATGGGGGTCCATGTTCCGGTTTAGGGACATGGGGGTCCATGTTCCAGTTTAGGGACGTGGGGGTCCATTTCATTTGTGGCCGTCGGGATCCGTCACCTCTATGACGTCGTTGAAGGATTACAACGATAGGTGTCAGAGTAGTTCAGAGATGTACCCTTGAACCAAAGTTGATTTAAGGGAGTAGTTGTGCTCGGTCAATTTAATTTGAGGACTTATGGCCACGATTAGGCTAAGTCCAGTTGAAGATGTTCAACACTTTCATTTGTTTTTGGCCTATTAGGCCTATGCTAGGGCTTTTCCTTTGTTTAATAATGCATAGCATTAATCTTGGTTTCTGTTGAACCTTTATTTAGGCTCTGCCCCTTTTATTTTTATGATGCAGAGCATTTGTCAGGCGCTTTGCGCCAATCACTGAGTGCAAGCGCTTGTGGTGATGACACGTGTCACGCAAGCGCAGTGCGCTGCGCCAGTGCGCTGCGCTTGCGCTGCTGACACGTGGCGCGCTCTGGTGAGTTGCGCTACTTTCAGAGAGCAATGCTCTATCTTAAAAGCGCAAAGCGCAAGTGGTTCAGATGCTGACACGTGGCGCTCTCTGGTGGCTTGCGCCAACCCAGGAGCGCAGCAATACAGTTTTTGCAAGTGCAAGGCACTATTTCAATAATCTTGAGAATCTTTAAGATTCCAGAACCAATGGTTCATAAAAGAAGTGCAAAGCACTGCTTGATTTCTTGATCTAATTTAGATCAAATAAAAACAAGTTTTTTCTTATTTCAGGAACCAGAGGTTCATAAAAAAAGTGCAAAGCACTGTTTATTATGTGAAGATCATTGATCTTGTTCTTAGATCAACGATCTATTAGAAGAAATTTCTTCTATTTAAAAGGTCTTTTACCTTTTTTCTTCTTGAAATTCCTTCAGAGTTTTCTCTGTTTGAAGTTCTTGATTTTTTTACAAATGTTGATGCCTTTGAATTGAGGTCTAGGGGCCTTAATATAGTGCCCATAAATTTGTTAAAGAGATCTTTCTCTGAGTGATTTGGGGAATTTTCCCCACCGTTGGATCTTTGATCCAAGGGCTTCTGTTTTACAGAAGGCAATCTTCTTGTTTTAACAAGAACAGAAAAATCTTACTCGAATTTAATTCTGTTTGGCGCAAACGCCCAAGCGCGTGACACGTGTCAAGCAGCGCAAAGCGCAGCGCAACTGCGCTAGCGCATCTACGCTGACACGTGTCGCGCAGCGCAAAGCGCAGTGCAACTGCGCTGACACGTGTCACGCGGCGCAAAGCGCAGCGCAACTGCGCTAGCGCATCTGCGCTGACACGTGTCGCACAGCGCAATACTTGCGCAACTGAAGCGTTGCTTCCTTTATTTTTTTTTAAATAGAGCTTTGCTCTGATTGGACGCGCTGTCTTAGGCGCTGTGCTGATGTATCAGCGCCTGACACGTGGCGCGTTGCGCGCAGCGCAAAGAATCTGAAGCGTTGCTTCATTTACTAAAGTTTAAATTTTCAAAGTAGAGCTTTGCTCTGATTGGGGGAAGATGAAGCGTTGCTTCATCTTCCGCCTTGGAATTTGAACAGAGCTTTGCTCTGATTGGGGTAAACAAATGCCCCCCACCGTTGCGCTTACGTGGCCTCCAAACGTGAGCGCAGCGGTGGCAGACTCCCAACCGTCGCGCCATCCCTTGGAAGCTAAAAGAGCATTTGATGCCTATAAATAGGACCTTTGGTCCCTTAGATGATTTTCATCTCTAAAATTTTACTTTCAGAACTCAGAGCCCTGCTCTTTATTTTCAAGAACTTCAAGAGTTAAACTCTTAAAACTTTTAGGTGAAAATTTTAATTTGGATTAAATTAAATTAAATTAATTTTCATTGATAGAGCCTCGCTCTAAATAGATCCCTGATATAAAGGAAACCCATTTAGGGTTTCACTTAGCAGAGCTTTGCTCTACAGGTCTTAAAGGGATCTAAAGAGAACTAAAGGGGACCCTATTAGGGTTCCATAGAGCTCTGCTCTCTGAAAGATTTTCCTTGGATTTTCTTAATTCATTAATGAAGCTTTGCTCCTTCCAACTCATACAACAGAACTCTTATGAGTTTTTCATTGATCTTGGAGTTTAAAGATGGCATTTTATTCCTCAGTGCATTATATCGTTTTTCTTAATTAGTTTTTCTGATAATTTTGTTGATTTTTTTTCACAGAAACAATGGACGCTCATATGTATGCTCTTAACGAGATCATCTCTTACGGGGACATCCGCCGACTTGGCCGTTCTCAAAATCGAGAGTTCACAAACGTGGAGTGTGCTAAAATCATGAGCCGCTTCGACGCATACAACAGTCCACTGCTTCCCCGACGTTCCTCTCTCCTTAAGCTTATCGTGGGAGCCATCCGGGAAGCGCTTCCCCTATTCTGTTCCGGTGTGCCGCTTAGGGCGTTGGATGCCACCGAGGATAAGGTGCACTCGGTGTACCTGATGAACTTTATCTCGAAGAGACGACGAGAAAGTCTCGTCGATCTCTTGCATGAGGTCTTTCAACAGTCTGCCATACTCGCTGCTTATCGGAGGGTGGAAGACATCAGGGGGGATCCTGACGCTTGTGCTCGCGAAAGAAAGCACACCAGGATGGTCCGCGAGGCTTGGAAAGTCATAGATAGGGTCGCTTTCGAGTTCCTCAATCCATGTCCTGGGTTCGAGGTTATACCTTTGTGAAAATATTTCTCGTTTATTGCTTTATGATTGTAAGAATTTTTGGCAATATTAATGGAAAAGTTTTATCCCAGCTTGTCTTATTTTTCGTTCTGAGTCTTTTGCCTATGCATGAATGAGTGTGTCTCAAGCGCTTGATCAAATGCAAATCGGATGTTCTTTCTGTCGCTTCTCTCTTTCTTTTATTATTAGCATGCTGTCTTGATAAACATAATTGGAAGATAACTTAGTTTTTCCAAAAGATAGCGATGGCTTAGGCCGCAGGTTCGGATCTGCCGCCTAAGACTTTTCAACTCTATGAGCCGTGAGAGTCTCATAGAGACTTTTCTCCCTACGGATCGAGAGGATCTCGTAGGTGGGTTTTCTCCTTAGGAATCGTGAGGATTCCTAAGTGTGTTTTCTCTTGTAAGTCGTAAGGATCTCATAAGAGAATTTTTCCCTCCTACGAGTCGAGAGGACCCGTAAGCGGTTGTTTCCCTCCTTGTCGAGTTTCGAGTTTGGAGAGTGAGACCCGTGGATAGTATGCAAGAGACCGTTTTGGGACAACTTGCAGGGTCCCAGTGCTTAGGAAACAGGCTCCTTTTATGCCTACTGCCTAAGGCTTCATCTCACGAGTCGAGCCGCATCGAGAATTTCTCGCAAAGACATCAGTTTCTTCACAAGTCGAGACGAATCGAGCATTTCTCGCAAGAATTTCCTAACGTCACAGTTAACCTCTGCTATTTATGACAGAAGTCCGTTAGGGTCTGTGGCACTTAGGGTTTTGGCCGTCGTGCTGCTCGAGAAGCCCTGCGACTGCCGTGTCTCTGATCCCTTCAGGGGCTGGACAAGACGTCTTCAAGCAATCTTCCTAGGAAGTTTGACTGTCGGAAGAGCAAGCGTTAGGAATTTTCCATGCCGCTTTTTACTTGAGGTTAGGCTCATTTTGGCGAGCCCCGATGAGTCATATCCACTCCGCGCTGGTGTGGGATGATCTCCGATAGTTTTTCAGGTTTTATGTGAGTTGCCGTCAAGACCCTGAAGCTAGGAATGTAGCCTTTGCTTCATTTGCTGGCATTGCGTCTGCTGTATCGAGACGAATGTCGTGGTGGGAACTAGGGATTTTGCCGTGGCTCCATTTGTTTGATTGTCGCGTCTGAACCCTGCTGGAGGAAGAACGCTGGAGTGACATCTCGTCTGCTGTATCGAGACGAACGTCGTAGTTGTCTTTAGGTTGCTGGTGAACCGTCGAGGTTTGGAACTAGGGATTTTGCCGTGGCTCCATTTGTTTGATGATGTTGCGTCTGCTGTGTCAAGACGAACGTTGGGGTGACATCTCGTCTGCTGTATCGAGATGGACGTCGAGGTTGTCTCTAGGTTGCTGGTGAACCGTCGAGGTTTTGAACTAGGGATTTTGCCGTGGCTTCATTTGTTTGATGATGTTGCGTCTGCTGTGTCGAGACGAACGTTGGGGTGACATCTCGTCTGCTGTATCGAGACGAACGTCGTAGTTGTCTTTAGGTTGCTGGTGAACCGTCGAGCTTTGGAACTAGGGATTTTGCCGTGGCTCCATTTGTTTGATGATGTTGCGTCTGCTGTGTCGAGACGAACATCGCGGTGACATCTCGTTTGCTGTATCGAGACGAACGTCGTAGTTTGTCTTTAGGTTGCTGGTGAACCGTCGAGGTTTGGAACTAGGGATTTTGCCGTGGCTCCATTTGTTTGATGATGTGGTCTTTTGTTGACGTTGTATCTGCATCTTGATGGACTGCGAAAGAACGTCGTTGTTAAAATCTCATCTGCTGTATCGAGACGATTGTTGAGATGAAGCTGGGATTTTGCCGTCGCTTCGTTTTGTTTTGACCGCGAGGTCTTTTGTTGGCGTTGTATCCGCATCTTGATGGGTTGCGAAGGAACACCTTTGTTAACATCTCGTCTGCTGTATCGAGACGATTGTTGAGATGAAGCTGGGATTTTGCCGTCGCTTCGTTTTGTTTTGACCACGAGGTCTTTTGTTGGCGTTGTATCCGCATCTTGATGGACTGCGAAAGAACGTCGTTGTTAACATCTCGTCTGCTGTATCGATACGATTGTTGAGATGAAGCTGGGATTTTGCCGTCGCTTCGTTTTTTTACCGCAAGGTCTTTTGTTGGCGTTGTATCCGCATCTTGATGGGTTGCGAAGGAACACCTTTGTTAACATCTCGTCTGCTGTATCGAGACGATTGTTGAGATGAAGCTGGGATTTTGCCGTCGCTTCGTTTTGTTTTGACCGCGAGGTCTTTTGTTGGCGTTGTATCCGCATCTTGATGGATTGCGAAGGAACACCATTGTTAACATCTCGTCTGCTGTATCGAGACGAAAGCTGAGATGGTTTCTAGGTTGTCTGTGAACCGTCGAGATTTGGCTTCGCTTTCTGGTGGAGCCTGTTGGGAAGGTATGGTTCTCTCTTTGTTGGTGCCCCTGGATTGCATACAGGGATCGATGTGATCTCACCTGTAGGGCAGAAGTTTCATTCATCATTTTTTATTTTTATTATTATTTTATTTCCGCTATGCTCTATCATCTTTTATATCACGAAAGTTGCGATTGCCCAATCATTTCGGCTATTTTTCGCGGTGCCTAATCATTTCGGCTATTTATTTTTATTTTCACTCGCTGCTTTTTATTGCGAGTTGCCCAATCATTTCGGCTATTTCGTGTGCATACGTTTTTACTTGCTGCTTTTTATTGCAAGTTGCCCCATCATTTCGGTTATTTCGTATGCATGTGCGGCCTATCGGCTTTTCACCGTAAACCTGAAATTAGACACCGATTTCGGTATCAGCACCGCTACAACTGGGATATTGCCAGGAGCGAATCATCATCTGCCTCCGTCGATGTTGAACAAAGGTGGCTTAGCGAACGGGGTTAAGGTCCTGTCGACTAAGGCTTTTAACTTCATGAGCCGTAAGGGTCTCACAAAGGTATTTCTCCTTACAAGTCGTGAGGATCTTGTAGGTGTATTTTCTCCTTAGGAATCGTGAGGATTCCTAAGTGTATGTTCTTCTGTAAGTCGTAAGGATCTTACAAGAGGGTTTTCTCCTTGTAAATTGAGAGGACTTACAAGGGTCATGCGAACATATCCCCAGTCACGGATGGGACTTGGTTAGGGAAATGTTTATTCGCGCCCGTGGATTGTATACCAGGGTCAGTATCGAGCCGCTTGTAGGGCAGTATTGGAAGTTGGGGGGTGCTTAAGAACAGGTTCAGGTCTCTGTAGCTTAAGACTTTCAAATCTTATGAGCCGTGAGGGTCCCATAAGAGAGTTCTCCTTACGAGTCGTGAGGATCTCGCAAGTGTATTTTCTCCTTAGGAATCGTGGGGATCCCTAAGTGTGTTGCTCCCTTGTGAGTCGTAAGGATCTCACGCGGGTGGTTTCTCCTCACAAGGTCGAGAGGACCCTGTAAGTGTCCTTTAACGAGGTTGCGCCCTTTCAGGTTTTCACAAACACTCGCCGGTAGTCCTGCTTTTTTACTCACGAAGCCCTTTCGGGTTTTCATCCGTGCCCTTTTTGCTTATGGACATACCCCCTTTTTTATTCTTTTTATTTTTATATATATATATTTTTTACGAGGTCGTGTCCTTTCGGGTTTTCACGAACACTCGCCGGTAGCCCTGTTGTTTGTACTCACGGAGCCCTTTCAGGTTTTCATCCGTGACCTTTTTGTTTATGGACATACCGTTTATTATATATATATATATATATATATATATATTTTAATATTTTTTGTGTCAGCCTAAGGATGCTGCGGTAGTAGTTTAAAGACGTTTCGGTCCGCCATTAGTTTAAGGACGTTTCGGTCCGTTGTCGCCACATTTGAGTCGAATATCTAGTTTACTGACTTTTCGATCTATGGGGCTTTCTCTATGAATGAGCATGATGCCCCCGGCGTATCCATCTTTCTCAGAGCATCCGGTTGTGGCGGGTTCACCTTCCAGTTTTCGGAGAGCGTGAACTTGCCCTGTAGGTATTGGTCTTCAACCCAGTTTTTGAAGACATAGCAATTCTCGATCAGGTGACCTACTGTTTGGTGGTAAGGGCAATAATTAGAACTGTTGACATCATCCAGTTGTAGTTGGTGTTTCGGATCCGGTAGAGTGATAAGCTTGTTATGCACTGCCACTTCGAACAGCCTCCTTGTTTCATTCTAGGAAAACGAGTAAGGACGTCTTAGCCTTTCCTGGAGGGATATGCGTGGACGCACATTGTTTTGACGAACAATTGGTCTAGGGCCACTCGACTGTTGTCGAGTGTTGGCGATGAAGGTCATTTTTCCCTTTCCTTTATCCTTTCTGCTCGATCCTTTGTTTGCGGGGCCGAGATTTTTTTCGAGTAGCGGGCGATTGCACGGCTGAATGTTCTCGCAACTCCTTAATTCTTTCATTTTTGAAATGGATTCCTTGAGGAGAGGGTTGAGGGCAACTTCTTCGTCAGAGTCGCTTCCAAAGGTGATAATTTGTGATCCCTTGGAGTCGGCTATGTGATAGTCGTCGGCGGCTCTTTTACGCTCATCTATCGCATTTTTCCGATGTCTATGAGCTCCACATTTTATCCTGTTGAAGTGTTGCTTTTGAGCAACATATCCTTGCCACCAACACTTAAAGGAGTCGCAGTTTTCGGTAGGATGTATGATCTTCTGATGATATAAGAAGTTAGGATGCATCTCTACTCCACCGAGAGTATTCTCTTCAGAGGGCGGTAGCTTCATTCCTACTGACAGGGCTTTAGGGAACCTTTTCCTCGTCTTGAATTTGTTTTTATCCGCAGCGAATGGCTTTTGATTTGATGGAAGTGCTTCGACTCTTTGGTCTAGTAGTCGGCGTTTGGCTCCTTCCAGTATGGCCATCTCACGCTCTTGATCGGCTTTAACTTTCAGACGAATCTCATTCAGGAAGGCATCGATCAACTCGTCTGATGGCCGCGGAATTTCTGGTTCAGGGTCCGCCCTCGGTTTCTCGGCACAAGGAGCCTCTTTATCATCCGCCAATGAGTGAGAGATCACATGACAACTTGCTACGTAGTCTTCGGATTTATCTGATGAGTCTCCTCCATCGTTTTCGTCCTCAACAAAAGAACAAGCTGTCCCCATCGTGTCCGTCTTCTTTGGAGTGTGCGGCTGTGGTGGGTTTACCTTCAAGTTTTCAGACAGCGCAAACTTGCCTTGTAGGTATTGATCCTCGATCCATCCTTTAAAGACGAAACAATCCTCGATCGGGTGACTTACCGTTTGGTGGTAAGGGCAGTAATTGGGATTATTGAGATCCCCTGGCTGCAACGGACGTTTTGGTCTCGGCAGATTGATGAGTCTGTTGCATACTGCCAGTTCAAACAGTCTTCTCGTTTTATTCTGAAGAAATGAGTAAGGACGTCCTAGTCTCTCCTCGAGGGACGGGCGTGGATGCGCGTTATTTTGGCGAACGACCGGCTTTGAGTTGCTCGGTTGTTGTTGAGCATTGGCAACGACAGTCGCTTTCCCTTTTCCTTTCTCATTTCGAGAGTCTGATTTTGGAGGAGACGGTCCGTGGCCCATTTGGTCCATTTGGGCTAATTTGTCGATCAATATTTGGAAGGTGGTCGGCTTGAAGAACATTATAAATTGCGAGATGGTCGCTTGCGGATCAAGAGTGTCCACGAACATGCCTACCGCAGGTGCCTCTTCTATGCGTTGTTCGCATTTTGACCATAGGTTCCGCCATCGTGTTGCGTATTGGACCCATGTTTCATCGGGCCTTATCCTGGTATTTATCATTGCTGTTATCGGGGTGCGTTCACTAGCACTCGCGAATCTTTGTGTAAACAGTAACTCCATCTCCGCAAATGTTTTGACAGAGTCGTTAGGTAGCTCCGAATACCATTCAAAGGCTGTTTCTGCTAAGCTGCCAACGAATTGGGGAAGCAATAATTTGTCATCGCTTCCAGTATTGCCGCACAAGGCCCTGAATTGAGCGACATGTTGATGCAGATTCCATGTCCCTTTATATACGTGGAATTTAGGGATCGTGTATCCCGTCGGGTAGCTGATTTGGTCATACCAGCTTGGATAGGGTCGTCCGGTTCTAACAGTTTGCCCAGCCGCTTCACTCGCCTGATGAGCTCGTATTTGCTGAGCTATATAGTCATCAAGCGCGGCCTTGGAAATGGTTTCTTCCTTGGCTGCTGAAAGAGCCGGAGGAGGATCAGATGTTTCCCTTCCGTCATTTCCGACAATGACTGGAGGGTCTTCAGCTGAAGGGTCCGGCTGTAACATCATCCCTACCATGTCTTGGAAGAGGAGTGCCATTTATTTTATGTTAGCCGCTTATTCTGCGGCTTCTCTGTCCTTCTTTTCGAGGATTCTACGTAAGAAGTCAGCATCAGTTTCTTGTTCGTGACGCTGCTCTGATGATACTTCCGAACTTTCTTTCGGTTCGGTAAGTGCAACCATCACAGTCATCATTTCCTGAAGCTTCTGTTGCTGCTCCTGGGCTTTCGTCACAGATCGGGTGAGCGGTCGGTGACCCGTCGAAGCACGGCTTTCCTCCTTTCCGGAAGCCATATAAACGGTGTGCACCACTATGCCCCCAGACTTGGGGCGTTTGTATTCGGTGTCTTTGCGATTTGCTAAAGACATAGGGGCTTTTTGCGGCCTCCTTTTTTGAGTGATTGGAGTTGAGGGGGCCGTTGTAGTGGGCACCCAAGTAGCTTTTGCTTTTTGTGGTTTGACAGAGTAATCCTTCTCCTGCCGCACCTTCATCTTTTTCTGTCGGCGGAGATAGTTTTTATCAATCACCGACTCTTGGACCTGTCGCCAGACTTTGTAAATTTTAGAGAACAGCCATTGAGGGGACCGCTCTAGCTTCTTCTCTGGAGTATTCTCCACAGGTGAAGGAGTTCATTTCAACATCGCAGTAGGAGAGTTTCTGCGCACCGTATTCAGCAATTCAAAGCTGTTCCCGGTTGGAACAGCAATATCGATCCCCACCATCGGAGCTGGTGGCGTAAATCCAAAAGGGGAGTTGCCCCCAGCCATTCTTATTCGACGCCAGTGGCAACGTCTGTAAGTCCATGTCACACACCCCACTAACTTGCGGGGAGGCGGAATATATGAAAAACGATTATCAAAGCTTCGCAACACGGACTTGAGCGCAAGAATCGTTATCTAAACCATTGTAACGTTATACTAGAGGTTTAACTACTCGGTACCGACGTTATACCTTACATTACATGTCCTTCGGGTCTTCATCGCCGTCCTCCACTCCTCATAGGCTCCTTGGAACATCGGCAATTTCACGGCCTCCTCGAATCAAAGACGATCCACCCGAAATCTCCTACGCCAAGCTTAATCTCAAACTTGAGATAACTAGGTTGCTTAAAGTGCTAATCTAAGCTACCTAGGGGATATAGAGTGAGGTTATGGATGTTTTAGTCTAGCTAACCTTGATCTCAACACATGAGAGGTTAGGGTTAGGGTTTCAAGAGAGAGTGAGCTTGAGGAGAGAGAAGGAGAAGATGAGAATGAAATGAATAATGAACTTATATGAATTTATCAACCATAACAATTAATCAAATAAATAATATAAATGATTTATCATCATGGTTAGATTCACTCATCTAGTGTGATTCATCATATGACTCATTAACTCATTAATGAATCATTTAATGCAAAGGATGAATCACACAAATGAGTCATTAAGCAATTAATGCTCATGCCACCTTAACCCCTTAGTCACCTCTCTTCTAGAAGCAACCCGACAAATTACGAGAACGCCCCTCCAATCCGTGAAAACACGAAAAAACTTTAGACTGTATAAATCCAATAACCCGATACTAGAATCTGGCTTAAACCAAAGCCGACTAGTAAAAACTGTTCGAACGTCGTACGTGCGTAAACGTACGTACGCGTTCGAACCTTTGTCGTAAAACCGTACGACCTCTATATCGTTTCTCCTGGAGCAGGAAAACTCTCTGTGTGGGACTCTAAAGACTCGACACTATGCTGGCAGTGGGTTTAACCACAGACCGCAATCGGCACTAACTGTACGTAACGGTCCCCAGGTAGATGTCGAAAAGAAGGCCGATGAGGAAACTCATCCGAACTCCCACTGAGCCTGATGTGACAGTCTGCGTACAGTCCAGTCTGTTCGTCTAAGACTATCGTATATCAAGCCTAGGGGGCGGCAAGCGTCAGTCCCCTAATAGCTGTATAAGTCGTGTCGGAGCGAAGCCCATTACACCCTGAGAATCTACTGGAACCTACCAGTATATCTCGCTTTCCCTGGCCAGGGACTTTGCGTAATGGCTCTCTGACACAGCGCGATATCATCTCCCAATACCGGGAGAGACGAATCCTATCTAACCACTACTGCCTCCAAGTGCTCGGGACTGCACCCAACTGCTACCTGTTTGCACGACTCCTTTGAGCCGTGGTAGGGTAGTAATCTAAGAACAGTGGGACACACTCGAGACAAAGTAGCAGTGTCAAGTCTGCAGACTATCCTGTACTCATGTCATCTGGGAACTGTTAACTGACGATGGGTATAATACCAACCAACAGTTCCCCTGCGAGTCCTGTCCGGTGTACCTGTAACCTATCGAGCACCTATATACTATCTCCAGTACGACGTACTGATGGCTATGGGACAAACCATCTCCCTGACTGGGATGAGAAGCGTACACACTTAGTCTACTCCGGAATATCGATGCCCTATCTCGATAATCCTATGACTAGGGACCTGTATAGGATGTTGCTTATAGACTAGCCAGCCCCCACTAGTGTGACTGCCATCACAACGCTGGTAATCAAGCAAAGATCCTATGGGCTCTACTAATATGTATAAGTGATACGTTACAAGAAACATATGCACATATTAAAGTAGACACAAACCAAGTAGCATACTACCATTTTCAGCAAGACTGTATATATACATGTGAATATCCCAAGCTTCCATTAAGTAATATACAATCTAGTATGATATAATAATGGCCCCTAGGGCATATACACCAACAATCTCCCACTTGCACTAGGGCCATGAGCTGGCATATCATAGACCTATCATCTCGAATAGCCTCTCGAACTGCGTCTGAGGAATGACCTTAGTGAATGGATCAGCAATGTTATCCTCCGTCTTTACTCTCTTCACCTCGATCTTCCGGCGATCTATGATCTCCCTGATCAGGTGATACCGCCTTAAGACGTGTCTGGACTTCTGATGAGACCTGGGTTCCTTCGCTAAAGCTATAGCGCCGTTGTTGTCACAATATAGAGGTATTGGATCAACACTGGTAGGAACCACCTGAAGTTCTGTGAGGAACTTCTTCATCCAGACAGCTTCTTTTGCGGCATCGCAAGCAGCTATGTACTCCGCTTCCATTGTTGAGTCAGCAACGGTCTCCTGTTTGGAACTCTTCCAATAGACCGCCCCTCCATTGAGGGTAAAGACATAACCCGACATGGATTTGGAGTCATCTTTGTCACTCTGGAAGCCGGAGTCGGCAAAAGCCTCAATCTGGAGGTATTTTCCGCCATACATCAAGAACATATCTTTAGTCCTCCTCAGGTACTTAAGAATGTTCTTTACTGCTATCCAATGATTCTCCCCTGGGTTTTCTTGATACCGGCTTACTACGCTTAATGCGTATGCTACATCTGGTCTGGTACATAATATCACATACATTATAGAGCCTACCGCTGAAGTGTAGGGTATAATTGACATGCGATCCCTTTCCAAATCAGTCTTGGGAGACATCTCTTTGGAGAGGGTGATTCCATGACAAGCCGGTAGGTTACCACGCTTAGAATCTTCCATACTGAATCTTTTCAATATGGTGTCTATGTACCTGGACTGCGACAGTCCCAACATCCTCTTTGATCTATCACGATAGATCTGGATCCCCAGAATGTAGGTGGTGATTGTAATAAATTCTTGTTGTGTAAATCAAATCAAATGATCCCCGGCAACGGCGCCATTTGATTGTATGGAGTTGGGAAATTGTGTAGAAATCACAACCAAAAATTAGATTTGACCGCAATCAACTACGGTGTGATTGTGCGATTCGTTTCTGTATTTAATTTGTTTGAATCGAAAAGTTAATCAAAAAGAAAAGAAACGTGATTCAAGAATTTATCAATTGATTCAGGTGTCACGAGTTTACTCAAGAATCAAGAAACTGATAAACAAACCAAGAATCGGTGTTTCGATGATATTTCCAACCAAAATGTCAAGAATCTAAATGAGGCTCGTAGGAATCGATAGGATCGACAGACGTGATGTAATCTAAAGATAACGTATTCTTGTCCTTCAAAGGATTGATACTAGATCGATGATGATCGACGAGAGTTAGGGCTTTCTTGATGAAACTAGGGTTTCATCTTTTAACCCTTGTTCTTTCGTCGATATCATTCACACTCTAGCCTCTAGCAATTTCAAGAAACGATCGTAACTTCCCAATTTCGAGCGATATCAATCAAGAAAGCATCGCAACGAAATGGGTCGTCGATTCTTGAACTTGCTAGGGTTTACAAAACTCGTAGGAATCAAGAATAGTTTTCAGATATATTACAACATCATTCTATTGATCGTCTCGACTCCTCGACGAGCAGAGTATTACTCAAACATCACAACAAGAATTATAACTAGAAATTTAGATTGATTCATGATGCAAGAATTTAAAGAAAACAAGATAAAAGAATATCACCTTTTATTTATATCAACACTTTGATTACAATCGCTCAAGAACTACAAGAGGAAGAATCTAAATTGTTGAATTTGACGTCGCCCGGCTCCGTGAGTCGTGGATCGGCTTGGACCACTTGCTCCGTTGAAGACCGGCTCGGCTCATAAAAGGTTGCAAGGCTTCTTGCTTGATGGGTACTCGGGATCTTGGCTTTTGGATGGAATTAGGGTTAGGGTTTCACATAAGTCCTCTCACTAGACTTGTGGAAGAAGAAGATGAAGAAAGAGAATGAACTAATGGATTGATTCAATGTTATTGAATTCCAAGATTGAATAATTGCCCCCTTTTACAATGAGCCTAGGGTCTTATTTATAGAGCACCCAAACCCTAAGTCTAGGTTTGAAATTGTAGTTCCCTCCAAAAGTTTGTTGAGTCTTCTAGAAGGTAGTTTGTTAGGAGCTAGCTTAGGTTTTAAGCTAGGATTAATTAAGCTTGGAAACCCTAGTTTGCTGATCTGGCAGAAACCCCTGGAGTCTTCTGGAATTTGAGATACATTTCTGAGCAATGGGCCCTGAATGAAGCATTGTGGTACAAAGATTGATGTCTGAATCCCTGGACCCACCGCGGATCCGCGGCTCAAGCCAGCTCCTGCCGCGGATCCGCGGCTCTTTGATGGGCTTGGGCTTTGGTTCTTCTGGTGAAGGTTTGTACTGGATTTTGGGCTTTTCTCTGATGTGTTAATTTGTGATTGCTCCTTTGGATTGATACCAGATCTGAAGTTAGTGAGTTGGCGTATCTTTTGAGCAGCGTTAATTTGAGCACGCTTCTAGTTTCCTGCACAGACTTCGAAACACGGGTTGCGATATATAGAAATATTGCGATGCCATGCAATGCAGTCAATTTTCCTAGAAATGCCGGTTTTAAGGTCTAATACATGTAATCTGATAATTTATGACAGTTTTGCTAATATGTAGAATATGAATACCGAACACTTCTATATGAATGCAAATGATGAGGAAATTGCCGCTAAAAGTATATAATATTTTCGACTAATCAAATTCCCCCAAACTTAATTTCGATCGTCTCGAGCGAACTGTTTTATTAAAAAGAGAAGGAGAAAATAAAGAAAGAGAAAACTAACTAGCACACTTTCGTAGGCAACACGATTGCACTGAGCATGTGCAACAAGCCTTTAAACCTCTAGGTGTCCCTAGTAGGAGGAGTGTTGTCTCCTGAGGGTTTTCAGCGGATTGCACCCACAAAATCCAATAATAAAAGAAAGATCATGAATATTACATTTAAAGACAAGAATTGTAAAAGAAAAGCCTTGAAAATTAGGGTTTCTAACTAAGCTAGCTTTTCGGTTGTCATGAGCCCTATCTTAATGGTCATGAAAAGATGTTAGAAATCACGTCCTCCCTCAATAAAACATCATCTTATTCTTCATTCCTATCTTTCTTCCAAACATCGATCATATAACCCTGCGTGTGTGTAAAGGACATCCCTACACCCGGAGAATTCAATTCAAGCTATCATAATCTTGCCCATCAGCCTCAGTACTTTTTAATTAATGAATATTTAGATGAGATTGCTCACACACTTTCATGCGACCGTTAATACTTCTTAAGGTACTAACCGACCGATAACTCCTGTGCTTGCTTACTTGGTGTATTTTCCTCGTCTTGCACCACCTCAGGCATAGCAGTGACTCCCAGACCAGTTGGCCTTAGGGCACTAGGTGAAGAAGCACTCTCGCTATATATTTTTTTATTGCCTTTGGTGATAACAAAACCAGTGTCCATTTTTCTCACCACTTTATATTTTTCTTTATTCACTTTTTTTTCTTTTTATTTCCTTCATACTTTTGGCTTTAAGACAAGAGCATTTCAAGGTATCCTCTACTATCCCAGGCTTTAAGACGTGTGTAAGTGCGAATAGCAGGGTATCAACGTTCAAAATGTTTGGCTTTCAGAATAGAAACTATTTTTCAGACTTATTTTTATTCTCAGATTAGTGACGTCCTTCATCTTACTAACCCTTGGGACAACGGCTCATAACTACTTATTACTAATTCGTATAAGAAAACTTCTAATTTTCTTAGTTTTCTTAAATTTTTCTAATCTCATGGATGTAACTTTTCACTATCTAAACTTTCATTATCTTATTTATATACAAAAAGTGTAAATATTAAAATTATTTTTATACTTGAAAATTTTTAAATTTTTATGGGTTTTGAAAAATTTTCAATTTTTATAGATTTTTTTAAAGAAATGTTTTGTACTTATGCAGATGATATGCAAATGATGCGAAAATAAGCACAAACCTCCCCCAAACTTGTTTTCAACAGTGTCCTCACTGTTGCCAAATGCTATACCTACAAAAACTGTAAGCCTGGGGGGAATTATTAGTGGGGGCAAAATATATAAGTGAAGAACTTCCCCCAAACTTAGTCTTTTCACTCACCTTCATTCAAAAATTGATGCAATGATATACAGGATATGAAGGTGAGACGGAGGAATTTTAATCCAAATAAACTGGCTCTTGTAAGAACAAGAGCTCCTCCGTGGGGTTAGTGGAAAAATACGGCTTTAGTCTATGTTCATTTACTTTGAAAAAGGTGCCGTTTTTAACATTTTCTACTTCTACTGCCCCGTGCGGATATACAGACCGCACAACAAAAGGTCCCTTCCATCGAGATCGGAGCTTACCCGCGTGAAGGTGTAATCGTGAATCATAAAGAAGGACTTGTTGACCAGGTGAAAATGTTTTCCTTAAAATATTTTTATCGTGAAAAACCTTAGTCCTATTCTTTGTGATTACAGCGTTATCATAAGCTTCATCGTGGAGTTCGCTTAGCTCGTTAAGTTGCAGCTTCCGAAAGTTGCAAGCAAGGTTTAAATCAAAATTTATTTCTTTAATAGCCCACAATGCTTTATGTTCTATCTTGACGGGTAAATGACATGCTTTTCCAAACACTATCCTATATGGAGACATTCTTAGGTCGGTCTTATATGCAGTCCTGAATGCCCAAAGAGCATCCGTCAATTTGGTCGACCAGTCTTTTCTATTCTTAGCAACAGTTTTCTCCAGGATAAGTTTGATTTGTCTGTTTGAGATTTCAGCCTACCCGCTTGTTTGGGGATGATAAGGTGTTGAAAGTCGGTGGTTGATTGAGTATTTCCGCATCAGAGTCTCAAAAGATCTGTTGCAGAAATGTGTCCCATTATCGCTAATAATAGCACGTGGGTGTCCAAATCGCGAGAAGATATTCTCTTTCAAGAACTTAATGACAACTTTCTTGTCATTAGTGCGACATGGAATGGCTTCTACCCACTTTGAGACATAATCAACCGCCAGCAATATGTACAAATTCCCAAAGGAGTTGGGAAAGGGACCCATAAAATCAATGCCCCAAACATCAAATATTTCAACAACCAGAATGGGTTGCTGAGGCATTTCATTCTTCTGAGATATTCTACCCGTATACTGACATTGTGTACAGGTTTTGCAATGTTCAAATGCGTCCTTGAATAAGGTCGGCCAATAAAATCCACATTGCAAAACCTTTTCCGCTGTCTTCCTAGGACCGAAGTGACCCCCACAGGCCTGATCATGACAAAAAGAAAGAACACTCTTGAACTCTTCATTCGGGACACACCGGCGAATGATCTGATCAGGACAATATTTAAACAAATAGGGTTCATCCCAGTAAAAGTGTTTTACTTGGGATAGAAAACGGTATTTGTCTTGTTTTGACCAATCGCTCGGTATAAGTCTCGTGGCATGATAGTTCACAATATCCCTGAACCATGGTTCAGTGGATACGCTCAAGAGTTGTTCATCAGGGAACGAGTCATTGATCGGCAGGGTCACAGGAGGAGAAATGATGCGTGAAAGGTGGTCAGCTACTACGTTTTCATATCCTTTCTTATCTTTGATAACAAGATCAAATTCTTGTAACAGTAGGATCCAACGTATTAGTCGACCTTTTGCATCTTTCTTTGCCAGAAGATGTTTTAAAGCGGAATGGTCAGTATACACAACTATAGGTGAGCCAATTAAGTAAGGCCTGAATTTTTCTAATGCAAATACAACCGCTAAGAGTTCTTTTTCTGTGGTTGTATAATTTATTTGCGCATCATTCAGGGTCTTACTTGTATAGTATATCACGTGTGGCATCTTTTCGATGTGCTGTCCTAAGACTGCACCTACTGCAAAATCAGATGCGTCACACATCAGCTCAAAGGGGTAGTCCCAGTTTGGTGATGATAAAACGGGGGTTGAAGTGAGTGAGTGTTTAAGTGAGTTGAAAGCCGTCTCGCAGTCCGAGTCAAAATGGAAGGTCGTATCCTTGGCCAGGAGAAGAGTTAAAGGTCTAGCAATTTTGCTAAAGTCCTTAATGAATCTCCTATAAAAGCCCGCATGGCCAAGGAAGGATCGAATATCTTTGACGCTTTTGGGATGAGGGAGGTTTTGAATGACATCTATCTTAGCTCTGTCAACCTCAATGCCTTTCTGTGAAATGACATGTCCAAGAACTATTCCTTCTTGGACCATAAAATGGCATTTTTCCCAGTTCAAAGTCAAGTTCTTCTCTTTGCAACGAGTAAGAACAGCGTCAAGATTTGCTAGGCAATCAGAAAAAGAGTCTCCAAAAATCGAGAAATCGTCCATAAAGATCTCCAGAAAATTCTCTACCATATCAGAGAATATCCCCATCATACACCGCTGAAAGGTAGCGGGAGCATTGCATAACCTAAAGGGCATGCGACTGTAAGCAAAGGTACCAAAAGGACAAGTAAAAGTGGTTTTATCTTGATCCTTTTTGGCGATGGGGACCTGATTGTAGCCTGAGTATCCATCCATAAAACAATAGTACTCTCGTCCCGCTAAGCGTTCCAGTATTTGATCAATGAATGGTAGAGGAAAGTGGTCCTTCCTCGTGGCAGCATTGAGTTTTCTATAATCGATACATACACGCCACCCAGTTTGGGCGCGTGTCTGAATCAACTCATTTGCCTCATTGGTTATAATTGTGATGCCGGATTTCTTAGAAACGACATGTATAGGACTCACCCACTGGCTATCGGAGATAGGGTATATAATACCATTATCTAAGCATTTGACGATCTCTTTCATGACCGCCTCCTTCATGACGGGATTCAACCGTCTCTGTGGTTCTCGGGTTGGTCTGGCATCATCCATCACATGTATATGATGTTCAACTATCAAGGGACTAATCCCTTTGATGTCCGCCATACTCCAACCAAACGCCTCTTTGTTAGATCTTAATACCGATAAAAGTGCATTCTCTTGCTCTGATGCAAGAGAAGCGGATATGATAACCGGTAAAGACTCATTCTCACCTAGATATGCATATTTAAGGTGAGAAGGTAAAATTTTGAGATCTAATTCGGGCGGAGAAATGATAGAAGGAGGGATCATTGAGTGATTTTTGGATTTACAAAGAAGCTCAGAGCCTATGAAAGATACAGACTCGGGTGGAGAAAAGTCAGAAGTGCAGGACTCAAGTTTAAGTAAAGTGTCCTCACTAAGATCTTGTGCAAAGTCAAACAGAGATGTGGTAATGTCATCGAGATCAGTAAAGCAAAGTTCCTCGGCTCCACAACTATCGGGAGCGATCTCATGGACAGAGCACACATCTAAAATATGAGCAGAGGGTTCTGATGGCTGACTTCCAACTTTATAGATATTTAGTTCAATGGTCATATTTCCAAATGATAAGTTCATTGAACCGTTTCTACAGTTTATAACAACGTTGGAAGTGGCAAGGAAAGGACGACCCAGAATCACCGGAATTTGGCCCCGGTGGTTTGCTACAGGATGTATGTCGAGCACAATGAAGTCTACAGGGAAAACAAATTTCCCGACCTTTATCAATACATCTTCTAATTCACCCCTTGGTTTGGTGATAGATCGGTCTGCCATCTGGAGAGTGCAATGAGCAGGTTTCAGCTCTCCAATCCCTAATTGCTCATAGACAGAATAAGGGAGCAGGTTAACACTTGCGCCAAGGTCTAAAAGAGCACGATTTATGTTTTTACCCCCAATCGAAATTGATATTGTAGGACATCCTGGGTCCTTTCGTTTCTTTGGTAGCTGGGGAATAAAAGCAGTGCTGATATTATTAGACATGAAGAACTTCTTTGGCACTTGAGTCTTCCTCTTCCTAGTGCACAAGTCCTTAAGAATTTTCGCATAAGCGGGGACTTGCTGAATAGCATCTAGGAGAGGGATATTGATGTTAACCTGTTTGAACATTTCTAAAATTTTCTCCATATGAGGACTCGTTCTATTAGCCCTTAACCGGTTCGGGTAAGGAGCTTTCGCAATAAGCGCAGGGTCCATCACAGGAGAAGGAAGAGGGGGTAGACGAGGTCCCAAAAGAGGTGTGGGGACCGTCTGTGGAGAACTATAAGGGTTGGGAGAAGGTGTCGAGCCTAATGGGAAATGGAGAATAGGCTCACGAGAAGATGGTGTGGTAGAAGAAGAAGGATCAGAAGGAGAAGTGTGTGTGTGTGGAAAGGTCTCAGCCGGGGTGTTGATATGATTTTCAGTATCATCAATACCTTCCCCGACATGATTGTTCAGCACTCTTCCCGATCTCAACGTTGTGATGGCATTTACATTGTAATGCCCAGGATTCTGTAGGGGTTGAGAGGGAAATTTCCCTTTTTCTCTCGCACTCATTTCGGCTTTTAGGCGTGCGATTTCAGCTTCCATCGATCTGATACTCTCAGCTTGGGATGCTGAGTTTTTCTTTATCTCACTGACGGAAGATCTAACCTCAGTCGAAGCCTCTATGAAATTTGATAAAAGTGATTTCATGGTTTGAGTGAATTGAGAGAACTCGTCAGAACAGGATTGCATAGGATTAGACTGTGCAGGATTGTTGCCCTGGTTTTGGAAATTTTATGACTGATAGGGGTGCTGAGTGAGTTGAAGGGGTTGCTGTTGTGGTGGAGGAAGAGCCCTTTGAAAATTATTCGTGTTTGGAACCGTGTTTTGAGATTGGTTTTGGTTCCAAGCGAAATTCGGGTGATTCCTCCAACCCTGATTGTATGTGGAAGAATATGGATCGTTTCTAGGTCGTTGGAATGCGGCATTAGAATGCTCGTGACCTTGAAACGCAGAGTTTAATGGACATTCTTCCGTTAAATGAGACGGATCAGAACAGCACCCACAAACAGTTTTGGGGAGTGACACTGGGTTTAGGGAGGCTGCTGCAAATTTGTGTTCCATAGCGTCGAGCTTCTTTTGCATTGCTGCCATCTCAGCTCGAACACCTATGGACACATCTATTTGGTGTACGCCACCCCTATTCAATGGTTGGGTTCCACTCTCCCACTGTAGTGATTTTTCAGCGAACTCTTCTAAATACTTCCAAGCTTCCCCATCATCTTTGGTCATAAAAGTACCTTGACACATGTTTTCAAGGCTCTGTTTAGTGCTTGGGTTAATGCCCTCATAAATGATTCGGCACAATTCCCATCTCGGGATGCCGTGATGAGGACACTGAACCAATAGATCCTTGAAACGTTCAAAGCATTTTGAAAATGGTTCAGCAGGGAGCTGGGAAAATTGATTCAGTTCGCTACGGATTCGAGCTGTCTTTTGGATTGGGTAAAATTTCTTAAGGAACGCCGCTACGAATTCTTCCCAATTCGTAATAGAGTGTGCGGTAGTGTTATATAGCCACTTCTCGGCTATATCGCACAATGTAAATGGAAGAAGTCGTAGACGCATCGCATCCACTGAAAGTTGTGACGTACCCATCATTGCGCATACGTTTTCAAATTTGGTAATGAAAACGTAAGCGTCCTCAGTCTCGAGTCCGTGGAATTTGGGTAAAAGATTGATATACTGGGGCTTAATCTCAAAGTTATCCCCATTGGCTGGTGGTGTGGATAAGCAGGTCGAAAGAGGACCTCGAAATGGATAACACCTCTCCTGGAGAGAGATGCGGGGTGGATTCTGCACACCAACGGACGGCGGTAGATTAGGGTTGAAGAAGTTTGATGGATTCGGATCCATCGGTGTGGGTGTGGTAGTGGGTAAAGAAAAGGTAAATAGAGAAATATCGACTTCGGAGTCGATAAAAGGTACGCGGACTAAACGGGCACTAGAATCCCGTGTCCAGCCTATCTTGTACTAAAAAGGGTTAGTACAAGTGGCAGCGTTGGCTTATAATTAGGGGTAATGAATGAATGCGGTGTTTGCTTTGAAAAAGGGACGGATTTTTTGAAAAAAATGATGCGACAAAACAAATGCAGCACACAAACCCTAGAATCTAGAGGTCACCTAGGTTTGGCTCTAGACCGCTCCTAACTGCCAAAAGACAAGTCGTAGGATAGAATCCTCCACCGCTTCTTTATCCCCCTGTGGCCGGATAAGTTCCAGGTAAGTGGGAAGGTACTCTACTACGTAAGTAGTGGGCCTAATTAAAAACCACTAGCCTTAGACACACTCGCCTTAGGCACCACAAGAAAACGCGGATAAGCAATGAATTACCCACGGCCTTCTCTTTTCCTAATTGAGCGCGACAGTCCTTAGAGTCTTCTCTAGATTTCTCTTAGTTAATGTGGGTCAATGCGGATGCAAGTTTGGTGGTTTTCGGGGCCTAGGAAGGGTAATGAAATCCCCACCTAATTTGGATTTGGCCGTGCCCCTTAATTTCCGTATTTAGAATGCAAACAACCAAGAAATCAAAATCACGCACAAATTTAATTTTGCTTTTGCGGCGCTGCGATTATTTGCAAAGAATCCTGCAGCAAAGTATTAGTTGGAGCTAAAAGAGGAGAGAGAAGGAGTCAAGAAAGTACCTGAAGCAATTTGGCACAGAGATTCCCTAATCTCACCGCGGAACCGCCGCGATTGGGCACTCCCACCGCGGAAACGCGGTCTCTTGATGAGATCACCCCACCAAAATTCTTCAGAGAGTCTCTGTAGACTCCCTCAGCTTTCTGGTATTTTCCAAATTTTTTTTCCAATTTCCAAATAGCTCCAGATTTCCTTGCAATGAACCATAACAAATCGTTTAGGGTTTGCACAAATTTTGATCTCAAAATAACAATGGAATAATTCTTTCAATTCAAACTATAATATGAAACGAATTAGCGCGCGATCCCCGGCAACGGCGCCATTTGATTGTAATAAATTCTTGTTGTGTAAATCAAATCAAATGATCTCCGGCAACGGCGCCATTTGATTGTATGGAGTTGGGAAATTGTGTAGAAATCACAACCAAAAATTAGATTTGACCGCAATCAACTACGGTGTCGGATGTAGATTGTAAGTGAGTGTGGATCATCCACAGGGATTGTGCGATTCGTTTCTGTATTTAATTTGTTTGAATCGAAAAGTTAATCAAAAAGAAAAGAAACGTGATTCAAGAATTTATCAATTGATTCAGGTGTCACGAGTTTACTCAAGAATCAAGAAATTGATAAACAAACCAAGAATCGGTGTTTCGATGATATTTCCAACCAAAATGTCAAGAATCTAAATGAGGCTCGTAGGAATCGATAGGATCGACAGACGTAATGTAATTTAAAGATAACGTGTTCTTGTCCTTCGAAGGATTGATACTAGATCGATGATGATCGACGAGAGTTAGGGCTTTCTTGATGAAACTAGGGTTTCATCTTTTAACCCTTGTTCTTTCGTCGATATCATTCACACTCTAGCCTCTAGCAATTTCAAGAAACGATCGTAACTTCCCAATTTCGAGCGATATCAATCAAGAAAGCATCGCAACGAAATGGGTCGTCGATTCTTGAACTTTCTAGGGTTTACAAAACTCGTAGGAATCAAGAATCGTTTTCAGATATATTACAACATCATTCTATTGATCGTCTCGACTCCTCGACGAGCGGAGTATTACTCAAACATCACAACAAGAATTATAACTAGAAATTTAGATTGATTCATGATGCAAGAATTTAAAGAAAACAAGATAAAAGAATATCACCTTTTATTTATATCAACACTTTGATTACAATCGCTCAAGAACTACAAGAGGAAGAATCTAAATTGTTGAATTTGACGTTGCCCGGCTCCGTGAGTCGCGGATCGGCTTGGACCACTTGCTTCGTTGAAGACCGGCTCGGCTCATAAAAGGTTGCAAGGCTTCTTGCTTGATGGGTACTCGGGATCTTGGCTTTTGGATGGAATTAGGGTTAGGGTTTCACACAAGTCCTCTCACTAGACTTGTGGAAGAAGAAGATGAAGAAAGAGAATGAATTAATGGATTGATTCAATGTTATTGAATTCTAAGATTGAATAATTGCCCCCTTTTACAATGAGCCTAGGGTCTTATTTATAGAGCACCCAAACCCTAAGTCTAGGTTTGAAATTGTAGTTCCCTCCAAAAGTTTGTTGAGTCTTCTAGAAGGTAGTTTGTTAGGAGCTAGCTTAGGCTTTAAGCTAGGATTAATTAAGCTTGGAAACCCTAGTTTGCTGATCTGGCAGAAACCCCTGGAGTCTTCTGGAATTTGAGATACATTTCTGAGCAATGGGCCCTGAATGAAGCATTGTGGTACAAAGATTGATGTCTGAATCCCTGGACCCACCGCGGATCCGCGGCTCAAGCCAGCTCCTGCCGCGGATCCGCGGCTCTTTGATGGGCTTGGGCTTTGGTTCTTCTGGTGAAGGTTTGTACTGGATTTTGGGCTTTTCTCTGATGTGTTAATTTGTGATTGCTCCTTTGGATTGATACCAGATCTGAAGTTAGTGAGTTGGCGTATCTTTTGAGCAGCGTTAATTTGAGCACGCTTCTAGTTTCCTGCACAGACTTCGAAACACGGGTTGCGATATATAGAAATATTGCGATGCCATGAAATGCAGTCAATTTCCCTAGAAATGCCGGTTTTAAGGTCTAATACATGTAATCTGATAATTTGTGACAGTTTTGCTAATATGTAGAATATGAATACCGAACACTTCTATATGAATGCAAATGATGAGGAAATTGCCGGTAAAAATATACAATATTTTCGACTAATCAGGTGGCATCACCCAGGTCTTTCATGGAGAATTTATGTGACAAGAATCTTTTGACTGACTGTAACATAGGAATATCATTTCCTATTAGGAGAATGTCATCCACGTACAAGACGAGGAATACTACAGTTCTCTCTACAATCTTACTGTATATGCATGGTTCATCTGGATTTTTGATAAAGTCAAATTCTTTGACAGCATCATCAAAACAGATGTTCCAACTTCGCGATGCCTGCTTTAGTCCATAAATAGACTTAAGCAGCTTGCATACTTTACCGCTGCTCCCACTCTGAATGAATCCCTCTGGCTGATCCATATAGACGCTCTCTTCTAAATGTCCAGTTAGAAAGGCCGTCTTTATGTCCATCTGCCAGATCTCATAATCGTGGAAGGCAGCAATAGAAAGAAGGACCCAAATGGATTTCAGCATAGCCACTGGAGAAAAGGTTTCGTCATAGTCCAAACCAGGTCTTTGACGGAAACTCTTTGCAACAAGTCTAGCCTTATAGGTTTCAACCTATCCATCTACACCAATCTTCTTTCTCAAGATCCATTTGCATCCTACGGGTTTTACCCCATCTGGAGCAATGTCCAAAGTCCATACTTTGTTAGTGTACATGGACTCCATTTCGGTCGCATTGCATCCAGCCATTTTACTGAGTCACCGCTCTGAACGGCTTGCTGGAATCTAGTAGGCTCATCATAGTCAATAGTACAATCCTCTCTATCTCCGTCTATGAGAAAACCGTAGTATCTCTCGGGCGGATGAGACTGCCTACTACTCCTGCGGAGTGGCGTCGGGATGTCCAGTTCTTCTTGAACTTCTGGTTCTACCAAACTTTCAGTTGTAGTTTGTGGTTCTAGAATTTCTTCCAGTTCTACTGCGTTCCCACTTATTTCCTTTACTAAAACTTGCTGTTCTAAAAAATGGGCATTTCGAGAAACAAAAACCTTTTGTTCCTCTGCGTAATAGAATAGATACCCCTTGGATTTCTTTGGATATCCTACAAACTTACACTGTACTGATCGTGCCTCGAGCTTGTCCGCATGCTGCTTTTTAACAAAAATCGGACATCCCCATATCTTCAGATACTGAAGATAGGGTTTCTTCCCACTCCACATCTGATATGGGGTGGTAGGCACTGTTTTGGTAGGAACCCTGTTCAGAAGATATGCTGCTAATTCTAGCGCATATCCCCAGAATGATCGCGGTAACTCAGCGTTATTCATCATGGAATGAACCATATCCAATAGGGTTCGATTTCTCCTTTCCGATACACCGTTATGTTGTGGTGTGTATGGAGGAGTAAGCTGAGAGAGAATTCCATTCTCTTTTAAGTAACCCAGGAACTCGGCACTTAAGTATTCACCACCTTGATCAGATCTCAGTGTCTTTATACTCTTGCCTGTTTGTTTTTCCACTTCATTCTTGTATTCTTGGAATTTCTCAAAAGCCTCGGATTTATGCTTCATTAAGAAGATATATCCATACCTAGAGAAATCATCCGTAAAAGTAATGAAGTAGGAATAACCACCTCGCGCATGTGTAGACATTGGACCGCACACGTCACTGTGTACGAGTCCCAAGAGCTCACTTACTCTTACTCCGTGTCCAGTGAACGAAGTCTTTGTCATCTTTCCTTTGAGACAAGATTCACAAGTGGCATAAGATTGATATTCGAACGGATTCAAATATCCTTCTTTATGTAACTTAGTCAACCTTCTCTCATTGATGTGACCTAGTCTACAATGCCATAAGAAAACCTGATTTATTTCTGGAGACTTTCTTTTAAGTGTGTTCTGGACATTGAAAACCTGAGCTTGACTCAATACGTATATACCATTATCTAATGTACCTGACCCAATTAGAACTTGATTTAGGTGGATGTGAACTACATCACTTGCGAATGTAAAATTATATCCCTCTCTTGAAAGTGAGGACACTGATATGATATTACAAGTCATACTAGGTACATACAGACAGTTATATAAAATCAATATATGCCCACTTGTCAAACCTAGGCGATATTCTCCCACGGATTCAGCATTCACTGTTATTCCGTTTGCTACTGTGAGAGACCAATCACCTACCTTTATAACTCTACTATTTCTCAAAGCATGTAATGAATTACATATATGAGATCCTGCTCCGGTATCTAGTACCCAGGAAGTAGAGTTAATTGACAAACAGTTCTCAATCATAAACACACCCGAAGTCGAAGCCACAACATGTTTCGTATCCTGACTACTGGCTTCTAAAGCCCTGCAATCATTCTGCCAATGTCCAATCCCATGACAATAGGAATGTCCCTCAATAGGATGGTCCAGCTTGTAATAGGCAATGGACATCTGGACAGACTTTTTCCATTCATATAAGTCAGATTCAGTCAAATTATTATCTAGATGTAACCTATGTGTGGTCACAAGGTCGCTGCAATATAGAGAGAGAGAAGAAAACACTATTAGCATGATGCTCTTGCAAGTTTAGAGTGGTTATTAATTTATCTAAACTGGATGGCTCCCACTGTTTCTCGAATCCTTCCTCAAATCATAAAAGAAGAATTAGCCAGGACAATTCTCACTGTACAATACTTGCTTAACCATTCAGCCAGGCCAGTGTCGATACTTCGAGGGAGGTTTTCCAACGCTTTTGCGAAGCTCCTTAATTAAAGAACCTCTTTTCTCTGGGGGCGTAACCCCGCTGACACCTTTCTAGGCACCTACTTGGTTTATAGCATTGATCGTTAAGTGACGAATCTCCTGATAAGTAGTATATACTCACAGTAGGATCGGGATCCAAAATATCATCGTATGATAATGTTGAAGGAATCCTACCAACATTCATCAAACTCCAAAATGGTATGCATCACTCTGCAAATTTCAGTTTCTTTAGAAATTCCCGATATAAATTTTTGCCCCATACTCTTATGACCTTGGCGTTGGTCAAAATGTCATAAGTCACATGTCAAGTTCTACCCATCATTATCCTGGTTAATTTGAACTCATCCGTATATATCCCTGACGTTGGCCAAATGATAATACGACTGTCTCAAACTAACACATCTATCTATGTAACAAATGAAATACCCAGCAGCTACCAAACACTATGCCCTGGCGTTGGTCAAATGCATAGCTTGAATACTACTGAATACCCAAATGAAATGATGGAGGGCTACGAATGGTTTTGGCAAAACCGTGAACGCAGTGAACTTGATATAATCGAAGGAACCTGATACTTTTTAAAAGGAGTGGTTAAAGCTCCGCAATTAAAAAATTCTGCTCTTTTAAAATAACCGAGTGGTTTCTTTTAAATTTGTTCCAACAACTTAACTTTGGTTTATTTTCTTTGCATTATAATAATGCGTCCCATCTTGTAATTTTATCATTGAGAAAACAACGAAAATACCACGTTCTTTTATGCCATTCGCATTCGCCACGGGGTCCCGTCATCACCCGTTAGGTTACTTAACTAACGACAGAGCGGGGGCCGGGCTAGCGCGGGTGTAAAACATAAGTGACGTCTAATAGCTATTTATATATAGATATTGTACATTCGTCAGACGCAATAATAAGCATTCCAGATCACAGATAAACTTTATTGGATATGCAAGTAATCCGTGTTTCTTTTGAGCCTGCAAGGAAAGACGGATTACACAGTTGTGATGAATAGCCATTACCCCACCCTAGACCCCTACGGGTACGGCAAACTACCCGCCAAGTACCAGAAGTGAAGCGGTCTGCCTCAACACTTCAAAATACCCGGTAGTTTGTGCACCCCACCTTGGGTCTATCCTAGGAGCAAAAACAGTAAAAAAGAAATAATACAACGGTGGATACAACCGCAACCTGGATGTGCCCCGCAAAAAAATATTACAACTTATTACAATTATATCGAATGAATTAATACAATAACCCATCACAAAACCCGGCTAATCACCACAACAGTCCAATACAGTTTATATACACAAACAGTTATATATAACATCACAGATATGTGCAACCCCCTGCCAACCGACATACTAGCAGTTAGGGGAGGTTTACGAACACATAAAACATTACAGATAAAGATCCAATTAGCAAATATCTTAGAATATCGATCGAATACCATATTCCGTGTCTACCCCAAAAGCAAACCAGCACCGAACTAACCTGGGCAGAAACAGTATATACAGGAAAACAAAATACAAAAAAATAAGAATTACTGTGAAACTCCGAGTCAACTCGGCGTTGACTCGGCGGCGGAATCGCGGCCAAAAGCACCATTTGGCCGCAGTTCCGCGGCCGTTTTGCCGAGTTGTCTCCTCGAATTTTCCCAGATGTCTTACAATTCCCTGCTGTGAATTTTAAGGTATGTCAAAAAATTTTTGTGACAGTTTAAAAATTTACAGAAACTATTAAGGGTTTAGGGTTTTGTTTTCGTGTTTTCCGTCGATCGAACTTCTAATTAGTTGCTAATATGCTAGTAATGGTTTAGTTGGGTTTGATACCACTGTAAGTCCATGTCACGCACCCCACTAACTTGCGGGGAGGCGGAATATATGAAAAACGATTATCAAAGCTTCGTAACACGGACTTGAGCGCAAGAATCGTTATCTAAACCATTGCCAACGTTATACTAGAGGTTTAACTACTCGGTACCGAAGTTATACCTCACGTTACATGTCCTTCGGGTCTTCATCGCCGTCCTCCACTCCTCGTAGGCTCCTTGGAACATCGGCAACTTCACGGCCTCCTCGAATCAAAGACGATCCACCCGAAAGCTCCTACGCCAAGCTTAATCTCAAACTTGAGATAACTATGTTGCTTAAAGTGCTAATCTAAGCTACCTAGGGGATATAGAGTGAGGTTATGGATGTTTTAGTCTAGCTAACCCTTGATCTCAACACATGAGAGGTTAGGGTTAGGGTTTCAAGAGAGAGTGAGCTTGAGGAGAGAGAAGGAGAAGATGAGAATGAAATGAATAATGAACTCATATGAATTTATCAACCATAACAATTAATCAAATAAATAATATAAATGATTTATCATCATGGTTAGATTCATTCATCTAGTGTGATTCATCATATGACTCATTAACTCATTAATGAATCATTTAATGCAAAGGATGAATCACACAAATGAGTCATTAAGCAATTAATGCTCATGCCACCTTAACCCCTTAGTCACCTCTCTTCTAGAAGCTTCCCGACAAATTACGAGAACGCCCTTCCAATCCGTGAAAACACGGAAAAACTTTAGACTGTATAAATCCAATAACCCGATACTAGAATCTGGCTTAAACCAAAGCCGACTAGTAAAAACTGTCCGAACGTCGTACGTGCGTAAACGTACGTACGCGTTCGAACCTTTGTCGTAAAACCGTACGACCTCTATATCGTTTCGCCTGGAGTAGGGAAACTCTCTGTGTGGGACTCTAAAGACTCGACACTACGCTGGCAGTGGGTTTAACCACAGACCGCAAGCGGCACTAGCTGTACGTAACGGTCCCTAGGTAGATGTCGAAAAGAAGGCCGATGAGGAAACTCATCCGAACTCCCACTGAGCCTGATGTGACAATCTCCGTACAGTCCGGTCTGTTCGTCTAAGACTATCGCATATCAAGCCTAGGGGGCGGCAAGCGTCAGTCCCCTAATAGCTATATAAGTCATGTCGGAGTGAAACCCATTACACCCTGAGAATCTACTGGAACCTACCAGTATATCTCGCTTGCCCTGGCCAGGGACTTTGCGTAATGGCTCTCTGACACAGCGCGATATCATCTCCCAATACCGGGAGAGACGAATCCTATCTAACCACTACTGCCTCCAAGTGCTCGGGACTGCACCCAACTGCTACCTGTTTGCACGACTCCTTTGAGCCGTGGTAGGGTAGTAATATAAGAACAGTGGGACACACTCGAGGCGAAGTAGCAGTGTCAAGTCTGCGGACTATCCTGTACTCATGTCATCTGGGAACTGTTAACTGACGATGGGTATAATACCAACCAACAGTTCCCCTGCGAGTCCTGTCCGGTGTACCCGTAACCTATCGAGCACCTGTATACTATCTCCAGTACGACGTACTGATGGCTATGGGACAAACCATCTCCCTGACTGGGATGATAAGCGTACACACTTAGTCTACTCCGGAATATCGATGCCCTGTCTCGATAATCCTACGACTAGGGACCTGTATAGGATGTTGCTTATAGACTAGCCAGCCCCCACTAGTGTGACTGCCATCACAACGCTGGTAATCAAGCAAAGATCCTATGGGCTCTACTAATATGTATAAGTGATACGTTACAAGAAACATATGCACATATTAAAGTAGACACAAACCAAGTAGCATACTACCATTTTCAGCAAGACTGTATATATACATGTGAATATCCCAAGCTTCCATTAAGTAACATACAATCTAGTATGATACAATAATGGCCCCTAGGGCATATACACCAACAACGTCGAGCGTGTCTTGCGGATGGAGTCACCTCTGTTGTTGGATAAGCTTCTTCATGCCCCCTGCTCTGGGTAGAGGAAGCAGCTTTGAGGGCCTCGCCTAGAGCAGAAGCCGGAATGGCCATCCTTGTAAAGACTGACTTCTTAGAAGGAGGTGCCCTTCCAATGATTTCGTCCGCTTGAGCCGGGATAGCTATCCGCTTTGGGATGGCAGCTTCGGGTATCGCAGGTTTACAGATGTTCTGGCCCAGTCTGTTGAAAACTGAGGTATTGAAACTGGGCGACCCGTTGAGAGTAAGTCGATCAAAGACAGGCTTCTTTGGAGCTTCTTGCGATGTCATTGGGGCATTGAAGCTCATCGGTGGGAGCATGGTCCCGAAGAATAGTCCAGTGGTGGCTTGAGTTACTTTCTCCACTGGCATCTTGAAAAGAGAGGCCGCTTGGGGCCCGTAAGTCACCCCTCCAGCGAGGACGGAGCGAGAGTTGCAGTTGCAGGCAGTGCAGTTTGAAGCCATTGATCTTCAGCTCTCTGCACGGAGCAAGACACCAAATCTTAGTACCTCGAATCCACAAGCAACCACAGCAAACCGCGATTTTCTCGCGAACACGACACACGAAGTGTGGAGTGGAAAGAGGAAAAGATCCCACCGGGCGTGCCAGAATCTGTTCCCCTCCGAACGGCGGCCGAGACGTGATGATGCCTTGCCTGAGATTCGGGGCAGATGCATGGTTTTATCCGTCCACCTTTCCGAAGATGCCAAGTTGATTTATGGTATCGTGTATCGGAGCTTTAGACGGATGCGGCCGATGTAGCAGACTTCGTCAGATTCCCCCTCGCTTGAGGGGTTTTTGATTATGGGGACGCTCTTCCCTGTAGGCGCAAGCCCCTGCAGTTAATTACGCTACCGCATCGCGGTAACAACTTTCTCCTTCTCCAGAATTTCACTTCGTGTCATGGGTGTTTTTTTGTTTGTGGTTGCCTGTGGATTGTATATGGAGACTATTTATTTCGCCGCCCGTAGGACGTGGATTAGTCCAAATCTATACTTTCTTAGATTTGGGTTTTGGGTTTTGGTTTAAGGATACGTTAGCCATATTTGAAGATAAGATCAACTTAAATGTTTGTTAAGGATACGTTAGTCTAATTTCCAGACTAAGATCTACTTAACGGGATCGTCTAGATCCATTTCCAGTTTAGGGACATGGTGGTCCATTTAATATATGGCCGCCGGGACCCGTCACCTCTCTGACGACGTTGAAGGATTACAACGACTTGTGTCAGAGGAGTTCGGAGATGTACCCTTGAAACAAAGTTGATTGGGGGTTTTATAGTCCAATTTGGGACTAAAGTCTGTTTGAATGTTTAAGGATACGTTAGCCATATTTGAGGCTAAGATCAACTTAAACGGGACCGTTTAGATCCGACAAAAGAGCATTTGAGGGCTCTATTATTCCAGTTTAGGGACGTAGTGGTCCATGTTCCAGTTTAGGGACATGGGGGTCTATGTTCCAGTTTAGGGACATGGGGGTCCACGTTCCAGTTTAGGGACGTGGGGGTCCATTTCATTTGTGGCCATCGGGACCCGTCACCTCTCTGACGTCGTTGAAGGATTATAACGATAGGTGTCAGAGGAGTTCAGAGATGTACTCTTGAACCAAAGTTGATTTAAGGGAGCAGTTGTGCTCGATCAATTTAATTTGAGGACTTATGGCCACTATTGGGCTAAGTCCAATTGAAGATGTTCAACACTTTCATTTGTTTTTGGCCTATTAGGCCTATGCTAGGGCTTTTCCCTTTGTTTAATAATGCATAATATTAATCTTGGTCTCTGTTGAACCTTTATTTGGGCTCTGCCCTTTTTATTTTTATGATGCAGAGCATTTGTCAGGCGCTTTGCGCCAATCACTGAGCGCAAGCGCTTGTGGTGGTGACACATGTCACGCAAGCGCAGTGCGCTGTGCTTGCGCTACTGACACGTGGCGTGCTCTGATGAGTTGCGCCATTTTCAGAGAGCAATGCTCTATCTTAAAAGCGCAAAGCGCAAGTGGTTCAGATGCTGACACTGTAAGTTCACGTTGCTCACCCCGGTTCTTACGGGGAGGCGGAAACGGCGAAAAACAATAATTTTGGCGCAAGGCAACATGGACTAAAAGTCGGATCTTTGCTAAACTAGAAACTAGTAAACACTAAGAGGTTTTAACTACTATGCTTATAGAAAGTATACCTCACGGAACCGGTCCTTCGGGTCTTCATTCCGCTGTCCCGTTCGTCCATCCAAGCTCCAAGCGTCGATCCGGACCTTGGGCACCTCCGCGGCCTTCTTGAGTCGAAGACGATCCACCCGAGAGTTGTACACTAAGCTCCGCCTCAAGCCAAGGCAACTAGGGCAAAGTAATTGCTAGTCAAGAAGCCCTAGAATGTGTAGAGGAGATGTATGGATGTATTTGTCTATGTGGATTCTTTTTCTCTCAACACATGAGATCAAAAGAAGAGATCAAGAGGAGGAAGAAGAAGGAGAAAGTTTGCAACCATGGAGCTTTTCTTTTCTTCTCGCTTCATGAGAGAGAATGAGAAGAGAATAATGAAAAGGATTAAGCCCAAATGAAATGAACTATGGTTGCAATAATACACAATAATCATCATTACTAATCCTATCATGAAAGACCTGATGGCACCTTGAATTGGCCATTATCATAACACAAGAAATAAAAAGAAAATAAAAGAAGAGTGTGGATCTCTCTTGAAGGTCAATGGTCAACATGGTCAACATGGTCAACGGGTCAACAAGGTCAAGAGAGATCTAAGTGGTCAAATGGTCAATGCAATTAGCCATCACTAATCTATCACTAAAAGGATTAGTAAACAATGCCTCCGGCTCATAATGGTTTTGACCAAACGAACTGTCAAAACCCTAATGAGTGTGCCACATTACGGTTTTGGCCGAACCAACTGCCAAAACCCTAATGGGGCACCTCCTCCTTCATCGCTCCTCAAAACTGTGCATACACACCCGCATCCGCATTCCGTAGAATGCGAATGCACAGAAGACAAATCAAATCCATCTGTGCAATACTAGGATCTGGCTTAAACCAAAGCCCACTAGTATTGCCTGCCCGAACAGCATACGCACACAAGTGCACGTAAGTGATCGAAGCCCTGCCGTAAAACCATACGGCCTCTACACTTTTTGCTCAGTGCAGGGAAACTCTCTGTATGGGACTCTAAAGACTCGACACTACGCTGGCAGTGGGTTTAACCACAGACCGCAAGCGGCACTAGCTGTACGTAACGGTCCCCAGGTAGATGTCGATAAGAAGGCCGATGAGGTAAACCCATCCGAACTCCTACTGAGCCTGTATGTGACAATCTCCGTACAGTCCGGTCTGTTCGTCTGATACATCGCATGGCGGGCCTAGGGGGCGGTGAACGTCAGTCCCCTAATAGCGGTATAAGTCGTGTCGGAGTGTAGCCCAGAACACCTGAGATAACACTGGAAACCTACCAGTATATCTCGCTTGCCCTGGCCAGGGACTACTTGTGTAATGGCTCTTCTAGACACAGCGCGATGTCAACCCCCAATACCGGGAGAGACGAATCCTGTCTAACCGTCACTGCCTCCAAGTGCTTCGGGACTGCACCCAACTACTACCTGTTTGCACGACTCCTTTGAGCCGTGGTAGGGTAGTAATCTAAGTACAGTGGGAACACACTCGAGGCGAAGTGACAGTGTCAAGTCGGCGGACTAAGCTGTACTCATGTCACCTGGGAACTGATAACTGACGATAGGTATAATACCAACCAACAGTTCCTGACGAGTCCTGTCCAGTGTACTCATAACCTAACGAGCACCCGCATACTATCTCAAGTACGACGTACTGACGGCTGTGGGACAGACCGTCTCCCCCGCTGGGATGAGAAGCGCATACGCTAGTCTACTCCGGAGTATCGATGCCCTGTCTCGATAGTCCAACGACTAGGGACCTGTATAAGGATGTGCTTATGGATTACCCAGCCCCCACGAGTGTGAGCGCCATCATAACGCTGGTAATCAAGCAAAGATCCTAAGGGCTCTACTAATATGTATATAAGCGATATGCTAAAAGAAACACATGCACATATTGAAGTAGAGACAAACTAAGTAGCATACTACCATTTCGAGCAAGATTGTCTATACAACTGTGAATATCCTAAGCTTCCATCAAGTAATATACAAGCTGGTATGATACAGTAATGGCCTCTAGGGCATATACACTAACAATCTCCCACTTGCACTAAGGCCATGTACTGGCGTATCGAAGACCTATCATCTCGATCAGCCGCTCGAACTGAGTCTGGGGTAGAGCCTTCGTGAGTGGATCTGCAGTGTTGTTCTCCGTATTTACTCTCTTCACCTCGATCTCCCGGCGATCTACGATCTCCCGGCGATCTACGATCTCCCTGATCAGGTGGTACCGCCTCAAAATGTGCCTGGACTTCTGATGGGACCTGGGTTCCTTCGCTAAAGCTATAGCTCCGTTGTTGTCGCAATACAGCGGTATTGGATCAACAATGGTAGGAACCACCTGAAGCTCCGTGAGGAACTTCTTCATCCAGACAGCTTCCTTTGCGGCATCGCATGCAGCTATGTACTCCGCTTCTATAGTTGAGTCTGCAACGGTCTCCTGCTTGGAACTCTTCCAGCAAACCGCCCCTCCATTGAGGGTAAAGACATAACCCGACATGGACTTGGAGTCATCCTTGTCACTCTGGAAGCTGGAGTCAGCAAAGGCCTCGAGCTGGAGGTCTTTTCCGCCATACACCAAGAACATCTCCTTAGTCCTTCTCAGGTACTTGAGAATGTTCTTCACCGCTATCCAATGTTTCTCCCCTAGGTTTGACTGATACTGGCTTACAACGCTCAATGCGTATGCTACATCTGGTCTGGTACATAACATCGCATACATTATAGAGCCTACCGCAGAAGCGTAGGGTATAATAGACATGCGATCCCTCTCCAAATCAGTCTTGGGAGACATCTCTTTGGAGAGGGTGATCCTGTGACAAGCCGGTAAATTACCGCGCTTGGAATCTTCCATACTGAATCTTTTCAGTATGGTGTCGATGTACCTTGACTGTGAAAGTCCCAACATCCTCTTAGATCTATCACGATAGATCTGGATCCTCAGAATGTAGTTGGCATCGCCCAGGTCCTTCATGGAGAACCTCTGTGACAAGAATCCTTTGACTGACTGTAGCATAGGAATATCATTTCCTATTAGGAGAATGTCATCCACGTACAAGACGAGGAATACTACAGTTCTCCCTACAATCTTACTGTAAATGCATGGTTCATCTGGGTTTTTGATAAAGTCGAATTCTTTGACAGTATCATCAAAGCAGATGTTCCAACTCCGCGATGCCTGCTTAAGTCCATAAATGGACTTGAGCAACTTGCACACTCTACCGCTGCTCCCATTCTGATTGAATCCCTCCGGCTGATCCATATAGACGCACTCTTCCAAATTTCCATTCAGGAAAGCTGTCTTTACGTCCATCTGCCAGATTTCATAATTGTGGAAGGTAGCAATGGCAAGAAGGATCCGAATGGATTTCAGCATAGCCACTGGAGAAAAGGTCTCGTCATAGTCCAAACCAGGTCTTTGACGAAAACCCTTTGCTACAAGTCTAGCTTTATAGGTCTCAACCTGCCCATCTACACCAATCTTCTTTCTGAAGATCCATTTGCAGCCTACGGGTTTTACCCCTTCTGGAGCAAAGTCCAAAGTCCAAACTTTGTTGGTGTATATAGACTCCATCTCGGCCCGCATTGCATCCAGCCATTTTACCGAGTCACCGCTCTGAATGGCTTGCTGGAAGCTAGTAGGTTCACCATAATCCATAGTGCAATCCTCTCTATCCCCGTCAATGAGAAAACCGTAGTATCTCTCGGGCGGATGAGACTGCCTACTACTCCTGCGGAGTGGCGCTGGGATGTCCTGTTCTTTCGAACCCTCTGGTTCTACCAAGCTTTCAGTAATAGCTTGTGGTTCTGGAATTTCTTCCAGTTCTATTGCGCTCCCACTTATCTGATTTTCCAAAAACTCAGTTTCCAAGAAGCGGGCATGACGAGAAACAAAAACCTTTTATTCCTCTGCGTAATAGAAAAGATACCCCTTGGAGTTCTTTGGGTATCCCACAAACTTACACTGTGCCGAACGTGCCTCGAGCTTGTCCGCATGCTGCTTTTTTACAAAAGCTGGACATCCCCATGTCTTAAAGTGTTTAAGGCTGGGTTTCTTCCCACTCCACATCTGATATGGTGTGGTAGGCACTGACTTAGTAGGAACTTGGTTTAAAAGATATGCAGCTGTTTCTAGTGCATAACTCCAGAAGGATCGCGGCAACTCAGCCTTACTCATCATGGAACGAACCATATCCAATAGGGTTCGATTCCTCCTTTCCAATACACCGTTGTGTTGTGGTGTGTATGGAGGAGTAAGCTGAGAGAGAATTCCATTCTCTTTTAAGAAGCCCAAAAACTCGGCACTCAAGTATTCACCACCTCGATCAGATCTCAGTGTCTTGATACTTTTGCCTGTTTGTTTTTCAACTTCATTCTTGTATTCCTGAAATTTCTCAAAGGCCTCGGATTTGTGCTTCATTAAGAAGACATGCCCATACCTAGAGAAATCATCTGTGAAAGTAATGAAGTATGAATAACCACTTCGCGCATGTGTAGACATTGGACCACACACATCACTGTGTATGAGTCCCAAGAGCTCACTCGCTCTTTTTCCGTGTCCAGTGAACGGAGCCTTTGTCATCTTTCCTATGAGACAAGATTCACAAGTGGCATAAGACTGGTACTCGAACGGATCCAAGTATCCTTCTTTATATAACTTTGTCAACCGTGTCTCATTAATGTGACCTAGTCTACAATGCCATAAGAAAGCCTGATTTGTTTCCGGAGACTTTCTTTTAAGTGTGTTCTGGACACTGAAGACCTGAGCTTGATTCAAAACGTATATACCGTATTTCAATGTACCTGACCCAATCAGTACTTGATTTAGGTGGATGTTTACTACATCGCTTACAAAAGTAAAATCATATCCTTGCTTAGAAAGTAAGGATATAGATATGATGTTACAAGTCGCACCTGGTACATAAAAACAGTCACGCAGAATCAATATCTGCCCAGTTGTCAGTCCTAGATGATATTCCCCTACAGATTCAGCATACATGCTCATTCCGTTAGCAACCCTGAGAGTCATATCACCCTTCCTGATAACCCTACGGTTTCTCAAAACCTGTAACGAATTACAGATATGAGATCCTGATCCGGTATCCAATACCCAGGAAGTAGGGTTAACTGACATACAGTTCACAAACACACCCGAAGCCGAAGCCACAACATGCTTCGAATTCTGGCTAATGGCTTTACAAGCCCTGCAATCCTTCTGCTCATGTTCATTCCCGTAACAATAGGAACATCCCTCATTTACTACATCTGTTCCTAAAACTTCTGCCCTTCCCTTTCTTTCTACTTCCCTAGTTTCCTTTAGGGTAGTGGGTAGAGACTGTTGAACTGAGTCAGCATCTGACCCGTTCTTCAACGTGGTCTGCAGGTCCGAGAGCTCAAAAGAGCTGGTCTCTGTAAGGACGTTGCCCCCTACAGATGACCCGATAGCCAACCTCGCTGGAAGCAATTCGTTCGAGGTCTCATATCTTGCGATACGAGATTGCTCTCTATATAAAACTTTGTTATGGAGGAAGATAGAAGCCGAGTCCATCTTCTCGTGCTGCCTCTGGTATTCACCATCAACTGAGGCTAACACGAGGCACTTGGCTTTCGCACATTCTTCTTCCGATGTCCTACGAATATCAATATCCGTGACAGGGGAAACTGGACCTGAGACGGCAGGGGTTGGATCAGTCAAGAGGTGTCCCAGCTTGTCCTGGGCAATGGACATCTGGACAGACCTTTGCCAGTCATAACAGTCAGATTCAGTCATTTTATTATCTAGATGTAACCTAGGTGCGGTCACTGGGTCGCTGCAATTAAGAGAGAGAGAAGAAAACACTTAGCATGATGCTCTTGCAAGTTTAGATTGGTTTTTAATTTATCTAAACAGGATGGCTCCCACTGTCTCTCGAATCCCTCCTCAAACTATAAAGGAAGAATTAGTCGGGATCTTTCTCACCGTACAATACTTGCTTAACCGTTCAGCCAGGCCAGTGTCGGTACTTCGAGGGAGGTTTTCCAACGCTTTCGCGAAGTTCCTTAATTTAAGAACCTCTTTTTCCTGGGGGCGTAGCCCCGCTAACACCTTTTTAGACACCTACTTGGTTTATAGCATTGATCGTTAAGTGAGAAAGTTCCCGAGGAGTAGCATATACTCACAGTAGGTCGGGATCCAAATATCATCGCGTGATAAAACCGAAGGAATCCTACCAGAATCATCACACTCCAAATGGTATGCAGCGCTAGCAAGTTTCAGTACTTTTGAAACTCCCGATGTGGATTTTTACCCCATGCTCTTATGACCTTGACTAAGGCCAACAAATCATAAGTCACATGTCAAGTTCTACCCGTCGTTATCCAGGTTAATTTGAACCCACCCGTATATACCCTTGACTATAGCTAACAAAGCAATACGACTGTTCCAAACCAACGCATTCTATCTATGCAACATATGAATACCCACCAGCTACCAAACACTGTGCCTTGACTAAGGCCAACAAACACAGCTTGAATACTGTTGAATATTCATATGAAACGACGGAGGGCTACGGATGGTTTTGGCGAAACCGTGAACGTAGTGAACTTGATATAGTCAATGGAACGAGATAGCTTTTAAAAGGAGTGGTTCAAGCTCCGCGTTAAAAATGCTTGCTTTTGAAAAGAACCGAGTGGTTTTCAAAGTGTTCCAACGACTTTTACTTGGTTTATTTTCTTGCATTAGTTCTTTTAATGCGTCCCATCAATTAATCCTATCATTGCAGAAAACAACCAAAATATGACGTACGCTTATGCCATTCGCATTCGCCATGGGGCCCCGTCATCACCCGTTAGGTTACTTAACTAACGACAGAGCGGGGGCTGGGCTAGCGCGGCTGTAAAACATAAGCAACGCCTAAATAGTTATCATATATAAATATATAGCAATGATAGACATTACAGATCACAGATGAACACTTTGGATATACTAGGAATCCGCGATTCGTTCGAGCCTGCAACGAAAAACGGATTACACGGTCGCGATGAATAGCCAAACCCCTCCCTAGACCCCTACGGGTGCGGCAAACTACCCGCCAAGTACCCGAAGCGAAGCAACCTCCCTCGTCACCGTGAGTAGGCCACTCGGCACTTCGAGATACCCGGTAGTTTGTGCACCCCACCTTGGGTCTATCCTAGGAGCAAAAACAGTAAAAAGAAATTATACAATGACGGCTACAACCCCGACCCGGTTGTGCGGCCAAACAAATAATATTAGATCAAGTTACATAATTTACAATGAATGAAAGAAAAAGAAACTCTCATCTCACACCCATTCCCGGCTATTCATCCGCGACAATCCACCGAGTTCATATACACAAACCATCAACATTACAGATCACAGATATGTATAACCCCCACTAATCGACGTATAGCGATTAGCGGACGTTCAATACATATATCACATCACAGATAATATACATTAGCCAAAGAGTACGGAATATCGATCAAACTACGGATTTTTAACCACCCCAAAAGTCAATTTGCTCTCTGGAAAATCTGGGTAGAAAAAACATGTATTAAAAATCCCAAAACATCCAAACTAAAACACTACACAAAACCCGATCCAGTGCCGAGTCAAAACGGCGGCGGAACCGCGGCAATGAGCATGTCATAGACAAAGACCGGTTCCGTGAGGTATACTTTCTACAAGCATAGTAGTTAAGAGTTGTACACTAAGCTCCGCTGTCCCATTCGTCCATCCAAGCTCCAAGCGTCGATCCGGACCTTGGGCACCTCCGCGGCCTTCTTGAGTCGAAGACGATCCACCCAAGAGTTGTACACTAAGCTCCGCCTCAAGCCAATGCAACTAGGGCAAAGTGATTGCTAGTCAAGAAGCCCTAGAATGTGTAGAGGAGATGTATGGATGTATTTGTCTATGTGGATTCTTTTTCTCTCAACACATGAGATCAAAAGAAGAGATCAAGAGGAGGAAGAAGAAGGAGAAAGTTTGCAACCATGGAGCTTTTCTTTTCTTCTCACTTCATGAGAGAGAATGAGAAGAGAATAATGAAAAGGATTAAGCCCAAATGAAATGAACCATGGTTGCAATAATACACAATAATCATCATTACTAATCCTATCATGAAAGACTTGATGGCACCTTGAATTGATGATTGAGAGAGGATTTGTCGATCAAAAATATTTACCGCAATCAAGAACGGCGTCGCATGAAGCTAGCCGGTGAATACGGGTCGGTCCACAGGGATGTGTAAATCTCTTTTAAGTTCTTACGAGTTAATTCCAAATGGTGTTTGGATTTATAATTAAACCTAAAAATTGAAGTTGTATGAGACTAGGATTAGAAACTTGCTAGCATTAGGAACTTGCTAGGATTAGGTCTAGGGAAAATTTGGTAAACAAAGATCTATATCTCTTTCCATTGCCATTAATTAAATCTATCATATTAGTGTTATGGTAAATATTTATAAAGGGGATTAGGATGATTGGGATGATTGATTCTTCCTCTAGATCCTTGTCCTTCCTTTATTAATCTTTACCCTAACCTCCATGGAAAACCTCCAAATGCGGGCCTTTAGACTACGGAATCACCGTTACCTTGAGGGTAAAAGTGCCGTAGGGAGCGGAATAAGAAGGTATGCATGGAGTTCTAATGTTCATAAAAGTTTGGCAACGAAAGAGATGAGAGATCTTCATCTCTCAAGTCCTTCCCTAGACCTAACCCTAACAAGCGAGGAAACTACTCGCTCATTGAGGGGATGAAAAAAGACATGATTTTATTAAAGAGAGAAAACATTTACTGCAAATTTAATAAAAACTAACTAACTTAAACTAAGGCGAGAAAATAAGAGCAGATATGAAAAACTACAACTACTGCAAGGAAAATAACCTACTTACTGTTGATGCGCTCTAACTTCAAGAAAACAGAATTTTATTCATGAGTAGAGGCATAAAAAAAATACAAGGACTTGGGTTCTATTTATAGGACATAGAAACTCTAGGGCTACAGCTGATCCGCATGTCTACAATTACAAATATACCCCCAGAAAATCTTTCCATAGCCGCCACAGAATTTTGGCAAAATTTTATGCGCATTAGGGCTTCAAACGGCCGCGGAACCGCGGCATGGGCGTGCTTGGGCCGCGGTTCCGCGGCCCAATGGTGAGTTCACTTCATCATTTTTTCTGGGCTGCCTTGGTATCTTTTGGGCTTCCTGGTTCTTTATTCTTTTTATCAATTTGGCTTCTGTATTAATTCCAGATCTTCAGTGAACACTTTGCGATGGATCTTTTAACCGTTTTTCTTGCAAATTTGGATCTTGCGTTGCCTTGTTGATGGTGAACCGTTCTTCTGCTGGGCTTTACTAAGATCTTCCTATTTGTTGGTCAAAAATCCTTCTTTTGTGTCGTCTTTTGTGTTTTTCACTGTTTTCGCGCCAAGAACCTGTAACTTGTAACATGTAGCAGACATGGGTCAAAAGCACCTGTTTTTATTGTAAAATGCATAAGAATGGGGAATACAAAATGCAATATTACGTTATGAACAGATACCCCCAAACTTATCTTTTGCTCCCCCTCGAGCAAACTTATTATTTTATTTATTCTCGATAAAAATCTAACCTAGCCACACTTTCGCAGGGAAACGCGATTGAACTGAGCACGTGCAACAAGACGTTAAACCTCTAGGTGTCCCTAGTAGGAGGAGTGTTGTCTCCTGAGGGTTTTCAGCAGATTACACCCACAAAATCCTATCAATTTGGTTTTTAGACTTTTGTTCTCCAATTAGGTTTTCTAACAAGGAATTCTATTATCGTCGACCCGCAAATTATCCACCCATATTCGTCACACTTCCTTATTATTTAACTTAAGATTATATATATCCTGTAGAATTACCTAGCTTTCGGCATTTCTTAAGTTTTCCTTCTAGAGTTTCATCTCCACTTAGGAATTTCTCTCAGCTCTATCAAAGAGACAAGTTCTATTCTTCATTCCTTTCTCTTATCTAAAATCCAATCACATATCCCCACGTGTGTGTAAATATCACCCCTACACTTGGAAATTCAAATCAAGCAATCGTACTCTCGTCCGTTGTCCAAAGCACTTATTAATTTGTGAATTTTTGCTTTCACATCCTTCATGCGACTGTTAATACTTCTTAAGGTGCCAACAACCGATTACAAGATGTGTTAGCATTTTAAAGCGTACTTCCTAGTTTTGCAACACCCAAGGCTTTTAGCAGTGGCTCCCAAACCAGTTGGTCTAAGGCACTAGGTGATGAAGCATCCTCGCTAAATATTTTCCTATTTTTACAGCCTTAAGTAATCACAAAAACCAGTGTCCATTTTTTTCTTTATTCACTTTTTTTCTTTTTATTTTCATTGTGCTAAGGACTTTAGACAAGAGCATTTCAAGGTCTCTTCTACTAATCCAAGTTTCAAGGTGCGTGATTGTGCATTTTGTAGGGTACATGTTTTCAGAATCTAGACTTTAAGCTAGGAACTATTTTTCAAACTTATTCTCTAATAAGAACATCAATATTCTTCCCTCATTTTGACTTAGCCCAAGAAGTGAACCCAAAATTTGCCTATTTCTAAATAAGCTACAGAGACATTTACTTTCTACCGTTAAACTCTAAGGAAGGTTATTTTTAGGGTTTTTAATTTGCTAAGTCTAAGATTTAGTTTTTCCTAGCCAGTTAACCTATTTATCAAACTCAAGTCAATTAACCAGAATTGAATACATTAATTTTTATAATTTTTGAATTTTTTCAATTTTTATGGGTTTTTCTGTTTTCTAATTTTTTTTTCTTTTTTTTCAAATTTTTATGAATTTTTATATAAAGATGCAATGCAGAAATATACATATGAATGCAAAAGGAAAAACTTATCGAACATACCCCCAACTTACAATGGACAGTGTCCTCACTGTCATGCTGTACCAAGTGGTTGATAATATCGGCGAGTTCCTGCTTATTATTATATTTACATATTATATACACCCCCAAACTTATTTGAAATAAAGTTTTGGAAAAATGGAAATTCGAGGGTGAAGGTGGAGGAAAATCAATCGGTGTAAATCGGCTCCTGTAAAAGCAGGTGCTCCTCCGAATGGTCCGCTGAGAAGAACGGTTTCAATCGATGTCCATTTACTTTGAATAAAGTACCGTCTTCTGGATTCTCAAGATCAACCGCACCGTGCGGATAAACGGTGCGGACTACAAAAGGTCCTCTCCATCTAGAACGGAGCTTGCCGGGATGAAAATGTAACCGAGTATCATATAATAAAACCTGTTGACCTGGTTTAAATGTCTTTCGCAAAAGGTTTTTATCATGAAATACCTTAACTCGGTTCTTAGCAATTACGACATTATCATATGCCTCATCCCGCAGCTCCTCCAATTCATTCAATTGCAGGTTTCGATTGCTGCCCGCATCTTCTAAAGATAAATTTAGCTCTTTAATGGCCCAAAATGCCTTATGCTCAATTTCTATTGGAAGGTGGCAAGCCTTCTCGTAAACAAGCCGGTATGGAGACATGCCAAGATCGGTCTTGTATGCAGTACGGAAAGCCCATAGCGCGTCGATTAATTTGAGTGACCAATCTTTACGGTTTTTAGAAACCGTTTTCTCCAAGATTTGCTTAATTTGCCGATTCGAGACCTCGGCTTGCCCACATGTTTGGGGATGGTATGGCGTTGACAGCTTATGGGTGATAGAGTATTTGCGCATTAAGGACTCAAAAGTCCTATTGCAAAAGTGAGAACCATTATCACTTATTATCGCACGAGGGTGCCTAAATCGAGAAAAGATGTGTTCTTTTAGAAATCGAACGACAACCTTGTTGTCATTCGTTCGACTTGGTACAGCCTCGACCCATTTTGAAACATAGTCAACAGCCAAAAGAAAATACACATTTCCAAAAGAGTTAGGAAATGGTCCCATAAAATCTATACCCCAAACATCAAAAATATCTACAACCAAAATGGGTTGGAGCGGCATTTCGTTTCTCCGCGATATCCGGCCCAAGTGTTGGCACCGGGAGCAAGTTTTGCAGTATTCGAATGCATCTTTGAAGAGTCGTGGCCAATAGAAACCACACTGCAAAACTTTCTCGGCTGTCTTCTTTGGGCCAAAGTGCCTGCCACATGCTTGATCGTGGCAAAAAGACAGCACACTCTTAACCTCATTTTCAGGTACACACCGACGAATGATTTGGTCGGAACAGTATTTAAAAAGATAAGGTTCATCCCAGTAAAAATGCTTTACTTGGGACAAAAATCGTAGTTTGTCTTGTTTCGACCAATCTTTAGGTATCAAGCCGGTGGCTAAGTAGTTTACAATATCGGCGAACCATGGTTCGCAAGAAACGGTCAAGAGTTGCTCATCGGGGAAAGCATCAGTGATAGGCAGTTCAAGTGTAGGCGAAGAAGGAAGTCGTGAAAGGTGATCGGCCACTACGTTTTTACATCCCCTTTTGTCCCTTATAACAAGGTCAAATTCTTGCACCAAAAGGATCCAACGTTTTAGCCTAGACTTAGCATCCTTCTTCGCAAAAAGGTGGCGAAGAGCTGAGTGATCCGTGTACACTATAACTGGAGAGCCGATTAAATAAGGCCGAAAATTTTCAAGTGCAAACACAACCGCTAAAAACTCTTTTTCTGTTGTTGTGTAGTTTAATTGGGCCTCATTTAATGTTCGGCTAGCGTAGTAAATTACATGTGGCATCTTGTTAATGTGCTGTCCAAGAACAACACCAATGGCAAAATCTGATACGTCGCACATAATTTCGAAGGGGTGCGTCCAGTCTGGGGATGAAAGGATGGGCGCAGAAATGAGTGAGTGTTTCAAAGACTCGAACGCTTCCATGCAAGTTGAGTCGAAAACAAAAGTAGTGTCCTTGGCCAACAAGAGAGTCAAGGGTCTAGCAATCTTGCTAAAGTCCTTGATGAACCGTCTATAAAAACCGGCATGGCCAAGAAAAGCTCGGATACCTTTGACGCATTTAGGAGGAGGAAGATTAGAAATGACTTCGATTTTAGCTCTATCAACCTCTATGCCATTTTGCGAGATGACATGTCCTAAGACAATGCCTTCGCGTACCATAAAGTGGCATTTCTCCCAATTCAAAGTTAGGTTCTTCTCCCTATAGCGGGTGAGAACTGCGTCAAGATGTCGTAAACACTCATCGAAGGAGTCACCAAAAATGGAGAAATCATCCATAAAGATTTCCAAAAACTTCTCCACCATGTCCGAAAATATCCCCATCATACACCGCTGAAATGTAGCGGGTGCATTGCATAACCCAAAGGGCATATGACGATAAGCAAAAGTGCCAAAGGGACAAGTAAATGTAGTCTTGTCTTGATCCTCTTTGGCTATGGGGACTTGATTATAACCGGAATAGCCATCTAAAAAGCAGTAGAATTCGTGCCCCGCCAATCGTTCTAGCATTTGGTCAATGAATGGTAAAGGAAAGTGGTCCTTCCTTGTCGCGGCATTGAGTTTTCGGTAGTCGATGCAAACTCGCCACCCAGTTTGGGTGCGAGTGGGAATTAACTCATTTGCCTTATTGGTGATGACCGTGATGCCCGATTTCTTTGGCACGACATGAATGGGGCTAACCCATTGGCTATCTGAGATAAGGTAAATAATACCGCTATCAAGACACTTAACAATCTCCTTCTTGACCGCCTCTTTCATGATGGGGTTGAGGCGTCTTTGTGGATCCCTTGCCGGCTTGGCATCATCCATCAAGTGTATATGATGTTCGACTATGAGGGGACTAATCCCCTTGATGTCCGCCATAGACCAGCCGAAAGCTTGCCGATTATCGTATAAGACCGTTAAAAGAGCCTTCTCTTGCTCAAGAGCTAGAGAGGCCGAGATGATAACTGGTAAGGTCTCATTTTCACCTAGATAAGCATATTTTAGGTGCGACGGAAAAAGCTTTAGCTCGAGTTTAGGTGGTGAAACAATAGATGGTAACAATGGAGTAACTGTTTCAAACTCGAAGGATTCCATCAAAGGTTCAAATTGAGTGTACGCTACAGAGTCGGATGGTTCAACTAACTCATCCGAAAAAGCAAAAGACTCAAACTCGAGTGGAGAGTCTTCAAGATCATCAACAAAGGTGAAGCACTCATAATCCTTGTCCGTCGTGAAAGCTGTGTCGGATTCTAGGAGGAACGCACTAGTGGCGTCAATATTACTGTGATCAAACATGAAATTCTCGAACTCACAGTCCTCCTCCGCGATCTCATCGATCGAGCACACATCAAGTACGCTAGAATTAGGCTCGCAAGGCTGACTTCCTAACTTGAAAATGTTAAGTTCAACTGTCATCTTGCCAAAAGATAGATTCATTGAACCATTACGACAGTTGATTACCGCGTTAGAAGTCGCGAGGAATGGTCGACCAAGAATCACCGGAATTTGATTACGGGGGTTAGCGACAGGCCGTGTATCCATAACAATAAAGTCCACGGGGAAAATGAAATCCCCTACTCTAATTAACACATCCTCCAACTCTCCCCTAGGATGGGTGATTGATCGGTCGACCATTTGGAGAGTACAATGAGTGGGCTTAAGCTCTCCAACGCCTAATTCTTCGTACACCGAATAAGGTAGCAAATTGACACTAGCACCAAGATCTAATAGTGCTCTATTGATGGTCTTGTTCCCAAGTGTGATCGAAATAGTAGGACAACCGGGGTCCTTGTGCTTTGGGGGTAAAGAATTGACAAGAGCATCACTAACAGCACTAGCCACGAAAACTTTCTTTGGTACTTGTGACTTCCTCTTTTTGGTGCATAAGTCCTTTAAGATTTTTGCATATGAAGGAACTTGTTGGATTGCATCCAAAAGAGGGATATTTATGCTAACCTGTTTGAACAACTCTATAATCTTCTCCATCTGTGGAGTTGGTTTATTGGATCTCAACCGATTTGGAAAGGGAACATTTTGAAAAGTTGTTGAGTCCAATTTTTGCGGATCAGATTGTTGAGTTGGAACGGAACCCCGTGTAGATGTGTTCGTGTTGTGAGAAGAGGGTCCGTTCGAGCTAGAAGAAGTAGAGCCATGTGAAGGATGGAGAATAGGCTCTAACGAAGAAGAAGAGGAAGATGAAGAACCACCGGCAGAGGTGTCATGGTGAATACCCACATTGTTTTGCAGCACTTTTCCGGATCTTAACGTAGTCACAGCATTCACGTTATGATTCTGCTGCTCATGTGCAACATGTGCGTAACCAGGATTTGGGAGTGGTTGAGATGGAAGCTTGCCTTTCTCTCGCTCTTTCAATGCTGCGTTGAGTTGTGCAATTTGTGCCTCAATAGCTTTGATGCTTTGATCGTGTGAGGCACTGTTTTGCACCAAAGATTGAACAGAAGTCTCTATCCTAGCTGTGGACTGTGCAGATTGCTTTAGGAATGCTTCTAGACTTCTTTCGAGCGAGCTAACAACATTTTGAGGGGGGACAAAATTGTTGGGCACAAAATTGTTCATCTGATTAGGGTAAGGTTGCTGTTGGAGAGGTTGCTGAAATTGAGTTTGTGGAGGTGCTTGTTGTTGTGGAGGAGGAGCCCTTTGAAAATTGTTGTTTTCTTGGACTTGTTGATTTTGGTTCCAAGCGAAATTAGGGTGGCTCTTCCAACCCAGATTGTATGTTGAAGAGTATGGATCATTTCTTTGTCGTTGCTGAAAGGCAGCATTGACTTGATCTTGTCCTTGAATAGATGCAGTGTAAGGACACTCTTCGGTGAGATGTGATGGATCCGAACAACAAGCACAAACAGTTCGTGAGGGCACAACAGGGGCAGGAGAAGGTGCTGAGATTTTGGTTTCAAGCGCTTCTAGCTTTTTCGTAAGAGCGGCCATCTCGGCCTTCATAGCAATTGACATCTCTACTTGATGTATGCCTGCCCTAGGTTGACCAATAGAAGAAGATGATGATGTGGTCTTGGTGCTCTCCCATTGAATTGTTTGCTCACTAAGATCCTCAAGAAACTGCCACGCTTCCTCACTAGATTTGGACAGAAAGTGACCTTGACTAATGGTTTCTAGCAACTGCTTCGTTGTCGGGTTCAATCCCTCGTATAATGTTTGGCAAAGTTGCCATCTTTCGATCCCATGGTGAGGGCATTGAACAAGTAGGTCTTTGAATCTTTCAAAACATTTCCAAAATGGTTCGGCAGGAAGCTGTGAAAATTGTATAATCTCATTACGGATTTTTGCAGTTTTGTGATGAGGATAGAACTTTTTAAGAAAAGCTTTCACAAACTCGTCCCAATTTCTAATTGAGTGTGATGCGGTGCTGTATAGCCACTTCTCGGCTAGGTCACATAAGGTGAAAGGAATGACCCTCAGTCTTATAGCGTCATCACTTAATTGGGTAGTTTTCATCATGGCGCAAACGTTTTGGAATTTGTTGATAAAGATATATGCATCTTCGGATTCCAAACCATGAAACTTAGGCAGCATTTTGATGAAGTGGGGTTTGATCTCAAAATTGTCCCCATTAGCCCGTGGGAGGGAAAGACAAGTAGGAAGGGCGGTGCGGACGGGGTAGAAAAGATCCTGGAGCGCGACTCGTGCGGGCGCTTCAACAGGCGGAAGATTAGGGTTATTCGCACCTAACGGAGGTGGAATCCTTTCCGTCGGTAAGGTGTTGTTAGGATCGTATCCCGACATACCTTCGGAAGAATGTGATGGTGAAAGTGAAGAAGTGGACAAGATTTCGACTTCGGAGTCGAAAGGTTTGTCGGTCGGTACCAACGAAACACGGACTAATCGGGCGCTAGGGTCCCTAGTCCAACCGGACATACACTAAAAGGGTTAGTGTAGTCGAAAGATGAAAGACAGAATGTGAAGGTAAGAAAACGTCAATGAGAAGAAGTGGTGTAAGTGAGTGCAAAGATTCTTTAGCGACAAGTTGCAAGTTTTGAAAAGACTTTCCCTTTTTCTTCTTTTTTTTTGTGCTTTTGCAAAAAGATTTTTGAAAAGAGACTTGTGACACAAATGCAATTAACCACACATGCACAATCAGGCCTAGATCTAGGGTCACCTAGGTCTGCTAGACAGCTCCTAACTAGGGTTAGAAATAGGACCTCAAACCGCCTCTTCACCGACAAGTACGGCCAGGTAAGTGGGAAGGAACCACCACGACAGTGGGCCTAATTAAAAACCACTAGCCTAGACACCGCAAAATCAGTTAGGATAAACGGTCGATGCCTATACTAGTCCTTTTCCTATTGAGCTCGATTTCCTTAGGGCTGAGTCTAATATTTTTTAAATTAAAAGTGGTCAATGCAAATGCTTTAAGTGATTTCTGGGGTCCTGGGAAGGGTGATGAAATCCCCACCCAATCTGAATTGGTCAATAGCCCCTTAAAGTCAGATTAAATTATGCAAAGCAGTAAATCACTTGCAATCAATTTGCTTTTTAGTGCGGCGCAAAGAATCCTGCAGAAAATCAATTTATTGGAAGGGGGAAGAAGATTTTTAGCGCAAAGAATCCTGCAGAAGATTTGGCAAAAGATATATGGGGATTTGTTGAGGAGAAGGAAAGAAAACAAACAGTGCAATTTCTTCACAGAGAGGGCTCCAGAGGGCCGCGGTTCCGCCGCATATACCACCCCTAGGCCGCGGTTCCGCGGTGAGAAGGAGAGATCGTGCTCTGAAAAAATTTGTACGGCTTTTCTGTAACAATCTACCTCTGTTCTGATGCACCCTTTCCTGATTCTCCTTTTGTGTTGTTTCAGATCCGTCAAACCCTGCAAAGATTCACAAAGAAACCCTTCAAACAATAAAAGATGATAAAATTTTATTTATTTTTGGAATTTTTCAGATTTTTATGAATTTTTTGATTTTATATTAACCCGAAATTACAAAAAGAAAATTTTACGCCATCCCTGGCAACGGCGCCATTTGATTGAGAGAGGATTTGTCGATCAAAAATATTTACCGCAATCAAGAACGGCGTCGCATGAAGCTAGCCGGTGAATACGGGTCGGTCCACAGGGATGTGTAAATCTCCTTTAAGTTCTTACGAGTTAATTCCAAATGGTGTTTGGATTTATAATTAAACCTAAAAATTGAAGTTGTATGAGACTAGGATTAGAAACTTGCTAGCATTAGAAACTTGCTAGGATTAGGTCTAGGGAAAATTTGGTAAACAAAGATCTACATCTCTTTCCATTGCCATTAATTAAATCTATCATATTAGTGTTATGGTAAATATTTATAAAGGGGATTAGGATGATTGGGATGATTGATTCTTCCTCTAGATCCTTGTCCTTCCTTTATTAATCTTTACCCTAACCTCCATGGAAAACCTCCAAATGCGGGCCTTTAGACTACGGAATCACCGTTACCTTGAGGGTAAAAGTGCCGTAGGGAGCGGAATAAGAAGGTATGCATGGAGTTCTAATGTTCATAAAAGTTTGGCAACGAAAAGAGATGAGAGATCTTCATCTCTCAAGTCCTTCCCTAGACCTAACCCTAACAAGCGAGGAAACTACTCGCTCATTGAGGGGATGAAAAAAGACATGATTTTATTAAAGAGAGAAAACATTTACTGCAAGTTTAATAAAAACTAACTAACTTAAACTAAGGCGAGAAAATAAGAGCAGATATGAAAAACTACAACTACTGCAAGGAAAATAACCTACTTACTGTTGATGCACTCTAACTTCAAGAAAACAGAATTTTATTCATGAGTAGAGGCATAAAAAAAATACAAGGACTTGGGTTCTATTTATAGGACATAGAAACCCTAGGGCTACAGCTGATCCGCATGTCTACAATTACAAATATACCCCCAGAAAATCTTTCTATAGCCGCCACAGAATTTTGGCAAAATTTTATGCGCATTAGGGCTTCAAACGGCCGCGGAACCGCGGCATGGGCGTGCTTGGGCCGCTGTTCCGCGGCCCAATGGTGAGTTCACTTCATCATTTTTTCTGGGCTGCCTTGGTATGTTTTGGGCTTCCTGGTTCTTTATTCTTTTTATCAATTTGGCTTCTGTATTAATTCCAGATCTTCAGTGAACACTTTGCGATGGATCTTTTAACCGTTTTTCTCGTAAATTTGGATCTTGCGTTGCCTTGTTGATGGTGAACCGTTCTTCTGCTGGGCTTTACTAAGATCTTCCTATTTGTTGGTCAAAAATCCTTCTTTTGTGTCGTCTTTTGTGTCTTTCACTGTTTTCGCGCCAAGAACCTGTAACCTGTAACATGTAGCAGACATGGGTCAAAAGCACCTGTTTTTATTGTAAAATGCATAAGAATGGGGAATACAAAATGCAATATTATGTTATGAACAATTGACCATTATCATAACACAAGAAATAAAAAGAAAATAAAAGAAGAGTGTGGATCTCTCTTGTAGGTCAATGGTCAACATGGTCAACATGGTTAACGGGTCAACAAGGTCAAGAGAGATCTAAGTGGTCAAATGGTCAATGCAATTAGCCATCACTAATCTATCACTAAAAGGATTAGTAAACAATGCCTCCGGCTCATAATGGTTTTGACCAAACGAACTGTCAAAACCCTAATGAGTGTGCCACATTACGGTTTTGGCCGAACCAACTGCCAAAACCCTAATGGGGCACCTCCTCCTTCATCGCTCCTTAAAACTGTGCATACACACCCGCATCCGCATTCCGTAGAATGCGAATGCACAGAAGACAAATCAAATCCATCTGTGCAATACTAGGATCTGGCTTAAACCAAAGCCCACTAGTATTGCCTGCCCGAACAGCATACGCACACAAGTGCACGTAAGTGATCGAAGCCCTGCCGTAAAACCATACGGCCTCTACACTTTTTGCTCAGTGCAGGGAAACTCTCTGTATGGGACTCTAAAGACTCGACACTACGCTGGAAGTGGGTTTAACCACAGACCGCAAGCGGCACTAGCTGTACGTAACGGTCCCCAGGTAGATGTCGATAAGAAGGCCGATGAGGTAAACCCATCCGAACTCCTACTGAGCCTGTATGTGACAATCTCCGTACAGTCCGGTCTGTTCGTCTGATACATCGCATGGCGGGCCTGGGGGCGGTGAACGTCAGTCCCCTAATAGCGGTACAAGTCGTGTCGGAGTGTAGCCCAGAACACCCTGAGATAACACTGGAAACCTACCAGTATATCTCGCTTGCCCTGGCCAGGGACTACTTGTGTAATGGCTCTCCTAGACACATCACGATGTCAACCCCCAATACTGGGAGAGACGAATCCTGTCTAACCGTCACTGCCTCCAAGTGCTTCGGGACTGCACCTAACTACTACCTGTTTGCACGACTCCTTTGAGCCGTGGTAGGGTAGTAATCTAAGTACAGTGGGAACACACTCGAGGCGAAGTGACAGTGTCAAGTCGGCGGACTAAGCTGTACTCATGTCACCTGGGAACTGATAACTGACGATAGGTATAATACCAACCAACAGTTCCCGACGAGTCCTGTCCAGTGTACTCGTAACCTAACGAGCACCCGCATACTATCTCAAGTACGACGTATTAACGGCTGTGGGATAGACCGTCTCCCCCGCTGGGATGAGAAGCGCATACGCTAGTCTACTCCGGAGTATCGATGCCCTGTCTCGATAGTCCAACGACTAGGGACCTGTATAAGGATGTGCTTATGGATTACCCAGCCCCCACGAGTGTGAGCACCATCACAACGCTGGTAATCAAGCAAAGATCCTAAGGGCTCTACTAATATGTATATAAGCGATATGCTAAAAGAAACACATGCACATATTGAAGTAGAGACAAACCAAGTAGCATACTACCATTTCGAGCAAGATTGTCTATACAACTGTGAATATCCCAAGCTTCCATCAAGTAATATACAAGCTAGTATGATACAGTAATGGCCTCTAGGGCATATACACTAACAGACACGTGGCGCTCTCTGGTGGCTTGCGCCAACCCAAGAGCGCAACAGTGCAGTTTTTGCAAGTGCAAGGCACTATTTCAATAATCTTGAGAATCTTTAAGATTCCAGAACCAATGGTTCATAAAAGAAGTGTAAAGCACTACTTGATTTCTTGATCTAATTTAGATCAAAGAAAAACAAGTTTTTTCTTATTTCAGGAACCAGAGGTTCATAAAAAAAGTGCAAAGCACCATTTATTATGTGAAGATCATTGATCTTGTTCTTAGATCAACGATCTATTAGAAGGAATTTCTTCTACTTAAAAGGTCTTTTACCTTTTTTCTTATTGAAATTCCTTCAGAGTTTTCTCTGTTTGAAGTTCTTGATTTTTTTACAAATGTTGATACCTTTGAATTGAGGTCTAGGGGCCTTTATATAGTGCCCATAAATTTGTTAAAGAGATCTTTCTCTAAGTGATTTGGGGAATTTTCCCCACCGTTGGATCTTTGATCCAAGGGCTTCTGTTTTACAGAAGGAAATCTTCTTGTTTTAACAAGAACAGAAAAAGCTTACTCGAATTTAATTCTGTTTGGCGCAAACGCCCCAGCGCGCGACACGTGTCAAGCAGCGCACAGGTAGCGCAACTGCGCTGACACGTATCGCGCAGCGCAACTGCGCTGACACGTGTCGCGCAGCGCAGTGCTTGCTCAACTGAAGCGTTGCTTCCTTTAATTTTGTTTTAAATAGAGCTTTGCTCTGATTGGGCGTGCTGCCTCGGGCGCTGTGCTGATGTATCAGCGCCTGACACTTGGCGCGTTGCGCGCATCGCAAAGAATCTGAAGCGTTGCTTCATCTTCCGCCTTTGAATTTGAACAGAGCTTTGCTTTGATTGGGGTAAACAGGCCGCTGGTGCTCGCTCGCAAAAGAAGAAGTCGATGTTTTCTGCCGACGTCATATTTGGCCAGGAGCCACATGCTCCCTACAGCGAGGGCTTATGTGAATACAGTACCAACGAGGGTTTGTTCGACATGCCTGTGACGGACACTAATCTTTAGGCTGCCCTCGCAGCTTCCGAGCGACTGGCTTGCGAGGAAGCGGCGTTGATCACCATTGCGAAGTCAGGTATACTTCAGCTGTATTCTTCCGCGTCTATCCTTTTTCTCTTTATTATGTTTTTATTAACGCTTTCTTCTTCAACAGGTATTTCTGCTGAAGAGGCTCTCGTGGCTTCCCTCAGGACGTTCGAGGAGGAAGAAAGGCTCCACGCTTATTTGGGTCTTGGTATGAGTCGCTTCATTATATCCTTATTCTTTTTATTCATGCTCTGATTCTCTCCTTTACTTTATTGCAGGGACTACCTTGACTCAGGTTATTCTAAGTGCAGTGTCGATCCCGAGCAACGATGCGGCAAAACTTCCAGATCTAGCTATTGTGGCCCCAGCTCTCCCAACGTTACCGCAGGAGGCTTTGCTAAAGCAGCAGATGATGGACGCCGTAATGGCTCCAGAGACCGAGCTTGGTTCGGACGATGATGTCCCCTTGTCAGAGGTCTTGAGAAGATCATTTCCCACAGCTCAGACCCAAAGGAAACGCAGGAAGCATGCGGCGAGGGAACGCAATGCCGTTTTGGCCATAGGTGCAGGCTCAAGCAACATTCTGCTTGCTGATACTCCTTCGGCGGATGTTCCCTCTGCCTTGTCTACCGCCCGTAGACAGGTTGCACGCGTGGCTCGGGAAGAAACTGAAAAGCTGCTCCAAGGTAACGTAACGCCGAGTCTTTTACTAGAACTTGATCTTCAAATTTTGACATATGCATTTTCTACAGGGCCCAGTCTTGGCGATGGGATGATACGTGAAACTCTGGCGGTTACAGTTGCTACCCTTTCTCTTGAATCTGGGACTGTCCAGACCACTGCCATTTCTCCTTATGGCTCCTTGGTATCGGCGGGCGTCGCAAGCGTCACGACAGCCCTCGTCGAGTCAGGGGATGAAGCTATGGGCGCGGAATCTACTCCTCTGAGAGAGAGCGAAGAAGCCGTTACACCCGGTGACGCCTCCGTCATGGTTTCGGTCCATGATTTATCTGGTAATCGCTGGGTCTCTATTTTCAAGCTTTTCAATCTTGTTTAGCCCTTCTAATGATATTTTATTTGTCTTGAGTACAGACGCGGTGAATCCTGAGGCTGTACCATCTGAAGAAGCGTCACCAGTCGCTGCTCTGACGGTCGCCATCCCTTCGCCTTCTCCCGTGCCCTCTTAAATATTGGAAAGTATGGGTTTGCGACTTATATGTTTTACTGTGGGTACCATCCTCCTTATATTGACAGTATATTGTCGCAACTCTGCAGGAGTCCTTTTCGACCATCTATACCAGGTGTTGAACCCACATTTCTCCTTCCAGCTGGAAGTCATTCCGCCTCCTGGTATTGGTTAGTATATTCTTCAACTGACGCCTCTTCCTTTCTTTTAGACATGTTGTTGCTAATTCTTCTTCATATTGGATATAGCGTTACGAGTCAAGGGATGGGGTGAAAGAACAATCGTGCCTCCGATGCTCCCCGTCCTTCCTCCTGTCACAGCTGGTATAATAAACTTCATCGATCATATGTTTCCTTCATTTCCTGAGTCAGCATTTGACCGTAATTCATTTTGCAGCAATTGCACTGGCTCCCGTTCCCTTCGAGTCCCGCATTCCGATGCCCATAGGGCCCTTTGCTAAATGCATATCTTCCAGGGGCGCCGCAAACAGCCGTCGAATGTTGAGCGAATTCGTCGAAGATCTTGACGATGAGGCCCTTACATCTGCTGCAGATTTTGCTGTCGAAGTTAACCCAATGCTAGTGACACTTATGAACTTCCATGATGGAGATCTTGTCGGCTCTTGGGTTGATAACTGCAGAAAGATCGAGGCTTGCCTGTACGAGATTGAGCTCCAGCGTCCAGCTCCTAAAGTATTAAATTCGAACTCTCAGCGGGCTGCTTGGATCGAGCGTAGTGTTCCTTTCATTCGCCATTTTGAACAAGAGGCGACCTTGAGACGAAAGGAACATGAGGTGGCTTCCAGCGAATCCGTCCAACTGCGCGTCCAGATTGAAGCGAATGCTGCACAGCTAAAAGCCGTTTTCGACAGTCTCCAGAGATGTATTTCGGATGGGTTGACGCTGAGGCGGACGCTTGACTTCGCCGAGCGGGTCATGCAAGACTGTGAAGCTGCCACGCTAGAAGCCGATAGGAAGCTTTCGTCCTGTTTACGCCAACGGGCTCAAGTGGAAGTAGAGTTGGTCGCGGCGGCTGATCACGAGAAAGGATTGAGAGGAATGCACGAGCGGCTTGCTGATTTGTTGAAGACTCCTCCTCCTCAATAACTGTCTTTGTACCCCTTTTTTTTTTACTGTAACTTGCGGTTTATGAATAACATGTATTCATTTTAATTCCTTCGTGAAATATATCTTGTATTCTCTTGAATTCATGAATAAAAGACATCCTTCATTTTATATGGGCGTGTCCTTTTTAGCAAATGCGTCTTGTAGATAGTCTACCTTGATCTCCTTGCAGGGCAGCGATGGCATAGAAGACAGGTTCAGATCTGCCGCCTAAGACTTTTCAACTTTACGAGCCGTGAGGGTCTCATAAAAACTTTTCTCCCTACGAGTCGAGAGGATCCCGTAGGTGTCTTTTCTCTTTAGGAGTTGTGAGGACTCATAAGTGCGTTTTCTCTTGAGAGTCGTAAGGATCTCACAAGAGAATTTTTCCCGCTTACAAGTCGAGAGGACTCGTAAGTGGTTGTTTCCCTCCTTGTCGATATTCGACTTTTGAGAGTGTGGCCCATGAATAGTATGTAATAGTCCATCTTGGACCAACTTGCAGGGCCCCAGTGCTTAGGAAATAGGTCCTTATCCCCATTGCCTAAGGCTTTTCCCTACGAGTCAAGACGAATTGAGAAGTTCTTGCAAGGACACTAATTTCTTCACGAGTCGAGACGAATCGAGAAGTTCTCGCAAGGGTTTCCTAACGTCATAGAAGTTCGTTAGGGTCTGTGGTACTAGGGTTTTTTACCCGTCGCACAGTCGCGTTGGCCGATATATTCCCCGATATGTAATTTTGCTGTTCGGGTAGCCCCGCGACTGTCGTGTCTCTGATCCCTTCGGGGGTTGGACAAGACGTCTTCAAGTAATCTTCCAGGTAATATTATCGTCGGAAGAGCAAGCGTTAGGGATATTCCATGTTGCTTTTTACTTGAGGTTAGGCTCAGTTTGGGATCCCTGATGAGTCATGACCACTCCACGCTGGAGTGGGATGGTCTCCGATAGTCTTTCAGGTCTCATTTGAGTTGCCGTCAAGACCCTGAAGCTAGGGATCTTCCTTTGCTTCGTTGGTTGACATTGTGTCCACAATATTGCAACGAATGTCGAGGTTGTCTCTGGGTTATCTGTGAACCTCGGAGATTTGGAACTAGGGGACTTTGCCATGGCTCCGTTTGTTGATGTTGTGCCTATATCCTGCTGGAGGGAGGAAGAACGCTGTCGTTGATCTTTAGGCTGTGGATGCTGCCGTCAAAACTTGGAACTAGGGACTTTGCCATGGCTCCGAGGCAGTCTCTAGGTTGTCTGTGAACCGTTGAGATTTGGAACTAGGTGACTTTGCCGTGGCTCCGAGGTTGTCTTTGGGTTGTCTGTGAACCGTCGAGATTTAGAACTAAGGGGCTTTGCCGGGGCTCCGAGGTAGTCTCTGGGTTGTCTGTGAACCGTCGAGATTTGGAACTAGGAGACTTCGCCGTGGCTCTGTTTTGCTGACGTCATATCTGTTTCTGGTTGGAGCGAGAAGGAACGCCGTTATTGATTTCTAGACTGTAGGTGTAGCCATCGAGATCTGGCTTCCCTTTGACGAAGCCTGGTGGGACGATATGGTTCTCTTTCTGTTTGTGCTCATGGATTGTATACAGGGGTCAATGTGATCTCACATGCAGGGCAGAAATTTCATTTTATTTTTTTATTTCTTTCCGTGATACTCTATCATTTTAGCTTTTTATATCGCGAAAGTCGCGATTGCCCAATCATTTCGGCTATTTTTTTTGCGGTGCCCAATCATTTTGGCTATTTTTCTTTTTCTTTACTCGCCGCTTTTTATTGCGAGTTGCCCAATCATTTCGGCTATTTTTGTATGCATATATTTTATTTGCTGATTTTTGTTGCAAGTTGCCCATCATTTCAGCAATTTCATATGCATTTTTGGCTCGCTGATTTTTTGCTGCGAGTATGGAACTTAAGACCTGATACCAATCTTAGTATCAGCATCGCTGCGAATGGAATATTGCCAGGAGCGAATCATCATGCCGTGAAAGGACTTGGAATTTGATACCGGTTTAGGCATCAACATCGCTACCACTGGGACATTACCAGGAGCGAATCATCATTTGCCTTTGTCGATTCGAGCAAAGGTGGCTTAGTAAACAGGGTTATGATCTTGTCGACTAAGGCTTTTGACATCATGAGCCGTAGGGTCTCATAAAGGTGTTTCTCCCTACGAGCCGTGAGGATCTCGTAGGTGCGTTTTCTCCTTAGGAATCGTGAGGATTCTTAAGTGTGTGTTCTTTTATAAGTCGTAAGGATCTTACAAGAGTGTTTTCTTCTTATAAGTCGAGAGGACTTACAAGTGTCGTTCACCATATGGGGAAATTTCGCGCCATTGGTGGAACTTGGTGAGGGAAACGTTTATTTGTGCCCATGGATTGTATACAAGGGCCGATATTGAGCCGTTTGTAGGGCAACTTGGGGAATGTGATGGCTTAAGAACATGTTCAGATCCCTGTAGCTTAAGGCTTTTTGAATCCTACGAGCCATGAGGGTCTTATAGGGGGAATTCTCCTTACGAGTCGTGAGGATCTCGTAAGTGTAATTTCTTTTTAGGAATCGTGGGGATCCCTAAGTGTGTTGCGCCCTTGTGAGTCGTAAGGATCTCACGCAGGTATTTTATCCTCACAAGGTCGAGAGGACCCTGCAGGTGTCTTTATTTTAACAAGATTGCGCCCTTTCGGGTTTTCACAAACTCGCCGATAGTCCTGCTGTTTTTACTCACGGTGCCCTTTCGGGTTTTCATCCGTGCTCATTTCGCTTGTGGACGTACCCTTTTTTTTGGCGAAGAAACTCTTGAGAATAGTTTCACCGCATGTGGCCTATTTGTTCGCCCGTGGGATTTGAGTCGCAGTCCTCACTGCTGGGACTTATGGACTTGCACTCCACTATCGCCGTGTTTGAGGCAATGTTGTTAGTTTAGGGACTTCTCGGTCCGTTGTTAGTTTAAGGACATCTCGGTCCATTGTTAGTTTAAGGACATCTCGGTCCATAGCTAGTTTAAGGACGTTGCGGTCCGTTGTTAGTTTAAGAACATCTCGGTCCATACTAGTTTAAGGGCGTTGCGGTCCGTGAGGATTTTGAGGCAAGGTTTCGCTAAATACTACTTATAGAGTTTGGACTCAGGAAGACAAGGAGCGGACATGAGCGTCATCATCCATCATTAACCTGAGCCGTGACTTGTCAAGCATAGTATTTCTTAAGGAACCAGCCGTTTATTGGCCGGAAGGGTCTTTCACCATGCATATCCATGAGCAAGTAGGCCCCACCTTGGTAGACCTTTTCTATGATGTACGGAACCTCATAGTTCAGCTCGAATTCCCCCCGTTTAGCACGATTGGGGATCATAGGTCTTTTTATGACTAGCACGAGTTCTCCTTGGCGGATTGTTCTCGGCCTAGTCAATCTTTCGTATGAGCACGTCATCCTTGCTTTGTAAGCTTCTAGGTTTTGCTGCGCTATGAGACGAGTTTCATCGAGGGCATCGAGCTCCTCAAGCCGAAGATGGGCATTTTCTTTATCCGTCAGTTCGTATCGACCCGCCACTCGTAGAGAGGGTAGCTCTATCTCCAAGGGAAGTACCGCTTCCGTGCCGAATACTAACGCAAATGGCGTTATGTTTATAGCCATCTTGAACGTGGTTCGATAGGCCCAGAGAGCTTTATGCAATCTCCCGTGCCAATCCTTTCTGTTTCTGGACACTGTTCTCTTTATGATCTTCGTCAAGGTCTTGTTGAAAGCCTCGGCTAGACCATTAGCTCAGGGGTTATAGACTGAAGAGTATCTCCAATCTATTTTATGCTGCTGTGCGAAGCGGCTGATCTTATGGCTTCTGTAGGTTGGCCCGTTATCCGAGATGATCCGTCGCGGAGTGCCGAACCGGTAGATGACATGCGTCCTGAAGAAACGAAGGATGTTCTCCGTCTTCACTTCCCTTAACGGTATTGCTTCTTCCCATTTAGAGAAGTAATCGGTTTTTGCTAATATGAACCGATGTCCTTTGGACGATGCTGGCTCGATGGGCTCGATTATATCGGTTCCCCACATTTCGAATGGCCAGATAGCCAATGTTAGGTGTAGCGGATTCGGATGTTGGTGGATGAAGTCCCCATGAATTTGGCATGAGTGACACTGCTTCGCATATTCAAGGCAGTCCTGACCCATTGTGGGCCAATAGTAGCCCATTCTTTTGATCTTCAGGTTCATCTTTGGCCCAGCTTGATGGGAACCGTAGAGTCCGTCATGAGTTTCCTGAACGACTCTTTTTGCTTCTTCTGGTCCCAGGCATCTTAGCCATAGACAATCGAATGATCTCTTATAAAGAGTACTATTGACGAAGGCGAAAGACAGGGCTTGCTTCATCAGCTGATGCTTGACGACGCGTCTTCTGGCGTTCGATGGGATTTGAGGTAGTCTGTGAAGACTTCTCTCCAATCTTTCGCCTTTTCTTCATCCTCCAATTGGAAGGCCTCTTGTTCGGTTGCTTCCTCTCCTTTAGATATCTTCGGAGATATTTCTGTTGGCGTGAGAATCCGACGACTTTGCATAATGATCTTCACGTCATCGAGGTTTTCGTCGGCCAGTTCTTTAGCGAGCTTGGCTAACGCATCCGCCTTGCTATTTTCTGTACGCAGTATGCTTTCTAAGGTGTAGGAGGGGATTTGCGTCAGCAATTGCTGCACTCTTTCACCATACATGATCAGTTCTGGCTTGCACGTCTGGTAGTCGCCATTTACTTGGCTAACGACCAGCTGGGAGTCTCTATATATGAGGAGGTTTTCGATTCCCATGTTGACAGCAATCTCGAGACCCGCTATCAAAGCTTCATACCCAGCTTCATTGTTTGTTCTTGGCTCCGTTAAGGAAAGGGCAAAACGCATAATCCCTCCTTGTGGAGTCACGAAGATAAGGCCCACCCTGACTTTAATCATGGTGGTGTTTTGCTTTCGCTTCTTCAAGGAGGACGCTCCATCGAAGTAGAGTTCCCATCGGGTATCATTCCCTTCTTTCTCCTCGTCAATTGCGTCAAACACGTGTTTGTCCGGTAACTCGCAGTTCAAGGAAGAGTCAGTAGGTATCAGATGTTCAGCGAGAAAGTCGGCGATGGACTGGCCTTTTATTGCCTTGAGGGATCGATATACTATCGAGAACTCTATCAAGAGGAGGGCCCATTTGGCAAGCCTTCCCGTTAGCATGGCTCTTGACATCAAATTTTTGAGAGGATCCAGAAAGCAGTGTGCTTTTGGTCTTCAGGATGCATCTTGATTTGGTTGTACCCTGAGGATCCGTCCATGAAGGAGAAGACTTCATGGGTGGATGTGTTATCGATCATCAATTCGGTAACAGGCACTGGGAAGTCATCTTTCGGACAAGCTTTGTTGAGATCCCGAAAATCTACGCAGATGCGTACTGTCCCATTTTTCTTCATTACCGAAACGATATTGGCGATCCAGTCAGGATATTGAACTTCTTGGATGAAGCCGGAGTCGATTAGCTTCTTGACTTCGGCATTGATACTCATCTCAAGCTTGAGCCGCATTCTTCTTGATGCCTGTTTGACATGATTGACGTCCGACGATATCGCCAGTTTATGCACAGCTATCTTTGGATCTAATCTTGGCATCTCGGAATAGTTCCATGCGAAACAGTCTTTATACTGCATAAGCACGTCCTTTAATGTGGCTACCTGTTTCTCAGATAGCAGCTCACTGACGAACGTTGGCCTTGGCTCGTTTGCCGTCCCCAAGTCGATTTTTCTCAGGTTGTCCGTTGTGGTGTGTATTCCATCTTCCAGCTCTTTTGGCGTCGGTGGAAATTCTGAAATCAGCTCATTCTCATCTTCATTTGCGAAGCATTGGGAGAGGTCGTCCATATTCTCTTGCTCTCCCTCCTTTTAAAATGTTATCATATGGCAGGTACGAGCTCGTTTCCAAGCTTGATGCTGATTTAGACTTTCCCTCGCAGTGTAGGTTGTTCTCGGCTCATGCTTTCGTGGCGGGGCTACCCTCTAACCGTCGGATAGAGCAAACCTGCCCTGCTGATACTGATCTTCAACCCAGTCTTTGAAGGTGAAGCGGTCTTCAAGAGGATGTCCCACTACTCGATGGTAGGAGCAATAATCCGGGTGATGGACCTCATTTATCTGTTCGGGATATCGAGACTCGGGGGGCACCATCATTTGATGTTTCATGACAAGGTCGAAGATTTTCCTTGTCTTGTTTTGAGGGAAAGAGTACTCCCGACCCATCTTTTTCATAAAAGACGGATTCCAGCTGACTTTTTCTCGATCGCGTGGCTTCTTGGATCCGCTTCGCTGTTTTCGAAAGTCATTCCCGTTCTTTACCTTATTTTTGCTTCTACGTCGGGCTTTTCCCTTGCCGCGAGAGCGCACGGCAGGCCGAGGGTGAAGGACATCGTCGTTTTCTTCTTTCGTAACCTGCTGAATGGTACGTTGCGTCCTGGCCTTCTCGTAAATGGCCATTTCGCGGCTATGGTCATCCCGAACCTTTTGACCCGCTTCTCTTATTAACTTATCAATCTGTTCTTCGAATGACGGGCTTGGTATTCTCATGGCGGGATCTCGCTTTGGTTCGACATCAACGCTGTCCGGAAATGCATTCGCTTCTTCACCAAAGTTATTTATGACACGGCAGCCATGGAACCGGTCCCGAACGTATCCAAGGCCAGTCGTCTCTATTCTCCCGTTGGGCATCTTTTGCTGAGTCCCGGGAACGCCCTAAATCTTGTTATAGAACCGGGCTTGTCGAGCAGTCTGTTTGAAGGGTACGCCTTGGCATCTCAATAGCCTTTTCAGTCCCTTTGCGTAGTATTTGGGCATAAGGATTGGTTGAAGCCTGTCGAGCGCAGGTTCGGCATCGTGCCATACTTCTTTCTTCACTTTATTCTCCGTGGATTGGTAGAAAAGGATTGCCGTCTCACCTCTTTACTTAGGAGGGACGTAGAAGGTCTGCAGCTCTTGCACGCTGTACGTACCAAGTGCATCAAGTTCTTTGTAATGCCGCTGCGGGGCCAGGGCAATCTGTAAACTCTGGTCAACTCCAGCAAAAGGTCTGTATTGACGGATGGACAGAGAACACTGCGTTGGCCTCGTCCTCAGATTCATTGCCAAAGAACAGCATAGGAGTAGATGGTTCTGGCCTATTGGCTTGGGGTTGTCCCGAGTAGACCATCTCTTCATCTTCTTCGGTATCGCTCCCGAATATCGGGATAATGGCGATGGCTTTTTTGTTTATTCTCCGGTTTGCGATATCTTTCCATGCCTTCGAAGTCTGGTAAGAAGTATTTGGCGTCTTCATATCTGCGAACTTCATTTACAAAGAATGGGTTGAGCTCCCCTGTAACTATGTACTCGATGTCGTCCTTGAAGTACTTCATACACTGATGTTGTGTAGAAGGGATGATGTTGTACTCATGTAACCAATGCCTGCCGAGCAAAGCATTGTAGCAAGTCTTGGCATCAATAACATGGAACTTGATGTCAGTGACAAGCAGCCCGAAGCATAATGTCATTATTACAGACCCGAGCGTTTGTGATGATTGGGAGTCAAAACCGGAGATGGTAATTTTATCCCGAGCCAAATGATGAACGGTCATGCAAATCTCCTTCAGTCCTCTTACATTGAGAAGGTTGACGGAGGACCCGTTGTCAACCAGGATCTTCCCTATCTTGATGTCATGGCAATATTCGGTTACATACAGTGGACGGTTGTGCTCGCACGTTCCGAGAAGGAGGTCTTCATCGCTGAATGTGATATCAGCCGTGTGGACTTCTTCTAGCTCGTCCTTCATCTTTTCTTCCGCCAGGAAGGCTTGAAACTGGTCGGGCTCTTGTAACGCCTTGATCAGGGAATCTCGTGCTTCTTTAGATAGGAAAAGGGCATCCAAGATACTCAATTGTGAGGATATCTTCCTCAGATGTGCCAGGACTTTGTAATCCACTTTGTTCTTCTTGAGCGGGTCCTTGGCTGTGAGCTTTTCGACAACTTTATCATCGAGAGCAATCTCCTCAGGGACTTTTTCCTTTCCTTTGACCCCTTTACCCGAACCTTTGTTTGAAAGTCTGAGATTCTTTTCAGGCAACGTACGGTTATGCAGCTGAATGTTCTCACAGTTCTTCATCTCGTCTTCTTTTTCAGATGTGGATTCCTTGAAGAGGGGCCGAGGGCTATTTCTTCGTCAGAATCGCTCCCGAAGGTAAGAACTTGAGGTTTTGCTCTTGTCGGGATGTCATCAACCATATGACAGTTATCGGTTGTTCCTTCACGTTCGTCTGTCGTGCTTCTCTTCTCCCGACGGGCTTTGCGCTTTACCCGCTTGAAGTGTTGTCGATGGGTAACGTATCCCTGCCACCACTTCTTGAAGGCATTGCACTCTTCGGTAGGGTGTGTGACCCTCCGATGATACAAGCAGTTTTTCGGATGGACATCTGGTTCATCGAGGCACATACTCTCGGAAGTATTTTCTTTGAAAGGTGGCAGCTTCATTCCCATTGACAGAGCTTTTGCGAACTGCTTTCTTATCTTGATTTTGCTCTTGCTGGTGGCAAGGGCATTTTGATCCGGTCGAGGTATTTTATGGCTTCTCATCACTTTTTCGGCCTAACACCGACGCTTGGCCTTTTCGTAAATGTCCGCTTCACGTTCTCGATCAGTTTTGCTCTTTTGAAGAGCTTCGTTCAGCAGCTTATCGATGAGGTCATCTGACGATTCCATGGGTTTTGGTTCTGGATCTGCCCTCAAATTCTCTACGTCAGGAGCTTCTTTGTCGTTTATCGATGAGCGAGAGATCATGTGGCAACTCGCCACATACTCCTCGGGTTCTTCTGACGAGTCGTCTCCTTCATCAATGTCACTGTCTCCGTTTTCAAGAATATGCTTGAGGAATTCTTCCAGTGTGACTGGGGTCCGCGCTTTTTGGTTGTATTCCTCCAGTGCGTCGATGTACCTTTGCAGACCCGTACGATTGCCGTCGAGCTACACGGGCTTCTTGGCCTTCTTCTTTTTCTTTAAAGATTTCTGAGGCTTGGTATGGAGGTTTTGCCCATCGTTACCAACTTTCAGCGTTGGGCGCGGCTTCAGAATTCCGTCAATGATCTCAGGCTCCAGTGGGCTCTTCCACCTAATCGCCGGAAATGCTTGATGATCCTTCAGCATTCTTTTAATTTTTGCTGAAAGGACCACTTCCCACGGAACTTCTTCTATAAATGAGCATGATACCCCTGGCATGCCCATCTTCTTAAGAGCGTGCAGCTGCGGCGGGTTCACCTTCCAGTTTTCGGACATCACGAACTTGCCTTGCTGGTACTGGTCTTCGACCCAGTTTTTAAAGACGTAGCAATCTTCGATTGGGTGGCCCACTATCCAGTAATAGGGGCAGTAATTAGGATTGTTGTCGTCGCTCGATTGCAGTGGGCGTCTCGGATTCGGCAGAGTGATGAGCCTGTTGCGCACCGCTAGTTCGAATAGTCTCCTTGTTTTATCCCGGGGAAACGAGCAAGGACGTGTCAACTTCTCTTCGAGGGTTCGCGGTCTGCTATTTTGGCGAATAACCGGTTTCGGGTCACTTGGTTGTTGTTGAGCGTTAGCGACGAAGGTCGCTTTCCCTTTGCCCTTTTCATTCCGAAGATCTGTCTTTGAAGAGGACGGCCTATGGCCCATCTGGTCCATTTGGGCTAGTTTTTCAATCAAGGCCTGGAAGGGAGATCGGCTTGAAGAACATCATAAACTGGGATATAGTTGCCTGAGGATCAAGGGTCCCCACGAACATGCCCACAGTAGGAGCTTCTTTTATGTGCTGTTCATACTTTGACCATAGGTTACGCCACCGAATTGCGTATTGAACCCAGGTCTCTCTCGGTATCACCCTGGCGTTGATTAATGCCATGATCGGGGTGCGCTCGCTAGCACTTGCGAACCGCTGTGTAAACAGTAGTTCCATCTCCGTGAATGTCTTGACAGAGTCATTTGGGAGCTCGGAGTACCATTCAAATGCCGTCTCCAACAAGCTGCCAACAAATTGGCGAAGCAACAGTTTGTCATCGCCCCCAGTATTATCGCACAAAGCTTTGAATTGAGCAACGTGCTGATGCGTATTGCCCGTCCCCTTATACACATGGAATTTGGGGATCGTGTATCCTGGCGGGTACTTAATTTGGTCGTACCGGCCTGGGTAAGGTCGCCCAGTTCTAACGAACTGGCCTGCCGCTTCGTTCGCTTGATGAGCTCATATTTATTAAGCTATGTAGTCATCAAGGGCAGCTTTGGAGACCGCCTTCTCCCTGGCTGCCGATAAGGCCAGAGGAGGGTTCGATGTCTCCCCTCCGTCGTCTTCAATGATTATTGGAGGGTCTTCAGCTGGAGGATCCGTCTGTATCATCATCCTAACCATGTCTTGGAATAGAAGCGCCATCTGTTTTATATTAGCCGCTTGTTCCGTGGCCTCTTTATCTTTCTTTTCAAGCACCCTCCTTAGGAATTCGGTGTCAGTCTCTTGCTCCTGGCGTTGTTCCGACAATCCTTCCGGGCTTTCTTTCTGCCCAGTAAATGCGGCCATTCTTGTCAACATTTCCTGGAGCTTTTGTTGTTGCTCCTGAGCTTTCGTTACAGACCGTGTAAGTGGTCGATGACCCGCGGAAGTACGGCTTTCCTCTTTGCTGGAAGCCATGTGCACCGTGTGCACAGCCATGCCCCCAGACTTGGGGCGTTTGGGTCCACTTCCTTTGAAATTTGCCGTGGGCAGGGGGATCTTCTCCAGCTTTCTCCTCTTATGGGAGGTCAAAGTTGAGGGGGCCGTTGCGGAAGGCACCCATGCAGATGATACCTTTCGTGGTATGGCAGAGAGATGGTCCTCCTCTTGTCGAGCCTTCGTCTTCTTCAGCCAGCGAGAGTAATCTTTGTCAATTATAGAGTCTTGGACTTTCCGCCAAACTCTTTGGATCTTGGAGGACAACCACTGAGGATGCTGTTCCGGCTTTACATGTGTTGTGTTTTTGACAGGAGGAGGAGACTTCTTCAAGATGGCGGTTGGAGATTTCCTGCGCACCCTTCTGAGCAGCTCGAAGCTGTTCTCGGTTGGAATAGCAGCGTCAATTTCCACCATTGGAGCTAGTTGGGTAAGTCCAACGGGGGAACTGCCCCCAGCTTTCTTCACTCGGTGCTAGTGGCGACGTCGAGCGTGTCTTGCGGATGGGATCACCTCAGTTGTAGGAGCGACCTTGTTATGCCCCTTGCTTTGATGAGAGGCTGCTTTTGGTGCCAACCTGTCGAAGACTGACGTCCGTTGAGAGGGAACGTCTAGCCTGTCGAAGAATGACTTTCGAATAGGGGAGAACTTGTAATGATCTCACCCGTAGAAGGAGTTGGAACGGCCAGTCTTGCAAAGACCGATCCCTTAGCAGGAGAAGCCCTTTTGATGACTTCGTTTACCGGGGCTAGAATGGCTATCCGTTTCGGGATAAACCCCTCCTTCCGACATCTCATTCGAGATGGGATAACCCCTTCAGGTATTGCGGGTCTCTTTGCAGGCCCACTTGAGCTTTGGCTTAGCCTTTCGAAGACTGAGACGACAGACTTGGACGGCCCGTTGAGAGGGACCGTGGTAGTTGCAAGCCGATCGAAGACCGACTTCTTTGGGGCTTCTTGTAATGGCATTGAATCATTGAAGCTCATTTGCGGGAGCATGGTTCCAAAGAACAGTCCAGTGGTGGCCTGAGTCACTTGTTCCACTGGCATTGCGAAGATGGAGGCCGCTTGGGTCCTATAAGTCACTCCTCCAGCAGGGACGGAGTGGGAGTTATTGTTGCAATTGGTGCATTTGGAAGCCATCGATGTCATTTTCTCTACTGCATGGAGCAAGACACCAAATCTTAGTACCTCGAATCTAGGGGCAACCATATTAAACCGCGACCCGTTCGCGAACACGACACACGAAGTGTCTAGTGGAAAGAGAAAAAGGTCCCACCGGGCGTGCCAGAATCTGTTTACCGCTGAAAACAGAGACGAAACCGCGTAGGTAGTCTTGCCTGAATTTGGGGCAGATGCTATTTGGATTTATCCGTCCACCTCTCCGAAGATACCAAGCTGATTTATGGCACCGTGTATCGGAGGTCTGGACGGATGCGACCGTTGTAGCAAACTTCGTCAGATTCCCCCTCGTTGTGAGGGGTTTTTTGATTGTGGGGACGCTCTTCCCTGCAGGCGCAAGCCCCTGCAGTTAATTACGTTAGTGCGTAGCGATAACCACTTTCTCCTGCTCCAGAAGGTCACTTCATGTCATGTGTGTTTGTTTTATTTTTGGTTTCCCGTGGATTGTATACAGAGACTAATTTGTGCTGTCGCCCGTAAGGCGTAGATTAGTCCAAATCCGTATTTTCCTAGATTTGGGTTTGGTTTGATTTAAGGATCGTTAACCTTTTTTAAGATTAAGATCGACTTAAATATTTGTTAAGGATACGTTAATCCGATGTTGGACTAAGATCTACTTAACGGGGGTTCAGGATCATTTTTGATCCAACGAAAGAGCATTTGGGCTCCATCGTTTTAGTTTAATGACGTTACAGTCCACAGCTATTTAAAGACATTACGGTCCACAGCTAGTTTAAGGACATTACGGTCCATATTGGGATGTGTCCGTCCATTTGAGAGTACACTAAAGAGTTGTTGGTTACCGGGACCCACCACCTCTCTGAAGACGCTGAAGAATTACAACGACATTTATCAGAGGTGTGAGGAGATGTACCCTTGAACCGATGTCCGTTGGAAGATCAATAGTTGTGTTTGGGACTAAGACCAATTTGGAAAAATTGTGAGCACATGGGCTCGGTTGATATGAATTAGGGACTTTTGGTCAACTTAGACTCAGCCCACTCAGTATTTGAATAAATTGTTAAACACTTGTTTGGGCTTGGTCCCTTTTCTGTGCAAACAGTGCTGAGCATTGATATGGGCTCTGACACTCACCCTTTTTTTGTTTTTTATGGAGTGTTAAACACTCTTTATGGCGCCCACGTGAGGGACACGTGAGGCTCTTGGCGTTGAGCGCCAACCACTGAGTGCTAGGCACTACTTGTTGAGCAGCGCCCACGTGAAGGGCACATGGGGCGCTTGGCGCCAACCACTGAGTGCTAAGCACTCTTTTTTAAGCCGTGTCCACGTGAGGGGCACGTGAGGTGCTTGGCGCTGGATGCCAACCACTGAGTGCTAAGCACTCTTTATTAAGCAGCGCCCACGTGAGGGGCACGTGAGGCACACGTGAAGCGCTTGGCGCTGGGCACTAACCACTGAGTGCTAAGAACTCTTTATTAAGCAGCTCCCACATGAGGGGTGCGCTCGGCGATGTTTCTTTCTTTATGCATTTTTCTAAAGAGTTTGATTCTTTGTTCTCCCCTAGATCTTTAATCCCCAAGAACAAATTCATCCCCTACGAGAATTAAATTCTCATTTGTGGGAGACTTGTCTCATAGATCTTAGATCCAGGGAAAGAACTATGTTCTTTTATGAGGGTTAAACCCTTGGGTATGCAGATGAGATACTGCGATCTCTATTTACCTTGAAGAAAGTTCTTCTTCCTTCTTCTCTTTTAAAGCTTTTTTTTTGCCTGCTCTTCTTTTTGAACTTGAAGTTTATGGTTTTTTTTTTCTATACAAGACTTGAAGTCTTGGGGCTTTTATATAGTGGAGGCAAGTTTGCCGATTTAGTTAAAGAAATCTCTTATTGAGAGATCCTTAATTTATTTTGGGATTTTATCCATCGTTGGATCTTTGATCCAAGGACTTTTGTTTTACAGAAGATATTTTTCTTGTTTTTAACAAGATTGGGAAAATATTTCCATACAGAGCTTATTCTGTAATTTGGTGATTTTTAACCACCATTAGATCTTTAATCCAATGGTGCTCTGTTTTACAGAGCGTAATCTTTCTTGTTTAGAAAGATTGGGAAAATATTTTCCCATACAGAGCTTATTCTGTAGCTTGGTAATTTTTAATCACCCTTGGATTTTTAATCCAACGGTGCTCTGTTTTACAGAGAGGAATCTTTCTTGTTCAGGAAAATTTGAGGAATATTCCATCAATCAGAATTTAATTATGTATTTTGATGATTTATCATCTCCGTTGGATCTTTGATCCAACGGCATAGAACTTTTAGTTCTGGCGCCGGCGCTCTCGTGCGGGGCACGTGAGGCGCTGCCTCAGAGTTTTTAACTCTTGGCGCTGGCGCTCTCGTGCAAGGCACGTGAGACGCTGCCGCAGAGTTTTTAACTCTTGGCGCTGGCGCCCTTGTGTAAGGCACGTGAGGCGCTGCCTCTTTTCAAATTTTGAACAGAGCCTTGCTCTTCTATTATTGGGGGAAACAGCTATATCCGTATGGGAATATCACCTATGATTGACAAGTGGGCAGATATTAATTTTACGTAACTGTTTGTGTATACTTAGTCTAGCTTGTAATATCATATCTGTATCTTTACTTTCTAAAGAAAGATATGATTTTACATTTGTAAGCGATGTGGTCCTGTCAGGCCCCGCTTCCCAGAGTACGGGCAGAGGACGCGACGAGGCTGCTACGTATATACTCAGAAGTACATACGCTAAGTGTATCTAAGCAATATAAAAGTAAATGCACAAGAGATAAGATATAATAAAACAACAACTTTATTTATTCACAATCTTTCTGTACAATGCATGGAAAAGTAAATATGTCACGCCCCGCTTCCCAGTATACGGGCAGAGAATGTGACGAGGCTGCGCCGTATTTACTATAAAGTAAATACGCTAAGCGTATCTAAGCAATATAAAAGTAAATCCATAAGAGACAAGATATAATAAAACATCAACTTTATTTATTCACATTCTTTCTGTACAATGCATGGAAAAAATAAATATATTTGATGAAAACAATGTCTAAACAATGGCATAACAGAAAAGGAAAAGTACTGGAATGAAATGTGTACAATGAAGCTAGAGCTCTGGGTCTTCAATAATCTGGTCCAAGTCCTCGATGCCGGGCTCTGTCTCCAGAAGGTCCGAAACACCTGACGACATTCAAAGAAGAAAGAAAGAGAATGTCGTCAGTGAACAAATCGTCCGGTAAGTCCCAAAGATAAGGGAGAAGTAGAATAGACAAAACAAGAAGGTAGCTTTTATGTTATAGTATATTATTATAATATTGTGTTAACGCTGTTGTTTGTAGCTTGGTACAGAAGGATGCCAGTGTATCGAGAGGGGTCTCTATATGCTAGAGACCAGGGCAAACAGAATATAGAGTACAAGGCTCCGTTAGAAAGCCCGGAACAACGGCAATTGGATACGGTTAGGTATCTTAAATCTTGCAGTCTCGTGCCACTTTTAACACCTTCCGTACCTGTCTACCCCTTAAACCCTGTGTTATCTTGATTGCATTGTTGTTGTCACAACCCGAAAGTACGGAACATGACCGGCACTTAGACTACGAACGTCTCAAGGAGTACGTATGCTAAGTAAGCCGAAACCCAGAAATCCAAACCAAGAGAAGTAGTAGAGAATAGGAAGAACCATATCAAATCAACCTGTATGCAACATAATATACAACGCCTAAAGACGAGGATCACAACAGAAATGGAACTCAACCAGCAAGAAACTCAAGAAATAAAACATGCTACTCTATGGTCGAAAGAATAACATTACTGGTCTCTATCTCAAAAAAATACAAGTTTGGTTGATGGAACTTCTAGATACAACTGAAATATAATATACAAGGTATAATGATGGGTAAGATACAATAAACCCACCTACTAGCAAGTCACCCGAAAAGAAACCGTGCCCGCAAAGCCGTAATGAAATCCGTACGGCAACACCTGCAAGAAACTGGGGCACAACGGGGGTGAGTTGCCAACTCGTGAGTAGAAAAAGATCTACGAACAGAAAATCGCATGAATAACGCAACCTAGGTCAATGATCATAATATATCCTCAAATATATGAATAACATGCAGCCTATAACAATGGCTAGGGTAATATCTAACCCGAGTGTGATCTCATGTGCCCGTGTCAGTGCCTCAGGTAGCAATATATCATATGAATGAGGTATGAATGCATGAAAACAGAATACATGTAAATGAAGAAACTGTTTTCATAAATTAGTGAGATTTCCTTTGTATTTTTAAAATGAGGTATCATAAATGAAATCAGCATCAACAGTGTCTAGCATCGACACAAAATATAAATCTCAATGTCTCAAAACCTCAGGCTCCGGCCATCCGGACTGGCCTGTATCATCAAATCTCAGTACCTCAATATCTCGAAATCTCAATGTCTCAATCTCAATATCTAGGGCGCCGTCAGTCTAGACCGGCCCCTACCATCCATCTCAAGACCACGACGGTATCCTCCGGATATCCGACGCGTCGGGTAAAATCACCGGTAGGTAGTCTCCTCCTGCCAGGCTCATCGTCATCACCACGAGCTTCTTGCCCCGGGGTACCTTACCGGGTCCACCATGTACCCGAAACGGTTCATCCAACTCCTCGAATCGGGTCTCCAAATTTATCAGCAAACTCATGGTGGACGACTCATACATCATGGGAAAAACCGCGCTTTTTATTTAAAAAGAGAAAGAAGAAGTTTGTATATGTTTTGCGGTTTTCCCCAAATCCAGAAAATCTCATGGAAATCCAAATCCAAAACCTCAATAGCACGTAAAAAGTGAATATATGCATGAGAATCCATGAATGCGGCATAACAATGAATAACAGTATGCATGAGGTAGCAGGTAATAACTATAATGTCTAAACTAACATATAAGGCAAGTACACTAATATCATGTCTAAACTATTAGCTAACAGGCTATGTCAAGCAATAATATTTTCTAAGGTGTACGTGACATGGCAATTACCGATGAAGATGTGTGTGAGCCGGCAAGTAAGTGTACGTGGTACATACGCATCATCAGTAATGGTGCTGGTGTCCTAACCATAAGATATCAACAGTAGAATATGAAGCATAATATAAGCATGTGATGCAGAGCAAACAACAATAATGAGCGGGAGCTGAATACTAGACGCAACGATAATTAATCTGTTTTAACCTAATATAAGTCCTACAATGGTGCCTTTTGAAATAACACGAATCGTGGGGTTTTGAAAATAGGGGCTACGGTGTTTTTAAGAAAAGATACATTTTTTGAAATATCCGTAGGATCCCTTAGGCTGTCTTTAAAAATACGCACGATTCGTAAGCTTTGAAATAGGTAGGAACCGAATCTAATCTAACAACTAACTAAACTAAAGGGCTACGCTATAAGCTAGACTACAGGTAAGGAAACCGCCTAACATCTGAGTCGATACATATACATACCTGTATATATATTAGTCGGTGATCCCGCCTCAATAATATCATATCCGATACCATATCTATAATCAGACATCCCAAGTCAAGAGTGCGGATCAATGATCAAGATATAGCTCGTACGTAAATCCGTCGTACGGTATCCCCAAATCTGGGTACGGGTCAATATCATATTCCTCACACTATTCCTCTGGTATCCTCTTTATCCAAGATCATAGTCTAGGGTACTGACCTATGTCTAGTACAATACTAATATCCTCAATATACTCATGATCTGACTACTGATCGACAATCTCGTACAAACCGATATCGTCAGCACATATCATCATCAAGGGGTATACATCGCCCGATACGGCCTAATATCAATATCCTAGCATATTATGCCTCATATCACGATCATATGTCGACCATTTATTTATAACACTATTCACCCGTATCGCCGCCGCAAGATCCGCTATAACACCAGGACGTACCTTAAGTACGAATCCTGCCATATCACCGAGATCACAACCACAAACAAATCTCATCGACTCAGCTCAATCCCAAGTATCCTCCTCAAATCCGTATGTGAACACATAGTCCCATACCCATGTGAACATATAAATATATTCCCATACACGCACATATGAAATAAGGAATGTATGCAAGTATGTATATGTGTGTATGTGTAAGTGTAGTGCACCCACTACCTAAGGCTTCGTAACCATGCACCAATCCAACACCAATATCCATCTAAAATCATCAATAATAAATCCTAACAACATATCATAAATTGTTGGTGTGTATACGCATCCGTATATATCACCACGGACTGCGGGGGTGCTATACGCCATCCACCCGACTTCTCCCCGTAGATATAAATCTACTCACCTGGTCCTCGCTAGCCGGTACCGACGTCGCCACGCGCTTGCTTGTCGTATCGAAGTCCACATGGGGGTACCTACATATCATAACGCACCATATCGCATTAAAACTAAATTCAAAATCGAAACGGCATACGAAAATCAAATCGGCACGCGTATCACGCATAGGTCCAAACCTATCGCCTACGCATGCAAGAATAGTCAAACCAACCCTCGATGTCGATGTACAAACGTCAAACCATCGAGAAAAATCCAATCACACTCATTTGCACATTCACGAACACTAATTTTAATATAAACTAGGTTAAAACTCACAAAAACCTCAATTTTGCTTAAAAAGTCATTTTTCCGAAAATCTAGCAAGCACAATTCGCCGTTTTTGTACAAAACAGAATGTTTAAATGAATGTTGCGGCCAATATATTTATTAAATATCTTAAATAAGTCGTATAAACAAATTTCCGGAATTTAATCTCATTAAATTCCAAAAATCCTAATATTCTAGTTTACAAAATACCCTTTTTAACAATTTCATAGCAAAAATGCACAAACTACAATTTAGGTTGGATTTCCATGAACTAAAGTGTTAAACTACACTTAATAAAGTTAATAATATGATAAAAACCCTAACCATATTTTTAATCTCATATTTCGAATTAAATCAAAAAAAACTAGTTTGCAACAAAAAGCTTAATTTGGACATTTTTCAAGTAACAACTTGTAATTAACAACTAGATTAGTTTTCTACAAAACTAAATATATTAATCCACCTCACTAAACCATACACAATCAAACACAACTCATTTCCACAACAAACCCTAACTTAGTAATCAAAACCCTTTCTTTAAATTTCAAAACTTGAAATTTAAAACCCTAATTTAACACCTAATAGCTAGATTCAAGTAATTTAACAACAAATTAAGCATAAGGTTATGATTATACCTCACAAGCTTGAGATCAAACTTGCAAAAATCTTAGCCTCCAACAATGATTTCATGCTTCAAGATCCATGCTTGAATAGCTAAAGAATAATGGGTAAAGCTTGGATTTAGAATTAGCTTTGAATTTTTGAGAAAAAGGGTGGATTTTTGATAGAAATTTTGGGGATTTTGATGGAAAAATGAGATGAAGTATTTGGGGCTGTTTTGGTTCAGGTTTTGGCTAGAAATCTTGGGGGATTGGGTGAGGGAGGAGAGAGAGTGAGGTGGGGAAAGTTAGTTCAAGTCAAAGTCAACTCAAATTATACCATTTTCTACTCTTTTTTCTTTTCTTTAAAATCCAAGTGGGGAGAAAAGAGGGGGCTGCTGAATTCTTCAAGGGGATAAGTGAATGGGGGTGTGTGGGTGTGGGTACGGGTGTGGGGTGATGAAAAATGATAAATACAATACCCCAAACATCCATTTACGCTAAAAAAAAGCCTTTTTTCTTCAATAATTTCTAAACCATTTTGGCAAATGATTTCGTTCCAAAAACCACATGATAAATTTTTATTTAATGTTTTATGATGCACAAAATTTGTTTCAACTCATTCCAATTTGTAATTTTCCCTAATTAAATGTATTAGTGACGGCTTAAAATAATAATAAAATAATATTTTTTTCAGAAAATTTGAAATTTCACCAGCGGCTCAATAAACACCAAATAATAGCAATTACATAGCTAGAATATGTATATTTAATTTTTATAATAAGATATTTGTATTTTGACTTTTTACAGAAAACCCCTTCATTTTACCGATTTTCCGAAATTTCACCGAAACGATTTTCAAAACGCTACAGTTGTATTTTATTGCAACTTGAATTGTCTTGTAATATAGATTGTATAATTGGATGACTTGCCGAAACCATGATATCAGTAAACGGATATAACTATATAATCATGTAAATGGATGTAACTGGAGAATCATGTAAATGGAATGTATATCCATGGTTCGGTTTAGTCAAGTTGTATAGATTGATAGATTGAATATATGGAATAATGGATTCATGGATTCATGTTGAATTGTAATATTATAGATTGTAGATTGTACTTGAATCAAATTCAAGTCAGATTATAAAGAGACTCATCTGAGTCAGACAATTAAAAAAGTAAATTGAAGTCCTGATTGTTTTGATGTTATCGGAAACCGCTGCATATGGGCGGCAGGATTTGTTTCTTTTTCAAAGACGATTACCGTGTTGATAACACTGTTGTTAAGTTGTATACCTTAGATAGGCAAGCACCCACTTCTCCGGCTCCCTGAGACTCAAGTGATTGGTTCCGCTTAAACCTATGTTTACTAGGGTCCTTAGGGTAATTTTTAGAACTTGAGGGGGTTTTATGTAAAAATACTTTTCTATAGTTTTCAAAATACTCCCCAAGTATTTAGTTATCGTCTTTAGAGTTGTAATAAATGTGGATTTTATACATATTCCATTTCTATTGAGAATAACCTATTTTTCATAATATATGATATTAAAGTGTAATATTAAACTTGTATGGATTTCATGGTATTTTAATATAAACTGATTCTTGTGATTTTTGAAAAGAGTTGGAATATTTATATTATTACAAAATAGATATTTTAATGTTAGATATACATATATTTATATGAAAATAAATCTAATATATATATTATGTTCTAGAAATCTCGTTTTTCTTAAGATGTCGTATTTTAAATCTTTCGACACCGAATGCTCCTTACGGAGGTCTGCATCTTGCACTATTAAGCCCGAGGATGTGTGATAATCCACTTAAAGGTATAGCGGCGCTTTGTAAAGATTTGCATAAATACTAAATCATTAAGAAAAATGGTTTTATAAGTAATGGTATTTATTTGACAAGATGTCGTTTTCCCGTATTCTATGTTCCCGAGGGTATTGTGCTATATTGCATATGAGTGTGTGAGAAGGTAGATCATTATCTCGTGATCTACTTAAAGGTATAGCAAAGTTTTGATGGTTTAAATGTAGAAATGAAACTATGTGGTATTTTAATGAAAAAATACGGTAAAATGGAAATAGAAATTATTTTTGATATAGAACTTGTTCAATATGATTATTTAGTGTTTAATAGTCAACATGAATTGGTTCTAGCATAATTGTATTAAAAAAGTGAGGTTTTAGGAAGAAACCGAATCGGACATCGGATTTGTTCCGATTCCGTCGGGTTTTGTAATTCCATATTTTTAGAAAAAGAATAGAGAAGAGGGATGGGGATTTATGGGTTTAGTTAACAGAGGAGAGGAAGGGAGACGGGAGGAGTCTACGGTGCGCCGTTTCGTCGTCAGGAGTTCCTAGGATCGTCGTCGGAAGATGGCCGGGAAATTCGCTGGAGCTTCGCCTTTCGCTCACTTCGATTGCACACTAGAGTTTCTAGGGATTTCTTGAGAGTTGGCTCAGAGTTTTGGGGTGAGGGGTTAGTGTTTAGGGGTGGTATTTATAGGGTTAGGGTAGGGTTAGGGTAGATGAAGAGTTTAAATTGAAAAATGTAAAAATATATTAAAATTCATTAAAAAATGGAGTAAATGGGGATTTCAAAGGTCTCTGGAAATGGTCCGATGACAAAATTTTTCAGGTGTACAGGGGAGACCAAAAGACACATTTTTTGTGTTGGGTGTGTTGCCGGAATCGGCCGTGACTCGGTCGGAGGCTTGAGTCGGCCGAATCGAAGTCGAGTTGGCCGATTTCAGGCTGAGTCAGGCGGCCGGAATCCCCCCCGACGGTTCATCTATCCTCTGGCAATGTTACATTTTTGGGTGTAGTGGGGTTTTTGTGAGATATGCACGTGTAAACTCTTGGTATTCTAAAGGTTAAAAAAATCAAAAATAAAACAATATTAAAAATAATGTGGGGTATGGGGTTTGAACTCTGGTGGCTTGGTTCAGCAGTGCAAGGTATTACCAATGAGCCACAAGCTCCTTCTTGTAATTAAATTGCTAATTGATTACTTATCTTGTGCTCAGGCAATAAATACTCCTTTATGAATTTTGAAATTTTTTTGTATAGAAAATTGTATAGGAATTTAAAGTTGTTACAAAATACAACTGGATAAAAGCAATGCCTAAACAATGGCATAACAGAAAAGGAAAGTACTGAAATAAAAGTGTACAATGAACTAAAGCTCTGGGTCTTCAATGAAATGGTCCAAGTCTTCACTAGTGGGCTCGATCTCCGGAGTGTCCAGATCACCTGACGACATTCAAAGAAGAAAGAAAGAGAATATCGTCAGCGAACAAATCGCTCGGTAAGTCCTAAAGATAAGGGAGAAATAGAATAGACAGAGAGAGAGAGTAGCTTTTAAAGTTGTATTATATTGTTATAATGTTGTATTTAGTGTTAACGCTGTTATTTGTAGTTTGGTACAGAAGGATGCCGGTGTATACGAGAGGAGTCTCACTTGCCCCGGAGACTAAGGTATCAGGAACTCAAGGAACCGTTCATGCCACGGTACATCAGAAAATGAACACAGGTTAGGTGTCTTATGGTTGTAGTCTCGTGCCACTTCTAACACATTCCGTACCAATCTACCCCTTAAACCCCGAGATGTCTTGTTGTATAGTTGTATTGTATTGTCTTGTATTGTAAACTGTATAGATTGTATAATTGGATGACTTACCGAAACCATGATATCAGTAAATGGATGTAACTGTAGAATCATGGATGTAAATGGAGAATCATGTAAATGGAGGTATATCCATGGTTCGGTTCAGTCAATATAGATTGAATATATGTATTCATGGATTCTTGTTGGATTGTAGATTGTAGATTGCACTTGAATCATATTCAAGTCAGATTATTTAATGAGACTCAGTCTGAGTCAGAACAATTAGAAAAAGAAATTGAAGTCCTGATTGTTTTGATGTTATCGGTAACCGCTGCACATGGACGTCATGATTTGTGTCTTTTTCAAAGACGATTACCGTGTTGATAACACCGTTTGTTAATTGTTTACCTTAGATAGGCAAGCACCCATATCTCCGGCTCTCTGAGGCTCAAGAGACCAGTCCCGCTTAAACCTATGTTTACTAGGGTCCTTAGGGTAATTTATAGAACTTGAGGGGGTTTTTATGTGAAAATACTTTTATATACTTTTCAAAATACACCCCAAGTATTTAATTATCGTCTTTAGAGTTATAATAATTGTAGATTTTATATTTGTGATATTTCTAGTGAAAATAACCTACTTTCATAATATATGGTATTTATTTGTAATATTTTACTTATATGTAATTCATGGTATTTTAATGTAAAGCGATTCTTGTGTTTTTAGGAAAGTTGGAATATTTATATTATCATAAAATAGATAGTTTAACTATACATATACATACATATATATATTTATATAAAAATAATTTTTAATATATATTATATTTCTAGAAATCTCATTTTCTTAAGATTTTGTATTTTGTAAATCTTTTGAGACCGAATGCTCCTTGTGGGGGTCTGCATCTGGCACTACTAAGCCCGAGGATGTGCGATAATCCGCACCATCCCGATCGGGTTCCCCAAATGGGTTGTAGCGGCGCTTTGCAAAGATTTATAAAAATACTTAATCCTTTAGAAAACGGTTTTATTAATTCATGGTATTTATTTGAAATGTTTCGTTTTCCCGTATTCTATGTTCCCGAAAGGTATTGTGCTATATTTCATATGAGTGTTGTGAGGAGGTAGGTCATTACCTCGTGATCTACTTAAAGGTATAGCAAGTTTGTGATGTTTAAATGTTGAAATAAAACTATATGGTATTTTAGTGAAAAAGTACGGTAAAAGTTATAAAATGAATTAGATTGTCATGAAACTTGTTCAATATGTTTATTAATGTTTAGTAGTCAACATGTAAGAGTTTTGTATGAATGTATTTAAGAAAATGTTGGGTTTTTAGAAAGAACCGAATCGGAAATCGTTTTAACACCGATTCCGTCGGGTTTTGAAATTTCGTATTTTTAGAACAAGATTAGAGAAGAGGGAAAGGGACTAACGGGTTTAGCTTAAAGAGGAGAGGGAGAGGGAGTGGACGTAGCTTCCGGTGCGTCGTTTCGTCGTCGGGATCTCCTAGGGTTGTCGCCGAAAAAATCGCCGGAGCTTCACCTTTCGCTTCTTCCAAAGTACACTAGGGTTCTAGGAAATTTCTTGAGAGTTCAGAATTTTGGAGTGAGGGGGTAGTGTTTAGGGGTTGTATTTATAGGGTTAGGCTAGCGTTAGGGTAGGTGAAAGGTTAAAAAGAAAAAAGATGATAAAATATATTAAAATGTATTAAAAGTGGAGTAATTGGGGTTTTAAAAGAGCTCTGGAAATGGTCTGAGGAAATAAATTATGCAGGTGAACAGGGGAGACCAAGAGAAACATTTTTTGTGTTGGGGTCGTCGTCGGAATCGGCCGACTCGGCCGCGACTCGGCCGTGACTCGGCCGGCGGCCTGAGTCCGCCGGTTCGCCGGCCGAGTTAGGCGGCTGGAATCCTCCCCCGACGGCTGGTCTATCCTCTGGTATAGTTACATTTCAGGGTGTAGTGGGGGTTTTTGTGAGATATGCATGTGTAAACTGTTGGTATTCTAAAAATTCAAAATAAAACAATATTAAAAAATAATGTGGGGTATGGGATTTGAACTCTGGTGGCTTAGTTCAGCAGTGCAAGGTATTACCAATGAGCTACAAGCTCCTTTTTGTAATTAATTAGCAATACAAATATTTAACTTGTGCTCAGGCAAAAGTACCCATTTCTTTAAATTTTGAAAATTTTTTTACAGGAAATTTAGGGTTGTTACAGGTCCACATCCACCTTAATCAAAGTTTTATTGGGTCAGGTACACTAGATAACACTATACGTATTAAATCAAGCTCAAGTTTTCAACGTTCAGAACACACTTAAAAGAAAGTCTCCAGAATTAAATATGGCTTTTGTTCCCTTATAAAAAAAAGGAAGAGGGAAAGTTCCCTACTGTTCAAGTCTCACGTGTTAAACACATGAGTGCCTATATGTCAAAACATATAGGCGCTGCGAATAGGCTAAAAAATCCTCACGTGTTTAACACGTGAGCGCTTATATGCAATGCATATAGGCGTTCACGTATTTAACATGTGAGGCTTATTAAGCCTATAGTTGTTTGATTTGCAGCTCACGTGTTAAACACGTGAGGCTTTTTAAGCCTATAGTTGTTTGATTTACAGCGCCTATATGCAATGCATATAGACGCTGCAAATCAAACAACTGACAAACTAAATAAACCTGAGGGCACCTCCCTATGTAGAATTAAATTCTACTCAATAAGGAATCTTTGGATCAAAGATCCAATGGTGATTAAGCATAGAATTAAATTCTATTAAGGAGGGATATTTTCTGTTAAGCAGAAAGTTGGTGGATCAAAGATCCCATGAGATGGAAATATTTTCCATATCTTTCTAAACAAAGAAAGATTATGCTCTGTTAAGCCGAGCACTCTTGGATTAAAAATCCAATGATGGTTTAGAAAATTACTATTTTACAGAATAAGATTCTGCATATGGGAAAATATTTCCCCAATCTAGTTAAAAACAAGAAAAATATGTTTTGTAAAACAGTAACCCTTGAATTAAAGATCCAATGGTGGAAAAAATTCCCCAAGTCAATTCTGAAACCAATTAAATCAATTAGGATCTCTTAATGAGAGATTTTCACAGAATTAAACAAACTTCTCTCCACTATATAAGGGACCAGAGACTTCTAGTCTCGGGGAGGACAGAGAGTGAAGAGAGATAGAGAGAGAAAAACAAAGGAATCCCCTCAGAAGCTTAGAAAAGAGAGGAGCTTAAGAGAAGAAGAAAGAAAAGCTTCAAAAGAAACAGAGAATTTAATTCTCACAAAGGAGGACTTGTTTCATTAAAACCCTAGGTAAAGAGAAAACAAAACACATAGATCATTTTATCTCTCCTTCGCCTCCCTAAGGGTTTAACCCTTCATATAAGAACTCAGTTCTTACTCTGGTTGAGATCTGCAGAAACAGATCTCCCCACAAATTGAGAATTTAATTCTCATTGGGGAGATTCTGTCATGCAGATTCAAAATCTAAAGGAAAGAATTGAGTTCAAAGAGTTTTACTCTTACACAAAAACACATGGGAATTTAATTCCTGTTCAGTTGATAAAACTGCACATTTGTATTACATTTTTCCTACCATTTTCACATTAAAAAAGGACTTTATTGTAATATATAATACATATGGGGGTTTATGTGTAAAAACACTATTTTCCATGTATTAATATATTTTAATTAGCATTTGGTAGGAAAATGTATGCAAATATCATTGACCAAATCCTAGTAGAACAAAGTCTACTAAATATTATTTAAGTTGTTGTGCAGAATTTTTCCAAGTTGTTGTGCAGAATTTATCAAGGAAATCAAGTTGTTAAAGAAAACTTGCCTAATTAAGAGAACAAAACTTGGAGATCAAGTCTGGCAGCGACTATGAGAAGATTTCAAAGATACAAAGATTCCAGAGGAGCCCACATGTCACAAGAACAGAGCCCCTGAAGTTTGATGAACAGCAGAGATTATATGGCCGCGGATCCGTGGCCATACCCCCCTTAGGCCGTGGATCCGCGGCAAGATTGAGGACTTAGATGCTGAAAATTTGGAGTGAATCTATGATGAATTTTACCAAATTTTGAAGCAAAAGGTTATGGCTTTGCACTATAAAAAGGCACCGAGAGCCTCTTGGAAAATTTATCAAGCCGAAGAGATTACGAAGCCCCAGACGCTCACGCAATCAGGCTGATCATCGACCGTACGCCTACCTCCTTAGGAAAGATCGAGAAGCAACTGGTTTTGTAATCATTTTCTACGGAATAAAGTGTAGATTGTTCAAATTGATTAATAAAGGTAGTTATTTTATTTAATTATTTTGCATTTTACATTATGTTTTCCCTCTCTGTCTTTTCATCTTCTTCTCCCAACATGCGCGAGTAATTCTCCGCTTGTTAGGGTTCGTAGGATTAGGGTAGGCTAATGGATGATGAAAATAACCAAACCCTTTTTAAGTCCTATAAAGTTTAGGAACTTTATCAAAAGAATCATTAACATCCTAATCGGGCGCGCTAGCAATTCTTTGCTAGTTCCGACCGCGATTAGAGATTAGATTAATGATTGTTTTGGTAAAGGCTAGATATGAACGGAGTTCTGTGTCGAGATAAGGGTTAAGAGTGGGATTCCTTTTCCCTCCAGAAACCCTAATCTACACGCATCACCATCGTTCTAGTTTTAAATCTATTAATGGATAAAAATGGTAACTTTTAATTAATCGTCCATAACTACTAAATCCTAACGAACCCTACAAGCCCCCTTATTATATTAACTACATCCTTAAAATATTCTAGATCTATATTTTACATTCTTGTTTAATGTAGATCTAGAAACCATTCCACAAAATTATTATTTCTTTCTCTTTCTCAACACATCTAAACTAAGAGTAAAAAGTTCAACGTTTCCTTGAGGACGACTCTTACTCATCTCGGTCTAGCTACGTGCGACACCGTTATTGATTGCGGTTAACTACAAAACACACTTTTTTGTACAAATCAAATGGCGCCGTTGCCGGGGATACGTGCGTAATTTTTTATTTTTACTATTTGTGTTGGATTCTTAGACGAGTCATATCATTATTAACACAAAACTGTAAATTGCATATTTAACGATTTGTGCGTGAATTCTTGCAAGGAGATCTGGAGTCACAGAATTGAGGAAAGCAGAAGAAAGAGACATTCATCGAGATCCAGAGGAGCACAGAGGGCCACAGAAAAATTTTCACCAACTGTTCTTTCCACATCACGGCGGAACCGCGGCAAAAAGGGGCTTTCTGCGGCGGAAACGCGGCTGTTTAGAGGAGTTAGGGCTAAAAAACTCTCTGGTATCTTTCTTAACTCCTTCTCTCTCCTCTCAAATCCAATAAAATCTACCTTCTACAGGATTCTTTGCAAAATTACGCCGCTAAAAAAAAAAAATCTTTTTGCAAAAGTTTTGTGATTGGTTTTGTTTTGCATATTTAATACGGACTTTAAGGGGCAAAGACCAAATCAAGATTAGGTGGGGATTTCATCACCCTTCCTAAGCCCCATAAATCACAAACTGAGCATATAGATCAACCCTTCATTAATTTAAAAAATATCTAGACCAGCCTCTAAGGACTGTGGCGCTCAATAAGGACAAAGGAAGGTCGTGGATAATCTATCGTTTATCCGCATTACTTTTGTAGTGCCTAGGCAAGTGTGACAAAGGCTAGTGGTTTTTAATTAGGCCCACTACCGTGGTTCCTTCCCACTTACCTGGCACTTATCTGGCTACAAGGGTAGTACGGAGGCGGTAGAGGATTGATCCTGCGGCTTGTCCTTTGGAAGTCTAGGAGCGGTCTAGAGATTGGACCTAGGTGACCTTAGTTCTAGGGTTGCTTGTGCATCTTAGGGTGATTTGTCTTGAGTCCCACTTTTTCAAAAACAAGCCAATTTTAAAATCACACACGCTACCACTTGCACTAAATTCGCTTAGTGCATGCTCGGCTGGATACGGGATCCTAGTGCCCGTCATGTCCGCGTTCCTGCTATCGACGCCGAAGTCGGTACTTCTTTATCTTTATTTCCCCCACCACACACCACATCGACCGTGATGGACGGCACTCCATCTAATTATAACACCACGCTGCCACCGCCCGTAGGTGAGCAGAATCCACCGCGCATCTCTCTCCAAGAGAGATGCTATCCTATTCGTGGTCCCCTTCCTACTTGTCTATCTCTTCCACCACCTAACGGGGATAATTTCGAAATTAAACCCCACTACATCAATCTGCTGCCCAAATTTCACGGGCTTGCGTCGGAAGACGCGTACGTTTTCATCACCAAATTCGAAAACGTATGCGCAATGATGGGTACTTCACAATTAACTTTAGATGCTATGCGCTTACGTCTTCTCCCATTCACACTGTGCGACTTGACAGAAAAATGGCTTTATAATACTGCCGCACACTCTATCACTAATTGGGATGAGTTCGTCATAGCATTTCTTAAGAAGTTTTACCCAAACCATAAGACTGCCCACATTAGGAGCGAGATCAAGCAGTTCACCCAGCTTCCCAATGAACCATTTTGGAAGTGCTTTGAACGTTTCAAAGATCTGCTTGTCCAATGCCCCCATTACGGAATACAAAGATGGGATTTATGTTGGATTATATATGAGGGCATTAATCCAGCGACAAAGCAGATGCTTGAAACAATGTGTCAATGCAATTTCATGTCTAAAGATGACGGTGAAGCGTGGAAATATCTGGAAGACCTTGCTGAACACACGTTGCAGTGGGAAAGCGTAAGACCACCTTCAACTAAGAGAGGTATTCACCAGCTCGACATTTCTATCGCAGTAAAAGCCGAAATGGCAGCGATACAAAAGAAACTTGACGCTATTGAAAACAAGTTCTCATCATTCTCCCTAAATCAGATCACGCTTCTTAAGACCATCTGTGGTTGCTGTTCGGATCCTTCACACTTAACGGAAGAATGTCCTATGAATGCATCATTTCAAGCTAATGCTGCTTTTCAGCAGCGACCTAGAAACGATCCTTATTCTTCCACATATAATCAAGGATGGAGGAATCATCCTAATTTTGCTTGGAATCAAAACCAACAAAGTAATTATCAAAGACCTCCTCCACAGCAACCACAACCACAGAATCAACCCCCCTTTCAGTCACAGAATTTCCAAAATCCGGCCAACACCTCTACACCACAATTGGCCGGTACTGACTCTTCATTTGCACAAACTTTGGATATGTTTATGAAACAATCCATGCAATTGTCGGCTGAGATGAAGTCTTCTATTGATACCATAACGAAAAACTCCGCCTCCCATGGTGAGAGTATTAAATCATTAGAAAACCAAATCGCACAGTTAAACGCCGCAATGAGTGCGAGAGAAAAAGGGAAACTCCCATCTCAACCCCTACCGAATCCTGGCCATTCACAAAATCATAATGTGAATGCCGTCACTACGTTGAGATCGGGGAGAGTGCTGAATAACCGAGTGGGTGAGCAATTTGATGTTAGTGACACATTTGATACCCCAGCTTCTTCTTCTTCTTCCCCTAATTCGTCTAGTCTCCCACCTTCATCCGAGCCTATTCTCCGTTTTCCACAAGGCTCGAACTTTTCACCAAATCTATCTAAGTCGATTCCCACTCCAATTTTGGGATCGAGTCCGTCCCAAACAGTCTTCTCCATAAACGTTGGACCCAAAACTTATTGATCGAGTTCCATTTCCAAACAGATTAAGGGCCAACAGACCTAACCCGTAAATGGAGAAGATTGTGGAAATGTTTAAGCAAGTTAGCGTGAATATTCCTCTCCTAGATGCTATTCAACAAGTCCCATCTTACGCAAGAATCCTTAAAGACTTGTGCACTAGGAAGAGAAAAACTCAAGTGCTTAAAAAGGTTTTCATGACGGGTAATGTTAGCACAGCTTTTACCCAACAAATACCAAAGAAACGTAAGGATCCCGGCTGTCCTACAATCTCTATTTCTATTGGGGGTAAAAATATAAATCGTGCTTTACTCGATCTAGGCACTAGCGTCAACTTGCTTCCTTATTCAGTATACGAGCAGTTAGGAATTGGAGAGTTAAAACCCGCCCATTGTACTCTCCAAATGGCAGACCGATCTATCACCAAACCTCGGGGCGAACTAGAGGATGTGTTAATTAAAGTCGGGGAATTCATATTTCCCGTGGACTTTATTGTTTTAGATACACAACCTGTGGCAAACCCACGCAATTAAATCCCAGCGATACTTGGTCGACCCTTCCTAGCAACTTCTAACGCTGTAATTAATTGTCGTAACAGTTCTATGAACTTATCCTTCGGGAAAATAACAATTGAGCTTAATATTTACAAGCTAGGAATTCAGCAATCAGAACCTTCTGCTCATTTGCTGGATGTTTGTTCCATCCACGCGATATCTTCCGAAAGCTGCATGGATGAGGAACTTTGCTTTGATGTTCTCGACAACACTAATGAGACATCGTTTGATCTTGCACCACTGCACAGTGAGGATATGTTCAATGAGTCCGACCTTGAGATTGAACCCGTTGACTCGTTGCAAAAGTCAGTAGCACTTTCCGAGTCAATATCTTATGCAAGTTTTGAACCTCTGTGGGAGTCCGAATATCATTCGCTTACCCCACCTTCTATTGTCTCTCCGCCAATTCTTGATCTCAAACCGCTGCCTTCTCATCTTAAATATGCATATTTAGGAGAGAATGAGACTTTTCCAGTGATTATATCCGCTTCTCTAGCCTTTGAGCAAGAGAACGCACTTTTGGCAGTGTTGAGATCGAATCGGCAAGCATTTGGTTGGACAATGACAGACATCAAAGGGATTAGGCCCTTAATTGTTGAACATCGCATACACTTGATGGATGAAGCCAAACCAACCCGAGACCCACAAAGACGGTTAAATCCCGTTATGAAGGAGGCGGTAAAGAAAGAAATCGTCAAGTGCCTTGATAGTGGAATAATTTACCCCATATCTGATAGCCAATGGGTAAGTCCAATTCATGTGGTTCCTAAAAAGTCTGGCATCACGGTCATCACTAATGAGGCTAATGAGTTAATCCAAACACGCATCCAAACTAGGTGGCGCGTATGTATTGATTACTGGAAACTCAATGCCGCGACGAGGAAAGATCACTTCCCTCTAATTTTCATTGACCAGATGTCAGAACGATTAGAGGGACACGAATACTACTGTTTATTGGACGGATACTCTGGCTATAACCAGGTCCCCATCGCCGAAAAGGATCAAGATAAAACCATTTTTACTTGTCCTTTCGGAACTTTTGCTTATAGATGCATGCCCTTTGGGTTATGCAACGCTCCCGCTACATTTCAGCGGTGCATGATGGGGATATTTTCAGATATGGTGGAAAATTTTCTGGACGATTTCTTCATTTTTGGGGACTCCTTTGAGGACTGCCTTCGTAATCTTGACGCTGTTCTTACCCGCTGTAAGGATAAGAACTTGACTTTGAATTGGGAAAAATGCCATTTTATGGTCCAAGAAGGTATTGTACTTGGCCATATAATTTCAAATAAAGGCATTGAGGTTGACAGAACTAAAATAGATGTCATTCAAAACCTCATATACGATCCTTCCTTGGTCATGCAAGATTTTATAGGAGATTTATTAAGGACTTTAGCAAAATTACTAGACCCTTAACCCTTCTATTGGCCAAGGACACTACTTTTCACTTCGATTCGGATTGTGAGGCTGCTTTTGAATCGCTTAAAGAATCTCTCACTACAGCCCCCATTTTATCATCTCCGGATTGGAACCACCCGTTCGAGCTTATGTGTGATGCATCAGATTTTGCTATTGGTGCGATCTTAGGACAGCACATTGATAAGATGCTGCATATAATTTACTATGCAAGTAGGACCTTGAATGATGCACAAATAAATTACACAACTACCGAGAATGAACTCTTGGCAGTTGTATTTGCATTATAGAAATTCAGGCCCTACTTGATTGGCTTGCCTATTGTGGTTTACACAGATCACTCCGCCCTACGACATCTTTTATCGAAGAAGGATGCGAAGGCCAGGATAATACGTTGGATTCTATTGTTACAAGAATTTGATCTTGTCATCAAAGACAAGAGTGGATGTGAAAACGTTGTAACCGACCATCTTTCACGCATCACTTCTTCGCCAACTGTGACCGTGCCGATAAATGACTCATTTCCCGACGAACAGCTCTTGAATGTATCCTACGAACCTTGGTTCGTGGATATCGTGAACTATCTTGCGACGGGACTTATACCTAGCGATTGGTCGAAATAAGACAAACTTCGATTTTTATCCCAAGTAAAATATTTTTACGGGGATGAACCATATCTATTCAAGTATTGTTCCGATCAAATCATTCGCAGGTGTGTCCCTAACGATGAATTCAAGAGCGTGTTATCATTTTGTCATGATCAGGCATGCGGCGGTCATTTTGGACCTCGAAAAATGGCGGAGAAAGTTTTGCAATGTGGCTTTTATTGGCCAACATTATTTAAAGATGCATTTGAACATTGCAAAACTTGTCCGCGATGTCAGCATTTGGGTCGGATTTCATGAAGGAATGAGATGCCGCTCCAACCTATATTGGTTGTGGAAATATTTGATGTTTGGGGTATTGATTTTATGGGCCCTTTTCCCAACTCCTTTGGGAATCTATATATCTTGTTAGCGGTTGATTATGTCTCGAAGTGGGTGGAAGTTATACCGTGTCGCACTAATGACAACAAAGTTGTCATTAAGTTCCTTAAAGAAAATATCTTTTCGCGATTCGGACACCCTCGCGCTATAATTAGCGACAACGGGACACATTTCTGCAATAGGTCTTTCGAGGCCTTGATGTGAAAATATTCAATCACTCACAAACTTTCTACGCCCTATCACCCCCAAACAATTGGGCAGGCTGAGATCTCAAATAGGCAGATCAAACAGATATTGGAGAAGACGGTTTCGAAAAACCGTAAGGATTGGTCAACCAAATTGACGGATGCTCTTTGGGCATTCCGCACCGCTTATAAGACCGATCTTAGTATGTCTCCATACCGCCTTGTGTTTGGGAAGGCATGCCACCTCCCTGTCGAGATTGAATATAAGGCAATGTGGGCTATTAAAGAGCTTAATTTTGATCTTGATCATGCAGGCAGCTATCGGAAGCTGCAATTGAATGAGCTAAGCGAACTCTGCGATGAAGCTTACGATAATGCAGTGATAGTAAAGAATAGGACTAAAGTGTTCCACGATAAAAATCTTTTTAGAAAAACCTTCACATCGGGGCAACAAGTCCTTCTTTACGATTCCCGTCTCCATCTTCATCCGGGTAAGCTTAAATCTCGTTGGAAAAGACCTTTTGTGGTGCGGTATGTACACCCGCACGGGGCAGTTGAGGTCGAAAATTTGAAAAACGGTTCAATTTTTAAAGTAAATGGGCATAGATTAAAACCGTATTTTTCTGCTGACCCCGCGGAGGAGCTCCTATTTTTACAGGAGCCGCTTTATCAAAACTAAATTTCCTCCGCCTCACCTCCATGTTTTTGTAACATTTTCTCATTTTAAGAATGGAGGTGAGTAAAAATAGATTTGATTGAATATCTGTGCGTGTTAAAGAATAAGTTTGGGGGAATTTTTTCATTTAACTATTATTTTACCCCTTGTATCTCTCCCTTAGTATACAGGTTCATGTTCTCAAAAGGCTACATCAGTGAGGACACTGCTGAAAACAGGTTTGGGGGGAGGTTTGTATTCACTGAATTATCTTTGACACTGGACATTAATTTTTTTTTTATATAACAAAAGAGTAGAAAGTGAAAAATTACATCCAAAAGATAGGAATAATTTAAGAAAACCAAGAAAATTAGAAGTTTTCTTAAACAAACTAGTAATAAGTAGTTATGAGCTGTTGTCCCAAGGGTTAGTAAGATGAAGGAAGTCACTAATCTGAGGATAAAAATAAGTCTGAAAAATAGTTTCTATTCTGGAAGCCAAACATTTGAATGTTGATACCCTACTATTTGCACTTACACACGTCGTGAAACTCGGGATAGTAGAGGATACCTTGAAATGCTCTTGTCTAAAAGCCAAAGTATGAAAGAAAAGAAAAAAATATATAAAAATGGTGAAAAGAGAAAAATGAACACCGGTTTTGTTATCACCAAGGCAGCAATAAAAAAATATAGCGAGGGTGCCTCTTCACCTAGTGCCCTAAAGCCAACTGGTCTGGGAGTCACTGCTAAGCCTTAGGTGGTGCAAGACGAGGAAAATACTATCACCTAATCAGCAAGCACACGAGTAATCGGTCTGTTAGTACCTCAAGAAATATTAACGGTCGCATGAAAATGTGTGAGCAAATCTTAATATTCATCAAATTAAAAAGTACTAAGGTAGATGGACAAGAGTATGATAGCTTGAATTGAATTCTCCGAGTGTAGGGATGTTCTTTACACACACGTGGGGTTATATGATCAATGTTTGGATGAAAGGTAGGAATGAAGAATAAAGACGATGTTTTATTGAGGGATGATGTGATTTCTAACATTTTTTCATGACTATTAGGATAGGGCTCATGACAACTGAAAATCTAGTATAGTTGGAAACTCTTATTTTCAAAGTCTTTCTTTTATGGTTCTTATCTTTATATGTAAATTTCACCATCTTTCTTTTGTTATAGGATTTTGTGGGTGTAATCCGCTGAAAACCCTCAGGAGACAACACTCCTCCTACTAGGGACACCTAGAGGTTTAACGGCTTGTTGCACGTGCTCAGTGCAATCGTGTCTGCCTACGAAAGTGTGCTTAGTTTTCTCCTTTCTTTTTCTCCTCTTGAATAAACTAGTTTGCTCGGGACGATCAAAGATAAGTTTGGGGGTATTTGTTCAGTTGATAAAACTGCACATCTGTATTACATTTTTCTTACCATTTTCACATTAAAAAAGGACTTTATTGTAATATATTATACATATGGGGGTTTATGTATAAAAACACTATTTTCCATGTGTTAATATATTTTAATTAGCATTTGGTAGGAAAATGTATGCAAATATCATTGACCAAATCCTAGTAGAACAAAGTCTACTAAATATTATTTAAGTTGTTGTGCAGAATTTTTCCAAGTTGTTGTGCAGAATTTATCAAGGAAATCAAGTTGTTAAAGAAAACTTGCCTAATTAAGAGAACAAAACTTGGAGATCAAGTCCGGCAGCGACTATGAGAAGATTTCAAAGATACAAAGATTCCAGAGGAGCCTACATGTTACAAGAACAGAGCCTCTGAAGTTTGATGAACGGCAGAGATCATATGGCCGCGGATCCGCGGCCATACCCCCCCTTAGGCCGCGGATCCGCGGCAAGATTGAGGACTTAGATGCTGAAATTTTGTGGGGTGAATCTCTGATGAATTTTACCAAATTTTGAAGCAAAAGGTTATGGCTTTGCACTATAAAAAGGCACCGAGAGCCTATTGGAAAATTTATCAAGCCGAAGAGATCACGAAACCCCAGATGCTCACGCATCCAGGCTGATCATCGACTGTTCGCCTACCTCCTTAAGAAAGATCGAGAAGCAACTAGTTTTGTAATCATTTTCTACGGAATAAAGTGTAGATTTTTCAAGTTGATTAATAAAAGTAGTTATTTTATTTAATTCTTTTCCATTTTACATTATGTTTTCCCTCTCTGTCTTTTCATCTTCTTCTCCCAACATGCGCGAGTAATTCTCCGCTTGTTAGGGTTCGTAGGATTAGGGTAGGCTAATGGATGATGAAAATAACCAAATCCTTTTTAAGTCCTATAAAATTTAGGAACTTTATCAAAAGAATCATTAACATCCTAATCGGGCGCGCTAGCAATTCTTTGCTAGTTCCGACCGCGATTAGAGATTAGATTAATGATTGTTTTGGTAAAGGCTAGATATGAACGGAGTTCTGTGTCGAGATAAGGGTTAAGAGTGGGATTCCTTTTCCCTCCAGAAACCCTAATCTACACGCATCACCATCGTTCTAGTTTTAAATCTATTAATGGATAAAAAGGGTAACTTTTAATTAATCGTCCATAACTACTAAATCCTAACGAACCCTACAAGCCCCCTTATTATATTAACTACATCCTTAAAATATTCTAGATCTATATTTTACATTCTTGTTTAACGTAGATCTAGAAACCATTCCACAAAATTCTTATTTCTTTCTCTTTCTCAACACATCTAAAGTAAGAGTAAAAAGTTCAACGTTTCCCTGAGGACGACCCGTACTCATCTCGGTCTAGCTATGTGCGATACCGTTATTGATTGCGGTTAACTACAAAACACACTTTTTCGTACAAATCAATTCCTCTGAAAGCTAAGGTTCAACCCTCTAAAAAGAAGAGACATGAGATCCTCCAAATCCCAGGGTCATTAACATGAGATAAAAATCTCCAAACACCCAGAAGGAAAGGCTGATGATTTATTAGCGTTCTTCTAAAGTCAAAACCCCTCTGTGTTCATTATTTCCAAAATTGATCTTAGTCCCATGCATGACTAATGATCTTTCAACTGATGATATCCAAAATGATGTCCATCCCACATCTCCTAAGTTAATCTTAGTCTCTAAAAATAACTAATGATTCTTAGATGATCCACCATGATCTTTTCCCTCAATTACGGGAATTGGTTTAAGGGTACATCTCTCTACACCTCTGATACATGTCATTGTAATTCCTCAACGTCTTCAGATAGGTGGCGGGTCCCGACAACCAACTGCTTTTTGGTGCACTTTCCAAACTGACGTGCACATCCCAGATCAAACCACATCCCAAACTGGGTGCATCCCATATCATCATTTTTCATCCCGTCACGTAAAAAATACACGTGCACGCAAGATGTACAATGGACTGAAATGTCCCTAAACTAACAACGGACCGAAACGTTCTTAAACTAACCGTTGCCTCCAAAATGGCGACAACGGAACGAGACGTCCTTAAACTAAAACCTCACCTCTAAAATGGTGATCAACGAACCGTAATGTTCTTAAACTAAAACCTCACATCAAAAATGGTAATCAATGGACCAAGATGTCCCTAAACTAACAACGGACCGAAATGTTCTTAAACTAAAACTTCACCTAAAAAATGGTGATCAACGGACCGAAATGTCCCTAAACTAAGACAACAGAGTCCAAATGCTCTCTTGTTGGATCTGAAACGAAAATGATCCTAAAACCATGTTAAGTAGATCTTAGTCTCAAATTGGACTAACATATACTTAACAAAAAACCAACCGAGCCCTCAACCGCTCACAAACATTTAAGTTGATCTTAATCTCAATCTGGATTAACGATCCTTAAATAAAATAAACCCAAATCTAAGATATACAGATTTGGACTAATCCACGCCCTACGGGCGACAACATAAATTAGTCTCCGTATACAATTCACGAGCAATCAAAAATAAAACAAACACACACGACATGAAGTGATTTTTTGAAGCAGGAGAAAGTGGTTATCGCGATGTGGTAACGTAATTAACTGCAGGGCTTGCACCTGCAGGGAAGAGTGTCCCCACAATCAAAAACCCCTCGCAAACGAGGGTAATCTAACGAAGTCTGCTATAACGGCCGTATCCGTCCAAACTTTCGATACACGGTGCCATAAATCAACTTGGCATCTTCGGAGAGGTGGACGGATAAATCCAAATAGCATCTACCCTCAAAATTCAGGCCAGACGTCCAAACGTCTCGGTCGCGTCTTTCGGTGGAGAACAGATTCTGGCACGCCCGGTGGGACTTTTTCCTTTTTCCACTCCACACTTCGTGTGTCGTGTTTCGTGAACAAAATGCAGTTCGCTATGGTTGCTCTTGGATTTGAGGTACTAAGATTTGGTGTCTGTTCCTGTATAGAAAGAAGAAGTGAACATCAATGGTTTCCAGTTGCACAAACTGCAACAGCAACTCCCGCTCCGCCCCAACCGGAGGAGTGGCGTACGGGCTGAACACGGCCTGCATCCTTTCAATGCCGGTGGAATAGGTGACTCAGGCAACCATTGGATTGTTCTTCAGGACCATGCTCCCGCCAGCTAGCTTCAGTGCCCCAGTGCCGCCACAGGAAGCTCCAAAGAAGTCGATCTTCGGTCGACTTGCAACCACCACGGCCCCTCTCCACGGGTCGTCCAAGTCTGCCATCTCAGTCTTCAACAGGCTGAGCTGAAGCTCAAGTGGGCCCACAAAGAGGCTCGCGATACCTGAAGGGGCTATCCCAAAATGGATAGTCCTGCCAACTCCTACTACGGGTGAAGTCGTCAAAGGTGCTTCCCCTACCAGAAAATCGGCCTTCGAAAGATTGGTCGTTCCTTTTCAATAGACGTCAGTCTTCGACAGGCTGCCCCTCATCAAAGCCGGGGGCATGACAGAGCCGCTTCCACAACTGAGGTGGTCCCGTCTGTAAGACACGCTCGACGTCGCCACTGGCGCCGAGTGAGAAGAGCTGGGGGCAACTCCCTCTCTGGACTCACCCTACCAGCTCCAATGGTGGAAGTTGACGCTGTTGTTCCAACTGGGAACAACTTTGAACTGCTAAAGAGGGTGCGCAAAATCTCCACAACCGCAGTGCTGAAGAAATCTCCACTTCCTGCTGAAAACATGAAGTAGGCAAAGCCGTAGTAGCCCCCTTAGCGGCTGTCCTCCTAAATCCATAGGGTCTGGCGGAAAGTCCAAGATTCTGTGATTAATAAAGACTACTCTCGCCGACTGAAGAAAATGAAGGCTCGGCAAGAGGAAGACCATCCCTCCACCATACAGCGAGGGACATCCTCTACACAGGTGCCTGTTACAATGGCTCCTACAACTTCAACCTCCTACAAAAGGACAAGGCTGGAGAAAATACCACCATCGGCGGCAAATCCCAAAGGTGATGGATCCAAACGCCCCAAGTCTGGGGGCATGATCGTGCATACGGTTTACATGGCTTCTGGAAAAGAGGAAAGCCGTAGTTCCGTGGGTCATCGACCGTAAACTCGGTCGTTGACAAAAGCTCAGGAGCAGCAAAAAAAGCTCCAGGAGATGCTGACGAAAATGGCAGCACTCACCGGACAGAAAGAAAATCCGGAGTCAGCATCAGAACAGCCCTAGGAGCAGGAGACCGGTACGGAGTTCCTACGAACGGTACTTAAAAGAAAGGATAAGGAGGCCGCAGAATATGCTACTAATATAAAGCAGATGGCACTTTTATTTCAAGATATGGTTGGAATGATGATCCAGCCAGAACCTCCAGCTGAAGACCCGCCGATAATCATCGAGGACGACAGAGGGGAAACATTAAACCCTCTTCCAGCTTTATCGACAGCCCGGGAGGAAACGATCTCCAAAGCCATCCTTGATGATTAAATAGCTCAACAAATACAAGCTCATTAGGCAAGTGAAGCGGCTGGCCAAGTCGTCAGAACTGGGCGATCGTATCTGGGCTGGTATGACCAAATCAAATACCTGCCAGGGTATACGATCCCTAAGTTCCACGTGTATAAGGGGACATGCAATCATCATCAGCACATGGCTCAGTTCAGAGCTTTGTGCGGCAATACTGGAGGCGACGACAAATTGCTGCTTCGCCGGTTCGTTGGCAGCTTGTTGGAAACAACATTCGAATGGTACTCAGAGCTCCCAAATGACTCCGTCAAAACATTCACGGAAATAGAACTGCTATTCACGCAGCGGTTCACCAGCGCAAGCGAGCGCACCTCGATTATGCTATTAATCAATGCTAGGGTGAAGCCAGGAGATACCTGGGTTCAATACGCGATCCGGTGGCGGAACCTATGGTCAAAATGCCAGCAACGCATCGAAGAAGCTCCTGCCGTAGGCATGTTCATAGGGACCCTCGATCCTCAGGCGACTGTGTCCCAGTTCATGACATTCTTTAGGCCGACCACCTTCCAGGCTCTGATCGACAAGTTGGCCCAAATGGACCAGATGGGCCACAGACCTTCCTCTTCAAAAATGGACCCTCGGAATGCAAAAGGGTAAAGAGAACGTGACCTTCGTTGCCAACACTCAATAGCAACCGAGTTACCCGAAACCGGTTGCTCGCCAAAATAACGCGCGCCCGCACCAATCCCTCGAAGAGAAGTTAGGACGTGCTTACTCATTTCCCCGTGATAAAATGAGGAGACTATTCGAACTAGCAGTACGCAACAAACTCATCACTCTGTCGTACCCAAAACATCCACCGCAGCCCGATGACGTCAACAACCCCAACTACTGCTCCTATCATAGAATGGTGAGCCACCCCATTGAGGATTGCTACATCTTCAAGAACTGGGTCGAGGACCAGTACCGTCAAGGGAAATTGGCACTGTCAGAAAACTGGAGGGTGAACTCGCCACGGAGGCACGCTCCTAAAAAGGTGGACACGCCGGGGGCATCATGTTCGTTTGTGGAAGAAGCTCCATGGGAAGTTGTCCTTTCAGCTAAAACTAAAAGAATGCTGAAGGATCTTCAAGCATGTCTGGCAATCAGGTGGAAAAGCCCGCTGAAGCCCGAGATCATTGAAAGGATGTTGAAACCGCGTCCCATACCGAAAACTACTAACGATGGGAAAAACACCCAGGTCAAGCCCTCAAAGTCTTCAAAGGGAAAGAAGAAGACCAAGAATCCCGTGCAGCCTGACGACAAGTGCATAGACCTGCAAAAGTACATTGACACGCTGGAAGAGTACAACCAGAAGGCGCAGACTCCAGTCACTCTTGAAAAGTTTCTCAAGCATATCCTTAAGAATGGAGGTAGTGATGATGATGAGGGAAATGACTTGTCAAGATAAACCGAAGATTGTGCAGCAAGTTGCCACATGGTTTCTCATTCGTCGTTAAATAATGAAGAAACTCCATCGGTGTCGGAAAGCAACGCAGAGGAACTGGGGGGCAGGATCGGTGCCAAAATTCCCGGAGTTGCCAGAAGACTCAGTTGACAGGATGCTAAATGAAGCTTTTCAAAAGAGCAGAGCTGAACGTGAAACGACCATATACGAAAATGCCAAGCGTTGGTGTCGGGTTGAAGAAGACGCAGCGAGGAAGAGTCACAAAGTACTCCAACCTGAGCGAAGCAGTGTCACTTGTGCCAAGTTCACGGGGACTTCATCCACCAACATCCAAATCCGCTACACCCAATGATAGCTAGCTGGTCGTTCAAAATGTGAGGAACCGATATAATCGGCCCCATTGAGCCAGCGTCATCCAAAGGGTATCGGTTCATACTGGCAACGGCCGATTACTTCTCTAAGCGGGCAGGAGCAGTACCGCTAAGGGAAGTGAAGACGGAGAACATCCTCCATTTCTTCAAGACCCATGTCATCTATCGGTTCGGTACTCCGCGACGGATAATCTTGGACAATGGACCACTACGTCCTTAAACTAGCAATGGACCGAGATGTCCCTAAACTAACAACGGACCGTAATGTCCTTAAACTAAAACCTCACCTCAAAAATGGTGATAGTGGACCACTACGTCCTTAAACTGGCAATGGACCGGAATGTTCTTAAACCAGCGCTTCACCTAAAAAAAATGGTGATAATGGACCACTACGTCCTTAAACTGGTAATGGACCGAAATGTCCCTAAACTAGTACTCCGCCTCAAACATGGCGCATCGTCCCAAATACAACGATATCTTCTCTTGTGATCTATGTTGCAATCAAATCTCCAACGGCAAAGACTGCAACCCAAGTAAAAAAAAAACGGTACGTCCACAAGCAAGATGGGTACGGATGAAAACCCGAAAGAGCGCTGCGAGTAAAAACAGCAGGGCTACCGGCGTGCTTGTGAAAACCTGAAAGGGAAAAATCTCGTTGTTAAAAAAAACGGTACGTCCACGAGGGAAATGGACACAGATGAAAACCCGAAAGGGCGCCGTGAGTAAAAACAACAGGGCTACCAGCGAGCTTGTGAAAACGTGAAAGGGCGCAATCTCGTAATTTTCACTTACGAGATTCTCTCGACTCGTAAGGAGAACTCCCCTATGAGACCCTCACGGCTCATAAGATTCAAAGTGTTAAGTTACAGGGATCCAAACATGTCCTTAAGCCGTCGTATTCCCCAAGTTGCCCTACAGGCGGTCTAATATTGTCCCTTGTATACAATCCACGAGCACGAATGAATATCCCCTCACCAAGTTCCACCACTGGCGAAAAATTGCCCCATATGGTGAGTGACAGTTATAAGTCCTCTAGACTTGTAAGGAAAAAACACTCTTGTAAAATCCTTACGGCTTGGAAGAGAAAATATCACTTAAGAGTCCTCACGATTTCTAGAGAGAACCTACACCTATGGGATCCTTTCGACTTGCAGGGAGAAAACCCTTTATGAGACCCTTACGGCTCATAAAGTCAAAAGCCTTAGTCGACAGGATCCTAACCCTGTCTACTAAGCCACCTCTGTCCAAATCAGAAAAGGCAAATGATGATTCGCACCTGGCAATATCCCAGTCGAAGCGATGCTGATGCCTAAATGGGTATCAAATTCCAAGTCCTCTCAAGACAAATGATGATTCGCTCCTGGCAATATCCCAGTCGTAGCGATACTGATGCCTAAATCGATATCAAATTCCAAGTCTTCTCAAGGCAAATGATGGTCTGCTTATGGCAATATCCCAGTCGCAGCGATGCTGATGCCGAAATTAGTGTCAGGATCAAAGTTCCCGACTTGCAACAAAAATATATGCACATGAAATAGTCGAAATGATGGGGCAACTCACAATAAAAGAATCATCGAGCAAAAAATATATGCATATGAAACAGCCGAAATAATGGGGCAACTCGCAATAAAAATCAGCGAGCAAAAATCATGCACATGAAATAGCCGAAATGTTTGGGCAACTCGCAATAAAAAGTAGTGAGTAAAAATATAAAAATAGCCGAAATGATTGGGCTCCGAAATAAAAGCCGAAATGATTGGGCAAACGCGACTTTCGCGATATAAAAAGCTGAAATGATAGAGGATCGCGGAAAAAAATTTGAAAATTTTGCCCTGCAAGTGAGTCCACATTAACCCCCTGTATACAATCCATGGGCATAAACGAGAAAGGAAACCATATTTTCCCACCAGGCTCTGTCAAAGGGAGAGCCGAGTCTTGATGGTTTATATACAACCTAGAGACAACCTCAACATTCGTCTCGTTACAGCAGGCGCAATGTCAACAACGACGTTCTTTCTCAGTCCAACAGGATACAGACGCAACGTCAACAAAGGACCCCATGATCGAAGCAAAGCGGAGTGACGAAAAAATCCCAGCTCCACCTCGACATTCATCTCATTACAGCAGACACCATGTCAACAATGGCGTTCCTTCTCAGTCCAGCAGGATGCAGACGCGACGTCAACAAAAGACCCCGGGGTCGAAACAAAACGGAGCCATGGTAAAATTCTTAGCTGCAAGTCTTGACGGTTCATAAAACAACCTAAAGACTATCCCGACATTCTTCTCGTTACAGCAGACGTAATGTCAACAAAGGCTCCAAAATAGCAAAATCAAAAGGAAGCGAAGGAAAAATTCCTAGTTTTAGGGTCTTGACGGCAACTCAAATAAAACCCGAAAGACTATCGGAGATCATCCCACACCAGTGCGGAGTGGTTATGACTCATCGGGGCTCCCAAACTGAGCCTAATCTCAAGTAAAAAGCGACATGGCAAAATTCCTACTGCTTGCTTTTTCGACGGTCAAATTGACTAAGAAGATTACCTGAAGACGTCTTGTCCAGCCCTCGAAGGGATCAGAGATACGAAAGTCACGGGGCCACTCGAACAGCAGCGTAAAGACTGCATATCGGGGAATGCATTAGCCAACGCGACGGTACCACGGACTAAAACCCTAGTACCACAAAACCTAACGGACCTCTGTCGCAAAGAGCAAGGGTTATCGATGACGTTAGGATAAGTTTGCCTATAAGCACAAGGGAGGTAAACTAAACAAACTCCGAAATGAGTCCATAAACTAGAGACTCCGGAATGAGTTAATAAACTACAAGCTCCGAAATGAGTTCATAAACTAAAGACTCCAGAATGAGTGAATAAACTACAAGCTCTGAAATGAGTTCATAAACTAGAGACTTCGAAATGAGTGAATAAACTACAAACTCCGTAATGAGTATATAAACTACTTTATGCCATGTCAAGACAGCAAAAGAAAGAAAAGCTCTAGTATGAAATGAAATATGTCTTTTATTCATGAATCAAAATGAATACAAGATACTCTTATTTATGAATGAATAAAAAAAAATGAGGGAGAATATACAACGACAAAAATGTTTAAGTCGGCGGACGGTTCAATAGGCCAGCAAGTTCGTCGTTCCTCCGCTGGACTTCGGCTTCAAGCTCCATCAGTGCCGCAAGACGAGTCTCTGCCTTAGTCTGTTGATTCTAGTATGAAGCAAACCGACTCTCGAGCTCCTTCTCGGTGACCTTATGGGCTTCAACCATCTCACGGGTAAAAATAATGGCTTTGTCAAGAGCCACCACCTCTGTAATGGCTTCTTGAAGCACCCGCCAAATTTCATACGTACGGGTGGTCTTGACAGTAAGCTGAGCCTGAAATTTCCCCAAAACATTTGAAGCCAGCTCCCTCGCTGTAAACTTCCAGTTGAGCCTCTTCTCGCATGACTGGAGATTGGCTGCACACCGTTCGATCCATCCCCGCTGGCTCGTTTTTACAGTTAAGATGTCGGAGGGAAGGCGTATGCACTCAAGCCCATGTAGGCAGGCCTCCACTCGGCGACAATACTCAACCCAGGTACACACTAATGCTTCGTCATGATAGGTGGCGAGAACAGACAAGGAAGCGTTGGCTTCAGCAGCAAATTCTTCGGTCGTGACAAAGGTACCAGCGTGAAGATATTCAATGAGAGCCGCCAGTGAGTAAACACTCTGTTTTGCCATCCTTTCAGATACACATCGGGCGTAAGGGCCTAATGGCATAAGGATCCGAGACTCTAATGGGGTCAGGGCTGGCAAAGCTGTGAAGATTTATGTACAGTCAGTTGTATTTCCAAACATAAAGTAAATAAAACGATGCCAAAGATAAAGCATCATTTACCTACAGTCATGCAAGGTGGGTTTGAGAGATCCCCAGGCCCATCAAGAATCTCGACTTTGTTGTCAGCTTCCAGAACTGTGGTTTAAAATAGAGGGCATATTAGCATCATTATAAAAATATAAAACAAAAAGGGTAAAAGATCACCGACCTTGTCCAGAAGAGAGTACTATGCTTTGTGGAGGTACTGCTTGTGGGGCCACCATGTCAAGCATCGCTGGAAGGTTTTCCTTGGGGAAAGATCCACGATGGAAGCCACGATCTCCCGCAATTCTAAGGGAAGGGAAAGTTCAGATAAATGAGAGGTCGTTAAACAAAATGTGTATGTGTGGAAGATTACCTTCGATGCTTCGCCCGCCCTGAACTGGAGGGATAGCAGCTTCGGTAACTTCTTCTACACCCTCCAGTGCGTCACTAGAGATAGCCATGAGACCTATGGCCGGCAAGACTACCTCTGCCGGAGGAGTAGACGCTGAAGGGACAAAAGCCACAACCAGGAACTCCACAGCAAGGGTAGCAGCTTCCATAATCTCCTCTACACCCACCAGTGCGTCACGGGAGATATTCGTAGAATCCTCAGCCATGGCTCGATTTGGACTCAAATCCACTTTCACTGCAGAAGTCCCTGCAAAGTTTTCGCAAAAATAAGAAGGCGTAAAAGTAATAAAAATTACTCGCCAAAAGAAGGACACGAAAAATGCGCATACCAATACGCCAGGAAGTCTGAAGTATGGACTTTTCGAGCCGTTGTTCTTTTCTGATTAAATACGCTCGCCGGGCTTCAAGCGCAAATAAATGACTACCCGTCTTCAGAAGCAACCGAGATGGGCTGTTTGAGGGCCCGTTCTTCTTCCATTAACAGAGGACCCATGTTTACCCCATATAATGATGGGTCGATGGCGTAGAATACAAAGGGGGGAAGGCTTTCTGTGGGGCGCGCACGTTTTCGGTCTCATCTTGTGAGTGCCTTAAAGCCTCGGCTAACTGTTAGTGTATATGCCCTAGAGGCCATTACTGTATCATACTAGTTTGTATATTACTTAATGGATGCTTGAGATATTCACCTTGTATATACAATCTTGCTCAAAATAGTAGTATGCTACTTGGTTTGTTTCTACTTCAATGTGTACTTGTGTTTATTTCAGTATATCACTTATACGCATTAGTGGAGCCCTTAGGATCTTTGCTTGATTACCAGCGTTGTGATGGCAGTCACACTAGTGGGGGCTGGGTAATCTATAGGCACATCCTTATACAGGTCCCTAGTCGCAGGACTATCGAGACAGGGCATCGATACTCCGGAGTAGACTAGCGTATGCGCTTCTCATCCCAGTGTGGGAGATGGTCTGTCCCACAGCCATCAGTACGTCGTACTGGAGATAGTATACGGGTGCTCGTTGGGTTACGAGTACACTGGACAGGACTCGTCGGGAACTGACAGGTTGGTATTATACCTATCGTCAGTTATCAGTTCCCAGGTGACATGAGTACAGCTTAGTCCGCTGACTTGACACTGGCACTTCGCCTCAAGTGTGTTCCCACTGCACTTTGATCACTACCCTACCACGGCTCAAAGGAGTCGTGCAAACGGGTGGTGGTTGGGTGCAGTCCCGAAGCACTTGGAGGCAGTGACGGTTAGACAGGATTCGTCTCTCCCGGTATTGGGGGTTGACATCGCGCTGTGTCTAGGAGAGCCATTACACGAGTAGTCCCTGGCCAGGGCAAACGAGATATACTGGTAGGTTTCCAGTGTTATCTCAGGGTGTTTTGGGCTTCGTTCCGGCACGACTTGTACCGCTATTGGGGGACTGACGTTTACCACCCCCTAGGCCCGCCATGCGATGTATCAGACGAACAGACCGGACTGTACGGAGACTGTCACATTCAGACTCAGTAGGAGTTCAGATGGGGTTTCACCTCGTCAGCCTTCTTGTCGGCATCTACCTGGGGACCGTTACGCACAGCTAGTGCCGCTTGCGGTCTGTGGTTAAACCCACTGCCAGCGTAGTGTCGAGTCTTTAGAGTCCCACACAGAGGGTATTCGCCTCTGGGCAAAACAGAGTAGAGGTCGCATGGTTTTGCGACAGGGTTCGTTCTCATCCGCGCACTTGTGCACGTTTGGAGTCCGGACGGATTATACTGGCAGGCTCTGGTTTGAGCCAGATACTGGTATATATATTTGGGGTTGCTTTTATATCTTGGTATTCTTGTTCCTCGGAACGAGAATGCAGGTGTGTATGCACAGTTGCTTGAGGCGGAGGATGAGGTATTTCATTAGGGTTTCGGAACGGGTGCGTATACACAGTTGACAGTTATCTTTTTCCAAACCCTAATGGATTTATGGATTATCTATTTATAATAGTAATTAAATGAGAATTTTGTTATGGTTGATTTTGTTGACTTGTTGACCATGGTTGACTTGTTGACCATGGTTGAAAGTTGACCACCATCATGCTTCAAAAGTCTTCCTTGATTTATGCTTACATTTTTAAATGAAGCATGGTTGTGGTCATTCTAAATTGCCATCAACTATTCTCATTTTCAATTATTATTATTATATAATTCTTTTCTTTTGCATTATGGTTGCAAGAAAGAAAAAATATAGCTCATTCTATCATTCTCATTCTCTCTCCTCTCTTCATCTTCTTCTTCCTCTAGCAAAGAGAAACCCTCTCATGAGTTGAGAATCCTTCTCTTTAAAAAGAAAAGCAAACCCTAGTCACTCTCTACTCACTCTAGGATCAAAGGATTAGCAAGCCGGAGATTCTAGTTCACTCCAAGTCCGAGAAAGAGCCCAAGGTCGAACCCTCGAGGTGGATCCATCTTCGACGGAAGAAGGCGACAAAAGAGAACCATCAACCTCTACAAGATTTCAAGAAGAAGGAGTTCAAGTTTAGGTATAACCCTCATCCGAGTAGCTAACTCCTTTTAGCGTATTTGCTAGTTTAGTTTAGACACGATCCCGACCTTGTTTAGTCCATGTTGCCTCTTGCGATAAAAATTTGTTTTTTATACCGTTTCCGCCTCCCCGTAAGAACCGGGGGTCGCAACGTGGACTTACAGTGGTATCAGAGCCTAACTAAACTTAAACTAGCTTGGTAGCGAAGTGTATGGAAGTTCGAAACCGAAAAAAATCACAAAACCGGAAAATTACAAAACCTGAGTTTCTGTTGAAAATTTTTTGGCTCAAAATGAAAATATTTATACATGTAAATTCGGCTCAGGCTTTTCTGTGAACACCCAAGAAAAACGATACAGTAACTCGTCTAAGCCGCCGCCCTTCCGCCGCGTAAGGTAAGCATCCGCCGCGGAACCGCCGCGACTTGTCGTCTTCTGTGCATCGTTTTTCGTGCAGTGTGTGTCTGTGTTGGTTTTGGGTTTTTTGAAATATGTTATATGTGCCCAGATTTTGCAGAAAAGAAATTTCCTTTTGGGGTCCTATAATTCCGTATTTTTTCCGAACTTCACTACACTTTGACTATGATGGTTATATCTGTGATATTTGCATGTATTGAACGTCGGCTAATCGCTATAAGACGATAAGTCGGGGTTATACATGATCTGTAATGTGATGGAATGTGTATATAAATATGTTGGATTGTCGCGGGTGAATAGCCGGGGGTTGTGAGACGAGAGTTTTCTTTTCTTGCAATTCATTGTAAATGTAAATTGATGTAATTATATTATTTGTTTGGCCGCACAACCGGGTCGGGGTTGTAGCCGTCATTGTATAATTCTTTTTACTGTTTTTGCTCCCAGGATAGACCCATGGAGGGGTGCACAAACTACCGAGGACTTGGCGGGTAGTTTGCCGCACCCGTAGGGGTCTTGGGTGGGGATTTGGCTATTCACCGCGACCGTGTTATCTGTTTTTGTTACAGGCTCGTACAAATTACAGATTGCTAGTATATCCAATGTATTTATCTGTGATCTGAAATGTCTATCATTGCTTTCTATTTAGGCGTTGCTTATGTTTTACAGACGTGCTAGCCCAGCCCCCGCTCTGTCGTTAGTTAAGTAACCTAACGGGTAATGACGGGGCCCCGTGGCGAATGCGAATGGCATAAGCGTACGTCATATTTTGGTTGTTTTCTGCAATGGTAGGATTAAATGATGGGACGCATTAAAAGTACTAATGCAAGAATATCACGCATTAAAAGAACTAATGCAAGATAATAAACCAAGTTTAAGTCGATGGAACACTTTCGAAAAACCACTCGGTTCTTTTCAAAACTAACTTTTAAATGCGGAGATTGAGCCACTCCTTCTAAAAGCTATCTCGTTCCATCGATTAAATCAAGTTCACTACGTTCACGGTTTCGCCAAAACCATTCGTAGCCCTCCGTCGCTTCGCATGAATAGGCAATAGTATTCAAGCTATGTATTTTGGCCAAAGTCAAGGCATAGTGATTGGTAGCTATTGGGTGTTCATGTGTAGCATAGATAGATGCGTTGGTTTGGGACAGTCGTGCTGCCATTTTGGCCAAAGTCAAGGGTAGGTACGGATGGATCCAAATTAACCTGGATAGTGACGGGCAGAACTTGACATGTGACTTATGATATTTTGGCCAAAGTCAAGGTCATAAGAGCATGGGGCAAAAATCCACATCGGGAGTTTCATAAGTACTGAAACTTGCTAGATTTGCATACCATTTGGAGTGTGATGATTATGGTAGGATTCCTTCATTTTCGTCACACAATGATATTTGGATCCCGATCCTACTGTGAGTATATGCTACTCCTCGGGAAATTTCTCACTTAACGATCAATGCTATAAACCTAGTAGGTGCCTAGAAAGGTGTTAGCGGGGTTACGCCCCCAGGGAAAAGAGGTTCTTTAATTAAGGAACTTCGCGAAAGCGTTGGAAAACCTCTCTCGAAGTACCGACACCGGCCTGGCTGAACGGTTAAGCAAGTATTGTACGGTGGGATTGATCCTGACTAATTCTTCCTTTATGGTTTGAGGAGGGATTCGAGAAACAGTGGGAGCCATCCTGTTTAGACAAACTAAAAACCACTCTAAACTTGCAAGAGCATCATGCTGAGTGTTTCTTCTTCTCTCTCCTAATTGCAGCGACCAATCAACATGACTGGACTTAAGTTACTCCTAGATAAAAACAAACTGACAAGGCCAAACTACAAAGATTGGCTCAGGAATGTCAAGATAGCAATCACTTATGACAAGCTGGGGTATCTTCTTACCACCAAAGCTCCCCCTGTCCCTGGTCCAACTTCCAGCGTCGCGGATAAGGAAATCCGCAAGACTTGGGAGATTGATAGCGCGAAGGTCAAGTGCCTCCTGCTTGCCTCGATGGACAACGAACATCAGAGGAGGCATGAGAATATGGACATGGAGTCCATATTGCTCCATACAAAAGAACTGTATGGAGAGCAATCACGTATCGCAAGATACGAAGCGTCGAAAAAGTTGTTTTCGACAAAGATGGCCGTCGGATCATCAGTAGCCGAGCACGTGCTAAAGATGATCGGCTACATTGAGGAGCTCGCTGACCTAGGGATCACATTGGAGAGTGAGCTATATACGGATATAGTTCTCCAGTCCCTTCCTTCCACTTACGCCCAGTTTATACTGAACTTCAACCTACAAGAAAAAGAGGTTGAACTATCAGAGCTCCTCAACATGCTGAGGAGCGCAGAGGGCACCCTACAGAAAAGTAGGGATACATCCACTTTGTTTGTAGGAGGATCATCTTCTTCTAGGTCCAAGGCGAAAGCCAAGGGAAAGAAGAAGAAGGCCCCCGCCAAACCAAGGGGCGGTGTTAGTAAAGTGGATACGAAGGGAAAAGGTAAAGCAACAAAGATAGCGGGGAAGCTTGTGGATAAGGAAGAATGCTTCTTTTGTCATAAGAAAGGACACTGGAAGAATGATTGCAGGGCCTGGAAGGCCAGAACACAGGAATTGAAGCAGGTTGCAGCTTCAGCTTCAGGTGTGTATGTTATTGAAAACTGTCTTTCAATAAACTCTACTTCCTGGGTATTGGATACCGGATCAGGATCTCATATCTGTAATTCTTTGCAGGCGTTGAGAAACCGTAGGGATTTGAAGGCAGGTGACATGACCCTCAGAGTTGCGAACGGAGCTAGCATGGATGCTAAAGCCGTGGGGGACTATCACCTGGGAATGTCAGATGGACATGTTTTGGTTTTGCGTAATTGCTTTTTTGTACCCAACGCAACTTGTAATATCATTTCTGTATCTTTAGTTTCTAAAGAAGGTTATGAATTTGCGTTTGTAAGTAATGTTGTAAACATTCACCTTAATCAAGTATTGATTGGGTCAGGTACTCTGAGTAATGGTATATACGTGTTAAACCAACCACAGATTTTCAATGTCCAGAATACACACAAAAGAAAGTCTCCAGAAATAAATCAGACTTTCTTATGGCATTGTAGATTGGGTCACATCAATGAGAGAAGGTTGACTAAGTTGCATACAGAAGGATATTTGAATGCGTTCGAATATCAATCATATGCCACTTGTCAATCTTGTCTCAAAGGAAAGATGACAAAGACTCCGTTTACTGGACATGGAGTAAGAGCGAGCGAGCTCTTGGGACTCGTACACAGTGACGTGTGCGGTCCAATGTCTACACATGCCCGAAGCGGACATTCTTACTTCATTACTTTTACGGATGACTTCTCAAGGTACGGTTATGTCTTCTTAATGAAACATAAGTCCGAGGCCTTTGGAAAATTCCAGGAGTATAAGAATGAAGTAGAGAAACAGACCGGCAAAAGTATTAAGATTCTAAGATCGGATCGAGGTGGAGAATACTTAAGTGCCGAATTCCTGGACTATTTAAAAGAGAACGGAATTCTCTCTCAGCTTACTCCTCCTTACACCCCGCAACATAACGGTGTATCGGAGAGACGGAACCGCACCCTATTGGATATGGTGCGGTCCATGATGAGTAACGCTGAGTTACCGCGATCATTCTGGGGATATGCGCTAGAATCAGCCGCATACCTTTTGAACCGAGTCCCCACTAAGACTGTGCCTACCACGCCATTTGAGATGTGGTGTGGGAAGAGACCCCATCTTAATCACATTAAGATATGGGGAAGTCCAGCTTTTGTCAAAAAGCAGCATGCGGACAAGCTCGAGGCACGCTCAGTACTGTGCAAGTTTGTGGGATATCCAAAGAATTCCAAGGGATATTTCTTCTACTGTGAAGAGGAACAAAAAGTTCTTGTTTCTCGTCATGCCCACTTTCTAGAACACCAGTTCATAGAAAAAGAAATAAGTGGGAGCGCAGTAGAGCTGGAAGAAATTCCAGAACCACAGACTGTTACTGAAAGCTTGGTGGAACCAGAGGGTTCAACAGAACAGGACATTCCTACGCCGCTCCGCAGGAGTAGTAGGCAGTCTCATCCGCCTGAGAGATACTACGGTTTTCTCATAGACGGGGATCGAGAGGATTGCATCATAGATTATGATGAGCCTACTAGCTTCCAGCAGGCCGTTCAGAGCGTTGACTCAGTGAGATGGCTGGATGCAATGCGGACCGAAATGGAGTCCATGTACACCAACAAGGTATGGACGTTGGACATTGCTCCAGACGGGGTAAAACCCGTAGGATGCAAGTGGATCTTCAAAAGGAAGATTGGTGTAGATGGACAGGTTGAGACCTATAAAGCTAGACTGGTAGCAAAGGGTTTTCGTCAAAGACCTGGCTTGGACTACGACGAAACCTTTTCTCCAGTAGCCATGCTGAAATCCATTCGGATCCTTCTTGCCATTGCTGCCTTCCACGATTATGAGATCTGGCAAATGGACGTAAAGACAGCTTTTCTAAATGGAAATTTAGAGGAGTGTGTCTATATGGATCAGCCAGAGGGTTTCATTCAGAGTGGGAGCAGCGGAAAGGTGTGCAAGTTGCTTAAGTCCATCTATGGACTAAAGCAGGCATCGCGGAGTTGGAACATCTGTTTTGATGAGACAGTCAAAGAATTTGGCTTTATCAAAAATCCAGATGAACCATGCATCTATAGTAGATTTGTAGCGAGAACTGTAGTATTCCTCGTTTTATACGTGGATGACATTCTCTTGATAGGAAATGACATTCCTATGCTATAATCTGTCAAGGGATTCTTGTCACAAAGGTTCTCCATGAAAGACCTGGGTGATGCCTCATACATCCTGGGGATCCGGATCCATCGTGATAGATCCAAGAGGATATTGGGACTTTCTCAGTCCAGGTACATCGACACCATAGTGAAAAGATTCAGTATGGAAGATTCCAAGCGCGGTAACCTACCGGCTTGTCACGGGATCACCCTCTCTAAAGAGATGTCTCCCAAGACTGATTTGGAGAGGGATCGCATGTCTATTATACCCTACGCTTCTGCGGTAGGCTCTATAATGTATGCGATGTTGTGTACCAGACCGGATGTAGCTTATGCACTGAGTGTAGTAAGCCGGTATCAGTCAAACCCTGGGGAGAAACATTGGATAGCAGTAAAGAACATTCTCAAGTACCTGAGAAGGACTAAGGAGATGTTCTTGGTGTATGGCGGAAAAGACCTCCAGATCGAGGCCTTTGCTGACTCCAGCTTCCAGAGTGACAAGGATGATTCCAAGTCCATGTCGGGTTTTGTCTTCACCCTCAATGGAGGGGCGGTGTGTTGGAAGAGTTCCAAACAGGAAACCGTTGCAGACTCGACGATGGAAGCGGAATACATCGCTGCATCTGATGCCGCAAAAGAAGCTGTCTGGATGAGGAAGTTCTTGAAAGAACTTCAGGTGGTTCCGTCCATTGTTGACCCAATACCTCTGTATTGCGACAACAACGGGGCTATAGCTTTAGCGAAGGAACCCAGGTCCCATCAGAGATCCAGGCACATCTTGAGGCGGTATCACCTGATCAGGGAGATCGTGGATCGCAAGGAGATCGAGGTTCGGAGGGTTGCTTCAGAAGAGAACACTGCAGATCCATTCACCAAGGCCCTACCCCAGACTCAGTTCGAGCGGCTGATCGAGATGATAGGTCTTCGATACGCCAGTACATGGCCTTAGTGCAAGTGGGAGATTGTTAGTGTATATGCCCTAGAGGCCATTACTGTATCATACTAGTTTGTATATTACTTAATGGATGCTTGGGATATTCACCTTGTATATACAATCTTGCTCAAAATAGTAGTATGCTACTTGGTTTGTTTCTACTTCAATGTGTACTTGTGTTTATTTCAGTATATCACTTATACGCATTAGTGGAGCCCTTAGGATCTTTGCTTGATTACCAGCGTTGTGATGGCAGTCACACTAGTGGGGGCTGGGTAATCTATAGGCACATCCTTATACAGGTCCCTAGTCGCAGGACTATCGAGACAGGGCATCGATACTCCGGAGTAGACTAGCGTATGCGCTTCTCATCCCAGTGTGGGAGATGGTCTGTCCCACAGCCATCAGTACGTCGTACTGGAGATAGTATACGGGTGCTCGTTGGGTTACGAGTACACTGGACAGGACTCGTCGGGAACTGACAGGTTGGTATTATACCTATCGTCAGTTATCAGTTCCCAGGTGACATGAGTACAGCTTAGTCCGCTGACTTGACACTGGCACTTCGCCTCAAGTGTGTTCCCACTGCACTTTGATCACTACCCTACCACGGCTCAAAGGAGTCGTGCAAACGGGTGGTGGTTGGGTGCAGTCCCGAAGCACTTGGAGGCAGTGACGGTTAGACAGGATTCGTCTCTCCCGGTATTGGGGGTTGACATCGCGCTGTGTCTAGGAGAGCCATTACACGAGTAGTCCCTGGCCAGGGCAAACGAGATATACTGGTAGGTTTCCAGTGTTATCTCAGGGTGTTTTGGGCTTCGCTCCGGCACGACTTGTACCGCTATTGGGGGACTGACGTTTACCACCCCCTAGGCCCGCCATGCGATGTATCAGACGAACAGACCGGACTGTACGGAGACTGTCACATTCAGACTCAGTAGGAGTTCAGATGGGGTTTCACCTCGTCAGCCTTCTTGTCGGCATCTACCTGGGGACCGTTACGCACAGCTAGTGCCGCTTGCGGTCTGTGGTTAAACCCACTGCCAGCGTAGTGTCGAGTCTTTAGAGTCCCACACAGAGGGTATTCGCCTCTGGGCAAAACAGAGTAGAGGTCGCATGGTTTTGCGACAGGGTTCGTTCTCATCCGCGCACTTGTGCACGTTTGGAGTCCGGACGGATTATACTGGCAGGCTCTGGTTTGAGCCAGATACTGGTATATATATTTGGGGTTGCTTTTATATCTTGGTATTCTTGTTCCTCGGAACGAGAATGCAGGTGTGTATGCACAGTTGCTTGAGGCGGAGGATGAGGTATTTCATTAGGGTTTCGGAACGGGTGCGTATGCACAGTTGACAGTTATCTTTTTCCAAACCCTAATGGATTTATGGATTATCTATTTATAATAGTAATTAAATGAGAATTTTGTTATGGTTGATTTTGTTGACTTGTTGACCATGGTTGACTTGTTGACCATGGTTGAAAGTTGACCACCATCATGCTTCAAAAGTCTTCCTTGATTTATGCTTACATTTTTAAATGAAGCATGGTTGTGGTCATTCCAAATTGCCATCAACTATTCTCATTTTCAATTATTATTATTAGATAATTCTTTTCTTTTGCATTATGGTTGCAAGAAAGAAAAAATATAGCTCATTCTATCATTCTCATTCTCTCTCCTCTCTTCATCTTCTTCTTCCTCTAGCAAAGAGAAACCCTCTCATGAGTTGAGAATCCTTCTCTTTAAAAAGAAAAGCAAACCCTAGTCACTCTCTACTCACTCTAGGATCAAAGGATTAGCAAGCCGGAGATTCTAGTTCACTCCAAGTCCGAGAAAGAGCCCAAGGTCGAACCCTCGAGGTGGATCCATCTTCGACGGAAGAAGGCGACAAAAGAGAACCATCAACCTCTACAAGATTTCAAGAAGAAGGAGTTCAAGTTTAGGTATAACCCTCATCCGAGTAGCTAACTCCTTTTAGCGTATTTGCTAGTTTAGTTTAGACACGATCCCGACCTTGTTTAGTCCATGTTGCCTCTTGCGATAAAAATTTGTTTTTTATACCGTTTCCGCCTCCCCGTAAGAACCGGGGGTCGCAACGTAGACTTACACTAACTGCGCGGCCTCCTCAGCAGACGAACCAGGAAAGAGAAGACCGTCGTCCGGCTCTTGCATAGAAATCGGCTCGTCCTGAATAAAGGGCTCGGATTCAAGCACAGTGTCGAGTAGGCCGACGATCGATTTCTTTCTCCTTTTGGAGCCTATGGTAACGCTAGCGGAGGGGCACTTCCTCCCCTTTGGTGCTTTGGCGCGGCGTTGCCCAACTTCGCCCTTAGTATCACCCTTTGGTGACACCACCACGGGTTCTTTATCAGGAAATTCTGTCTGGGCTCTAGTACGCAGCGGCATACTAGCAGTGCGAGGGGTTGATTCTATTTCTGTGACTTTAGGGATAAGCACCGAACCGCTATCCTTCAGAGGAGGGAGAACCATCGACCGCAGTCTCAATAGGGAGCTGAACCAGAATGGGAGCTCTACACTCGAAAAGTACCCTTCTCTCTTCTGCAATGATAAGGCCGACCCGATGGCGATACCAACCCTTGAAAGAACCCACAAGCCTCGAAAGATAGTCGGGCTTCAGGATCATGAAGAGGGAGCCAGTGTTTAACCGCATGAAATGGTGAATGACATCGCGAGTAACCTCCAGGGAGTGGGCAAGCTCAACTAAAAATGCCTCTAGAGGAATGCCCTGGTTGTAGCCTAACTGCTAGGCGAAGCGATGTGGATTATACCGCATGAAGAGAGCAGTGTCATTTCGGCGGAACACCAAATAACCCGGCCTGATCGAGTATAGATGCATAATCTCCTTAGGCTTTAAAGTCGGGACCCCACCCTTCGACAAATCAAACAATTGCTGAACGGGCCCCGCTGGAGTGGAAAGGACTCGATCGCTGAAAACCATTCCGCCTTCATTTGAGTACGGATTCAGCAGTACGCGGAGAGCCCCTAACTGGGTCGGATCGGGAGCAGAAGCATCAACCAACCTCATGATTCGTGGAAAAGTATATGATTAATAAAAATCGGGTCGCTGGTGCGCAGCAAACGCTCCCAACACATACATCTCGATCCACGACATGAAGTAGCGGAGAGAGAAATTCACAGTATTCGCACCCGGGTTCGAAGTATTAGCGGCAACGCTTAACCCATGATATAGATGCGACAACCCTGTGATGCCAAAAGCTAATCATGCTCCTCCAGCTATGCGATGAGCAGGATAAAAAACGGAGATTCTCATAAAGCGGTGATGCATCGGCACGGTGAATCAGCTGAGCCGAAGACTGATAAAGACGACGAAGAAAGTTTCTTCATCCATGCCAGGGGCCGCGATCGCATAGAAAGCTACGGTCGACGAGTTTGGAATATAGAACTACGGCATGTCTTCCTCTTTGGCTGGCAGTTTCCTCAGCCCGAATCCAAAAGGGTCTTCAATTTTCGCGAATTTTGGGGCCTTTTTGGATAAGACATCCTCGGGAAGGAAGTAAGCAATAAAAGTGTAAAAGGTGAGACCTTGCCTTTCTGATGTCACGAAAAGCTTTTCAAAGGTACCCAGGGCCTTGATTAGACTCGGGTACTTATGACGAACGGCGTTCTCAGTCGTTAGGCCGTCAAGCATAGCGGGCACTGTATGAAACACATACTCATCAGGAGGCAGTAACTCTTCGTAGTGCTCTCCCCTGATCGGCAACCTTGATATCTCGCGAAACTCTTCCAGTGAAATCGAAACCTCACGATCCCTTAGCAAGAACCTGTTGGTGGGAAGATTCCATTGATTCAAGAAAGTCTTAACCCACCAGACGTGAGGGGTGTGATAATAAAATAGCGACGCATACACTGCTTGGTACAACCCAACCTTCTGCAGATGTTCGCATTGGGCAGAGAGAATATATCGAGCCCAGGGAAGGTAGCCTACTGGGTGGCGGGGGGTAACGCCCACCTTATAAACCTGCCCCCAGGGCCGAGCTTCACCCCGACATATTCGGCGCCCCAGAATATCAATGGCCACCTTGGGTTGGTTGGGTATCCGGTCGTTGACGGCTCGAGTCGGCCCGTGGGAGTCCAGTTAGTCGCCTCCACCGCATAAGCAGTCCGTGGGCGTTCCATCAGTGATATAGGGTGGATGGGTTCTGTCGGCGCTTCACAGGAAAGCTACAGCGGCCCCTGATGATATGACCGTACCACGCCCCCCACAAGAGAAGACTAGTATGATCCCTAATCATCGCCATAACCTCCTCGTCCGATGGCGATTGCGGAAAAGCAACTTCTGAGCGAGTGTAAGGGAAGTCGGAAAGTGAGGCCATCGTTCCTGAAATAAGAGAAAAGGAAAAACCCATTTTAGAAAAAAACAATAAAAAACAACAACAACAACAACAACAACAATAAATAATAAGGTAAAATAAAATAAAAGAAAAGAAAACCGTGATGTGTGTTTCATGAGACCACTGCCTGCAAAACCAATGGACCCCACAAAATCAATATGACGACTCACCAATGATGAGACGAGATAATCATTGTGAGAATAAAAAAGGATTCTCATTAAATAGACAACTGGAGTTTAAACAACTCTTAGAATCCTCAAAGAAAGATGAGTTCTGTTAAAGTACCCAACAAATTCAAATTTGTGAAAATAAGGGTAAAACCCTATAATGAAAGAACACCGGGGAATGAATTTCCCGAAGGGCCCTATTGATCTTTCAGAGCTAAGCTCTTTGGTGAGGAATCAAATTCCTTTTAAAAGCAATGGAATTAAATTCCAGAAACCCTCCATGAGGGGAAACAAAGGAATGGAATTAAAATTCCAAAAGATCAGAGGAGAAACGCCTGATCTTCGAAGATATTAGGGTTCACCACATAAAAGATTCTGTCCTTTTGGATCTTTAAGAGATCGGTTCCAAAAGAGAGCAAAGCTCCTACGGTGGATTTAAAATTCAAGAAAAAAATATTAATTAATTAAAGAAAAGGGTTTTTTGTTCCTAAGAAAAAAATCTTGTTCAAGATCTTTACCTAAAAAGGTTCTTTCTGACAGAGTTTAACTCTGAAATTTCAATGAGCAGAGAACTAAGCACTGAGAGGAGAATTAAATTTTCAAGAAAAGACTAAGGAAGAAGATGAAGAAACAGTGGCACTTTTCAACAGCCAAGCCTTCACATTTATAAGACATGATGGGGAACGGTTCATCTCTCCGTTTCCCTAGGCAATCCAATGGTTGCGAAGGCAGACAGCGTTGCACTCACGTGCAAGCCATGTGAGAGCAACACTAGGGGGCATTTGTTCCCTTATAAAAAAATGGAAGATGGAAAATTCCCTACTTTCCAAGTCTCACGTGTTAAACACCTGAGCGCCTATATGCCAAAGCATATAGGCGCCGCGTATTGGTTAAATAAGCTTCATGTGTTTAACATGTGAGCGCCTATATGCAATGCATATAGGCGCTGCAAATTAAACAACTATAGGATTAATAAGCCTTACATGTTAATCACGTGAGCGCCTATATGCAATGCATATAGGCGCTGCAAATCAAACAACTATAGGCTTAATAAACCTCACGTATTAAACACGTGAGCACCTATATGCAATGCATATAGGCGCTGCAAATCATACAAAATAAGCCTCACGTGTTTAACATGTGAGTGCCTATATGCAATGCATATAGACGCTGCAAATCAAATAGCTGACAAACTAAATAAACCTGAGGGCACCTCCCTACGTAGAATTAAATTATACTCAACAAGGAATCGTTGGATCAAAGATCCAATGGTGATTAAGCATAGAATTAAATTCTATTAAGAAGGGATATTTTCTGTTAAACAGAAAGTTGGTGGATCAAAGATACCATGAGATGGAAAATATTTTCCATATCTTTCTAAACAAAGAAAGATTGTGTTCTGTTAAGCCGAGCACCCTTAGATTAAAAATCCAATGATGGTTTAGAAAATTACTATTTTACAGAATAAGATTCTGCATATGGGAAAATATTTCCCCAATCTTGTTAAAAACAAGAAAAATATGTTTTGTAAAACAGTAACCCTTGGATTAAAGATCTAATGGTGGGTAAAATCCCCGAAGTCAATTATGAAACCAATTAAATCAATTAGGATCTCTCAATGAGAGATTTTCTCAGAATTAAACAAACTTCTCTCCACTATATAAGGGACCAGAGACTTCAAGTCTCAGGGAGGACAGAGAATGAAGAGTGATGGAGAGAGAAAAACAAAGGAATTCCCTCAGAAGCTTAGAAAAGAGAGGAGCTTAAGAGAAGAAGAAAGAAAAACTTCATAAGAAACAGAGAATTTAATTCTCACAACGGAAGACTTGTTTCATTAAAACCCTAAGTAAAAAGAAAACAAAACACAAAGATCATTTTATCTCTCCTTCGCCTCCCTAAGGGTTTAACCCTTCATATAAGAACTTAGTTCTTCCTCTGGTTGAGATCTGCAGAAGCAGATCTCCTCACAAGTATAGAATTTAATTCTCATCGGGGAGATTCTGTCATGCAGATTCAAAACTTAAGGAAAAGAATTGAGTTCAAAGAGTTTAACTCTTACACAAAAACATATGGGAATTTAATTCTTCTGAAAGCTAGGGTTCAACCCTATAAAAAGAAAAGACATGGGATCCTCCAAATCCTTGGGTCATTAACATGATATCAAAATCTCCAAACACCCAGAAGGAAAGGCTGATGATTCATTAGAGTTTAAACACTATAACGAGGACCACACATGTTTTCCATGTGAGCGCTTAAAGGAAGAACGAGAAGTGCCTCCTAAGGCAATCATGTGTTTTGCACGCACTTATATAAAAGGAGGGGATAAAAAACCAAAAGGCGGAAGCCAACTTTGGGGTGCCTCACGTGTTTTACACGTGAGCGCCACAAGAACCAAGTGCTCAGCACTTATAAGAAAAAGGAGAAAATAAATGGGCAGTGCCCATAATCCGGTGGTTCACGCGTGTCACGTGAGCGCTACAAAATTCTAGTGTTTAACACTAATCTGGTGTCTCACGTGTGTCACGTGAGCGCTACAGATGTAATACCCTAGGTGAAGTTGGGTATGAATACCACCTACCCCGTGAGAAGTGAGATGTTATCCGGTATCGAGATGGGGATGTAACCGATACGGATACACACGAGGACCCACTGTAGAACAATGAGGAGTATCGAATGCCATTCCGAAAGAGGGCACGATCAGAACTATAAATGGAATGATATCACTTCTATAACATAGAGGCGGCTTTTGGTTGAATCGGAACTCTGGAGTTTGAATAACTCCGTGGTTAAGCATGCTTGAGATAGGGAAATTCTGGGATGAGTGACCCTACTGGGAAGTAGCCCCCTTCTTGAGTCCGGTTCATTCAATGGGACAAAACCGTACGGTTTCGGCCAGAGCGGACAATACCATCTGTGTTTGGGGGTGGTTTGTCATCAATATAGTATCAGAGCCGGTCCTTCAAAAGTAGGTCTGTGGTTCGAGGACGAACCATTGTTCTAAGTGGGGGGAATGTAATACCCTAGGTGGAATTGGGGATGAATACCTCTTACCCCGTGAGAAGTGAGATGTTATCCGACATTGAGGTGGGGATGTAACCGATACGAATACACACGGGGACCCACTGTAGAACAACGGGGAGTATCGAATTCCATTCCGAAAGAGGGCACGATCAGAACTATAAATGGAATGATACCACTCCTATAACACAGATGCGCCTTTTGGATGTTTCGGAACTCCAGAGTTTAAAGAACTCCGTAGTTAAGCGTGCTTGAGCTAGGGAAATTTTGGGATGGGTCCTACTGGGAAGTAGCCCCCTTCTTGAGTCCGGTGCATTCAAAGGGACAAAATCGTGCGGTTTCGGCCAGAGCGGACAATACCATTTGTATTTGGGGGTGGGTCATGACAACAGAACTCTAGTGTTTAACACTAATCAAGTACCTCACATGAGATGCACGTGAGAATTGTATGCCTCAGCACTTAGCACTGTTGGGTAATTATGGAGACCCAGATCTAGCCCAAATTGACTAAGTTCTTCTAAAGTCAAAACCCCTCTGTGTTCATTATTTCCAAAATTGATCTTAGTCCCACGCATGACTAATGATCTTTCAACTAATGATATCCAAAATGATGTTCATCCTACATCTCCTAAGTTAATCTTAGTCTCCAAAAATGACTAATGATTCTCAGATGATCCACCATGATCTTTTTCTTCAATTACGGGAATTGGTTCAAGGGTATATCTCTCTACATCTCTCATACATGTCGTTGTAATTTCTCAACGTCTTCAGAGAGGTGGCAGGCCCCGATAACCAACTTCTTTTTGGTGCACTTCCTAAACTGACGTGCACATCCCAGATCAAACTACATCCCAAACTGTGTGCATCCCATATCATCGTTGTTCATCCTATCACGTAACAAATACACGTACATGCAAGATGGACAATGGACCAAAATGTCCCTAAACTAACAACGGACTGAAACGTCCTTAAACTAACCGTTGCCTCCAAAATGGCGACAACGGACCGAGACATCCTTAAACTAAAACCTCACCTCTAAAATGGTGATCAACGGACCGAAATGTCCCTAAACTAAGACAACAAAGCCCAAATGCTCTCTTGTTGGATCTGAAATAAAAATGATCCTAAAACCTTGTTAAGTAGATCTTAGTTTCAAATTGGACTTGAAAGTCGACCTTAGCACCACCATGAGGTTCTAGAGGCATCAAGCATGCCACATTTTAATTTTTATTAGGTGATAAGTTAGACTAACAAGATCATTACTAGATTTTTAAGGTTTGCCTTTGTGATGTGATTAAAACCAAGAGAAGAAAAGAGCATACAACCTTTGTAGTTCAAGTCCTTCTCTTCTAAAGTTCCGGGTTGAAGTCCACGCGACTCTACAAGGCTCCTCTTCGAGTTGAATGACCATCCTTCATGATCTTCACGCCAAAGACGATCCACCCGAAGTCCCTCTAGCCCAAGCTAATTCTACACTAAACTCCTTTAGTGTAGCAAACACACCATACCAAATTGCTAGTTTGGTGTGGGATGGTGAAATAGGGGATGTTAAAAGCTCACAAGATTGTGTTCAAGCTTCATGATTCACATCTCATGTGAGGGTTGAAACTTGAACCATGATATTTGAGGAGGAAGATGAAGCTAGAGAGCAACCATGGGAGCAACTTAAGAAAAATGGCCAAGTGTTGAAAATGAGACTAGAATTAATGGCAACACTTAACCCCCACTCATTCAAGCATGGAATTTTGCATTATAAAATTGCAACCATACTTGAATAGCGAGTTAAGATGAATAAACTATGAATAAAGCCCATACTTGCAACCATGATATCATTTTTCACCTCTTTTCTATTTTTCTCAAAAATAGAAATCATGCCATGCTTCATTATTATTACATACATATATATATATATATCATATATATTAGTGTGTGTGTGTGTGTGTATATATATAATGAAGAATATTTAGTGAGCTAATGATATTAGTTAAGATATAATCATATCACATATAATGTATATCACATTATTAAATCAACACTTGATTTAATAATCCGGTTATATCACATATGACCGACTAATATCATATATCTATATATCACATTATCAAATCGACACTTGATTCGACAATCTGGTTATATCACATATAACCGAACCGATAACAGATAACCGCCAGATTACAATACGGTATCACATACACGTATTTAATCAGGCCCACACACATATCACATATGTGTCCTACTTCGTTTCGCTTGAACCAGGAAAATTCTGTGTGGGACTCTAAAGACTCGTCAATACGCTAGCAATAGGTGATGATCATATCAATCACCTACAAGCCGTCAGCGGTACTAGCTGGACGTAATGGCTACCCGAGTATTGAGCGATATGAAGATCAAAAAGAAAGCTCGTCCGTACTCTCCATGAAGCCTATCAGTAACACTACCATACAGTCCGGTCTCTTCGTCTGATATATTGCATATCATGTCTAGGGGTGGTAAACGTCAGGTCCCAGTAACGTGATAAGTCATGCCGATGTCTGGCCTATAACGGTTTGAGAAACTACTGATAACTCTTATCAGTAAATCTCAGCAGCAGCCCTGGCCAGGGACTTCCAGTTATAGCCAATCGAGTATAGCGCAACATCAACCCCCAATATCGGGAGAGAGGAAACCCCTCCTATCGCTCATTTCCTCCATGTGACTTGGGACTGTACCCAAAATCCATCTGTTTGTACGACTTCTTTGAACCGTGGTAGGGGAAATCAAAGCACAATGGGAGCCATACAAGACTCTATGACGATCTCGGGTGTACAAACTAACCTGTACCAGTGTCACCAGAGGACCGCTATCTGACGATAGGTATACTACCACATAGGAGTCCTCAGAGAGTCCTGTTCGGTGTACCCATTCTCCAATGAGCACCTGTGTACAATCTTTGATGTCACACACTAATGGTTGTGGGATCAACCATCGCCCTCTAAGGGACAAGAAACGTACACACTAGTCTACATTGAAATATCAATGCCCTGGTCTCGATATTCCCACGACTAGAAACTGATTAAAGGATGTACTTGTGGATCACCCTGTCTCCACTAGTATGATCTCATCATAATCCTGGTAGTCAAGTACATATTCTAAGGGCTTTATCAACATATAAGAGCAAGACAGTAAAGAATACCAGTCAACATGTTAAAATAAAGAGTAACCAGATAGCATACTATCATGTCGAGCAAGAAATTCCTCTATATATATGTCCAAGCATCCACTATAATATACATCACATATACAATAATGGCCTCTAGGGCATACATATTCCTAACAGGACTAACGCATCCTTAACAAAAAACCAACCAAGCCCCCAACTGCTCACAAACATTTAAGTTGATCTTAATCTCAAACTGGATTAACGATCTTTAAATAAAATAAACCCAAATCTAAGATATATGGATTTGGACTAATCCACGCCCTACGGGCGACAACATAAATTAGTCTTCGTATACAATCCACGGGCAACCAAAAATAAAACAAATACACACGACATGAAGTGAACTTCTGGAGCAGGAGAAGTGGTTATCGCGATGCGGTAACGTAATTAACTTCAGGGGCTTGCGCTTGCAGGGAAGAGTGTCCCCACAATCAAAACCCCCTCGGAAACGAGGGGGAATTTAACAAAGTCTGCTACAACGGCCGCATCCGTCCAAACCTTCGATACAAGGTGCCATAAATCAACTTGGCATCTTCGGAGAGGTGGACGGATAAATCCAAATAGCATCTGCCCCCAAAATTCAGGCCAGACGTCTAAACATCCCGGCCGTGTCTTTCGGCGGAGAACAGCTTTCTTATGGAATTATAGACTGGGTCACATCAATGAAACAAGGTTGACGAAGTTACATAGAGAGGGTTATTTGGATCCGTTCGAATATCAGTCTTATGCAACTTGTTAATCATGTCTCATGGGAAAGATGATAAAGACTCCGTTCACTGGACACCGAGTAAGAGCGAGCGAGCTCTTGGGACTCATACACAGCGACGTATATAGTCCAATGTCTACACATGCACGAAGTGGTTATTCCTATTTCATTACTTTTTACGGATGATTTCTCTAGGTATGGACATGTCTTCTTATTGAAACATAAATCCGAGGCCTTTGAAAATTTTTGAGAATATAAGAATGAAGTGGAAAAACAAACCGGCAAAAGTATCAAGACGTTGAGATTTTATCGAGGTGGTGAATACTTAAGTGCCGAGTTCCTGGATTATTTAAACGAAAATAGAATTTTCTCTCAGCTTACTCCTTCATACACACCACAACACAACAGTGTATCGGAAAGACGGAACCGAACCTTATTGGATATGGTACGTTCTATGATGAGTAACGATGAGTTACCGTGATCTTTCTAAGGCTATGCACTAGAATCAGCTGCATATCTTTTGAACAAGGTTCCTACCAATATTGTGCCTACCACACCATATCAGATGTGGAGTGGGAAGAAACCCTATCTTCAGTATCCGAAGATATGGGGATGTCCAGCTTTTGTCAAAAAACAGCATACGGACAAACTCGAGGCACGCTCAGTACTGTGTAAGTTTGTGGGATACCCAAAGAACTCCAGGGGGGGTATCTTTTTTATTACACAGAGGAACAAAAGGTTTTTGTTTCTCGTCATGCCCAATTTTTGGAAAATCAATTTTTGGAAAAGGAAACTAATGGGAGAGCAATGGAACTGGAAGAAATTCCAGAATCACAAACTATTACTGAAAGTATGGTAGAACCAGAGGTTTCGAAAGAACATGACATCCTTGCGCCACTCCGCAGAATTAGTAGGCAGTCTCATCCGCCTAAGAGATACTACGGTTTTCTCATAGACGGGGATAGAGAGGATTGCATCATTAACAATGATGAGCCACTTAGCTTCCACCAAGCCATTCAGAGCGGTGACTCGGTAAAATGGCTGGATGTAATGCGGACCGAGATGGAGTCTATATACACTAACAAAGTATTAACTTTGGACATTGCTCCAGAAAGGGTAAAACCCGTAGGCTACAAATGGATCTTCAGAAAGAAGATTGGTGTAGATGGACAGGTTGAAACCTATAAGGTTAGACTTATTGCAAAAGGTTTTCGTCAATGACCTGGTTTGGACTATGATGAAACCTTTTCTCCAGTGACTATGCTCAAATCCATTGAGGTCCTTCTTGCCATTGCTATCTTCCAAGAATGTAAGATCTAGCAGATGGACATAAAGACGACTTTTTTAAATGGATATTTTGAAGAGTGCGTCTATATGGATCAGCCAGAGGGTTTCAATCGGAGTGGGAGAAACTGGTAAGTGTGCAAGTTGCTTAAGTCCATTTATGGACTAAAGCAGATGTCGCGGAGTTGGAACATCTGTTTTGATGAGACGATCATAGATTTCGACTTTATAAAAAATCCAGATGAACCATGCGTCTATAGTAAGATTGTAGCGAGAATTGTGGTATTCCTCGTCTTGTACGTGGATGACATTCTCTTGATAGGAAATGACATTCCTATGCTACAATCAGTCAAAGAATTCTTGTCACAGAGGTTCTCAATGAAAGACCTGGGTGACGCCTCTTACATTCTGGGGATCCAGATCTATCGTGATAGATCAAAGTGGATGATGAGACTTTTACAGTCCAGGTACATCGACACCATACTGAAAAGATTTAGTATGGAAGATTCAAAGTGCGAAATTCTACTGGCTTGTCACGGAATCACCCTCTCCAAAGAGATGTCTCCGAAGACTGATTTGGAAAGGGCTCGCATAACAATTATATCCCGCGCTTCTGCGGTAGTCTCTATAATGTATGCGATATTATGTACTAGACCAGATATTACTTACACACTCAGTGTGGTAAGCCAGTATCAGTCAAACCCAGAGAAGAAGCACTGGATAGCAGTAAAGAACATTCTCAAGTACCTGAGAAGGACTAAGGAGATGTTCTTGGTGTATGGCAGAAAAGAACTCCAGATTGAGGCCTTTGCTGACTCCAGCTTCTAAAGTGACAACGATAACTCCAAGTCCATTTCGGGTTATGTCTTTACCCTCAATAAAGGGGCGGTCTGTTGGAAGAGCTCCAAGCAGAACACCGTTGCCGACTCGACGATGGAAGCAGAGTATATCGCTGCTTGAGATGCCACAAAAGAAGTAGTCTGGATGAGGAAGTTCTTAACATAACTTCAGGAGGTTCCGACCATTGTTGGTCCAATACCTCTGTATTGTGACAACAACGACGCTATAGCCTTAGCGAAGGAACCCAGGTCCCATCAGAAGTCCAGACATATCTTGAGGCGGTACCACCTCATCAGGGAGATCGTTGATCGCCGGGAGATCGAGGCGAGGAGAGTAGATTCGGAGAACAACACTGCAGATCCACTCACAAAGGCCATCTCTCAGACACCGTTCGAGAGGCTAATCGAGATGATAGGTCTGCGATAAGCTAATATATTACCTAAGTGCAAGTGGGAGATTGTTAGTGATATATGCCCTAGTGGCCATTATTGTTTCATACTGGTTTGTATATTACCTAATGGAACCTTGGGATATACATGGACATAGTAACAGTCTTCCTTGAAATGGTAGTATGCTACCTGGTTTATTTCTACCTTAATATATGCATGTGTTTTTGCATATCGCTTATACATATTGGTAGAGCCCTTAGGATCTTTGCTTGACTACTAGTGTTGTGATGGCAGTCACACTAGTGGAGGCTGGGTAGTCTATAAGCACATCCTTATATAGGTCCCTAGTCGTTGGATTATCGAGACGAGGCATCGATACTCCAGAGTAAACTAGTGTATACGCTTCTCATCCCAGTAGGGGAGATAGTCTGTCCCACAGCCATTAGTACGTCGTACTGGAGATAGTATGCAGGTGCTCATTGAGTTATGAGTACACTGGATAGGACTCGTTGGAGGACTGCTGGTGGGTATTATACCTATCGTCGAGTAGCAGTTCCCAGGCGATATGAATACAACATAGTCTGTTGACTTGACATTGCTACTTCGCCTCGAGTGTGTTCCCACTGTTCTTAGATTACTACCCTACTACGGCTCAAAGGAGTCATGCAAACATGTAGTAGTTGGGTGCAGTCTCGAAGCACTTGGAGGCAGTAGCGGTTAGATAGGATTCGTCTCTCCCGGTATTGGGGGTTGATATCGCACTGTGTTCGGAAGGCCATTACACAAAGTCCTTGGCAAAGACAAGCGAGATTTACTGGTAGCTACTCCAGTAGTTTCTTAGGGTGTTTTGGGCTACTCTCCGACATAACTTATTGCGCTATTAGGGGTCTGATGATTACTGCCCCCTAGGCCCGATATGCAATACTCTTAGATGAACAGATCGAACTGTACGGAGATTGTCACAGATAGGTTCAGTAGGAGTTCGGATGAGTTTGCTCATTGTCTTTCTTATCGACAGATACCTGGGTAGACATTACGTGCAGCTAGTACCGCTGACGGCTTGTGGTTAAACCCACCGCCGGTGTAGTGTCGAGTATTTAGAGTCCCACACAGAGGGTTTCCCTGCATCGCGCAAAAGATGTAGAGGTCGTATGGTTTTACGACAGGGTTCGATCACGTACGTGGACTTGTGCATGGATGATGATTCGGACAGATAATACTAGTGGGCTTTGGTTTAAGCCGGATCCTAGTATTATACTGATGGATTATTTTCGTCTCTTTTGTATTCGTATTTTTCAGAATACGGATACGAGTATGTATATACGGATGAGGGGAATTTTTGTAATTTGTTCAAAGATGCTTTTAGAAGAAGACACCTCATATTATGTATTAAACATTTTAGGTTAAATGATTAATGCATTAAGAGGTGGAGGAAATGAGGTGGAATTTTGCATAATATGGAGCATGGCTCTTGGTGACACATGAAGGGTTTTGAAGTCATGACTCGCTAAGATGAAATATGAACCATACTTGATTTTTTATTAGAGTTATTCTATTGAAAAATGAGAATGGTTCATATTATTCACAAGAGAGTACACTCTCCATTTCATGCTAATACTTCACTAGCTTTTCCTCAAGTTGATCTTCTTCTACCTCTAGCCTTTCATGTCTCATGTGTTGATAAAGCTAAGGTTATTAGAGATATACCAATCCATCTATACTCTCTACATCACCTAGGTCATCTAGTGTAGCTAACTAGGTGCCCTAGTTTCCTTAGATTTGAAGTTGGAGCCCGGACTATAGACTCTCGGGTGGATCGTCTTTGACTCTAGGAGGCCGACGAGGAAGCGCCGATCCGTTACGATCCTTGGAGCTTGTGACGAGGAGGAGGACAGCGAAAAGAAGACCCGAAGGACTTGAAATCATGAGGTATAACATTCTATTCATGTAATTTACCTCATAGTAGTTTGCTAATTAGGGTTTAGTATCGATCCTGGAGTTCGAGTCAGTGTTACGAAGCCCGTAAAAATCTTTTTTTACATATTCCGCCTCCCCGCGAACCCGTAGGGTGCGTAACATCGACTTACATGACCTCCGTCGATACGTATTCGAAACGACATGGATGTGAGGCAAGATAGAATATCCAGTCAATGCCGGTGTAAGAAATGTCATTAGGAGAGACACAACAGTCGTATGTGTCCACTACGTGATGAAGCTGGTTCGTCGCGTCAATGAATGGTTGTGGAGCAGTGTAATAGGGATATTTGTGTTGATGTTAATTATTATAAGTATTGAGGTAGAATGAATATTTGTATGAAACTTTTAATGATTGGGATGACTTTAGAGATTGTGTTGCTATCTTTAGATATTTTAGCATTACTTTACTTTTCTGTTGTGATGGATATTGTAACATTGCTTTTCTTTTATTGTTATCATGGATATTGTCATGTATATTGTCACGATTCTTTACCTTTTGTTTTATTGGATACTGTAGCATTGCGTTTTGTTACTTTTTTTCGATGAGTCTCTTATCGCTTGTTATATTTTAATATCTTATTGTTTTTTACTTTACAGGTTTGTACGATGGTACGAGCACGTGGTGGTGGATTTCATGGTGGCCGATCTCCCGGTGGTCAAGGTCGTCATGATGATCAAGATGAGCCATGAGATTATGATATTACACATCCGGGCCCTCAGATACCGACACCCTTGACCTTACAGACAGTGCATAGATCAGATGCAGTATGGAACGGTGAGACGGTATTCGACATAGAGTTTTGCAGCCACGATTACTTGCCGATAATACCATAGATAGCCGATATACTTATTGAGTGTAGATTGTATGGAGTTGGACTCATCGGAAATATGCAGTTGTGTCACGCCTCGCTTCCTAGTAGACGGAAATGGTGACATGGAAAGCTCGCAACATACTTATCTAGAGAAGGTTATTCCCTAAATAAATATACTAAGCGTATTGAAACAATAATACACAATGCAAGAATAAATGGAGACTGTAAATTATTTTTTAACAAACATATTTATTTACATTAAACTTCAAATATTTACAAGTACATGAGATTCAGCTGGAAAGTAAATATAATAAAAGAAAATGCCTAAACATGTGGCATATATAAGCTGAATAGAAAGCGAAGCGAAGCTAATTCTGAGTAGCAATCCAGTTGTTGTCCGCGGTCTCCACCTCCTCCGTCTCGACCGTATCTGACGAACATTCCAAGAAAATAAGGGTGGGTGGAATGCCCATCGGTGAACTAGTGCTCAGTAAGTCTCAAGGATAAAATAAGAGTAAAATGACAAGTGCAGAATGTATATATGACGAGTGAAAGTATATGTTCAAGGGTAAATATATACTATATGTCTCTATATGGTCACTATATTAATGTTAAGATCCAAGTGTGAATGTCAACGCAACCGTAGAAATATTCACGAGCACAAGAGTGGGGCCCCGCAAGGGAATACAGGCCTATTTCATGTGTTAGTATCGGGACTGTAGGCCATGGAGGAGTCGATCCGACAGATATTCAAGTAAAATAAAAAAGAGGTTAATACGGGGCTCCTAAAACTTTGTTGGATTCACACAAAAAACTATCCCAAACATCCCGAGTATAAATAGTCTATAATTGTATAATATACTTAATTAATTTGATTGATTGATTATAACATGTCTTGATCAAAACCATAGCTTGCAAAAGATGTAGAATGAAATCGAGTGATTCGAGTAAAATGCGAGTCATGTCAATTGCAATTTCTGGTTAGAGTCAAGTTAGTTCGAGTAGATTGGGTTCGAATTCATGTTCAAGTTTAAATTCGAGTTGGATTAGAATTAGAGTTTGGGTTCGAGTTGCACTAGGGTTCGAGTTCAGGTCTTTTTTATATGAATTGATTTAACTGTTGAAGATCTTATGTTCGAGAGAAATCAGACTACTGCTGCACATGGACGGCAGGATTTGTGTTTTTTTCCAAAACAATTATCATTGATAACTCAATTAAGTTGTCTGACCTGAATAGGTAAGCACTCACTTTCTCTGGCTCTCCGGGGTTCAAGAGAATTGATCCCGCTTAAATCTATATTAATCTAGAGCCCTTAAATATTGTTTGCATATCTCGAGGGATTTTTATGAAAAATAAGTTAATATTGTTTAAAAATAATCCTCCAGGGTGATTTAGAATATTAAGAGTTTTTATAAAAATATATTTTATATTTTTGGCATTTTAGTGATAAAACCTAGTTTTTAAAAGTTTATGGTATTTTAATAAAAACTACTTTTTTTGTAAACATAGTGGTATTTTATTAAACTTTCAATCTTCATTTAAAAATATATATTTTCACAAGTTGTTTTTATTGAAAATACGGATTTGTAGTTGTTGGGGTCAAAAATTACACTCCGGTTGACCAAATTAAAATCAAAGCCAACCCCAAGCCCAGGTCAAGACCGAGTATGGAAAGGACCGGCCCCATGACAAAAAGAATGAAGCCATAAATTGGTTTAATGTAATTATATATATATATATATATATATATATATATATATATATATATATATATATATATATATATATAGAGAGAGAGAGAGAGAGAGAGAGAAATAAATGTATGTAAAATGGGCAAAAAACCAAATTTTGTAAAGCCCTTAGTTTATGTGCAAAAAGAGATAAACACATAAGGCATGGGGTAGCTCAAGTGCCATTTGGCAAAATTCAAGGGGGTTATATGTAAAGTGTGTAGCCTATAAAGGCAAACATGATGAAAAAATCAAGAAGAACTTTTTCATTTTCTAAAAAAATCTAGGGTTCTGTACCTCCTTCTCCTTTCTTAAGGTTCTAAACCTTCTTCTCTTTTCTTGAATTAAATCAAGAGTTTAACTCTTATTTTTCTAAAAGGATAAAGTTTTTTTTACCATAAAACCCTAAAAGGGGAGCTCGAATCTTCTATCAAATCCCCAAAAGGGGTGATTTTTAAGTCTCACCCCATTTTTCTCCAAGATCCAGCCAACAGAGAGGAGGAAGTAGGAGACCATCTCCAAAAACCCCATTTTGGGAAGATCCAAGGCTCAAGAGAAGATCTGGGGCTCAAGGGAAAAGAAAGGGGTCCCCTTTCATCATCTCTGAAAATCTCTTGGGAGTTTAACTCCGGGGAAAAAAGTCTTTCTTTTCAGGAGTTTAACTTCAAAAGTCAATTGGGAGTACAACTCTCAGTGCAGGGGCTATGCCCCTTTGTTCTTCCTTTAAGAGTTTAACTCCAAAAGTCAATTTGGAGTACAACCCCCAGTACAGGGGCTAAGCCCCTTTTTCTGCTGGCGTCCAGCCCCCGCATGCCGGGCGTGTGAGGCGTTGGCGCCCAGCGTCCGCGTGCCGGGTGTGTGAGGCGCTGGTGCCCACGCGTCCTTTGGACGCTATTCACCATTTTTTTATATACACACTCTATAACACTTTCTCCATTAGAAAAATTTCTAACGGGGTGCTGCCTAGCACCCCGTAAGGGGGCTGCTAGCCCCCTTGACCCCCAGCCCGCTATCAGGGTAGTGGGAACCCCGTAAACTCTGCGAGGCCCCCGATATACCGAAGAACCCTCAAAACACAACACACGCACACTGCACATTGAGTTCGCATGACCAGTTTGACCCGTTAATCGGAGGTTCCTTTGTTCCAAAGGCGAGAGGTAATTAACGGCAGATTAATCCGCGGCTACCGGAGATTCAGGGCCCCACAATCAATAAACCCCAGCCTACGTTCGGCAGGGGGAATCTGTAGTACGCCTGACAAGCGACGCGTATTCCCATCCTAACGGGGTGGTGAAAAAAACCCTACATATTCCGGCACGCCCGGTGGGACCCTTCTCTCCTCTCATATCTTGGGTCAAGCGTTCATGCGAACTCATTTGACATATATACCAATATTTGTACTGAAATAAAGTTTTTTCGTGCAGCAATCAACTTTCAACGACGATGTCTTCTAAGATGAATTCATCTTCCTACGCGACCCCGATCTAGTACGTGGTCAAGATCAATGCCCGCATGGTTCTCCCTGTAAGTCTCAGCCGGCAATGGGAGGAGCCACCCCGTCAATTTGGTTCTGTCATCATCTACCCTGCCAGAAGCGCTTATCTGGCGGAGGTCACGGCAAACCGAGCGGCCAAACCGACCTCAAGGGGCAGGAGGCCGAACGTTGTGGTCGCCAAAGCATCCCACCCTAAATGCAAATCTGTATTCGAATGGCTCTCCTCTATTCTGACTGGGGGCAAGGCCGTTGTTCAGTCGAAAATAATGCAATTTGTAACACATCAATTTCCTCATTATTCTAATCATCTAAGGATAGTTGATATAAATATAACACATATTACCAGTTTGTTTGGAAAATACTAATTACCCAGTGTTATATATATATTCAACATTCTTTATAGGAAATTGTGTGTTTATTACTTCACACATGATATTGTATATCTCAACACATTTTATCGAGATTGTGTGCAGACAATTATTCAGGTCAAAGAACTGGAATCGCAAAATTGCCGATAAAACACAGCAAGTCAAAGAAATAAAATCTGGAAGAGATTCAGAAAGGGTAATAAGGTTCCAGACATCAGAAGAAGACCCTAAAGCCAACACCAAAAGATACCAGAAAAATGATGCAATGATCCCTCCAAACGGCCGCAGAACCGCGGCCGATTCAGCTCGATCCGCCGCGGATCCGCGGCCGAGTTGTGGGTGCCGGTGACAAAACTTCTCCAGATCCTTCTCTGTAACCTCCTAGCTTCCTCAAGACACTTTATAACCACATGGCTTCTTCTGGAAAGCTCTGCATAAAAACCAAGATTCTTGTGGAAGTTTGATTTGAGATCTATAAAAGGGGATTTAAGTCTTAATGTTTGGGGTTGTTCAATAGGTAGCCAATTAGTTACACAATTACAATTCAAGTTGAGTGACACAACTTGAGATCCAATCCAAATCCAATCAAATCAAGACCCATTGAGAGCAAAATCAAGCGACAATCGAAGATCCTTTATCGTAACGCCGATCGTCATTAAGAGCAAGAGATCTGCAATCGATCCACGACTCACGGCGATCGAGACGCGCACAAATCGACGACAAATTCCCTTTCAAAAGAGCGATTGAGAGCTAGTCATGTAATCTCAAATTGAGAGGTGTAATTTGAAGAAGATTTAATAAAGGTGATAATTGTAATTCTCGCTTTCTTTACATTCTTGCATTATGAAATTTATCATTCTTGATTCTTTAATTTTCATGATGCGTGAGTGAAATCTCCGCTTGTAAAGGAATCAAGAGATTCGGTAAATCTAATGATGATGAAATCCTAAACTAATCTTAAGTCTTATGAGGATTGTGAACTTTAGGAAAAAGAATCATCGATGACCTAATTTGGAGCGATATCATGTTCTTGATTATTTCGTTGCAAATTAGGAATCAAATGATTGATAATTTTCTTTGCTAGAGGCTAGAATTGAATGATGATCAATGAAAAGACAAGGGATAGTAAAGGAGAAACCCTAGTTTCTTTAATAGATCCCTAATCTTCATTCATCGTCATCGATTTAGCTACAATTCATCAAGATAAGGTTCGTAATATTTAATATTCATCATTGCTACTAATTCGATTAATCCCTACAAGCAATTCTACATATTCTTGATAACTCAAATTGATATTGGATACGTTCTTGATTTCTTAATTCTTGATCATTTTCTTGATTTTCTTGAAATGACAACTCAATTAAATCTTGAATTACTTTCTTGAATCGCTTTTATTTTTCTTTCAATTCATCTAAAACAAGATTGAATAAAACACGCATCTCAGTAGACGATCCGTATTCATTAACGAGCTACATCGACACCGTTAATTGATTGCGGCTACAAATTCTTTGGTTGTGATTATATTTTCAAAACACGAACCATACGATCAATCAAATGGCGCCGTTGCTGAGGATCGCGTGCTATTTTGTTCGTTCTTGTTATTTGAGTTGAAAATTTATTATTCCATCAAAAATTTGAATCAAAATCGCATCAAGTGCTTAACGATTAGTTGTGAATTTTGCAAGGAAATCTGGAATCATTGGAGCAAGGGGACAAATATTCAGATCATCTCAGGAAGTTCATAGGAGCAACAGGAGCAGCAATACCAAAAATCTTTCAAAGAACATATCATCCAACCGCAGAACCGCGGCGGAAAGCAGCTTTCGGCGGCGGATCCGCGGCATTCCTGACGCTTCAGTTCTCCAGTTCTCTGTGTTATATCTCTTACTTTCTTATCTCTTCCCTGCTCTTGTCCAATAACCATTTTCTGCAGGATTCTTTGCAAAAACAGCGCCGCTAAAATAAAAAATTTGTTGTGTAGTTTGATATTGGTTGTTTGCATATTTTAACACGGAAATTAAGGGGCAAAGACCATATTCAGATTAGGTAGGGATTTCATTACCCTTCCTAAGCCCCAAAATTCATAAAACTAGCATCCGCATCACCCTCATTAACTAAAAAATATCTAGACAAGACTCTAAGGACCGTTGCGTTCAATTAGGACAGAAGAAGGTCGTGGGTAATCTATTGCTTATCCGCATTTGTTTTGTGGTGTCTAAGGAAAGTGTGTTTAAGGCAAGTGATTACTTAATTAGGCCCGTTACTTACGTAGCTGAGAACCTCCCCTTTACCTGGCACTTACCTGACCATAGAAGGGATAAAGAGGCAGTAGATGATTTATCCTGCGATTTTTCTTCTGGAAGTCTAGGAGCGGTCTAGTGACTTGACCTAGGTGACCATTAGATCTAGGGTTGCTTGTGCATTTTTGTGTGATTTTTCAAAATCCGTCGTTTTCAAAACCAAACACCAAAACAAATCAATTTTTCTCTAATTAATTAATGCTGCCACTTGTGCTAAACCCTTTAGTGCATGCTTGGCTGGACACGAGATTCTAGTGCCCGTCTTGTCTGCATTTCTCCTGTCGACTCCGAAATCGGTAATTCTACATCTTCTTTTTCCTCACCACACACCACATCCACTTCGATGGACAGATCTCCATCGAACTTTCATAACACCACTTTGCCACCACCCACCAGTGTGCAAACTCTACCGCGTATGTCTCTCCAAGAGAGATGCTACCGATACGTGGTCCTCTTTCTACTTGTCTTTCCATTCCACCAGCCAATGGGGAAAATTTCGAAATCAAACTTCAATACATCAATTTTTTACCTAAATATCACGGTCTTGAGTCTGAAGACACTTACGTTTTTATTACCAAATTTGAAAACGTATGTGCTATGATGGGTACTTCACAGCTTTCTGTGGATGCTATGCGTCTACGTCTTCTCCCGTTCACTTTGTGCGATTTAGCCGAGAAGTGGCTTTATAACACAGCTGCACACTCTATTTCAAACTGGGATGAATTCGTCATAACTTTCCTTAAGAAATTCTATCCCAATCATAAGACTGCCCGAGTCCGTAGCGAAATAAATCAATTTACCCAGCTTCCCAATGAACAATTTTGGAAGTGTTTTGAACGCTTCAAGGATCTGTGTAACGTTTTAAAAATAAATAAATAAATAATTTAATAAATAAAATCCTTTAGGTGAATTTCCTGATAATCGGTAAAATAAACCGCATTTTCCGTAAAACTCAACTACAATTATTTTTCAATATAAACTTAAATACGCCTATTTTAACTATATAATGGCTAGTATTTGGTAGTTATTTGGTCACTTACAAATTATTAGTTTACTAAAATATTTTCCGTAATTAATTAATTTTCAATATTTACATAAGCTTTTAATTATACATTTAATTAGTGATAAATACAAATTTGAATGGGTTAATTTTACAAAGGTGAACCATAACATTTTAGAAACAAGTGTGTATCATTCAAAATTCTTTTTCAAAATCTTTCCATGGTTCTAGAAATTTCTAGCAAAAGGGTTAAATTGAAAAAAGTTAGATAATTAAGGGTTTAAGTGAAAGATGCATTTATTTGTGAACCTTCTACACAATACCACACATTTTTCTCTCTCTCCACTCCCCTCCCTCTCCATGGCCGAGCACTTCATGAGGCAGCCCCTCATTTCTCCAATTTCTTTTCTCTTCAAAAATCATCCAAAAATTCAACAAAAATCAAAATAAAATTCCACAAAAAACCTCAAATTCCAAATCCAATCTCTACATATTCTTCTTCGGTCATCTAGCTTGGATCTTGGAGCAAAGATAGCACCTTTGGGAGGCTTGGGTGCATGTTTGATCTCATGTTTAGTGAGGTATAATCCTAACCCTAGTGTTAATTGTAGGTTAATTACTTAAATTGAATGGATTTCGGTGTTTAATTAGGGTTCTAGTTGCTAAATTAAAAATTCAAGAAAAGGGTTTGTGATCAAGCTAGGGTTTTCATAAATTGTTCATGGTTTTAAATATGTAGCTTAACACATAAAGACATGTAAAATCTAATCTAGATTGTTAAGTTACTAATTGTTACAACTAAATTGTCCAAATTGCTTAATGGTTGTAAACTAGGTTTTTGTAATATATATATATATATATATATATATATATATATATATATATATATATATATAAATTCTAGTGAGGGTTTTTATCATTAGATTATGGTTTTAGTGAGTAGATTAACATGTTAATGGAATGCAAAACCTAATTTAGTTACTAGTTTGCTAATTTTTACTTTAAAATTTTGATAATTATGCTATTTTGCAAACTAGGTTTTTGGAAATTGATTAAATAATTGAGATAAAAATCTAATTAGAGTATTCATGACATTATGAACATTATAAGTTATAGTTTAATACCTTAGATCATGCAAAACCAAGCTTAATTGTTGTTTGTGCATTTTTACTTTGAAATTGTTAAAATTAAATAAATTTGCAAACTAGAATTTTGGGTTTAATAAAAATTTATGAGATTAAATTATGATAATGATTTGTATGACTTAGTTATGATATTTAGTGAATATTATGGCCATCAGTTTTGTTAAAATATCAAGTTTCGAATTAAAACGGTAATTAAGCGCTTTCTAGGTTTTTGCAAAATAAAACGATTTGATTAATTTTAAGGTTTTGATGATGTAAATCTTGTTTTATATTATAATTAGTGATTTTTGGAACTACGATTTGTACGTTTGTGTTTTATCTCGATCAATCGGCATTTGTACGCCGATGTCGAGGGTTACTTGGTTTTTTTGCATGAGCGGGTCATAGGTTTTAACCTATGCGCGTTTCGTGCGCCGTTTTGGTTTTTATCCGCGATTTCGGTTTATGATATTATATATGTTTACATATAGGTAGCTCTCACGTGGATTTCGGACGATGAAGAAGATGATGGCGGCATCGACTTCGGCAGACAAGGACCAGGTGAGTAGATGTATATCTACGGGGGAAGTCGGGTGGATGGCGTATAGCACCCCCACAAACGTAGAATAAGGATATTATGTACCATTATTAGGAAGTCGGACATGACATTAGATTCTTGTCGAGTAGGGTACTATTGAAGACTTTAAGTTGGATTGGACCGATTTAGAAAGACTTAACCAGATGATGATTGCCTTGGAGGGAATTCGTAGGTTTCCTGTAGACACACACACGCACACACATAAACTTGACTTCGTGCATATGTGTTATATATATATATATATATATATATATATATATATATATATAGGAATGTGTGTAGGTATATATATATATACACTCATAACATATACATGTGATATGAGAATGTTATATGATAATTGGGGATGAGTCGATATGATCGGGCATGATGCCGTGAAATATTTGATATTATAGCGGATCGTTGGGCAATGAGAAATATATACCTATACGATGAAATGTGTGATGACATTGGCACGTATAAGACTTAAATCAGTAACCAGAGCATGATATTGTTTGACGACGATACCGTGTGAATGATGAGATATATAGATATGAGATATGGTATGATATTTATAACGGATCGTTTGGGCGATGTGCGTTCATATATGATGATTTGTGTTGATGACATCGGAATATACGAGACTTTAGAATAGTACCTAGATTGTGATATTGTTTGATGATGATACTATACGAATGATGGTGTATATATGACAGTTGACCATACCCTGATTTTGGGATGCCGTAGGATGGATTTTACCGCACGAGATTTAAATGTGATGATTGATCCGCACTCTTGACCCGAGGAAGTCGTACTATGTACGTGACGCTATTGAGGCTGGATCGCCGACTACTAGGGATATCGACTTAGACTTTAGGTGGAATTCTTCTTACCTTTCGACTAGTGTCTTTAGTTAGTTCCTTAGTTGGTTAGGTAGATGTTAGATTAGGCTCGAGTCATACTTATTTTCAAACTAACGAATCGTGCGCATTTTTAAAGACAGCCTGAGGGATACTACGGACTTTTCAAAGGACGTATCTTTTCTTAAAAACCCCGTAGCCCCTAATTTTCTAAAAACCACGATTCGTGCTTTTTTTTCAAACAACAAAATGTATGACTCGTAATTAGTATGTATTCTCTAGTTGTGCGTTTACTAAACATTCACCGTTATATTTATGTTGTATTCATCGCATTGCATGTTCATACATATGTTTCTTTGGTTAATATGAAACTCTGCGTGTTAGGACACCAACACCATTACCGATAATGCACATGTTCCACGTATACTTATTTACCGGCTCACACACATCATCATCGGTAATTGTCATGTCACGTACACTTTAGAACATATTATCTTTTTATTGATATAATCAGCTAAATGCTAGACCAATATAATATTGTGTGATTACTCTCACGTGCTAGTTTAGACATTGCATTTATTACTTAGACACTTCATGCATTCATATAGTTATATTATCATGCAGTATTATGGGGCTTATGCCGATACTCGTTATTTACCTACTCATGATTTTGGGGATTTTGGATTTTCTATGAGATTTTTGGATTTTGGGGGAAAACCGCAAAAATTTAATAAAAGCTTAGTATCATCATTTTTAAAATGCAAGTTGCAGTTTTCTAGTGATGTATGTGTCGTCCACCATGAGTTTTCATGTTTTCTGTTGGATTTCGAGACCCGATTCGAGGAGTGGATGAACCGTCTCGAGTACATGGTGGGCCCGGTAGATACCCCGGGGCAAGAAGATCGCAGATGGTGGCGTTGAGCCTGGCAGGGGTACGGATTATCTACCGGTGATGTCTGGCGCGGTGGATATCAGGAGGATACCGACCGTTGTTGTGAGATTTGATGATTTGGGCCGATCCGGACTGACGGAGTCCGAGATATTGAGACATTGAGATACTGAGACATTGAGATACTGAGACATTGAGATATTGAGACTTGAGATATTGAGATATTGTGTCGATACTTGACACGGATTTCTGTCGATTTCATTGATGATGTTTCAGTTTTATTATACGAGATTCATTGATGTTTTCTTATATCAGATTTTTCAGATTTCGTGGTTGATTTTCTCATTCATGATGCATTCATACATCAGATATGTGACACATTACTGTCTAGTGACACTGACACGATGCACTGAGTATTGCACTTATGCATATTATTATGACTTAGGAGATCGTCGTGCATGCGATTTCTACTCGCAGATGTCTTCTACTCACGACTTGGCAACTCACCCCCGTTGTGCCAAATTTTCTTTCTGGTTCAGATGTACAGGTTTCCTAGGCGGCTTTCTGGTACACCATTTCATTCAGGGTGATTGCTTGGTAAGTTGGTTCACTTGTATCGTGACCACCGTTGTACTGCTATTTATTTCAGTTGTATCTAGTAAGCTCCATCAACCAGATCTGTATTATTGATAGATTTAGAAGACCGGTTGTTTATTCTTTCGACCTCAGAGTTGCGCTTGTATTATTATAGTTTTCTGGTGGATTTTGGTTTTCTTCTTAGTTTTGTTCCTCGCCCTTCGGCGTTGTATGTTATTGCTTGCGTGGTTATGTCCGTCAATTGGCGAAGAGATAGCTCCCGCTTGGGGATGCCTTTTTATTGTTGCTTATGTATATATTCTTATTTGTACCCGTTTGGGGCCAGATTTTACAAAGGAGACTCTGCCGAATTTTTTGAGAAAATTTGATGTTGCTTTTAAACATGTTTTTCTTTACTTCTTCTTTTAATGGTTTAGATTTCTGGGCTTCGGCTTACTTAGATTACGTTACGCCTCTAGACGTTTCATAATTTAAGTGCCGGTCATGTTCCGTACCTTCGGGTCGTGACAATCTGTTAGTCCAATGTCCTCATCATGGAATCCATCGATGTGATCTCTGTCGAATCATATACGAGGGCATTAATCCTACAACAAAACAGATGCTTGAATCCATGTGTCAAGACAACTTTATGTCTAAAGACGATGGTGAAGCTTGGAAATTTTTAGAAGATTTCGCTGGAAAAACTTTGCAATGGGAGAGTGTAAGTCAACCATCGTCTAGGGGTGGTATTCATCAACTGGATGTTTCCATAGCAGTCAAAGCTGAAATGACATCAATGCAAAAGAAACTTGAGGCTATGGAACACAAATTTTTATTAGCCTCCCTAAACCAGATGACACTTCGCAAAACTGCTTGTGGTTGCTGTTCTGATCTATCACATCTGACGGAAGAATGTCCTTTGAATTCTCCGTTTTAAGGTCAAGAGCACACTAATGCTGCTTTCCAACAAAGACCTAGAAACGATCCGTATTCTTCCACTTATAATCAGGGTTGGCGGAATCACCCTAACTTTTCTTGGAACCAACACCAAACTCAAAACACGGTTCCAAACCAAAACAACTTTCAAAGGGTCCCTCCACAACAACAACAATCACTACAATTGACTCAGCACCCTTATCAACCACAAAATTTTCAAAATCAGGCCAACACTTCTGCACCGTACAATAATTCTTTGCAATTGGCCGGTACTGATAACTCCTCTTCACTCGAACAAACCATGAATTTGCTTCTGAAAAATTTCATGCAAGTTTCGGCTGAGATGAAGTCTTCTGTCGATGATATACAGAAAAACTCTGCCTCCCAAAGTGAGAGTATTAAATCGATGGAAGCACAAATTGCACGATTAAATGCCGAAATGAGTGCTAGAGAGAAAGGGAAACTTCCATCTCAACCCTTACCAAATCCTGGGCATTCACAACACTACAATGTGAATGCCATTATAACGTTGAGATCCGGAAGAGTGCTGAATAATCAAGTCGGTGAAGAGATTGATAATAATGATGAAATAATCAATGACACCCCGGCTTCCACTTCCACTTTTCCTTCCACTTCTACTTCTACTTCTGACCCTAGTTCATCTACCCCACCATCTTCTTGCGAGCCTATTCTTCGTTTTCCTCAAGGCTCGAACCCTCAGCCCATTCCTTCTAGTCAACCAAAGACGATCCCCACTTCTATTTTGGGATCTGTTCCACACACAAAACCTTCTCCAATGTTGGACCCAGATCTTATTGCTAAAGCACCTTATCCGAATAGGTTAAGGGGAAACAAACCGAGTCCACATATGGAGAAGATTATGGAAATGTTTAAACAGGTTAATATCAATATCCCTCTCCGAGATGCAATACAACAAATTCCGTCTTATGCGAAAATTCTTAAGGACTTGTGCACTAGGAAGAGGAAGACTCAAATGCCCAAAAAGGTATTCATGACAAATAATGTTAGCACTGCTTTTACCCCACAATTTCCAAAAAAACATAAGGACCCTGGCTGTCCTATAATCTCGATTTCTATTGTGGGTAAAAACATTAACCGTGCTATACTTGACCTTGGCGCAAGTGTTAACTTGTTTCCATACTATGTTTACAAGCAGTTAGGGATTGGAGAGTTGAAACCAGCTCATTGCACTCTCCAAATAGCAGACCGATCAATCACCAAACCTAGGGGTGAACTTGAGGATGTGTTGATAAAAGTTGGGGAATTTATATTCCCTGTGGACTTTATTGTTCTTGATACACAGCCTGTAGCGAACCCACGGAACCAAATTCCGGTGATTCTTGGTCGACCTTTCCTAGCCACTTCCAATGCTGTCATTAATTATCGAAATGGTTCTATGACCCTATCCTTCGGGAAGATGTCAATTGAGTTGAACATTTACAAAATTGGAAGTCAGCCGTCTGAACCCTCTGCTCACATTCTTGATATCTGTTCTGTCCACGAAATAGCTTCCGAAAGCTGCAAAGTTGATGAACTTTGCTTTGATGATTTCGACGACATTAGCACATTATTGCTTGATCTTGCACATCTTAGTGACGACACTTTTGATGAGTCCACTCCTGAGTCTGAAAATTTTAACTCATCACTTTCCGAGTCTGTATCCTTTGCAGGCTACGAGCTTCTTCGTGAATCTGAATGTCATTCTCTTACCACACCTTCTATTGTTTCTCCTCCGACATTAGATCTCAAATTGCTACCTTCTCATCTTAAATATACATATTTATGTGAGAATGAGTCTTTACCTGTAATCATATCTGCTTCTCTTGCCTTAGAGTAAGAGAACGCTCTTTTGATGGTCTTGAGATCTAATATGCAAGCTTTTGGTTGAACAATGGCTGACATCAAAGGGACTGGTCCCTTGATTGTTGAACATCATTGACATCTGATGGATGAAGCCAAGCCAACCAGAGAACCACAAAGACGGTTAAATCCTGTCATGAAGGAGGCGGTGAAGAAAGAAATCGTCAAATGCCTTGAAAGTGGTATTATTTACCTAATCTCTGATAGCCAATGGGTAAGTCCAACTCATGTAATCCTTAAGAAATCTGGCATCACGGTCATAACAAATGAGGCTAATGAGTTAATCCAGACACGCGCTCAAACTGGGTGGCGTGTATGTATGATTACAGAAAACTCAATGCCGCTACGAGGAAAGTTCACTTCCCTCTACCTTTCATTGACCAGATGTTAGAACGCTTAGCTGGACATGAATATTATTGTTTCATGGACGGATACTCTGGCTATAACCAGGTCCCTATTCCCGAGAAGGATCAAGACAAAACTATATTTACTTGTCCTTTCAGTACTTTTGCTTATAGACGCATGCCCTTTGGGTTATGCAATGCTCCCGCTACATTTCAGCGGTGTATGATGGGGATATTCTCGGACATGGTCGAGAATTTTCTGGAGATTTTCATGGACGATTTCTCGATATTCGGAGATTCTTTTGGTGACTGTCTATCTCATCTTGACGCAGTTCTTACTCGTTGTAAAGATAAGAACTTAACCTTGAATTGGAAAAAATGCCATTTCATGGTCCAAGAAGGAATTGTGCTTAGACATGTTATTTCACGAAAAGGCATTGAGGTTGACAAAGCTAAAATAGATGTCATTCATAATCTTTCTCATTCTAAATGCGTCAAAGATATACGATCTTTTTTTTGCCATGCAGGATTTTACAGGAGATTCATTAAGGATTTTAGCAAAGTTGCTAGACCCTTATTCCTTCTTTTGGCCAAGGACACAACCTTTCACTTTGACTCGGATTGTGAGATTGCTTTTGACTCACTTAAAATTCTCTCACTACAGCCCATGTTCTTTCATCTCCTGATTGGAACCACCCGTTTGAGCTTATGTGTGATGCATCAGATTTCGCTGTTGGTGCAGTCTTAGGACAATACATTGATAAGATGACACACGCGATCTATTATACAAGTAAGACCTTGAATGATGCTTAAATTAACTATACTACTCCGAAAAAGAACTTTTGGCAGTTGTATTTGCATTAGAAAAATTCAGGCCTTACTTGATTGGCTCACCTATTGTTGTTTACACTGATCACTCTGCCTTAAAACATCTTTTATCTAAGAAAGATGCTAAAGGTAGGTTAATACGTTGGATCCTACTATTACAAGAATTTGATCTTGTCATTCGTGATAAGAAAGGATATGAAAACGTAGTAGCCGACCATCTTTCGCGCATCTCTTCTTCACCTGTGACCTTGCCAATTAACTATTCTTTTCCAGATGAACAGCTCTTGACTGTATCCGGTGAACCTTGGTTCGGGGATATTGTGAATTATCTTACAACATGACTTATTCCAAGTGAATGGTCTAAACAGGACAAATATTGATTTCTATCCCAAGTAAAGTATTTTTACTGGGATGAACCCTATTTGTTTAAATATTGTCCTGATCAAATCATTCGTAGATGTGTCCCCAATGATGAATTCAAGAGCATTCTATTTTTCTGTCATTATCAGGCATGCGGTGGTCACTTTGGTCCACGAAAGACGGCGGAGAAGGTTTTGCAATGCGGTTTTCACTGGCCAACTTTATTCTAAGATGCATTTGATCATTGCAAAACCTGTCCACAATGTCAACACACGGATCGGATTTCTCGGAGAAATGAGATGCCACTTCAACTGATCTTGGTGGTTGAAATTTTCGACGTTTGGGGTATTGATTTTATGGGTCCTTTTCCGAACTCCTTTGGGAATTTGTACATCATGTTAGCGGTTGATTACGTCTCGAAATGGGTGGAAGCTATTCCTTGTCGCACTAATGACAACACGGTTGTCATTAAGTTTCTTAAAGAAAATATCTTTTCGCGATTTGGACACCCTCGCGCTATCATTAGCGACAACGGGACGCATTTCTTTAATCGGTCTTTCGAAACTTTGACGAGGAAATACATAATCAACCACAAACTTTCGACACCCTATCATCCCCAAACGAGCGGGCAAGCTGAGGTTTCCAACAGACAAATTAAACAGATTTTGGAGAAAACAATTTCTAAAAACTGGAATGATTGGTCAACCAAATTGACGGATGCTCTTTGGGCATTCCGTACTGCTTATAAAACTGATCTCGGTATGTCTCCTTATCGTCTAGTGTTTGATAAGGCTTGCCACCTTCCGGTCGAGATTGAGCACAAAGCATTGTAGGCCATTAAAGAACTGAACTTTGACTTAAATCAAGCCTGCAAATTTCAGAAGCTGTAATTAAACGAGCTAAGCGAACTCCGCGATGAAACTTACAATAATGCTGTGAGAGTAAAGAACCGGACTAAGGTATTTCACGATAAAAATATTTTGAGAAAAACTTTTACCCCAGGTCAACAAGTCCTTCTTTATGATTCATGTCTCCATCTTCATGCGGGTAAGTTACGATCTCGGTGGAAAAGACCATTTGTTGTGCGGTATGTATACCCGCACAGGCAATTGAGATTGAAAATGTTAAAAATGGTTCAATTTTCAAAGTGAATAGACATAGATTAAAACCGTATTTTTCCACTGACCCCATGGAGAAGCTTTTGTTTTTATAGGAGCCACTTTATCATGACTAAATTTCCTCCATCTCATCTCCATGTCCCGATAATACCGTCTCATCTTTAGAATGGAGGCGAGTGATCAGAATAAGTTTGGGGGAGATTTTCACGTACATTCATTATTACTCCCATGAATAACTTTTCCTCCCAAGTTTAAAGGTTTCTGAGATTTAACAGATGGCAACAGTGAGGACACTATTGTAAACAAGCTTGGGGGAGGTTTGTGCTTATTTACGCATCACTTTGCATCATATTTTGCATAAGCACAAAACAAAACATATAAAAAAATTTATTATTTAATCTTTTATAATAAAAGATTAGAAAGTGAAAATTACATTTAAAAGATTGGAAAAGTTTAAGAAATCCAAGAAAGTTAGATGTTTTCTTAAACGAACTAGTAATAAGTAGTTATGAGCCATTTTCCTAAGGGTTAGTAAGATGAAGAAAGTCACTAATCTGAGCATAAAAAAAAGTCTGAAAAATAGTTCCTATTCTAGAAGCCAAACATTTGAATGTTGATACCCTACTATACGCATGTACACACGTCTTGAAGCTCGGGATAGTAGAGGATACCTTGAAATGCTCTTGTCTAAAAGCCAAAGTACGAAGAAAATAAATGAAGCATAAAAGTATAAAATGGTGAAGAAAAATGAACACTGGTTTTGTAATCACCAAGGCAGCATAGAAAAAATATAGCGAGGGTGCTTCATCACCTAGTGCCTTAGACCAACTGGTTTGGGAGTCACTGCTAAGCCTTAGGTGTTGCAAGACAAGGAAATTGCTAATTACGCCTAATATGTGAGCACATTTAGTAATCGGTCGGTTAGTACCTCAAAAAATATTAACGGTCGCATGAAAAATGTGTGAGCAACTCCATCTAAATATTCATCAACTAAAAAGTACTGAGGTAGATGGACAAGAGTATGATAGCTTGAATTGAATTCTCCGAGTGTAGGGATGTCGTTTAGGGGTATATGATCAATGTTTGGAAGAAAGGTAGGAATGAAGAATAAAGACGATATTTTATTGAGGGATGATGTGATTTCTAACATTTTTTCATGACTATTAAGATAGGGCTCATGACAATCGAAAAGCTAGTGTAGTTGGAAACTCTGATTTTCAAAGTCTTTCTTTTATAATTCTTATCTTTATATGTAACTTTCATAGTCTTCCTTTTATTATGGAATTTTGTGGGTGCAATCCGCTGAAAACCCTCAGGAGACAACACTCCTCCTACTAGGGACACCTAGAGGTTTAAAGGCTTGTTGCACATGCTCAGTGCAATCGTGTTGCCTACGAAAGTGTACTAGTTAGTTTTTCTTTTTCTTATATTTTCTCCTTCTCTTGAATAAAAGAAGTTTGCTCGAGACGATCAAAATCAAGTTTGGGGGAATTTGTTCAGTCGAAAATAATGCAATTTGTAACACATCAATTTTCTCATTATTCTAATCATCTAAGGATAGTTGATGTAAATATAACACATATTACCAGTTTGTCTAGAAAATACTAACTACCCAGTGTTATATATATATATTCAATATTCTTTATAAGAAATTGTGTTTATTACTTCACGCATGATATTGTATATCTCAACACATTTTATCAAGATTGTGTGCAGAAAATTATTCAGGTCAAAAAACTGGAATCACAAAATTGCCGATAAAACGCAACAAGTCAAAGAAATAAAATCTGGCAGAGATTCAGAAAGGATAATAAGATTCCAGACATCAGAAGAAGACCCTAAAGCCAACACCAAAAGATACTAGAAAAATGATGCAATGATCCCTCCCGATTCAGCCCGATCCGCCGCGGATCCGCGGCCGAGTTGTGGGCGCCGGTGACGAAACTTCTCCAGATCCTTCTTTGTAACCTCCTAGCTTCCTTAAGACACTTCATAACCACGTGGCTTCTTCTGGAAGGCTCTGCATAACAACCAAGCTTCTTTTGGAAGTTTGATTTGAGATTTATAAAAGGGGATCTAAGCCTTAATTTTTGGGGTTGTTCAATAGGTAGCCAATTAGTTACACAATTACAATTTAAGTTGAGTGACACAACTTGAGATCCAATCCAAATCCAATCAAATCAAGATCCATTGAGAGTAAAATCAAGCGACAATCAAAGATCCTTTATCGCAACGCCGATCGTCATCAAGAGCAAGAGATCCGCAACCGATCCACGACTCACGGCAATCGAGCCACACAAAGATCGACGACAAATTCCCTTTCAAAAGAGCGATCGAGAGCTAGTTTTGTAATCTCAAATTGAGAGGTGTAATTTGAAGAAGATTTAATAAAGGTGATAATTGTAATTCTCGCTTTTTTTTACATTCTTGCATTATGAAATTTCTCATTCTTGATTCTTTAATTTTCATGACGCGTGAGTGAAATCTCCGTTTGTAAAGGAATCGAGAGATTTGGTAGATGTAATGATGATGAAATCCTAAACTAATCTTAAGTCTTATGAGGATTGTGAACTTTAGGAAAAAGAATCATCGATGACCTAATTTGGAGCGATATCATCTTCTTGATTATTTCGTTGCAAATTAGGAATCAAATGATTGATGATTTTCTTTGCTAGAGGCTAGAATTGAATGATGATCAATGAAAAGACAAGGGATAGTGAAGGAGAAACCCTAGTTTCTTCAATAAATCCCTAATCTTCATTCATCGTCATCGATCTAGCTACAATTCATCAATAGATAAGATTCGTAATATTTAGTATTCATCATTGCTACTAATTCGATCGATCCCTACAAGCAATTCTACATATTTTTGATAACTCAAATTGATATTGGATACTTTCTTGATTTCTTAATTCTTGATCATTTTCTTGATTTTCTTGAAATGACAACTCAATTAAATCTTGAATTACTTTCTTGAATCGCTTTTATTTTTCTTTCAATTCATCTAAAACAAGATCGAATAAAACACGAATCTCAGTGGACGATCCGTATCCATTAACGAGCTATATCGACACCGTTAATTGATTGCGGTTACAAATTCTTTAGTTGTGATTATATTTTCAAAACACGAACCATACGATCAATCAGCCGTCAACACCAATGGATCCATAATGCATCTCTAGCAAGCTCAGATGGTGCCCTTGACAATCGCATGAGCAGGCATTTTCTTTGGACTCTCTGACAATCGGTCCACGACGTCTTCACGAAGGGCCGAAGCTTGCCAAGTGCTCAAAACAAAAAGGCTGAGATAGAAGCGGCTCAGGTATCGAGCCAACAAGAGGACCAGGACTCCGGCCAAGTGGAGTCTTGTGAGGTTCCAAGAGCAGGGTTACCCCGTGACGACGGCTGAGTTGGCCGTAAAAGTCAGCAATTCCTTCGAACCTCTGAACTGGGTTCAGAAAAATGCCATGATCGCCAGAATCAAGAAGATAGCAGTCCGAACGATGTTACAAAGAGACGTTTCCCAGTCCCAACAGAGAAAGCATGACACCGTCTCTTCAAGAGTCTACAGGCGCTCTGTGCCGCGCAAAAGAAACGGGGCAAATCTAGAAAATAAGCGCCAACACCATTCAAGAACCCGGTTAGGCTAGCCGCCTTCAATCGATTGCCCGTTACCGAAAAAGAAGGGCCACGATATCAGCCCACAAAACCAGCTGCTAAGGGTGAAAAGACGGCCGGATATGTTATCCACATGGTCTATATGGTGGGCACGCGTCCCAGCAACAACTTGGGCAGCAAAAGCAAGGATGGGGCCACCATATCCCAAGCCCAATCTGGCTTAAATGTGGTTGCCGTTTCCCAAGATCAGCCATCTCCGCTGGACGAAGAAAACCCTATCGATGAGGCCGATAGGCAGAAGAACCCCTCAGTCCATGTGGAGTCAAGCTCGGACAGTGAGGAAGAGCCGACTTTCCGCCCCAGGACCGCAGAGCAAGAGCTTCTTCAAGAGCTTCGAAAACAGCTCAGGAGCAAAGATAAAGATATGGCCAAACTTTATTCAAAATGGATGACCTGACGAACGTTGTGATGCAGCTCACTGCTCAAATTGCTCGAGCGCCTTCCAATCAGGCATATGTCTCTACTCTTGAGCCGGGTGATGACAACCCGAAGTAACTGATGCCTGTCCCCTTGGGTCCACGATTGGGTGAGCTGCATGAAAGCCGACCACATTCCGCTTCTGGGGACGCCTTGGCTCCAGATAGCACCATCCCACTAACACAGGATCGGATAATGGATTTGGTCACTAGCAAGGTTAAAACATTGGTGGCCGAAGGCAAAGCTCAGAAAGAAATTGGCAGTAGTGGGCGGCTATATCCCGCACAGTACGATCTGATCGAGTTCCCGAGCAGCTACGTCATTCCTAAGTTCGGAAGATTTGATGGGACGGAGAACACAAATCAACATGTCATCCACTTTAAAGCGTCGTGCGGAAATACAGAGGGAAATGATGCGCTCCTTCTTCGTCAGTTTGTTAACAACCTGACTGGTGTCGCTTTTGACTGGTACGCAAGTATACCAGACGGGTCCGTCACTACTTTCGCCCAAATGAAGTCTCTGTTTCGGCAAAGATTCATGAGTGTCAGTGACAAAATCTCCATTCTGACCTCGTGAGAACCATGCTGGGGAAAAATGAAAGCAACTCAGACTTTATTGCCCGATGGCGCAACCTCACTATCAAGTGCGAACCGCCTCTAGAGCAGGACCAGTCCATCAGCCTCTTCATTGGGAACCTCAGCAATTGGATGGTCCCATTCTTGTATACAACAGTCTTCAAGACGTTTCAGGAGCTGACCAAGAAAATCCAAATGCTGGAATGCTCAAAGTAAGAGTCTATCCCGGACTCTCAGAGAGACAAGACTTGGAAGAGTAAGAGGGAAAACAACCGTAGAAGAGGGAATTCCAGCAATACTAATGTCTTCAATGCGTTCGACAATGAAGACAAGCGAAAGGAAAGCGAATCCAAAACCAACCGGTCTCGAAAGCCAGTGCTGGGAGGAGAAGGGCCTTCCCTAGAGAAGAAAAAGAACAAGGTTTACTCTTTCAGAAGGGAAAAGGTCCGCAAGATATTCAAAGATGCCTTGAATAACGGTCTACAATTGCCATGGTCGAAAAGACCCTACGAAGCAAAAATGACCGACAACCTTCTATATTGCCCGTATCACTGAATAGTGAGCCATGCGATCGAGGATTGCTATATTTTCAAAGACTGGGTCAAGAAGTAGTACAAGACTAGGGAGATCGATTTGTCCAAGAGTGTGTTGGTGAACAATCAAGCTGCAATCGCCAACTTTATACAGACAGAAGCTGAACCCTTCTGGAAGCAAACGATTGAATCCGTTGCCCCGAGGAATGAATCCGACTCACCGCAACCTCCGTGGAGTATGCACATCTTTAATAAGATGCAGAAGATGCTAAAGCTATTTCAGAAAGAGCCCAGAATAGAATGAGAGGAGTAGAAGGAGCCCGCCGTTCCAGCTGTCAATTCGGCCCAATCAGGCCCAAAGTCCAAAAAGCTCAAGAAGAAGAAAAGTGCGGCTCGACGCGAAAAAGGGTCTGCAGGAAGATCGACCATTCAAAAATATATCGATTCCCTTGAAGACTATGAACAAAAGGAAAGAATTCTAATTCAATTGAAGGAGTTCTTCCCCGTAGAAGCGGCTGAGATTCTGGAGAAGATAGAAGAAGACTCCAATGACGAGGTCCCTATAGTGACCTGCTACGTCGTCCATCTTGGTAGCAACTCTGAGGAAGAGCTATGTTTTTCCGAAGAGGACGAGGAGCTTGCCACAAAGGCCAACCAAATCCAGCTCAGAAGCGGAAAGGCTCTACCGCCAAATTAGGGCAACGCCCCAAAAGGAAAGGAAAAACAAGTCGCTAACGAAGAAAATGGCGGAGAGCTTGCTCATGAAAATTCGAGTCCTTTCTCAGTGGACTATAATGTCTTGGCCCATCTCCGTAAGCTTCCATCTCTCCTGAGCATCTACGATACCTTGGTCCTATCTAAAGAACTTAGAGATGTTCTCATTCACGCTCTACAAAACCCCGAGCGGTACAAGGCTCGCTTTGCGGAAATTAATATGAAAGAAGCCCAGTACACCCTGCATACCACCGCGGTCACGTTTAAGGACGAAGACCTGCTACTGGGAACAAATGAGCATAATCGACTGCTTTACGTGACCGGGTACAGAGATGGAGATTAGATTAATTGTATATTGATTGATCCGGGATCCTCAATGAACATCATGAACTTGCGAACTCTGAAGAGTTTGTCAATGGACGTTCGACACCTGTCAAGGGAAAGGATTGTCAATCAAGGCTTCAATCAAAACTGCCAACAAGTTCTGGGGTATATAGTTCTGCCAATCAAATTTGGGGACTTACAAACCAAAGCCAAAATATACGTGATGGACGCCGACACGTCTTATAAAATTCTCCTGGGACAGCCGTGGCTCCACGATTATAGCATCGTTTCGTCAACTCTCCATCAATGCATGAAGTATACCAAAAATGGTGAAGAAAGACGTATTGACGGAGACATCCAGCCGTTCGGTGTGTATGACGTCCAATATGAAAATTCTCGGTACTTCATGAACCCCCAAAATACTGAGCCACAACTGACCAAAGACAGAATAGCTCCGAAACTCGAAAGCAAATCTGAGCCGGCTGTCACTTTCAAAAGAAAAACCCTTAAGTGCATCCGCGTTTCGGCAGTGATAATGATGAATCCGACGCTGGAAGTCCATCCGTCCATAAAACTCGCCCTCATTTCGGTGGCGATACGGATGAGTCTGATGCTGAAGGCCCATCCGGCAGCAAAATTCGCCCTCATTTCGGCAGCGACACTGAAGGGGCGGAGGAAGATGACCCGCCTTGCAACAGCTATGCAGATTGGGCCCTCATGCAAAAAGAGAAGCTAAGAGAAACCGTCGAGATTACAGAAGGGCCCCTAGCTATCACAAGGGTGTCGGAACAGATGTACAAGGAGCTAGATGCTTTGTCGGTCTCTACCATGAACCAACTGCAAACTTTCTACGTTCCCGGAAGGAAGAGTAGATAGATAGGCATTCTGTTTTATGGGTCAAATCCTGTCGTGCACCCGGACGATTTGTCTGTCACGTGCCTTCCCTATGAGAGAGGCATAAGAGCCGTCCTCAATCCCAGATATTAGGCGCCCGAGATGCAGGATTATTTTAAAAAGTGCGAATGCCGGTTATATCAAACGGAATCTGAAGAAAAGTTTTATGAAGGCCTATAGCATCCGCCTCAGATCCGAGCACTCATCGATGGACGAATTCCAGATAGATGAGGCATAGGTTTCATTCAACCTGATGCTAAATCATGCTATATGATCCATGTTGGTGAAGACAGTGAAAGGTCAAATGACGACGACGAGATAGTCGAGCCATAAGAAGCTCCTCAAGAGCTCGAAGATGGCGGACAAGAAACCTTCGATGAGCTAACCGAGATTGATTTGAGAACGTCCGATAATCCAAGGCCGACCTACATCCTCTTGTCAAAGGAAATGAAAAAGCAGATAATCGCTCTGCTGCATGAGTTCGCCGCCTGCTTCGCATGGACGTACAAAGAGATGCCCGGTCTCTCCCCTGAGGTAGCCGTGCATAAGCTAGCTATTTCTCCTAATTTCAAGCCAGTCAAACAAGCTCCTCGAAGAATGAGAAGGGAGCTGGAAGAAAAGGTCATCGAGGAAACCAAGAAACCCATCGATGCTGGTTCCATCAAAGAAGAGAAATATGCGGATCGGATCGCATGCATCGTCCCAGTGAAAAAGAAGAACGGGCAGATACGAGTTTGCGTCGATTTCAGGGATCTCAATAAGGCATGACCTAAAGACGATTTTCCGCTTCCGGTCATGGAAGTGATGGTCGACGATACCTCGAATTACGAGCTGTTCACTTTCATGGATGGCTTGTCTGGATATAATCAGATCAAGATGTCGCCTGAGAATGAGAAACACACAGCATTTCGAACCCCAATCGGGATATATTGGTTAAATGTGATGCCTGTTCACCGCCGAAAACAGGGACGAACCGCGTAGGTCATCTTGCCTGAATTTGGGGGTAGATGCTATTTGGATTTATCCGTCCACTTCTCCAAAGATGCCAAGTTTATTTATGGTACCTTGTATCGGAGGTTTGGACAGATGTGTCCGTTGTAGCAGACTTCGTCAGATTCCCATTCGTTTATGAAGGATTTTTGATTGTGGGGACGCTCTTCCCTGCAGGCGCAAGCCTCTGCAGTTAATTACGCTACCGCATCACGATAACCACTTTCTCCTGCTCTAGAAATTCACTTCGTGTCATATGTGTTTGTTTTATTTTTGGTTACCCGTGGATTATATACGGAGACTAATTTGTGTCTTCTCCCGTAGGGCGTGGATTAGTCCAAATCCGTATTTCTTAGATTTGGGGTTTTTATTTAAGGACCGTTAATCTATTTTGAGATTAAGATTGACTTAAATGTATGTGAGCATTTGGGGCTCGATTTGTTAAGGATACATTAGTCCAATTTGAGACTAAGATCTACTTAACAAGGATTTATGATCATTTTTTTCAGATCCAACAAGAAAGAATTTGGGCTCTGTTGTTTTAGTTTTAAAGACGTTTTGGTCCCTTATCGCCATATTGGAAGCGAAGTTGTAGTTTGAGGACATTTCGGTCTGTAGATCACCATTTTTGAGGTGAGGTTTTAGTTTAAAGACGTTGCAGTCCGTTGTCGCCATTTTGGAGCAACGTTGTAGTTTGAGGACATTTCGGTCTTTAGATCACCATTTTGAGGTCAGGTTTTAGTTTAAGAACGTTACGTTCCGTTGTCGCCATTTTGGAGGCAACGTTGTAGTTTGAGGACATTTCGTCCTGTAGATCACCAATTTTGAGGTGGGGACTTAGTTTAAGAACGTTACGGTCTGTTGTTTCCATTTTGGAGGCGAAGTTGTAGTTTGAGGACATTTCAGTCCGTTGTAGTTTAAGAACGTTTCGGTCTGTAGATCACCATTTTTTAGGTGAGGTTTTAGTTTAAGAACGTTACGGTTCGTTGTTAGTTTAGGGACATCTCGGTCCATTGTTAGTTTAGGGACATCTCGGACTATTGTTAGTTTAGGGACATCTCGGTCCATTGATCATCTTGCGTGCACGTGTATTTGTTACGTGCCGGGATGAGCAATGATGATATGGGATGCGTCCAGTTTGGGATGTGGTTTGATCTGGGATGTGCACTTCAGTTTGGGCAATGCACCAAAAAGCAGTTGGCTGTCGGGACCCGCCACCTCTCTAAAGACATTGAGGAATTAGAACGACATGTATCAGAGGTGTAGAGAGATATATCCTTGAACCAATTCCCGTGTTGGAGAGAAAAGGGATTAATGGTAAACTCGGGAATCATTAGTCGTATTTTGAGACTAAGATTAACTTAGGAGATGTGGGATGAACATTATTTTGAATATCATCAGTTGAAAGATCATTAGTCATGTTTGGGGACTAGGGTCAATTTTGGGAATGATGAGTGCAAAAGGGCTCAGTTGATTAGAAGAATTTAGTCAATTTGGACTAAATCTGGGTCTCCACAATTACCCAACAGAGCTAAGTGCTGAGGCATACAATGCTCAAATGCATTTTATGTGAGGCACCCGATTAGTGTTAAACACTAGAGTTCTATGGCGCTCACGTGACACACGTGAGACACCGGATTAGTATTAAACACTAGGGTTCTATGGCACTCACGTGACGCACGTGAGACACCGGATTAGTGTTGAACACTAAAGCTCTGTGGCGCTCACGTATGAAACACGTGAGGCGCCCCAAAGTTGGGTTCTGTATTTTGGGTTTTATCCCCTCCTCTCTTTTTTTATAAGTGCTAAGACTTGATTGGAGATTGCGTGCAAAACACGTGACTGCCTTAGGAGGCACACGTGAGGTCCTCATTATAGTGTTGAATCACCAGTCTTTCCTTCTGGGTGTTTGGAGATTTTGATATCATGTTAATGACACTAGGATTGGTAGGATCTCATGTCTCTTGTTTTGTAAGAATTAAATTATTTTCTTTTATAGGGTTAAACCCTAGTTTTTAGAGCAATTAAATTCCCATATGTTCTTATAAGAATTAAACTCTTTGAACTCAATTCTTTCCCCTAGGTTTTGAATCCGCATGACAGAATCTCCCCGATGAGAATTAAATTCTCAACTTGTGGGGAGATCTGCTTCTGCAGATCTCAACCAGAGGAAGAACTAAGTTCTTGCATGAATGGTTAAACCCTTAGAGAGGCAAAAAAGAGAGACAAGATTATCTCTGAGTTTTGTTTTCTTTTTTACTTAGGGTTTTGACAAATCTTCCTTTGTGAGAATTAAATTCTTTGTTTCTTTTGAAACTTTTCTTTCTTCTTCTTCTAAGCTTCTCTCTTTTTTCTAAGCTTCTGAGAGAATTCCTTTGTTTTTCTCTCTATATATATTTCTTTTCTATCTGTTATCCCGAGACTTGAAGTCTCTGGTCCCTTATATAGTGGAGAGAAGTTTGTTTAATTCTGAGAAAATCTCTCATTGAGAGATCCAAATTGATTTAATTAGTTCCAGAATTGACTTGGGGAATTTTGCCCACCATCGGATTTTTGATCTAAGGGTTTCTGTTTTACAGAACATATTTTTCTTATTTTCAACAAGATTGGGGAAATATTTTCCCATATGCAGAATCTTATTCTGTAAAATAGTAATTTTTTTAAACCATCATTGGATTTTTAATCCAAGGGTGTTCGGCTTAACAGAGCACAATCTCTCTTTGTTTAGAAAGATATGGAAAATATTTTCGATCTCATGGATCTTTGATCCGCCAACTTTCTGTTTAACAGAAAATATCACCTCTCACTTAAAAAGATCAAATAGAATTTGATTCTATGCTTAATTACCATTGGATCTTTGATCCAACGGTTCCTTGTTGAGTAGAATTTAATTCTATGTAGGGAGGTGCTCTCACGTGTTCAACACGTGAGGCTTATTTATTTTGCCAGCTGTTTGATTGTAGTGCCTATATGTTTTGCATATAGGCGCTTAACACGTGAGGATTATTAGCCTATGGTTTGTTTGCATTGCAGTGCCTTTATGCGTTGCATAAAGGCACTCACGTGTTAAACACGTGAGGCTCCATTAGCCTAGTAGTTGTTTTAATTTCAGTGCCTATATTCGTTGCATATAGGCACTCACGTGTTAAACACGTGAGGCTCTATTAGCTTAGTAGTTGTTTTAATTGCAGTGCCTATATGCGTTGCATATAGGCACTCTTGTGTTAAACACGTGAGGCTCCATTAGCCTAGTAGTTGTTTTAATTGTAGTGCTTATATGCGTTGCATATAGGTACTCACGTGTTAAACACATGAGGCTTCATTAGCCTAGTAGTTGTTTTAATTGCAGTACCTATATGCGTTGCATATAGGCACTCGCGTGCTAAACACGTGAGGCCCCATTAGCCTAGTAGTTATTTTAATTGCAGTGCTTATATGCGTTGCATATAGGCACTCACATGTTAAACATGTGAGGCTTTGAATAGTGGGGATGTTTTCCCCAATCAGAGCAAAGCTCTGTTTAAAATTCAAATTTTGAAATGAAGAAACGCTTCAGAAGCAGCGCCAAGTGCGCTGCGCCCTAAGTAGCGCACCACGTGCAAACCACGTGTGCGCTAGCGCTAGGTGCGCTGCGCTCTAAGCAGCCACCACGTGTAAGACACGGATGCGCTAGCGCTGAGTGCGCTGCGCCTTAAGTAGCAGACTGCAGGGGCTTGCGCTGATTTGTCTCAAAAACTATCTATTAACCGCAATCAAGAACGGCGTCGCATGAAGCTAGCCGGTGAGTACGGGTCGGTCCACAGGGATTTTGTGAATCTCCTAGTCGTGCTAAAGAGTTAATTCCGATGGGTGTTCGGATTGGTTATTAAATCTAAAAACCTAATTATTCTACCTAGGGCAATTAATTAAAAGTTATAACTAGGGCAGATAAATAAAATATATACTAGGGTAGGAAAATAAATTTAATCTAAGGCAGGAATTGAAATTATTTAGGGCAAGAAAATAAATAAATCTACTTACTTTACAGATGGATCTCTTCAACCATTTACGCAGGGTTGTCAGATCTGAATAGATAAGTTGAAAAGAAATACCGATGCTCTCCATAAAGAGATATGTATTTTTTTTATTAAAAGGAGGCATAAGAAATTACAATGATTAGAGTTCTATTTATAGAAAATAGAAAGCCTAGGTTACATTTTGATCCGCATGTCTACAATTACAAAAATAGCCCTAAGTTGACTAGTCAAAGCCGCAAAGAAATTGGTAAAATTTTTGTCTTCTGAAAGCCCTAGATGGCCGCGGAACCGCGGCATAGGTGGGGGTTGGGCCGCGGTTCCGCGGCCCTATAGTTGGTTCACATGATGAAATTTTCAGGTATTGTTTTGGGCTTTCTGGGCTTTAATATTCTTTGGTTCTTTCTTCACTTGGGCTTCTTCATTGGTTCCAGATCTTCAGTGAACAATTTTGCAATGGCTTTTTAACCGTTTGCCTTGATATTCTGGATCTTGCGTTGCCTTGTTGATTGTGAATTTTATCTTTGATGTAGGCTTGATCAAGAGTCCTCTGTTTGTCGGTTAAAGTCCATATTTTCATCGTCTTTACATTGTTTGCACTGTTGTCTGTCCAAGAACCTGTAACCTGTAACATGTAGCAGACATGCATCAAAAGCACCTGTTTATTTATTAAAAGAATAAGAATGGGGAATATAATAATACAATATTCTATTGTGAACAAATACCCCCAAACTTATCTTTTGCTCGTTCTCGAGCAAACTTATTTTTTTATTCTCGATAAAACCTAACCGCACTTTCGCAGGGAAACGCGATTGCACTGAGCACGTGCAATAAGCCGTTAAACCTCTAGGTGTCCCTAGTAGGAGGAGTGTTGTCTCCTGAGGATTTTCAGCGGATACTACCCACAAAATCCTATCAACTCGGCCCATTGACTTTTGTTCTCCAATTAGGTTTTCTAACTAAGAATTCTATTATCATCGACCCGTAAATTATCCACCCACATTCTTCACACTTCCTCATCATTTAACTTAAGATTATATATGTCTTATAGATTTACTTAGCTTTCGGCATCTCTTAAGTTTTCCTTCTAGGGTTCCATCTCCACTTAGGAATTTTTATCAACTCTACTAAAGATACAAGTTCTATTCTTCACCCCTATCTCTCATCTAAATCCTAATCACATACCCCTACGTGTGTATAAATCACCCCTACACTTGGAAATTCAAATCAAGCAATCATATCCTTGTCCGTTGTCCAAAGTACTAATTAGTTGGTGAATTTTTAATTGAATTTTGCTTACACATCCTTCATGCGACCGTTAATACTTCTTGAGGTTCCAACGACCGATTACAATATGCGTTTGCACTTAAAGCGTAATTCCTAGTCTTGCAACACCCAAGGCTTTTTAGCAGTGACTCCCAAACCAGTTGGTCTAAGGCACTAGGTGATGAAGCACCCTCGCTAAATATTTTTCTATTTTTGCAGCCTTAAGTAATCACAAAAACCAGTGTCCATTTTTTTTATTCTTCATTCACAGTTATATATATATATTTTTTCATTTTTATTGTACTAAGGACTTTAAACAAGAGCATTTCAAGGTCTCTTCTACTATTCCAAGTTTCAAGGTGTGTGATTGTGCAAATTGTAGGGTATATATTTTCAGAATCTAGACTTAAACTAGGAGTTATTTTTCAAACTTATACTCTAATAAGAACATCAATACTTTTTCTTCGTTTCGACTTAGCCCAAGAAATGAACCCAAAATTTGCCTATTTCTAAATAAACTACAAGGCATATACTTTCTACCGTTAAATTTTAAGGAAGGTTATTTTTAGGGTTTTTAATTTACTAAATCTAAGATCTAGTTGTTCCTAACCAGTTAACCTATTTGTCAAACTCAAGTCAATTAGCCAAAATTGAATACATTAATTTTTATAATTTTTGAAATTTTTCAAATTTTTATGGGTTTTCAAATAAATATGCAAATGCAAAAATATGTACAAATGAATGCGAAGGAAGAAGACGTACCGAGCATACCCCCAAACTTGAACTTGACAGTGTCCTCACTGTCATGCTAAACCAAGAGGGTCAAAATACCGGCACTCCTCTGTTTATTTATTTACAATATTTTTTTTTTCATTTTAATTTTTTTTATTGTTAAAAGAAAAACAAAAAATATAAATACAACAAGATTCCCCCAAACTTAAGCTTGGCCTTACACAAGCCAAAAGTTAGCACCAACCATTCAAAAATCTTATCGTGGTAATGGTATAGTTGGTGCAAGAATTGGATGGAAAGAAAAGAGATGAGAAGCACACGAGACTGTGTGGAAAGAAGAATGGAAGATGGTCTCGGCGGAGGAGAAGAATGGCGGAAAGAAGAAAGAAGTGGAGTACGATCTTGAGGGTGTAAATTGAGTGAATAAATTAGCGCAATTTGTGATGACCGATGTGTTAAAAGCGATTGCGCTAACCTATCAACCCGTCGAGAAATGAGATCAAATCCCTCAAGATTCGCAAGAAGACATGGGTACGCCGAACTTGGTATAGGAGATGAAAGCGTAACAGTCATTTGTATGGTCGGAACAATGGGAAAGACGAAAGAGAGTGAATTAGGGATAGTATCATTCTCACCGTAGTAAATTGTCTCGAACTGGAAAGATTCCATTAATGGTTTGAAACTACTGTAATCAACCGAGTCTGATGGTTCAAGTAACCCATCTGAAAATGTAAAGGATTCAAACTCGGGCGGTGAGTCATCAATATCGTCCGAAAAAGTGAAACACTCGTTTGTAAGAACTATGTCAGATTCAAAAGAAAAGTTTTCAAGCTCACAGTCGTCGAGCGTGGTCGGAACGATGTAAAGGAGGGGGGGTGATATAACAGTCAAAGGTTCAGGAGGATGAATTGGAAAATCAGACACATCAAACAAAAATGGTTCAACCTCAATATGATCCTCAAAACTCTCCTCAATACTATCCTCATAATTCTCCTCAACATTTATCTCATCCATGCCATTATCATCAACATCAAGAAGCATATGAAGTTCGGGAGAAACATTTAATAACTCAGGATGATGATTTGAACATAAAATTTCAATTAAATCGACAGGTTCATCATCCGAAATATTCCTGGCGTCTATATCCTCAATTAAGTGAAAATCAATTTCTTTAGACACCTCCTCAAAAGCATGGATGTTTATCAATGTAGGTTCTAGAGTGGAGGTGTAAAGGTCGAAAGGATTAAGTGTGGTTTCACTCGAAAGGGGTTCTTCACAATTTGGCAAATCAAGCACTACAAAATCACACAAGTCATTTTTATTTTCAACAGGTGAACTATTTAGGGAAATCGATGGAAAACAGGAGTTGTGGGCTTTAATTGGGTATGTGTAGGTTTGATTTGAAAATCCTCTCCCATTCTCACACTGTCCAACCGCCTCCTTATACATTAAAATTTTTTGAGCTAGCGGGAAACTAGCTACCGGTTCACTAGGTTGCATAAGGGCGGCCACGGATGCTTCCACATTCCTAGTCATTTTATTTGTTGCTGCTTCCAAACTAGATTTAGGTGGTAAGGGGGTTTCGGTAAAAGATTCGAAATTGTGTGGATATGCAAAACTCCCAACAGACTGTGTAGAAACGGTGTCTAGTGAAGATGGGAAAGTCGGGTAAGACTGGTAAGAAGTGGGTGATTGGACAGGGGTAGGGTCAACATATGGATAAAAAGGTGAATAGTCATGTGGATCCCTAGAACTAGATGAGTAGAGAGGGGTGAATGATCGACTGCGAGATTGAGCAATATGCTAAGAAATGGACATCGGCTTAGGAGTGACAGAAGGACTTGAAAAAGTGGTGTCAACATATGGAGGTGATAAATATTGACGTGGTTGACACAAAGTGGGTTGAAAAGTCAAACTGTTTCTCCTAGACGCCTCTATTTGATCTTTCAAAGATATTTTTGGCAAGGAGGGATCGTCTTTAAATTGACCGAACAAGTTGACGTACGACGCAAAATTAGGTTCATGATACCAAAGTTCGGCAAGAGATTTATGATGTGAGGTACCCATGATAGAAGAAAGAGAAGATGAAGAAGGTAGGTGGTGGGGTGCAAGGATCTTACGCGACAAGTTGCAAGTTTTTTTTATATAAAAGATTTTTTTTCTTATTTTTTTTATTTGTTTTGCAAAAATTTTCGATAAAGGGCTTAGACACAAATGTAATCAACCAGAAATGCACAATCAGGCCTAGATCTAGGGTCACCTAGGTCAGCTAGACAGCTCCTAACTGTTCCAAAGGGCTAGAAATAGGACCTCAAACTGCCTCTTCACCGCCAATTGCGGCCAGGTAAGTGCCAGGTAAGTGGGAGGCTCCTCGCTACAAGTAGCGGTCCTAATTAAGTAACCACTTGCCTTGACTCACTTGCCTAGACACCGCAAAATCAGGTTAGGATAAACGGCCGATGCCTATAACTAGTCCTCTGTCCTATTGAGCTCGAAATCCTTAGGGCTGAGTCTAGTATTTTTTAATTAATAGATGGTCAATGCATATGCCTTATGTGATTTCTGGGGTCCTGGGAAGGGTGATGAAATCCCCACCCAATCTGAATTGGTCAAAAACCCCTTAAAGTCAGTTTTAAAGATATGCAAAATAGAAAAATCACTTGCAAACAAATCTTTTTATTTTATGCGCGGCGCAAAGAATCCTGCACAAGATTTGTTATTTGGAAGGGGAAAGATTTTTTTTAAGCGCAAGGAATCCTGCAGGAGATTTTTCAGAAGATATATCGGAGATTTGCAGAGGAGGAGAGAGAAAACTCACAGAGATTTACAGTGGAGGAACTATTTTTTTTTATACCGCGCTTCTGCCTTTTTTTCTGGCAACCGATCTGTCGCCACCACCGCGGAACCGCCGCGAAGTGCCGCCTCCGACCGCGGATCCGCCGCGGGTTGGTGCCTTCGGCGGTTTTTTTTTTGCGCTCACCAGATCGCCGCGGTTCTTCTTGTTGACTCGGTCCTCCAAATTTTTTCTGTTCCTCTGTTGTTGCAATCTTCTGTTGATAGGATCGCTTATTTGCTGTTTTGATCTCTAGAGATTTCCAGATCCGAACTTGATTGTAGATCCTGCAAAATTCAAACAACAAAGTACCCTTTCAAAAAATAACAGATGATATATTTTTATATTTTTTGGTTTTTTTTTCTTCAGATTTTTATGATTTTTTTTATTAAGATTAACCCGAAATTGCAAAAAGGAAATGACACGCCATCCCCGGCAACGGCAGCATTTGATTTGTCTCAAAAACTATCTATTAACCGCAATCAAGAACGGCGTCGCATGAAGCTAGCCGGTGAGTACGGGTCGGTCCATAGGGATTTTGTGAATCTCCTAGTCACGCTAACGAGTTAATTCCGATGGGTGTTCGGATTGGTTATTAAATCTAAAAACCTAATTATTCTACCAAGGGCAATTAATTGAAAGTTATAACTAGGACAGATAAATAAAATCTATACTAGGGCAGGAAAATAAATTTAATCTAGGGCAGGAATTGAAATTATCTAGGGTAAGAAAATAAATAAATCTACTTACTTTACAGATGGATCTCTTCAACCATTTACGTAGGGTTGTCAGATCTGAATAGATGAGTCGAAAAGAAACACCGATGCTCTCCATAAAGAGATCTGTATTTTTTTTATTAAAAGGAGGCATAAGAAATTACAATGATTAGAGTTCTATTTATAGGAAATAGAAACCCTAGGTTATATTTTGATCCGCATGTCTACAATTACAAAAATAGCCCTAGGTTGACTAGTCAAAGCCGCAAAGAAATTGGTAAAATTTTTGTCTTCTGAAAACCCTAGATGACCGCGGAACCGCGGCATAGGTGGGGGTTGGGCCGCGGTTCCGCGGCCCTATAGTTGGTTCACAAGCTGAAATTTTCAGGTATTGTTTTGGGCCTTTTGGGCTTTAATATTCTTTGGTTCTTTCTTCACTTGGGCTTCTTCATTGGTTCCAGATCTTCAGTGAACAATTTTGCAATGGCTTTTTAACCGTTTGCCTTGATATTCTGGATCTTGCGGTGCCTTGTTGATTGTGAATTTTATCTTTGATGGAGGCTTGATCAAGAGTCCTCTGTTTGTTGGTTAAAGTCCATATTTTCATCGTCTTTACATTGTTTGCACTGTTGTCTGTCCAAGAACCTGTAACCTGTAACATGTAGCAGACATGCGTCAAAAGCACCTGTTTATTTATAAAAATAATAAGAATGGGGAATATAATAATACAATATTCTAGTGTGAACATGCGCCTGCAGGGAAGAGCGTCCCCACAATCAAAACCCCCTCAAACGAGGGGGAATCTGACGAAGTCGGCTACATCGTCCGCATCCGTCTAAACCTTCGATACATGGTGTCATAAATCAACTTGGCATCTTCGGAGAGGTGGACGGATAGCACCAATTAGCATCTGCCCCGAATTCAGGCAAGACGGACCTACGCGGTCACGTCTCCGTGTTCGGCAGGGAATAGATTCTGGCACGCCCGGTGGGGCCTTTTCCTCTTTCCACTCCACACTTCGTGTGTCGTGTTTCGCGAACAAGTCGCAGTTTGACATAGTTGCCTTTGGATGTGAAGTACTAAGATTTGGTATCTTGCTCCGTGCAGAAAAACAGAAGATCAATGGTTTTAAACTGCACTAATTGCAACAACTCCCATTCCGCCTCATCTGGAGGTGTAACCTGTGGGCTCCAACCGGCCTCCCTTTTCAAGATGCCAATGGAGCAAGTTACTCAGGCCACCACTGGGCTGTTCTTTGGGACTATGCTCCTACCGATGAGCTTCAATGCCCCGCTGTTGTCGCAAGAAACCCCAAAGAAGTCGGTCTTTGATCGACTTACCACCACTGCGGCCCCTCTTAATGGGTCACCCAAACCAAGCGCCTCAGTTTTCAGCAAACTGGGCCAAAGCTCCAACGGGCCCGTGAAAAAGCCCGCAGTACCAGAAGGCGTTATCCCGAAGCAGATAGCTATTCCTACTCCTGAAGTCACCAAGGCAGCTTCTCCGGCTAAGGGGTCGGTCTTCACAAGACTGGCCGTTTCAGCTCCCACTCCGGGTGAAGTAACCAAGGCCATTTCCCCTGCACGAAAACCGGCCTTTTCAAGATTGGCCATCCCCTCTCAACCAGCATCGGTTTTTGACAGGCTAACGACGAAAACAACCCCTCATCAAAGTAGGGGGCATGAAGAAGCTCATCCAACAGCGTAGGTGATCCCGGCCGCACGACATGCTCGACGTCGCCACTGGCGCCGAGTGAGGAAAGCTGGGGGCAGTTCACCCTCTGGATTTATGTTGCCAGCTCCAACGGTGGAAGTCGATATTGTTGTTCCAACTGGGAACAACTTTGAACCACTTAGGAGGGTCCGCAAGAACTCCCCGACTGTTGTGCCAAAAAGATCTCCTCCACCTATGGAGAATGCCACAAAGGTGATGCTAGAGTAACCCCCTCAACGGCTGTCCTCTAAAATTTACAAGGTCCGGCGTCAAGTCCAAAACTCGGTGATTGATCAAGATTACTCTCGCTGACAGAAAAAGGTGAAAGTTCAACGAGAAGACGACCATCCTGTCAAGCCACAGAAGGCGACAACTACTTGGGTGCCCACTGCAACGGCCCCCTCAACTTCGACCGCCCACAAGAGGAGAAGGTCGGAGAAAATCCATGCGTCTGCGATGAATTGCAAGACCACTGAACCCAAACGCCCCAAGTCTGGGGGCATGGTGGTGCACACCATCTATATGGCATCCAGAAAAAAGGATAGCCGTATCTCCACAGGTCATCGGCCGCTTACGCGATCAGTGACTAAGGCTCAGGAGCAACAACAATAAAAGCTCCAAGAAATGCTAACAGCTATGGCCGCACTCACAGGACCGAAAGCAAGCCCGGAGACATCCTCGGAGCAGCGCCGTGAGCAGGAAACTGATGCTGAATTCATTCGGAGAATACTTGAGAAGAAGGACAAAGAGGCCGCGGAACAAGTGGCCAATATAAAATAAATGGACTTTCTAGTCCAAGATAAGGTGGGCATGATGATCCAGCTGGACCCTCCAGCTGAAGACCCCCCGATTGTCCTTGAAGATGACAGAGGAGAAACATCAAATCTTCTGCTGACTCTGTCAGCAGCCAAGGAGGAGACCATCTCCAAAGCAACGCTCGATGATTATATAGCTCAATAGATACGAGTGCATCAGGCGAATGAAGCGGCCAGTCGGGTTGTTAAAACTGGACGACCCTATCCGGATTGGTACGACTAAATAAAGTACCCGCCGGGATACACGATCCCCAAATTCCACGTATATAAAGGGACGGGAAATCCGCATCAGCATGTCGCTCAATTCAGAGCCTTGTGCGGCAACACCGGAGGTGACGATAAGCTGCTACTTCGTCAATTCGTTGGCAGCTTGGCAGAGATGGCATTCAAATGGTATTCGAGCTTCCCAACGACTCCGTCAAGATATTCACGGAGATGGAGCTGTTATTCACTCAGCGTTTTGCAAGCGCCAGCGAACGCACCCCAATCACGGTGTTGATTAACGCTAGGGTAAAGCCAGGCGAAACATGGGTTCAGTACGCGATACGGTGGCGGAATCTATGGTCAAAGTGCGAGCAGCGCATTGAAGAAGCGCCTGCGGTTGGCATGTTTGTGGGTACTCTAGACCTTCAAGCAACCATTTCCCAAATTATGATGTTTTTCAAGCCGACCACCTTCCAGACCTTGATCGACAAGCTGGCCCAAATGGACCAGATGGGCCACAGGCCTTCCTCTTCGAAGCCGGAACCTCGGAACAAAAAAGGGAAAGGGAAAGCAACCTTCGTTGCCAATACTCAACAACAGCCAAGCAACTTAAAGCCGGTTGTTCGCCAAAACAACGTGCGTCCATGCCCATCCCTCGAGAAGAGACTGGGACACCCTTATTCGTTTCCCTGGGACAAAACGAGGGGACTGTTCGAGCTAGCGGTGCGCAACATGCTCATTAATTTGCCGAATCCAAAACGCCCATTGCAACCCGGTGAGGCTAATAGTCCCAATTATTGCCCCTACCATCATGCGGTAAGCCATCCAATTAAAGATTGCTTCGTCTTTAAAGGCTAGATCGAAGACCAATACCAACAGGGCAAGTTCTTACTGTCCGAGAATTGAAAAGTAAGCCCGCCGCAGCCGCACGCTCTCAAAAAGACGGACACACCGGGAGCATCATGCTCTTTTGTAGAGGAAGCTCTATGGGAGGTCGTTCTTTCAGCCAAGACGAAAAGAATGCTGAAAGATCTCCAAACATGCCCGACGATCAGGTGGAAAAATCCATTAGAACCCGAAGTCATCAAAGGAATGCTAAAACCGTGCCCAACTCCAAAAATTGGTGGTGATAGCCAAAGCGCTCACACCCAGCCATCAAAGTCTTCGAAGAAGAAGAAGACCAAAAAACCCGTGAAGCCTGGTGACAAGCGTACGGACCTGCAAAAACAGATTGACGCGTTGGAAGAATATAATCAAAAGGTGCGGACCCCAATCACGCTCCAAGAATTTCTCACCCACGTCCTTGAGGACGGAGATGATGACAATGGAGAAGATTCGTCGGACGAGTCTGAGGATTACGTGGTAAGTTGTCATGTGATCTCTCACTCGTTAATAAACGGTGAAGAAGCTCCTGACGCAGAGAAATCGGGGACAGATCCTGAGCCGGAACTTCTAAGACCATCAGATGAAATGATTGATGCATTCATAAATGAAGTTCTTTTGAAAAGCAAAGCTGATCGTGAGCGCGAGATGGCCATATTCGAAAAAACCAAACGCCGGCGACTGGACGAAAGGGTCGAAACACTCCCACCAGATCAAAGTACATCCGCCGCAAATAAAAGCAGGTTCAAGACGAGGAAAAGGTTCGCCAAAGCCATATTGATGGGAATGAAATTGCCACCCTCCGAAGGAAACACTCCTGATGAAGCGGATATACATCTTAGCTACTGCCTATATCACCGAAAGGTTACACACCCTACTGAAGAGTGCAACGCTTTAAAAAGATGGTGGCAGGGATATGTCGCTCATAGGCAACACTTCAAAAGGATGAAGCGTGAAGCTCGTCGACAGCAGAAAACCGCGATAGATGAACGCAAAAGAACTGCCGACAACTGTCACATTGTCGACCACAAGGGATCACAAGTTATCACCTTTGGAAGCGACTCTGACGAGGAAATCTCCCTCAGCCCTCTCTTCAAGGAATCCACCTCCGACACAAAAGATGCGAAGATTTGCGAGAAAATCTAGCTGCGTAATCGTACGTTGCCCGAAAAATCTCGGACCTAGGACCGAAACGTCTTTAAACTAACGATGGACCGCTATATCCTAAAACTGGCTGCGGACCGAAACGTCCTTAAACTAACGATGGACCACTATGTCCTAAAACCGGCTATTGACCGAGACATCGATAAACTACTACAGACCGCAGCATCCAAAGGCTGACACAAAAAAAAAGAAAAAAGAAAAAGAAAAAAATGGTATGTCCATAAGCAAAATGGGCACGGATAAAAACCCGAAAGGGCTCCGTGAGTAAAAACAGCAGGGCTACCGGCGAGTTTTGTGAAAACCCGAAAGGGCGCAAGCTCGTTAAAAGACGTTTGCAAGGTCCTCTCGACCCTGTAAGGAGAAACCACCTGCGTGAGATCCTTACGACTCACAAGGGAACAATACACTTAGGGATCCCCACGATTCCTAAGAAGAAATTACACATGCGAGATCCTCACGACTCGCAAGGAGGACCTTCCTTTGAGACCCTCACGGCTCATAGGATTCAAAAGCCTTAAGCTACAGGGATCTGAACCTGTTCTTAAGCCATCACAATCTTCAATACTGCCCTACAAGCGGTTCAATATCGACCCTTGTATACAATCCACGGGCGCGAATAAATGTTTCCCAAACAAAGTCCCACCAGAGACGCACGGCGAACGACACTTGTAAGTCCTCTCGACTTATAAGGAGAAAATACTCTTGTAAGATCCTTACGACTTATAAGAGAGCACACACTTAGGAATCCTCACGATTCCTAAGGAGAAAATACACCTACGAGATCCTCTCGACTCGTAGGGAGAAATATCTTTATGAGACCCTTACAGCCCGTAGAGTCAAAAAGCCTTAGTCAACAGAATCCTAACCCTGTTTGCTAAGACACTTTTGTTCGACATCGACATAGGCAAATGATGATTCGCTCCTGGAAATATCCCAGTTGTAGCGATGCTGATGCCTAAATCGTTATCAAATCCCAAACTCGCAGCGAAAAGTCAGCGAGCCACAAATGCATATGAAATAGCCGAAATGATGGGGCAACTTGCAACAAAATCAGCAAGTAAAATATATGCATACAAAATAGCCGAAATGGTTGGGCAACTCGCAATAAAAAGCAGCGAGTAAATAAAACAAATAGCCGAAATGATTGGGCACCGCGAAAAATAGCCGAAATGATTGGGCAATCGTGACTTTTGCGACATAAAAACTGAAATGATAGAGCATCGCAGAAATAAAAAAAATGAAAGAATAAAACTTTTGCCCTACATGTGAGATCACATCGATCCCTGTATACAATCCAGGGGCATAAACAAAAAGGGGAAACATACCTTCCTACCAGGCTCCATCCGAAAGAAAGCCAGGTCCCGACGGTTCACCAACAACCTAGAGACTACCTCGACGTTCGTCCCGATACAGCAAACGCGATGTCACCCCAGCGTTTTTCCCTCAGCAGGATGCAGACGCAACGTTAACAAAAGACCTCACGGTCGAAACAAAGCGGAGTGACGGCAAAATCCCAGCTCCACCTCAGCATTCGTCTCGATATAGTAGACGTAATGTCAACAACGGCGTTCCTCCGCAGTCTAATAGGATGCAGATGCAACGTCAACAAAAGATCTCACGGTCGAAACAGCGCGGAGTGGTCTCCACCTCAGCATTCGTCTCGATACAGCAGACGCAATGTCAACAACGGCGTTCCTCCGCAGTCCAGCAGGATGCAGATGCAACGTCAACAAAAGAACTCATGGTCAAAACAAAGCGGAGTGACGGCAAAATCCTAGCTCCACCTCAGCATTCGTCTCGATACAGCAGACGCAATGTCAACAACGGCATTCCTCCGCAGTCCAGCATGATGCAGACGCAACGTCAAAAAAAGACCTCACGGTCGAAACAAAGCGGAGTGACGACAAAATCCCAGCTCCACCTCAGCATTCGTCTCGAAACAGTAGACGCAATGTCAACAACGGCGTTCCTCCGCAGTCCAGCGGGATGCAGACGCAACGTCAACAAAAGACCTCACGGTCGAAACAAAGCGGAGTGATGGCAAAATCCCAGCACCACCTCGACGTTCGTCTCGATACAGCAGAAGCAACGCCAAAAACAAACGAATCGAAGGCCAAATTCCTAGCTTCAAGGTCTTGACGGCAACTCAAATAAAACCTGAAAGACTATCGGAGATCATCCCACACCAATGTGGAGTGGTCACCACTTCGATGCTTGTCTCGATACAGCAGACGAGATGTTACTACAACGTCCTTCCTCCAGCAGGATTCGGACACGCCAAAGCAAACGAAGCGAAGGCCAAATTTCTAGCTTCAGGGTCTTGACGGCAACTCAAATAAAACCTGAAAGACTATTGGAGATCATCCCACACCAGCGCGGAGTGGTCACCACCTCGACATTCGTCTCGATACAGCAGACGGGATATCACCCCAGCGTTCTTCCTCCAGCAGGGTTCAGACGCGACAATCAAATAACGGAGCCACGGCAAAATCCCTAGTTCCAAATCTCGACGGTTCACCAACAACCTAGAGACAACCGCGACGTTCATCTCGATACAGCAGACGCAATGCCAGCAAACAATGCAAAGGTCAAATTCCTAGCTTCAGGGTCTTGACGGCAACTCATATAAAACCTGAAAGACTATCGGAGATCATCCCACACTAGTGCGGAGTGGTTATCACTCATCGGGGCTCCCAAACCAAGCCTAACCTCAAGTAAAAAAGCGGAATAGCAAAATTCCTAATGCTTGCTCTTCCGGCGGTCAAACTGCCTAGGAAGATTGCTTGAAGACGTCTTGTCCAGCCCCCGAAGGGATCAGAGACATGACGGTCGCAAGGCTGCTCGAACAGCAAGTTTTCCTATCGAGAAATACATCAATCAATGCGACGGTACGACAGGAAAAACCCTAGTACCACAGACCCTAATGGACCTCTGTCGTAAAGAGCAGAGGTTAACTGTGATGTTAGGACATTCTTGCGAGAACTCCTCGACTCGTCTTGACTCGTGAGGAAATTAGTGTCTTCGTGAGAACTTCTCGATTCGTCTCGACTCGTAAGGAAAAGCCTTAGGCAATGGGGATAAAGACCCGTTTCCTAAGCACCGAGGCCCTACAAGTCGGTCCAAAATGGACTCTTGCATACTATTCACAGACCACACTCTCCAAAGTCGAATCTCGACAAGGAGGGAAACAACCACTTACAAGTGCTCTCGACTTGTAAGAGGGAAAATTCTCTTGTGAGATCCTTACGACTCTCAAGAGAAAGCACACTTGGGAATCCTCACGATTCCTAAGGAGAAAATACACCTACGAGATCCTCTCGACTCGTAGGTAGAAAGGTCTTTATGAGACCCTCACGGCTTATAAAGTTGAAAAGTCTTAGGCAACAGACCTGAACCTGTTTCCTAAGCCATCGTTACCCGGCAAAAAGTCCAAGATGGACCATCACTCACCATCTACAGGCCACATTTTGCTGAAACTACATGGAAATGACACAGTGAAGAGAAGAAAGCAGTAATAGAACAAAAAATATGTATCTTTTATTCATGAATTCAATAGAGTACAAGTTGAATCATATGAAAGAATAAAAAATGGATACATGTTATTCAAAGATTACAAGCAAAACAGCTACTGGGAGGGAAGCGTTTTCAATAAACTAATCAGTTGCTCGTGCACTCCCTTCAGCCCTTTTTCACGATCAGCTGCCGCGGCCAACTCCGCTTCAACCTGAGCCCGTTGTTGCAAATAAGATGAAAGTTTCTCATCAATGACCCGCTGAGCCTCCTCACGACTTTGCGCATCTCGCTCGATGAGGTCGAGCTTCTATCTCAACGTTAACCCGACAGAAATACATTGTAGAAGGCCCTCAAAGATAGCTTTCAACTGTACAGCATTTTTATCAACCTGAGCATGCAGTCGAGAAGATTCACTTGAAGTCTATTCACATTCCTTACACTTTAAGGCCGCTTTTTGTTCAAGATGGCGGAAGTAGGGAGTGCTCTGCTCAACCCACGCAGCCCACTGAGAGTTTACAGCCAAGACCTCGGGAGCATGACGTCCGACCTCGAGCTTATGTAGACAAGCCTCAATTTTCCTGCAATGATTAACCCAAGACTCAACGATGCCCTCACTATGAAAGTTCACGAGCGTCGCCAGCATAGGATTAACCTCCACAGCAAAATCTGCAGCGAATGTAGGAGCCTCCGCGTCAAGCTCCTCGATGTAATCGCTCAACATGCACAGACTAGTCGCAGCGCCTTTTGAAGATGGACGTCTGGAAAAGGGGCCTGCTGGCATTATGATTCGAGACTCGAACGGAGTTGAAGTCGGTGTCACCGCTACAAAACAAATCACAGTCAAATGACGGTTCAAGAAATAGAGAAATTACATAAACAATGGAGTTTATTATACCGGCTGCGGCAGGTGGCAAGGCCGGGAGTACTGGTGGTGCAACTATTCTTTCGTCTCCTCTTTCAATCTGTAGTGCTGCAGTCAAAACAAAGAAGGATTAGCAACGACTTGGCTGCCCGTAAAAGAAAAGAAAATACGTTAGCTAAAGGCTGTACTCACCAGCGTTGCTAGATGAGGCAATCTCTGACTGGAAGGAGAAATGTGGGTGCAGCACCTGATACAGGTGATCAAAAAGGACTCCTGCAAGGATGTAGTAATGCAATGTCAGTACATAAAGTATATTGCCTACAATGAAACCGATGGGTCATAAATCCATACCTTCCAGCATTTAGGAAGATACGAGAGAAGGCAAAGGGGCGGCCACCGTCAAAGCAGCAACTGGTGATGCTTCCTTGGGTGACACAATCTCAACGCTCACCACACCTACATCAGAAACAAGAGAAGTACTGTCAGAAATGATTAAAAAGGATTGCATAATAAAGAGGAAGCAATAACCCAAAATCTACCTGGTGAGTCGCCGGTCGAAATCGCAACAAAGGCGTCACTGGATGCAGCGACTGCTTCACCCTCCTCCATCGGAATGGTTTCGCCACCCGTAGCTTCATCCCCAGACACCACGAGAACCGTCGTGATACTCGCAGCGCCCGGCAACGGCAAGGAACTGCAAGGGGAAAGAGTGGAAATTGGGGCAGTTTCAGACTCTTGAGAAAGAGTCGCCACTTTAGGCTCAGTGGTTGCCGCCGTCTCGCCTACCACTCCCTCATCAGGACTCGGCCCTACAGGGAATGATGTATGAGAACCTGAGGACCAAACTTTAATAAAAAGACCCAAAGTTATGTTACCTTGAGATGGCCTTTCAGCTGCTTCCCGAGCCGCGCGTATCACCCGTCTATGAGCGATAGACAGGGCAACCGGAGCAATCTCTGAAGAAGCAGGGACAGGAGAAGAAGCGCTCGAGCCTGCACCTACAGCCAAGGCGGCGTTACGTTCTCTTGCCGCACGCCTCCTGCGCTCCCTTTCCGCCCGGGCCGTAAAAGCTGATCTTCTCAAGATCTCCGTCAAAGGGACGTCATCGCCCACGTCAGGAGCTACCTCTGGATCCGTTATGACGTCCATCATCGGTTGCTTAAGTAAAGCCTCCTTTGGCAATGCTGAGGAGGCCGAGACTTCGATAGCTGGCCCTGGAAGCATCTCCGCATCACCTGGCGGGATTGGCATTGTACTGGGCATGACCTGAGTTGAGGTAGTCCCTGCGATAAGATGAGAAAGGGGTCAGATTATCCATAAGAAAGGCGAATGAAGGCACAATAAGCCGAAACCAACGCCCAGCGAAGCGCGAATCCTCTCCTCCTCCTCAAAGGTCTTGAGGGAAGCCGCGAGAGCCTCTTCAGTGGAGATGCCTGTTAAAGAAGGAGTGTCAGCCAAAACATGATAACAAAAACATAACAACAAAAAGATGCGATTGAAGATTACCTGACTCAGCAAGGATGATCAGTCTTGCTTTATGGCTTGCTAATCGCTCAGAAGCTGCAATAGAAGCTTCGAGGTCGTTGTCATTCGGCGCCATAAATAGACCCTCGTTGGTCCCATATTTGCCCAAGCCCTCGCTATAAGGAGCATGAGGCTCCTGGCCGAATGCAACATCGGCAGAGAGAATCGACTTCTTCTTCCTTTTCTGCGAGCGAGTACCAGTCGCTGCTAGCATAAGCTTACGCTTGGTGGGCACCTTGGGACGACGAGTCCCGATATCTGAACCTATGTCAGATTCGGGAGACGCCACAGTCACCATTTCCACGGGAGCACGGGGTATCGGTAGCTCAGGCCTATCATGCGGGACCTCGACCGCAGCAACTTCTCTTAAAAGAGGACAGACAATGGTCCGTCGCTTCAGGGGAACATTTGGGTTACCAGCCGGAGCGGTACCTTTGTGATCGAGCAGCAATCGCTTCTCCTCCCTAATGACGGCGCTCATCGAGTGTTGATACTACACCACATACACATTCAGGGCCTTCGGAATACAGCTCGGTTCGCTGATAAAGAAGTTGGACCCTGTGTTCAGGTGCATAAAATGATGCAGCGCACTTCGTATACCCTCTTCGGTAGCAGCAGGTTCTGCCAAGAAAGCCTCAAGCGGGACGCCCTGATTGTAGCTTAGCTGCTGAGCGAAACGATGCGGGTTGTATCTCATGAATAACGCTGCATCATTTTGCCTAAATACGAGAAAGCCCGGCCTGATGGAGTACAGATGAAGAATCTCCCGAGCTTTCAACACAGAGGCCCCGTCTTTAAAAATGTCTTGCAATGGCAGCACCGCTTTTGCAGATTCCTAACCGGCGGTCAAAATCTTATCAGTGAAAGACATACCATCTCCAACCATGCGTGGACGAAGGAGTAAACCCCTAGCTTCCCGCGATGTCGAACTTACGGTGGATGCGTCGAGTAGCTGCATTATCCGCGGGAATTTACATCTGTCGTAAAAAGAAGGTCTTTTGTGGATACCGAAGACCTCAAGCACGTGCAGATCTAGCCATGAGGTGAAATAATGCATTGAGAAGTTGGCGGGCTGCACCCCTGGCTCAGTGGTATCCACTGCCAAGATGAGGCCGTGATATAGGTGGGCTAACCCAGCAATCCCGATGGCCACTTGTATCCCGGCAACCATTCGATGCGCGGGGTAGAAAACAGATGGCCTCATGTAGCGAGGGTGCATGGGAAGCGCGTACCAGCTTAACCATAAACCGAGAAACCCTAAAAGAACGCTTCCTTATTGACGCCCGGAGCGGCAATTTCCGAAAAAAGGACGATCGCGGCGTTGGGAAGGAAGAAGTCCTTTTGATCGGCTTCCAATATTGGCCGGCGATCTAAACCAAAGCCGAAAGGATCGTCAAGTTTAGCAAACTTTTCACCTTGGCGCGACAAGACTTCCGCACGGAGAAAACGAGCGATAAAATCCGTAAAGGTAACCCCCCGGTCTCCGGATTCGAGAAAGAGGCTTTCATACATATTCAACACCTTTATCAGACTTGGGAACTGGTGTTGAATGGCGTTCTCTGGGGTAAGACCCATTACCCTTGGTTTGGTAGCAAAAATATACTCATCCGGAGGAAGAAGCTCCTTGTAGTTGTCTCCCTTAACGGGTAAACCGGAGACCTTGACAAATTCCTCTAAGGAAATGGAGACTTCTCGATCCAGTAAGAGGAAGGTGTGGGTCGGAATATTCTATTGCTCTAAAAACACCTTGATTCACCATGTGGGAGGTGCAGAATACTGGAACAAGGAAGCATAGATCGCAGGGTACAATCCGAGCTTCATCAGCTGTGACTTCTTCGCCGACAGGATATATCGGGCCCACTGTAAGTATCTGGGCGGGTGGCAGGGAGTTAGTCTTATGTTGTAGGGCTGTCCCCAAGGGCGCGATTCACCCTGGCATATTCGCCGTCCTAAAGTATCCAAAGCTGCCGGCGGCTGCACGGGTATCGCGGTCATAGAAGGCCGAAGGAGACCTTCTGAAGTCCAATTTACCTCCTCCATAGTATAATTGATCGGGGGTGCATCTGCATAAGGGATCGCAGAGATAGGCTCCGAGGGTGTCGCACAAGAAAAGCTCCGGCGGCCTCTGATAATTTGATCATACCATCTACCCCATAGGTGAAGATTCTTATGCTTCGGGTCATAGTCTTTGATCAGCGCAAGAACCTCTCGGTCTACGGGCGCTTCAGGAAATCCTCCTTCTGAGCGGACGAACGTGAAAGAAGCGTCGAAAGACATAGTACCTGCACGGAAAAGAATAAATTTTCAGCCGCCAATGCTACAATTTAAGTCCTGTCACTAGGTACTTTAAATCGGTGCCACACTGCAATGCAGTGAAAAGGGACCAAAGGGACCCACATAATCCAGACGACATTGCATTATTAATAAAACAGTCTCATCATTTGATGAGACTGCCATTAAATGAGGAAATCCTCAATTGATTCTCATTTAATAAGAATTCCTCGGGCCAGGAAGTAAATCTCCCCTTGAGAGCAGTGCTCTGTGACAGAGTGACCCCTGTCAAACTCCAATGATGAAGGAATAAAATTTCTCAAGAGCCTGGCTCTGTAAAAATGATGGAAAAATCCATCAGAAAAATTGAAATCAATTTTATATATATTAAAATTTTGAGATCTTCAAGATTTATGAACAAACTCTAAAGAGTTCTTCATGAGCAAAGCTCTGTTCATTCGTGGGCTAAGAAACCCCAAGAAAGATCTCTTTAGATCTATGGGTTCAAGAGAGCAAAGCTCTATTAATGGAACCCTAAAAGGGTTTTCTTTAGATCAAAGATCTATGAAGAGCAAAGCTCTGTTAATGGGTAAAACCCTAGATTATTAAAACGTCTTTTAAAAAAGATTTAATCTTTACCTAAGCTTGTCAGAGTTCTGTCCTTAAGAAAGTTCTTAAAATGAAGAGCTATGCTCTGTGGGAGAATAAAAATTCTCAGAAAACAAGAAGAAGATGAATAGAAATCATCTCAAGGGCCAAGGGTCCTATTTATAGGCACTGGGTGCCGTTTCAACTTCTAACTTGATCTAATGGTGGAGATGTTGCCACTGCTGCACTTAGGTGTGAGCCACGTGAGCGCAACGGTGGTGGGGGCATTTGTTTTCCCCAATCAGAGCAAAGCTCTGTTTAAAATTCAAATTTTGAAATGAAGCAACGCTTCAGAAGTAGCGCCAAGTGCGCTGCGCCCTAAGTAGCGCACCACGCGCAAAGCACGTGTGCGCTAGCGCTAGGTGCGCTGTGCTCTAAGCAGCGCACCACGTGTAAGACACGGATGCGCTAGCGCTGAGTGCGCTGCGCTATAAGTAGCGCACCACGTGCAAAGCACGTGTGCGCTAGCGCTAGGTGTGCTGCGCTTTAAGTAGTGCACCACGTGCAAAGAACGGGGTGCGCTAGCGCTAAGTGCGCTGCACTCTAAGCAGCGCACCACGTGCAAAGCACGGGTGCGCTAGCGCTGGAACTAAAAGCTCCCCACCGTCAGATCAAAGATCTAATAATAATGATAAATCATTAATTAATCAGAATTAAATTCTGTTAAGGAAAGATTTCTCAAAATCTTTCCAAATAACAAGATTGTGCTCTGTAAATCAGAGCACCGTTGGATCAATGATCCAATGGTGATTAAAAATCACCAAAACACAGAATAAATTCTGTATGGAAAGATTTCCCAATCTTGTTAATAACAAGAAGATTACCTTCTGTAAATCAGAAGCCCTTGGATCAAAGATCCAACGATGGGAAATTCCCCAAATCAATTGGAGAAAAGATCTTCTTAACTGATTGAACTGATCAGCTTGCCCTATATAAAGGCCCCTAGACTTCAAGTCTCAATATACAGAAGCATAAAGAGAAACCTCCCCATAAACTTTAGAAGATCTCAGAAAAAAGAGCCAAGCTCTCGACAGAAGAACTTCTTTTCTTCAAGGTAAAAGAACAGAGAGATGAAATCATCTCATAATTAAAAAGAAGAATTTATTTCTTTTTCTCAGATCATAGATCTACAAAGACCAAGGACTTTTACAAAGAGATAAAAAGATCTCATCATAAAAAGAAGAACATAATTCTTCTCACAGATCATATATCTATAAGACAAATTGTCTTTCAGAGATCATCTCATCATAAAAGGGGAGAATAATTTAATTCTCTTGAGGATCACAGATCCAAAAAGGCAAAGCCTTTCAATAAAGTAAGAACTTTTGTTCTTAGGATCTTGAGACAAAGTCTCTTCTAAGGGAGAATTTATTCCCAGATCATAAAATTGATCAAATGTGCTTCTGTGCTCTTGGACTGGTGCTCAGCGCCAAGCGCACCACGTGTCATTCACGTGTGCGCCACTCAACAGTTAGCTCTTTGCGCTCTTGAACCAGCGCACTGCGCTCATGGACTGGCGCTCAGCGCCAAGCGTACCACGTGTCACTCACTTGTGCGCCACTGAACTAATAGCGCAATGCGCTCATAAATTAGCACAATGCGCTCATTATCTGGCGCTTAGCGCCAAGCGCGCCACGTGTCATTCATGTGTGCGCTACTTGGCAGAAGCGCACTGCGCTGTTTGACTGGCGCAAAGCGCCAAGCGCACCACGTGCTCCTCACGTGTGCGCTGATAGAACATAAATTGTTCTTTAATAAGCCCCAGAGCTATGATGAATGCTTAGCATTCAATAAAAGACAGAAATATTGTCAAAACTCAAGTCAATGCTTGGCAATGTTACAAGGGCCAAGCCCAAACAAATGCTCAACAGCCCAAAATAAATGTTAAACATTTTAACTTGATTGGACTTAGCCCAAGACTGGCCATAAGTCCTCAACCCAGATTCAACTGAGCCTATGTGCTCATAATTTAATTGATTGACCTTAGTCCCAAATTGGACTACAGATCCCAACCAAAATTGGTTCAAGGGTATATCTCTTTACTCCTCTGATATTTGTCGTTGTAATCCTTCAACGTTTTCAGAGAGGTGACGGGTCCCGACAACAAAACATTTCATAGACTATGACGTCTTTAAACTGGACTGTGGGCTCTTTAAACCCATAGACTATAATGTCCTTAACCTCGGACTGTGGGGTCCTTAAGCCCATAGACTATGATGTCCTTAACCTCGGACCGTGATGTCCTTAAACTAACGATGGACCACCATGTCCTTAAACTAGTAATCGACCGCAATGTCCCTAAACTAAACAATAGAGCCCAAATGCTCTTTTGTTGGATCTAAATGATACCGTTGAGTTGATCTTAGTCTAAAATTAGACTAATGTATCCTCAACGAACGTTTAAGTTGATCTTAGTCTCAAATGAGACTAACGTATCCTCAAACCCAACCCAAACCCCAAATCTAAGAAGATACGGATTTGGACTAATCCCCGCCCTACGGGCGACAATATAAATTAGTCTCCGTATACAATCCACGGGCAACCAAAAATAAAACAAACACCCACGACACGAAGTGACCATCTGGAGAAGGAGAAAGTGGTTACCGTGATGCGGTAGCGTAATTAACTGCAGGGGCTTGCGCCTGCAGGGAAGAGCGTCCCCACAATCAAAAACCCCTCAAACGAGGGGGAATCTGACGAAGTCTGCTACATCGGCCGCATCCGTCTAAACCTTCGATACATGGTGTCATAAATCAACTTGGCATCTTCGTGGACAGATAGCACCGATTAGCATCTGCCCCGAATTCAGGCAAGACGGACCTGCGCGGTCGCGTCTCCGTGTTTGGCGGGGAACAGGGGAACTTTCCCTTACCCTTTTTTTATAAGGGAACAAATCCCCCCCAGTGTTGCTCTCACGTGGCTTGCACGTGAGTCCAACGCTGTCTGCTTTTACAGCCGTTGGATTGCTTAGGGGAATGGGAAGATGAACCGCTCCCCATCATGTCTTATAAATGCGGGGGTTTTGTCCTCTGGGGTGAACACTGTTCTTTCGTCTTCTTCCCTGCTTATATTCCTTGAGAATTTAATTCTCTTCTTCAGAGCTTAGTTCTCTGCCCTCTAAAATTTCAGAGTTAAACTCCTTCAAAGCTTTTTCTTTGGTAAGGATTATGAACGGAACCCCCCTTTTTTGTTTTTGCCCTGGATTTTAAATCCATCGACAAAGCATTGCTCTTTTCTTGAATTGATTTCTTAAAGATCCAAATCAAACACATTTTTTGTGTTTTTTTTGTTTTCTTTTGTTTTTGTATACTCTGAGGTCTTGAATCAACGGGGATTGTTAACCCTCTTCTTAGGGTTTTACCCTGTCATCGATCTTTAAGGATCCTTGGAATTTAATTCCAACTTCATCGCCTCCTTTCCATAGGGGTTTTCTAGGATTTAATCCCTTTATTAAAGGAATTTAATTCCGTGTTTACAGAGCTTAGCTCTGAGAGACTCAGACATTTTTGGGAATTTTATTCCCTATTATTCTCGAGTATTTCAGGGTTTTAATGCCTTTAATGCAGATTTGAAACAGAACTCGTTTTAAGAGTCATTTAACTTTACTGTTTACTTGATGAGAATCCTTTTTGACTCTCACAATGATTATTTTGCCTCATCATTGGTAAGTCGTTATTTAGATTTTGTGGGATCCATTGGTTTTGCAGGCAGTGGTCCCTTCACATCACGGTTTTCTTTTCTTTTATTTTATTTTACCTTATTATTTATTATTATTCTTTTTAAATGGGTTTTTCTTTTCTCTTATTTCAGGAACGATGGCCTTGCTTCCTGACTTTCCTTACGCTCGCTCAGAAGTCGCTTTTCCGCAATCGCCATCGGACGAGAAGGTTATGGCGATGATCAGGGCATATGAAAGGGACCATACTAGTCTTCTCTTGTGGGGAACGTGGTATGATCATATCATCATGGGCCGCCGTACTTTTACCTGCGAAGCGCCGACAGAACCCGTCCGCCCTATATCATTGATGGAACGCCCACGGACTGCTTATGCGGTGGAGGCGACTAACTGGACTCCTACGAGCCGACTCGAGCCGTCAACGACCGGGATACCCAACCAACCCATGGTGGCCATTGATATTCTGGGGCGCTGAATATATCAGGGTGAAGCTCAACCCTAGGAGCAGGTTTATAAGGTAGGCGTTACCCCCCGCCACCCAGTAGGCGTTACCCCCCGCCACCCAGTAGGCTACCTTCTCTAGGCTTGATATATTCTCTTCGCCCAACGCGCACGTCTGCAGAAGGTTGGGCTGTACCAAGCAGTGTATGCGTCGTTATTTAATTATCACGTCTCTCACGTCTGGTGGGTTAAGGCTTTCTTGAATCAATGGAATCTTCCCACCAACACGTTCCTTCTAGGGGATCGAGAGGTCTCGATTTCACTGGAAGAGTTTCGCAAGATCTCCGGATTGACGATTAGGGGAGAGCACTATAAAGAGTTATTGCCTCCTGATGAGTATGTGTTTGATATGGTGCCCGCTATGCTTGATGGCCTGTCGACTGAGAATGCCGTTCGTCACAAGTACCCGAGTCTAATCAAGACCCCGGGTATCTTTGAAAAGCCGTTCGTGTCATCGGAAGGGCAAGGTGTCACCTTTGACACCTTTATTGCTTGCTTCCTTCACGAGGACGTCTTATCCAAAAAGGCTTTAAAATTCGCGAAAATTGAAGACCCTTTTAGATTCGGGCTGAGGAAACCGCCAACCAAAGAAGAAGACCTGCCGCAGTTCTACATTCCAAACTTATCGACCGTATATTTCGATCCGATCGCGGCCCCTGGCATGGACGAAGAAACTTTCTTCGTCGGTTTTATCAGTCTTTGGCTCAGCTGGTTCGCCATGCCGATGCATCGCCGCTTTATGAGAGCCTCCATTTTTTATCCTGCTCATCGCATAGCTGGAGGAGCACGATTAGCTGTTGGCGTCGCGGGGTTGTCGTATCTATATCATGGGTTAAGCGTTGCGGCTAATACTTCGAAGCCAGGTGCGGAGACCGTGAATTTCTCCCTCCACTCCTTCACGTCATGGATCGAGATGCACGTGCTAGGAGCGTTCGCTGCGCACCGGCGACCGGATTTTTACAATTCATATACCTTCCCGCGGCTCATGAGGTTGGTTGATGCCTCCGCTCCCGATCTGACCCAGTTAGGGGCTCTTCGCGTTCTGCTGAATCCGTACTCAAATGAAGGAGGAATGGTGTCCAGAGATTGAGTCCTTTCCGCTCCAGCGGGGCCCGTTCAACAGTTGTTTGATTTTTCTAAGGGTGGGGTCCCGTCTTTGAAACCAAAAGAGGTCATGCACCTATACTCGATCAGGCCAGGGTATCTGGTGTTCCACCGGAATAATGCTGTCCTCTTTATGTGGTATAATCCATACCGCTTCGCCCAACAGTTAGGCTACGACCAGGCATCCCTCTCGAGGCATTTTCAGTCGAGCCTGCTCTCTCCTTGGTGGTTACTAGTGACGTAATTCACCATTTCATGTGGTTAAACACTGGCTCCCTCTTCATGATCCCGGAGTCCGACTATCTCCCGAGACCTGTAGGGTCCTTTAAAGGTTGGTATCGCCATCGGGTCGGCCCCGTCATTGCAGAGGAGAGACGAGTGCTTTTCGAGGGTAGAGCTTCTATTCCATCTCAGGTCACCAACGCCCCATTGCGGTCGCGGTCAGTGGTTCGCCCTCCACTGAGGGATAGCGGTTTGGTGCTTATCCCTAAAGCCACAGAAATAGAATCGACCTCTCGCACTGCTGGCATGCCGGTGCACGCTAGAGCCCAGGCAGAAGTTCCTGATAAAGCACCCGTGGTGGTGTCATCAAAGGGTGATACTGAAGGCAAAGTTGGGCAACGCCGCGCCAAAGCACCAAGAGGGAGGAAGCGCTCCTCCACTAGCGTTAGCACAAGCTCTAAGAGGAGAAAGAAATCGGTCACCAACCTACTCGACACTCTGCTTGAATCCGAGCCATTTATTCAAGACGAGCCGATATCTATGCAGGAGCCGGACGACGATCTTCTCTTTCCTGATCCGTCTGCTGAGGAGGCCGCGCAGTTGCCGAGGCTTTAAGGCACTCACAAGATGAGACTGAAAACATGTGCGCCCCGAAGAAAGCTTACCCACGTTGTATTCTACGACGTTGACCCATCATCACGGAGGGTACACATGGGTCCTATGTTAATGGAAGAAGAACGGGCCCTTAAACAGCCCATCTCTGTTGCTTCCGAAGATGAGCTTGCACTAAAGACGGGTAGTCATTCATTTGCGCTTGAAGCATGGTGAGCGTATTTAATGAGAAAAGAACAACGGCTCGAAAAAGCAATACTTCAAGCTTCCTGGCGTATTGGTATGCGTATTTTTTGCGTCCTTCTTTTGGTGAGTAATTTGCATTACTTTTATGTCTTCTTATTTTTGCGAAAACTTTGCAGGGACTTCTACAGCGGAAGTGGATTCGAGTCCATATCGAGCCATGGCTGCGGACTCTATGAATATCTCCCGTGACGCACTGGCGGGTGTAGAGGAGATTGCTGAAGCTGCTACCCTTGCTGTGGAGTTCCCGGTGGCGGCTTTTGTCCCTTCAGCTTCTACTCCGCCAGCAGAGGTGGTCTTGTCGGCCATAGGTCCCATGACTATTTCTAGTGACGTACCGGATGGTGTGGAAGAAGTTGCCGAAGCTGCTATCCCTCCAGTTCACGGCGGGCGAAACATCGAAGGTAATCTTCCGCATATACACATTTTGTTTAACGACCTCTCCTTTATCTGAACTTTCCCTTCCCTCAGAATTGCAAGAGCTGTCGGCTTCCATCGTGGATCTTTCCCTAAGGGAAACCTTCCAGTGATTGCTTGACATGGCAGCCCTACTAGCAATACCTCCACAAAGCATAGTACTCTCTTCTGGCCAAGGTTGGTGTTCTTTTACCCTTTTTGTTTTATATTTTTATAATAATGCTAATATGCCCTTCATTTTAAACCACGGTTCTAGAAGCCGACGACGAAGTCGAGATTCTTGATGGACCTGGGGATCTCTCAAACCTACCTGCCATGACTGTGGGTAAGTGACGCTTTATCTTTGGCATCGTTCTGTTTACTCTATGTTTGGAAATACAACTGACCGTACGTAAATCTTTACTGGTTTTCCAGCCCTGACCCCATTAGAGTCTTGGATACCCATGCTACCAGGCCCTTACGCCCGACGTATATATGAAAGGTTGGAAAAATAGAGCGTTTACTCACTGGCGGATCTTATTGAAGATCTTCGTGCCGGTTCCTTTGTTGCGGCCGAAGAATTTGAAACTGAAGCCAACGCTTCCTTGTCTGTTCTCGCCACCTATCATTACGAAGCATTGGTACGTGCCTGGGTTGAGTACTGTCGCCGAGTGGAGTCCTGCCAAAATTGGCTTGAGTGCATACACCTTCCCTCCGACATCTTAACTGTAAAAGCGAGCCTGCGGGGATGGATCGAACGGAGTGCATCCAATCTCGAGTCATGCGAGTGTTGGGGTCGAAAATTACACCTCGGTTGACCAAGTCAAAGTCAACCCTAAGTAAGCGTGCCTAAGCCCAGATCAAGTGGGCCCATGCCCAAGTCGAGCCCTACGGCCGGCCTACCCCATGCCAAAATGAAATCATGTAATAAATAATTTTAATGTAATTTTTTATGCAAGAATGTAAGAAAAATGGGCATAAAGCCAAATTTTTGTAAAGCCTATGGCTCATGTGCAAAAGAAATGAGCACATGATGCATGGGATGGGCAAAATGTCATTTTGTAAATCCCAAGAGGCTATATGTAAAGTTGTAAGCCTATATAAGGTAGCATGATAATGAAATAATAAGAGAATTCATTCCCTCCAAAAGTTAGGGTTTTTGTGCCTCCTTCTCCTTCCTCAAGGTTCTAAACCTTCTCCTTTTTTTTAATTAAATCAAGAGTTTCACTATTCCTTTTCCAAAAAGAAATAGTTTTTCACCATAAAACTCTTGAAGGGGAACACAGATTTTCCATCAAATCTTCAAAAGGGGAGATTTTTAAATCTCACCCCCTTTTCTCCAAGATCCAGCCAACAGAGAGAAGGAAGAAGGAGAACCATCTCCAAAAATCCCACTTTGGGGATGATCCGAGACTTAGGAGAGGATCCAGGGCTTAGGAGAAAAGAAAGGGGTCCCCTTTGATCATCTTCAAAGATTTCTGGGAGTTTAACTCCATTTCTCAAAATCTCCGAGATTTTACCTCCATAAATAAAATTCTTTTAGGAGTTTAACTCCATTTAAAATCTTTTGGAGTTTAACTCCACAAATCAAACTCTTTTGGGAGTTTAACTCCCCTCAAGATCCTTCCAAGAGTTTAACTCTTAATTTTGGGGCTAAGCCCCTTTTTTCTGTAGGAGTTTAACTCCCGATCACGTGCCAGGCGTGTGAGGCGCTGGCGCCCAGCGCCCACGCGCCTCTCACGTGGCCCGTGGGCATGCAGCGCCCACGTGCCGCACGCATGGCCCGCTGGCGCCCAGCATTTGTTCACACCATAATATTGTATTATTATATTCCCCATTCTTATTCGTTTTATAAATAAACAGGTGCTTTTGACACATGTCTGCTACATATTATAGGTTACAGGTTCTTGGACAGAAAACAGTGAAAATGATGAAAAGACGATGCAAAAGTGGCCTTTGACCAACAAACAGAAGACTCTTGATCAAGCCTACATCAAAAATAAAATTCACAAAGTACAAGGCAATGCAAGGTCCAAGATTACAAAGCGAACGGTTAAAAGTCCACCGCAATTGTTCACTGGAGATCTGGAAGAAACATAGAAGCTATTTTAATAAAAGAACCAAATAATAAGGAAGCCCAAAGACAGAAGAGCCAACAAAGGAAATTTCAAGGCCTAATACTTCCTTTTAAAGAGACAGAGACATAAAATTTTACCAAAGCTTGGAGTCTACTTTGACTAGGTCTTCCTAAGGATATTTTGATAAATGTAGACGCGCGAATCAATTGTAACCTAGGGTTTCCTATCCTCTATAAATAGGAACTCTAAATCATTGTAAAGGCTATGCCTCCATGTGCCTCTTTTTATCAATAAAATTTAGATTTCTTTTGGAGAGCATCGATGCCTCTTTTCATTTCAGAAATTCAGATCTGACAAGTCTTGTGTTGATGTTTAGAGAGATCCATCTGTAAAGTAAGTAATTAATTTCAATTCTTACCCTAGGTAATTTTTCATTCTCTGCCCTAGTATAAATTTAATTCCTTGCCCTAGTTAGATAGTTAGATCTTTAATTCAATTGCCCTAGATTAATTTAGTTTTTAGATTTAATTAATCCATTCACACCGTTCGTAATTAACTCGTAAGAGCGACTAGGAAATTCACAACATCCCTGTGGACCGACCCGTACTCATCGGCTAGCTGCAAAGCGACGCCGTTCTTGATTGCGGTCAATAAATAGTTTTTCACACCAATCAAATGGCGCCGTTGCCGGGGATGGCGTGTTATTTCCTTTTTGCAATTTTGGGTTAATCTAAAATTAAAAAAATCATAAAAATCTGAAAGAAAAAAATATAAAAATTTATCATTTTTTTTATTTTGTGAAGGGTATCTTTGTTTGAATTTTGCAGGATCTACAATCAAGTTCGGATCTGGAAATCTTCAGAGATCAAAACAGCAAATATCAAATCTGAACAAACAGAGGAATATCACAACAGACAACAGAAGAAATTAGGAGGACCGAGTCAACAAGTCAACTGCGCTGATCTGGTGAGAAAAAAAAACCTGCCGAAGCCACCAACCTGCGGCGGATCCGCGGTCGGAGGCGGAAATTCGCGGCAGTTCCGCGGTGTAGGCGACAGATCGGTTCCCCCCAAAAAAGGCAGAAGCACGGTAACAAAAAAAGTTGGCGGTGAAGAGGCGGTTTGAGGTCCTATTTCTATCTCTTTGGAACAGTTAGGAGCTGTCTAGCTGACCTAGGTAGCCCTAGATCTAGGCCTGATTGTGCATTTTTGGTTGATCGAAAGTGTGTCTTAGCCCTTAATCGAAAATCTTTTTTGCAAAAAGTTCCAAACAAATAAAAAAAAGGAAAAAAGAAAAAATCTTTTATAGAAACTTGCAAAATTTTGCCGCTAAGAAATCCTTGCACCACCCAACCTTCTTTCTTTTCCCCTTTCTTCTAACATGGGTAACCCACATCATAAATCACTTTCCGAATTTTGGTATCCCGAACCTAATTTTGCGTCGTATGTCAATTGTTTCGGTCAATTTAAGGAAGATCCCTCCGTGCCAAAAATATCCTTGAAAGATCAAATAGAAGCGTCTAGGAGAAACAGTTTGACGTTGCAGCCCACTTTGTGTCAACCATGTCCACTTTTACCATCTTCGTACGTTGATACCACTTTTTCGAGTCCAGCTGTAACTCCTAAACCGATGTCCATTGCTGAGCATATTGCTCAATCTCGTAGCCGATCTTTCACCCCTCTCCACACATATAGTTCTAGGGATCAACAATTCCATTCACATTTTTATCCACATGTTGACCCTACTCCTGTCCAACCATCCAATTCCTACCAGTCCTGCCCGACTTTCCCACCTTCACTAGATATTGCCTCTACACAGCCATTTGGGAGTTTCACGTATCCAAACAGTCTTGAATCTTTTACCGAAACCCCTCCACAACCCATGTCTAGTTTGGAACAGTCGTTGGAGGCTTATATTGCAGCAACAAACAAAATGGTGAGGAATGTGGATGTGTCCGTAGCCGCCCTTATACAATCTAGTGAACCGGTCGCTAGTTTCTAACTAGCTTCAAATTTTTCAATGTATGAGGAGGCGGTTGGACAAAGTGAGATTTTGAGAGGAGCGAGTGAGTTCTACACATTCCCAAATCAAACCTACCCATACCCAATTGAAGCCCACAACTCCGGTTTTCCATCGATTGTCCCAAATACTTCACCAGTTGAAAATAAAAACGAGTTGTGTGACTTTGTAGTGCTTGATTTGCCAAATTGTGAAGAACCCCTTTCGAGTGAAACCACACCTAATCCGTTTGACCTTTACACGTCCACTCTAGAACCTAAATTGATAAATATCTATGCTTTTGATGAGGTGTCAGAAAAAATAGATTTTCACTTAATTGAGGATATAGACGCCGGGAAAATTTCGGATGATGAACCTGTCGATTTGATTGAAATTTTATGTCCAAGTCATCATCCCGAGTCATTAAATATTTCTCCCGAATTTCATATGCGTCTTGATTTTGATGATAATGGCATGGATGAGCTAAATATTGAGGAGAATTATGAGTATAGTATTGAGGAGAGTATTGGGGATAATATTAAGGTTGAACTATTTTTGTTTGATGTGTCGGATTTTCCAATTCATCCTCTTGAACCTTTAACTAAACCACCCTCCCTCCTTTCCATCGTTTCGACCACGCCAAAGATCACGCTTGAAGACTGTGAGCTTGAAAAATTTTCCTTTGAATCTGACACAGTTCTCACAGCCGATAACACTTACGAGTGTTTCACTTTTTCGAACGATATTGATGACTCACCGCCCGAGTTTGAGTCCTTTGAATTTTCAGATGAGTTAGTTGAACCATCAGACTCGGTTGCCTACAGTCGTTTCGAACCATTGTTGGAATCTTTCCAGTTCGAGACAGTTTACTATGGTGAGAATGAGACTATCCCTAATTCACTCCCTTTCGTCTGTCCTATCGTTCCGACCATGCAAGAGACTGTTACGCTTTCATCTCCAATACCAAGTTCGACGCACCCATGTTTTCTTGCGAATCTTAAAGGATTTGACCCCATTTCACGACGAGTTGATAGATTAGCACAATCACTTTTAACACTTCGGTCATCACAAATTGTGCCAATTTATTCACTCGATTTACACCCTTAAGATCGTGCTACACTTCTTTCTCTTTTCCGCCATTCTTCTCCTCCGCCGAGACCATATTCCACTCTTCTTCCCATTCGGTCTCGTGTGCTTCTCATTTCTTTTCTTTCCACCCCATTCTTTCAGCAACCCTACCATTACCACGATAAGATTTTTGAATGGTTGGTGCTCACCTTTGGCTTATGCAAGGCCTTGTTTAGTTTGGGGAGGACTTTGTTGTATATATGTATATATATATTTTTTTCTTTTTCTATAAAAAATAAAAAAATAAATTTCAAAACAATAAAAATTCAAAATTTATTTATTTATAAATAAATAAACAGGGGAGTGCCGACAATTTTGACCCTCTTGGTGTAGCATGACAGTGAGGACACTGTCAAGTTTAAGTTTGGGGGTATGCTCGGTACGTCTTCTTCCTTCGCATTCATATGTATATTTTTGCATTTGCATATTTATTTGAAAACCCATAAAAAATTGAAAAATTTCAAAAATTATAAAAATTAATGTATTCAATTTTGGCCTTATTTGACTTAAGTTCGACAGATAGGTTAACTAGTTAGGAACAACTAGATCTTAGACTTAGTAAATTAAAAACCCTAAATAGAACCTTTCTTAAAGTTTAACGGTAGAATGTATATGTCTTTGTAGTTTATTTAGAAATAGGCAAATTTTGAGTCCACTTCTTGGGATAAGTCGAAACGAAGGAAAATTATTGATAGTTTTATTAGAGTATGAGTTTGAAAAATAATTTCTAGCTTAAGTTTAGATTCTGAAAATGTATACCCTACAAATTGCACAAACACGCACCTTGAAACTTGGAATAGTAGATGAGACCTTGAAATGCTCTTGTCTAAAGTCTTTAGTACAATGAAAATAAAAGAAAAAAGTGAATAAAGAGAAAAAAAAATGAACACTGGTTTTTATGATTACTTAAGGCTAAAAAAATAGAAAAATATTTAGCGAGGGTGCTTCATCACCTAGTGCCTTAGACCAACTGGTTTGGGAGTCACTGCTAAAGCCTTGGGTGTTGCAAGACTAGGAATTACGCTTTAATGTGCAAACACATCTTGTAATCGGTCGTTGGTACCTTAAGAAGTATTAACGGTCGCATAAAGGATGTGTAAGCAAAATTCAATTAAAAATTCACCAATTAATAAGTACTTTGGACAACGGACAAGAGTATGATTGCTTGATTTGAATTTCCAAGTGTGAGGGTGATATATACACACACGTGGGGATATGTGATTAAAGTTTAGATAAGAGAGAGGAGTGAAGAATAGAACTTGTATCTTTAATAGAGTTGATAAAAATTCCTAAGTGGAGATGGAACCCTAGAAGGAAAATTTAAGAAATGCCGAAAGTTAAGTAGGTCTGCAGAACATATATAATCTTAAGTTAAATGATGAGGAAGTGTGAAGAATATGGGTGGATAATTTACAAGTCGACGATAATAGAATTCCTTGTTAGAAAACCTAATTGGAGAATTAAACTCGAAAAAGCCAAATTGGTAGGATTTTGTGCGTGTAATCCGCTGAAAATCCTCAGGAGACAACACTCCTCCTACTAGGGACATCTAGAGATTTAACGGCTTGTTGTACGAGCTCAGTGCAATCGCGTTTCCCTGCGAAAGTGCGGTTAGGTTTTTTTTGTCGAGAATAAAAATAAGTTTGCTCGAGGATGAGCAAAACATAAGTTTGGGGTGTGTTATTATATTCCCCATTTTTATTCATTTTATAAATAAATAGGTGTTTTTGACGCATGTCTGCTACATATTACATATTATAGGTTCTTGGACAGAAAACAGTGAAAACGATGAAAAGACGATGCAAAATTGGCCTTTGACCAACAAACAGAAGACTCTTGATCAAGCCTACATCAAAGATAAAATTCACAAAGTACAAGGCAATGTAAGGTCCAAGATTACAAAGCGAACGGTTAAAAGTCCACCGCAATTGTTCACTGGAGATCTGGAAGAAATATAGAAGCTATTTTAATAAAAGAACCAAATAATAAGGAAGCCAAAAGACAGAAGAGCCAATAAAGGAAATTTCAAGGCCCAATACTTCCTTTTAAAGAGACAGAGACATAAAATTCTACTTTGACTAGGTCTTCCTAAGGATATTTTGGTAAATGTAGACGTGTGAATCAATTGTAACCTAGGGTTTCCTATCCTCTATAAATAGGAACTCTAAATCATTGTAAAGGCTATGCCTCCCTGTGCCTCTTTTTATCAATAAAATTTAGATTTCTTTTGGAGAGCATTGATGCCTCTTTTCATTTCAGAAATTCAGATCTGACAAGTCTTGTGTTGATGTTTGGAGAGAGCCATCTGTAAAGTAAGTAATTAATTTCAGTTCTTGCCCTAGGTAATTTTTCATTCTATGCCCTAGTATAAATTTAATTCCTTGCCTTAGTTAGATAGTAAGATCTTTAATTCAATTGCCCTAGATTAATTTAGTTTTTAGATTTAATTAATCCATTCACACCGTTCGTAATTAACTCGTAAGAGCGACTAGGAAATTCACAACATCCCTGTGGACCGACCCGTACTCACCGGCTAGCTACAAAGCGACTCCGTTCTTGATTGTGGTTAATAGATAGTTTTCACACCAATCAGCGCCCACGCGCCACTCACGCGTCCTTAGGACGCTCCTCACCCCACTTTTTTTTATACACTCCACACTCAAAATACGTTCCCTGTTAGAAAAAATTTCTAATAGGGCGTTGTCCCGCATCTCGCAAGGGGTATGCTATCCCTCTTGACCCCTAGCCCATTATCCGGGTAGCGGAACCCCCGTAAAACTCTGTGGGGCTCCCGATATATCCAAAACCCCTTCAAAACACAACACCGCACATTGAGTTCGCATGACCTGTTTTACCCGTCAATCGGAGGTTCCCTCGCTCCAAAGGCGAGGGGTAATTAACGGCAGCTTAGTCCGTGGCTGTCAGTGATTCGGATCCTCAAAATCAATAAACCACAGCTTACCTTAGGCATGGGGAATGTGTAATGCGCCTGACAAGCGACGCGTATTCCCATCTCAATGGGGTGACGAAAAACACCCTACAGCAAGAAGAGGCTCAACCGGAAGTTTTCGGAGAGGGAGTTGGCTTCAAACGCTTTCGGGGAACTTCAGGCCCAGCTTACTGCCAAGACCACCCGTGCGTACGAAATTTGGCGGGTGCTTCAAGAAGCCATTACAGAGGTGGTGGCTCTTGGCAAAGCTGTTATTTTTACTTGTGAGATGGTTGAAGCCTATAAGGTCGTCGAGAAGGAGCTCGAGAGTCGGTTTGCTTCATACCAGACTCAACGGGCCTAGGTAGGGACCCGTCTTGCAGCACTGATGAAGCTTGAAGCTGAAGTCCAGCGGAAGAACGATGAACTTACTGGCCTGTTGAACCGTCCGCCGATTTAAAAATTTTTGTCGCTGTGTATTCTCCCTCTTTTTTTGTATTCATTAATAAATAAGAGTATCTTGTATTCATTTTGATTCATGAATAAAAGGCATGTTTCTCTTTTTACTATTCATTCATAAATAAGAGTATCTTGTATTCATTTTGATTCATGAATAAAAGACATGTTTTATTTCATACTGGCATTTCTCTTTTCTTCGATATCTTGATTCGGTGTGAAGTAGTTTATATACTCATTTCGGAGTTTGTAGTTTATTCACTCATCCCGGAGTCTCTAGTTTATGAACTCATTTCAGAGCTTGTAGTTTATTCACTCATTCCGGAGTCTTTAGTTTATGGACTCATTTCGGAGTTTGTTTAGTTTACCTCACTTAGGCTTGCAGGCAAACTTGCCCTAACGCATGGATAACCCCTGCTCTTTACGACAGATGTCCATTAGGTTTTGTGGTACTAGGGTTTTTGTCCGTCGTATCGTCGCATTGGCTGATGCATTCCCCGATATGCAGACTTTACGCTGCTGTCCGAGTGGCCCCGCGACTGTCATGTCTCTGATCCTTTCGGGGGCTGGACAAGACGTCTTCAAGTAATTTTCTTAGACAGTTTGACCGTCGAAAGAGCAAACGGTAGGAATTTTGACATGCTGCTTTTTACCTGAGATTAGGCTCAGTTTGGGAGCCCCGACGAGTCATAACCACTCCGCGCTGGTGTGGAATGATCTCCGATAGTCTTTCAGGTTTTATTTGAGTTGCCGTCAAGACCCTGACGCTAGGAATTTGGCCTCCGCTTCCTTTGTTGACACCATGTCTGCTGTAATGAAGCGAATGTCGAGGTGATCTCTAGGTTGCTTTGTGAACCGTCGAGACTTGAAACTAGGGACTTTGCTATGGCTTCGTTTTGTTTTGACCCTGGGGTTGCTTGTTGACGTCGCGTTTGCATCCTACTGGAGTGAGAAGAAACGCCGTTGTTGACACTGCATTTGCTGTAACGAGATGAGTGTCGAGGTGGTCTCTAGGTTATTTGTGAACCATCGAGACTTGGAACTAGGGACTTTGCCATGGATCTATTTTGTTGACGTCGCGTCTGCATCCTGTTGGAGTGAGAAGAAACGCCGTTGGTGACACTGCGTCTCCTGTAACGAGATGAGTGTCGAGGTAGTCTCTAGGTTGTTTGTGAACCGTCGAGACTTGAAACTAGGGACTTTGCCATGGCTCCGTTTTGTTTTGACCCCGGGGTCGCTTGTTGACGTCGCGTTTGCATCCTGCTGGAGTGAGAAGAAACGCTGTTGTTGACACTGCGTCTGCTGTAACGAGATGAGTGTCGAGGTGATCTCAAGGTTGTTTGTGAACCGTCGAGACTTGGAACCAGGGACTGTTGGGGTCAAAAATTACACCCCGGTTGACCAAGTCAAAGTCAAAGTCAAAGTCAACCCCAAGTCAGGTGGGCCTAAGCCCAGGCCAGGTGGGTCCATGCCCAAGTCGAGCCCCGCGGCCGGTCTCCCCCATGACAAAATGAAATCATGTAATAAATAATTTTAATGTACTTTTTTATGCATGAATGTAAGAAAAATGGGTATAAAGCCAAATTTTTGTAAAGCCCATGGCTCGTGTGCAAAAGAAATGAGCACATAAGGCATGGGATGGGCAAAATGCCATTTTGTAAAGCCCAAGGGGCTATGTGTAAATTTGTAAGCTTATATAAGGCAACATGATGATGAAATGAAAGGAGAGAGAATTCATTCCCCATCAAATCTCTAGGGTTTGTGCCTCCATCCTCACTCTCTCAAGTTCTTTCTCTTCCTTTTCATTTTTCAATTAAATCAAGAGCTTAGCTCTCTTTTTAAAAAAAAACTAAATAAAGTTTTACCATAAACCCACTGAAGGAGAATTTAACTCTCACATCCGATCGAAGAAAAAAAGGGGGTTAGATTTTCGCTACCTTCTTCTCCCTCCTCAAGGTCCAATTTGAGAGAGAGAGAAGAAGGGAAACCCACCTCCCAAGACTCTATCAAGAAAAGAAAAAAGGGTCTCTTTTTTTATCACCCAAGATCTAAATCTTGGAGTTTCAAGAGAACCCATTTTGGGTTTCTTCTTAAAAGAGAAAGGAGGAAATCTTTTGGAGTTTAACTCCACAAATAAAATTCTTTTGCAGTTCAACTCTATAATAAAAACTTTTTTTTGGGAGTTTAACTCCGAATAAAATTGTTTTGGGAGTTTAACTCCAAATAAATTTTTTTGGAGTTTAACTCCATCACAAATAAAAAAAGATTCTTTTTGAGCTCCTGCTCCCTCTCACATGAGGGAGAGGGGAGCTCCCACTAAGTGGGAGCTTTCCCTCCTTCTCACGTGAGGGGAAGGCTTCCAGTGGGAGCCCCTGCTCCCTTTCACGTGAGGGAGAGGGGAGCTCCTACCAAGTGGGAGCTTTCTCCCCTTTCACGTGAGGGAGAGGCTCCCCATTTAGTGGAGTTTAACTCCACATCAAATAAAAATCTTTTTGGAGTTGAACTCCATTTAAAATTCATTTGGAGTTTAACTCCACAATAAAAATTCTTTTGGAGTTGAACTCCACAATAAAATTTTTTTTGGGGAGTTTAACTCCACATTAAATTTTTTTAGGAGTTTAACTTCATTTAAAATTCTTTTGGAGTTTAACTCCACGATAAAAATATTTTTGGAGTTGAATACCATTTAAAATTCTTTTTGGAGTTGAACTCCACAATAAAATTCTTTTGGAGTTTAACTCCACATTTAAAATTCTTTTGGAGTTTAACTCCACAACAAAATTCTTTTGGAGTTGAACTCCATGTTGAAAAAAATTTGGAGCCCCCCTCACGTGATGGGGAGACTCCCACCAAGTGGGTGCCCCTGCTCTCTCTCACATGAGAGGGAAGGAGCTCCTACCAAGTGGAAGCTTTTGCCCCCATCATGTGAGGGGGAGGCTCCCACCAAGTTGGAGCTTTTTGCCCCTCACATGAGGGCGAGAAGCTCCCACTAAGTTGGAGCTTCTCCCCTCCTTCACGTGAGGGGGAGGATCCCATTTAGTGGGAGCCTCTTTCCCATCTCACGTGAGTGGGTGGGCCCTTTTCTTTCTTCTAATTCTTTTTATTTAAAACAAAGAGAAATAAATTATAAATAATATTTTTTTTAAAAAAAATGTTTTTTTTAAATATTTTATTATTATTATTATTTTAATAAAAAAAAATATATATCCTTTTTTTTTACAAATGGGACAAAAAAAATGAACACATCTCCATTGTTATATAAAAAAACACATACCATTACTTCGCATTGAGTTCGTATGACCGGTTTTACTCGTCAATCGGAGGTTCTTTCGCTCCAAAAGCGAGGGGTAATTAACGACAGCTTAGTCCGCGGCTGCCGGAGATTCGGATCCCCATAATCAATAAACCCAGGCCTGTCCTGGGCAGGGGGAATCTGTACATGCCTAACAAGCGCGCGTATTCCCATCTCAATGGGGTGACGAAAAACACTTTACAGATTCTGGCACACCCGGTAGGACCATCTTTCCTCCCATATTTCCGGTTAAACGTTCATGCGAACTCAATCAACATATACATTGATTGCATGTACTGAAATTATACTTCTTTGTGTAGATTAACATTTTCCAATTGCAATCTTCGGACGTAGCAAAATGTCTCCAAGGACAAGCTCAGCTCTCAACACGGCTCCCATCTCCTACACGATGAAGATGGACGCCGGGACGGTCCTCCCGTCCAGTCTCGGGCGACAGTGGGAGGAGCCGCTGCTACCATTTGGCTCTATTATGTTCATGCCAGCTAGCACCATCTCAGTTTCTTAAGCTCCAGTAACAGATAAATCGACCTCAAAAGGCAGGAGGCCAAATGTAGTGATCTCGAAGGCACCACTACCCAAACGCAAGTCGGTGTTTGAACGACTTTCCTTGGCCCCAGCTAGGGGCAAGGCCATCAACACCAACAAAGCAACAAGGCATCTCGAGCAAGCTCCGGCGGTGCCCCTGACAGCTGCTTGATCGAGTGTCTTCTCTAACCTCCCTGCCAATCGTCTCACAATGGCTTCCTGGATAACGGATGCCCGCTAAGCCCTCAAAATCGAGAGGCTTAGACAGAAAAGGGTCAGATACAGAGCCAACAAAAGGGCTAGGGCTCCTGCTAGGCTGAACTTCATGAGGTTCGAAGAACAAGGTTACCCCGCCAAAGATAAAGAGATGGCTGGATATGTGGTCCATATTGTCTATATGGTGGGCACGCGCTGCAAGAGCAAGGACGGGGCCACCAAATCTCAAATCCAATTTGGAGTGAATGTGGCTGCCACTTCCCAAGACTAGCCTCCTCTGGAAGGTAATGAAAACCCTTCCAGTAAGGATGATAAGCAGAGAGATCCCTCGGTTCATGAGGAGTCAGGCTCGGAAAGCGAAGAGGAGCCAATCTTCCGTCCCAAGAATACAGAGCAACAACTTCTCCAAGAGCTCCGAAAGCAGCTTAGAAGTAAAGACAAGGAGATGACCAAGCTATACTAAAAAATTGATGACTTGACAAACGTCGTCTTACAGCTCATGACCTAACTTTCCTCTCAGCTGTCCAATCAAGCGCAAGGTTCTGCTCATGAACCGGGAAATGGTGTCCCGAGACACCCGATGCCTATACCCTTAAATCCAAAAGTGGGCGGACCGCATGAAAGTCTGTCGCATCCTATCTCGGGAAATGTCTTGGCTGTCGATGACAGTAGGCCGCTAACTCAAGATCAAATCATGAATTTGGTTGCCAACAAAGTCAAAACATTGGTAGCCGAAGCCGAAGCGCGAAAAGATATCAGCAGTAGTGGGAGACCATATCCTGCTCAGTATGATCTGGTAGAATTTCCTAGCGGCTATGTCATCCCCAAATTCGGAAGATTTGATGGGACGGGAAATGACACATCGCCCATTTTAAAGCCTCATGCGGGAATAATGGGGGCAATGATGCACTTCTCCTCCGCCAGTTTGTTAATAGCCCGACCGATGTCGCTTTCGACTTGTACGCGAGCATACCGTATGGCTCCGTTACTACTTTTGTCCAAATGGAATCTCTGTTCCGACAAAGGTTCATAAGTGTCAGCGATAAGATCACCATTGCCAACCTCGTAAGGACCAAGTCAAAGAACAACGAAAGCAGCACGGATTTTATAACCCGATGGCGCAATCTCTCCGTCAAATGTGAACCGCCAATAGAGCAGGACCAATCTGTCAGCCTCTTCATTGGAAATCTCAATAATTTGATGGCCCCGTTTCTATGCACCGCGGGTCTCAAAACATTCCAAGAGCTGACCAGGAAAGTTCAGATGTTGGAGCGCTCAAAGCAGGAGTTCTCCTCTGATTCCCAAAATAACAATAGGTCCTAGAGCCGAAAGGACGATAATCACGAAGGGTGAAATTCTGACGATGCCGACTCTTTTAACACTTCGGATAACCGAAATAAGCGAGGGATGAGCGGGCCTAATACTAACCGGCCTCAGAAGCCAGTGTTCGGAGAGGGAGGAGAATCTCTACTAAAAGAGAGGCTGGATAAGGTCTATTCTTTCAGATAGGACAAAGTCCGTAAAATATTCAAAGTCGCCCTAAGAAACGATCTACAATTGCCAGAATCAAAAAGACCGTAAGAAGCAAATATGACCGACGGCCCCAAATATTTCCCCTATAATAGTGTGATAAGTCATGCCATTGAGGACTATTTCGTCTTCAAAGATTGGGTTGAAAAACAATACACTGCTGGAGAGATAGAACTGTCTAAAGGCGTGTTAGCAAACAGTCAAGCTGTGACCGCCAATTTCATACAAACGGAGACCAATGTCATTCGGGAACCTGATTGTCTCAAACATCTGCCTTCCCATGAAAGGAGAGGACCACCACGTCGTTAAACTGGGAACAATCGACCCCTAAGTCGTTAAACTGGGGATGTAAAAAAAGTGTAAAAAAATTAATAAAAAAATGATGAGGCAACTCGCAATAAAAATCAGCGAGTAAAAGAAATAAGAAAATAAAGCCGAAATGATGGGGCAACCGCGGATAAATAGTCGAAATGATAGGGCAATCGCGACCTTCGCGATAAGAAAAGCTGAAATGATAGAGCAATCGCGGTTAAAAAATAATAATAATAAAAAAACGGTGAATGATGAGTCGCTCTGGTACCATATTCCAGTGCAGCGATGCAGACGCCAACCAAAATCCAAATCCCTAAATTCCCAATGGCAAATGATGAGTCGTTCCTGGTACCATATTCCAGTGCAGCGATGCAGACACCAACCAAATTCCAAATCCCCAAACGGCGAATGATGATTCGCTCCTGGTACCATATTCCAGTGCAGCGATGCAGACGCCAACCAAAATCCAATTTCCTAAAATTCTCCTAGCCCTACGGGTGGTCCTCAAATTGACTACCGTATACAATCCACGGGCTCAAATAATTCTCCTCACATCTATGCCCCACCGCAACCGCCTGTCACGCGGTCAGTTTCCGCCGTTGGAATTATGCTCCAGTTGGGAAGACCCACTCATGTGTCCCCATGATACATGAGGAGAACAAAACTTACGGGATCCTCACGACTCGTAAGAAAACACCTTCGTGGGATCCTTACGACTCACAAAAGAAAAACATACTTGGGAGTCCCTACGATTCCTAAGGAGAAAGTACACCTATGAGATCCTTTCGACTCATAGGGAGAAAATGCTTTTATGGGACCCTTACGACTCATAAAATTGAAAATCTTTAGGTGATAGGGACCTAAACCTGTCTCCTAAGCCATCGCTCCCCAACAGGAAAAGACAAATGATGAATTTCCTCCTGGAACTTGTGCTCCAGTATTAGCAATGCTGATGCCGACCCTTACCCCAAAATTCTAAACTTCCGATCCAATAGACCCCTAAGTCTTTAAACTGGGAATAGATGACCTCTAAGTCGTTAAACTTGGAACGGGGGAAATCTCCTCATGGCAAATGATGATTCGCTCCTGGTACCGTATTCCAGTGAGCGATGCTAATGCCAAACCAAAACCAAAATCCCCAAATCCTTTCATGGCAGATGATGATTCGCCCCTGGTACCATATTCCAGTGTAGCGATACTGATGTCAACCCAAATCATATCAAGTCAGCAAGATAACCAATGACCTCCCTGGCGGAATCAAGCTCCACCTCGGAAGCAAGTCAAATCAAGCATCGACCGTCCACGTCGCTAAAAGGGCAGCACCGACCGTCCAAGTCCCAAAATGGGCAGAACCGACCGTCCACGTCGCTAAAAGGGCAACATCGACCGTCCACGTCGCTAAAAGGGTAGCACCGATAGTCCAAGTCGCAAAAGGGCAACACCCACCGTCCAAGTCGCAAAAAGGGAAGAACCGACTGTCCACATCGCTAAAAGGGCAGCATCGACCATCCACATCGCTAAAAGGATAGCACCGACCGTCCAAGTCGCAAAAAGGGCAGAACTGATCGTCCACGTCGCTAAAAGGGTAGTATCGACCGTCCACGTCGCTAAAAGGACAGCACTGACCGTCCAAGTCGCAAAAAGGGCAGAACCGACCATCCACATCGCTAAAAGGGCAGTATCGACCGTCCAAGTCGCAAAAAGGGTAGAACCGACCGTCCACGTAGCTAAAAGGGCAGCACTGACCGTCCACGTCGCTAAAAGGGCAGCACCGACCGACCACGTCGCTAAAAGGGCAGAACCGACCGTCCACGTCGCTAAAAGGGCAGCACCGACCGACCACGTCGCTAAAAGGGCAGAACCGACCGTCCACGTCGCTAAAAGGGCAGCACCGACCGTTCACGTCGCTAAAAGGGCAGCACCGACCGTCCACGTCGCTAAAAGGGCAGCAACGACCTCTCTGTCGGAATTATGCTCCGTCTCGGAGTCAGGTCAACCAGTGACACTCCGTGCCGGGGGCACGTCGACCAGCGACACTTTGTCTTGGGGATACATCATACACCGACAATATGTCTCGAAGACATGTCAAGCATCGACCGTCCATGTCGTAAAAAGGGCAGCACCAGCTTTCCAAAAAGCGGGAACCAAATCAAGTCGCCTCCACATGAAAGAAGATTCATCAATTCCATGAACATGACCCAGATGTGCGGTGCGCATTTATTTATGGGGGTCACTTTTTTATGGTCAAAAATTACACCCCGGTTGACCAAGTCAAAGTCAAAGTCAACCCCAAGCCAGGTGGGCCCAAGCCCAGGCCAAGTGGGCCCATGCCCAAGTCGAGCCCCGCGGTTGACCTCCCCCATGCCAAAATGAAATCATGTAATAAATAATTTTAATGCAATTTTTTTATGCATGAATGTAAGAAAAATGGGCATAAAATCAAATTTTTGTAAAGCCTATAGCTCATGTGCAAAAGAAATGAGCACAAGAGGCATGGGATGGGCAAAATGCCAATTTGTAAAGCCCAAGGGGCTATGTGTAAATTTGTAAGCCTATATAAGGCAACATGATGATGAAATGAAAGGAGAGGAGAGAGAATTCATTCCCCATCAAATCTCTAGGGTTTGTGCCTCCATCCTCACACTCTCAAGCTCTTCTTCTTCCTTTTCATTTATCAATTAAATCAAGAGCTTAGCTCTCTTTTTTTAAAAAAACTAAATAAAGTTTTATCATAAACCCACTGAAGGAGAGTTTAACTCTCACATCCGATCGAAGAAAAAAAAGGGTTAGATTTTCGCTGCCTTCTTCTCCCTCCTCAAGATCCAATTTGAGAGATGGAGAAGAAGGGAAACCCACCTCCCAAGACTCCATTGAGAGAAGAAAAAGGGTCTTTTTTTATCATCCAAGATCTAAATCTTGGAGTTTCAAGAGAACACGTTTTGGGTTTCTTCTCAAAAGATAAAAGAGGAAATCTTTTGGAGTTCAACTCTATAATAAAAACTTTTTTTGGGAGTTTAACTCCGAATAAAATTGTTTTGGGAGTTTAACTTCTAATAAATTTTTTTGGAGTTTAACTCCATCACAAAAAAAGATTCTTTTGGAGCTCCTGCTCCCTCTCACGTGAGGGAGAGGGGAGCTCCCACTAATTGGGAGCTTTCCCTTCTTCTCACGTGAGTGGAAGGTTCCCACAAAATGGGAGCCCCTGCTCCCTCTCACATGAGGAAGAGGGAACTCCCACCAAGTAGGAGCTTTCTCCCCTCTCACGTGAGGGGGAGACTCCCTATTTAGTGGAGTTTAACTCCACACCAAATAAAAATCTTTTTGGAGTTGAACTCCATTTAAAATTCTTTTAGAGTTTAACTCCAAAACAAAATTCTTTTGGAGTTTAACTCCACAATAAAAATCTTTTTGTAGTTGGACTCCATTTAAAATTCTTTTTGGAGTTGAACTCCACAATAAAATTCTTTTGGAATTTAACTCTACAATAAAAATCTTTTTGGAGTTGAACTCCATTTAAAATTCTTTTGGAGTTTAACTCCACATTTAAAATTCTTTTATAGTTTAACTCCACAACAAAATTCTTTTGGAGTTGAACTCCATATTGAAAAAAAAAATTGGAGCCCCCATCAGGTGAGGGGGAGGCTCCCACTAAGTGGGAGCCCCTGCTCCCTCTTATGTGAGGGAGGGGGAGCTCCCACCAAGTGGGAGCTCCCTTCCCCTCACGTGAGGAGGAGGAAGCTCCCACCAAGTTGGAGCTTCTCCCCTCCTTCACGTGAGGGGGAGGCTCCCATTTAGTGGGAGCCTCTTTCCCACCTCACGTGAGTTGGGGGGCCCCTTTCTTTTTTATAATTTTTTTATTTAAAAAAAGAGAAATAATTAAAAATAAACTATAAATAATATTTTTTTAAAAAATGTTTCTTTAAATATTTTATTATATATATATATATATATTCTTTTTTTTACAAAGAGAACAAAAAAACGAACACGTCTCCATTGTTATATATATAAAAAAAACACTATTACTTCGCATTGAGTTCGCATGACTGGTTTTACCCGTCAATCGGAGGTTCTCTCGCTGTAAAAGCGAGGGGTAATTAATGGTAGCTTAGTCTGCGGCTGCCGAAGATTCGGATCCCCACAATCAATAAACCCCGGCCTGCCCTAGGCAGGGGAAATCTGTACATGCCTGACAAGCGCGCGCATTCCCATCTCATTGGGGTGACGAAAAACATCCTACAGGGACTTTGTCATGACTCCGTTTTGTTGACGTCGCATTTGCATCCTGCTGGAGTGAGAAGAAACGCCTTTATTGACACAGCGTTTGCTGTAATGAGATGAGTGTCGAGGTGGTCTCTAGGTTGTTTATAAACTATCGAGACTTGGAACTAGGGACTTTGCCATGGCTCCTTTTTTTGACCCTAGGGTCGCTTGTTGATGTCGCGTCTGCATCCTGCTGGAGTGAGAAGAAACGTCGTTGTTGATATTGCGTCTGTTGTAATGAGATGAGTGTCGAGGTGGTCTCTAGGTTGTTTATGTACCGTCGAGACTTGGCTCTCCCTTTGACGGAGCGTGGTGGGAAAATATGGTTCTCTTTTCGTTTGTGCCCATGGATTGTATACAGGGGTCACTGTAGACTCACCTGTAGGGCAAAAATTTCATCATTTTTTTATTTCTTTCCGCGATGCTCTATCATTTCAGGTTTTTATATCACGAAAGTCGCGATTGCCCAATCATTTTAGCTTTTTATCGCGGTGCCCAATTATTTCGGCTATTCTTTCTTTTTTACTCACTGCTTTTTATTGCGAGTTGCCCAAACATTTCGGCTATTTTTATATGCATATATTTTTCTCGCCGATTTTCATTTCGAGTTGCCCCATCATTTTGTCTATTTTTATATGCATTTTTTTGCTTTTGATTTTTTTTGCGAATATGGAACTTGAGATTTGATATCAATCTTGGCATCAACACTGCTGCGACTGGAATATTGCTAGGAGCGGATCATCACTTGCTGTGAAAGGACTTAGAATTGGATACCGATTTAGGCATCAGCATCGCTACAACTGGAATATTGCCAGGAGCGAATCATCATTTGCCTTGAAAGGACTTAGAATTTGATACCAATTTAGGCATCAGTATCGCTACCACTGGGATGCTGCCAGGAGCGGATCATCATTTGCCTTTACTGGTTTGAACAAAGATGGCTTAGCAAACAGGGTTAAGGTCCTGTCGACTAAGGCTTTTGACTTTATGAACCGTAAGGGTCTCATAAAGGTATTTCTCCTTACGAGTCGTGAGGATCTCGTAGGTGTATGTTCTCCTTAGAAGTCGAGAGGACTTCTAAGTGGTGTTTTCTCTTATAAGTCGTAAGGATCTCATAAGAGTATTTTCTCCTTATAATTCGAGAGGACTTACAAGTGTCGTTCACCATATGAGGACATTCCTCGTGATTGGTGGAACTTGGTGGGGGAAACATTTATTTATGCCCATGGATTGTATATAAGGGCCAATATCGGACCGTCTGTAGGGCACCTTAGGGGATACGACGGCTTAAGAACAGGTTTGAATCCCTGTGAGTTAAGACTTTCAAATTCTATGAGCCGTGAGGGTCTTACAGGGGGAGTTCTTCTTACGATTCAAGAGGATCTTGTAAGTGAAAATTTCACGAGATTGCGCCCTTGCGGATTTTCACAAGCTCGCCGATAGCCCTGCTGTTTTTACTCACGGCGCCCTTTCGGGTTTTCATCCGTGTCCATTTAGCTTGTGGACGTACCGTTTTTTAAGTGGGACTTGGGTTGCAGTCTTCGCCGTTGGAGCTTGGATTGCAACATATATCCCAAGAGACGTTATCGCCGTATTTGGGGTGATGCGCCATGTTTGAGGCATACTACTAGTTTAGAGACATTTCGGTCCATTGCCAGTTTACGGACGTAGTGGTCCATTGCCAGTTTAAGGACATAGTGGTCCATTGTTAGTTTTGGGACATCTCGGTCCATTATCGCCATTTTGGAGGCGAAGTTTTAGTTTAAGGACGTTACGGTTCGTTATTGCCATTTTGGAGGTGAAGTTTTAGTTTAAGGACGTCACGGTCCGTTATCACCATTTTGGAGGCGAAGTTTTAGTTTAAGGACGTTACGGTCTGTTGTTATTTTAGGAACATCTCGGTCCATTGTCGCCGTGTTTGAGGCGACGTTTTAGTTTAAGGACATTACGGTCCGTTGTCGCTATATTTGGGGCGGAAATTCTGTTGGATACTATTTTTAGAGTTTTGACTCAGGAAGATAGCGAGCGGACATGAGCGTCGTCATTTATCATTAACCTAAGTCGTGACTTGTCAAGCGTAGTATTTCTTAATGAATCGACCGTTTATTAGCCGGAAGGGTCTTTTGCCATGTATATCCATGAGCAAATAGGCCCCACCATGGTAGACCTTGTCTATGATGTACGGGCCTTCATAATTTGGCTCGAATTTCCCCCGTTTTGCACGATTGGGGATCATAGGTCTTTTGAAGACTAGCACGGGTTCGCCTTGGCGAAATGTTCTTAGCCTGGTTAGTCTTTCGTATGAGTGCGTCATTCTTGCTTTGTAAGCTTCCAGGTTTTGCTGCGCCATGAGACGAGTTTCATCGAGGGAATCGAGCTCCTCAATTCGAAGATGGGCATTTTCTTCATCCGTCATCTCGTATCGAACCGCCACTCGTAGAGAGGGTAGATCTATCTCCAAGGGAAGTGCCGCTTCCGTGCCGAATACCAACACGTTTGGCGTTGTATTCGTGGCCGTTTTGAATGTGGTTCGATACGCCCAGAGAGCTTCATGCAGTCTTTAGTGCCAGTCCTTTTTTATTTCTGCACACCGTTTTCTTTATGATCTTCGTCAAGGTTGTTGGGTTACGGCAGCGCCCTGGCCATCAAACCGTGGCCAAATGTGGAATAAATTTTTTCTAAACTAGCGCTACCATGACCCGATGCCCGGATCTACCCTAAACCCTATACTAGCAAGCAATATAAAGGAAGTTAGGAATGGTTATACCGGGTTGATCCATGTCCTTCGGTCTTCAATCTTCATCCCAAGCTCCTAGAGATTGTGGATCGAGTTTGGTTGCCGGTCTTCCTCCATTTACGATGATCCACCTGAGGGAAACGGCACAAGCTTCACCCTCGCCAAGCGAGGCAACCGACGCTCCAAGGTTGCTAGCAATGGAGAGTGGAGGTGTAGGAATGTGTCACTATAATTTTTCTCTCATCACAAATGTTCCATGAGCAACTCAAGAAGATGAAGAGGAGGTGAGGAAACATGTGGCATGAGCAACTCAAGAAAGTGGCTAAGTGTTTTTCCAAGTGAGAAAGAATAAATGAAGCAAACCAAGTGAAGAAAAGAAATGAGCAAGGTAACTCAAGATAATGGTGGCTGCCCCCTCCTCTCAACCATGCACACAAAATATCTCTTTTCATTTTTACCAATAAACAATTCCATGACATACCTCTCTACATGCTCAGGCCCATGCTCATACCAACTCACCCTCCACCTCATTTCCCAAATTGATTTTCTAGAAAGAAAATCAATTAATGAGGTGGCCATCCTCTAGAAACTATTCCGTATAAATAAGGAATACAACCCGGTACACATATCGAAATACATATACGCGTATTCGTACAAAAATACGAATAGCCAAGAGAGAAAATGAATAGTGAACAATAATATTAGAATACATATATAAATTATTAAATCAAAACCTGATTTAATAATCCGGCTTAATCTTAAGCTACTAGTATTATCAACCGTCTGATTAAAGTCTGTGCAGCCTGTACACATATTTAATCGGACACCTATATGTACCAACATACGTCATCTACACCATATCGCCTGAACCGTGAAAACCCTCTGTGTGGGACTCTAAAGACTCGTCAATACGCTGGCAGTGGGTTTAACCACAAGCACGTCAGCGGCACTAGCTGTACGTAACGGCTATCCAGATATTGAGCGAAAGGAAGGCCGACGAGCAAACTCATCCAAACTCCTACTGAGCCTGACAATGACAATATCCGTATATTCCGGTCTGTTCGTCTAAGAGTATCGCATATCGAGTCTAGGGGATGGATAAAGTCAGACCCCTAATAACGCGATAATTCGTGTTAGTATGAAACCCAACACCACCTGAGAAACTACTGATCCTAGATCAGTAATTCTCGACTACGTTGGCTAAGGATTCTGGTGATGGCCACCCGTGCACTGCGCGACATCAACCCCCAATACCGGGAGAGGCGAATCCCCGACGATCCGGTCACTGCCTCCATGTGGCTCGGGACTGTACCTAACTAAAACCTGTTTGCACGACTCCTTTGAGCTGTGGTAGGGTAGTAATCAAAGTATAGTGGGAACTCACACGAGACAAATGACGATCTCAGGTCGAGAGACTAATCTGCACACATGTCACCTGGGAACTGCTATCAGACAATAGGTATAGTACCAACTAGTAGGTTCCCGGCGAGTCCATCCAGTATACTCATAACCCAATGAGCACCTGTATACTATCTTAGGTGAAAAAACTAGCACCAATGGCTTGTGAGACCTGGCCACTGCCCCTCGTCGGGGTCTCGATCAGTATATACTAGTCTACTCTGGAGTATCGATGCACAGTCTCGAAACTCCCACGACTAGGGACATTTAAGGATGTGCTTATAGACCCCCAACTCCCAGATATATGATCGCCATCATAATGCTGGTAGTCAAGCAAGAATCCTATAGGCTCTATCAACATGTTCATGATGATAAAGACAAACCAGATAGCACACTATCATCTCGAGTAAGACTGTTCCACCGGTATAGGTCCTCTCTCAATCATCGCAATCGCCTACCTGCGGTGTGCATTTATTGATGTGGGGCACTTTGCAGGGGTCAAAAATTACACTCCGGTTGACCAAGTCAAAATCAAATTCAACCCTAAGTCAAGTGGGTCCAAGCCCAGGTCAAGACCGAGCATGGAAGGGACCGGCCCCATGACAAAAAGAATGAAGCTATAAATTGGTTTAATGTAATTCTTTATATATACATATATATATATATATATATATATATATATATAAATAAATGTATGTAAAATGGGAAAAAAGCCAAAATTTTGTAAACCTCGGGCTTATGTGCAAAAAGAGATAAACACATAAGGCATGGGGTGGCACAAGTGCCATTTGGCAAAGCTCAAGGGGGCTATATGTAAAATGTGTAGCCTATAAAGGTAAATATGATAAAAAAATAAGAAGAACCTTTTTATTCTTTCAAAAAAAGTCTAGGGATATGTGCCTCCTTCTTCTTCCTCAAGGTTCTAAACATTCTTCTCTTTTCTTGAATTAAATTAAGAGTTTAACTCTTCTTTTTCCAAAAATAAACAGTTTTTCACTATAAAACCCTTGAATGGGAGCTCGGATCTTCCATCAAATCCCCAAAAGGGGTGATTTTTAAATCTCACCCCCTTTTTCTCTAAGATCCAGCCAACAGAGAGGAGGGAGAAGGAGACTCATCTCCAAAAACCCCACTTTGGGAAGATCCAAGGCTCAAGAGAAGATCTAGGGCTCAAGGGAGAAGAAATGGGTCCCGTTTCATCATCTCCGAAAATCTCTTAGGAGTTGAACTCCGGGAAAAAAATCTTCCTTTTTAGGAGTTAACTCCAAAAGTCAATTGGGAGTACAACTTCCAGTGTGGGGGCAAAGCCCCTTTGTCCTTCTTTTAGGAGTTTAACTCCAAAAGTCAATTGGGAGTACAACTTCCAGTGCGGGGGCAAAGCCCTTTTGTCCTTCTTTTAGGAGTTTAACTCCAAAAGTCAATTGGGAGTACAACTCCCAGTACAAGGGTTAAGCCCCTTTTTCCACAGGCGCCCAGCGCCCGCGTGCCGGGCGCGTGAGGCGCTGGCGCACAAGCGTCCTTTGGACGCTATTCACCCTTTTTTATATACACACTCCACAACACTTTTCCTGTTAGAAAAAATTTCTAACGGGGCGCTTCCCCGCAACCCGCAAGAGGGCTGCTAGCCCTCTTGACCCCCACCCAGCTATCCGAGTAGCGGGACCCCCGTAAACTCTGCGAGGCCCCCAATATACCCAAGACCCCTCAAAACACAATACACGCACACTGCACATTGAGTTCGCAAGACCAGTTTGACCCGTCAATCAGAGGTTCTTTCGCTCCAAAGGTGAGGGGTAATTAACGGCAGCTTAGTCCGCGGCTGCCGGAGATTCGAATCCCCATAATCAATAAACCCCAGTTTACATGAACAACTTATACCATGGTCTTGGCAAGTCTGATAACTATAAATCAATACAATCAATACAATATATATTACGGGGTTTTAACGGGGTAGACTGGTACGGAATATATTAGAAGTGGAATGAGATGGTCACTAAAAGACGTAGATAAACATCCATTGTTGTTGTCCCGTGGGTATTGACGGGGCCTTGTACTACGGGTTACCATAGTCCCCAGGAAAAGTTGGACTCCTCTCGTATACACTGATACCTTCTGTACCAAGCTACAAACAACTGCGTTATTATAACAAACATATCCTGTATAACTTACCAGTCATATACCCTCTACTTGTCCTATTCTATTCTATTCTCTCTTTTGGGACTTACCGAGCGCTAGTTCGCTGACGACATTCCTGTCTCTTCTTTCTTTAGAATGTTCGTTAGGAGGACCCAACTCTCATTAGACCGAGCCCAGTCAGGATGATTTAGAGCAGTTCACAGAGGAGCCAGACTTCTAGGCTTTTAATTGTACTCATTTTCTTTTCAGTTCATATGCCATTGTTTATGCATCATTTTCTATCATTGTACTTTACTTTTCAGTTGTATGTAAAGAATGATTATCAATAAAAAGTTGTTGTTTTATTACATCTCTTGTTATTCTTGTGTTATTCATTTATATTGCTTATTTATGCTTAACGTGTTTACTTCTGAGTAAATACGCCGCGGCCCGCCACGTCTCCTTCTTCGTACACTGGGAAGCGGGGCGTGACAGGTTTTTTTGGCGGCGCATGCAGGTTAGTTCTGCATGAAGTCTTACCATGCAGGGTCAGTTCTGCATGGAAACCTAAGCAATATGTCACAAGAATTATAAGAATCAGCAGCTATACTTTCTTTACATTTCAAATTCTTTGAATCTATCCTAACCTTTCTTTTTCTATCAAGGTTATGGATTCTCCCAACAACACAAGCATGAATGTGAATGGAAACACTCCACCACCACCTCTACCACTACCACCTACCGTAACATCTCCTATCAACGAGCAGACGGTATTGCTTAAGGTAATCAAGGGCCTCTTGGAGGGACAACAACAACAGACTGCTATCCTATTACACCGCCCAGAATCTGAGGCACCCCGAGTGAAGCAATTCCGGGCACTGCATCCGAAGAACTTTTCTGGGAAAGAGAGCCCCCTGGAGGCAGAGGAATGGGCTCAGTCTATTGAAGATGACCTGGCAGCAGCATAAGTGCCAGAGATCGCTTGGGTAAGAGTTGCGAAGCTGCAACTCACTGATAACGCCTGAGTATGGTGGAAGGCTGAAGAAAGCCGTCTTGCCCAGCCGATTGAATGGAGGACTTTTCGCGGCATGTTCGACGCGAAATACTTTCCCGAGACTGCCTGTTTTGACATGGAGCAGCAATTCATCCACCTGCAATAAGGTTCAATGTGAAACAAATCAGTGGATGAATACGATGCTGAGTTCACCATGCTTAGCAGGTTCGCGGCACAGTTGATCCCGATTGCTGAGATCCAGGAAAGAAGATTTCAGCAAGGATTGGACCCGGAGATCCAAGCTGCATTAGCTACATTGGATTTCCCAACCCACGATCTTGCGCTGAAGGCTGCCTGAAGATATGAGGCAGTAGTGAAGAAGAAAGGCAGACCTCAGACTGCCGGTGTGAAGCACCCTGCCACTCAGATAGTTGGAGGAGCCTCTTCCATGCTAACTTTTGCACCCAGGAGACCGGAAGTAACATTTAACCGGCCAAGTCCAGATTTTTGCTTCTACTGCAAGAGGAATGGACACCTAGAGAAGGACTGCAGGCGTGCAAACGGCCTGTGCTTAGTTTGTGGCGTATCCACTCACGACATTGGAACATGTCCTCATAGACGCAACCCAGTTCCAGCACACATCACCTTTCCGCGGTGGCCAGATATTCAGGCTCCTGCACTTCGTTTTACTTTACCCGCTCCACCTCCATATGGACCTCCTGCATAGCCTCCTCGTCAGTTTCATCAGGCAATGAGAAACATGCCTCAAAGGCAGAGAAACATGCCCCAAGGACAGAGGAATGTGCCTCCAGCTAGGAGGAATGTACCCCAGCGTCAGGATTTCACTTTAGCGTCCATAAAAGCCGAAGCTATATGTCAGGGTAACACTGGTAACTCTTTTAAAACCCTTGCATCCTTTCGTTCTTTCAAACATATTTTTTTCATGCACTTTCAGTAGATCTTTTCACCACCACTATCATCAAATTTTCTTGAATCTGTTACAATTTCCTTCTATAAATTTCGAGAATGAAATTTTTGTAAAGAGTGTAGAATGTAACGACTCTGATTTTACTGTACGAAAATTTTTCAAGTTAATGTACAGAATGGAGTTTGCAAGCCTGAGTATACTTTAAATGTTGTTTTTATTTAAGAACAGCAAGAAAGCACTTGTAGCTCATTGGTAAAACCTTGCACTGCTGTGACATAGCCCATGTGTTCGAATCCCATCAGTCATATATATTTTTACTGATTTTTCTTTTAAACTTTTTGGAAGCTCAAAAGTTTACACGTGCACTGCACATAAAATGAAAAGTCTGAAGAAAACAAACATGTACAAAATGCTGTGTATACTGAAGTGAACACGTGGCAAGAATCCATCGACCCTCACCTCTCATTGGACCGGCGAGATCCTTCATGGGGCCGGCGCCGACGGGTCCCCCATCGCCAATGGTGCCGGTGCTCTGCACACAAAACCCCTTGGCCTACCCCATTACCCATGTTCTGTTTATTTTCCCTGCAATTATCCAGAGAATTTATATTCATCATAAATCCCATTTTTAATGCATTTTTAATTCTTTCTTCAATTCCAAAACCCTAATTTTACACTATAAATACAACCCCATACCCTAGCTCTCTTCATTCTGAAATCTATTGCCAAAATTCTCAAAATTTTCTAAGTCTAAGAAGAGTACAAGTGGAGTTAGCCCTAGGTCAAATTTCCGGCGAGGATTCGAGACGATTCTGGCGACCCGCGACCACATGAAGGCTACTCTTCTCTTCCTCTACCTCCCCTCTATTCTTTTAGAAAGTAAGTCCCACTTCTTATTCTACTCTTTCATCTTAAAAAATTCTCTTTTCAAAACACGTCGGTAAGTGGAGTTACCACCGACAATTCTCTCTAAAACCTAGAATTTTTTTTTAATTCTTTCATAAATTACATTCAAACTCTTACCCTATAATTATAACCTTGAATCTAATATTTAGAATTCATTTTCACTCAAATACAACATGTTAGATAACTTTAAATCAACTTTTACTTTTAAATACCATGTACTTTCTATACGACATCTTTTAAATATTTTGCTTAGCATACCTTTAGAAAACCTTACGAGGTAATGACCTACCTCTCATATACACACATCTTGACATAGCACGATTCTCTTGATCAATACTTTTGTGGCAAAATACGACTTTTCATCAAAATACCTTAAACTATTAAAAACCCGGATTTCTTTAAATTGTGTTACTTAATTCTTTGCAATTGTGCCTCTACAACCCATTTCGGGAAACCCGCTATCAGATGGTGCAGATTATCGCACATCCACGGGCTAGTAGGGCGTGATGCAGACCTCCTCACGGAGCATACGATCTCGATGGAATTTTAATACAAATTTTAAGGAAAACAGGAATTTCTATTTAATAATAAAAATTTATTTTTAATAATTATATAAATATTATCAAACCACATATTTTTTGAGATAATATTAAATTCCATGTTTTCTAAAAAAAATAAAAGAATTACAAGTTTCATGAAAATATCATCAAGAATCAATATAAGACAAAGTTTACATTAAAATATCTTGAACTATTCAAGCTATGAATATTTTCACTAATATACATCATTTTCTAAAATTCACATTCATGAAAATTCTAAATAATATAAATAATTACTCGAGGTTTATTTTGAAAGTATATTAAAATCATTTTTCATAAAACCCCTCGAGTTATATAAAATTATATTAAGAACCCTAGTAAATATAGGTTTAAGCGGGAGCAATTCTCTTGAGCCTCAGGGAGCCGGAGAAAGTGGGTGCTTGACTATTTAAGGTAGAAAAATAAAACGGGGTTATCAGTGGTAATTATCTTAGAAAAAAATATAAATCCTGCCGTCCATGTGCAGTAGTTATCGATAACACAAAAAAAATCTAATTCAGGATCCAAATCTGTTTAAGTGTCTAACTCAATCTGAGTCTCAGTCTAATCTGAATTCAAATCAATCTGAATCCAATTCAACCTAAATACAATATACCAAACATATATACTTGAACTTGAACATGAATACCAGAACAATATCAAACATGCAACATAACTTGACTCGACCGAACCATGGCTATATCTTGACTTGACTACATGACTACTAGATACATCCTGAACTGTTTACATGAACAACTTATACCATGGTCTCGGCAAGTCTGATAACTATAAATCAATACAATACACATTACGGGGTTTTAACGGGGTAGACTGATACGGAATGTATTAGAAGTGGAACGAGATGGTCACTAAAAGACGTAGATAAATATCTATTGTTGTTGTCCCATGGGTATTGATGGGGACTTGTACTACGGGATACCATAGTCCACGGGAAAAGTTGGACTCCTCTCGTATACACTGATATCTTCTGTACCAAGTTACAAACAACTGCGTTAGTATAACAAATATATCCTGTATAACTTACCAGTCATATACCCTTTACTTGTCCTATTCTATTCTATTCTATTCTATTCTCTCTTTTGGAACTTATTGAGCGCTAGTTCGCTGACAACATTCCTGTCTCTTCTTTCTTTGGAATGTTCGTCTGGAGGACCCGACTCTCAGGAGACGGAGCCCAGCCAGGACGATTTGGAGCAGTTCATAGAGGATCTAGACTTCTAGGCTTTTACTTGTACTCATTTTCTTTTCAGTTCATATGCCATTGTTTAGGCATCACTATCTATCATTGTACTTTACTTTTCAATTGTATGTAAAGAATGATTATCAATAAAAAGTTGTTATTTTATTACATCTCTTGTTATTTTTGTGTTCTTCATTTATATTGCTTATTTATGCTTAACGTGTTTACTTCTGAGTAAATAAGTCGCGGCTCGCCACGTCTCCTTCCCCGTACACTGGGAAGTGGGGTGTGACAGTAGGAATGAGGTGTGCAGCGAACCTGTTACGACCTTGTGTTAGCAGTGTAGTAAGTAAGGTAGGAAAATTCAACTTGAGAGTATAAGTTACCTGCCGAGTATGGTAAACTCAGTATCATATTCATCCACAGACTTGACCCATATCGAGCCTTACTATAGATGGATGAATTGCTGTTCCATGTCAAAATAGTCTGTCTCCGAAAAGTACTTGGCATCGAAGAGGTCTCGAAATGTCTTCCACTCTATTGGTTGTGCGAGATGACTCTCCTCAGTCTTCCACCATACCCTGGCATTATCGGTCAGTTGCAATTTAACAACTCTCACCCATGATATATCTAGCACTTGGGCCGCTACCAGGTCATCCTCAATCGCTTGAGCCCATTCTTCAGCTTCAAGCAGGCTCTCCTTACCCAAGAAGTTCTTTGGGTGTAGGGCCCGGAATTGCTTTACTCCACGTGCCTCGGCCTCGGGATGATTCATAAGTATAGCAGTCTGCTGCAGTTGGCCCTCCAATAGGCTCTTAATAGCCTCAAAAAGTATCATTTTCTCATTGATAGGAGCTGCAACGGTAGGTGATGGTGGTAGTGTAGGCGGTGGAGTATTGTCGTTGACGTTGGTGCTGGTATTATTCGGAGAGCCTATCATCTTAATATAAGAAATATATTAGGATAGATTTAAGGAATTTGAAATGCAAGGAATGTAAATGTTTGTTGAATTCATTAATTCTTATGGTATATTGTTTATAACTTCATGCAGAACAGACCTGCATGGGCCACCAATAAAACCTGTCACGCCCCGCTTCCCAGTAGACGGAAATGGTGACATGGTAAGCCCGCGGCATATATATCCAGAGAAGGTCATTCCCTAAATAAATATGTTTGCTGCCGGAAACAGGGACGAACCGGGATGGATCGTCCAGTCTGAGTTCTGGAGGCAAATGCAATTTGGATTTATCCGTCTACCTCTCCGAAGATACCAAGTTGATTTATGGCACCGTATATCGGATGTTTGGTCGGACGTGGCTGTTGTAGCAGACTTTATCAGATTCCCTCTGGTTTGTGAGGGTTTTTTGATTGTGGGGATACTCTTCCCTGCAGGCGCAAGCCCCTGCATTTAATTACATTACCGCATCGCGATAACCACTTTCTCCTGCTTCGGAAGTTCACTTTGTGTCGTGTGTGTTTTTGTTTGTTTTGGTTGCCCGTGGATTGTATACGAAGGCTAATTTATGTCGTCGCCCATAGGGCATGGATTAGTCCAAATCTGTATATTTTTATATTTGGGTTTGGGTTTATTTAAGGATCGTTAATCTGGTTTAAGATTAAGATCGACTTAAATGTGTATAAGCATTTTGAGGCTCGATTTGTTTTAGTTTAAGGACATCGCGGTCCATTATCGCCATGTTTTAGGCAAAATGTTAGTTTAGGGACGTTTCGGTCTATTATCGCCGCATTTGGGGGAAAATGTTAGTTTGGAGACATTTCGGTCCATTATCTCTATATTTGAGGGTGGGTATTAGTTGAAGGACATTTCGGTCCACCATTCACCTTGTGCGCACGTGTATTTGTTACATGGCAGAATGAACGATGTTGATATGGAATGTGCTCAATTTGGGGCACGATCCGATTTGAGGCATGCACGTCAATTTGGAAGTGCGTTAAGAGGTGCTGTTGGTCGTCGGGACCCGCCACCTCTCTGAAAACGTTGAGAAATTACAACGACATATATCAAAGGTGTGAAGATATGTACCCTTAAACCGAATCCCGTATTTGAGGGGAAAGATGGTGATGTACCTAAGAATCATTAGTCATATTTGAGACTACGATTAACTTAGGAGATATGAATGAAGATCGGTTTGGATATCAGTTTGGATATCACAAACAAAAGCTTAGCCAATTTGGGCTAGGATTGGGTTGCCATGTTTGAGGCAAATATTTAGTTTAAGGACATTTCGGTCCAAATTTTGACTTGCGCGCATGTGTATTTGTTACGTGATGAAGCGAACAATGATGATATGGAATGCAACCAATTTTGGGTGCGATCTGATTTGAGGTGTGCACGTCAGTTTGGAAGTGCATCAACGTGTTGTTGGTTGTCGAGATCCGCCACCTCTCTGAGGACGTTGAAGAATTACAACAACACATATCAGAGATGTGGAGAGATGTACCCTTAAACTGAATCCCGTATTTTAGGGAAAAGATAGTGATGTACCTAAGAATCGTTGGTCATATTTGAGACTATGATTATCTTAGGAGATATAGGATGATTATCATTTTAGATATCATCAATGGGAAACCACCAGTAATTTTTGAGACTAAGGTCGGTTTGGGAAACCATGAGCAATATGAGCTCGGTTGATTTAAAATCACAGGGGTTTAACATCAGGAAACTTTAGCCAATTTGGGCTGGGATTGAGTTTCCATAATTACCCAACGGTGCTAAGCACTGAGTCATACAGTGCTCACGTGCGTTTCACGTGGGCACTGGATTAGTGTTAAATACTAGAGTTTTGTGGCGCTCACGTGACACACGTGAGGCATTCAAATATGGGCACTGCTCATAAGGTTTTATTTCCTCCTTTTTATATAAGTTCTAAGCACTAGATTCTCGTGGCGCTCACGTGTGAAACACGTGAGGCACCATAAATATGGGTGCTGCCCATATGGCTCGGGTTCTCGTGCAAAGCACGTGGCTGTCTTTCCTTTTTTTTATATACTGGGGTGTTTTAACACTCATGTGGGAAACACGTGAGACGGTTTTAGTTGTTCTCTTCTTCCATTTGAAGCATTCACGTGGGAAACACGTGAGGCTTCAAAATAGTGCTAAGTACTAACGGTTCCGGTTTTGAAGATTTTGGATTATCATCACTGTTTTTTTTATGGAAGAACTAAGTTCTTTTTTATATATAGGGTTAAACCCCAATTTTTGGAGGAATTAAATTCCTACATGTTCTCGTTCTTCTTCTCTCCTCTTTTTTTATAACGTAATTCTTTTCCCCCAAGTTTTGAATCTGCAGAGCAATATCTCCCCGATGAGAATTAAATTCTCAACTTATGGGGAGATTTGCTTCTGCAAATCTCAACCAGAGGAAAGAACTGAATTCTTATATAAAGGGTTAAACCTTTAGATAGGTAAAGGAGAGATGGTATAGTCTCTGGGTTTTTTTACCTAGAGTTTCAACGATGGCAATCTTTCTCTTTTTTTAAGAATTAAATTCTCCCTTCTCTCAAGAGCTTATGGGAAGTCTCTGTGTGCATCTCTCTTTCTTCTTCTTCTTTTTTTGTTTTTGAACTTTCTCCGTTTCTTCTTTTTCCTTAATCTCCTTGCTCCTATTTATAGGAGAAGAGAAAAGATCAACTTGTTAAGAGAATCTCTGATTGAGAGATCATGATCAATCCAAAGTGATCTTTTGGATCAATTGGTGAATTTTATTCACCATTGGATTTTTAATCCAAAGGTTCTCTGTTTAACAGAGAAGTTTTCTTGTTTGTTTAACAAGATTAGGAAATATTTTTCCTAGGATAGAATTTTATTCTATCAGATGGTCGGTGGGTGATTTTATAATCACCATTGGATCGTTGATCCAAAGGTCCCCTGTTTAACAGAGAGGATCTTTCTAGTTTGAGAAAGATCGAGAAAATATTTCCACATAGAATTTAATTCTATCAAATAGTTCATTTAGTGATATTTTATCACAATTGGATTTTAAATCCAAGATTCTCTGTCAGAGAAAAATCTTTCCATATTAGAAAGATCAAGGAAAATATATCCCATATAGAATTTAATTCTATCTTGCATTAGAATGCAGCAAGAAAACTCACGTGTTTAACACGTGAGGCCTGTTTGGCCTGCCAATTATTTAAATGCGGCTCCTATATGCTTTGCATATAGGCGCTCATGTGTTTAACACGTGTGGCTCTTTTAGCCCATTTGTTTTAAGTGCAGCGCCTATATACTTTGCATATAGGCGCTCATGTGTTTAACACGTGAGGCTTATGCAGCGCCCATATGCTTTGCATATAGGCGCTCACGTGTTTAACACGTGAGACTTGAACAGTGAGGAATTCCCCCTTTTCTTTCTTCTTTTTCACTTTATTTTTATATGAGGGAACAAATGCCCCCAGCGTTGCTCTCACGTGGTTTGCACATGAGTGCAACGCTGTCCACCCTTACAGCCGTTGAATTGCCTAGGGGAACGGGAAGATGAACCACTCCCATAACGTCTTATAAAAGAGGTGCTTGGCTTACCAGACGATTCACTCTTTCTTCATCTTTTTTATCAACTTTTCCTTGAGAATTTAATTCTCCTCTTCAGAGCTTAGTTCTCTGCCCTAGCATTTTAGAGTTAAACTCTGCAAAACTCTGTTGTGGGTAATGATCTTGAACGACGTTTACTCGTTAGGAAAACCCCCCTTTCATCATCATTCATTTTTTTTCCTGGATTTTAAATCCATCACCAGATCTTTGCTCTTGCCTTGAACCGATCTATCAGGGATCTAAAAACACCCTCTTTTTCTTTTAAGAAGACTCTGGGTCTTGAGGATTATTAGTTTTCTACCTAGGGTTTACCCTTCCTTTGATATTTGAAGATCCTTGGAATTTAATTCCATTTTCTTTGTCTCCCCACTGTGGGGGTTTCCTGGGATTTAATCCCATTATTAAAGGAATTTAATTCCATATTGCAGAGCTTAGCTCTGAAAGACTCAGAGATTTTTTGGGAATTTTAGTCCCTAGTGTTTTTGAGCATTTTTCCTTTTTAGGGTTTTAATACCCTCGACACGGATTTGAATCTGTTGTGCATTTTAACAGAACTCATTTTTCGAGGATATTAAGTGTTGTTTAAACTCCACTGTTTATTTGATGAGAATCCTTTTTGATTCTCACAATGATTATCTTGCCTCATCATTGGTGAGCCGTCGTTTAGATTTCATGGGGCCTACTGGCTTTGTAGTTAATGGTCCCGTCAAACTTATATATATATATATATATATTATTAATGGGTTCCCTCCCTTTTCTTTTATTAGGTAAGATGGCATCATTTCCCTACTTCCCTTACACACGTTCGGAGGCCTCTTTCCCGCAGTCGCCGTCAGACGATGAAGTTATGGCGATGATTAGGGAGTATGAGGATAATAAAAGCCTTCTCTTATGGGGAGTCTGGTATGGTCACATTATCAGAGGTCGTCGTAGCTTCACGTGCGAAGTGCCAGCAGAACCCATCCGCTCGATATCATTGACGGAGCGTCCGCATACTGCTTATGCGGTGGAAGCGTTTAACTGGACTCCTGAGGGCCGGCTTGAGCCATCGATGACAGGGATCCCCAATCAACCCATGATGGCTATTGATATCTTAGGGCGCCGAATATGTCAGGGTGAAGCTCGACCCTGGGGGTAGGTCTATAAAGTAGGTGTTACCCCGCGTCATCCAGTGGGTTATCTTCCCTGGGCCCAGTACATTCTTTCGTCCCAATGCTCACGGCTGCAAAAAGTTAGGCTGTACCAAACGGTGTATGCGTCATTGTTCTACTATCATGCTCCCCACGTCTGGTGGATCAAGGCTTTTTTAAACCAGTGGAACCTTCCGACGAACACTTTTCTACTGGGGGACCATGAAGTCTCTATTTCGTTGGAGGAGTTCCGTGAAATTTTAGGGTTGCCGATCAGGGGAGAACACTATGAAGAATTATTACCTCCCGACGAGTATGTATTCGCTACGGTGCTAGCGGTGCTTGAGGTCTTGACGACCGAAAATGCTGTTCGGCACAAGCACCCGAGTCTGATCAAAGTCTTAGGTATTTTTAAGAAACTATTCATGGCATCAGAAGGACAAGGTGTCACTTTTGACGCTTTCATTGCTTGCTTTCTATATGGAGATGTCTTATCCAAGAAAGCTCTGAAATTCGCAAAGATTGAGGACCCCTTCGGTTTCGGCTTGAAGGAACTGTCGGCCAAAGAAGAAGACATGCCGTAGTTTTACATTCCAATTTTATCGTCCGTGGCCTTTGATGCAATCGCTGCCCCCGGAATGGACGAAGAAACTTTCTTTGTCGGCTTCATCGGTCTTTGGTTTAGCTAGTTTTCCATGCCGATGCATTGCCATTTTATAAGAGCGTTCGTCTTCTATCCCGCCCATCGCATAGTTGAAGGATCGCGACTGGCTGTTGGCGTTGCAGGACTATCACACCTATATCATGGTCTAAGTATTGCCGCTAACACTTCAAACCCAGGTGCAGACACCGTAAATTTCTCTCTCCACTACTTCACGTCGTGGATCGAGATGCATGTGCTGGGCGCGTTTGTTGCGCATCGACGACCTGATTTCTATGAGTCATACACTTTCCCGCGAGTCTTGAGGCTGGTCGACACTTCTGCTCCTTATCCGACCCAGTTAGGGGCTTTGCGTGTACTGCTCAATCCGTACTTAAACGGAGGCGGGATGGTTTTCAGTGACAGAGTCCTTTCTGCTCCGGCTGGGCCCATCCAGCAGTTTTTCGATTTGTCAAAGAGTGGAGCTCCGGCTTTAAAGCCCAAAGAGATCATGCACTTAAATTCAATCAGGCCGGGATACTTAGTGTTCCGCCTAAATGATACTGTTTTCTTCATGCGGTACAATCCTCATCGCTTCGCCCAGTAGCTGGGTTACAACCAGGGCGACCCCCTCGAAGCCTTTTTAGTCGAGCCCACTCTCTCACTGGAGGTTACTCGCGACGTCATTCACCACTTCATGCGATTGGGTACCGGTTCTTTCTTCATGATTTCAGAGCCTGACTATCTTCCGAGGCCTGTGGGATCCTTCAAAGGCTGGTATCACCACCGGGTTGGTCCCATCATTGCAGAGGAGAGAAGGGTGCACTTTAAATGTAAAGCTCCTGCTTCCGCTCAAGCCATCAGCGCCCCGTTGCGGTCACGGTCGGTTTTTTGCCTTCCTCTAAGGTACAACAGCCCGGTGCTCATTCCTAAAGCCGCACAAGCTGAACCAACCCCCTGTACTTCTGGTATGCCGGTACGTACAAGAGTCAAGACAGCGACTCCTGATAAAGCGCCGGCCGTAGCGCCCCGAAAGGCAGATACCGAAGGAGACGTTGGGCAGCGCCGCGCAAAAGTGCCAAAGGGGAGGAAGTGCCCCTCCACTGGTGTTAGCTCAGGCTTTAAAAGGAGAAATAAATCGGTCACCGGTCTACTCGATACTTTGCTTGAGTCTGAGCCCCTTCACGATGAACCTATATCTGTGCATGAACCAGACGACGGTCTCCTTTTTCCTGGCACATCTGTCGAGGAAGCCGCTCAGTTGGCCGAAGCCTTGAAGTGATCGCAAGATGAAAATGAATATGTGCGCCCCAATAATGGAGGCTTTCATGCTGTTGAATTCCGTGACGTTGACCTGTTATTACTCAGGTTAATAATTGGTCCTCTGACGATGGAAGAAGAACGGGCTCTCAAACGGGTTCTCAAACAGCCCATCTTGGTCACTTCTGAAGACGAGGCTGCTCTGAGGGCGGGCAAGGATTTACCTCCGATCAAAGCCCGTCGAGCGCGATTGATCAGGAAAGAGCAGCAACTCGAGAAGGCCATACGTCAAGCTCCCTGGCGTATTGGGGTGTGTGTGTGTGTGTATGTGTGTGTATACGCCTCTTTGGGTAATTAATTGGTACTACTTTCACCTCATCTTATCTTTGCAAAAAATTTGTAGGGCCTTCTGCAGCGGGCGTAGTCTTGAGCACAGATAGCGCCTTGAAGCCTCCGGTGATGGCTTCTATTTCTCCAGTGGAGACTGCCGACCCGGCTATAGATCTCATGAATATCTCCAGTGACGCACCGGAGGGTGTAGAGGAGATCACCGAAGCTGCCATCCACGCCTTGGAGCCCTCGATGATGGCCTATGTTCCTCCAACAGAGATTGCCACATCGATGAGAGATTCAATGGATATCTCCAGTGACGCACCAGACGGTGTAGAGGAGATCACCGAAGCTGCCACCCCTCCAGTTCAAAGCGGACGAAGTATCGAAGGTAATCTTATATACATCTATTTTTTTTAACGACCCTTCCATATGTCTGAACCTTTCTTTCTCTCAGAATTGCAGGAGCCGGCGTCCTCTATTGTAGATCTTTCTCCGAAGAAAACTTTCCAGCGTTTACTTGACATGGCGGCCCCGCAAGTGATACCTCCACAGAGCATAGTCCTTTCTTCTGGTCAAGGTTGGTATTCTTTTGCCTTTTTGTTTTATATTTTCGTAATGATACTGATGCGACCTCTATTTAAACCACAGTCCTAGAAGCTAACGATGAGGTTGAAGTTCTTGATGGACCCAGGGATCTCTCAAATCCGTCTTCCGTGGGTAAGTGACACTTTAGCATTGGCGTTCTTTTACTTGTTCTATGTTGAGAAAGGCAACTAACCATTCGTGTATGCTTACAGCTTTGCCAATCCTGACCCTATTGGAATCCCGTATTTCCATGCCATCAGGCCCTTACGCCCGACGCGTGTCTGAGAGGATGGCAAAACAAAGCATTCATTCGCTGGCGACTCTTATTGAAGATCTTCACGCTGGTACCTCCATTACGGCCAAAGAATTCGCTGTTGAAGCCAATGCTTTTTTGTTTGTTCTTGCCACCTATCATGACGAGGCGCTGGTGCGTACTTGGGTCGAGTACTGTCGTCAAGTTGAGGCTTCCCTATATGGGGTTGAATGCATATGCATTCCCTCCGACATTTCGTCAATAAAGGCCATCCTGCGTGGATGGATTGACCGATGTGCAGCCAATCTCCAGTCATGTGAGAAAAGGCTCAACCAAAAGTTTTCGGCGAAGGAACTAGCTTTAAAAGCTTTAGGGGAACTTCAAGCCCAACTTATCGCCAAGTGATTGGTGTGGAAAAGTTTGTTTGTAGTAGTTAACCGCAATCAGAACGGTATCGCGTGTAGCTAGACCGAGATGAGTACGGGTCGTCCTCTGGGAAACGTTGAACCTTTTATTCTTACTTTAGACGTGTTGAGAAAGGAGGGAGGAAGAATAAAGAATATTGAAGAATGGTTGTAGGATCTAGATCTATGTTAAACAATGAAGTAAAATATAGATCTAGATTAACTACGGAGGTAAGTTTATATGAAAAGAGGGCTTGTAGGGTTCATTAGGATTTAGTAGTTATGGGTGATTAATTAAAGATTACCCTTTTTATCCATTAATAGATTTAAAACTAGAACGGCAGTGATGCATGCAGATTAGGGTTTCTGGAGGAAAAAGGGTTCCCACTCTTAACCCCTATCTCGACATGGAACTCCGTTCATATCTAGCCTTTACCAAAACAATCATTAATTTAATCTCTAATCGCGGTCGAGACTAACAGTGAATTAGTAGTGCACCCGATTAGGATGTTAATGATTCTTTTGATAAAGTTTATAAACTTTATAGGACTTAAAAAGAGTTTAAGGATCTTCATCATCCATTAACCTACCCTAATCTTACGAACCTTAACAAGCGGAGAATTACTCGCGCATGTTGGGAGAAAAAGAGATGGAGAGAAAATGCTTAATTAAACTACGAAGAAATAGAGTAAGAAAAAGAACTACCTTTATTAATCAATAAGATCAAGTACACTTCGATTCCTTAGACAATGATTACAAAAACCTAATTTGCTTCTCGATCTCTTCTAAGAAGGTAGATGAACCGTTGATGATCAGCCTGGATGCGTGAGCCGTCTTGGATTTCGTGATCTCGTCGGCTTGATGATTTTTCCAAGGGGCTCTCGGTCCTTATTTATACTCCAAAAGCCAGAAGTCTAGCTTCCAAATTTGGAAACCAACAGTAAAGATTCGCCCAAAAAAAACGCAACTCCTAACCTCTCTGAACTGCGGTGGATCCACGGCCAACATGGGTGTTGGGCCGCGGATCCGCGGCTAACATGGGTGTTGGGCCGCGGATCCGCGGCCAAGGGTTATGATCTTTTGATCATTTCTATGTGGCTTGATCCTTGTGACATGTGGCGATCTCTGCAATTTTTGGAACTTGGAAATCTTCTCGTAGTTGCTGCCAAGCTTGATTTCTAAGTTTTGCTTTCTGAATTAGGCAGGTTTGCTTTAACAACTTAATTTCCTTGATTTTAGTCCTGAAAATTCTGTACAACAACTCGAATGATATTTAGTAGAGTTTGTTTTCTTAAGATTTGGTCAATGATATTTTATTGCATACATTTTCCTACCAAATGCTAATTATAATATATCAACACATGAAAAATAGTATTTTTACAGATAAACCCTCATATGTATGATATATTATAATAAAGACCTTTTATTAATATAGAAATAGTAGGAAAAATGTAATAACAAATGTGCAGTTTTATCAACTGAACAAATACCCCCAAACTTATTTTTGATCGTCCCGAGCAAACTAGTTTATTCAAGAGAAGGAGAAAAAAGAAAGGAGAAAACTAAGCACACTTTCATATGCAAACACGATTGCACCGAGCACGTGCAACAAGCCGTTAAATCTCTAGGTGTCCCTAGTAGGAAGAGTGTTGTCTCCTGAGGGTTTTCAGTGGATTACACCCACAAAATCCAATAACAAAAGAGAGATGGTGAAATTTACATATAAAGATAAGAACCATAAAAGAAATACTTTGAAAATTTAGAGTTTCCAACTATACTAGCTTTTCAGTTGTCATGAGCTCTATCTTAATAGTCATGAAAAAGATGTTAGAAATCACATCACCCCTTAACAAAACATCGTCTTTATTCTTCATTCCTACGTTTCATCCAAATATCGATCATATACCCCTACGTGTGTGTAATGGACATCCCTACACTCGGAGAATTCAATTCAAGCTATCATACTCTTGTCCATCTACCTCAGTACTTTTTAACTTGCTGAATATTTATGGATTTGCTCACACATTTTCATGCGACCGTTAATACTTCTTGAGGTACTAACCGACCGATTACTCACGTGCTTGCTGATTAGGTGATAATTTTTTCCTCGTATTGCACCTCCTAAGGCTTAGCAGTGACTCCCAGACCAGTTGATCTAAGGCACTAGGTGATGAAGCACCCTCGCTATATTTTTTTATTTCTGCCTTGGCGATAACAAAACCAGTGTTCATTTTTTCTTTTCACCATTTTATATTTTCTTCATTTTTTTTATTTCCTTCATACTTTGGCTTTTAGACAAGAGCATTTCAAGGTATCCTCTACTATCCCGAGTTTCAAGACGTGTGTAAGTGGATATACCAGGGTATCAACATTCAAATGTTTGACTTTCAGAATAGAAATTATTTTTCAGACTTATTTTTATCCTCAGATTTGTGACTTCCTTCATCTTACTAACCCTTGGGATAACAGCTCATAACTACTTATTACTAGTTCGTTTAAGAAAACTTCTAATTTTCTTGGTTTTCTTAAACTATTCCTATCTTTTGGATGTAATTTTTCACTTTCTACTCTTTTGTAATAAAAAATTTTAATGCCCAGTGTCAAAGATAATTCAGTGAATGCAAACCATCCCCCCAAACCTGTTTTCAGCAGTGTCCTCACTGTTGTAGTCTTTTGAGAGCATGGACCTGTATACTAGGGGAGAGATATAAGGGGTAAAATAATAGTTAAATGAAAACTACACCCAAACTTGTTCTTTGGCACGCACAGATATTCAATTAAATCCATTTTTTTTACCCACCTTCATTCTTAAAATGATAAAATGTTACAAAAACTTGGAGGTGAGGCGGAGGAATTTTAGTTTTGATAAAGCGGCTCATGTAAAAACAGGAGCTCCTCCGCGGGGTCAGCAGAAAAATACGGTTTTAATCTATGCCCATTCACTTTAAAAATTGAACCGTTTTCAAGTTTTCAACTTCAACTGCCCCGTGCGGGTGTACATACCGCACCACAAAAGGTCCTTTCCAACGATATTTAAGCTTACCTCGATGAAGATGGAGACGGGAATCGTAAAGAAGGACTTGTTGCCCCGATGTGAAGGTTTTTCTAAAAAGATTTTTATCGTGGAACACTTTAGTCCTGTTCTTTACTATCACCGCATTATCATAAGCTTCATCGCGGAGTTCGCTTAGCTCATTCAACTGCAGCTTTCGATAGCTGCCTGCATGATCAAGATCAAAATTGAGCTCTTTAATAGCCCACATTGCTTTATGTTCGATCTCGACAAGAAGGTGGCATGCCTTCCCAAACACAAGGCGGTATGGAGACATACCAAGATCGGTCTTATAAGCGGTGCGGAATGCCCAAAGAGCATCCGTCAATTTGGTTGACCAATCTTTACGGTTTTTCGAAACCGTCTTCTCCAATATTTGTTTGATCTGCCTATTTGAGATCTCAGTTGCCCGCTTGTTTGGGGATGATAGGGCATAGAAACCTTGTGAGTGATTGAATATTTTCGCATCAAGGCCTCGAAAGACCGATTGCAGAAATGTGTCCTGTTGTCGCTAATTATAGCGCGAGGGTGTCCGAATCGCGAAAATATATTTTCTTTAAGGAACTTAATGAAAATTTTGTTGTCATTAGTGCGACACGGTATACCTTCCACCCATTTCGAGACATAATCAACCGCTAACAAGATATATAGATTCCCAAAAGAATTGGAAAAAGGGCCCATAAAATCAATACCCCACACATCGAATATTTCCACAACTAATATAGGTTGGAGCGGCATCTCGTTCCTTCTTGAAATCCGACCCAAATGCTGACATCGTGGACAAGTTTTGCAATGTTCATATGCATCTTTAAATAATGTTGGCCAATAAAATCCACATTGCAAAACTTTCTCCGCCGTTTTTCGAGGACCAAAATGACCGCCGCATGCCTGATCATGACAAAATGATAACACGCTCTTGAATTCATCGTTAGGGACACACCTGCGAATGATTTGATCGGAACAATACTTGAATAGATAAGGTTCATCCCAGTAAAAGTATTTTACTTGGGATAGAAATCGAAGTTTGTCTTGTTTCGACCAATCGCTAGGAATAAGTCCCGTCGCAAGATAGTTCACGATATTCACGAACCATGGTTCATAGGATATAGTCAAGAGCTGTTCGTCAGAAAATGAGTCATTTATCGGCACGGTCAAAGTTGGCGAAGAAGTGATGCGTGAAAGATGGTCGGCTATAACGTTTTCACATCCACTCTTATTTCGGATGACAAGATCAAATTCTTGTAACAATAGGATCCAACGTATTAGCCTGGCCTTCGCATCCTTCTTTGATAAAAGATGTCGTAGGGCGGAATGATCTGTGTAAACCACAATAGGCGGGCCAATCAAGTAGGGCCTGAATTTTTCTAATGCAAATACAACTGCCAAAAGTTCTTTCTCGGTAGTTGTGTAATTTATTTGTGCATCATTCAAGATCCTACTTGCATAGTAAATTACATGTGGCATCTTATTAATGTGTTGTCCTAAGACAGCACCGATAGCAAAATCTGATGCGTCACACATAAGCTCGAACGGGTGGTTCCAATCCGGAGATGATAGAACGGGGGCTGTAGTGAGCGATACTTTAAGCGATTCAAAAGCATCCTCACAATTCGAATCGAAGTGAAATGTAGTGTCCTTGGCCAATAGAAGGGTTAAGGGTCTAGCAATTTTGCTAAAGTCCTTAATAAATCTCCTATAAAATCCTGCATGGCCAAGGAAGGATCGTATATTTTTGACGCAGTTGGGACGAGAGAGGTTATGAATGACATTTATTTTAGCTCTGTGAACCTCAATGCCTTTTCGTGAAATTATATGTCCAAGTACAATACCTTTTTGGACCATAAAATGGCATTTTTCCCAATTCAAAGTCAAGTTCTTATCCTTACAGCGGGTAAGAACCGCGTCAAGATTACGAAGGCAGTCCTCAAAGGAGTCCCCAAAAATGGAGAAATCGTCCATAAAAATTTCTAGAAAATTTTCCACCACATCTGAAAATATCCCCATCATGCACCGCTGAAATGTAGCGGGAGCGTTACATAACCCATAGGGCATGCGTCTATAAGCAAAAGTTCCGAAAGGACAAGTAAATGTGGTTTTATCTTGATCCTTTTCAGCGATGGGGACCTGGTTATAGCCAGAGTATCCGTCCAAGAAACAGTAGTATTCGTGTCCAGCTAATCGTTCTAACATCTGGTCAATGAAAGGTAGAGGGAAGTGATCTTTCCTCGTCGCGGCATTGAGTTTCCTGTAATTGTTCATATCAGATTTTTGCATTTTCATACCGCCCAATTTTTATCACATTGCATATCCGTAGATACTCTTGAGCCGTGTTTGCTAGTCAATTGCAGGATACAGGTTCTCGGTTCCAAAACGATGAAATTCATGGAAAACACGAAAAAATCCGGGTTCTTGCCGACCACAGATAAAACACGGTCTCCGTCCCTCATCCGTATGTTGCCAGATACCAGTAGGAAGACAAAATGTCAAATCTATGCACAAGGCTCAATGGTGGCACAAGATCCAAGAGATCTACGCGGAGCTCGAGGCAATCATGACAAAATCTTGACAAAAAGTCCACCTTTCCCTCAACAGAAATTCTGGAAAATTCGTGAAGCAATTATGGGAAAATACATATATCAGAAGGATGCTCACATCAAACCAGGGTCCCACCAAAAAGATCCAGACCCAACTCATCTAAACGGCCGCGGAAGCGCGGCCAAAGGGTGGTTTTGGCCGCTCTTCCGCGGCCATCTTGGCGCCAAATGTGCAGGGTTTTGGGGGGTAGGTTGGTCTTTTCCTGTATGTTCTGTTGGTTGCCCTAGGGTTTCATGTTTTGGCCTATAAATAGCCCAGAAGTTTGTGAAGGAAAGGGTCCATAATCTTGTATTTTTCTTTGCTAGGTTTTAGTACATGTTCTTCTTCCTCTTCTCACCTCTTCTCCATTAAACTTGTAAGTGAGCTTTTGAGTGAAGAGTGATGAATAAAGAAGACCATTTTTATTATCATGCTTGTCTCTTTCTTTACTTGTTATAATTGTTGTAATTTTAATTGTTAAGTAGTTGTTGTTATTTCCTTGTTGTTTGTTTCTTCTCTCTTTTTCTTTATCCTTTCATACGACAATGATACTTACGCTTGATCCTCGCCAAGGTGAGGTCGCAAACAGTTAGTCGTATTCTTCTAATCTCTTTCTTTCTATCTTCCTCTTTTGTGTTGTTTTATTTTTCCATATTATGAAGTGTGAGTAGTTCTATACTTGTTAGGGTAGGATAAGGGAAGTTTGAGAGAAGGAAATCTCTCTCACTCTTTCCTTGCCCAACAACTTAAATCAACTCCCGTTAACCCAACCACAATCCGCTCCTTACGGCACCCTATCCTACATGATAGCGGTGATTCCGTAGTGAGACCGGTTGTGGTTGAATTAACCGGAGGTTATGGATAAGAGCCAAGAACGGACGGACAAGCACCAAAAGGAAGGACTATGCGTTGGAAAGCCTAGCTTATACTCGCAAGTTCCTTCCTAGTCGTGCTAATCCCCGTTGTTGCCGATTACCGTAACACCGATATTAAGTGGGGCAACGAAAGATGTGGAGACTCCTAACTCAAACTAACCTAATCCTAACCCTAACAAGCTCTCTTTAAATATCAACTCAACACTTAGATAACTACAAACAAAATCTGAACAACCGGACTTAACTCGTCGAAAAACACATAGAAAAAGATTCCCATCTCCCTGCGGACGACCCGTACTCAACCGGCTAGCTACGTGCGAAACCGTCTTGATTGCGGTATTTAAACTAGAACTTGAACACGCTCGTATCCTAACAATCAAATGGCGCCGTTGCCGGGGAGACGGTAGTCTATTTCTAAGTGAAATTTCGGGTTAATTTGTGAATATAAAAACAACCAAAAACCAAAAAAAAATATATACTTTGTAAAAGAAACCATCTTGTTATTTTTGATTAGTTTTTGTGCAAGTGTGCAGGAAATACGAAGCTCAAGATCGACGCCAAAGACGTTGGAAATACGGAGTTCAAGTACAGTGCCAAAGACGTGGGAAGATAGACCCACATTTTCGCGGCTACACCGCGACGGACAAAACGAAGCATCCGGTTTACTGTACAAATCTGGAGCAAATACAGTGAGCAAATCAAGATTCAGTATATCCAGACAAGCAGAGGACACCCAACAGAGAACACCAAATTTTTCCAGAGCACCAAAGCCTCAGGACTGCCGCGCAAGCGCGGCAATTACATGCATTTGGCCGCGCAAGCGCGGCCATCTTTTGGCTTCAGGGCCCCATTTTTCTCTGGTGAGTCTCTCTGCCTCTCTCCACTCCTCTAAGCTCCACTGAATTGTGTTTTCTGCAGCCTTCTTTGCGCAAATTCTTCTCCCCCTTCCAATAAACTGTTCTTGTGCAGGATTCTTTGCGCCGCAAATAAAAATTGTTTGTTGTTGATATTGTTACTGTTTTGCATTCTTTAATACGGACTTAAGGGGCTTGAAACCAATCCAGATTGGGTGGGGATTTCATCACCCTTCCCAGGACCCCGGAAATCACTAAAGCATATGCATTGTCCATTGTAAATTAAAAAATACTAGACTTCAGCCCTAAGGACTTCGTGCTCATTAGGAGAAGATAAACCTTGTTTAGAAGCTCGCTTAACCGTATATTGTTTACGGGGTGTCTAGGAAAGTGTTAAAGGCACAACCGCCGAAAGAGAAAGGGTTATTTAATTAAGGAACTTCGCGAAAGCGTTGGACAACCTCCCCTTATCTCTGCACTTACCTGGCCTCGTGATCAGTGTATTTTTAAGCCCGTTTCTCGACATTGTTTAACTTCGACAATCAAGTTCAGGAGCAGGTCTAGTAGACCTAGGTTACCCTAGATCTAGGTGTGATTGTGCATATCTTGTTTGTGATTGCTTAAGCCGTATTCCCGTACATACTTCTGTAAATCTCTTTCTAAAAACAAAATAAAAAAGAAAAAAATCAAAAACTTTTATAAAAACTTGCCCTTTTGTCGCCAAATCCATTTTCACCCAACACCCATCGCCGTTCTTCATTGACGTTTTCTTACCCTCACCTTCTCCGCTTTGACTATACTAAACTCGTTTAGTGTATGTCCGCTTGGACTCGGGACACTAGCGCCCATCTAGTCCGCGTTACGTTAGTCGCGACCGACTACGCGATCGACTCCGAAGTCGATACTCCGTCCACTCCTCTTTCTCCCCTTCCTTTGCCGGCCAACTCCGACGTTGACCGGAATTCTGTTCATACATCTTCACCTTCACCTTCATCTTCACCAACCTCTTCTTCCGCGATGTCGGGATTTATTCCAAACATCTCGTTGACCACCCCTGGATTGGCTCCACCTCCTATGGAGACCAATCTCCCACCACCTCCGCCTGTTGTAGCGCCGCAGCGAATTGCGCTCCAGGATCGTTTCTACCCTACCCGTTCTGCACTTCCAACCTGCCTTTCTCTTCCTCCGGCCAATGGGGACAACTTTGAAATTAAGCCCCATTTCATCAACATGCTTCCACGTTTTCATGGGCTTGAATCTGAAGATGCCTATATCTTCATTAACAAATTTCAAAACGTCTGTGCCATGATGAAAACAACCCAGCTGTCGGACGATGCTATACGTCTACGGGTCATTCCGTTCACTTTATGCGATCTCGCAGAAAAATGGCTGTATAGCACCGCTTCCCACTCAATCACCAGCTGGGACGAGTTTGTTAAAGCGTTTCTAAAAAAATTCTACCCAAATCATAAGACCGCAAGAATTCGAAATGAGATCAACCAATTCTCCCAGCTTCCTTCTGAACCCTTTTGGAAGTGCTTTGACCGATACAAAGACCTTCTTGTTCAGTGTCCTCACCACGGTATAGAGAAATGGCAACTCTGCCAAACCTTATACGAGGGACTGAACCCAGCAACGAAGCAGTTGCTGGAAACCATCTGTCAGGGCCACTTCCTATCCAAATCTGACGAGGAAGCGTGGCAGTTCTTTGACGATCTTGCGGAGCAAACGCTACAGTGGGAGAGCACCAGACCGACTCCTTCTTCTTCCTCTACCTCCACTTCTACCGGTCAGTCTAGGGTAGGAATTCACCAGCTTGATGTCTCTATTGCGATGAGAGCTGAAATGGCTGCAATAACAAAAAAGCTTGAAGCAATAGAGAGCAAATTTTCTTCTCCTACTCCTGCCCCTGTTCTCCCCCTTCGTACCATCTGCGCTTGTTGTTCCGATCCGTCCCACTTGACTGAAGAGTGTCCTTACAATCCACCCTCGCAAGGACAGGATCAGGTTAATGCATTCCAGCAAAGACCGAGGAATGATCCATACTCTTCCACCTTCAATCCCGGTTGGAGGAACCACCCCAATTTCGCCTGGAATCAGAATCAGAATCAATTCCAGGGCAACAATTTCCAAAGGGCCCCTCCACCGCAACAACAAGCGCAACAACAAACTCAGTATCAGCAGCCCTTCCAACCCCAGCCTTACCAAAACCAGACGAACAACTTTGCACCGAACAATTCCTTTCCACCAAACAACTTTGTTCCGTCGAACAACGATAAGGTTTCCTCGCTCGAGCGAAGTCTGGATGCGTTTGTTAAACAATCGACTCAATCCACCGCCAACATCCAGTCTTCGATCCAATCTTTAGTGCAACACACCGCCGCACACGGGCAGAGCATCAAGACCATCGAGGCCCAGATTGCACAGCTGAACGCGGCCTTGAGCGAGCGAGAGAAGGGGAAGCTCCCGTCCCAGCCACTTCCAAATCCCGGCCACCCACATAATGCACATGTTGCTCTTGAACAACAAAACCATAATGTGAGTGCCGTGACCACACTGAGATCAGGGAGGGTGCTGCAAAACAACATTGGCAAGCAAATCAACGATGACACCCCGGCTGCTTCTTCTTCTTCTTCTCCTGCTTCTTCTTCTTCGTCTTCCGAGCCTATTCTTCGTTCTTCACAAGGCTCTCCTTCCTCTTCTTCTCTAAACGGACCCGCTTCTCACTCCACGAAAACACCTATTCTGGGATCCGTTCCAACTCCAAAATCTCCTCCTCCAGCATTAGACTCAACCAATTTTCAAAATGTTCCATTTCCAAACCGGTTGAGGTCTAACAAACAAAATCCACAAATGGAGAAGATTTTGGAGTTATTCAAGCAAGTTAACATTAACATTCCTCTTTTAGATGCTGTCCAACAAGTCCCTTCTTACGCGAAAATCTTAAAGGACTTGTGCACGAAAAAGAGGAAGTCTCAGGTACCCAAGAAAGTTTTCTTGGCTAGTGCTGTGAGTGATGCCCTTACCCAATCTTTACCACAAAAACGGAAGGACCCTGGCTGTCCTACGATTTCAATTACTATTGGGGATAAGAACATCAACCGCGCACTATTAGATCTTGGTGCCAGTGTTAACTTGCTTCCGTATTCAGTATACGAGCAATTAGGCGTCGGAGAGCTGAAACCCACACACTGCACTCTCCAGATGGCCGACCGATCGATCACCCATCCTAGGGGTGAGCTAGAGGATGTGTTAATCAAAGTCGGGGACTTCATATTCCCCGTCGACTTCATTGTCTTAGATACACAGCCTGTAGCTAACCCCCGGAATCAAATTCCGGTGATACTCGGTCGCCCATTTCTCGCAACCTCAAATGCTGTGATCAATTGTCGCAATGGTTCAATGAACCTCTCTTTTGGAAATATGACAATTGAACTCAACATTTTTAGGTTGGGGAATCAGCCCGCCGAACCTAATGCTCATATACTGGATGTTTGCTCGATCCAGGAGATCACCCCCGAAGAATGTGAATTCGAGGAGTTTTTGTTTGAATACGATAATCTTGACGCCACTAGTGCGTGTCTCTTCGAACCTGCTGCTGTTTCTGCGCCCGATAACGACTACGAGTGTTTCACGTTCACGAACGATCTTAGCCGCGCACAACCCGAGTTTGAATCTTTCGACTTTTCGGATGAGTTACCTGAACCATCCGACTCGGTTGCCTACACTCGTTTTGAACCTTTGCTGGAGTCCTTTGAGTTCGAGACCTTTGCACCAGTCTTGCCTTCCATCATTTCACCTCCAACGCTCGAACTCAAGCCGTTGCCGTCTCACCTTAAGTATGCTTACTTGGGTGAGAACGAGACCCTCCCTGTCATCATCTCGGCTTCTCTAGCTCCCGAGCAAGAGAAAGCCCTTCTCGCGGTCCTGCACAGCAACAGGCAAGCTTTTGGCTGGTCCATGGCGGACATCAAGGGGATTAGTCCCCTCATCGTTGAGCATCACATTCATCTGATGGATGATGCCAAACCAGCCCGGGATCCACAAAGACGTCTTAATCCAGTCATGAAGGAGGCTGTGAAGAAGGAGATCGTCAAATGTCTAGATAGTGGTATCATTTACCCTATCTCTGATAGCCAGTGGGTTAGCCCCATTCACGTTGTCCCCAAGAAGTCGGGCATCACGGTCATAACCAACGAAGCGAATGAGTTAATCCCTACTCGCACCCAAACCGGGTGGCGAGTTTGCATTGATTACAGAAAACTCAACGCTGCAACGCGGAAAGACCACTTTCCGCTACCTTTTATTGACCAGATGCTCGAACGATTGGCCGGACATGAGTACTATTGCTTTCTAGATGGCTACTCTGGCTATAATCAAATTCCCATCGCCGAAAAAGACCAGGACAAGACCACTTTCACTTGTCCTTTCGGCACGTTTGCATATCGACGCATGCCCTTTGGGTTATGCAATGCGCCCGCTACCTTCCAGCGGTGTATGATGGGGATTTTCTCAGACATGGTGGAGAAATTTCTGGAGATTTTCATGGATGACTTCTCCATTTTCGGCGACTCCTTTGACGAGTGTTTGCTGCATCTTGACGCTGTCCTTACACGATGTAAGGACAAGAATCTCACTTTGAACTGGGAGAAATGCCACTTCATGGTGCGCGAAGGTATTGTCTTAGGACATATCATCTCGTAAAATGGCATAGAGGTTGACAAAGCAAAGATTGAGGTCATTTCCAATCTGCCTCCTCCCCGATGCGTCAGAGATATCCGAGCCTTCCTTGGCCATGCCGGTTTTTATAGACGGTTTATCAAGGACTTTAGCAAGATTGCTAGGCCCTTGACTCTTCTCCTGGCCAAGGACACGCCATTCGACTTCAGCTCAAGCTGTGCGGCTGCTTTTGAATCATTGAAACACTCACTCACTTCTGCTCCCGTTCTCTCTTCCCCTGACTGGACGCACCCATTCGAGATTATGTGCGATGCATCCGACTTTGCCATCGGTGCTGTCCTTGGACAGCACATCAACAAGATGCCGCACGTGATCTATTACGCAAGCCGAACCCTGAACGACGCACAACTCAATTATACAACAACTGAGAAGGAATTCTTAGCTGTTGTATTTGCTTTAGAGAAGTTCAGGCCGTACCTCATCGGCTCTCCAGTCATCGTTTACACTGATCATTCTGCTCTGCGCCATCTTTTTGCGAAGAAAGATGCCAAATCTCGGCTTATACGTTGGATCCTCTTGCTTCAAGAATTTGACCTTGTCATTAAGGACAAAAGAGGATGTGAAAACGTTGTTGCCGACCATCTTTCACGACTTCCTTCTTCGCCGTCGCTTCCTATCCCAATCAATGACGTCTTTCCGGATGAACAACTCTTGACAGTATCTCGCGAACCCTGGTTCGCAGATATTGTGAACTATTTGGCCACGGGATTACTACCGACTGAATGGTCGAGTCAGGACAGACTTCGCTTCTTATCCCAAGTAAAACATTTTTACTGGGACGAACCCTACTTGTTCAAGTACTGTCCCGACCAGATTATTCGTCGGTGTGTCCCTGATGAGGAATTCAAGAGTGTGCTGTCATTTTGCCACGACCAAGCATGTGGCGGGCATTTTGGGCCCAGAAAGACAGCTGAGAAGATCTTGCAATGTGGTTTCTACTGGCCACAACTTTTCAAAGACGCTCACGACTATTACAAGACTTGCTCCCGGTGCCAACACATGGGCCGGATATCCCGGAGGAATGAGATGCCGCTCCAACCGATCTTGGTTGTGGAGATTTTCGATGTTTGGGGGATAGACTTCATGGGGCCGTTTCCCAGCTCTTTTGGGAACTTGTACATTCTTCTAGCTGTTGATTACGTCTCTAAATGGGTCGAGGCTGTGCCCAGCCGAACTAACGACAACAAGGTTGTCGTTAGGTTCCTTAAAGAAAACATTTTCTCACGGTTTGGGCACCCCCGAGCGATCATTAGCGACAATGGAAGTCATTTCTGCAATAGGACTTTCGAGGCCTTGATGCGGAAATACTCCATTAATCATAAGCTTTCTACGCCCTACCACCCCCAAACCTGCGGGCAGGCCGAAGTTTCAAATCGGCAGATCAAGCAGATACTGGAGAAAACGGTTTCCAAGAACCGTAAGGATTGGTCTTTGAAACTCATTGATGCCCTTTGGGCATTTAGAACCGCTTATAAGACCGACCTTGGCATGTCTCCCTATCGGCTTGTGTACGGAAAAGCCTGCCACCTTCCTGTCGAAATCGAGCATCGCGCGTTTTGGGCGATAAAGGAACTGAATCTGTCTCTGGAGGACGCGGGCAGCCATCGGAAGCTGCAGCTGAACGAACTGAGCGAGCTTAGGGATGAGGCTTACGACAATGCGGTTGTCGTTAAGAATCGAACGAAGGTGTTTCATGATAAACACCTTGTGCGCAAAACCTTCGTACCTGGTCAGCAGGTACTTCTTTACGACACCCGACTTCACTTCCATCCTGGAAAGCTCCGATCTCGCTGGAAAGGGCCGTATTTTGTGCGGACTGTGTATCCGCAGGGCGCTGTGGATTTGGAAAATCCAAAGGACGGTTCACTCTTCAAAGTGAACGGACACCGATGCAAACCGTACCTTAGCGCCGAACCAACAGAGGAGCTCCTGTTCTTACAGGAGCCGGTTTACCTTGCTTGATCTTCCTCTGCCTACCTCCAAACTTCGGTTATCCAGCCAAGAACAGTGGACACTGTTCCAAATAAGTTTGGAGGTATGTACAAACCATTTTGTTTATATTCTTGTATATTCTTTTTCTTTTCTTTCAAAACAAAAACAAATAAAAATTGTGTATCGCTAACCAACAATTTTGAACCTTCAAACTACTCTCTTCATGCAATGACAGTGAGGACACTGTCCAGTTTAAGTTTGGGGGTACACTCGGTACGCATTTCTTACCTTCGCATTCATATGTATATTTTGCATCTGCATATTAAAATCCATAAAATCCATAAATACGCATTTCTTACCTTCGCATTCATATGTATATTTTGCATCTGCATATTAAAATCCATAAAATCCATAAAAATTTGAAAATTTTCCAAAAATATAAAAACTTTTTTGTCAAGTTAGCTTGTGGAAGAACTCTGATTCAACATTCGACGGTTTTTGTTTGATAAAATAGGAATAACTAGATCTTATGTTTGGATTTTGAAAACCTGAAAGATAACTCTCCTTTGAAGTTAACTATAGCTGATATACGTCTTTACATCACACTACACGTGTCGTGAGTTTTGGGAATTAGATGACAAGTCTTTCATGTTCAAACTTTTAAACAGATAAATGATTTTCTGAGAATCAAATAGGTTTGTTCTGAAATAAGTAATGACAAGAATAGTTTATGAAGTAAAGCGAATATGAAGGAATGTTATTGATGCCGTAATAGGAGCTAAGTCTGAAAAATAACCCATCTAAAACTTGATTGGAATGATTACACACCAAACCCACTAGACACGTCTTTTATCCAAAAAAAATATTTGAACTGCCGGTTATATCTCCGTTCGTATTAAATCATCTGATTTTCACGCCAAACAGTCTTTTGTTTTTGGACCTAGGTAACTTGAGTAATTAAGTCCGCTGGGGTGTTTCTACACCTAATGCCCTAAAACCAACTGGTTTGGGTGCATTGGCCCAAAGCTCGCTAAGAAGCCTAGAAAGTCTAGTTTAAAACAAAGTCAAGCAAGTGTTCTCTCCGAGTTAAAATTCCTAACGGTTCTTTGTGTGAGAATAATCTTGATAAAAGACAGGCTTTTAAAAAAAAATTTTAACGGAGATATGAAGGTTTTACTCTTTGATAAAGACTATTGCACGTTCACAGTGGTGTGTATGAAATGAAAACAAGAAAAAGGTGGAGTGAAAAATACGACTTAGTTTCCTGTTAAGGAAGATAGAAATTCTAAAGTTGAAACCTTACTGCAAAACGAAACTTGAAAAATGCTTAACTCATTATAAAACTTATGTGATCCTTTTAAAATTGTTATCTGGGCTTTATTGTGCGACATGATGACTCTAATCGATCCTTCTGGAACTTAACGACACTATCCGCACTGCACGTAAAGACATATAAAATCTGTAGTTAAACAAGATGTGAGGTGTGAAAAATAAAGGTTCGATAGTCTAGACTAAGGATTATAGAATTGTTATTTTCTAAAACAAAACTTTAGGGTTTGAAACTTAGTCATTTTTACAAACCAACTTGACCGGATTTTGTGGGTAGTATCCGCTGAAAACCCTCAGGAGACAACACTCCTCCTACTAGGGACACCTAGAGGTTTAACGGCTTGTTGCACATGCTCAGTGCAATCGCGTTCCCTGCGAAAGTGAGGTTAGGAAATTTTTTGTGAATAAATGGACTTTGCTCGGGACGAGCAAATGATAAGTTTGGGGGTATTTGTTCATATCAGATTTTTGCATTTTCATACCGCCCAATTTTTATCACATTGCATATCCGTAGATACTCTTGAGCCGTGTTTGCTAGTCAATTGCAGGATACAGGTTCTCGGTTCCAAAACGATGAAATTCATGGAAAACACGAAAAAATCCGGGTTCTTGCCGACCACAGATAAAACACGGTCTCCGTCCCTCATCCGTATGTTGCCAGATACCAGTAGGAAGACAAAATGTCAAATCTATGCACAAGGCTCAATGGTGGCACAAGATCCAAGAGATTTACGCGGAGCTCGAGGCAATCATGACAAAATCTTGACAAAAAGTCCACCTTTCCCTCAACAGAAATTCTGGAAAATTCGTGAAGCAATTATGGGAAAATACATATATCAGAAGGATGCTCACATCAAACCAGGGTCCCACCAAAAAGATCCAGACCCAACTCATCTAAACGGCCGCGGAAGCGCGGCCAAAGGGTGGTTTTGGCCGCTCTTCCGCGGCCATCTTGGCGCCAAATGTGCAGGGTTTTGGGGGGTAGGTTGGTCTTTTCCTGTATGTTCTGTTGGTTGCCCTAGGGTTTCATGTTTTGGCCTATAAATAGCCCAGAAGTTTGTGAAGGAAAGGGTCCATAATCTTGTATTTTTCTTTGCTAGGTTTTAGTACATGTTCTTCTTCCTCTTCTCACCTCTTCTCCATTAAACTTGTAAGTGAGCTTTTGAGTGAAGAGTGATGAATAAAGAAGACCATTTTTATTATCATGCTTGTCTCTTTCTTTACTTGTTATAATTGTTGTAATTTTAATTGTTAAGTAGTTGTTGTTATTTCCTTGTTGTTTGTTTCTTCTCTCTTTTTCTTTATCCTTTCATACGACAATGATACTTACGCTTGATCCTCGCCAAGGTGAGGTCGCAAACAGTTAGTCGTATTCTTCTAATCTCTTTCTTTCTATCTTCCTCTTTTGTGTTGTTTTATTTTTCCGTATTATGAAGTGTGAGTAGTTCTATACTTGTTAGGGTAGGATAAGGGAAGTTTGAGAGAAGGAAATCTCTCTCACTCTTTCCTTGCCCAACAACTTAAATCAACTCCCGTTAACCCAACCACAATCCGCTCCTTACGGCACCCTATCCTACATGATAGCGGTGATTCCGTAGTGAGACCGGTTGTGGTTGAATTAACCGGAGGTTATGGATAAGAGCCAAGAACGGACGGACAAGCACCAAAAGGAAGGACTATGCGTTGGAAAGCCTAGCTTATACTCGCAAGTTCCTTCCTAGTCGTGCTAATCCCCGTTGTTGCCGATTACCGTAACACCGATATTAAGTGGGGCAACGAAAGATGTGGAGACTCCTAACTCAAACTAACCTAATCCTAACCCTAACAAGCTCTCTTTAAATATCAACTCAACACTTAGATAACTACAAACAAAATCTGAACAACCGGACTTAACTCGTCGAAAAACACATAGAAAAAGATTCCCATCTCCCTGCGGACGACCCGTACTCAACCGGCTAGCTACGTGCGAAACCGTCTTGATTGCGGTATTTAAACTAGAACTTGAACACGCTCGTATCCTAACAATCAGTAATCAATACATACGCGCCACCCAGTTTGGGTGCGTGTTTGGATTAACTCATTAGTGATGACCGTGATGCCAGACTTTTTAGGGACCACATGAATTGGACTTACCCATTGGCTATCAGATATAGGGTAAATTATTCCACTATCAAGGCACTTGACGATTTCTTTCTTTACCGCCTCCTTCATAACGGGATTTAACCGTCTTTGTGGGTCTCGGGTTGGTTTGGTTTCATCCATCAAATGTATGTGATGTTCAATAATTAAGGGACTAATCCCTTTGATGTCGGCCATTGTCCAACCAAATGCTTGCCGATATGATCTCAACACTGCCAAAAGTGCGTTCTCTTGCTCTAAGGCTAGAAAAGCGGATATAATCACTGGAAAAGTCTCATTCTCTCCTAAATATGCATATTTAAGATGAGAAGGTAGCGGTTTGAGATCAAGAATTGGCGGAGAGACAATAGAAGGTGGGGTAAGGGAATGATATTCGGACTCCATAAGACGTTCAAAACATGCATAAGATATTGACTTGGAAAGTGCTGCTGACTTTTGCAACGAGCCAACAGGTTCAAACTCAAGGACGGACTCATTGAACATATCCTTACTATGAAGTGGTGCAAGATCAAACAATGTCTTATTAGTGTTGTCGAGAACATCAAAGCAAAGTTCCTCATCCATGCAGCTTTCGGAAGCTATCTCGTGGATGGAACAAACATCCAGCAAATGAGCAGAAGGTTCTGGTGGCTGACTTTCTAGCTTGTAAATATTAAGCTCAATTGTCATTTTCCCGAAGGATAAGTTCATAGAACCGTTACGACAATTAATTACAGCGTTAGAAGTTGCTAGGAAGGGTCGACCAAGTATCACCGGGATTTGATTGCGTGGGTTTGCCACAGGTTGTGTATCTAAAACAATAAAGTCCACGGGAAATATGAATTCCCCGACTTTAATTAACACATCCTCTAGTTCACCCCGAGATTTGGTGATAGATCGGTCTGCCATCTGGAGAGTACAATGGGCGGGTTTTAACTCTCCAATTCCTAACTGCTCGTATACTGAATAAGGAAGCAAGTTAACGCTAGCGCCAAGATCGAGTAAAGCACGATTAATATTTTTACCCCCAATAGAAATAGAGATTGTAGGACAGCCGGGGTCCTTACGTTTCTTTGGTATTTGTTGGGTAAAAGCGGTGCTAACATTACTCGTCATGAAAACCTTCTTAGGAACTTGAGTTTTTCTTTTCCTAGTGCACAAGTCTTTAAGGATTCTTGCATAAGATAGGACTTGTTGAATAACATCTAGGAGAGGAATATTCACGCTAACTGGCTTAAACATTTCCACAATCTTCTCCATTTGCGGGTTAGGTCTGTTGGCCCTTAATCTGTTTGGAAATGGAGCTCGATCAATAAGTTTTGGGTCCAACGTTTGTGGAGAAGACTGTGGGGACGGATTCGATCCCAAAATTGGAGTGGGGATCGACTTAGATGGATTTGGCGAAATGTTCGAGCCTTAGGGAAAATGGAGAATAGGCTCGGATGAAGGTGGGAGACTAGACGGATTAGGGGAAGAAGAAGAAGAAGCTGGGGTATCAATGGTGTCACTAACATCAAATTGCTCACCCACTCGGTTATTCAGCACTCTCCCCGATCTCAACGTAGTAATGGCATTCACATTATGATTTTGTGAATGTCCAGGATTCGGTAGGGGTTGAGATGGGAGTTTCCCTTTCTCCCTCGCACTCATTGTGGCGTTTAACTGTGCGAGTTGATTTTCTATTGATTTAATACTCTCACCATGGGAGGCGGAGTCTTTCTTTATGGTATCAATAGAAGACTTCATTTCAGCCGACAATTGCATGGAATGTTTCATGAACAAATCCAAAGTTTATGCAAGTGAAGAGTTGTTAGTACCGGCCACTTGTGGTGTAGAAGTGTTGGCCGGATTTTGAAAATTTTGTGACTGAAAGGGGAGCTGACTTTGTGGTTGTGGTTGCTGTGGAGGAGGTCTTTGATAATTGCTTTGTTGGTTTTGATTCCAAGCAAAGTTAGGATGATTCCTCCATCCTTGATTGTATGTGGAAGAATAAGGATCATTTCTAGGTCGCTGCTGAAAAGCAGCATTAGCTTGAAACGATGCATTCATAGGACATTCTACCGTTAAGTGTGAAGGATCTGAACAGCAACCACAGACGGTCTTAGGAAGCGTGACCTGATTTAGTGAGAATGATGAGAATTTGTTCTCAATAGCGTCGAGTTTCTTCTGTATCGCTGCCATTTCGGCTTTTACTGCAATAGAAACATCGAGCTGGTGAATACCTCCCTTAAATGTAGGTGGTCTTACGCTTTCCCACTGCAAAGTGTTTTCTGCGAGATCTTCCAGATATTTCCATGCTTCACCGTCATCTTTAGACATGAAATTGCATTGACACATTGTTTCAAGCATCTGCTTTGTCGCTGGATTAATGCCCTCATATATAATCCGACATAAATCCCATCTTTGTATTCCATGATGAGGACATTGGACAAGCAGATCCTTGAAACGTTCAAAGCACTTCCAAAATGGTTCATTGGGAAGCTGGGTGAACTGGTTGATCTCGCTCCTAATATGGGCAGTCTTATGGTTTGGGTAAAACTTCTTAAGAAATGCTATGACGGATTCATCCCAATTAGTGATAGAGTGTGCGGTAGTATTATAAAGCCATTTTTCTGCCAAGTCGCACAGTGTGAATGGGAGAAGTCGCAAGCGCATAGCATCCACAGTCAATTGTGAAGTATCCATCATTGCGCATACGTTTTCGAATTTGGTGATGAAAAAGTACGCGTCTTCCGACTCAAGCCCGTGAAATTTAGGCAGCAGATTGATGTAGTGGGGTTTAATTTCGAAATTATCCCCGTTAGCTGGTGGAAGAGATAGACTAGGAAGAGGACCACGGATAGGATAACATCTCTCTTGGAGAGAGATGCGGGGTGGATTCTGCGCACCTACGGGCGGTGGCAGCATGGTGTTATAATCTGATGGAGTACCATCCATCTCGGTCGTGGTGTGTTGTGGGGGAAAAGAAGATGAAGAAGTACCGACTTCGGAGTCGATAGCAGGAACACGGACAAGACGGGCACTAGGATCCCGTGTCTAACCGAGCATGCACTAAGCGGGTTTAGTGCAAGTGGCAGCGTGTGTGTGATTTAAAATTGGCTTGTTTTGAAAAAAGTGGGACTCAAGACAAATCACTCTAAAATGCACAAACAACCCTAGAACTAAGGTTACCTAGGTCCAGTCTCTAGACCGCTCCTAGACTTCCAAAGGACAAGCCGTAGGATCAATCCTCTACCGCCTCTTTACCACTCTTATGGCCAGATAAGTGCCAGGTAAGTGGGAGGTATCCTCTATACGAATCACCGAAAATAGCGGGCCTTAATTAAGTAACCACTTGCCTTAGACACACTTGCTTAGACACCACAAAAGTAATGCGGATAAGCGATAGTTACCCACGACCTTCCTCTGTCCTTAATGAGCGCGACAGTCCTTAGAGTCTGGTCTAGATATTTTTTAAATTAATGTAGGGTTGATGCAGATGCTCGGTTTGTGATTTGTGGGGCTTAGGAAGAGTGATGAAATCCCCACCTAATCTGGATTTGGTCTTTGCCCCTTAAAGTCCGTATTAAAATATGCAAAACAAAACCAATCACAAAACTTTTGCAAAAAGATTTTTGAGCGGCGCTATTTTGCAAAGAATTCTGCAGAAAATAGATTTTATTGGATTTGAGACGAGAGGGAGGGAGTTGAGAAAGATACCAGAGAAGTGTGAACCCTAGATCCCTTAGTTAAGCCGCGTTTCCGCCGCCGAAAGGGCCTTCGTGCCGCGGTTCCGCCGTGAAGTGGAGGGATCAGGTGATGAAAATTTTTCTTTGGCCTCCTGTACTCCTCTAGATCTCTCAGAATATCTCTGTCTTCTGTTTTCCTCAAGTCTGTGACTCCAGATCTCCTTGCAAAATTCACGCACAAATCGTTAAATATGTAATTTGCAGTTTTGTGTTAATAATGATATGAATCGTCTAAGAATTCAACACAAATAGTAAAAATAAAAAAATTACGCACGTATCCCCGGCAACGGCGCCATTTGATTGGTGTGGAAAAGTTTGTTTGTAGTAGTTAACCGCAATCAGAACGGTATCGTGTGTAGCTAGACCGAGATGAGTATGGGTCGTCCTCTGGGAAACGTTGAACCTTTTATTCTTACTTTAGACGTGTTAAGAAAGGAGGGAGGAAGAATAAAGAATATTGAAGAATGGTTGTAGGATCTAGATCTACGTTAAAAATTATGCAAAATATAGATCTAGATTAACTACGGAGGTAAGTTTATATGAAAAGGGGGCTTGTAGGGTTCATTAGGATTTAGTAGTTATGAGTGATTAATTAAAGATTACCCTTTTTATCCATTAATAGATTTAAAACTAGAACGACAGTGATGCATGCAGATTAGGGTTTCTGGAGGAAAAAGGGTTCCCACTCTTAACCCCTATCTCGACATGGAACTCCGTTCATATCTAGCCTTTACCAAAAGAATCATTAATCTAATCTCTAATCGCGGTCGAGACTAACAATGAATTGGTAGCGCGCCCGATTAGGATGTTAATGATTCTTTTGATAAAGTTTATAAACTTTATAGGACTTAAAAAAGAGTTTAAGGATCTTCATCATCTATTAACCTGCCCTAATCCTACGAACCCTAACAAGCGGTGAATTACTCGCGCATGTTGGGAGAAAAAGAGATGGAGAGAAAATGCTTAATTAAACTACGAAGAAATAGAGTAAGAAAAAGAACTACCTTTATTAATCAACAAGATCAAGTACAATTTGATTCCTTAGAAAATGATTAAAAAAAACCTAGTTTGCATCTCGATCTCTTCTAAGAAGGTAGATGAACCGTTGATGATCAGCCTGGATGCGTGAGCCGCCTTGGACTTCATGATCTCACCGGCTTGATAATTTTTCCAAAGGGCTCTCGGTCCTTATTTATACTCCAAAAGCAAGAAGTCTAGCTTCCAAATTTGGAAACCAACAGTAAAGATTCACCCAAAAAAAACGCAACTCCTAACCACTCTGAACTGCGGCGGATCCGCGGCCAACAAGGAGGGTTGGGCCGCGGATCCGCGGCCAAGGGTTATGATCTTTTGATCATTTCTCTGTGGCTTGATCCTTGTGACATGTGGCGATCTCTGGAATTTTTGGAACTTGGAAATCTTCTCGTAGTTGCTGCCAAAATTGATTTCTAAGTTTTACTTTCTTAATTAGGCAAGTTTGCTTTAACAACTTGATTTTCTTGATTTTAGTCCTGAAAATTCTGTACAACAACTCAAATGATATTTAGTAGAGTTTGTTTTCTTAAGATTTGGTCAATGATATTTTATTGCATACATTTTCCTACCAAATGCTAATTATAATATATCAACACATGAAAAATAGTATTTTTACAGATAAACCCTCATATGTATGATATATTATAATAAAGACCTTTTTTAATATAGAAATAGTAGGAAAAATGTAATAACAAATATGCAGTTTTATCAACTGAACACCAAGACTACTCGTGCTTATGAAATTTGGTGAGTTCTTCAGGAGGCCATTACGGAGGTGGTGGCTCTTGATAAAGCCGTTATTTTTACACGCGAGATGGTCGAGACCCATAAGGCTGCCGAGTAAGAGCTTGAAAGTCGACTTTTTTTATATAAAAAAAAACAGGCACAGGCAGGGACTCAGCTCGCGAAGTTGATAGAGCTTAAAGTGGAAGTCTGGTAGAAGAATGGCGAACTTGCTGCCTTATTGAACCGCCCACCAGCATAGAAATTTTTGTCCCTGTATATTCTCTTCTTTTGTTCTTTTGTATCTCGTATTCATTTTGATTTATGAATAAAAGATATATTTCATTTCATACTTGCGCCTCTCTTTCTTGACTTGACTCAAAGTAGTTTATGTACTCATATCGGAGTTTGTAGTTTATTCACTCGTTTTGGAGTTTCTAGTTCATGTACTCGTTTCGGAGTTTCTAGTTTATGTACTCATTTCGGAGTTTGTAGTTTATTCACTCATTTCGGAATCTTTAGTTTATGTACTCATTTCGAAGTTTATTTAGTTTACCTCCCTGGGGTTTACAGGAAAACTTGTCCTAATGTTGTATATAGATAACCCATGTTCTTTGCGACAGAGGTCCATTAGGTTTTAGGGTACTAGTGTTTTAGTCTGTGGTACCGTCGCGTTGGCTGATGTATTTCTCGATATGTGGACTTTAAGCCATTTTTCTAGTAGCCCTGCGACTGTCGTGTCTCTGATCCTTTCGGGGGCTGGAAAAGACGTCTTCAAGTAATCTCCTTAGGCTATATGACCGTCGAAAAAGAAAGCGTTAGGAATTTTCCATGTCGCTTTTTACTTGAGGTTAGGCTCAATTTGGAGCACCGATGAGTCATAACCATTCCGCACTGGTGTGGGATGATCTCCGATAGTCTCTTAGGTTTTATATAAGTTGCCGTCGGGACCCTGAAGCTGGGGATATGCCGTTGCATCATTTTTGTTTGACGATGCCATGCCGTTTCTTTGCTTGAATATGGTAGACATCTGTAGGACCTCTATATTGTATGTATTGCAGTTGAAGTCCGGAGCTAGGAATATGCCTTTACTCCAATTTCATTTGGCTCGTTGGAGCTTTGTTGACATAACGTCTGCACTCTGATGGAATGAGAAGGTACGCCGGGTAGCCTTTAGGTTGTATATGAACCATCAAAATATGGAGCTAGGAGTTTGCCATTGCTCCATTTTGATTTGGCTCGTTGGAGTTTTGTTGACGCCACGTCTGCACTCTGATGGAATGAGAAGGTACGCCGGGCTGGAGCTAGGATTATGTCGTTGCTCCACTTTGTTCGACCCTTGGGTCTTTGTTGACGTTGCGTCTACATCGAGAAAGAACGTCGGGTTGGAGCTAGGATTTTTCCGTCACCCCGTTTTTGATTTGACCCTTGGGCCTTTGTTAACGTTGCGTCTGTATCTAGCTGGAATGAGAAGAACGTCGAGCTGATCTCTTGGTTGTATATGAACTATCGAGATCTGGCTCTCCCTTTGACGGAGCTCGGTGGGAAAATATGGTTCCCTTTATTTCATTTGTGCCCATAGATTGTATACAGGGGTCGGAGTAGACTCACCTGCAGGGAAAACGAAACTTTATTTTATTTTATTTTTTATTGCCGCGACGCTCTATCTTTTCAGCTTTTTATATCGCGAAAGTCGCGATTGCCCAATCATTTCGGCTATTTTTCGCGATGCCTAATCATTTTGGCTATTTTCTTTTATTTTTTACTCGCTGCTTTTTATTGCGAGTTGCCCAAACATTTTGGCTATTTTCTTTTATTTTTTACTCGCTGCTTTTTATTGCGAGTTGCCCAAACATTTCGACTATTTTCTTGTATTTTTTACTCGCTAATTTTTATTGCAAGTTGCTCAAATATTTTGGCTGTTTTTATATGCATATTATTACTCGAGTTGCCCCATCATTTTAGCTATTTCATATGCATATTTTTGTTTACTACTCGATGCTGTTTTTATTGCGAGTTTGGGATCTGATACCAACCTTGGCATTAGCATCGCTATGACTGGAATGTTTCTAGGAGTGAATCATCATTTGCCGTGAAAGGACTTAGAGTTTGACACTTGTTTAGGCATCAACATCGCTACAACTGGAATGTTGCCAGAAGTGAATCATCATTTTCCGTGAAAGGACTTGGGGTTTGACACCTATTTAGACATCAGTATCGCTACAACTGGAATGTTTCCATGAGCGAATCATCATTTGCCTTTGTCGATTTGAACAAAAATGGCTTAGCAAGCAGGGTTAGGATCCTGTCGACTAAGAATTTTTGACTTTATGAACCGTAAGGGTCTCATAAAGGTTTTTCTCCCTACGAGTCGAGAGGATCTCGTAGGTGTAGGTTCTCCCTAGAAGTCGTGAGGACTCCTAAGTGGTATTTTCTCTTGCAAGTCGTAAGGATCTTACAAGAGTGTTTTCTCCTTATAAGTCGAGAGGACTTACAAGTGTCGTTCACCATATGGGGATATTTCTTGCCATTGGTGGAACTTGGTAGGAGAGTATTTATTCGTGCCCGTGGATTGTATACAAGGGTCAATATTGGAACACTTGTAGGGCATGTTGGGGAATATGAGGGCTTAAGAGCAGGTTTTGATCCCTGTAGCTTAAGGCTTTTGAACCCTATGAGCCGTGAAGGTCTCATGGGGGAAATTCTCCTTATAAGTCGTAGGGATCTCGTAAGTGTATGATAAAAACTTTTTTTAACGAGATTGCGCCCTTCCAAATTTTCACAAACTTGCCGGCAGTCCTGCTGTTTTTACTCATGGCGCCCTCTCGGGTTTTCATCCGTGCCCGTTTTTCTTGTGGACGTACCGTTTTTTTACGAGATTGCGTCCTTTTGGGTTTTCACAAACTCGCTGGTACTCACAGCGCCCCTTCGGGTTTTCATCCGTGCCCATCTTTCTTGTGGACATACCGTCTTTTTTATGACCCATCTGTTTGTTGGATATAGTGCCCTCAGAGTCAATTATTGGATCGCAGGTACGTGATTGCAATGATTGCGGAGGACCTATACCGGTAGGACATTTTTACTCGAGATGATAATATGCTATCTGGTTTGCCTTTATCAGTCGTGTACAGGTTCAGGTGACTGATCACTGCTACACTTTGATAGAGCCCTTAGGATCTTGCTTTACTACCAACAGTATGATGGCGATCATATACGTGAGAGTTGGGTGGTTTATATGCATATCCTAAATTGTGGTCCCTAGTCGTGGGAGTTTCGAGACAGGGCATCGATACTCCGGAGTAAACTAGTGTATACAGTCGAGACCCCGACGAGGGGTGGTGGCCGGTCTCACAAGCCACTGGTGTCAGTTGGATCACCTAAGATGTATACAGGTGCTTATTGGGTTATGAGTACACCGGACAGGACTCGCCGGGAATCTGCTAGTTGGTACTATACCTATCGTCAGATAGCAGTTCCCTGGTGACATGTGTACAGGTTAGTTCATCGACCTGAGGTCGTCAATTGTCTCGTGTGGGTTCCCACCGTGCTTTGATTTCTACCCTACCACGGCTCAAAGGAGTCGTGCAAACAGGTAGTTTTTGGGTACAGTCCCGAGCCATATGGATGCACGTGAGCGGATCGGAAGGGGATTCGTCTCTCCCGGTATTGGGGGTAAGATCGCGCTGTGTCTAGGATAGCCATTACACAAAGCCCACGGCCTTGGCAGGAGATTTACTGTTAGGTACTCCAGTAGTATCTCAGGGTGTTATTAGGCTACACTCCGACACGACTTATACTGCTATTGGGGGTCTGACGTTACTAGCCCCCTAGGCAGATATGCGATACTCATAGACGAACGAACCGGACTGTATATACATTGTCACTGTTAGGCTCAGTAGGGTTTCCGGATGAGTTCGCTCATCGACATCCCTTGATGTCAGTCCATGAGCAGCCGTTACGCACAGCTAGTGCCGCTGACGGCTTGTGGTTAAACCCACTGCCAGGATACTGACGAGTCATTAGAGTCCCCCATAGATAGTTTCCCAAGTTCGGGCGAAACGTTGTAGAGGCCGTATGGTTTTATGGCAGGGTTCGGAAAATGTAAGTCGATGTACTACACCCCAATAGTTGTGGGGAGGCGGAATTTTTCAAAAACGAACTTGTTTAGTGAACGAACATCGACTAACCGCTTGAATCGAAGCTAAACGATAACTAACCAAACATATAGTTGTTCTAAACTACTATGCTTAGGGATTATACCTATCGAAACTAGTCCTTCGTCTTTACGATCTCCTTGTTCTCCTCGGCCTTCTCTAGGTAGTAGACGATCCACCCGAGAGCAAAACTCCAAGCTAAACCTCTAAACTTGAGGCAACTAACCTTCTTGGATTGCTAATCAAAGAAGATAGATGAAATAGAGTGATGGTTATGGATTGATTAGTCTAACTAATCCCAGATCTCAACACATGAGGGTGAGGATTAGTCTTTTGAAGAGAGAGAGCTTGAGGAGAGAGAATGTGAATAATATTATGATGAATAAGTTATGAGTATCATATCATATATGAAGAATTTTCTAATAAGAAGAAAAGAATAAAGAGTGATGAATAATCATGCTTCATAAAATATCTAGTGGTGATTCATTAGCATGAGTCATTAAGCAATAAATGTGCATTAATGAAATGAATGAATCACCACCATGACTCATATAACTCATTCAATGAATATGACACATAACCCTCCTTAGTCACCATCTTCTAGAAGCTTCTCGTACAATTACGAGAACGCCCCTCCGATCCGTAAAAATACGGAAAAACTTTAGACTGTATAAATCCAATAACCGGATACCAGTAACTGGCTTAAACCAAAGCCGACTGGTAAAAACTGTCCGAAAGTCGTACGCGCGTAAACGCACGTATGCGTCCGAACCCTTTGTCGCAAAACCATGCAACCTCTATATCGTTTCTCCTGGAGTAGGAAACTCTCTGTGTGGGACTCTAGAGACTCGACTACTACGCTGGCAGTGGGTTTAACCACAGACCGCAAGCGGCACTAGCTGTACGTAACGGTCCCCAGGTAGTTGTCGATAAGAAGGCCGATGAGGAAACCGATCCGAACTCCTACTGAGTCTGATGTGACAATCTCCATACAGTCCGGTCCGTTCGTCCAAGACTATCGCATATCGGGCCTAGGGGGGCGGCAAGCGTCAGTCCCCTAATAGCGGTATAAGTCGTGTCGGAAGGAAGCCCATTACACCCTGAGAAACTACTGGAACCTACCAGCAAATCTCGCTTGCTCTGGCCAGGGACTTTGCGTAATGGCTCTCTGACACAGCACGATATCTACTCCCAATACCGGGAGGGACGAATCCTGTCTAACCGCCACTGCCTCCAAGTGCTCGGGACTGCACCCAACTGCTACCTGTTTGCATGACTCCTTTGAGCCATGGTAGGGTAGCAATCTAAGAACAGTGGGACACACTCGAGGCGAAGCAGCAGTGTCAAGTCTGCGGACTATACTGTACTCATGTCACCTGGGAACTGCTCACTGACGACTGGTATCAAACCAACCAACAGTTCCCTGTGAGTCCTGTCCGGTGTACCCGTAACCTAACGAGCACCTGCATACTATCTCCAGTACGACGTACTGACGGCTGTGGGACAGACCATCTCCCCAACTGGGATGAGAAGCGTACACACCAGTCTACTCCGGAGTATCGATGCTCTGTCTCGATAATCCAACGACCAGGGACCTGAATAAGGATGTGCTTGTAGACTACCCAGCCCCCACTAGTGTGACTGCCATCACAACGCTGGTAGACAAGCAAGATCCTAAGAGCTCTATCAATACGTACACTCACATATTAAGATAGAAAAACCAAGTAGCATACTACCATGTTTAGCAAGACTGTTATATACATGTGAATATCCCAAGCTTCCATTAAGTAATATACAAGCTAGTATGATACAGTAATGGCCTTCTAGGGCATAAACACTAACAATCTCCCACTTGCACTAGGGCCATGTACTGGCATATCGTAGACCGATGATCTCGAGTAGCCTCTCGAACTGAATCTGAGGTAGGGCCTTCGTGAATGGATCAGCAATGTTCTCTTCAGTAGCAACTCTCCGAACCTCGATCTCCTGACGATCAATGATCTCCCTGATCAGGTGATACCGCCTCAAGATGTGTCTGGACTTCTGATGGGACCTTGGTTCCTTCGCTAAAGCTATAGCTCCGTTGTCGCAATACAGAGGTATTGGATCAACTATGGTAGGAACCACCTGAAGTTCTGTCAGGAACTTCTTCATCCAGACTGCTTCTTTTGCGGCATCACAAGCAGCTATATACTCCGCTTCCATCGTCGAGTCAGCAACGGTGTCCTGCTTGGAGCTCTTCCAGCACACCGCCCCTCCATTGAGGGTAAAGACATATCCCGACATGGACTTGGAATCGTCCTTATCACTCTGGAAGCCGGAATCAGTAAAGGCCTCCAACCTGAGGTCTTTTCCGCCGTAAACCAAGAACATCTCCTTAGTCCTCCTCAGGTACTTGAGAATGTTCTTTACTGCTATCCAGTGTTTCTCCCCTGGGTCTGACTGATACCGGCTTACCACACTCAGTGCGTAAGCTACATCTGGTCTGGTACACAACATCGCATACATTATAGAGCCTACTGCAGAAGCGTAGGGTATAATAGACATGCGTTCCCTTTCCAAATCAGTCTTGGGAGACATCTCTTTGGAGAGGGTGATTCCGTGACAAGCCGGTAGATTACCGCGCTTAGAATCTTCCATACTGAATCTTTTCAGTACAGTGTCGATATACCTGGACTGTGAAAGTCCCAACATCCTCTTGGATCTATCACGATAGATCCGGATCCCCAGAATGTACGAGGCATCACCCAGGTCTTTCATGGAGAACCTGTGTGACAAGAATCCTTTGACAGATTGTAGCATAGGAATGTCATTTCCTATCAATAGAATGTCATCCACGTACAAGACGAGGAATACGACACTTCTGGCTACAGCTTTACTATATATGCACGGTTCATCTGGATTTTTGATAAAGTCATATTCTTTGACTGTCTCATCAAAACAGATGTTCCAACTCCGCGATGCCTGCTTTAGTCCATAAATGGACTTAAGCAGCTTGCATACTTTCCCGCTGCTCCCACTCTGATTGAAACCCTCTGGCTGATCCATATAGACGCTCTCTTCTAAATTTCCATTCAAAAAGCCGTCTTTACGTCCATCTGCCAGATTTCATAATCATGGAAGGCAGCAATAGCAAGAAGGATCCGAATGGATTTGAGCATAGCCACTGGAGAAAAAGTTTCGTCATAGTCCAAACCAGGTCTTTGACGAAAACCCTTTGCAACAAGTCTAGCCTTATAGGTTTTCACCTGTCCATCTACACCAATCTTTTTCTTGAAGATCCATTTGCATCCTATGGGTTTTACCCCATCTGGAGCAAAGTCCAAAGTCCATACTTTGTTGGTGTACATGGACTCCATTTCGGTTCGCATTGCATCTAGCCATCGTATCGAGTTGCCGCTCTGGATGGCCTGCTGGAAGTCAGTATGTTCATCATCATCTATGATGCAATCCTCTCTATCCCCGTCTATGAGAAAACCGTAGTATCTCTCAGGCGGATGAGACGGCCTACTACTCCTGCGGAGGGGTGCGGGAATGTTCTGTTCTTCTTGAACCTCTGGTTCTACCAAACTTTCAGTAACAGTTTGTGGTTCTGGAATTTCTTCCAGTTCTACTACGCTCCCACTCTTCTGATTTTCCAAAAATTCAGTTTCTAAGAAGCGGGCATGACGAGAAACAAAAACCTTTTGTTCCTCTGCGTAATAGAAACAATATCCATGAGAGTTCTTTGGATATCCCACAAACTTACACTCTACTGAGCGTGCCTCGAGCTTGTCCGGATGCTGCTTTTTTACAAAAGCTGGACATCCCCATGTCTTCAGGTACTGAAGATAGGGTTTCTTCCCACTCCACATCTGATATGGTGTGGTAGGCACAGTCTTGGTTGGAACTCTGTTCAAAAGATATGTCGCTGATTCTAGCGCATAACCCCAGAAAGATCGTGGTAACTCAGCATTACTCATCATGGATCGTACTATATCCAATAGGGTTCGATTCCGTCTCTCCGATACACCGTTATGCTGTGGAGTGTATGGAGGAGTAAGCTGAGAGAGAATTCCTTTCTCTATAGGGAAACTTGGGAACTCGGCACTTAAGTATTCTCCACCTCGATCAGATCTCAGTGTCTTAATACTTTTGCCTGTTTGGTTTTCCGCTTCACTCTTGTATTCCTTGAATTTCTCAAAGGCCTCGGATTTATGCTTCATTAAGAAGAGATGTCCAAACCTAGAGAAATCATCTGTAAAAGTAATGAAGTAGGAATAACCACCTCTTGCATTTGTAGACATTGGACCACATACATCACTGTGTATGAGTCCTAAGAGCTCGCTCGCTCTTACTCCTTGTCCAGTAAATGGAGTCTTTGTCATCTTTCCTTTGAGACAAGATTGACAAGTGTCATAGGATTGATATTCGAACGTGTCCAAATATCCTTCTCTATGCAACTTAGTCAACCTTCTCTCATTGATGTGACCCAGTCTACAATGCCATAAGAAAGCTTTATTTAAATCTGGAGACTTTCTTTTTAGTGTGTTCTGGACATTGAAAATTTGGAGTTGGTTTAGAACATATATGCCGTTATTTAGAGTACCGGACCCAATCAAACCATGATTAAGGTGGATGTTGACAACATCTCTTACAAACGTGAAATCATAACCTTTATTTGATAACAAGGAAACTGATATGATATTACACGTTAAGCTTGGTACAAAATAACAGTTATGCAAAACCAAAATATGTCCACTCGTCAATCCTAGGTGATAATCCCCGACGGACGCAGCTCCCACGCTAGCTCCGTTAGCAACCCTGAGGATCATATCACCTTCCTTCAGCACTCTACGGTTTCTCAGTGCCTGCAATGAATTGCAAATATGAGATCCTGATCCGGTATCCAATACCCAGGAAGTAGAGTTGATCGACAGACAATTCTCAATTACAAACACACCTGAAGTCGAAGCCACAGCTTGCTTCGGTTCCTGGTTCTTGGCGTTCCACGCCTTGCAATCCTTCTTCCAGTGCCCTTTCCTGTGACGATAGAAGCACTCATCCGGGCCAACTATCGGTACTGCTATCTTTTTCTTTCCCTTCTTTCCCACCTTACTAACACCTCCTCTAGGTTTGGGTGCGGCCTTCTTCTTCCTTCCTTTGGCCCTAGCCTTGGACCCGGAAGAAGATGCACCGCCAACAAACATAGCGGGTGTTTCCCTTGCCTTCTGCAAGGTGCCCTCTGCACTCCTTAACATGTTCAGGAGTTCCGCAAGTTCAACTTCTTTTCCTTGAAGATTGAAGTTGAGGATAAACTGGGCGTAGGTGGGAGGAAGGGACTGGAGAATAAGGTCTGTATAGAGCTCATTATCCAAAGTCGTCCCAAGGTCTGCGAGCTCTTCAATATAGCTGATCATCTGTAGGACATGTTCACCTACCGGTGACCCGACAGCCAACCTCGCTCGAAACAAGTTCTTAGAGGTCTCGTATCTTGCTATACGAGATTGCTCTCCATAAAGTTCCTTTGTATGGAGAAATATGCCATCTAGGGACATATCCTCGTGCCTCCTCTGATGTTCATTGTTCATTGAGGCAAGCACGATGCACTTGGCTCTCGCGCAATCTAAATCCCAGGTTTTGCGGATTTCCTTATCCGCATTGCTGGATTTGGGACCAGGGACAGCAGGTGCCGTAGCGGTGAGGACGTACCCCAGTTTGTCATAGGTCAAAGCCATTTTGACATTCCGCAGCCAATCTTTATAGTTTGGCCCTGTCAGTATATTTTTCTCTAAAAGTAACTTAAGTCCAGTCATTTTCAGGGTCGCTGCAATTAGGAGAGAGAGAAGAAAACTCTTTAGCATGATGCTCTTGCAAGTTTAGAGTGGTTTTTAGTTTATCTAAACTGGATGGCTCCTACTGTTTTTCGAATCCTTCCTCAAACCATAAAAGAAGAATTAGCCAGGACTATTCTCACCGTACAATACTTGCTTAACCGTTCAGCCAGGCCAGTGTCGATACTTCGAGGGAGGTTTTCCAACGCTTTCGCGAAGTTTCTTAATTAAATAACCTCTTTTCTCTGGGGGCGTAACCCCGCTGACACCTTTCTGGACACCTACTAGGTTTATAGCATTGATCGTTAAGTGACGAATATCCTGATAAGTAGCATATACTCACAGTAGGATCGGGATCCAAATATCATCGTATGATAATGTTGAAGGAATCCTACCAATATTCATCAAACTCCAAATGGTATGCATCTCTTTGCAAATTTCAGTTTCTTTAGAAATTCCCGATATAAGTTTTTGCCCCATGCTCTTATGACCTTGACGTATGCCAACAAATCATAAGTCACATGTCAAGTTCTGCCCATCATTATCTTGTTAATTTGAACCCACCCGTATATACCCTTGACGTATGCCAACAAGGTAATGCGACTGTCCCAAACCAACACATCTATCTATGCAACAAATGAATACCCCAGCAGCTACCAAACACTATGCCTTGACGTATGCCAACAAGCATAGCTTGAATACTACTGACTATCCATAAGAAATGACGGAGGGCTACGACTGGTTTTGGCGAAACCGTGAACGTAGTGAACTTGATATAATCGAAGGAACCTGATAGCTTTTAAAAGGAGTGGTTAAAGCTCCGCATTTAAAAATATCTGTTTTAAAAATAACCGAGTGGTTTCTTTTAAATTGTTCCAACGATTTAAACTTGGTTTATTTTCTTTGTATTACAGATAATGCGTCCCATCATTAACCTATCATTGCAGAAAACAACGAAAATACAACGTCCTCTTATGCCATCCGTATTCGCCACGGGGTCCCGTCATCACCCGTTAGGTTACTTAACTAACGACAGAGCAGGGGCTGGGCTAGCGCGGGTGTAAAACATAAGTGACGTCTAAATAGCTACAATATATATAGATATTTTACATTCGTCTGACGCAATGATATTCATTCCAGAACACAGATAAACAATATTGGATTTGCAAGCAATATGTATTTCTTTTGAGCCTGCAAGAAAAGACAGATTACACAGTTGTGATGAATAGCCGTTACCCCACCCTCGACCCCTACGGGTACGGCAAACTACCCGCCCGGCAGTTTGTGTACCCCACCTTGGGTCAGTCCTAGGAGCAAAAACAGTAAAATGAAATAATACAACGGTGGCTACAACCGCAACCTGGATGTGCCCCGCAAAAATAATATTACAACAAATTACATTTACAACAAATGAATTAAACAATAACCCAATGCAAACCCCGGCTATACACCACAACAGTCCAATACAGTTTATATGCACAAACATATATAACCATTACAGAAATGTGCAACCCCCTGCCAACCGACATACTAGCAGTTAGGAGAGGTTTACGAACACATTTAACAATCACAGATATAATCCAACATGCAAATACTGTACAATTTCGATCGATTAAACATCTTTAATATTGCTCCAAAAACTGCTCTGTAAACTGGAAACCTGAGCAAAATTAAAATATTCCAGAAAACCCCAAATACCAGAGAGGACCCACACATGAAATATGAGTCCATGACTCGGCAACTCGGCCGCGGAACCGCGGCGGATCGGTGGGATCCGCCGCGCTTCCGCGGCGCTATAGCCGATTCATGGGCTCGAATTTCATGGGTGTTCTTCTGGACCCTTTTCAAGCTTTCTGCACTCACCTGAAAAATTTTAGGACATCATTTTAAATTCGACAGAAACTTGTATTTTTTAGGGTTTTCCGGCTTCGTTTTTCCGTTCGAAATTCGTACAAATTTGCAATTAAGTTATTTATTGTTTAGCGAGGCTCTGATACCACTGTAAGTCGATGTACTACACCCCAATAGTTGTGGGGAGGCGGAATTTTTCAAAAACGAACTTGTTTAGTGAACGAACATCGACTAACCGCTTGAATCGAAGCTAAACGATAACTAACCAAACATATAGTTGTTCTAAACTACTATGCTTAGGGATTATACCTATCGAAACTAGTCCTTCGTCTTTACGATCTCCTTGTTCTCCTCGGCCTTCTCTAGGTAGTAGACGATCCACCCGAGAGCAAAACTCCAAGCTAAACCTCTAAACTTGAGGCAACTAACCTTCTTGGATTGCTAATCAAAGAAGATAGATGAAATAGAGTGATGGTTATGGATTGATTAGTCTAACTAATCCTAGATCTCAACACATGAGGGTGAGGATTAGTCTTTTGAAGAGAGAGAGATTGAGGAGAGAGAATGTGAATAATATTATGATGAATAAGTTATGAGTATCATATCATATATGAAGAATTTTCTAATAAAAAGAAAAGAATAAAGAGTGATGAATAATCATGCTTCATAAAATATCTAGTGGTGATTCATTAGCATGAGTCATTAAGCAATAAATGTGCATTAATGAAATGAATGAATCACCACCATGACTCATATAACTCATTCAATGAATATGACACATAACCCTCCTTAGTCACCATCTTCTAGAAGCTTCTCGTACAATTACGAGAACGCCCCTCCGATCCGTAAAAATACGGAAAAACTTTAGACTGTATAAATCCAATAACCGGATACCAGTAACTGGCTTAAACCAAAGCCGACTGGTAAAAACTGTCCGAAAGTCGTACGCGCGTAAACGCACGTATGCGTCCGAACCCTTTGTCGCAAAACCATGCAACCTCTATATCGTTTCGCCTGGAGTAGGAAACTCTCTGTGTGGGACTCTAGAGACTCGACTACTACGCCGGCAGTGGGTTTAACCACAGACCGCAAGCGGCACTAGCTGTACGTAATGGTCCCCAAGTAGTTGTCGATAAGAAGGCCGATGAGGAAACCCATCCGAACTCCTACTGAGTCTGATGTGACAATCTCCATACAGTCCGGTCCGTTCGTCCAAGACTATCGCATATCGGGCCTAGGGGGCGGCAAGCGTCAGTCCCCTAATAGCGGTATAAGTCGTGTCGGAGGGAAGCCCATTACACCCTGAGAAACTACTGGAACCTACCAGCAAATCTCGCTTGCCCTGGCCAGGGACTTTGCGTAATGGCTCTCTGACACAGCACGATATCTACTCCCAATACCGGGAGGGACGAATCCTGTCTAACCGCCACTGCCTCCAAGTGCTCGGGACTGCACCCAACTGCTACCTGTTTGCACGACTCCTTTGAGCCGTGGTAGGGTAGCAATCTAAGAACAGTGGGACACACTCGAGGCGAAGCAGCAGTGTCAAGTCTGCGGACTATGCTGTACTCATGTCACCTGGGAACTTCTCACTGACGACTGGTATCAAACCAACCAACAGTTCCATGTGAGTCCTGTCCGGTGTACCCGTAACCTAACGAGCACCTGCATACTATCTCCAGTACGACGTACTGACGGCTGTGGGACAGACCATCTCCCCAACTGGGATGAGAAGCGTACACACCAGTCTACTCCGGAGTATCGATGCTCTGTCTCGATAATCCAACGACCAGGGACCTGAATAAGGATGTGCTTGTAGACTACCCAGCCCCCACTAGTGTGACTGCCATCACAACGCTGGTAGACAAGCAAGATCCTAAGAGCTCTATCAATACGTACACTCACATATTAAGATAGAAAAACCAAGTAGCATACTACCATGTTTAGCAAGACTGTTATATACATGTGAATATCCCAAGCTTCCATTAAGTAATATACAAGCTAGTATGATACAGTAATGGCCTTCTAGGGCATAAACACTAACAGAAAATGCACGTGCGTTTACGCACGTGTCATATTTCGGACAGTTGATACTGGTCGGCTTTGGTTTAAGCTGGATCCGAGTATTATATTGAGTAGATATAATATCTTTGTCTCAATTGCATTTGTATTCGGTGTTAGTTGTATGTATGCCCTAGAGGCCAGTATTGTACAGATGATGTATATTATATTGGATGCTTGGACATATATAGAGATGACTTTCTTGCTCGATATGATAGTATGCTATCTGGTTGCTCTTTATCTTAACATGTATACTAGTCTCTTTATACTGTCTTATAGTTACATGTTGGTAAAGCCCTTAGGATGTGTACTTGACTACCTGGACTATGATGAGGATCATACTAGTGGGGACATGGTAGTCCATAAGTACATCCTTCAAGGTCCCTAGTCATGGGTGTATCGAGACGGGGCATCGATATACCAGTGTAGACTAGCGTATACGCTTCTCGACCCATGAGATGGGCGATGGATGATCCCATATCCATTGGTGTTTGACATCAGAGATGGTATACAGGTGCTCAGTGGAGACTGGGTACACTGGACGGACTCGCCGAGAACTCCCAGATGGTATTATACCTCACGTTAGATGGCAGTTCTTAAGTGACACTTGTTCAGGTTAGTCTGTAGACCCGAGATCGTCATAGAGTCTTGTGTGATTCCCACTGTGCTTTGATTTCCATCTTACCACGTCCATGAGGGCGTGCAAAACGGTGGTTTTTGGGTACAGTCCCGAGTCACATGGAGGCAATGAGCGATAAGAGGGGTTTCGTCTCTCCCGGTATTGGGGGTTGATGTTGCGCTGTGCTCGATTGGCCGTAACAGGGAAGTCCCTGGCCAGGGCTGATTGGAGATTTACTGGTAAATGTTACCAGTAGTTTCTCGACCCGTTATGAGCCTCACATCGGCACGACTTATCGGTTATTGGGGTCTGACGTTTACCACCCCTAGACTTGATATGCGACATATCAGACGAGGAGACCGGACTGTACGGGAAGTGTTGCCGGTTGGCTCGACGGGAGTTGTAGCAGGTTCGCTTGTTCTCTTCTGATCGCTCAATACCTGGGTGGCCGTTACTTTTAGCTGACCGCTTGCGGCTTGGGGGTGCTTGATATGATCATCACCCACTGCCGCCGTATTGACGAGTCTTAGAGTCCCACAATGGAGTTACCTAATCCAGGCGAAACGTTGTGGTGCGCGTATGTGATATGCGTATGGACCCGATTAAAATGCGCGTATAGGATACCGTATATTGGTCGGGCGGCTTGCTTTTGGTTAGGGTCATATGTGATATGACCGGATTGATAAATCAAGTGTTGATTTATTATTTAACCATTGGTTTCTCACTAGAAATCCTTTCTTGTATTTGATGGATGTATGCATGCATGTATGTTCTCTTTTTAGATTCATGCACATATGGATGTACATACACACATACATACATACATACATACATACATCCTTCATGGTTGTAAATACATGAAAATGGTGGCAATATAAGACTCACACCATGGTTTAATATATATGGATTTTATTGCATTTGATTTAAAACAAAAAGTAAAAAGGAAAATGGTTATGATTGATTTATTTCTACATTCTTCTTTTGACCTAACCATTCTCACCCACCTTTTAACCTTGGGTAAACTTTCCTTTTGTGTTTTAACTCAAGTTCAATAATATATTCATTGTTTAAACCATGGTTTGAGATGAGAACAAGAAAATATATATTAATATATTTTCATTTTTCTTTAACAAGGGTTATTCTTTTCACTCTTGTTAAAAATATTGCCATTATCTTCTTCTTCCTCTCTCATTTGCTCTCTAGATTTTTGTAGTGAGCAATATACTCATCAAGTTAGGATTTTGAAGTGAGAAAGAGAACCACCACACCATTCTACACAAGTCTAGCCCACTTGTTTGGAGTGTTAGCTTCATTTCGTTCTCTTGATCGGGTGAAGTTGTAAGCTTGGACAAAGCGGACTCCGGGTGGATCATCGGTGACCTAGAGGAGTTCAAGCGGAGCTTTTTCAAATCCCAAGTAGCCGAGGAGTCTAGTATAGGGAGCTACAAAGGTTGTACTCTCTAAACCCTAGCTTTTCTTGCTTATGTTGATATGCAAAGTTTTTGAAACCCTAATTTTTCTAGGAACGATTCTATGTTCGTTAACTTAGCACCCTAAAGACTCCACCTTTAGTTCATGTGATGCTTCCAAACCCTTTATGAGGTGCTAGGCTAACCCAACATTGGTATCAGAGCCAATCTAGAACATTAGGCGACACTTTAACGAAGTTAAAACTCTGATCGAACCGGAAAATACGGATTTTCAGCACTCTCTGGACATTTTTTCAAAACTACCGTTTTTCAGAATTAAAAATATGCAAAAAATCCAGCAGGTAAATATAAGAGTTACTGTGAAAAACGAGGCCATGAACAGTTAAATCCGCCGCGGAACCGCGGCAATAGCCTGCTTAGGCCGCGGTTTCGCGGCCGTTCTGTTGATTCATGGTGTCATTTTTGTACAGTAACTCATTGCTCTGCTTGTGTATTGTTTTGGAGTATTTTTAATCTGAATTTAGTACTGTAAATTCTGGAGATGGTTTTGGACTCGTCGATTCGATCAAAATTTTCATTTCATGGCTTTTCCGGATAAATTAGAAAGTATTGAAGTGTTTGAACAAGTATCATTTGCTCACTTTTCACGGGGTTTAAATGTTTTGGAGATACGTGCAAGTTTTGAGGTGGTCCCTCTAGAAGACAAAAAACCTTAACTCGATTATGTGACCGTCTTGAACTGCCCTTTGAACCTTAGGGTTTGGGGCAGTACGGCGTGCCACATGTGAGGCGTTGGCTTGACCCTTCTACGGCTGGACCGCTACTACTGTGTCACACTCCGGGTTTTTGAACTCCGCTCAAGTGTTGAGCTTTAGTGAATCTTGGGTATTTGATCGTTCGTTCGAAAACTTTAATACTGTCTAATTATCTGGAATGTGATGCAATGTGTGGAATTCATATTACTAGACATGAAATACGAAGTATGTGATATTTCGCATTTACGATGTCTAAAGAGAATGTGGATTCCAGATATTGCAGTTTTACACTTTCTTTTCTGTGACCGTAAGTGTAGTATGTGGTGGTATTGCCGATTGTCGTTGCTATATGTCGACAACAATCGGTGTATGCATACTTACTTACATTGATGATATGAGATATTATGTGTTGCTGAGATATGATGTGCAGGATTGTCGCGATTGAATAGCCGGGGTTTTTTTTATGTGAGGTGAGAGTTTTATATTTTCATTCATGTAAATTCAAATGTAATGTAATATTCTTTTATTTGGGGCACTTCCGGGTTGAGGTTGATGCCACCAGTGTTGTATATTATTTACTTTTCCGCATTAGGATGGACCCAAGGAGGGGAGCACGGGTGACCGGGTTCTGGGGTTCAGTGGGAGGCCATCTCGAGGAGTCGAGACCGGGTCTCCTAAACTCAAGAATTGGTTGGGTCGCTTGCCGCTCTCGTAGGGGTCCAGGGTGTGGGCTTGGCTATTCATCGCGACTTTGGAATTCGTATTTTCTTTTGTTGGCTAAATACTAAATACGGACGTCCTAGTATATCCCACATTATATCTATGTTTCTGCTGCAATATCTGTGATGCGATCATTTGATATGTTGTGATGGATACAGTATACAGTATATATGATATATTATATAGGCGTTACTTATGTTTTACACCCACGCTAGCCCTGCCCTGCTCTGTCGTTAGTTACCTAACCTAACGGTGCACGAGGGGACATCGAGGCAAATGCGGATGGCATAAGTGTACGTCGTATTTATCTGTGATGTTTAGGTGACTTAAATGATGGGACTTCATTAATGTGATTAATGAAAGAAAAGAAACCTAAAAGATGTTGTAGAATCAAATTTTTAAATAAAAGGGTAGCTACAGTTTTGCTTTGCATAGTGGTATATATGATATACCCTGCACCTTATTCGATGGGGAAAGAGCCGAGATCCTTTCACCAGGAGTGACCTCTTTAGCAAAACTAGTAGATGCTACAACACTCGGTTTAACTTTTGACTGCTTTTGGAGTTTTGCTTTGCACAGTGATATATATGATATATCCCGCACCTTATTCGATGAGGAAAGAGCCGAGATCCCTTCACCGGAAGTGACCTCTTTAGCAAAACTAATAAAAGCCTCAAAATCACTCCATTTCAAAACTTTACTTGATTCTACAACGATATCATGTTCATTACGTAATAGATTTTCAGAAAAACCTGTCGTAGCCCTCCGTCATTTCAGGTAAATCCTACTTAGTATTCGTGCTACGTTTGTTGACCTCCGTCAAGGCGTAGTGTGCGGTAGCTAACTAGTATTTATCTGCTTATGCATGTGATGCAGATTGGATCAGGGTAGTCGTGCGACCTTGTTGACCTCCGTCAAGGGTCGTGCGGGTGGGTTTGATTCAATCAAGAAATAACGGGTTGAACTTGACTTGCACCCTGTGGTTTTTTGACCTCCGTCAAGGTCATAGGATGCTTGGGGGAAAATATTATCGGGAATTTCAAGTGTTGAAATTTGCAATGAGATTGCATACCTTCTATGAGATAGTTGGATCCCGATACCCACTGCGAGTAATTGTTACTCCTGGGAGAGTTTTACACAGGACAATTAGCCGATCAAGTAGGTGTCTAGAGAGGTGTCAACAGGGTTACGCTTCTGGGAAAACGAGATTTACTTTAATTAGGTCCGTGCGAAAGCACGGGGAACCTCCCTCAAAGTACCGACACTGGCCTAGCTGAAAGATCGGAGAAGTTGTAGAGTGTAATTAATCCCGGCTAGTCTTTCCTTTTAGGGTTTGAAGGAAGATTTGATAAAAACCAGTGGGAGCCATCCTGATTAGATAAGATAATAACCAATCTGATCTTGCAAGAGCATACGCTAAAGTGTTTTCTTCTCTCTCTCTCTCTCTCCAAGTAGCGACCATGTTATGCCTTAATCAAGATAATAATATGGATGTATTGACCGAACCCGCAAGTTATACTGTGCTGGGGAACGTTGGTTCCGTTCTTTCTTATAAGAGTTATAGGAATGAACAGGACATAGGGGAATACCAGGATTCCCATGCCACCTGAATAAAGAAAGTACGTGTTGATGCATTTTCTTCGGGTGTGTTCGTTACAGAGAACTGTTTCTCCATTTGCCCTACGTCCTGGGTATTAGATACCAGGCCAGGATCCTATATATGTAATCAGTTACATAGGCTTAGAAAAGGTAGAGAACTTGGAGAAGGTGATAAAGACATAAAAGTTGGAAATGGTGCAATTGTTGCAGCTAAGACTGTCGGGGAATATCACCTTGCATTACCAACTGGTAATACATTGGTTCTGAACGAATGCTATTATATGCCGAACCTGATATGCAACATTATATCGGTTTCTTTGTTGAGTAAAGAGGGATATAATTTTGTATTACAGGATAATGTTATGAACATTTTCCGTAACCAAAAGTTGGTTGGATCAGGCACGTTTTGCAATGGCATTTATGTTCTAAATCAATCAACAGTTCTAAGCATAACAAACACATACAAGAGGAAAAGTTCAGAACTGAACGAATCCTTCTTGTGGCATTGTAGACTGGGTCACATCAATGCGACACGACTAACTAAGTTGCATAAGGATGGATATTTGAATCCGTTTGAATTTTCATCTTATGACACTTGCCAGTCATGTCTCAAAGGAAAGATGACCAAAACTCCGTTTACGGGACACGGAGAAAGAGTTACTGAACTCTTGGGACTGATACATAGTGATGTATGCGGTCCCATGTCTATACATGCCAGGGATGGTTCTTCGTACTTCATTACATTCACTGACGATCTCTCTAGGTTCGGGTATGTGTTCCTGATGAAACACAAATCAGAAGCTTTTGAGAAATTTAGAGAATATAAATAAGAAGTCGATAACCAAACCGGAAAAAGTATTAAAATCCTACGATCTAATCGAGGAGGTGAATACTTGAGCATTGAATTCCTGGACTTCGTAAAAGAGAATGTGATTCTCTCTCAGCTGACTCCTCCATATACACCACAGCACAACGGTGTATCAGAACGGAGGAACCGCACCCTATTAGATATGGTGCGCTCTATGATGAGTGTAGCTGAGTTACATATTTTCTTCTGGGGATATGCACTGGAAACAGCAGTATACCTACTGAATAGGGTTCCTACCAGATCTGTGCCTACCACCCCATATGAGATATGGGAGGGGAAGAGACCATATCTTAATTTCATTAAGATATGGGGTTGCCCGGCCTATGTCAAATGACAAAAACCGGACAAACTCGAGGCAAGGTCTGTTTTGTGTAAATTTGTTGGATATCCTAAGCATTCGCGATGGTATATCTTCTACCACAGCGAGGAACAAAGAGTATTTGTTTCTCAACATGCCACCTTTTTAGAAAAGGAATTTCTTGCAAAAGAGATTAGTGGCTCTGAGGTAGAACTGGAAGAGGTTCCAGCTGAACAAACCACAACAGAAGATTTAGTGGAACCAGAGGATTCAGTAGCTCCCAACGAACCTCAGCCTCTCCGCCGATCTAGTAGGGTTCCTCGCCAACCTTAGAGATACTACGGTTTTCTCATGGATGGTGGGAGCGAGGATTGCATCATGGAGGATGATGACCCAACTAGCTTCGAGCAGGCCATCACGAGTGGGGACTCAGTGAAATGGCTGGATACTATGCGGTCCGAGATGGAATCCATGTACACCAATAAAGTATGGACTTTGGAAGATGCTCCTGAAGGGGTAAAACCCATTGGGAGCAAGTGGATCTTCAAGAAAAACTTGGTGTAGATGGGAAAGTGGAGACTTTCAAAGCTAGACTTGTTGCAAAGGGTTTTCATCAAAGACCAGGTGTGGACTATGACGAAACCTTTTCTCCAGTGGCTATGTTCAAATCCATCCGGATCATGCTTGCCATCGCTGCATATCATGATTATGAAATCTGGAAAATGGATGTTAAGACCGCCTTTCTAAACGGTGATTTAGAAGAGGGCGTGTACATGACTCAGCCAGAGGGCTTCGTAGATAGTGGGAGCAGCGGGAAGGTGTGCAAGCTGCTTAAATCCATTTATGGATTAAAGAAAGCATCGCGGAGTTGGAACATCTGCTTTGACGTCGTTATCAAAGAGTTTGATTTTGTCAAAAACGTAGATGAACCTTGTATTTACAAGAAAGTAGCAGTGAGTAAGGTTGTCTTCCTCGTATTGTACGTGGACGACATACTCTTGATAGGAAATGATATTCCTATACTGCAGTCGGTCAAGCTCTTCTTATCACAATGATTCACAATGAAAGATCTTGGTGATGCCTCCTGCATATTGGGAATTATGATCTATAAAGATAGATCCAAACGGATATTGGGATTGTCCCAATCCAGGTACATTGACACCATACTAAAGAGGTTTAGTATGGAAGAATCCAAGCGTGGGAACTTACCCACGATCTCTGGAGTCACTCTCTCCAAAGAGATGTCTCCCAAGACTGATTTGGAGAGAGCTCGCATGCAAGGGATACCCTATGCTTCGGCTGTAGGCTCTATCATGTACACGATGCTATGTACCAGACCCGATGTAGCATATACACTAAGTGTAGTGAGTAGGTATCAAGCTGATCCTGGAGAGAGTCACTGGACAGCTATGAAGAGCATTCTCAAGTACTTGCGAAGGACTAAAGAGATGCTCTTGGTGTATGGTAACGGAGAACTCCAAGTGGAGTCCTTTACCGATTCGAGCTTCCAGAGTGATAAGGATGACTCTAAGTCGCAGTCGGGATTTGTCTTTACCCTTTACGGAGGGGCGGTTAGCTGGAAGAGTTCCAAGCAGGAAACCGTGGCAGACTCGACGATGGAGGCTGAATACATCGCTGCCAACGATGTTGCCAAAGAGGCTGTCTGGATCAAGAAGTTCATTACTAAACTTGGAGTGGTTCCATCCATTGAGCATCCAATACCTTTGTATTGCGATAACAATTGAGCGGTGGCTTTGGCCAAGGAACCCAGGTCCCATCAGCGATCCAGACATATTCTGAGGCGGTATCACCTGATCCGGAAGATAGTTGATCGCCGGGAGTTCGAGGTCAGGAGGGTTGACACGAAGAATAACACAGCGGATCCACTCACGAAGGACATTCCCCAGATACAGTTTGAAAGACTCTTCGGGATGCTCGGTATGCGATACTACAGCAGCTGGCCCTAGTGCAAGTAGGAGATTGTTAGTTGTATGTATTCCCAAGAAGCCAGTATTGTACAGATGATGTATATTATATTGGATGCTTGGACATATATAGAGATGACTTTCTTGCTCGATATGATAGTATGCTATTTGGTTGCTCTTTATCTTAACATGTATACTAGTCTCTTTATACTGTCTTATAGTTACATGTTGGTAAAGCCTTTAGGATGTGTACTTGACTACCTGGACTATGATGAGGATCATACTAGTGGGGACATGGTAGTCCATAAGAACATCCTTCAAGGTCCTTAGTCGTGGGTGTATCGAGACGGGGCATCGATATACCAGTGTAGACTAGCGTATACGCTTCTCGGCATATGAGATGGGCGATGGATGATCCCATATCCATTGGTGTTTGACATCAGAGATGGTATACGGGTGCTCAGTGGAGACTGGGTACACTGGACGGACTCGCCGAGAACTCCCAGATGGTATTATACCTCACGTCAGATGGCATTTCTCAGGTGACACTTGTGCAGGTTAGTCTGTAGACCCGAGATCGTCATAGAGCCTTGTGTGATTCCCACTGTGCTTTGATTTCCATCTTACCACGTCCATGAGGGCATGCAAAACAGTGGTTTTTGGGTACAATCCCGAGTCACATGGAGGCAATGAGCGATAGGAGGGGTTTCGTCTCTCCCGGTATTGGGGGTTGATGTTGCGCTGTGCTCGATTGGCCGTAACAGGGAAATCCCTGGCCAAGGCTGATTGGAGATTTAATGGTAAGTGTTACCAGTAGTTTCTCGACCCGTTATGAGCCTCACATCAGCCCGACTTATCGGTTATTGGGGTCTGACGTTTACCACCCCTAGACTTGATATGCGACATATCAGACGAGGAGACCGGACTGTACGGGAAGTGTTGCCGGTTGGCTCGACGGGAGTTGTAGCAGGTTCGCTTGTTCTCTTCTGATCGCTCAATACCCGGGTGGCCGTTACGTTTAGCTGACCGCTTGCGGCTTGGGGTGCTTGATATGATCATGACCCACTGCCGGCGTATTGACAGGTTTTAGAGTCCCACAATGGAGTTACCTAGTCCAGGCGAAACGTTGTGGTGCGCGTATGTGATATGCGCATGGACCCGATTAAAATGCGCGTATAGGATACCGTATATTGATCGGGCGGCTTGCTTTTGGTTAGGATCATATGTGATATGACCGGATTGATAAATCAAGTGTTGATTTATCATTTAACCATTAGTTTCTCACTAGAAATCCTTTCTTGTATTTGATGGATGTATGCATGCATGTATGTTCTCTTTTTAGATTCATGCACATATGGATGTACATACACACATACATACATACATACATACATACATCCTTCATGGTTGTAAATACATGAAAATGGTGGCAATATAAGACTCACACCATGGTTTAATATATATGGATTTTATTGCATTTGATTTAAAACAAAAAGGAAAAAGGAAAATGGTTATGATTGATTTGTTTCTACACTCTTCTTTTGATCTAACCATTCTCACCCACCTTTTAACCTTGGGTAAACTTTCCTTTTGTGTTTTAACTCAAGTTCAATAATATATTCATTGTTTAAACCATGGTTTGAGATAAGAACAAGAAAATATATATTGATATATTTTCATTTTTCTTTAACAAGGGTTATTCTTTTCACTCTTGTTAAAAATATAGCCATCATCTTCTTCTTCCTCTCTCATTTGCTCTCTAGATTTTTGTAGTGAGCAATATACTCATCAAGTTAGGATTTTGAAGTGAGAAAGAGAACCACAACACCATTCTACACAAGTCTAGCCCACTTGTTTGGAGTGTTAGCTTCATTTCGTTCTCTTGATCGGGTGAAGTTGCAAGCTTGGACAAAGCGGACTCCGGGTGGATCATCGGTGACCTAGAGGAGTTCAAGCGGAGCTTTTTCAAACCCCAAGTAGCCGAGGAGTCTAGCGTAGGGAGCTATAAAGGTTGTACTCTTTAAACCCTAGCTATTCTTGCTTATGTTGATGTGCAAAGTTTTTGAAACCCTAATTTTTCTAGGAACGATTTTATGTTTGTTAATTTAGCACCGTAAAGACTCCACCTTTAGTTCATGTGATGCTTCCAAACCCTTCATGAGATGCTAGGCTAACCCAACATTCGGTCGTAATACAAATGCGGTTATATTTATACAGTTACGGGGTTGTCCTGAGATTCGTTTCAGGATCGCTTTTGGAAGTTGCCAGTTTCCAGTTTTCTATCAGCCGTATTTGACATTTGGTTAAATACAGATTTATCTTTTCTTGAGATGAGTGTGGATGCTTCTAGAAGTTTCTAGAAATGGTGACTAGGATGATGAGGTGGCTAATGACTCATCTTGACATTAATTGATGCATTAATGAGTTGATGAGGTGTATTAGTGACTCATGCTTTAGCTTTAATGGTTCTTGTTATCCTTAGGATATTTGATCTAGATATTTTATCTTGTGGTTACCTCCCCCTCTCCTACACTCACCCCCACCTCTATATGATGGCCGGCCCCCTCCTCTCTCTCATACACTTGGATGATTCATTTGTTAAAAGATTATGATAGTTTTGGGGTGTATGGAAATTTCATAGCTCATTTTATTCCATCACCCGATTCGAGTGGCAACTTCATTAACCGATCGTCCACGGCTTTAGACGAAGTGAGACAAAGTAATCTACTCATTCTCTACATCATTCTTGGTCGTCTCTTTAAGCAAACTTGACGACCGAGTTGCCTCGAGTCAGAGGCGGGAGCCCGTTTAAAGAATCGTTGACGTGGTGCCACCTGGACGAGCAGATCGGAGATCGACGAGATCAGAGCAGCCGCAACAAAGCATGAGATGATGGTTAAAGAACGAAGGACTCGGATCGTTCGGTATAACCCTTCTACCCTCTTTACAGTTTGTTAGTTTAGCAATAATGGCAGATCCGGGTTATAGTATACGATAGCGCCAGTCAAAAGTTTTTTGTTCCGCATTTGGCGTTTGTTAGACGGCCGGGACGCTACCATAGACTTACAGTGGTATCAAAGCCTCACCATTATGCTATACTAACTTGTGCTAATGCGTTTAAAACATTGATCGGATTGAATATCAAAAACTACAAAATTTCCATTCACAGTTTCTGTCGATTTTAAATCAAGTCAAAAAATTATTTTACATATCACAGAAATCTGTGCAGGGTTTTCTAAGCATGTGGTGCAAATTTGAGCACGTGACTCAACAGGAACGCCGCGGAATCGCGGTCAAACCTAGGGTTTGACCGCGCATCCGCGGCCGTTATGTTGAATCATTGACCCAAATTTGTACAGTTACTTCTCTGTTGGAATTTGAGGTTTTTGGTATATATCTTTTGGGCCCAGATTTTGTTACTGTGCAGCAGATGTTCGTGGGGCCCACTTCATGATATTTTGTCGATCGAAATTTAAACATGTTAGTTTACAGTACTTAAATTATATCTCCGACCGGGAATGTCATTTGATCGGTAAACCGTGTCTGATTGCTATAGTTTTTTTAGACGGGTTTGCGAACGTGACATTCGCGTTGATGTTCTGTGTTGTGCTGTGATATTGCGGATTTGTCATGGTGGATAGCAGTGTGCAATGATAGTGCAGTTTGAATTTATTTGTATATTTAATATTGCGGGGCGAGCGTCCAACATGTGGACTGCCGTTACTGCCTGTTGTATAATATTCTTTTGGGGCACGACCAGGTTGCGGTCGATGTACCTGTTGTACATATTTTTTATTTTTGTACTAGGTTTATCCCGCGACGGAGTGCACGGATAGACGGGTTCTGGAGGGCAACGGGTCCGTATCTCATGGCTTTGAGAGGCAGAGGGGCCTCACTCTAGAATTGGCAGACTATTCACCGCACTCGTAGGGGTACAGGTTGACCCAAGGAGGGGTGCTCAAGTTACCGGATTCCGTGAAGTGCCGGGTGGTCCATTCACTATGCTGTAGGGGGCTGCCTCGCTTCAGGTTTTGGCGGGTAACTTGTCGCACCCGTAGGGGTCTAGGTTTCATTGCACAGGCTATCCACACGACCAGGGGAACGTCGGGTTTCAGCAGCGGCTCTGTGAAATCCGGGGATCCCAGATTATCTGTATTGTTCTGTGATGGTTATTACTTTTCTGTAATGTTGCATATTATCACGCCTGGAGCGATTATTGTATATTGGTATATATACTGTTAGATGTTGTATATGTTTGTAACAACCCTAATTTTCTTATACACCTTTTCTTATACAAATTTTTAAATTAATTTTTTTCAAAAATTCATAAAGGGGTATTTATTGCCTGAGCACAAGACTTAAGTAATTGATTAGCAATTTAATTACAAGAAAGAGCTTGTAGCTCATTGGTAATACCTTGCATTGCTGAACCAAGCCACCAGAGTTCAAATCTCATGCTTCACATTATTTTTAATATTTATTTTGTTTTAAATTTTTCTTCATGGTTGTATCTCTTCGTCTTCTAAACCCCCATGTACACTTCAAATTCCTAGATCGGTTTCAGAGACCTTTGAAATTCCTATTTACTCCATTTTAATGATTTTTTAATACATTTTTACATTAAAACCTTTCATATACCCTATTTACTCCATTTTAATGATTTTTTAATACCTTTTTACATTAAAACCTTTCATATACCCTATTTACTCCAATTTTTAATGATTTTATACATTTTTACATTAAAACCTTTCATATACCCTATTTACTCCAACTTTTAATGATTTTATATATTTTTACATTTTTATTTAAAAACCTTTCACCTACCCTATCCCTAGCCTACCCTATAAATACACCCCCTCCTCTCTACCATCTCATCCCAAAAATCCTAAGCTCACTCTCTCAAAATTTTCCAAGAGTTGTGTACTTTGAAAACAAGCTCGCGGCGAAGCTCTGACGAAATTCCGGCGGAAATTCCGGCGACGTTTTTAGGAACTACCGGCAACGACGCAACGCATCGGCAACCCCTTTAGTCCCCCTCACTCCTTAGTATAGATCGAAACCCGTAAGTCCCATTCTTTCCTTCTTTCTACTTCTAAAAAAAAAGACGAAATTACGAAACCCGACGGAAATCGGAACAAGCCGATTTCCGATTCGGTTTTCTATAAAATCTCACCTGTCACCAATTCCATAATACTTAAACTTATTCATGATGACTATTAATCACATAACAACTAATTTGGACAAAGTTTTTCTCATGAAATGATAGCTTTTGCAATATATTATTCTTTTTCATTTTAATACCATAATGTTTATTTTTTCTTCTTCTAATCAATTCAATCACTCCTAAACATCTTTATCTTGACCACTAAACTTGTAAAAATCAATTTGAATAAGTTTTCACACATGAAATGATAACCTTTTCAATTTACCGTATTTTTTTCACTTTAATACCATCATGTTTCAATTTCATATTTAACCCTTTAACATTGCTATACCTTAAAATAGATCACGAGGTAATGACCTACCTCCTCACACACACATATGAAACCATAATACGCTATCTTGAAAACTACTAATACGATAAAAGAAGATTTTACATTAAAATACCATTTCCTTAATAAAACCTTTTATAAAAGTTTAGGTTTGATACATTTGTTTAAACAATATCTTTAATAGGAAAAATACGATAAGTTATAGACATCGATCGTTTATCTAAACCTGACTTTGTGGTGTCTAGGCAAGTGTGTCTAAGGCAAGTGGTTACTTAATTAGGGCCACTACTTGTAGTGGAGAGCCTCCCACTTACCTGGCACTTACTTGGCCGCAATTGGCGTTGAAGAGGCGATTTGAGACTTCTAATGACTTATCGTTTAGACTTTATAAATAGGCTAGTTGGCTTAGGAAACCCTAGAAACTAAAATACGGAAATTTACATTCTTTTACAAATAAATACCTTATATTTATAAAACCATTTTTCTAAATGAATAGTATTTATTAAACCTAAGCAAAGCGCCACTACAACCCATCTTTGGGGAACCCGTTAGGGATAGTACGGTTCATCATGCACCCGCGGGCTAGTAGTGCGAGATTCAGACCTCCGCAAGGAGTATTCGGTCTCGAAAGGTTTAAAATACGACATTTAAGAAAAATGAGATTTTGGAAAATAAAACATTTATTTAAAATTATTCTTGTATTAAAAAATATATAATTATCATTTAAACACCTATTTTATTATAAGATAAAGTTTCCACTTTTTTCTAAAATTACAAGATTAAAAGTTACATTAAAATACCATGAATTTCAAATAAATCAATATTATAAATTAATACTCTTATTAGGATATATTCACTAGAATAACACAAGTAAAATTCACACCCATTATAACTATAAAGACGGATAATAAATACTTGAGGTGTATCTTGAAAACTATACAATAGTACTTTTTACATAAAACCCCCTCAAGTTTTATAAATTACAATAAGGCCCATAACAATTACAGAACTTCAAATTACTTTTCTTTTAGTCTGACTCGGGTTAGAGTTTGACTATTTCTGACTTGAATATGATTCAAGTCAATCTATATTCTTTTATATTCCAACTCAATATGAACACATAAATCCTAGAATCCAGTTAACTTTTTATATAACTTGACTGAATCAAACCATGGATATACATCCATTATCCTGTTATTCCATTTACCTGATTATGCAGTTACAACATGTTTACTGATATCATGGTTTTGGTCAGTCATCCAACTTACACAATACAATACAACAATACTGTTAAAACAATATGGGGTTTAAGGGGTAGATTGGTACGGAAGGTGTTAAAGGTGGCATGAGGTGGTCAGATTAAGACACCTAACCTGAATCCCATTGCTGTTGTACCATGGCATAACAGTTCCTTGTACTTTCCATTTGCCCTGGTCTCTAGCATATAGAGACCCCTCTCGTATACACTGGCATCCTTCTGTACCAAGCTATAAAAAACCGCGTTAATACAACATTACAACAATATAATACAACATTAAAATCTACTCTCTCTCCCTCTCTTACTCTCTGTCTATTCCCCCTTATCTTTGGGACTTACCGAGCGACCTGTTCGCTGACGACATTCTATTTCTTTCTTCTTTGAATGTCGTCAGGTGATTCGGACCCGGCAGAGATCGAGCCATCTGCAGAAGACTTGGAGCAGTTTGCCGAAGACCCTGCACTTTAGTTTCATTGTACACTTTTCCTCTCTGTACTTTTCATTTCCTGTTATGCCACTGTTTAGGCATCTTTTTATTTCAGTTGTATTTCCTTTTCATGCATTGTAGAAAGAATGTTAATAAATAAAAGTTGCTGTTCTTTTTATATCTTGTCTCTTGTGTATTTATTTTATATTGCTTAGATACGCTTAGCGTATGTACTTCTGAGTATATACGTAGCGGGCCTCGTCGTGTCCCCTTCGCATACATTGGGAAGCGGGGCGTGACAATGTTTTACACCCGCGCTAGTCCAGTCCCCGCTCTGTTGTTAGTTAAGTAACCTAACGGGTGATGACGGGACCCAGTGACGAATGCGGATGGCATATACGTACATTTTATTTTCGTTCTTTTATGGTGTGATCAATTGATGGGACTGCATTGATTCTGATCAATGCAAAGAAAAACAAACCTATTTGGAGTTGTTGGAACAATTTTAAAAGTGTTATTACAAAGACGTTTCCTTTTGTTTTGCATAGCGGTATTCAGTGGAATATCCTGCACCTCATTCGACGAGGCAAGGGCCGATATCCTTTCACCGGGAATGACCCCTTGGGCAGAAGTTTGTGTCAGGGTAATAACTTCACTATAGTCGATTACATATTACTTTGCATCGCGGTATTCAGTGGAATATCCTGCACCTCATTCCATGAGGAAAGAGCCGAGATCCCTTCACCGGCAGTGACCTCTTTAGCAAAAGGTTTTCGCCACTATATTTTTATTAAAAAGCTATCAGGTTCCTTCAGCGATATCAAGTTCACTACGTTAAAGGTTTTTCGCCAAAAACCAGCCGTAGCCCTCCGTCATTTCTTTTGGGTATTCAGTAGTATTCAAGCTATGTATTTTGACCTAACGCCAAGGCATAGTGTTTGGTAGCTGCTGGGTATTCATTTGTTGCATAGATAGATGAGTTGGTTTGGGACAGTCGTTCTGCCATTTTGACCTAACGCCAAGGGCTTGTGCGGGTGGGTTCAAATTAACAAGATAGTGACAGGTAGAACTTGGCATGTGACTTATGATATTTTGACCTAACGCCAAGGTCATAAGAGCATGGGGCAAAAATCAATTCGAGAGTTTCTAAAGAAACTGAAACTTGCCAAGTATGCGCATACCTTCTGGAGTGTGAGTAACGTGAGTGGATTCCGTCACGTTATCATGCGATGAGAGTTGGATCCCGATTCCCACTGATGAGTTGGTTTACTCTTCGGGTGATCCCGATTGATTCTTCTTTCAGGTTTGGAGGAGAATTTGACAGGACAGTGGGAGGTTTCCGGATTAGATAAAATGATAACCATTCTGATCTAGGTTAGAGTACACGCAGAGTATTTCTTTTCTCTCTCTCTCTCTTTGGCAGCGACCATAGACTGACCCTAGACTATGACTCAGTGACTAAGTTGACCGAACCTTCTTAAAATACTGGCTTTTGGATTGTCTAAGTTGCATAAGTCATTGCCGCTCCTTCTTCTACCCTTTGTATTTCTCAGAACACCCCGTATTACTACGGACATCCACTCCTATTGGATAGATCCATCGTATGGTTATATACGAACTCGAAGGGACTCCTTCGAGGATGGATCCAGGTTCAGGAGAAAAAGAATTGGTCTATTCAGTTGTCTTTTATTATCACCTTCTCTCAGGTTGCGAGAGCTCCTTGGTTTAGGAGAGTATACCTATTACGCTTATTGGATAGTCTTATTCCAAACCATAGGCAGGTGCCGAAAGGTAGGGAATGAAGAAAACCAATTAGCCTAAGTAGGGTGTGCAGAAGGTAATAACTAAAGAAAAAATAAAGGAATTAGAAAGAGGGCAAAGTAAATTGCGACTGTTATCATTCACGACCAAACCGCGTACTTCATCGCCACTCTTATTTCACCTTTAATGGAATAAGGTATTATTCAGTTGTCTTTTATCATCAGCTTCTCTCAAGTTGCGAGTACTCCGTCGTTTAGGAGGGTACACCTATTATTCTTACTGGATAGTCTTCTTCCAAACCATAGGCTGGTGCCGAACGGTAGGGAATGAAGAAAACCATTTAGCCTAACGAAGGTGTACAGAAGGTAACGACTAAAGAAAAATAAAGGGATTTGGAAAGATGGCAAGGAAATATACGGTTGAAGTTATGAATTGGATTATGGAAGAGGTATTGCTAGGAATACCAGATACCCCTACGAAACATTTTAATGTTTCAGTGCATTGTTAAAGAAAAACTGTTTTCCCAATTAGATACTTACTCTAAGGGTATGTATTTACCAGGTTTCATTCTCATATCTGTATGGTTTTACAGATGATGGGTGGGAGTAAGTTATTGGGAATTAGTTAATTATCCTCATTATATAGGAATTCGTTGTAATTGGTGATATTTGAGGAAATCGCCAGGGTACAGTTTTCAACCTATGACGCATAGGTTTTGAGTTATTCAACTCAGTGGACTTATACAGAGTATTGTATGTTGTCCAGTGTCCATCAGGACAAAGGGGTAGGTCCTCGTACTATATTCTGTTTACTCATGACTTCTCTAGTTTTTAGACAAGTGTTTCGTAGAAATACAAGGTCTAAGTTTTGAGATGTTGTGGGTTTAAGAATAAAGTAGAGAACCAGATGTCACAAGTATCGGGATTCTTCAAAGAGATCGAAGATGTAGATTCTTGTGATTGGTATTCAGATAATAGTAATGGTTTTGAGAAACTTGTTTCTCTTTCAGGTTACTCATAATTGGATGGATTCCTAAGTTGAGTAATGCTAATTAGCCTCTCTCCATTAAGTTTATATGCACCGGAGACAGCTGCATGATTGAATATGATTCCAATTAAATAAGTGCCAAAGTTTCTATATTGGATATAGAATGGTTCATATCTTAACGATGTTAAGGTACGGGGAGTTGTCCGGCTTATGCTTAAAACCAGACTCTGGATAACTCAGGGCACGTTTCTGTAATGGCAGTTTATGGGTTGACCCTAGCTATGACGAGGGTTGATTTTCTACCATCTGGTAGATCAATAGTGATATTTTTCTTGACTCGCCACAGTTTTAGTAAAATGGATTTTTTCAGAAAACAGTAGTGGGAGTATGGTAGAATTGGAAGTGATTCCAAAACCACGAATGATTACGGAAAATTTAATTGGACCTATATATTCAATCAGGTTTGACATTCCATTAGCCACTCCGCAGATATGATGGGTAACCTCAGACACCCGAGAGGTACTTCGGTAGCCTCAAGGACGGTGACAGGGAGGTTCTTGTTTACCCAAACTTGACACTACTGCTGTTCCAGACTCTGAGACCCGGCAGGAGAATAAGTAAAGCGTCATTCTAAACTAGCTTTAGAAGTGCACGTATATATTATTCTGCCAGAGGGTTGTCGTAGTCACTGGGAGCAGCGGAAGCATAGTGGGTAAGTAGCTTATGTCTATTTATAGACTAGAGCAGTTATAGCGGAGATAGATCATCTAGTTTTGATATGACAGTCATGGGTTTGACTTCATCATAACAGGGGATGGATCTGTTAAGAAAGTAGTAGGGTGTGATGTCATGGTATTTGGATGACATACACAGAGTAGGAAGTAAAATTCCTATACTACGATCGGTTGTACTGTGGTCGTCACACAGTTGTTTCTCCAGACAGGATATGGATATAATATCAGACATTCTGGATTCTAGATCTATGGTTTTAGATCTGGATTTGGGTAGTTTCCGAATGTGGGTACTTTGACAGTATTCTAATAGTTTTTAGAATAGATGACTCCTGGCATGGTGGTGTACCTGCAGGTGATGAAGTCACCCTCTCTAAAGCTGTCTTACAGACTAAAGGGGAGAGAGATGTGCATGATTGGCAGATCACTTGCTTAGGCAATTGAGTCAATCGTGAGATGTCAAGTACCACACCAGATGTTGTTTTTGCACTAGATGCAATAAGTTTGTATTAATCCAATCCTGGAGAAACATAAGGAAGCAGTTTTAGAACATAAGTACATGTTCTACGGATTTGATGACAGCAGCCTCCTTCGGGAGACGGTTATCATTCCAGGCTTCAAAGGTGACATGGCTGACAGAGTGATTGTCAGAGTTATAGTTTTCCCTCTGATGAGAGACAGTATTATGGACAGGTGGTCCAAGAGAATACTGTAGGTGGCATGGTGCCGGATACTGATTAGGTTCAGTGATCGATACAGTCTAAGAAGTTTGGATTTGGAGTTCATTTATGAACTAGGCCCCCTCAGATATCCAGACATATTCTAAGACAGGTATTACTCAATTCGGAAGATGGTTTTCTCCGCGAGATTGAGATTAAGAGAGATATAGAAAGAAACATTAGGACGGATCCACTCACTGAGGCTATTTCTCGAACACAATAGTTTTACAAACGGGCTTTGTGAAACTGATTAGTAGAGGAGTTGGATGTTCGGTTTCACATAGGCTGTGAGTAGTCGACATCGCAATAATTAGCCTTAAGTGCAAGTGGGAGATTGTTGGATATATTGCCCTCAGAGTCAATTATTGGATCGCAGGTACGTGATTGCAATGATTGCGGAGGACCTATACCGGTAGGACAGTCTAAATCGAGATGATAGTATGCTATCTGGTTTGCCTTTATCAGTCGTGTACAGATTCAGTGACTGATCACTGCTACAATTTGATAGAGCCCTTAGGATCTTACTTTACTACCAACGGTATGATGGCGATCATATACGTGAGAGTTGGGTGGTTTATATGCATATCCTTAATTGTGGTCCCTAGTCGTGGGAGTTTCGAGATAGGGCATCAATACTCCGGAGTAGACTAGTGTATATAGTCGATACCCCGACGAGGGGCGGTGGCCGGTCTCACAAGCCACTAGTGTCAGTTGGATCACCTAAGATGTATACAGGTGCTCATTAGGTTATGAGTACACCGGACAGGACTCGCCGGGAATCTGCTAGTTGGTACTATACCTATTGTCAGATAGCAGTTCCCTGGTGACATGTGTACAGGTTAGTTCATCAACCTGAGGTAGTCATTTGTCTCGTGTGAGTTCCCACTGTGCTTTGATTTCTACCCTACCACGGCTCAAAGGAGTCGTGCAAACAGGTAGTTTTTGGGTACAGTCCCGAGCCACATGGAGGCACGTAAGCGGATCAGCAGGGGATTCGTCTCTCCCGGTATTGGGGGTGAGATCGCGTTGTGTCTAGGAGAGCCATTACATAAAGCCCACGGCCGTGGCAGGAGATTTACTGGTAGGTACTCCAGTAGTATCTCAGGGTGTTATTAAGCTACACTCCGACACAACTTATACTGCTATTGGGGGTCTGACGTTACTAGCCCTCTGGGCAGATATGCGATACTCATAGACGAACGGACCGGAGTGTATATACATTATCACTGTTAGGCTCAGTAGGGTTTCCGGATGAGTTCGCTCATCGGCATCCCTTGACGTCAGTCCATGGGCAGCCGTTACGCACAGCTAGTGCCGCTGACGTCTTGTGGTTAAACCCACTGCCAGGATACTGACGAGTCATTAGAGTTCCTCACAGACAGTTTCATAAGTTTGGGCGAAACGTTGTAGAGGCCGTATGGTTTTATGGCAGGGTTCGGAAAATACACGTGCGTTTACGCATGTGTCATATTTCGAACAGTTAATACTGGTCGGCTTTGGTTTAAGCCGGATCCGAGTATTATATTGAGTAGATATAATATCTTTGTCTCAGTTGTATTTGTATTCGGTCGTAATACAAATGCGGGTATATTTATACAGTTACGGGGTTGTCCTGAAATTCGTTTCAGGATCACTTTTGGAAGTTGCCAGTTTCCAGTTTTCTATCAGCCGTATTTGACACTTGGTTAAATACGGATTTACCTTTTCTTGAGATGAGTGTGGATGCTTCTAGAAGTTTCTAGAAATGGTGACTAGGATGATGGGGGTGGCTAATGACTCATCTTGACATTAATTGATGCATTAATGAGTTGATGAGGTGTATTAGTGACTCATGCTTTAGCTATAATGGGTCTTGTTATCCTTAGGATATTTGATCTTGATATTTTATCTTGTGGTTACCTCCCCCTCTCCTACACTCACCCCCCTACCTCTATATTATGGTCGGCCCCTTCCTCTCTCTCATACACTTGGATGATTCATTTGTTAAAAGATTATGATAGTTTTGGGGTGTATGGAAATTTCATAGCTCATTTCATTCCATCACCCGATTCGAGTGGCAACTTCATTAATCGATCGTCCACGGCTTTAGACGAAGTGAGACAAAGCAATCTACTCATTCTCTACATCATTCTTGGTCGTCTCTTTTAGCAAACTTGATGACCGAGTTGCCTCGAGTCAGAGGCGGGAGCCCGTTTAAAGAATCGTTGACGTGGTGCCACCTGGACGAGCAGATCGGAGATCGGCGAGATCGAAGCAGCCGCAACAAAGCGTGTGATGATGGTTAAAGAACGAAGGACTCGGATCGTTCGGTATAACCCTTCTACCCTCTTTACAATTTGTTAGTTTAGCAATAATGGCAGATCCGGGTTATAGTATACGATAGCGCCAGTTAAAAGTTTTTTGTTCCGCATTTGGCATCTGTTAGACGGCCGGGACGCTACCGTAGACTTACACTGTTTGCGAGCGGGACTTGGGGGTGACTTCACTACTGGAGTAGCGGTGTAGCCGATAGGACTTGAGTTGCAACCCTCGCCTTTGAGGCTTCGATTGCAATATAGACCTCAAGGACGGAGATTGCCGTTTTGGAGATGACATGCTAGTTTAGGGACATTCTGGTCCATTATCGCCATTTTTGGGACGAAGTTTTAGTTTAAGGACCACTCGGTCCGATGTCTCCATATTTGAGGCGAGGTTCTAGTTTAAGCACATCTCGGTCCAGTATCGCCGTTTTTTTAGAAGAAATTTTAGTTTAAGGACATCTCGGTCCGATGTCGCATTTTGAGGCGGATATTTAGTTTAAGGACATCTCGGTCCGTTATAGCCATATTTGAGGCGAATTTTTAGTTTAAGGACATTTCGGTTCGATGTCGCCATATTTGAGGCGAATTTTTAGTTTAAGGACATTTCGGTCCGATATCGCCATATTTGAGACGAATTTTTAGTTTATAGACATTTCGGTCCGATGTCGCTATATTTGAGGCGAATTTTTAATTTAAGGACATTTCGGTTCGATGTCACCATGTTTGGGAAGACAGAGTTTCTTTGCATACTACTCTCAGAGTTTTTGACTTAGGAAGATAGAGCGGACACGAGCGTCGTCATCTATCATTGACGTAGGTCATGACTCGTTAGGCATAGTATTTTTTTGAGGAATCGGCCGTTTATTGGCCGGAAGAGTCTTTCGCCATGCATATCCATAAGCAGGTAGGCTCCACCTTGGTAGACTTTGTCTATGATGTATGGATTTTTATAGTTTGGTTCGAATTTCCCCCGTTTTTCACGATTGGGGATCATTGTTCTTTTGACGATTTTGGTCTTTTGACGACCAGTACGAGTTCGCCTTGGTGGAATGTTCTCGGCCTGGTCAGTCTTTCATATGACCGTATCATCCTTGCCTTATAAGCCTCCAGGTTTTTCTGTGCTATTCGTCGAGGGCAATTTCCTCAGGGATTTTTTTTCTTTCCCTTTGTCCTTTTTGCTCGAACCCTTGTTTGTAGGTCCGAGGTTCTTTTCAGACAGCATGCGGCTACGCAGCTGAATGTACTCACAGTTCTTCTCCCCCTCTTCTTTTTCGGAGGTGGAGTCTTTGAAGAGAGGTCCGAGGGTCATTTCGTCCTCAGAATCGCTCCCGAAGGTAAGAACTTTGGGTTTATCCCTTTCCGAACTGGTATCAACCATATGACAGTTGCTAGTTATTTTCTCACGCGTATCTGTCACACTCTTTTTCTTTCTTCGCGCTTCGCGCTTCACCCTCTTAAATTGTTTTTGATGGGCAATGCATCCTTGCCACCACTTCTTGAAGGCATTGCATTCTTCGGTGGGGTAAGTAACCCTCCGATGGTATGAGCAGTAGTTCAGATATGAATCCTCTCCATCGAGGGATATAACCTCGGGAGTGTTTCCCATGAGAGGTGGCAGCTTCATTCCCATTGATAGGGCTTTGGAAAACCTCTTTTCTGCTTTGATCCTGCTCTTATTTGTGGCAGGGGTGCTTCAGTTTGGTTGGAGTACTTGACGAGTCATCCTCGCCACAGCTTCTTTACCCTGACGTTGACGCTTAGCCTTTTCGTATATGGCTGTTTCGCGTTCTCGGTCGGCTTTACTTTTCCGAAAGTCTTCGTTTAACAGTCTATTAATCGGGTCTTCTTCTGGCAGTTCTGGTGATTTTGGTGCCGATCCTTCCCCCAGTTCCTCTGTGTTGTTTTCTGATGCTGAGGGAGCTTCTTCGTCATTTAACGACGAATGGAAAACTATGTGGCAACTTTCTACATAATCTTCGGTTTCTGATGAGTCATTTTCCTCATCGTTGTCACTCTTCGTTCTCAAGAATATGCTTGAGGAACTCTTCGAGGGTGACTGGTGTCCGTGCCTTCTGGTTGTACTCCTCCAATGCATCAATGTACCTTTGTAGGTCTGTACGTTTTTCGTCATACTCGGCAGGTTGCACAGGCTTCTTGGTATTTTTCTTTTTCTTCGAAGACTTTGAAGGCTTGACTTGGGGATTTTGCCCTTTGTCGACAGTTTTCAGTACGGGACGGGGTTTCAGCATCTCTTCGATGATTTTCGGTTCAAGTAGGCTTCTCCACCTGACTGCCGGACATGCCTAAAGATCTTTCAGCATTCTTTTGGCTTTAGCTGAAAGAACGAGTTCCCATGGAGCTTCTTCCACGAGCGAGCATGATGCCCCCAGTGCATCCACCTTTTTGGGAGTGTGCTTCTGTGGTGGGAGCATGAACTTCCCCTGTTGATACTGATCCTCGACCCAGTTCTTGAAGACGTAGTAATCCTCAATTGGATGGTTCACCATTCTGTGATAGGAGCAGTAGTTGGGGTTGTTGACGTTGCCAGGTTGCGGTGGACGCTGTGGGTCTGGCAATGTGATGAGTTTGTTACATATTGCCAACTCAAATAGCATCCTCGTTTTATCGCGGGGAAACAAGTAAGCGCGTCCTAGCCTTTCTTCCAGGGATAGACATGGACGTTCATTGTTTTAGCGAACTGCCGGTTTTGGGTCGCTCGGTTGTTGTTGAGTGTTGGCGACGAAGGCCGCTTTCCCTTTACCTTTGGGGTTTTGAGGGTCCATATTTGAGGAGGAAGGCCCGTGGCCCATTTGGTCCATTTGGGCCAGTTTATCGATCAGAGCCTGGAAGGTGGTTGGCTTGAAGAACGTCATGAACTGGGACACAGTCGTTTGCGGATCTAGGGTCCCGATGAACATGCCCACGGCGAGGGATTCTTCAATGCGTTGTTCGCACTTTGACCATAGATTCCACCACCCAATCGCGTATTGGACCCAGGTTTCTCCTGGCTTTACCCTGGCATTGATTAATGCCGTGATCGGGGTGTGCTGACGAACCGTTGTGTGAATAGCAATTCCATTTCTGTGAATGTTCTCATGGAGTCATTTGGGAGCTCCGAATACCATTCAAAGGCCGTCTTTGACAGGCTACCAACAAACTGGCGAAGCAACAGTTTGTCGCCGCCTCCAATGTTGCCGCACAAAGCTCTGAACCGCGTGACGTGTTGGTGTGGGTTGCATGTCCCCTTATACACATGGAATTTGGGGATCGTATATCCCGGCGGGTACTTAATTTGATCATACCAGCCTGGATACGGTCTCCCAGTTCTGATGATTTGGCCAGTTGCTTCACTAGCTCGATGAGCTCGTATTTGTTGAGCTATATAGTCATCAAGGGAATCCTTGGAGATCGTTTCCTCCTTATTTGACAAGGCTGGAAGAAGGTTTGAAGTTTCCCCTCTGCATCCTCGATGATTATTGGTGGATCTTCGGCTGGAGGTTCTGGATGGATCATCATTCCAACCATGTCCTGGAACAAAAGCGCCATCTGCTTTATGTTAGTAGCTTGTTCTACGGACTCCTTGCCCTTTCTTTCAAGCACCCTTCGCAGGAACTCTGTATCGGTCTCCTGCTCTTGGCGCTGCTCAGATGCTGTTTCTGGACTTTCTTTCTGTCCGGTAAGTGCTGACATTTTGATTAGCATTTCCTGGAGCTTTTGTTGTTGCTCCTGAGCTTTTGTCAACGAACGAGTTTGCGGTCGATGACCCACAGAAGCACGGCTTTCCTCTTTCTCAGAAGCTACGTAGACCGTATGCACGATCATGCCCCTAGACTTGGGGCATTTGGGTCCAGGGCCTTTGGAATTTCCGGCAGGCAGTGGGATTTTCTCCAGCCTCACCCTTTTGTGGGAGGTTGAAGTTGAAGGAGCCGTTATTACAGGCACCTCTGTAGAAGAAGCCCCTCGCTGTATGACGGAGGGATGATCTTTCTTTTGCCGAGCCTTCGATTTCGTCGGACGGCGGGAGTAGTTTTCGTCGATCACAGAGTCCTGGACTTTTCGCCAGACTCTGTGAATTTGGGAGAAGTGTCGCTGATGGGGCCGCTCCTGCTTTTCCTGCACAGGGATCTCAACAGGAGGAGGTGATTTCTTAAGTATCGCTATAGGGGAGTTTTTGTGCACCCTTTTCAGCGATTCAAAGTTGTTCCCGGTTGGAACAGCGGCATCGAATTCCACCATTGGAGCTGGTGGGGTAAGTCAAGAAGGAGAGTTGCCCCCAGCTTTTCTTACTCGGCGCCAGTGGCGGCGTCGAGCGTCCTTTCTAAAGGGACCACCTCAGTTTCGGAAGCGGTTGCAGCTTACCCATGATTTTTTTAAGGAGCTCTAGCAGTTTCCAGCCTATTAAAGACCGACGTCCTTGGCAAGATTTGATTGGAGACGGTCAGCCTCTCGAAGATCGATCGCCTTACTGGTGAAGCACCTTTGACGGCTTCATTTGCAGCGGGAATTGGGAGGGCTATCTTTTTTGGGGTATCCCCTTCGGGAATCATGAGCCTTTTTGCGAGCCCGTTTGAGCTTTGGCTCAGCCTATTAAAGACTGAGACCCTCTTTTTGGATGGCTCGTTGAGAGGAGCCATTGTGGTTGTCAGTCGGTGGAAGACCGACTTCTTGGGAACATCGGGTTGCGGCATTGAGGAACCGACACTCATTGGTGGGAGCATGGTCCTAAAGAACAATCCGGTAGTGGCTTGAGTTACCTGCCTCACTGGCATTGAAAAGATGGAGGCCGCATTGGGCCCGTAAGTCACTCCTCCAGTTGGGGCGGAGCGGGAGTTGCTGTTGCAAGTTGTGCAGTTGGAAGCCATTGATTTTTTCTTCTTCTGCACAGGAACAAGACACCAAATTTTAGTATCTCGAATCCAAGGGCAACTATGGCGAACCGCGATTTTGTTCGCGAAACACGACACACGAAATGTAGAGTGGAAAAAAGAAAAGGTCCCACCGGGCGTGCCAGAATCTGTTTACCGCCGGAAACGGGGACGAACTGGGATGGATCGTCCTGCCTGAGTTCTTAGGGAAGATGCTATTTGGATTTATCCATCCACCTCTCCGAAGATGCCAAGTTGATTTATGGCACCGTATGTCGGAGGTTTGGATGGACGCGGCCGTTGTAGCAGATTTTATCAGATCCCCTCTCGTTTGTGAGGGGTTTTTGATTGTGGGGACACTCGTCCCTGCAGGCGCAAACCCCTGTAGTTAATTACGTTACCGCATCGCGATAACCACTTTCTCTTGCTCCGGAAGTTCACTTCATGTCGTGTGTGTTTTTGTTTGTTTTGGTTGCCCGTGGATTGTATACAGAGACTAATTTATGTCGTCGTCCGTAGGGTGTGGATTAGTCCAAATCCGTATATTTTTAGATTTGGGCTTGGGTTTATTTAAGGACCATTAATCTGGTTTGAGATTAAGATCGACCTAAATATGTATGAGCATTTAGGGGCTCGATTTGTTTTAGTTTAAGGACATCGCGGTCCATTATCGCTATGTTTGAGGCGAAATGTTATTTTAGGGACGTTTCGGTCCATTATCGCCGTATTTGGAGGCGAATGTTAGTTTAGGGACATTTCGGTCCATTATCGCCGTATTTGAGGGCGGGTATTAGTTTAAGGACATTTCGGTCCATCATTCACCTTGTGCGCACATGTATTTGTTACGTGGCGGAATGAACGATGTTGATAAGGAATGTGCCCAATTTGGGGCACGATCCGATTTGAGACACACACGTCAATTTTGAAGTGCATTAAGAGGAGCTGTTGGTCGTCGCGATCCGCCACCTCTCTGAAGACGTTGAGGAATTACAATGACATATATCAGGTGCGTGAAGAGATGTACCTTTAAACCGAATCCCGTATTTGAGGGAAAAGATGGTGATGCACCTAAGAATTGTTAGTCATATTTGAGACTAAGATTAACTTAGGAGATATGAATGAAGATCGGTTTGGATATCACAAACATAATCTTAGCCAATTTGGGCTAGGATTGGGTTGCCATGTTTGAGGCGAATATTTAGTTTAAGAACATTTCGGTCCAAAGTTCGACTTGCGCACATGTGTATTTGTTACATGATGAAGTGAACAATGATGATATGGAATGCACCCAGTTTGGAGTGCGATCCGATTTGAGGTGTGCACGTCAGTTTGGAAGTGCATCAATGTGTTGTTGGTTGTCGGGACCCGCCACCTCTCTGAGGGCGTTGAAGAATTACAATGATACATATCAGAGATGTGGAGAGATGTACCCTTAAACTGAATCCTGTATTTAAGGGAAAAGATGGTGATGTACTTAAGAATCGTTGGTCATATTTGAGACTACGATTATCTTAGGAGATATAGGATGATTATCATTTTGGATATCATCAATGGGAGACCATTAGTCATTTTTGAGACTAAGGTCGATTTGGGAAACCATGAGCAATATGAGCACGGTTGATTTAAAATCACAGGGGGTTAACTTCAGGAAACTTTAGCCAATTTGGGCTGGGATTGAGTTTCCATAATTACCCAAAGTACTAAGCACTGAGTGCTCACGTGTGTTTCACGTGGGCTCTGGATTAGTGTTAAACACTAGAGTTTTGTGGCGCTCACGTGACACACATGAGGCACTCAATATGGGCACTGCCCATAAGGTTTTATTTCCTCCATTTTTTATATAAGTGCTAAGCACTTAATTCTTGTAGCGCTCACGTGTGAAATACGTGATACACCACAAATATGGGCGCTGTCCATATGGCTAGAGTTCTTATACAAAGCACGTGGCTGTCTCTCCTTTTTTTTATACTGGGGTGCTTTAACACAACACGTGGGGCAGTTTTAATTGTTCTCTTCTTCCGTTTGAAGCATTCACGTGGGAAACACGTGAGGCTTCAAAATAGTGCTAGGCACTAACAGTTCTGGTTTTGAAGATTTTGGATCATCATCACTGTTTTTTTTATGGAAGAACTAAGTTCTTTTTATATATAGGGTTAAACCCTAATTTTTGGTGGAATTAAATTCCTATATGTTCTCGTTCTTCTTCTCTCATCTTTTTTATATAACTTAATTCTTTTCCCTCAACTTTTGAATCTGCAGAGCAAAATTTCCCCGATGAGAATTAAATTCTCAACTTATGGGGAAATTTGCTTCTGCAAATCTCAACCAGAGAAAAGAACTGAGTTCTTATATGAAGGGTTAAACCCTTAGATAGGTAAATGAACGTTGGTATAGTCTCTGGTTGTCTTTTTACCTAGAGTTTCAACGATGACAATCTTTCTCCTGTTTTTTGAGAATTAAATTCTCCCTTCTCTCAAGAGCTTATGGGAAGTCTCTGTGTGTATCTTTCTCTCTTCGTCTTCTTCTTTTTTTTTGTTTTTGAACATTCTCCGTGTCTTATTTTTCCTTGATCTCCTTGCTCCTATTTATATGAGAAGAGAAAAGATCAGCCTGTTAAAAGAATCTCTGATTGAGAGATCATGATCAATCCAAAGTGATCTTTTGGATCAATTGGTGAATTTTATTCACCATTGGATTTTTAATCCAAAAGTTCTCTGTTTAACAGAAAAGTTTTTTTGTTTGTTTAACAAAATTAGGAAATATTTTTCCTAGGATAGAATTTTATTCTATCAGATGGTCGGTGGGTGATTTTACAATCACCATTGGATCGTTGATCCAAATGTCCTCTGTTTAACAGAGAGGATCTTTCTAGTTTGAGAAAGATCGAGGAAATATTTCCACATAGAATTTAATTCTATCAGATAGTTCATTTAGTGACATTTTATCACAATTGGATTTTAAATCCAAGATTCTCTGTCAGAGAAAAATATTTCCATATTAGAAAGATCAGGGAAAATATTTCCCATATAGAATTTAATTCTATCTTGCATTAGAATGCAGCAAGAAAACTCACGTGTTTAACACGTGAGGCCTGTTTGGCCTGCCAATTATTTTAATGCAGCGCCTAAATGTTTTTCATATAGGCGCTCACGTGATTAACACGTGTGGCTCTTTTAGCCCATTTGTTTTAATTGCAGCGCCTATATGCTTTGCATATAGGCGTTCACGTGTTTAACACGTGAGGCTTATACAGCGCCCATATGCCTTACATATAGGCGCTCACGTGCTTGAACAGTGAGGAATTTTCCCCTTTTCTTTCTTCTTTTTCTCCTTTTTTTATATGGGGGAACAAAATATACTAAGCGTATTGAAACAATAATACACAATGCAAGAATAAATGGAGACTGTAAATTTTTTCTTCCAACAAACATGTTTATTTACATTCAACTTCAAATATTTACTAGTACATGAAGTTCAGCTGGAAAGTAAATACAATAAAAGAAAATGCCTAAACATATAGCCTACATAAGCTGAATAGAAAGTGAAGATAAGCTAATCCTGAGTAGAAATCCAGTTGTAGTCCTCCTTTGTGGTCTCCACCTCCTCCGTCTCGACCGTATCTGACGAACATTCCAAGAAAATAAGGATGGGTGGAATGCCCGTCAGCGAACTAGCGCTCGGTAAGTCTCAAGGATAAAGTAAGAGTAAAAATGACAAGTGTAGAATGTATATATGACGAGTAAAAGTATATGTTCAAAGGTAAATATATACTATAGGTCTCTATATGGTCACTTTAAGTTCCAAGTGGGAATGTCAACGCAACCGTAGAAGTATTCACGGGCTTAAGAGTGGGGCCTCAGGAGTAAGGAAACACGGACCCATTTCATGTGTTAGCATCATGACTCTTGGCTGTGGAGGAGTCGATCCGACTGATATTCGAGTAAAATAAAAAAGAGGTTATTACGAGACTCTTGAAGCTCCGTTGGATTCACACAAGAAACTATAACAAACGCCACGAGTATAAATAATCTATAACCATATAATATACTTAATTAATTTGATTGATTGATTATAACATGTCTTGATGGAAACCATAGCTTGCAAAAGATGTAGAATGAAGTCGAGTAAAATGCGAGTCATGTCAATTACAATTTCTAGTTCGAGTCAAGTTAGTTTGAGTAGATTGGATTAGAGTTCATGTTCAAGTTTATATTCGAGTTGGATTAGAGTTTGAGTTTGGGTTCGAGTTGTACTAGGGTTCAAGTTCAGGTTTTTCATATGAATTGATTTAACTGTTGAAGATCTTATGTTCGAGAGAAATCAGACAACTGCTGCACTTGGACGGTAGGATTTGTGTCGTTTTCCAAGACAATTGTCATTGATAACTCCGTTAAGTTGTCTAACCTGAATAGGCAAGTGCTCACTTTCTCCGGCTCTCCGGGGCTTAAGAGAATTGATCTCACTTAAACCTATATTAATTTATAGTCCTTAAATATTGTTTTCATATCTCGAGGGGGTTTTATGAAAAATATATTAATATTGTTTAAAAATAAGCCTCAAGAGTGATTTAGAATATTAATAGTTTTTATAAAGATATATTTTAGTTTTTTGTGGTATTTTAATGATAAAACCTAGTTTTTAAAAGTTTATGCTATTTTAATGAAAACTACCTTATTTTTGTAAACTTGGTGGTATTTTATTAAAATTTCAATCTTCTTTTAAAAATATATATTTTCACAAGTTATTTTTATTGAAAATACAGATTTGTAGTTTATATAAATTTTTCAAAGTTTGTTTTGTTTAGAAAAGTCGTATTTCTTAAAATATTGTATTTTTATTTCCTTTCGAAACCGAATACTCCGTGAGAAGTTCTGCATCTCGCTCTACTATTCCAAGGATGTGCTATAATCCACACCATCCATTAGTGGGTCTCCTAACGAAGGTTGTAGATGCGCAATTACAAAAGGAGGTAAAAGTATCGATAAAAGAAAACCTTTTTTGTAAAAATATAGTATTTTAATGTAAAACATATTCTTTGAATTAACCATATATTTAGAATATCGTGCTATACAACCATAGTGTGCATGTGGGGTAGGTTGTTACCCCGTGAAAGTTCTATAGGTAGGTAAACTAGTTATCGAAATAACGGTTATACTAAAGTTCATGGTATTTTAATGAAAAGTTTGTTATATGATTGTTTTACATGAAATTTTGGTTACGCAAAAAGGCAAAAGATGTGAATTTTGTTTTAAAAGGATATTAGGGTAATTATGTGACATATAGACCTATCAAGCATGATAAAATATTTAAAAGAGAAGATTGTTACATGTTAACTCCACTTTGTCGGTATGATTTTTTAAAATGTGATTTAGGTTGAAAAAAATTAGAAAGAGAAGGGACTTACAGGTTTAGATTATTAACAAGAGAGTGAGGGAAGTCTTTGGGGGTCGTGGTCTCATCGGAGATGCTCTGGTCATCGAGATAGGCTTGCTACTCCACTTGGTTGCTTAACTCCACTTGAATAAGCTTAACCCTTCTTGAACTTAGAGAATTTTTGAGGAATTTTCAGAATAGAGGAGAGCTAGGAAAATTGTGTGGTATTTATAGGGATGACATGAAGGTGTAGGGTGAATTAATACAAGATTAATGATAGTAAAAATTGTGATTATGGAGGAAATGAAAGGTATGTAGGTCTCTATTTAATTTCATAGAAATCAAATAATAAAATAGGGTAGAGGGGAGTTGAAGGGACTTGTGTACAAAGCACGGAGTCGAATGGGGCCATCACGGCTGCCGATAGCGGGAAAAACTTGGAAATGGGCGGTCAGATTTCGTTGCTTTGTCTCGAGATTCATGCCACATGCTTTAATCAGTCTTTACTTCTCATTGCGCCTGTTTGATTTTTCTGAAACGTTTTGATTCTCCGTGAATTGCACATGCAACTCTTGGGCTTCCGGAAAAATTAAAAAGAAAAAATATTTAAAAATTGGGACTGATGGGATTCGAACACACATGCTAAGTCACAGCAGTGTAGAGGCTTTACCAGTGAGCTGTAAGTTGCTTCTTACTTTTTTTGAACAAAAATAACTTATAACTCCTACACAGGCTGAAATACCATTTTCTATACGTTTAAACAAATAATTTTGTATAGGGATTTCAGAGTTGTTACAAGTTGGATCACGCTCTACTCACAGTATTGATAGAGCGATGGAAGCCTGCGGCACACATTTTATTTTTTGGTTGGTGAGATGACCCCAACACTACATGATATCACTGTACTAGTGGGAATTCTAGGGGACGGTATGGCAGTGACTGGTACGTTAGTTTATGATTGGATGATATTATGCGATCGGCTTTTGGGAGTTATGCCACCAGCGAGTTAGCTCCGGGATTCACGTCTATGGCTTTCATAGTTACATGACCAATTTCATAATACCATCACCGAGGACTCTGATCCGTATCAGATAGAGTGTTACGCTCATGCATACATTTTGACTTTGTTCGGCGATGTCCTATTCCCGAATTCATCCGGAGATATGGTGTCGTTGTTGTATCTACCATTGATCACCTGTCTGACCAGAGATGCAGCGGGATCATTTAGCTGGGCAGCTCGATCTTGGCATGTCTATATCGTGGTTTGTGTCATGCATCACATGGCAAGCAGATGATCGGATGTTCCGTGTTCCTACAGATATGGGCGTGGGAGAGATTATACGTTGTACGCCATGAGATTACGCATCTCTTGGATAGGTGGATCATCGATGGTCCTGAGGATCAGAGGTCTCCTCTGGATGTTCGGTGGGCATGTCGGCTAACATAGAGGAGGAACCCTCATGAGTGTCTTGACTTATATAGGGATGAGCTGAACACAATACAGGACGAGTTTGTGCTATGGCAGCCTTACACAGATGAGCGTGTCGCGCTTCTACCACCTCTCTGCGTATCCCATCCCTAACACTTGTTATGGTTGACCACGGCGCCACTTATTCACTTCATGTTTGTCGAGTATTACTATCCGGATAGAGTATTGCGCCGGTTTGGTTTGCACCAGGGGATCCTACCAGACCGAGTTTTTGATGCCGTGTTGCAGAAGATAGATGCGCGAGGCAAGGCCAGGGAGGACTAGAGACACATGCATATGCCATACGTGCACAGGTGGGACTTCGACAGATTTGCACCCATCGTTGGAGGAGACATCTTGGTGTATGATCCTACATGACGTATCAAGTACATGAGTTGGTATATCCCGAGGACTCGATTGTACGTTGTCACACCTGATCAGCGGTATGTCATTGGTGGAGATTTCCCAATGTTTCAGCCCACAGCTCCCTCGAAAGTTAAGATGGTATGTTATTTTAGTTGTTTTTTAAAGTTGGATTATCATACTGTACGTTTTATAATTATACATTGTTTTTTCAGGTCGGACACATATGGAGGCTTGTATGTATAGTAGTGAGGACTATACAGAGTGATGCGGCGGATGTGTTGAAACAATTCACGCATGCTATGATTGGGCATTGTCGAGGTGTGATGCATGAAGAGGGTGAGGGTCCCAGATTTCAGGCAATGGTAGCAGGTCTTGTCCATGACCAGTGGAGTCGCACATATCGATCTGATGATCAGGTAGAGCTCAGTGTTCCCCACCGAAGACATAAGTATGAGGTGGATGAGGAGGATGAGGCGGTGGAGCATGGTCTTGATATCGTTCCTCCATCACAGTTGACTCAGATGACTCAGGGTGGCATAGTAGGACCATCACAGCAACACACAGATGACGTAGCAGGACTATCGCAGCAAGCCCTATAGAAGAAGAAGAAGAGGCAATACTATAGTTTTTTGTGACGAATGATATATTATTTATGAACTTTGTAGCATCAATAATATATTTTGTTACTTTCTAGTTTGTGTGGTTGTGTGTTTATACTGTAATACCTTAACACGGTTGATTGATGTATAAAAGTGTGTTTGTAGAATAATCGCAATCAATAACGGTGTCGCGTGTAGCTAGACCGAGATGAGTACGGGTCGTCCTCAGGGAAACGTTGAACCTTTTACTCTTACTTTAGATGTGTTGAAAAAGAGAGGAGCGATAAAGAATATTGTAGAATAGTTTCTAGATCTACGTTAAGCACTAATGCAAAATATAGATCTAGATTATTTATGAATGTGAGTTTATATAAGAAGAGAGCTTGTAGGGTTCATTAGGATTTAGTAGTTATGGATGATTAATTAGAAATTACTCTTTTTATCCTTTAATAGATTTAAAACTAGAACGACAGAGATGCATGTAGATTAGGGTTTCTGGAGGGAAAAGGGTTCTCACTCTTAACCCCTATCTCGATATGGAACTCCGCTCATATCTAGCCTTTACCAAAACAATCATTAATCTAATCTCTAATCGCGGTCGAGATTAACAATAAATTGGTAGCGCGCCCGATTAGGAAGTTAATGATTCTTTTAGTAAAGTTTATAAACTTTATAAGATGTAAAAAGAGTTTAAGGATCTTCATCATCTATTAATCTAGCCTAATCCTATGAACCCTAACAAGCGGAGAATTGCTCGCGCATGTCGGGAAAAGAAGATGAAAAGACAGAGAGGGAAAACATAATGTAAAATGCAAAAGAATTAAATAAAACAACTAGCTTTATTAATCAACTTGAACAATCTACACTTTATTCCTTAGAAAATGATTACAAAAACTTGTTTTGCTTCTCGAACTCTTCCGAAGGAGGTAGATGAACAGTTGATGATCAGCCTGGATGCGTGAGCTGTCTTGGACTTCGTGATCTCTTTGGCTTGATCTAAATCTTGCACAATATCTCTATGAATAATGTTAGTTTATTTATTAAATTAAAGAGAGTATCTTAATCACTATATATGGTAATACATCTTTAAGAAACTTGATTAAGAATATTTAATATGCTATGCACTTTATATGGTAATAAATCTTTAAGAAACATGATTAAGAATATTTGATGTGCTATGCATCTTTTAATTACTAAAATATTATGCATATATTTTGAAATATTATTCTAACCATTTGTATGATATTATATTTTTTAAGAATTGTGATTAGAATATTTGATATGATATGCATATTTTCAATTACCAAAATATTATATAAATATAAAATGCTTATATTTTCCTTCATAATATTAATTATAATATATAAACATATGGAAAATAGTATTTTGCAGATAAATCCAAATATGTTTAATATTTATAATAAACACCTTTTATTATTTAAGAAATATAAGGAAAATACTTATAAGGAATGGTGATAGTTCAACCTCTATAGGTGGAGATTGATCAATCACAAAATCCGTATTGTTTAAAAATTCAAGTTCGTCGGCAAAAAGTTCTTCAAAACTTTTATCAATGGTGTGATTGAACATTTTGCTGTCAAAGAGTTTTGTGCCAGAATTTATCCTACTTGAATCAAAAATTATTGAGGTAGAGGACTCGAAAAACTCATCTACCTCATTTTCAAAAATATCCAAATCAAGTTGAATTTCTGGTATTATTGAACTTGAACTAACGGATTGTGATTTATCAAAACTCACTGAAACTATAGGAACAGAAGAAGAACCGGAGAAAGTAGAAGGTGAAATGGGTAAACAAATTGGTATGTCGAGTGTTGCTGAACCAGATGTGGAAGATGGAACATTTTGCTGTGGAAGATGGAACATTTTGCTGTCAAAGAGTTTTGGATTCGGGAAGAATTAAAGGCTCAAGATGATGACCACAAGGAAGTGAAAGGATTTGATAAATTGGTGGGCCAAAATCATCCAAAATTTCGGGTTCATCAATCAAAATATCCCCAACATCAATCACCTCATTCAAGTGAAGGTTAAAATTCTCAAACTCCTCATCAAAAGTATGGTTTTCAATCAGTTTTGGTTCAAGAGTGGAGGTGTAGAGATCACAAGGGTTGGGTATGGTTTCACTTGAAATGGACCCTTCACAGTTGGGTAAATCAAACACTATAAAGTCACACAACTTATCAGACATTGTACTTGATGAATCTATGAAACTGGAGTTGTGGATTTCAGTTTGGAATGGGGAGGTTTGATTAAGAAGGGTGAACAGTTCTGTCTTACTATCTAAATCCTTCATAGTTTGGTTCGACAGTTCCATAAATTTTTCTAATGTCTGCTCCAGACTAGTCTTGGGTTGATAAGGGGGTTCAGTATAAGATTGAAATTCCTGTGGATAATTAAATCTCCCAAATGATCGATTAGAAGAACTGTCTAGAGTAGGTGGAAAAGTCGGATTGGATTGATAGGAATAGAATGGTTGCGGAACTTGGGTAGGAGTAGGATCAATATTATGATAAGAAGAATATTGATATAGGTTGGTTGGTTGGCTATTTTCAACAGACATCTTATATGCCACAAACTGCATATCAAACTCTTCTCCGGACAGTGGTGGTGATGGTTGATATTGGTCCGGGTTGAAACTTTGGCCTCTAGACCTAGCTATGTGCTCGGCAATGGACATTCGTCTAGGAGCTTCCTCACTCTGGGTATCAACTGAAACGGGTGTAGGATTAGAATACGGTTGCTAAGACCAAGACTGAGGTGGCCAACTGTTTCTTCCTGCTTGTTCTATATGATCTCTTAAGGATATGGAAGAGCCGGACGGTATACCGAAGGGATTTCTTAAACAAGAGATATCTGGTTGTGGACAGCAAACTCGGCAAGTGTTCTTCTGTTTAGGCCACCCATTATAAGAAAAGAAGAAGGGGAAAGGGGTAAAAAGGGGAGAAAATAATTGGATTGTTTTGAAAAATGACGGATTTAGACAAATCACACAAAAATGCACAAACAACCCTAAAACTATGGTTACCTAGGTCCAGTCTCTAGACCGCTCCTACACTTCCAAAGGACAAGCCGCAGGATCAATCCTCTACCGCCTCCGTACTACCCTTGTAGCCAGGTAAGTGCCAGGTAAGTGGGAAGGAACCACAGTAGTGGGCCTAATTAAAAACCACTAGCCTTTGACACACTTACTTAGGCACTACAAAAGTAATGCGGATAAGTGATAGATTACCCACGACCTTCCTCTGTCCTTAATGAGCGCGACAGTCCTTAGAGTCTGGTCTAGATAATTTTTAAATTAATGAAGGGTTGATGCAGATGCTCGGTTTGTTATTTGTGGGGCTTAGGAAGGGTGATGAAATCCCCACCTAATCTGGATTTTGGTCTTTCCTCTTAAAAATCCGTATTAAAATGTGCAAAAACAAACCGTAAAACAAAACTTTGCAAAAAGATTTTTTGAGCGGCGAATATTTTGCAAAGAATCCTGCAGAAAATAGATTTTATTGGATTTGAAAGGAGAGAGAAGGAGTTAAGAAAGATACCAGAGAAGTGTGAAACCCTAGATCTCCTGTTTCCTCAAGTCCGTGACTCCAGATTCCCTCGCAAAATTCACACACAAATCGTTAAATATGCAATTTGCAGTTTTGTTTTAATAATGATATGAATCGTCTAAGAATTTAACACAAATAGCAAGAATAAAAAATTATGCACGTTTCTCCGGCAATGACGCCATTTGATTGATGTGTAAAAGTGTGTTTGTAGAATAACCGCAATCAATAACGGTGTCGCATGTAGCTAGACCGAGATGAGTACGGGTCATCCTCAGGGAAACGTTGAACCTTTTACTCTTAGTTTAGATGTGTTGAAAAAGAGAGGAGAGATAAAGAATATTGTAGAATTGTTTCTAGATCTACGTTAAGCACTAATGCAAAATATAGATCTAGATTATTTATGAATGTGAGTTTATATAAGAAGAGGGCTTGTAGGGTTCATTAGGATTTAGTAGTTATGGATGATTAATTAGAAATTACTCTTTTTATCCTTTAATAGATTTAAAACTAGAACGACAGAGATGTATGTAGATTAGGCTTTCTGGAGGGAAAAGGGTTCCCACTCTTAACCCCTATCTCGACATGGAACTCCGTTCATATCTAGCCTTTACCAAAACAATCATTAATCTAATCTCCAATCACGGTCGAGACTAACAATAAATTGGTAGCGCGCGCCGATTAGGATGTTAATGATTCTTTTAGTAAAGTTTATAAACTTTATAGGATGTAAAAAGAGTTTAAGGATCTTCATCATCCATTAATCTAGCCTAATCCGCGGAGAATTGCTCGCGCATGTCGGGAAAAGAAGATGAAAAGACAGAGGGGGAAAATATAATGTAAAATGAAAAAGAATTAAATAAAACAACTACCTTTATTAATCAACTTGAACAATCTACACTTTATTCCTTAGAAAATGATTACAAAAACTTGTTTTGCTTCTCGAACTCTTCCGAAGTAGGTAGATGAACAGTTGATGATCAGCCTGGATGCGTGAGCCGTCTTGGACTTCGTGATTTCTTTGGCTTGATCTAAATCTTGCACAATATCTCTATGAATAATGTTAGTTTATTTATTAAATTAAAGAGAGTATCTTAATCACTATATATGGTAATAAATCTTTAAGAAACTTGATTAAGAATATTTAATATGCTATGCACTTTATATGGTAATAATTTTTTAAGAAACATGATTAAGAATATTTGATGTGCTATGCATCTTTTAATTACTAAAATATTATGCATATATTTTGAAATATTATTCTAACCATTTGTATGATATTATATTTTTTAAGAATTGTGATTAGAATATTTGATATGATATGCATATTCTCAATTACCAAAATGTTATATAAATATAAAATGCTTATATTTTCATTCATAATATTAATTATAATATATAAACATATGGAAAATAGTATTTTGCAGATAAATCCAAATATGTTTAATATTTATAATAAACACCTTTTATTATTTAAGAAATGTAAGGAAAATACTTATACCAAAGTGCAATATTTTCAACTGAACAACGATCATACGTTATTTAACGATTTTAATTAGTATTTTGAATTTTATTTTATTTATTATTTGGGTTGGGATTGGTTTGAATAGTATATGTATCTATCTGACCCGAACCACTTGTGTGAAACCCGTTATGGTACTAGATTATCTTTTATTAACATTTATCCGTAAACTAAATCCATATGAATTATAAATAATAGATATATAATATTTAATATATATATACATATATTTTCTGGTAGGCATACGTTAGGGATATTTACATATATTAATGGTCAGTATGTTTTACCTCATTTAAATATCTCATGGTATTATATTGACATTTATCTATTACGCCTAAATCTTTAACAACCTAGATACCGGATATTTATTAGATTAGAATATATTATTTTAACCCTTAGATTTATAGTTAAGGGGGGCTACGTATGTATATTATTTCCAATATATTTTCAGTGAGATTTAGTAGAGCCGGATTGGAGTTTTCTAGTATCTTTTATTATATTATTAATTATATATTAAACTATACATATATATATATATATAATATTAATATACTATATAATATATATTTATATATTTCCTTATAATAAATCTCTCTCCCACGTCTCTCTCTCCCTTCCTCCCTCCCCTCTGTGATTACCTTGCCCCCAACTCATCACCACCGCCACCACACATCACCATCTCCTCATTGTTACGACTCAAATGTGGCACGTGACCAGCACTTAAATCACGTGACATCTAAAGATATCGACGCGATTCAAGTAAACCGAAACCCGGAATCTAAACCCTTTTGAAAATATTGGAGGTGAGTTTAAAATAATCATCCGATAAAATCAATTTAATAACATCTAAATTTAACTAAGTATGTTGAAAAACCTTTATGGCGTTTTGAAATTTGACATCACCTCCTTTATATTTTTATAAAAACCCGATACAACATAACAAAATAGCATCCAAAGGAAGCCGGTCTCCACGTCCAAACGATGGAGCAACCAACAATCTAAATCATAAATCGACTCCAAAGAGTGCAACATCACCACACATAATCTCTAGGTTTTACTTCTAAGTCCATAATATACCGCTTCTAAGTTGATGGAGTTCCCACTAGATACAAGAATATATGAATAATCAAGAGTGAGTATTATACAATAATAACCCACTTACCAATAAATCATCGAAAAGAATGTATGCCCAAGCCGCTGACAATCCAAACGGTGAAACCTGCAAGAAACTGTGGCACAGCGGGGATGAGTTGCCAACTCAGTGAATAAAAGTACATCTAAACATAGAAATCGAAATCCATGACGATGCCTAGGTCATAAGTATAGTCCTATCATAATCTGTACCAATATACTATATGATCTGTATATGTGCAATATTAACTATCATGCAATCCCAAGTATAATATCTCCATGTCATATGAGTCAAAATCATGAATCTATATTTCGTGTGGAATTCCTTTGTGTATATGAATGTCTGTACAAATATATGCAGGTACTATCCTCCGGACCAGTCCTGATTGAATCCACTAATAATATCTAACTGTGTACCTCATGATAATGATCATAACAATATATATAGATGTCCAGCATCGACATCGAATCCGAAATCTCTCGTGTCCATCATCGACACGTAAATACAGATACCGTCGACACCATCTCTGAAAGGTTCCTAGGCACCCTATAGTGGTCTCACAAGGCATCGAACATGCCAATTTATAATTTTTAGTGCCGAGAAACCCTAGACTACGGATCTTTAACTAGATGTTTAGGCGAAATAGATAACTAGTTAACAGTTAACTACTAAGATACGGATATACAACCTTTGTAGATCCGGATTTCCGCCTCCTTAGCTCCACGTGGTGATGTCCTCGCTGTCCATCATGAATCCTTGACTCGATCAACGGGTTCATCGGGAAAATAAGCGGAATAGGTCGTCGGCTTTGTGTCAAAGACGATCTACGTCGAGGTTGCACAAACTCAAGCTCCGACTTCACAAACTTGTGAAACTTGTGAAGTAAACACCCAAAACAACTTGGCAAGAGGTAGAGGGTGAAGAAATAGGAGGTGGGTTCACTTTAGAATTGGATTTAGCTCACTTTAACTCAAGTTGCCATTGATGGACCTTGAGCTTTTCTTTTGAAGATGAAGAAGAAGAAGAGCTAGAATTATGATATGTGTTATATAAAATAAAAAGAAAAACTATACTTATCATAACTCTAACTCAAGTTAGGTGTAGAGAATAAACCATGGTTAGTAGAGTGGGTTAGGGTTAAGCAAGAGGATAAGAATGGTTGCTAAAGTCAAGGGTTCAAGAAGCTTCATACAAGAAACAAATATAGCCACCATTCTCATATTGAATTTATCCACATAAATAAACAAATAAATGGATAAATAAATATGGAAAACCCTAATTACAAAATAACCATGGTTTAATTCAATTCACTTAACCATATGATCAAGTATCATCAAACATGATACAAAAAGTGCACAAAAGTATATCACATATACAATGTGCAATCCAAGTGAGAAAAATCCGTTTAAAGTGAACCAATACTAGTTAATGCAATGCAATATATCAAATATATAATTATGCATTAAATCATTAAATCAACATTTGATTCAATGATCCGGTCATGTCGCACATGACCGACTAGAATTCAATGTATCGATTTATCGAATCAATGATTCGATAACTAGGTCATATCGAATATAACCAATCGAAACATTTATCGCGAGAATGAAATGCGGTATCACATACACGCATCATTCTCGGTCCTGCACATATCTCATATGCGCTCCTATTTCGTTTCGCTTGAGCCAGGAAACCTCTGTGTAGGACTCTAAAGACTCGTCAATACGCCGGTAGCAGGTGATGATCATATCAGGCACCCACAAGCCGCAAGCGGTCTGCTAAACGTAACGGCCACCCGGGTATTGAGCGATCAGAAGATCGACGAGCTAGCCTGCTCACACTCCTGCGAATCCGACCAGTAACACTTACCATACAGTCAAGTCTCTTCGTCTGATACGTCGCATATCAAGTCTAGGGGTGGTATACGTCAGACCCCAATAACCCGATAAGTCGTGCTGATGTGAGGCTCGTAACGGGTCGAGAAACTACTGGTAACACTTACCAGCAAATCTCTGATCAGCCCTGGCCAGGGACTTACCTGTTACGGCCAATCGAGCACAGCGCAACATCAACTCCCAATACCGGGAGAGACGAAACCCCTCCTATCGCTCATTGCCTCCATGTGACTCGGGACTGTACCCAAAGACCACCGTTTTGCACGCCCTCATGGACGTGGTAAGGTGGAGATCAAAGCACAGTGGGAATCACACAAGACTCTATGACGATCTCGGGTCTACAGACTAACCTGTACAAGTGTCACCTGAGAACTGCCATCTGACGTGAGGTATAATACCATCTGGGAGTTCTCGGCGAGTCCGTCCAGTGTACCCAGTCTCCACTGAGCACCCGTATACCATCTCTGATGTCAAACACCAATGGATATGGGATCATCCATCGCCCATCACATGGGTCGAGAAGCGTATACGCTAGTCTACACTGGCATATCGATGCCCCGTCTCGATACACCCACGACTAGGGACCTTGAAGGAGGTACTTATGGACTACCATGTCCCCACTAGTATGATCTGCATCATAGTCCAGGTAGTCAAGTACACATCCTAAGGGCTTTACCAACATGTAACTATAAGACAGTATAAAGAGACTAGTGTACATGTTAAGATAAATGGCAACCAGATAGCATACTATCATGTCGAGCAAGAAAGTCATCTCTATATATGTCCAAGCATCCAATATAATATACATAATCTGTACAATACTGGCCTCTAGGGCATACATACAACTAACAATCTCCCACTTGCACTAGGGCCAGCTGCTGTAGTATCTCATACCGAGCATCCCGAAGAGTCTCTCAAACTGTATCTGGGGAATGGCCTTCGTGAGTGGATCCGCCGTGTTGTTCTTCGTGTCAACCCTCCTTACCTCGATCTCCCGGCGATCAACTATCTCCCGGATCAGGTGATACCGCCTCAGAATATGCCTGGATCGCTGATGGGACCTGGGTTCCTTGGCCAAAGCCACCGCTCCATTGTTATCGCAATACAAAGGTATTGGACGCTCAATGGATGGAACCACACTAAGTTCAGTAATGAACTTTTTGATCCAAACAGCTTCTTTAGCAGCATCGTTGGCAGCGATGTATTCAGCCTCCATTGTCGAGTCTGCCACGGTTTCCTGCTTGGAACTCTTCCAGCTAACCGCCCCTCCGTAAAGGGTAAAGACAAAACCCGACTGCGACTTAGAGTCGTCCTTATCACTCTGGAAGCTCGAATCGGTAAAGGACTCCACTTGGAGTTCTCCGTTACCATACACCAAGAACATATCTCTAGTCCTTCGTAAGTACTTGAGAATGCTCTTCACAGCTGTCCAGTGACTCTCTCCAGGATCAGCTTGATACCTGCTCACTACACTTAGTGAGTATGCTACATCGGGTCTGGTACATAGCATCGCATACATGATAGAGCCTACTGCCGAAGCATAGGGTATCCCTTGCATGCGAGCTCTCTCCAAATCAGTCTTGGGAGACATCTCTTTGGAGAGAGTGACTCCAGAGATCGTGGGCATGTTCCCACGCTTGGACTCTTCCATACTAAACCTCTTTAGTATGGTGTCAATGTACCTGGATTGGGACAATCCCAAAATCCGTTTGGATCTATCTCTATAGATCCTGATCCCCAATATGCAGGAGGCATCACCTAGATCTTTCATTGAGAATCTTTGTGATAAGAAGAGCTTGACCGATTGCAGCATAGGAATATCATTTCCTATCAAGAGTATGTCGTCCACGTACAATACGAGGAAGACAACCTTACTCTCTGCTACCTTCTTATAGATACTGTTAGTTATATGTATGCCCTAGAGGCCATTACTGTACATTGGATGTATATTGTAGTGGATGCTGGGACATATATAGGAAGGACTTTCTTGCTCGACATGATAGTACGCTATCTGGTTGCACTTTATCTTAACATGTATACTTTCTGTCTCTCTGATTACATGTTGATAAAGCCCATAGGATGTGTACTCGACTTCCAGGACTATGATGTAGATCATACTAGTGGGGCCTGGGTAGTCCATGAGTACATCCTTGAAATGTTCTTAGTCGAGGGAATATCGAGATGGGGCATCGATATTCCAGAGTAGACTAGCGCATATCTTCTCGACCCATGCGATGGGCGATGGATGATCCCATATCTATTGGTGTTTGACATCGAAGATGGTATGCGGGTGCTCAGTGGAGACTGGGTACACTGAACGGACTCGCCGAGAACTCCCAGATGGTATTATACCTCACGTCAGATGGCAGTTCTCTGGTGACACTGGTACAGCTTAGTCTGTTGACCCAAGATCGTCATAGAGTCTTGTGTGTCTCCCACTGTGCTTTGATTTCCACCCTACCACGGCTCTATTGAGTCGTGCAAACAGGTGGTTTTTGGGTACAGTCCCGATTCACATGGAGGCAATGAGCGATAGGAGGGGATTCGTCTCTCCCGGTATTGGGGGTTGATGTTGTGCTATGCTCGACTGGCCATAACAGGAAATCCCTGGCCAGGGTTGCAGTGATATACTGGTAAGAGTTATCAGTAGTTTCACGAATGTTATGGACCTCAAGTCGGCATGACTTATCGAGCTACTGGGGTCTGACGTTTACCACCCCTAGGCGAGATATGCGACATATCAGACGAACAGACCGGACCGTACGGTAAGTGTTACTGGTTGGATTCGCAGGAGTGTGAGCGGGCTTGCTCGTCGATCTTCTGATCGCTCAATACCCGGGTGGCCGTTACGTTTAGCAGACCGCTTGCGGCTTGTGGATGCTTGATATGATCATCATCTGCTGCCGGCGTATTGACGAGTCTTTAGAGTCCTACACAGAGGTTTCCTGGCTCAAGCGAAACGAAATAGGAGCGCATATGAGATATGTGCGGGACCGAGAATAATGCGTGTATGTGATACCGTATTCCATTCTCGCGACGAATGTGTCGAATGGTTATATGCGATATAACCTGGTTATCGAATCAAGGATTGATTCGATAAGCTGATACATATCATACTAGTCGGTTATATCCGATATGACCGGATCGTTAAATCAAGTGTTGATTTAATGATTTAGTGCATATTTATATATTTGATATATTACTTTGCATTAACTAGTATTGGTTCACTTTAAAAGGATTTTCTCACTTGAATTGTACACATTGTATATGCGATATAGTTTTGTGCACATGTTTGTATCATGTTTGATGATACATGCTTACTTGGTTAAGTGTAAAGAATCAAACCATGGTTTAAGTTAATGATTAGGGTTTTGATTATTTATTCATTTATCTTTTTCTTATTTATTCATTTTGGAAAAAGGAAAAGATAAATGAATGGTTGTAAGTTTTGTTTTTTAGTTGAAGTTTCTTGAAACTTTGACTTAGTCTCCTTTTTGTTCTTATCCTTAACCCTAACCATTCCATTAACCATGGTCTTCTCTCTACACTTAACTAAGGTTAAAAGTATGATAAGATTTAATTCTTATTCATTTTTATTATTCAACTTATCATATCTTTTTCATCTTCTTCTTCATGAGCAAGAAGAAGAAAAGCTTTCTAGTTCAATGGCAACATGTGAAATCTAGTGAGAAATCCAAAACTAAAGTTTACCCACTTCCTATTTCTTCATCCTCTACCTCTTGCTAAGTAGTAGAGTGTGTTTCCTTCACAAATTTTCAAGGTTTGGTGAAGGTGGAGCTTGATCTAGCGATGCCTCGACGTAGATCATCTTCGGCATGGACATCGACGACCTAGCTTGCCCATTCTCCGACGAAGCCGATCCTAGAGCCCGGATTTGACTTGGACAGCGGAGAGGACTTCGTTGCGGAGCTATGGAGGTGGACAAATGGATCTACAAAGGTTGTATTTCCGTTATCTTATAGTTTAGTTGTAAACTAGCTTGCTTGTTTCGCCTAAATATCTAGCAAACGATCCGTAGTCGGGTTTGTAGGCACCCGTAAAATTTTATTTGTGCATGTTTGATCACTTGTGAGACTTAACTAGAGTGCCTAGGAACCCTACAGTGGTATCAGAGCCTAGCTAGAGCCTTAGGCGATGCGTAGACGGAGTTAGAAGTCCGATCGACCCGAAACCCCGACTTTAAAATGCTCTCTGGACATTTTTGTAAAATGTGGATTTTTGCAAATTACAAATATGCAGAAAAACAAGAAGGCAAATCTAAGAATTACGATGCAAAAATTACCTAATGATCTTTCTAAAGTGCGGCGGAACCGCGGCATTAGCGTGCTAATGCGGCCCTTCCGCCGCACTTTTGTCTTATCTGCCATTGAATTTTGCACAGTAACTCCTATTTTTCAGTGCTGGTTTTCCTGGGAATTTTTAATATGCAGTATACAGTTGAGCATTTTTGGGTTGTATTGGGAATCAAAGATTCGATCGGGGTTTCAAATTTTGTCTATGTGGCTTTCCGGATAAATTTTAGAATATGTTAAAAAGTTCGACCGGATATAAATACCCAATTTTTCCCCTGTCGGGAAATTTCCAAGTGTTGGATATTTCTGTAGTTTAACGACGTTCTAAGTAGTGCAAGTAACGCGATGGTCCCTCTAGAAGACAACAAACCTTAACTCGATTATGTGACCGTCTTGAACTACCCTTTGAACCTTCGGGTTTGGGGCAGTACGGCGTGCCACATGTGAGGCGTTGGCTTGACCCTTCTACGGCTGGACCGTTGGTACTGAGGCACGAACTGAATGTTTTTAGACTTGTTTCATGTGTTGATCTGTATTGGGAAAACTTGGGTGTTCGATTGTTCGATCGGAAAGTTTAACATTTTCTATTTATCCGGAATGTGATACAATAATTGGAATTCACAAGAAGTTATGAGATAACTGAATGAATGTTATAAACATAGCAGTTTAGTCTCATTTGATCGGTTTCCACGGAATTTTGATGTGATCAGAAGTCCGTTGCAATCACGTAGCATACGCGGATACTCGCCGGGTAAACTTAATAGACAGCCTCACCCCATAGCCCCGACCAAGTGACTGTAGGAGAACCCCGTCGCCAAAAGCATCCGTCCGGGTGCTCGCGGCAGCGGTGTTCCGCCTTGGTGCACTTCGTCGACGGTATCAGGGGTGCGGCCGCCTACTAAAGTTTGCGACGAGCATTCGATCAGTTTTTCGGGAATCTTGTTGAATTGCCCGACTTGATATTGAAAAGTGTTTTCGATAACGAGACTAAAATGCGGGGTTTATAATTGTTAGGCATGTGATGTCTAAGTAATTCATTTGATTAGGCATGTGATGTCTAAAGAGGTTGCGGATTCCAACTGTTGTAGTTTTACACTTTCTTTTCTGTGACCGTAAGTGTAATATGTGATGTCGCCGGTTTCTTTGCTATATGCCAACGACAATTGGGATGCGCATATTTACTTACGTTGATGTCATGTGATGTTATGTGTTGCTGGATATGTTATATTGGATCGTCGTGTTTGAATAGCCGGGGGTTTTTATGTGAGATGAGTGTTTTTCATTTTCATTCATGTAAAAACTTGTATGTAATATTCTTTTATTGGGGCGCTTCCAGGTTGCTTAAGTTGTCACCGTTGTTGTATATTATTTACTTTTCTGCACTAGGATAGACCCAAGGAGGGGAGCACAAGTAACCGGGTTCTGGGGTCCAGTGGGAGACCAACTCGAGGAGTCGAGTCCGGGTCTCCTAACCCTAGAATTGGTAGGGTTGCTTGCCGCTCTCGTAGGGGTCTAGGGGTGTGGGATTGGCTATTCATCACGACCGTGGAATCCGTGTTTTATACTGGCTCGTATTGAAAACACGGACGTCCTAGTATATCCAATATTTCATATGTTTCTTCTGCTGTGTTTTATCTGTGATCATGCGATGTTCTGTGACAGGTATTATATATAGTATATATGATATATTATATAGACGTTGCTTATGTTTTACACCCGCGCTAGCCCTGCCCCGCTCTGCCGTTAGTTACCTAACCTAACGGTGCACGAGGGGACATCGAGGCGAATGCGGATGGCATAAGTGTACGTCATATCTATCTGTGATGTTTAGGTAACTTAAAATGATGGGATATTCATTAATGAGATTAATGAAAGAAAATAAACCTAATTGATGTTGTGGAATCGAATTTCAAAATAAAACAGGTAGCTACTGTTCTTGCTTTGCATCGCGGTGTTCATTATAGAACATCCTGCACCTTATTCGATGAGGAAAGGACCGAGATCCCTTCACCGGGAGTGACTCCTTTAGCAATAACTGGCAGATGCTACACACTCGGTTTGTATTTGATCGCTTCTATAGTTTCTGCTTTGCACAGTGATATATATGATATATCCCGCACCTCATTCGACGAGGAAAGGGCCGACGATCCCTTCATCGGGAGTGACCCCTTTAGCAAAACTAGAAAAGCCTCAAAAACATTCCATTTAAAAACCATTTGATTCCGCAACGAGATCAAGTTCAAAGCGTTAAAGGTTTTCACAAAAACCATTCGCAACCCACCGTCATTTTAGGAAGTAGAGTACTTAGTATTCGTGCTGTGTTTGTTGACCATAGTCAAGGCACAGTGTACGGTAGCTAAGTGATGTCTTCCTACACCGCATATGATGCGATTAGTTAGGACAGTCGCGTGACTTTGTTGACCTTAGTTAAGGGTCATGTGGGTGGGTCTAATTAATCACGAAATGACGGGTAGAACTTGACTAGTACTTATGATTTGTTGACCATAGTTAAGGTCATAGGTGCTAGGGGTAAAAACCTTTATCGGGAGTTTCAAGTGTTGAAATTTGCAATGAGATTGCATACCTTCTATGTGATAGTTGGATCTCGATACCCACTGCGAGTAATTGTTACTCCTGGGAGAGTTTTGCACTTTACAATTAGCCGATCAAGTAGGTGTCTAGAAAGGTGTCAACGGGGTTACGCCTCTGGGAAAACGAGGTTTACAGTAATTAGGTCCGTGCGAAAGCATGGGGAACCTCCCTCAAAGTACCGACACTGGCCTGGCTGAAAGATTGGCGAACTTATAGAGTGTAATTAATCCCGGCTAGTCTTTCCTTTTAGGGTTTGAAGGAAGATTTGATAAAAACAGTGGGAGCCATCCTGATTAGATAAAATATATAACCAATCTGATCTTGCAAGAGCGCACGCTGAGTGTTTTCTTCTCTCTCTCTCCAGGTAGCGACCATATCACGCCTTAATCAAGATAATAATACGGATGTATTGACCGAACCCGCTTGTTATACTGAGCTGGGGAACGTTGGTCCCGCTCCAACTTATAATTGTTATAAGACAGAGCAGGAAATTAGGGAATACCAGAATTCCTACGCCGCCCAAACGAAGAAAGTGCATATGATGCATCTCCTTCGGGTATGTTCATTATAAAGAACTGTTTCTCAGTATCCTCTGAATCCTGGGTATATGATACCGGATCAGGATCCCAGATATATAATCTGTTACATAGGGCTACAAAAAGGTAGAAAAACTGAGAACGGGTGATAAGTTTCATGAGACAGAAACCGGGGCAAGTGTTGCAGCCAAGTCTGTTGGTCACTGTCACCCTGTATTACGAATACATTGATTCTGAACAAATGCTATTAGATACCGAACCTGATATACAAAATCATATCAGTCTCTTTATTAGTAAAGAAATGATATAATTTTGTATTGATGGATAATGTTTTGAACATTTCCTATATCAAAAGTTGATCGGTTCAGGCACGCTATCTAAAAGCATTAACGTTCTAAATCAAACTACAGTTCCTAGTATACTGAACACACACAAGAAGAAGAGTTCAGAAATGAACGAATTCTTCTTGAAGCATTGTAGACTAGGTCATATCGATGCGACCCGACTGGCTGAAGTTACATTTAGATGTATATTTAAATCAGTTTGAATTTACATCTTGTGAAACTTGCCGGTCGTGTCACAAAGATAAGATGACCATAGCTCTGTTTATTGGAAACAGAGGAAGAGTTAGTAAACTCTTGGGACTGATACATGATGATGTACGTAAGGTCTCCTGTCTGCACATGCCAGGAATGGTTCTTTATACTTCATTATATTCTCTGATAATCTCTCAAGATTCAGTCGTATGTTCCTGCTGAAACATAAGTCCGAACCTTTTGAGGTATTCACAGAATATAAGTTAGAAGTAGAGAACCAAAATACGGGTATAAGTATTATGTCCTATGATGAGATCAGGGAGGAGAATACTTGTGCATAGAATTCCTGGACTATTCTAAAGGAGAATGAGATTCTCTCTCAGTGTTACTCCTCTGAATACACCATAGCACAACGGTGTATCAGGGCGGAGCAATTGCACAATATTAGATATGGTGTGCTCTATGATGAGTATTACTGAGTTACCTATTTCCTTTTAGGAGTTATGCACTTGAGAAGCTGCATACCTATTGAATTAGGTTTGAATCAAATCACTGCCTACCACTCCATATCAGATATGGTATGGGAAGAACCTATCTCTTAAGTAAGTTAAGATTTGGGATTGTCCGGCCTATGTCAAAAGCAAAATCCGGACAAGATCGAGGAAAGATCAGTTCTGTAGAACTGGAAAGGTTCCAGCTGTACAAAACTGCTAATGATTTGGTAGAACCAAAGGATTCAATAGTTTCCGACGAACCTCAGCCTCTCCGCCGATCTAGTAGGGTTCCTCATCCGCCTGAGAGATACCTCGGTTTCTCGATGACAGTGGGAGCAAGGATTGCATCATGAGATGATGACCCAACTAGTTTCGACCAGGCCATCGAGAGTAGGGACTCTGTAAGAATGGCTGGATGCTTAGCGATCTGAGATGGAATCCATGTACACCAGCAAAGTATGGACTTTAGCTGCTATATCTGAAGGGTTAAATCCCCATCAGGAGCAAGTATTTCTTGAGAAGATTACTTGGTGTAGATGGAAAAGTTGAGACTTTCAAAGCTAGACTTATTAAAGGTTTTCGTCATCGACCAGGCGTGGATAATGATGAAACCTTTTTCCAGTAGCTATGCTTAAGTCTATCTAGATCCTACTTACCACGGCTACATACCATGACTACGATATCTGGCGGTTGGGTGCCATGACTGCTTTTCTAAATACTGATTTAGAAGAGAACGTCTATAAGAACACAGCCAGAGGTCTTCGTAGTCAGTGGGAGCAGCGGAAACGTGTGCAAGATGCCTTATAGGATAAAGCAGGCATCGCGGAGTTGGAACATCTGTTTTGATGTGTTAGTCAAAGAGTTTGACATCATCAAAATAGTAGATGAACCTTGTATAAACAAAAAGGTAGTAGGAAGTATGGTGATGATCCTCGTAGAGTACGTGGATAACATACTCATGATAGGAAAAGAGTTTCCTATACTACGATCGGTCAATCTCCTATTATCACTAGGATTCTCCAAATAGGATCAAAGTGATACCTCCTAAATCCTGAGTTTTCATCTATGAGATAGATGTAATTGGATGCTAGGATTCTCACTGGATGTAGTGAGATGGTATCAATCGATCCTGGGGAGAATCACTGGAAGTGTTCCAGGGTGATAAAGACGACTGAATGTCAGTCACAGGCACTGTCTTTACCCTCAGTAAAGGGACGGTATGTTGGAAGAGTTCCAAGCTAGATACCGTGGCAAACTAGACGATAAAGGCTGGTAACATCGCTATTGAAGATACTACCAAAGAGGAAGTTTGGGTGTATATTGGTTCATATGATGAACTAGGTTCCTACCATTGTGTGACAATGGAACTGAGGCTTTGGCCCTGGAACCCTGGTCCCATCAGTGACCCAGACATAATCTAAGGCAGCATCACCTGATCATGGAGATAGTTGATCTCCAGGTTGATCGAGATTAGGAGAGTAGACTCAGAGGACAACACGGCGGATCCACTCACGAAGGCCTTTTTCCCAAAGAGAGACTTTTAGGGGATGGTTGAGTATGTGATACTGCAACCACTGCTACAGATGGCCCTAGTGCAAGTGGGAGATTGTTAGTTATATGTATGCCCTAGAGGCCATTACTGTACATTGGATGTATATTGTAGTGGATGCTGGGACATATATAGGAAGGACTTTCTTGCTCGACATGATAGTACGCTATCTGGTTGCACTTTATCTTAACATGTATACTTTCTGTCTCTCTGATTACATGTTGATAAAGCCCATAGGATGTGTACTCGACTTCCAGGACTATGATGTAGATCATACTAGTGGGGCCTGGGTAGTCCATGAGTACATCCTTGAAATGTTCCTAGTCGAGGGAATATCGAGACGGGGCATCGATATTCCAGAGTAGACTAGCGCATATCTTCTCGACCCATGCGATGGGCGATGGATGATCCCATATCTATTGGTGTTTGACATCGAAGATGGTATGCGGGTGCTCAGTGGAGACTGGGTACACTGAACGGACTCGCCGAGAACTCCCAGATGGTATTATACCTCACGTCAGATGGCAGTTCTCTGGTGACACTGGTACAGCTTAGTCTGTTGACCCAAGATCGTCATAGAGTCTTGTGTGTCTCCCACTGTGCTTTGATTTCCACCCTACCACGGCTCTATTGAGTCGTGCAAACAGGTGGTTTTTGGGTACAGTCCCGATTCACATGGAGGCAATGAGCGATAGGAGGGGATTCGTCTCTCCCGGTATTGGGGGTTGATGTTGTGCTATGCTCGACTGGCCATAACAGGAAATCCCTGGCCAGGGTTGCAGTGATATACTGGTAAGAGTTATCAGTAGTTTCACGAATGTTATGAACCTCAAGTCGGCATGACTTATCGAGCTACTGGGGTCTGACGTTTACCACCCCTAGGCGAGATATGCGACATATCAGACGAACAGACCGGACCGTACGGTAAGTGTTACTGGTTGGATTCGCAGGAGTGTGAGCGGGCTTGCTCGTCGATCTTCTGATCGCTCAATACCCGGGTGGCCGTTACGTTTAGCAGACCGCTTGCGGCTTGTGGATGCTTGATATGATCATCATCTGCTGCCGGCGTATTGACGAGTCTTTAGAGTCCTACACAGAGGTTTCCTGGCTCAAGCGAAACGAAATAGGAGCGCATATGAGATATGTGCGGGACCGAGAATAATGCGTGTATGTGATACCGTATTCCATTCTCGCGACGAATGTGTCGAATGGTTATATGCGATATAACCTGGTTATCGAATCAAGAATTGATTCGATAAGCTGATACATATCATACTAGTCGGTTATATCCGATATGACCGGATCGTTAAATCAAGTGTTGATTTAATGATTTAGTGCATATTTATATATTTGATATATTACTTTGCATTAACTAGTATTGGTTCACTTTAAAAGGATTTTCTCACTTGAATTGTACACATTGTATATGCGATATAGTTTTGTGCACATGTTTGTATCATGTTTGATGATACATGCTTACTTGGTTAAGTGTAAAGAATCAAACCATGGTTTAAGTTAATGATTAGGGTTTTGATTATTTATTCATTTATCTTTTTCTTATTTATTCATTTTGGAAAAAGGAAAAGATAAATGAATGGTTGTAAGTTTTGTTTTTTAGTTGAAGTTTCTTGAAACTTTGACTTAGTCTCCTTTTTGTTCTTATCCTTAACCCTAACCATTCCATTAACCATGGTCTTCTCTCTACACTTAACTAAGGTTAAAAGTATGATAAGATTTAATTCTTATTCATTTTTATTATTCAACTTATCATATCTTTTTCATCTTCTTCTTCATGAGCAAGAAGAAGAAAAGCTTTCTAGTTCAATGGCAACATGTGAAATCTAGTGAGAAATCCAAAACTAAAGTTTACCCACTTCCTATTTCTTCATCCTCTACCTCTTGCCAAGTAGTAGAGTGTGTTTCCTTCACAAATTTTCAAGGTTTGGTGAAGGTGGAGCTTGATCTAGCGATGCCTCGACGTAGATCATCTTCGGCATGGACATCGACGACCTAGCTTGCCCATTCTCCGACGAAGCCGATCCTAGAGCCCGGATTTGACTTGGACAGCGGAGAGGACTTCGTTGCGGAGCTATGGAGGTGGACAAACGGATCTACAAAGGTTGTATTTCCGTTATCTTATAGTTTAGTTGTAAACTAGCTTGCTTGTTTCGCCTAAATATCTAGCAAACGATCCGTAGTCGGGTTTGTAGGCACCCGTAAAATTTTATTTGTGCATGTTTGATCACTTGTGAGACTTAACTAGAGTGCCTAGGAACTCTACAGATACAAGGTTCATCTGGATTTTTGACGAAATCAAACTCTTTGATAACGACGTCAAAGCAGATGTTCCAACTCCGCGATGCTTGCTTTAATCCATAAATGGATTTATGCAACTTGCACACCTTCCCGCTGCTCCCACTATCTACGAAGCCCTCTGGCTGAGTCATGTACACGCACTCTTCTAAATCACCATTTAGAAAGGCGGTTTTAACATCCATTTGCCAGATTTCGTAGTCATGAAAGGCAGCAATGGCAAGCATGATTCGGATGGATTTAAGCATAGCCACTGGAGAAAAGGTTTCGTCATAGTCTACACCTGGTCTTTGACGAAAACCCTTTGCTACAAGTCTAGCTTTGAAAGTCTCCACTTTCCCATCTACACCAAGTTTCTTCTTAAAGATCCACTTGCTCCCAATGGGTTTTACCCCTTCAGGAGCAACTTCCAAAGTCCATACTTTGTTGGTGTACATGGAATCCATCTCGGACCGCATAGCATCCAGCCATTTCACTGAGTCCCTACTCGTGATGGCCTGCTCGAAGCTAGTTGGGTCATCATCCTCCATGATGCAATCCTCGCTTCCACCGTCAATGAGAAAACCGTAGTATCTCTCAGGTGGACGAGATACCCTACTAGATCGGCGGAGAGGCTGGGGTTCGTTGAGTTCTACTGAATCCTCTGGTTCCACCAAGTCTTCTGTTACAGTTTGTGTTGCTGGAACTTCTTCCAGTTCTACCTCAATGCCACTAATCTGTTTCATAAGAAAACCTTTTTCTAAGAAAGTGGCATGTCGAGAAACAAACACCTTTTGTTCCTCGGGGTGGTAGAAGATATACCCTTGTGAATTTTTGGGATATCCTACAAACTTACATAAGACAGATCTTGCCTCGAGTTTGTCCGGATTTTGTCTTTTGACATAGGCTGGACAACCCCATATCTTAACATACTTAAGAGATGGTCTCTTCCCTCTCCATATCTCATATGGAGTGGTAGGCACTGATTTGGTAGGAACCATATTCAACAGGTGTATGGCTGTCTCAAGCGCATACCCCCAGAAGGAAATAGGTAACTCAGCTGTGCTCATCATTGAACGCACCATATCTAATAGGGTGCGATTCCTTCGTTCCGATACACCGTTGTGCTGTGGTGTATAAGGTGGAGTAAGCTGAGAGAGAATCCCATTCTCTTTTAGATAATCTTGGAACTCATTGCTCAAGTATTCACCTCCTCGATCAGATCGAAGGATCTTAATACTTTTGCCCGTTTGGTTCTCTACTTCGTGCTTATATTCTCTGAATTTCTCAAAAGCTTCAGACTTGTGTTTCAACAGGAACACATGCCCGTATCTAGAGAGATCGTCAGTGAATGTAATGAAGTAGGAAGAACCATCCCTGGCATGTGTAGACATAGGACCGCATACATCAGTATGTATCAGTCCTAAGAGTTCAGTAACTCTTTCTCCGTGTCCACTAAACGGAGCTTTGGTCATTTTTCCTTTGAGACATGAATGGCAAGTATCATAAGATGATAATTCGAACGGATTCAAATAACCATCCTTATATAACTTAGCCAGTCGTGTCGCATTAATATGACCAAGTCTACAATGCCACAAGAAGGATTCGTTCATTTCTGAATTTTTCCTCTTGTGTGTGTTTTGTATATTGAGGACTGTATTTTGATTTAGAATGAACATGCCATTATGTAGCGAGTCTGATGCAATCAACTTTTGATCTAGGAATATGTTCATAACATTATCCTTTACTACAAAATTATATCCATCTTTACTTAATAAAGAAACTGATATAATGTTGCACATCATGTTCGGTATATAATAGCACTCATTCAGAATTAATGTATCACCACTTGGTAATACTAGGTGATATTCGCCAACTGCTTTGGCTGCAACACTTGCACCGTTCCCTACTTGAACGGAATGATCACCTTTTCCCAGTTCTCTACCTTTTCGCAGCCCATGTAACATCTTACATATGTGGGATCCTGATCCGGTATCTAATACCCAGGACGTAGGGTGAACTGAGAAACAGTTCTCAATGACAAACACACCCGAAGATGATGCATCAACATGCATGTTCTCCGTTTGGGCGGTGTGAGAATCCAGATATTCTCCAGTTTCCTGTTCATTCTTATAACACTTATAAGATAGAACGGGTTCAACGTTCCCCTGCACAGTATAACATGCGGGTTCGGTCAATACATCCATTTTATTATCTTTATTAAGGCATGAAATGGTCGCTACCTGGAGAGAGAGAGAAGAAAACACTTTAGCGTAAGCTCGTGCAAGATCAGATTGGTTATTATCTTATCTAATCAGGATGGCTCCCACTGCTTTTTATCAAATCTTCCTCCAAACCCTAAAAGGAAAGACTAGCCGGGATTAATTACACACTACAAGTTCGCCAATCTTTCAGCCAGGCCAGTGTCGGTACTTTGAGGGAGGTCCCCCGTGCTTTCGCACGAACCTAATTAATGTAAACCTCGTTTTCCCAGAGGCGTAACCTCGTTAACACCTTTCTAGACACCTACTTGATCAGCTAATTGTAATGTGTAAAACTCTTCCAGGAGTAACTCTTACTCGCAGTGGGTATTGGGATCCAACTATCTCATAGAAGGTATGCAATCTCATTGCAAATTTCAACACTTGAAATTCCCGATAATATTTTACCCCTAGTGTTCTATGACCTTGACGAATGCCAAACAACCCATAGTCCACTAGTCAAGTTCAACCCGTACATTTCTTGATTGAATTAAACCCACCCGCACGACCCTTGACGAATGCCAAACAACGCCGTACGAATACCCTAATCCAATCTGCATCATATGCATAAGCAGATAAATACCAGTTAGCTACCGTACACTACGCCTTGACGAATGCCAAACTACCGTAGCACGAATACTAATTAGTACTTATCTGAAATGACGGAGGGCTACGCAGGTTTTCATAAAACCATGAGCGTAATGAACTTGATATCGTTGTAGAATCAAATGAAGTTTTGAAATGGAGTGATTTTGAGGCTTTTCCAGTTTTGCTAAAGGAGTCACTCCCGGTGAAGGGATCTCGGTCCTTTCCTCGTCGAATGAGGTGCGGGATATATCATATATATCACTGTGCAAAGCAAAAACTCTTAAAAGCAATCAAAACCAAACCGAGTGTGTAGCATCTGCCAGTTACTGCTAAAGGAGTCACTCCCGGTGAAGGGATCTCGGTCCTTTCCTCATCGAATAAGGTGCGGGGTATATCATATATACCGCTGTGCAAAGCAAGAACTGTAGCTACCTGTTTTATTTTAAAATTCGATTCCACAACATCTTAGGTTTCTTATCTTTCATTAATCACATTAATGAAGTCCCATCATTTAAATACCTAAACATCACAGATAGATATGACGTACACTTATGCCATCCGCATTCGTCTCGATGTCCCCTCGTGCACCGTTAGGTTAGGTAACTAACGACAGAGCAGGGCAGGGCTAGCGCGGGTGTAAAACATAAGTAACGTCTATATAATATATCATATATACTATATACTATATCCATCACAGAATCACATCACAGATATCGCAGCAGAATAAACATATGAAACATTGGATATACTAGGACGTCCGTGTTTTCAATACGAGCCAGTATAAAACACGGATTCCACGGTCGTGATGAATAGCCAATCCCACACCCCTAGACCCCTACGAGAGCGGCAAGCAACCCTGCCAATTCTAGGGTTAGGAGACCCGGACTCGACACCTTGAGTTGGTCTCCCACTGGACCCCAGAACCCGGTTACTTGTGCTCCCCTCCTTGGGTCTATCCTAGTGCAGAAAAGTAAATAATATACAAAGGGTGACAACTCCCGCATCCTGGAAGTGCCCCGAATAAAAGAATATTACATACAAGTTTTTACATGAATGAAAATGAAAAACACTCATCTCACATAAAAAACCCCCGGCTATTCAAACACGACGATCCAATATAACATATCCAGCAACACATAACATCACATGTCATCAACGTAAGTAAGTATGCATACCCCAATTGTCGTTGACGTATAGCAACGAAACCGGCGATATGAACATACTACACTTACGGTCACAGAAAAGAAAGTGTAAAACTACAACAATTGGAATCCGCAATCTCTTTAGACATCACATGCCTAACAGTTACAAACCCCGCATTTTAGTCTCATTATCGAAAACTCTTTTCAATATCGTATGGGACTAAACTGCTAGATTTATAACATTCATCCAGTTATCTCATAACTGTTTGTGAATTCCAATTATTGTATCCAATTCCGGATAAATAGAATATATCAAACTTTCCGATCGAACATTCGAACACCCAAGTTTTCCCGACACCGATCAACACATGAAATAGGTTCAAAGACATTCACTTCATACCTCAGTACCAACGGTCCAGCCGTAGAAGGGTCAAGCCAACGCCTTACATGTGGCACGCCGTACTGCCCCAAACCTGAAGGTTCAAAGGGCAGTTCAAGACGGTCACATAATCGAGTTAAGGTTTGTTGTCTTCTAGAGGGACCATCGCGTTACTTGCACTACTCAGAACGTCTTTTAACCACACAATAATCCAACACTTGGATATTCCGGCAGGGGAAAACCTGGGTATTTATATCCGGTCGAACTCTTTAACATATTCTATAATTATCTGGAAAAACACTTAGACAAAAATTTGATAACCCGATTGAATAAACGAATCCCCAAAGAAACCCCAAAATACTCTGATGTGTAGTCACAATAAAATATCCCAGAAAACACAGCATTGAATTATATGAGTTACTGTGCAAAAATAATTATTCAAGGGAACAGTAAGACCGCGGAAGCGCCGCACTTGCCTAGCATGTGCCGCCCTTCCGCGGTGGAAAAGTGGAATTAGCCCCTCGTGTTTCACAGTAATTCTAATAACACCCTGCTTGATTTTCTACATATTTTTAATTGACAAAAATCCGAATTTTTAGAAAAAGTCCAGAGAGCATTTTTAGGTTTTGGATTTCGGTTCGATCGGGTTTCAAACGTCGTCGGGACTTCGCCTAAGGCTCTAGCTAGGCTCTGATACCAGTGAAAGGTTCCTAGGCACCCTATAGTGGTCTCACAAGGCATCGAACATGCCAATTTATAATTTTTAGTGCCGAGAAACCCTAGACTACGGATCTTTAACTAGATGTTTAGGCGAAATAGATAACTAGTTAACAGTTAACTACTAAGATACGGATATACAACCTTTGTAGATCCGGATTTCCGCCTCCTTAGCTCCACGTGGTGATGTCCTCGCTGTCCATCATGAATCCTTGACTCGATCAACGGGTTCATCGGGAAAATAAGCGGAATAGGTCGTCGGCTTTGTGTCAAAGACGATCTACGTCGAGGTTGCACAAACTCAAGCTCCGACTTCACAAACTTGTGAAACTTGTGAAGTAAACACCCAAAACAACTTGGCAAGAGGTAGAGGGTGAAGAAATAGGAGGTGGGTTCACTTTAGAATTGGATTTAGCTCACTTTAACTCAAGTTGCCATTGATGGACCTTGAGCTTTTCTTTTGAAGATGAAGAAGAAGAAGAGCTAGAATTATGATATGTGTTATATAAAATAAAAAGAAAAACTATACTTATCATAACTCTAACTCAAGTTAGGTGTAGAGAATAAACCATGGTTAGTAGAGTGGGTTAGGGTTAAGCAAGAGGATAAGAATGGTTGCTAAAGTCAAGGGTTCAAGAAGCTTCATACAAGAAACAAATATAGCCACCATTCTCATATTGAATTTATCCACATAAATAAACAAATAAATGGATAAATAAATATGGAAAACCCTAATTACAAAATAACCATGGTTTAATTCAATTCACTTAACCATATGATCAAGTATCATCAAACATGATACAAAAAGTGCACAAAAGTATATCACATATACAATGTGCAATCCAAGTGAGAAAAATCCGTTTAAAGTGAACCAATACTAGTTAATGCAATGCAATATATCAAATATATAATTATGCATTAAATCATTAAATCAACATTTGATTCAATGATCCGGTCATGTCGCACATGACCGACTAGAATTCAATGTATCGATTTATCGAATCAATGATTCGATAACTAGGTCATATCGAATATAACCAATCGAAACATTTATCGCGAGAATGAAATGCGGTATCACATACACGCATCATTCTCGGTCCTGCACATATCTCATATGCGCTCCTATTTCGTTTCGCTTGAGCCAGGAAACCTCTGTGTAGGACTCTAAAGACTCGTCAATACGCCGGTAGCAGGTGATAATCATATCAAGCACCCACAAGCCGCAAGCGGTCTGCTAAACGTAACGGCCACCCGGGTATTGAGCGATCAGAAGATCGACGAGCTAGCCCGCTCACACTCCTGCGAATCCGACCAGTAACACTTACCATACAGTCAAGTCTCTTCGTCTGATACGTCGCATATCAAGTCTAGGGGTGGTATACGTCAAACCCCAATAACCCGATAAGTCGTGCTGATGTGAGGCTCGTAACGGGTCGAGAAACTACTGGTAACACTTACCAGCAAATCTCTGATCAGCCCTGGCCAGGGACTTACCTGTTACGGCCAATCGAGCACAGCGCAACATCAACTCCCAATACCGGGAGAGACGAAACCCCTCCTATCGCTCATTGCCTCCATGTGACTCGGGACTGTACCCAAAGACCACCGTTTTGCACGCCCTCATGGATGTGGTAAGGTGGAGATCAAAGCACAGTGGGAATCACAAAAGACTCTATGACGATCTCGGGTCTACAGACTAACCTGTACAAGTGTCACCTGAGAACTGCCATCTGACGTGAGGTATAATACCATCTGGGAGTTCTCGGCGAGTCCGTCCAGTGTACCCAGTCTCCACTGAGCACCCGTATACCATCTCTGATGTCAAACACCAATGGATATGGGATCATCCATCGCCCATCACATGGGTCGAGAAGCGTATACGCTAGTCTACACTGGCATATCGATGCCCCGTCTCGATACACCCACGACTAGGGACCTTGAAGGAGGTACTTATGGACTACCATGTCCCCACTAGTATGATCTGCATCATAGTCCAGGTAGTCAAGTACACATCCTAAGGGCTTTACCAACATGTAACTATAAGACAGTATAAAGAGACTAGTGTACATGTTAAGATAAATGGTAACCAGATAGCATACTATCATGTCGAGCAAGAAAGTCATCTCTATATATGTCCAAGCATCCAATATAATATACATAATCTGTACAATACTGGCCTCTAGGGCATACATACAACTAACAATCTCAACAGACGATCACCACCCGATATCCCTGGCCCCGGTCGGTATCCCCTGGATATCCGCCGTGCCCAATCGAATCTCGGTCGGTATCCCCTGGATATCCGCCGTGCCCAATCGAATCTCGGTCGGTATCCCCTGGATATCCGCCGTGCCCAATCGAACCCCGGTCAGTATCCCCTGGATATCTGTCGTGCTCATCTCTATCTCCAGAATTGAGTTGGCTCGTTAGGCTCCCCACCTATAATGCGTCTATCCTGCCTCTCGGTCTCGACCGGATCCACCATGTATCCAACTGTATGCCCACAAACTCAGTCTGGATAGTATACAAATCCGAAACCGTATTACCCCCAACTCGGTTCGGATATCAAAATCAGAAAACACAAATCTCATGGTGGAAGTTTACTCATCATATAAAATATCAAGTGAGGAATAAGAAACTTGCATAGATTGTATTGATGATATATATATTATATATATATATATATACATACATACATATATAACAGTGTCCCATACCACCGATATATATCATCAGGAGTAAAATATCCAAAAAAATCCATAAAAATCAAATACAACATCTATAGTACTAATATTCGTAATTTACCACAAGAATAAAGAAAAGACTATGTAATCACACCGCATAATCATAATAATCTCAATTCTACTGTGTCATGGCACTACTAATGATGTGTAGTGTAGCATATGAGTCTGTGCTCATGCAACATGGCAATCATTAGTATTTGTGCAAGTATGCTACGGTGTAACAACCTATTTATTTTAACACATATATAACGGCACAGTTCTACAGTGACATGGCAGTACCAATGAGGTGTAGTGTAACATATATTCACGTGCTTGTGCAACATAGTACTCATTGGTAATTATGCAGTGTTCTATCAGAGTGTGCGTAACGCAGAAACATATAATGTAGATAATATAATGCAAACATGTAAAGTAATCTAAACTTAACTATTATAATTACTTGCTATGAGCTATACCATTTTCTTTAGGAAGCTTCCCTAGATTTAGAATAAATATTCGTTTTAGAAACTGGCACGCATCCTAGTATTTTCATTTAATATACAACGAATCATAGTTTTTAAAAGAATATAGCTCACATAAGTATTACATCCTAAAACAGAATATAACCTAACTCTACGAGTCGAAAGATTAATTGGCCGTTATTCGGCATACAAAATCTCATCATTTCCAATACGTATAAATCCGTGTATTATATCTCATCATCTCACTATATCCATATCATCTCAAGTACGCCACGATCCCTCATACAACTCATCAAATCATGTTCATATCATACCACTGTATCTCATCTATAACTACGCATGAACTATATGAAATTGAAGGACATACTAGATACGATACTATATAAATATGTTGAATAAATGCTAAACTAACTAGATATCATAATATTATTTGTAAAGTTGCGGGGGTGCTATACGCCATCCACCCGACTTCCCCTGTAGATGTAAATCTACTCACCAACTCAATAAACTTGCTGAATCCACGTTGCTATATCGCCAACTCCGTCTCGAAATCCTCGAATCGAACCTATATTCATATTTAAATCGCATAGAAGTAAATATCATATCGGAAACCAAAACAACAAGCTAAACACCCGTAGGTCAGAACCTACAGCACACTTAACCCAAAAACGATAACAAAATTCTGTCGTTAACGTATAAACGTTAACAGTTCAGCTGTAACATCAAAATACGAAAACTCTGTATCATAAATATCTGAAATTTGATAAAACCATTTCTAAAACGTTCCCAGATTATACTGTATAAATATTTAGACAACACAAACAATACAGAGACTTGTAAAATACCAACTCAAAGATAAAGAAGAAAAATCAACACCAAAAGACATGAGGGGGACGGTGTCGCCGGAATTATGGGGTGGGTCGCCGGATTTCCTAGGGAGTTTGGGGTTCATGTTTAAAGTGGTGTCTCCTAGTAGTCTCAGTATACTTTTGGTCTTGCTGGATTTTCTAGTGATTATACCTAGTGGTTCCAGATTCATTTGCAGGGAGCAAGCTATCCTAAACCCCAACTTAAGATACTGCACAACTAAACATGCTACGTATCGTATATAGAATTTTACCCCAATCTGATATAAGCTTACAGATTTAACCTACTGACAAATTAACTTATTTAAACAATACCAAACATACCTAAACATCTACAGAGATATATCCAAAAACCCACAACACCCAATCCCCCTAACGGTCCGGCGAGATCGGATTTCCTGTGATGGTCGCCGGCCAAAATCCGAGCTTCATGGGTCATTTTCCTATGGTTAATCCTAGGTCTAGATTATAAGGTCCAGGTACTGTTTGATCAATCTATTTCTCATTTAAACTAGAGCAGATTCAAACAGAGGCTAAATTTATCAAAATACGATATTACGATATTCGATTTCTAATGTAAAACAGTTTCAGAACCAAAATCATACAGGGTTCAAGGATTATACCTACAACACGATCACTGGAAAAGCTTCCTCTAAGATGCACAAGCTCAAGGTTCTAGCTAGAGGGTGATGGTGAAGCCTTAGCACTTAGCTCTTCTTTTCACTCATTCTTGTTTTCTTTTATGAGTTCTTAAGGTTTACTTTCACTTCCCTTTCTATTACTTCTGATCTTATGAACTGAACAAGGGGTGAGATAAGAAAAAGAATGAGGGTTTGTGGTAGAGAAAGGAGGAGGTGGAAAGTGGAAGGTGGTGGTGTAAAGGGAAGGAGGGGAAGGTGTCACACAAGTAGTGAGGTAGGGTTTCATGCAAGGAGGAGGTGGAGAGATGTGAGAAAGGGTGAGGGTATGTTGAGATTGAAGGTTTAAACTTAAGTTATCATAAACTCTACCATTATAGAATTTCAAAATGAAATAAAACCTTTCATGACATAATTTAGTTGATAAGAAATAAATGATATATAATAGTTAGTCTATTACTTAAAGGTCATTAGCTTAATAAAAAAAAACAATATCATGTTAAAACAATTAAATATATCATTTTAAATGATATCACACTTTTATTTACATTTATCAAATTAATTACATTTTTCGGATATGATTCCGATACTAAATTTCATAAGCGATATCACTTCCGTAAAAATATCAATTTCATTATTTATAATAAAAATATAATTAAATATTCTTAATTTTCCAAAACGTTACACTCATCATCAACCTCCATCATCGTCATCACGTATCTCTAACACTGACTGTAACGACTCTGAATTTACTGTACAAAATTTTTCAGTTTAATTTACAGAAAAGAGTTTACAACCCCGAGTGAAGGGTTTGTTTAGCACCCTATGAAGAGTTTTGAAGCATCACATGTCCAAAAGTTTAAGTTTTTATGGTGCTAAACAAACACGCAAAGGAATCGATCCTAGAAAATTAAGGTTACTAAACATTAAGCTAATAAAAATTAGGGTTTAGAGACTACAACCTTTGTAGCTCCCTTTTTGCTTGACTCCTTAGACTCTTAGGTGTTGGAAGAAAGTCCACTTGTAGTCCTCTCACGTCCACGACGATCCACCCGGAGTTTCCCGTCCAAGCTTGCAACTTTGAAAAACAAAGAGAACACTCTAATCAAGTTGGCTAAACTTGAGTAGAATGATGTTGTGGCTAATGATCTCACTTCAAAATCCTATTTTTATGAGCATTTTGCTCTCTTGAAAGAAGTAGAGAGCAAAGCATCAAGGTTGACGAAGATGGTGGTCTTTTTGTGAAGATGAGAATAATGGAACCCTTGAAAGAGAAAAGAAAATAAGCATATATATTTTCTCTTTCTCATATCCAACCATGGTTAACTTTAAAGATATTATTGGATTAAAGTTAAAAGCACAAAAAGAAAATAAACCATGGGTTAAAAGGTAGGTGAGCATGGTAAGGTTAGGAAGAGTGTAGAAACCTTTTATGATTTAACCCATTTTCATTTTTCTTTTGCTTTAATTTAAAAACAATAATAATCCACAAAATTAACCATGGTGTGATTCTTATATTGCCACCATTCTCATTGTATAAGCAACCATGATAAAATGATGTATGTATGCATGTGTGCATGCACATCCATATGTGCATGAACAAGAATGAATGCATACATGCATGCATACATCCAAAATAAACAAGATAGGATTTGTAGTGAGAAGCTAATGATAAATCAACACTTGATTTACTAATCCGGTCATATCACATACGACCCGACCATTAGCAAGCCGTCCAATTAATATACGGTATCCTATACACGTATTTTAATCGGGTCCAAGCGCATATCGCATATGCGCACCACAACGTTTCGCCTGGACTAGGTAACTCCTATGTGGGACTCTAAAACTCGTCAATACGCCGGCAGTGGGTGATGATCATATCAAGCACCCCCAAGCCGCAAGCGGTTAGCTAAACGTAACGGCCACCCGGGTATTGAGCGATCAGAAGACAACAAGCGAACCTGCTACAACTCCCGTCGAGCCAACTGGCAACACTACCATACAGTCCGGTCTCTTCGTCAGATATGCTGCATATCGAGCCTAGGGATTGTCACGTCGACCCTAATAACTCAATAAGTCGTGCCGGTGAATGGTCTATAACAGATTGAGAAACTACTGATAACACTTATCAGCAAATCTCAGCAGCCCTGGCCAGGGACTTGCTGTTATAACCAGTCGGGCACAGCACAGCATCAACTCCCAATACCGGGAGAGACGAAACCCCTCCTATCGCTCATCGCCTTCGTGTGTCTCGGGACTGTACCCAACGGCCACCTGTTTGCACGACTCAGTAGAGCCGTGGTAGGGTGGCAATCAAAGTACAGTGGGAGAACACACAAGACTCCATGACGATCTCGGGTCTACAGACTAACCTGTACCAGTGTCACCTGAGAACTGCTATCCGACGATAGATATAATCCCATATAGGAGTTCTCGGTGAGTCCGTCCAGTGTACTCAGTCACCACTGAGCACCCGTATATGATCTTGATGTCAAACATCGATGAATGTGGGAACATCCATCGCCCATCACATGGGTCTAGTATCATATACGCTAGTCTACTCTGGTATATCGATGCCCCATCTCGATACACCTCCGACTAGGGACATTTCAGGATATGCTTATAGACTACAGATGTCCCACTAGTATGATCTCCATCATAATCAGAGTAGTCAAGCCGATATCCTCAGGGCTTTATCAGCATGTATGAATGAATAAAAGCATGATCAAATCAACATGTCAGATAAAGAATAACCAGATAGCATACTATCATGTCGAGCAAGAATGCACACTGAATATATATATATATATATAGACATGTATAGATACATCCACTATCACATAATGGCCTCTAGGGCATACATATATCCAACAATCTCCCACTTGCACTAAGGCCAATTATTGGCGTATCTCATACCCAACATCTCAAAAAGTCGCTCATGCTGTGGCTGAGGGAGGGCCTTGGTGAGTGGATCCGCGGCGTTGTTCTTTGTGTCTACTCTCTTAATCTCGATCTCGCGGCGATCTACAATCTCCCGGATCAAATGAAATCGCCTCAGGATGTGTCTGGACCGCTGATGGGATCTGGGCTCCTTGGCTAACGCCATAGCCCCATTATTATCACAATACAAGGGTATTGGATCAATAATGGTTGGAACTACTCCTAGCTCCGAGACGAACTTCTTCATCTAGACGGCTTCCTTGGCGGCATCATTTACAGCAATGTACTCAGCCTCCATCGTAGAGTCTGCAACGGTATCCTGTTTGGAACTCTTCCAACTTACCACCCCTCCATTGAGGGTAAATACAAACCCTGAGATAGATTTGCTGTCATCCTTATCGCTCTGGAAGCTCGAATCGGTAAATGCCTCCATTTGGAGATCTGTATTACCATACACCAAGAACAATTCTTTAGTCCTTCGCAAGTACTTAAGAATGTTCTTCACAGCTGTCCAGTGGTTCTCCCCTGGGTTGGATTGATACCTGCTTACAACACTAAGTGCATAAGCTATATCTGGGCGTGTACATAACATCGCATACATTATAGATCCTACTGCCGAAGCATAAGGTATAATGCTCATGCGAGCTCTCTCTTCATCGGTCTTTGGACAAGAATCCTTGGAGAGAGTGACTCCATGGCAAGCGGGTAAGGCACCCCGCTTGGAGTCTTCCATACTAAATCTCTTTAGGATGGTGTTGATGTACCTGGTTTGGGACAATCCCAATAACTTTTTGGATCTATCCCTATAGATCCTTATGCCCAGGATGTATGTGGCATCACCCAGGTCCTTTATGGAGAACCTTAGTGATAAGAATGATTTGACCGACTGTAGCATAGGAATATCATTTCCTATCAGAAGAATGTCATCCACGTACAATACGAGGAATGTGACAGCTCTTCCTACAGCCTTCTTATAAACACAAGGTTCATCTGGATTTTTGATGAAATCAAACTCTTTGATAACATCATCGAAACAGATGTTCCAACTCCGAGATGCCTGCTTTAACCCATATATGGATTTAAGCAATCTACATGCTTTCTCGCTGCTCCCACTGTCAATGAAGCCCTCTGGCTGATCCCTATAAACGCATTCTTCTAAATCTCCATTTAGAAATGCTGTTTTAACGTCCATCTGCCAGATTTCATAGTCGTAGTGAGCAGCAATAGCAAGTAGGATCCGAATGGATTTAAGCATGGCTACGGGCGAAAAAGTTTCGTCATAGTCCAAGCCCGGTCTTTGACGAAAACCTTTCGCCACAAGTCTTGCCTTATAGGTCTCTACCTGCCCATCCACACCAATCTTTCTTTTAAAGATCCATTTGCACCCCACAGGTTTTACCCCAGGGGGTACAATGTCCAAAGTCCATACTTTGTTGGTGTACATAGACTCCATTTCGGATCTCATGGCATCCAGCCACTTCACAGAGTCACCACTCGTGATAGCTTGCTGAAAACTGGTAGGATCATCATCATCCATGATGCAATCTTCTCTGTCACCATCAATGAGGAAACCGTAGTACCTCTCCGGTGGGCGAGAAGTCCTACCAGACCTACGGAGTGGCCGAGGTTCTTCAGTTTCTGTTGCAACAGCCGGTTCAACCAAATCGTCATTTGTAGTTTGTGTCTCCTGAACCTCTTCTAGATCTACCACCTTGCCATCATCTCTATCTGTGAAAAACTCTTTTTCCAAGAATGTGGCATACTGAGAAACAAACACTTTTTGTTCCTCTTTGTGGTAGAACAGATATCCATAAGAATTCTTTGGATATCCCACAAAGTTACACATGACTGACCGTGTCTCGAGTTTGTCCGGATTCTGCTTTTTAACATAGGCCGGGCAACCCCAAATCTTAATTCTTTTAAGAGATGGTCTCTTCCCATTCCATATCTCATATGGCATGGTAGACACGGCTTTGGTTGGAACCCTGTTTAGCAGAAACGCTGCAGTCTCCAATGCATGCCCCCAAAACGAGACTGGTAACTCAGCGTCGCTCATCATGGACCGGACCATATCTAATAGGGTCCTATTCCGTCGTTCTGACACACCGTTGTGCTGTGGTGTGTAAGATGGAGTGAGCTGAGAGAGAATCCCATTCTCTTTTAGGAAGTTTGCAAATTCTGTACTGAGATACTCACCACCTCGATCTGATCGAAGCATCTTAATACTCAAGCCGGTTTGTTTTTCTACTTCTTGTTTATATTCAATGAATTTCTCGAAAGCTTCAGACTTGTGCTTTAATAAAAATACATGACCGAATCTTGAGAAATCGTCGGTGAATTTAATGAAGTATGAAAAACCGCCTCTAGCCTGTGTAGACATTGGCCCACATACATCACTGTGTATGAGGCCAAGGAGCTGAGTAGCTCTTTCTCCGTGTCTGGTAAACGGAGTTTTGGTCATTTTACCCTTGATACAAGACTGGCAAGTCGCATAAGATTTATATTCAAAAGAGTTTAAATATCCATCTTTATGTAACTTGTTTAGTCTTGTTTCGTTAATATGACCAAGTCTACAGTACCAAAGAAAAGCTTCATTTAATTCTGAAATTTTTCTTTTGTTAGTGTGTTGTACACTGAAAACTGTGTGTTGATTTAGGACATATATTCTGTTATTAAGCGTACCATACCCAACCAACATTTGATTTAGGTGAATGTTCATAACATTGTTCTGCAACACAAAATTATATCCTTCATTGTCCAACAAAAAAATGGATATTATATTACATAGAATACTTGGTACAAAATAACATGGATTCAAAATCAAAATACATCCAGATGGCAACCCCAAGTGATACTCTCCCACTGCGACTGTATGTACATTGGAACCATTTCCAACGCGGAGAGTATGGTCACCTGTCTTCAAAACCTTGCTATTTCTCAGCCCCTGCATAGAATTGCAAATGTGAGAACCTGAACCGGTATCCAATACCCAGGAAGCAGAGTTTATAGAAAAACAGTTTTCAGTCACAAACGCACCTGAAGCAGAAGCATCAGCATGCTTCTTCTTAAGACTTAAGTACTCCGTGCAATTGCGCTTCCAATGTCCTGTCTTGTGGCAATGAAAACACTCGCCTTTCCCCGGGTCTCCAGCTATGGACTTTCCCTTTCCCTTTACCTTTTTAACTCCGCCCTTAGGATTAGTGGGTTTCTTCTTTTTCTTTCCCTTGGCCTTAGCTTTCGGGCGAGAAGAAGAAGACTGTCCAATAGTCATAACGGGAGTTTTTGCTGACTTCATAGTGCTCTCTGCACTCCTTAACATATTAAGGAGTTCAGGGAGTTCCTTCTCCATGCCATGCATGTTAAAGTTCACTATGAACTGAGCAAAGGTGGAGGGCAGGGACTGCAGAATAATATCTATATATTGTTCATTGTCCATTGTCCATCCAAGGTCCTCAAGCTCTTCTATAAGAGCTATCATCTTCAAAACATGGTCTCCTACTGGTGTGCCAGGGGCCATTCGCATCTGAAACAGTTTCTTTGATGCTTCGTATCGTAATACGCGGGATTGCTCCCAATACAACTCCTTTGTATGGAGCAATATACCTTGAATGTCCATGTCCTCGTGCTGCTTTTGATGTGTGTTGTCCATCGATGCAAGCGCGAGGCATTTTGCCGTGGCACAGTCAGCGTCCCATGTCTTGCGGACTTCAATGTCTGCAACTGAGGATTTTGGACCTGGGACGGGCGGGGCTGAAGCCGTGAGGACATATGATACTTTATCATAAGTCAAGGCGATCTTCAGATTCCTCAGGCAGTCTTTATAGTTGGTCCCATTCAGTTTGTTTTTATCTAGTAGAAGCTTAAGTCCAGTCATTGGTATCTGCCATTAAGAGAGAGAAAAGAATACACTCAGCGAAAGCTCTTGCACAGATTAGATTGGTTTATTATCTTGTCTAATCGATGTTTCCCATTGCTTTTTATCAAGTTTTTCTTTCAAACCTTAAAAAGAAAAACTAGCCAGGATTAATTACAGTCTACAACTTCGCTAACCGTTCAGCCAGGCCAGTGTCGGTACTTTGAGGGAGGTTCTCCGTGCTTTCGCACGGACCTAATTAGAGTAAACCTCGTTTTCCCAGAGGCAGAGCCCCGTTAACACCTTTCTAGACACCTAATGAGTTAGCTAATTGTAAACTGTAAAACTCTCCTAGGAGCAACTATTGCCCACAGTGGGATCGGGATCCAACCATCACATGGAAGGTATGCAATCTCATTGCAAATTTCAACACTTGAAATTCCCGATGTAATTTTTACCCCTAGTACTTATAACCTTAACTATGGTCAACAAATCATAAGTACCAGTCAAGTTCTACCCGTCATTTCTTGATCAATTAGACTCACCCATATGACCCTTAACTATGGTCAACAAAGTCGCATGAATGTCCTAATTAATCTGCATCATATGCAGTGTAGGAAGACATCACTTAGCTACCGTACACTACGCCTTAACTAAAGTCAACAAACGTAGCACGAATACTAAGTACTCTACTTCCTAAAATGATGGAGGGTTGCGAATGATTTTTAAGAAAATCTTTAACGCTTTGAACTTGATATCGTTGTAGAATCAAACAGTTTTCAAAAGGAGTGGCTTAAGCTCCGCAGTTTTGAAATGTAGCTTTTTCATAAATAGCCGAGTAGTTTTCAAATCCGATTCTACAATATCTTTTTAGGTTTATTTTCTTTACATTAATCACATTAATGTAATTCCATCATTTAAGTCCTTAAGCCAATCACAGAAAAGAAACGAAAATAACACGTACGCTTATGCCATCCGCATTCGCCGCAATGTTCCGTTATGCACCGTTAGGTTACTTAACTAACGGCATACCGGGACGGGACTAGCGCGGGTGTAAAACATAAGCAACGTCTACTATATATCATATATAATATGTCATTCGTCTCAGATATCACAGAACACAAGCAGCAGAAACATAGATATAACGTGGGATATCCTAGGACGTCCGTATTTAGTATTTAACTAGAATAGAAAATACGGATTCCACAGTCGCGATGAATAGCCAAGCCCACACCCTGGACCCCTACGAGAGCGGCAAGTGACCCTACCAATTCTGGAGTTTAGGAGACCCGGTCTCGACTCCTCGAGATGGCCTCCCACTGAACCCCAGAACCCGGTCACCTGTGCTCCCCTCCTTGGGTCCATCCTAATGCGGAAAAGTAAATAATATACAACACTGGTGACACAACCTCAACCCGAAAGTGCCCCAAATAAAAGAATATTACATTACATTTGAATTTACATGAATGAAAATATAAAACTCTCATCTCACATAAAACCCCCCGGCTATTCAATCGCGACAATCCTGCACATCATATCTCAGCAACACATAATATCTCATATCATCAACGTAAGTAAGTATGCATACCCCAATTGTCGTTGACGTATAGCAACGAAACCGGCGATATCAAACATACTACACTTACGGTCACAGAAAAGAAAGTGTAAAACTACAATATTTGGAATCCAGATTCTCTTTAGACATCATAAATGCGAAATATCACATATTTCGTATTTCATGCCTAAACTATATGAATTCCACATATTGTATCACATTCCAGATAAACAGACATTATTAAAGTTTTCGAACAACCAATCAAATACTCAAGATTCACTAAAGCTCAACACTTGAGCAGAGTTCAAAAAACCGGAGTGTGACACAGTAGTAGCGGTCCAGCCGTAGAAGGGTCAAGCCAACGCTTCACATGTGGCACGCCGTACTGCCCCAAACCCTAAGGTTCAAAGGGCAGTTCAAGACGGTCACATAATCGAGTTAAGGTTTGTTGTCTTCTAGAGGGACCACCAAAAAACTTGCACGTATCTCCAATATTTTCAAACCCCGTGAAAAGTGAGTAAATAATAGTTGTTCGAACACTTCAATACTTTCTAGTTTACCCGGAAAAGGAAACGAAATGAAAAATCCGATCGAAACGACGAGTTCAAAACCATCTCCAGAATTTTTCAACAGCAGATTCAGATTAAACATATTCAAAATATACTATAGCAGGTAAGGAAAAATACTGTGCAAAATGGAGTAAACGATCCCCTTTTATGGCCGCGGATCCGCGGCCTAAGCCTGCTTTGTAGGGTTGCTAGGCACACGCACAAGGGTCTACGAGGCATCAACCATGCCCGAATAAAAATTTAGCCGTGCCGAACAACCCGAATACGGAACTTTAAACTAGAGATTAGGCGAAAACTAACATGCTAAACAATTTAACACTAAGTGAGAGGGATTACAACCTTTGTAGATCCTGTCCTTCGCTTCATATGCTCCGTGTTGTGGTCCCTTCGCTGCGATCATCGGGATCCGGACTCTCGAGAGGTTCCACGAAGAGAAAGACGCAACCTTTGCTTCCGATCTTCGATACTAAGATGATCTACCTTGAAGTTTCTTTAACACAAGCTAACACTCATGAAATGATGTGAACACCCTCATCTAAATGGCAAGGGAAGATGAGGATGATGAAGTAGGATTTTTGCTCTCTTTATTTATATTTTTCTCACAATTATTCATCACTTGGAAAAATCAAGAAAGGTTTTTCCATGAAAGAAAATCAAGGAAGAAGATGAACAATATTAGTTATCCTTTTGTGATGAATAGGAAATGAATAATATGATAGATTTATGCAACCATGGTCAAGTGAACCTTTGTAGAGAATTAACTAAGGTTAAAGGTTTGGTTAGGGTTTAGGAAATATCTAGCATAATATCTTAACAAAGACAAAGAAAGAAAACTTCTAGAAACTTCTAGAAAGCCTTAACCCTAATCAAACCCTAACCATGTTTAATCTCTACTAAACAAGTTGCATTATTTATCATATCATGTTACAATATTATATATCACATATACAATATTTATTGCAACAAAATAAAATAATACATTTAACATATATCGCATATATATCAATGTATTACCCGAGTGAGAAAAAGAATCTTTTAGTGAGCAAAAATTAGTTAATGTAATTTAATATATCATATATATTATTATACATTAGATTATCGAATCAACACTTGATCCGACAATCCGGCTATATCGCATATAACCGACTAATATTAATCCGTACCGATTCATCGAATCAACACTTGATCCGATGACCCGGCTGATATCAAATATCGCGAGAATATAATACGGTATCACATATCGCATTATCCTCGGTCCCGCACATATCACATATGTGCTCCTACTCCATTTTGCCTAAGTCAAGAAACCTCTGTGTAGGACTCTACAGAATCGTCAATACGCCGGCAGTAGGTGATGATCATATCAAACACCCACAAGCTGCAAGCGGTCAGCTAAACGTAACAGCTACCCAGGTATTGAGCGCTCAGAAGATCAACAAGCAAGCCTGTACATTCTCCTGCGAATCCAAACAGTAACACTCCCATACAGTCCGGTCTCGTCGTCTGATATGTCGCATATCTCGCCTAGGGGTGGTAAACGTCAGACCCCAGTAGCTCGATAAGTCGTGTCGATTTGAGGTCTATAACAGTTTGAGAAACTACTGATAACACTTACCAGTAAATCTCAGCAACCCTGGCCAGGGATTTCCGGTTATAGCCAATCGAACACAGCACAACATCAACTCCCTATACCGGGAGAGACGAATCCCCTCCTATCGCTCATTGCCTCCATGTGATTCGGGACTGTACCCAAAAGCCACCTTTTTGCACGCCCTCTTGGACGTGGTATGATGGAAATCAAAGCACAGTGGGAATCACACAAGACTCTATGACGATCTCGGGTCGACAGACTACTCTGTACCAGTGTCACCGGAGAACTGCCATCTGACGTATGGTATAATACCATCTGGGAGTTCTCGGCGAGTCCGTCCAGTGTACCCAGTCTTCACTGAGCACCCGTACACCATCCTTGATGTCAAACACCGATGGATATGGGATCATCCATCGCCCATCATATGGGTCAAGATGCGTATACGCTAGTCTACTCTGGTGCATCGATGCCCTGTCTCGATACACCCTCGACTAGGAACAGTTATAGGATGTACTCGTCGACTACCGTGGCCCCACTAGTATGATCTCATCATAGTCCCAGTAGTCGAGTACATATCCTAAGGGCTTTATCAACATGTAATATAGAGACAATCAGAGTACATGTTAAGATAAAGTACAACCAGATAGCATACTATCATGTTGAGCAAGAAAGTCCTCCCTATATATGTCCTAGCATCCACTACAATATACATCGTATGTACAGTAATGGCCTCTAGGGCATACATATAACTAACAATCTCCCACTTGCACTAGGGCCATCTGTTACGGTATCGCATACCCAACAATTAGCTGCGGTTGAAATATCTCATACTCAACAATCCCATAAAAGTGTCTACTGGGAAAAAGGCCTTTGTGAGTGGATTCGCGCTGTTGTCCTCTTTGTCTGCTCTCCTAACCTCGATCTCCCTGGAGATCAACCATCTCCATGATCAGGTGATACTGCCTAAGAATTCTATCTGGATTTCTGATGGGACGGAAGTTCCTTGGCTAAAGCCACAACTCCATTGTCACACAATGGTAGGAACGAAGTTCATCTTATGAACTTAAATATATCCAGACTGCCTCTTTGGTAGCATCCTTGGTAACGATGTATCTTGCCTTTAATCGTCTAGTAAGTCACGGTATCTAGCTTGGAACTCTTCCAACATACCGTCCCTCCACTGAGGGTATAGACAAGCCTGCGACTGACATTCAGTCGTCCTTATCAGCCTGGAACCTTTCCAGTGATTCTCCCCAGGATCGATTGATACCATCTCACTACAACTAGTAAGAATCCTAATATCCAATTAGATCTATCTCATAGATCCAAAACCCCGGATTTAGGAGGTATCACTTTGATCCTATATGGAGAATCCTTGTGATAAGCGGAGATTGACCGAGCGTAGCATAGGAAACTCCTTCCCTATCAAGAGTATGTCATCCACGTACTCTACGAGGATCACCACCATACTCTTTACTACCTTTTTGTATATACAAGGTTCATCTACCATTTTGATGAAGTCAAACTCTTTGACTACCACATCAAAACAGATGTTCCAACTCCGCGATACCTGTTTTATCATATAAAACATCTTGCACACGTTTCCGCTGCTCCCACTGTTTACGAAGCCCTCTGGCTGTGTACTTATAGACGCTCTTTTCTAAAACATCATTTAGAAAAGCAGTCATGACACCCAACCACCAGATATCGTAGTCATGGTATGTAGCCGTGGCAAGTAGGATCTGGATGGACTTAAGCATAGATCCTCAGAAAAGGTTTCAACATAATCCATACCTGGTCTATGATGCAAACCTTTAACAAGTCTAGCTTTGAAAGTCTCAACTTTTCCATGTACACCAAGTAATCTTCTCAAGATATACTTGCTCCTGATGGGGATTTAACCCTTCAGATAAAGCAACCAAAGTCCATACTTTGTTGGTGTATAAGGATTCCATCTCAGATCAATAAGCATCCAGCCATTCTTACAGAGTCATACTCCTGATGGCCAGCTCGAAACGAGTTGGGTCATCATCTCATGATGCAATCCTCGCTCCCACTATCATAGAGAAAACGAAGTATCTCTCAGGTGGGTGAGGAACCCTACTAGATCGGCGGAGAGGCTGAGGTTCGTTGGAAACTATTGAATCTTTTGGTTCTACCAAATCATCAGCTGCAGTTTGTATAGCTGGAACATTTCCAGTTCTACATAACAGACCTTGCATCGAGCTTGTCCGGTTTTTGCTTTTAGACATAAGACGGACAACCCCAAATCTTAACAAGCTTAAGATATGGGCTCTTCCCTTTCCATATATGAAGTGGTAGGCATCTGATTTGATTTGAACCCTATTCAATAGGTATGCAACTTCACAAGTGCATAACTCCCTAAAGAAAATAGGAAACTCAGTAGTACTCATCATAGAGCACACCATATCACATAGGGTGCTAATGCTCCGCCCCGATATACCATCGTGCTATGGTGTATTCGAAGGAGTAATTATGAGAGAGAATCTCATTCTCATTTAGAACAGTCCAGGAATTCCGTACTCAAGTATTCTCCTCCTTGATCTCATCAAAGGACATAATACTTATACCCGTATTTTGGTTCTCTACTTCTAACTTATATTCTGTGAATATCTCAAAAGGTTCGGACTTGTGTTTCAACAGGAACATATGTCTGAATCTTGAGAGATTATCAGAGAATGTAATGAAGTAAAAAGAATCGGTCTTGGCATGTGTAGACAGGAGACTTTCATACATCAGCATGTATCAATCCCAAAAGTTCACTAACTCTTTCTCTGTTTCCAACAAACAGAGCTGTGGTCATCTTATCTTTGTGACATGACTGGCAAGTTTCATAAGATGTAAATTCAAACTAATTTAAATATGCATCTAAATGTAACTTCAGCCAGTCGGGTCGCATTGATATGACATAGTCTACAATGCCTCAAGAAGGATTCATTCATTTCTGAACTATTCCTCTTGTGTATGTTCCTTATACTAAGAACTGTAGTTTGATTTAGAACTATAATGCTTTTAGATAACGTGCCTGAACCGATCAACTCTTGATATAGGAAATGTTCAAAACAGTATCCAACAATACAAAATTATATCATTTCTTTACTAATAAAGAGACTGATATGATTTTGTATATTAGGTTCGGTATCTAATAACATTTGTTCAGAATCAATGTATTCTTATAATACAGGGTGATAGTGACCAACAGACTTGGCTGCAACACTTGCACCGTTTTCTGTCTCATGAAACTTATCACCCGTTCTCAGTTCTTTACCTATCTGTAGCCCATGTAACAGATTACATATACGGGATCCTGATCCGGTATCACATATCCAGGACGTAAAGGATACTGTGAAACAGTTCTGTGTAATGAACACACCCGAAGATGATGCAACAATATGCACTTTCTTCGTTTGGGCGGCATGGGAATTCTGGTAATCCCCAATTTCCTGCTCTGTCCTATAACAATTATAAGTTGGAGCGGGACCAACGTTTCCCAGCTCAGTATAACAAGCGGGTTCGGTCAATATATCCGTTTTATTATCTTGATTAAGGCGTGATATAGTCGCTACCTGGAGAGAGAGAGAAGAAAACACTCAGCGTATGCTCTTGCAAGATTAGATTGGTTATTTAATATATCTAATCAGGATGTCTCCCACTGTTTTAGTCAAATCTTCCTTCAAAACCTAAAAGGAAAGACTAGCCGGGATTAATTACACGCTACAAGTTCGCCAATCTTTCAGCCAGGCCAGTATCGGTACTTTGAGGGAGGTCTCCCGTGCTTTCGCACGAACCTAATTAAAGTAAACCTCGTTTTCCCAGAGGCGTAACCCCGTTAACACCTTTCTAGACACCTACTTGATCGGCTAATTGTAATGTGTAAAACTCTCCCAGGAGTAACTCTTACTCGCAGCGGGTATCGGGATCCAACTATCTTATAGAAGGTATGCAATCTCATTGCAAATTTCAACACTTGAAATTCCCAATAATATTTTGCCCCAAGCGTCCTACGACCTTGACAAAGGCCAACAAACCATAGGCTGCTAGTCAAGTTCAACCCGTCATTTCTTGATTGTAGTAAACCCACCCGCACGGCCCTTGACAAAGGCCAACAAAGTCGCACGACTACCCTAATCCAATCTGCATCATATGCATAAGCAGATAAGTACTATTCAGCTACCGCACACTACACCTTGACAAAGGCCAACAAACGCAGCACGAATACTAAACAGTCCTTATCTGTAATGACGGAGGGCTACGACAGGTTTTTAATAAAACCCTTTGCGTAATGAACTTGATATCGTTGTAGAATCGAGTGATTTTAAATGGAGTGTTTTTGAGGCTTTTCTAGTTTTGCTAAAGGGGTCACTCCCGGTAAAGGGATCGTCGGCCCTTTCCTCATCGAATAAGGTGCAGGATATATCATATATACCACTATGCAAAGCAGAAACTATAGAAGCAATCAAAAGACAAACCGAGTTTGTAGCATCTGCCAGTTATTGCTAAAGGAGTCACTCCCGGTGAAGGGATCTCGGTCCTTTCCTTATCGAATAAGGTGCTGGATGTTCTACAAGGAACACCGCTATGTAAAGCAAGAACTGTTGCTACCAGTTTTTTTTTTTTTTTATAAACAAGTTTCTACAACATCTTAGGTTTCTTTTATTTCATTAATCTCATTAATGAAGTCCCATTTTAATATGCTTCACAAGCATCTCCTTTTGAAACGAAATCTTTAATATAACATATATCTCATATATAATATAAACATTCGTCTCAGGAAGTAATATGATCTCATCACAGAACATTGCAGCAGAAGAACATAAATGAAATAATGGATATACTAGGACGTCCGTGTTTTCAATACGAGCCTGTATAAAACACGGATGCTACGGTCGCGATGAATAGCCAAACCCACATCCCCATACCCCTACGAGAGCGGCAAGCAACACTGCCAATTCTAGGGTTAGGAGACCCGGTCTCGACTCCTCGAGATGGTCTCCCTCTCGACCCTAGAACCCGGTTACTTGTGCTCCCCGCCTTGGGTCTACCTAATGCGGAAAAGTAAATAATATACAACGGTGACATCTTCCGCTACCTGGAAGTGCCCCAATAAAAGAATATTACATACAAATGAATTTTACATGAATGAAAAAGAAAAAACTCTCATCTCACATAAAACCCCCGGCTATTCAAACGCGACGATCCAATATAACATATCACAGCAACACATAATATCTCATATCATCAACGTAAGCAAGTATGCGTATCCCGATTGTCGTTGATGTATAGCAACGAAGCCGGCGATACACCACATACTACGCTTACGGTCACAGAAAAGAAAGTGTAAAACTACAACAGTTGGAATCCGCAACCTCCTTAGACATCGCATGCCTAACCAAATGAATTCCTTAGATATCACATGCCTAACAATTATAAACCCCGCATTTTAGTCTCATTATCGAAAACTCTTTTCAATATCAAGTCGGACAATTCAACAAGATTCCCGACGTCCTGATCGAATGCTTGTCGCAAACTTTAGTAGACGGCCGCACCCCCAGATGCCGTCGACGAAGTGCACCAAGGAGGAACACCGCTGCCGGGAGCACCCGAATGGATGCTTTCGGCGACGGGGATCTCCTACAGTCACTTGGTCGGGGCTATGGGGCGCAGCTGTCTATTAAGTTTACCCGGCGAGTATCCGCGTACGCTACGTGATTGCGACGGACTTTTGATCGCATCAAAATTCCGTGGCAACCGATCATTTGTGACTAAACCGTTAGATTTATAACATTCATTTTAGTTATCTCATAACTACCTGTGGATTCCAAATATTGTATCACATTCCAGATAAATAGAAAAAGTTAAACTTTCCGATCGAATCATCAAGCACCCAAGATTTCCCCAATTTATCTCAACACTTGAAAACAGTTTAAAAACATCCATTACATGCCACAGTAGCAATGGTCCAGCCGTAGAAGGGTCAAGCCAACGCCTCACATGTGGCACGCCGTACTGCCCCAAACTCTAAGGTTCAAAAGGCAGTTCAAGACGGTCACATAATCGAGTTAAGGTTTGTTGTCTTCTAGAGGGTCCACCGCGTTACTTGCACGACATAGAACGTTCTCAAACACGAGGAAAAATCCAACTTTTGAAAAATTTTCCGACAGGGGAAAAAGTGAGTTATTGATATCCGTTCGAACTTTTTAACAGTTTCTAAAAGTTATCCGGAAAACCACATAGACAAAATCTGATACTCCGATCGAAACACCGAATCCCCAAAACAACCCAGATAATTCAACAGTTGAATAAAATATAAAAATTTCCAGAAGACTCAGCACTTCAAAACTAGAATTACAGTGCAAGCCACGTGGGGTAACTCAGCAAAGTGGCCGCGGAACCGCCGCGAAACCCAGGGTTACGGCGCGGTTCCGCGCTTCGTTTGTCGAGTTACCATCACGTGCTTCACAGTAACTCATAGAATTCCCTGATGAATTTTTTGGCAATTTTTAATTCACAAAAATCCAAATTTTCAGAAAATTTCCAGAGAGCATGTTTCGGGTTAGGGTTTTGGTTCGATCGGACTTCAAACTCCGTCTAGACTTCGCCTAAAGCTCTAGCTTGGCTCTGATACCACTGTAGGATTGCTAGGCACGCGCACAAGGGTCTACGAGGCATCAACCATGCCCGAATAAAAATTTAGCCGTGCCGAACAACCCGAATACGGAACTTTAAACTAGAGATTAGGCGAAAACTAACATGCTAAACAATTTAACACTAAGTGAGAGGGATTACAACCTTTGTAGATCCGGTCCTTCACTTCATATGCTCCGTGTTGTGGTCCCTTCGCTACGATCATCGGGATCCGGACTCTCGAGAGGTTCCACGAAGAGAAAGACGCAACCTTTGCTTCCGATCTTCGATACTAAGATGATCTACCTTGAAGTTTCTTTAACACAAGCTAACACTCATGAAATGATTTGAAAACCCTCATCTAAATGGCAAGGGAAGATGAGGATGATGAAGTAGGATTTTTTCTCTCTTTATTTATATTTTTCTCACAATTATTCATCACTTGGAAAAATCAAGAAAGGTTTTTCCATGAAAGAAAATCAAGGAAGAAGATGAACAATATTAGTTATCCTTTTGTGATGAATAGGAAATGAATAATATGATAGATTTATGCAACCATGGTCAAGTGAACCTTTGTAGAGAATTAACTAAGGTTAAAGGTTTGGTTAGGGTTTAGGAAATATCTAGCATAATATCTTAACAAAGACAAAGAAAGAAAACTTCTAGAAACTTCTAGAAAGCCTTAACCCTAATCAAACCCTAACCATGTTTAATCTCTACTAAACAAGTTGCATTATTTATCATATCATGTTACAATATTATATATCACATATACAATATTTATTGCAACAAAATAAAATAATACATTTAACATATATCGCATATATATCAATGTATTACCCGAGTGAGAAAAAGAATCTTTTAGTGAGCAAAAATTAGTTAATGTAATTTAATATATCATATATATTATTATACATTAGATTATCGAATCAACACTTGATCCGACAATCCGGCTATATCGCATATAACCGACTAATATTAATCCGTACCGATTCATCGAATCAACACTTGATCCGATGACCCGGCTGATATCAAATATCGCGAGAATATAATACGGTATCACATATCGCATTATCCTCGGTCCCGCACATATCACATATGTGCTCCTACTCCGTTTTGCCTGAGTCAAGAAACCTCTGTGTAGGACTCTACAGAATCGTCAATACGCCGGCAGTAGGTGATGATCATATCAAACACCCACAAGCTGCAAGCGGTCAGCTAAACGTAACAGCTACCCAGGTATTGAGCGCTCAGAAGATCAACAAGCAAGCCTGTACATTCTCTTGCGAATCCAAACAGTAACACTCCCATACAGTCCGGTCTCGTCGTCTGATATGTCGCATATCTCGCCTAGGGGTGGTAAACGTCAGACCCCAGTAGCTCGATAAGTCGTGTCGATTTGAGGTCTATAACAGTTTGAGAAACTACTGATAACACTTACCAGTAAATCTCAGCAACCCTGGCCAGGGATTTCCGGTTATAGCCAATCGAACACAGCACAACATCAACTCCCTATACCGGGAGAGACGAATCCCCTCCTATCGCTCATTGCCTCCATGTGATTCGGGACTGTACCCAAAAGCCACCTTTTTGCACGCCCTCTTGGACGTGGTATGATGGAAATCAAAGCACAGTGGGAATCACACAAGACTCTATGACGATCTCGGGTTGACAGACTACTCTGTACCAGTGTCACCGGAGAACTGCCATCTGACGTATGGTATAATACCATCTGGGAGTTCTCGGCGAGTCCGTCCAGTGTACTCAGTCTTCACTGAGCACCCGTACACCATCCTTGATGTCAAACACCGATGGATATGGGATCATCCATCGCCCATCATATGGGTCAAGATGCGTATACGCTAGTCTACTCTGGTGCATCGATGCCCTGTCTCGATACACCCTCGACTAGGAACAGTTATAGGATGTACTCGTCGACTACCGTGGCCCCACTAGTATGATCTCATCATAGTCCCAGTAGTCGAGTACTTATCCTAAGGGATTTATCAACATGTAATATAGAGACAATCAGAGTACATGTTAAGATAAAGTACAACCAGATAGCATACTATCATGTTGAGCAAGAAAGTCCTCCCTATATATGTCCTAGCATCCACTACAATATACATCGTATGTACAGTAATGGCCTCTAGGGCATACATATAACTAACATGCTTGGGCCGCGGTTCCGCGGTCAAAAGTACTGTTCACTGGCTCGAATTCTCCAGTTTGTCTTATATTTACCTGCTCTATTTTTTTGAGAATTTTTAATTCTGAAAAAAGTCAGTTTTTAAAAAATTTCCAGAGAGTGTCCCGTAAATCCGTATTTTGGTTCGATCGGAGTTTTTACTTCGCAAAAAGGTCGCCTAATGTTCTAGGTCGGCTCTGATACCAATGAAGGTCAGGCAGCCACCCCATCCAATGGGGTCGCCGTGGCACCAACGGGTCCCTCAGCCGCTACTTTTTACGCATGCCCCCTCGCGAGGACTACAACCCGCCGGAACACCTTCCGGTCTCGGGACACCCTGGGGGTAGGAGCCTATGCTTCGCCACACTGTCACACAGTGAGAACCCCCCATAGGTCGACATCCAATACCTAGTAGCTCTGATACCAATGAAGGGTGTGTTTAGCACCCTATGAAGAGTTTTGAAGCATCACATGTCCAAAAGTTTAAGTTTTTATGGTGCTAAACAAACACGCAAAGGAATCGATCCTAGAAAATTAAGGTTACTAAACATTAAGCTAATAAAAATTAGGGTTTAGAGACTACAACCTTTGTAGCTCCCTTTTTGCTTGACTCCTTAGACTCTTAGGTGTTGGAAGAAAGTCCACTTGTAGTCCTCTCACGTCCACGACGATCCACCCGGAGTTTCCCGTCCAAGCTTGCAACTTTGAAAAACAAAGAGAACACTCTAATCAAGTTGGCTAAACTTGAGTAGAATGATGTTGTGGCTAATGATCTCACTTCAAAATCCTATTTTTATGAGTATTTTTCTCTCTTGAAAGAAGTAGAGAGCAAAGCATCAAGGTTGATGAAGATGGTGGTCTTTTTGTGAAGAAGAGAATAATGGAACCCTTGAAAGAGAAAAGAAAATAAGCATATATATTTTCTCTTTCTCATATCCAACCATGGTTAACTTTAAAGATATTATTGGATTAAAGTTAAAAGCACAAAAAGAAAATAAACCATGGGTTAAAAGGTAGGTGAGCATGGTAAGGTTAGGAAGAGTGTAGAAACCTTTTATGATTTAACCCATTTTCATTTTTCTTTTGCTTTAATTTAAAAACAATAATAATCCACAAAATTAACCATGGTGTGATTCTTATATTGCCACCATTCTCATTGTATAAGCAACCATGATAAAATGATGTATGTATGCATGTGTGCATGCACATCCATATGTGCATGAACAAGAATGAATGCATACATGCATGCATACATCCAAAATAAACAAGATAGGATTTGTAGTGAGAAGCTAATGATAAATCAACACTTGATTTACTAATCCGGTCATATCACATACGACCCGACCATTAGCAAGCCGCCCAATTAATATACGGTATCCTATACACGTATTTTAATCGGGTCCAAGCGCATATCGCATATGCGCACCACAACGTTTCGCCTGGACTAGGTAACTCCTATGTGGGACTCTAAGACTCGTCAATACGCCGGCAGTGGGTGATGATCATATCAAGCACCCCCAAGCCGCAAGCGGTCAGCTAAACGTAACGGCCACTCGGGTATTGAGCGATCAGAAGACAACAAGCGAACCTGCTACAAATCCCGTCGAGCCAACTGGCAACACTACCGTACAGTCCGGTCTCTTCGTCAGATATGCTGCATATCGAGCCTAGGGATGGTCACGTCGACCCTAATAACTTAATAAGTCGTGCCGGTGAATGGTCTATAACAGATCGAGAAACTACTGATAACACTTATCAGCAAATCTCAGCAGCCCTGGCCAGGGACTTGCTATTATAACCAGTCGGGCACAGCACAGCATCAACTCCCAATACTGGGAGAGACGAAACCCCTCCTATCGCTCATCGCCTTCGTGTGTCTCGGGACTGTACCCAACGGCCACCTGTTTGCACGACTCAGTAGAGCCGTGGTAGGGTGGCAATCAAAGTACAGTGGGAGAACACATAAGACTCCATGACGATCTCGGGTCTACAGACTAACCTGTACCAGTGTCACCTGAGAACTGCTATCCGACGATAGATATAATCCCATATAGGAGTTCTCGGTGAGTCCGTCCAGTGTACTCAGTCACCACTGAGCACCCGTATATGATCTTAATGTCAAACATCGATGAATGTGGGAACATCCATCGCCCATCACATGGGTCTAGTATCATATACGCTAGTCTACTCTGGTATATCGATGCCCCGTCTCGATACACCTCCGACTAGGGACATTTCAGGATATGCTTATAGACTACAGATGTCCCACTAGTATGTTCTCCATCATAATCAGAGTAGTCAAGCCGATATCCTCAGGGCTTTATCAGCATGTATGAATGAATAAAAGCATGATCAAATCAACATGTCAGATAAAGAATAACTAGATAGCATACTATCATGTCGAGCAAGAATGCACACTGAATATATATATATATATATATATATATATATATACATGTATAGATACATCCACTATCACATAATGGCCTCTAGGGCATACATATATCCAACACCGAGTACAATTTATAAGTTAATTTTTATTTAAGAACAGCAAGAAACAACTTGTAACTCATTGGTAAAGCTCTTGCACTGCTATGATGTTGCCCCTGTGTTCGAACCCCATCAGACTCATTATATTTTTCTAATTTTTCTTTTAAACTTTTTGGAAGCCTAAAAGTTTACACGTGCAATGCACATAAAAATGAAACGACAGAGAAAACAAACATGTGCAAAATGTTGTAAATACTGATATGAACACATGGCACCAATCAGCGGAAAGTGCTCTTTGGCCGGCACCGCCCCCTCCATAAATCGATCGGCGGAAAGTGCTCTTTGGCCGGCACCGCCCCCTAGCCAAATGTCTCCGGGCTTTGCACACATGACCTTTCCCCTACCCCTTACTCTTCTGCACTGTTTGATTGCTCTGCAATCAAACAGAGACCCCTCAATTCCTCATTTATCATCTTTTTAATGCATTTTAATTCATATTTTTAATTCCAAAACCCTAATTCCACACTATAAATACTATCCCATACCCTAGCTCTTCCTTATTCTGAAAATTATAGCCAAAACTCTCAAAATTTTCTAAGTGCAAGTGGAGTAGAAAAGGAGTTAGCAAGCGATCAAGTTCCGGCGAGGATCGAAGTAAATTCCGGCAACCCCGCGACGTCACGACGACAACCCAATCTTTCTTCTACCTTCTCTTCATCTAATCAACTTGTAAGTCCCTCCTAATCCCTCTTCTCTTTCTTTAAAAGTTATTTTTCAAAACATATGTCGGAAGTGGAATTAAAACCGATATATTCTTCTAAAACTCTTCCACTTTTTCTTACATATTTGACATCCATATCCTTACACAAAGTTTGTAATCATAAAACTAAGATTTAGAACCAACTTTCACTCAAATATGGCATGTAACATAACTTTAAATTAACATTTATATTAAAATACCATGAAGTTTGTATAAATCATTTTTATTTGTTTTGCTTAAGTATACCTTTAGAAAACTTCACGGGGTAATGACCTACTCCTCACAAACACACATAGTTCCATAACACGATAACTCTTTCATGTAGATTTGTGTTTCAAGAAAATATTACATTAAAATACCATTTACTATAAAAACGGTTTTCTTTGGAATTGTATTTTAAAATTACTTTGCAAATAAGCCTCCGCAACCCTTTTTAGGGGACCCGTTATTGGATGGTATGGATTATCGCACATCCTTAGGCTAGTAGAGTGAGATGCAGACCTCCTCACGGAGCATTCGATCTCGAAAGGTTTTAAATACAGTTTTTAAGAAAAGCGCATTTTCTATTTTAATAAAATTTAATTTTTAATAATTATATAAATATTACAAAATCCTTACATTTTCAAAATATAATAAAATTACATTTTTCTTAAATGAAAGAATTACAAGTTTCACCAAAATACCATCAAGATATCAATACATGACAAGCTTTACAGTAAAATACCATGAACTATTCAAGCTAAGCTATTTATGACTAAAATACATTAAAACTCTTAAAATTTACATTTATGAAAACCCTAAATAATATAAATAACTTCTCGAGATTTATTTTGAAATTATATAAAAATATTTTTCATAAAACCCCCTCGAGTTATATAAAATAATATTTAAGGATTTTAGTAAATATAGGTTTAAGCGGGATCAATTCTCTTGAGCCCCAGGGAGCCGGAGAAAGTGAGTGCTTGCCTATTTAAGGTACAAAACTTAACGGTGGTATCAATGGTATTTTTCTTGGGAAAAGACACAAATCCTGCCGTCCATGTGCAGCATTTACCGATAACTCCCGAACCTAATTCAAGATCCAAATAAGCTATAAGGGTCTGACTCAAGTCTGAGTCTAAATCAAACATGAATCCAGTTCAAACATGAATCCAAACTCTAACATGTATACTTGAACATGAACCTGAATATCAAACCTGAATACAAGACTTGACTTTGTAGGGCGTTTTTCGTCACCCCATTGAGATGGGAATACGCGCGCGCTTGTCAGGCGTATACTACAGATTCCCCCTGCCTAGGGTAGGCCGGGGTTTATTGATTGCGGGGATCTGAATCTCCGGCAGCCGCGGACTAAGCTGCCGTTAATTACCCCTCGCCTTTGGGGCGAGGGAACCTCCGATTAACGGGTTAAACTGGTCATGCGAACTCAATGTGCAGTATACATGTGTTTTGTTTTGAAAGGGGTGTTTTGGATATATCGGGAGCCACGCAGAGTTTTTACAGGGGTCCCGCTACCCGGATAGCGGGCTGGGGGTCAAGGGGGCTAGAAGCCCCCTTGCGGGGTGCGGGGCAGCGCCCCGTTAGAAATTTTTTTCTAACAGGGACAGTGTCGTGGAGTGTGTGTGCGTATAAATTTGTATGCATATATATACATATATATATATATATATGTATGTATACATATATATATATATATGTATGTATACATGTATATATATATATATAAAAGAAAGAGGGGGAAAAGACATCCAAAGGATGCGTGGGGCAGCACCTTGGGCGCTGTGCGCCTAGGTGCTGTGCACTCAGGCGCTAGAGTGCCACGTGTCGGCACGTGAGCGCTCTGCGCTTGAGCGCTGGACGCTTGAGCGCAAGTGTGCCACGTGGGCGCTCTGCGCTCGAGCGCTTGCGCTGGAGCGCAAGCGCGCCACGTGTCGGCACCGGAGCGACTTGCGCTCGAGCGCTTGCGCTTGAGCGCAACCACGCCACGTGTCGGTACGGGGGTGACTTGCGCTCGAGCGTTTGCGCTGGAGCGCAAGCGCGCCACGTGTCGGCACCGGGGCGACTTGCGCTCGAGCGCAACCACGCCACGTGTCGGCATGGGGGCGACTTGCGCTCGAGCGTTTGCGCTTGAGCGCAAGCGCGCCACGTGTCGGCACGCGGGCGCTCTGCGCTGGAGCGCCGGCGAGAAAAGGAGGCTTTTAGCCTAAGGAACAGAAGCTAAGCTTCAGAAAGGAAATATTTATTATGTATATATGTATGGAGTTAAACTCCTAGGATGTTTTGAAGCTGATAAAGGGGGTTCTTCTTCTTCCTCCTGTTGTTTGGCCGGATCTTGAAGATCAAGAAGTAGAAGATCTTAAAAATCACTCCTTTTTGAGTTCTGATAGGAGATCTGAGTTCCCCTTTGTGGGTTTTGTGGTGGAAAACTACTTAGTTTTGGAAAAGAAAGAGTAAAACTCTTGATTTAATTCAAAAGAATTGAGAAGGTTTAGAACCTTGGAGAAGGAGCAGGAGGCACAAAGAACCCTAGTTTTTGGGGGAATGAAAAAAGTATTGCTTTTTTCATCATCATGTTGCCTTTTATAGGCTTACATATTTACATATAGCCCCTTGGGCTTCACAAAATGACATTTTGCCTATCCCATGGCTCATGTGCCATTTCTTTTTGCACATAAGCCATGGGCTTTACAAAAATTTGGCTTTAATGCCCATTTTGTTTACATTCATGCATAAAAAATTATATAAAAATTATTTATGACATGATTTTGTTGTTGGCATGAGAGAGGCTGGCCGCGGGCTCGACTTGGGCATGGGCCCGCTTGACCTGGGCTTGGGCCCACCTAGCTTGGGGGTTGACCTTGACTTTGACTCGGTCAACCGGGGTGTAAATTTTTACCCCAACAAATTGCCCCCTATCAATAAATGCACACCGCACATGTGGGTCGTGTGCATGAAATTAATGGATCTTCTTTCACGTGGAGGCGACTTGTTTTGGTTCCCACTTTTTTGGGATGCACTGCCCTTTTTACGACGTGGACGGTCGACGCTTGACTCGTCTCCGGGACGGAGTGTCCATGGTAGACGTTTCCCTGGCTCGGAGCGATCCAGTTCCTGCTTTGTAGGAAGCCTGTACTGCCATTTTTGCGACGTGGACGGTCGACGCTTGACGCGTCTCCGAGACGGAGTGTCCGTGGTAGACTTTTCCCTGACCCGGAGTGATCTGGTTCCCTCTTTATAGGAATCCTGCGCTGCCCTTTTTGCGACGTGGACGGTCGGTGCCGCCATTTTAGCGACTTGGACGGTCGACGCTCTGTTACGGAGCGATTTGGGTTCCCAATTTGCGGGAGCCTGCACTGCCCTTTTTGCGACATAGACGGTCGACGCTCTGATCCGGAGCGATTTGGGTTCCCAATTTGCGGGAGCCTGCACTGCCCTTTTTGCGACATAGGCGGTCGACGCTCTGATCCGGAGCGATTTGGGTTCCCAATTTGCGGGAGCCTGCACTGCCCTTTTTGCGACATAGACGGTCGACGCTCTATTACGAAGCGATTTGGGTTTCCAATTTGCTGGAGCCTGCACTGCCCTTTTTGCGACATAGACGGTCGACGCTCTGTTGCGAAGCGATTTGGGTTCCTAATTTGCGGGAGCCTGCACTGCCCTTTTTGCGACATAGACGGTCGACGCTCTGATCCGGAGCGATTTGGGTTCCCAATTTGCGGGAGCCTGCTGTTCACACCATAATATTGTATTATTATATTCCCCAGTCTTATTCTTTTTATAAATAAACGGGTGCTTTTGACGCATGTCTGCTACATATTACAGGTTACAGGTTCTTGGACAGGAAGCAGTGAAAACGATGAAAAGACGATGCAAAAGTGGATTTTGACCGACAAACAGAGAATCTTGATCAAGCTTACATAAAGAACAATTCACAAAGCAAGATTCAAGACATCGACTCAAAGCGAACGGTTAAAAATCCATTGCAAATTGTTCACTGAAGATCTGGAACCAACCTAGAAGCCCAAATGGAAAAAGATATATAGATACAGGAAGCCCAAAATGACCAGAAGCTGCAGCCCAAAATTCAAAGCCCAATCTTCTTAGTTGACCGCGGAACCGCGGCCAAACAGGGCCTTGGGCCGCGGTTCCGCGGTGGAGTGGAGCAGTTAGAGAATAAAATTTTTACCATAATTCTTTATGTCTTTGACCGGTCTTCCTAAGGGCTATTTTTGTAATTGTAGACATGCGAATCAGATGTAACCCTAGGGTTTCCTATTCTTTATAAATAGGAACTCTAATCATTGTAACTCTTCATGCCTCCCTTTAATGAATAAAATTTAGAAATCTTTTGGAGAGCATCGGTGCCTCTCTTCAATTCAGAAATCCAGATCTGACAACCCTGCTTTGATGTTTGGAGAGAGCCATCTGTAAGTAATTTATTTTCTTGCCTTAGTGTAGATTTAAATTCCTTGCCCTGGGTAAATTTATTTTCCTGCCCTAGTTATAACTTTTAATTAATTGCCCTAGGATAATTTAGATTTTTTAGATTTAATAATCTGTCCGAACACCTTTCGGAATTAACTCGTAAGAACGAATCGGAAATTCACAACATCCCTGTGGACCGACCCGTACTCACCGGCTAGCTGCAAAGCGATGCCGTTCTTGATTGCGGTTACAAATATTTTTGATCTATCTTCTAGAAAGCGCAAGCACGCTAAATAAATCATTTCAATCAAATGGCGCCGTTGCCGGGGATGGCGTAGAACTTTCCTTTTCGCAATTTCGGGTTAATCACAAAAAAAAAAATTCATAAAAATCTAAAAAATCCAAAAAATATAAAAATATATATATTTTGTTATTTTTGGAAGGGATACTTTGTTGTTTTAATTTTGCAGGATTTACAAAGACGATCTGGAAATTTCCAGAAGGCGAAACAAAAATCAGAAGATCGAAACAGAAGGGGAATCAAATAACAGAACAGTGAAAATTTTTTGGAGACCCAATTCCCCCAACCCGCCGCGATTCCGCGGCCAAAACCCACCTTAGGCCGCGGAACCGCGGCCTTCTAGTGGAATCAGAGCGTCAAAATTTTTTTTGGGGATTCGTGCTGATTAGACTGCCGCGAAAACGCGGCAATAACGCGTTTATACCGCAGAACCGCGCTCTTTTGGTGAGATCATCTTACGAAATTTGCATTGTAAGCACTCTGTTATTTCTCCTCTGTAAATTTTAATATATTTTCTGAATAATGCCTGCAAGATTTTGTGTGCTTTAAAAATATATTATCTTCCATATAACAAGTCTTGTGCAGGATTTTTGGGCCCCGCTAAAAATTGAAATTGATTGCAAGTAATCTTTTTTGTTGCATATCTTTTCTCGAATATCTTTTTGCAACATTTTTTTCCAAATAAAGATTCTTGTGATATGCTTCAAATAATAACCAATTGCAAGTAATATTTTGCTGTTGCATATCTTTTCTCTAAAATCTTTTTGCAACAAAATTTTTCCAAATAAAGAGAAAGAAAAAAATCAATGAAAAATGAAAATAAAAAGGACAAATATTTTATAGAACTTGCAAAATTTTTTAGCCCCAAATAAATCCTTGCACCATCCAACCTTCCTTCTTATCACTTTTCTTCTTCTAACATGGGTACCCCACACAATAAATCATTAGCCGAACTTTGGTATCCCGAACCTAATTTTGCGTCATATGTCAATGTGTTCGGTCAATTTAAAGACGATCCTTCCATGCCTAAAAAATCTTTGAAAGATCACATAGAGAAGTCTAGGAGAAACAGTTTGACTTTTCAACCCACTTTGTGTCAACCAAGTCAACCTTCACCACTTCCATATGTTGATACCACTCTTTCGAGTCCTTCTGACACTCCTAGGCCGATGTCCATTGCTGAGCACATTGCTCAATCTCGCAGCCGATCTTTCACCCCTCTCCACACATCTAGTTCTAGGGATCCACAAGATTATTCACATTTTTATCCACATGTAGACCCTACCCCTGTCCTACCACCCACTTCCTACCAGTCCTACCCGACCTTACCACCTTCACTAGACATTGATTCTACACAGTCTGTTGGGAGTTTTGCATATCCACACAATTTCGAATCTTTTCCCGAAACCCCCTTACCACCAAAGTCTAGTTTGGAAGAGGCGTTGGAGGCGTATATCGCAGCAACAAACAAAATAGTTAAGAATGTGGAAGCGTCCGTGGCCGCCCTTATGCAACCTGCCGAACCGGTAGCTAGTTTCCCGCTAGCACCAAATTTTTCAATGTATGAGGAGGCGGTTGGACAGAATGAGAATGAGAGAGAATTTCCAAATCACACCTACCCTTACCCAATTGAAGCCCACAACTCCTGTTTTCCATCGATTGCCCTAAATAGTTCACCTGTTGAAAATAAAAATGAGTTGTGTGATTTTGTAGTGTTTGATTTGCCAGATTGTGAGGAACCCCTTTCGAGTGAAACCGCACCTAATCCTTTCGATCTTTACACCTCCACTCTAGAACCTAAATCGATAGATATCCATGCTTATGATGAGGTGTCTAAAGAAATTGATTTTCACTTGATTGAGGATATAGACGCCGGGAATATTTCGGATGATGAACCTGTCGATTTACTTGAGATTTTATGTTCAAATCTTCATCCCGAGTTATTAAATGTTTCTCCCGAATCTCATATGCGTCTAGATTTTGATGATAATGGCATGGATGAATTAAATATTGAGGATAGTATTGAGGAGAGTCTTGAGGATAATATTGAGGATGAATCATTTTTATTTGATGTGTCTGATTTTCCAATTCATCCTCCTAAACCTTTGACTGCTATATCACCCTCCCTCCTTCCCATCGTTCCGACCCCGCTTGAAGACTGTGAGCTTGAAACCTTTTCCTTTGAATCTGACACAATTCTCACAGACGATAACACCTACGAGTGTTTCACCTTTTCGGACGATGTTGATGACTCACCGCCCGAGTTTGAGTCCTTTACATTTTCAGATGAGCCATCAGACTCGGTTGATTATACTAGTTTCGAACCATTAATGGAATCTTTCAAGTTCGAAACAGTTTACTACGGTGAGAAAGATACTATCCCTAATTCACTCCCTTTCGTCTTTCCCATTGTTCCGACCGAACAAGTGAACGTTACGCTTTCATCTACTATACCAAGTTCGGCGTACCCATGTTTTCTTGCGAATCTTGAGGGATTTGACCCCATTGCACGACGAGTTGATAGGTTAGCGCAATCGCTTTTAACATATCGGTCATCACATATTGCGCTAATTTATTCACTCAAATTACACCCTCAAGATCGTACTCCACTTCCTCCTTCTTTTCGCCATTCTTCTCCCCCACCGAGACCATATTCTACCATTCTTCTTTCCACACGGTCTCGCGTGCTTTTCATCTCTTTCATCTCCACCCCATTCTTGCACCGACTATACCCTTACCATGATAAGATTTTTGAATGGTTGGTGCTAACCTTTGGCTTGTGTAAGGCCAAGCTTAAGTTTGGGGGGGACCTTTGTATATATGTACATATATTTTTTGTTTTCTTTTATAAAAAAATTAAAAAAAAAATTTCAAAACAAATAAAAAAATAAAAAAAAATTATAAATAAATAATCAGGGGAGTGCCGACATTTTGACCCTCTTGGTTTAGTATGACAGTGAGGACACTGTCAAGTTCAAGTTTGGGGGTATGCTCGGTACGTCTTCTTCCTTCGCATTCATTTGTACATATTTTTGCGTTTGCATATTTATTTGAAAACCCATAAAAATTTGAAAAATTTCAAAAATTATAAAAATATTGTATTCAATTTTGGCCATATTTGATTTGAGTTTGACAGATAGGTTAACTGGCTAGGAACAACTAGATTTTAGACTTAGTAAATTAAAAACCCTAAAAATAACCTTTCTTAAAGTTTAACGGTAGAAAGTATATGCCTTGTAGTTTATTTAGAAATAGGCAAATTTTGGGTTGACTTCTTGGGCTAAGTCGAAACAAGGGAAAAGTATTGATGTTCTTATTAGAGTATAAGTTTGAAAAATAATTCCTAGCTTAAGTCTAGATTCTGAAAACGTATACCCTACAACTTGCACAATCACGCACCTTGAAACTTGGAATAGTAGAAGAGACCTTGAAATGCTCCTGTCTAAAGTCCTTAGTACAATGGAAAAAAAAGTGAATAAAGGAAAAAAAAATGGACACTGGTTTTTGTGATTACTTAAGGCTGTAAAAATAGAAAAATATTTAGCGAGGGTGCTTCATCACCTAGTGCCTTAGACCAACTGATTTGGGAGTCACTGCTAAAAGCCTTGGGTGTTGCAAAACTAGGAAGTACGCTTTAAAGTGCTAACGCATCTTGTAATCGGTTGTTGGTACCTCAAGAAGTATTTACAGTCGCATGAAGGATGTGTAAGCAAATTTCATTTAAAAATTCACTAATCAATATGTGCTTTGGACAATGGACGAGAGTACGATTGCTTGATTTGAATTTCCAAGTGTAGGGGTGATCTATACACACACGTGGGGGTACGTGATTGGAGTTTAGATGAAAGAAAGGAATGAAGAATAGAACTTGTATCTTTAGTAGAGTTGATAGAAATTCCTAAGTGGAGATGGAAACCTAGAAGGAAAACTTAAGAGATGCCGAAGGCTAAGTAAGTCTATAAAACATATATAATCTTAAGTTAAATGATGAGGAAGTGTGAAGAATATGGGTGGATAATTTGCGAGTCAAAAGATAATAGAATTCCTTGTTAGAAAACCTAATTGGAGAACAAAAGTCAATGGGCCGAGTTGATAGGATTTTGTGGGTGTAATCCGCTGAAAACCCTCAGGAGACAACACTCCTCCTACTAGGGACACCTAGAGGTTTAACGGCTTGTTGCACGAGCTCAGTGCAATCGCGTTTCCCTGCGAAAGTGTGGTTAGGATTTTAGTGAATAAAAATAAGTTTGCTCGAGGACGAGCAAAAGATAAGTTTGGGGGTATTTGTTCACACCATAATATTGTATTATTATATTCCCCAGTCTTATTCTTTTTATAAATAAACGGGTGCTTTTGACGCATGTCTGCTACATATTACAGGTTACAGGTTCTTGGACAGGAAGCAGTGAAAACGATGAAAAGACGATGCAAAAGTGGATTTTGACCGACAAACAGAGAATCTTGATCAAGCTTACATAAAGAACAATTCACAAAGCAAGATTCAAGACATCGACTCAAAGCGAACGGTTAAAAATCCATTGCAAATTGTTCACTGAAGATCTGGAACCAACCTAGAAGCCCAAATGGAAAAAGATATATAGATACAGGAAGCCCAAAATGACCAGAAGCTGCAGCCCAAAATTCAAAGCCCAATCTTCTTAGTTGACCGCGGAACCGCGGCCAAACAGGGCCTTGGGCCGCGGTTCCGCGGTGGAGTGGAGCAGTTAGAGAATAAAATTTTTACCATAATTCTTTATGTCTTTGACCGGTCTTCCTAAGGGCTATTTTTGTAATTGTAGACATGCGAATCAGATGTAACCCTAGGGTTTCCTATTCTTTATAAATAGGAACTCTAATCATTGTAACTCTTCATGCCTCCCTTTAATGAATAAAATTTAGAAATCTTTTGGAGAGCATCGGTGCCTCTCTTCAATTCAGAAATCCAGATCTGACAACCCTGCTTTGATGTTTGGAGAGAGCCATCTGTAAGTAATTTATTTTCTTGCCTTAGTGTAGATTTAAATTCCTTGCCCTGGGTAAATTTATTTTCTTGCCCTAGTTATAACTTTTAATTAATTGCCCTAGGATAATTTAGATTTTTTAGATTTAATAATCTGTCCGAACACCTTTCGGAATTAACTCGTAAGAACGAATCGGAAATTCACAACATCCCTGTGGACCGACCCGTACTCACCGGCTAGCTGCAAAGCGACGCCGTTCTTGATTGCGGTTACAAATATTTTTGATCTATCTTCTAGAAAGCGCAAGCACGCTAAATAAATCATTTCAATCACCTGCACTGCCCTTTTTGCGACATAGATGGTCGACGCTCTGATCCGGAGCGATTTGGGTTCCCAATTTGCGGGAGCCTGCACTGCCCTTTTTGCGACATAGACGGTCGACGCTCTGATCCGGAGCGATTTGGGTTCCCAATTTGCGGGAGCCTTCACTGCCCTTTTTGCGACATAGACGGTCGACGCTCTGATCCAGAGCGATTTGGTAGACGTGCCCCGGCACGGAGTGTCGCTGGTCGACGTTTCCCTGAGGCGGAGTGTCGCTGTTTGACGCAAAGGTCGATGTTGGAATTGGTTGGTTTGATTTGTTTGACTTGAGTTGACATCAGCATCGCTATACTGGAATATGGTACCAGGAGCGAATCATTGTCTGCCATCAGAGGATTTGGGAATTGGTTTTTTTTTGTTTGGCATCTGTATTGCTGCACTGGAATAATGCCAGGAGCAACTCATCATGTGCCCCGAGAGGATTTGGATTTGGTTTGTTTGGCATCTACATTGCTGCACTGGAATAATGCCAGGAGCAAATCATCATGTGCCCCGAGAGGATTTTGATTTGGTTTGTTTGGCATCTGCATTGCTGCACTGGAATAATGTCAGGAGCAACTCATCATGTGCCCCGGGAGGATTTGGATTTGGTTTGTTTGGCATCTGCATTGCTGCACTGGAATAATGCCAGGAGCAACTCATCATGTGCCCCGAGAGGATTTAGGAATTGGTGGCTTAGGAGACAGGTTTAGATCCCTGTCACCTAAGGTTTTTCAATTTTATGGGCCGTGAGGGTCCCACAAAAGCATTTTCTCCCTGCGAGTCGTAAGGATCGCGCAGGTGTATTTTCTCCTTAAGAGTCGTGGGGACTCCTAAGTGTGTTGCTCCTTTGTGAGTCGTAGGGATCTCACGCGGGAATTTTCTCCTCACAAAGTCGAGAGGACTTTCCGAGTGCATTTCTTTTTTTTTTTTACGAGTTTGCGCCCTTTCGGGTTTTCACAAACTCGCCGGCAGTCCTGCTGTTTTTACTCACGGAGTCCTTTCTGGTTTTCATCTGTGCCCATTTTGCTTGTGGACATACCGTTTATTTCTTCTTCTTCTTTTTTTCTTTTTCTTTTTTTTTCCTTTTTCTTTTTTCTTTTTTTTTGGAGAGATGGGGATTGTTTTACGCCCGTGGATTGTATACGGTTTTGCAGGATGTATGATCCAGACCGTAGGGCCAGAAACATTTCAGGACTTTGTTGGCGTCTGCATCGCTACACCGGAATATGGTACCAGGAGCGACTCATCATTCGCCGTTGGGGTATGGGATTTGGAATTTGGTTGGCGTCTGCATCGCTGCACTGGAATATGGTACCAGGAGCGACTCATCATTCGCCGTTGGGGATTGGGATTTGGAATTTGGTTGGCGTCTGCATCGCTGCACTGGAATATGGTACCAGGAGCGACTCATCATTCGCCACTTGGGGATTGAGATTTGGAACTTGGTTGGCGTCTGCATCGCTGCACTGGAATATGGTACCAGGAGCGACTCATCATTCGCCACTTGGGGATTGGGGAGCGATGGCTTAGGAGACAGGTTTGGATCCCTATCACCTAAGACTTTTCAATTTTATGGGCCGTGAGGGTCCCATAAAGGTATTTTCTCCCCGCGAGTCGTAAGGATCCCGCAGGTGTATTTTCTCCTTAAGAGTCGTGAGGACTCCTAAGTGTGTTTTTCCTTGGTGGGTCGTAAGGATCTCACGAAGGTCCGTTCTCCTCATGTATCGTGAGGGCACATGAGTGGGTCTTTCCAATGAAGCATAATTCTAAAGGCGGAGACCTGCCGCGTAACTGGTGGTTGCGGTGGGGGCATGGGTATGCTGAGAATTATTTGAGCCCGTGGATTGTATACGGTAGTCAATTTGGGGACTAAACGTAGGGCTGGAAGAATTTTGGGAAATTGGATTTTGGTTGGCGTCTGCATCGCTGCACTGGAATATGGTACCAGGAGCGACTCATCATTCGTCGTTGTTTTGTTTTTTTTTTTGTTTTGTTTCTTTTTTTTTTTTTTTTTTGTTTTTTTTGTTTTACCGCGATTGCTCAATCATTTCAGCTTTTCTTATCGCGAAGATCACGATTGCCCTACCATTTCGGCTTTTATTCGCGGTTGCCCCATCATTTCGGCTTTATTTCATCTTTATTTTACTCGCTGATTTTTATTGCGAGTTGCCCCATCATTTCGGCTTTTCTTTATTTTTCTTTTATTTACACATTTTTTATTTACATTTTTTTTTACATTCCCCAGTTTAACGACTTAGAGGTCGACTGTTCCAAGTTTAATGACGTGGTGGTCGATTGTTTCCCAGTTTAACGACGTGGTGGTCCTCTTTGCTTATCCCAGCTCCTTGAACCTTGATCATGGCGGAGCTGTGTTGATGACCTAGCTCTGTGGCTTGCCGATACATCCGAGGATTGTGAGGTTTTTCCAAGCTTATATTGGTCCTCTGCCCAATCTTTGAAAACGCAGCAGTCTTCAATGGTATGGCTCAGCACTCTATGGTATGGGCAGTATATGGGACTGCCAGTCATATTCATTTCATGTGGCCTCTTCGGGATAGGAAGTTGCAGGTCATTGTTCAGGGCTTCCTCGAATATATCGCGGACCTCATCCCTCCTAAAGGAGTACACCTTCTTCCTTCTCTCCATCAGAGTAGGTGCCTTCACTGACGCCGGTCCCTGAGGCCGATCAATCTTTGGTTCGCCCTGCACATGTCTGGGAGGGTTAGGTTCCCGAAAGGCTTCGGTCTCCATTTGCATGAAATCGGCGGTCGTAGCTTGACTGTTTTCTAACACGCCTTTAGACAGTTCTATCTCTCCAGTCTTGTATTGCCTTTCGACCCAATCTTTGAAGACGAAGCAATCCTCAATGGAATGACCTATCACCCTGTGATAGGGGCAATATTTTGGGTCGTCGGTCATATTCTCTTCTTGCGGTCTCTTTGATTCTGGCAGTTGTAGACCGTTTCTTAGGGCGTCCCTGAATATCTTGTGGACCTTTTCCCTCTTGAAGGAATAGACCTTTTCCAGCTTGTCTTTCAGAGGCGATTCCCCCCCGGTGTATGTATCGGAAGGACTGGAGGCTGATTGCGGCCGTTTTTCTCGAAGGCGCTCCGCTTTTAGGTTGGAAGGGATATCAATTGGCTGCCCCCGGGTATCAATCCCTGGCTCAAGAGCCAAAATTTGATTCTGCTGTAATTGCAATCGGGCGACTTGGGTCGCGAGATCCGCCACGACGTTTGCCAGCTCGTCGACTTTGGAATAGACCTCGGCCATCTTCTCATCCCTGTCCTGAAATTGCCTTTGAAGCCATTGGAATAATGCTTGTTCTGTAGTTCCGGCTATGACAACCGGGTAATCTTTATTGCCTGAGCTCAATTCCGTAGGAACCACAGGCTCCTCTGGCTTATCGGTCTGAGCGGGCTCTTCATCATTTAGATCGAGCCGATGCTGGGTAGCGTCAACCATATCATCACCATGGCTGTGAAGAATAGGAGGGTTCGTTTCTCCATGTCCGGCCATGTAGACAGTGTGGATAACACATTCAGCCATTCTTTCATCGCTGGCAGTTGGTTTCGCGGAGCGGTCCGGGCTTTGGAAATTCATAAATTTTAACATGGCCAGAGCCGTAGCCCTTTTGTTGGCTCTATATCTGAGCCGCTTCTGCCTCAGCTTCTCTTCCTTAAGCGCTTGGCAGGCTTCTGCTCTTCGGGAAGCCATTGTGAGTTGATTAGCGGGGAGCTTAGAGAAGACACCCGATCGAGCAGTTGTCAAGGGCACTGCCGGAGCTTGCTCGAGAGGCCTTGTTGCTTTGTCGGTGTTGATGGCCTTGCCCCCAGCTGGGGCTAAGGAAATTCGTTCAGATACCGACTTGCGTTTGGGTTGGGGCACCCTCGAGATCACCACATTTGGTCTCTTGCCTTTCGAGACCGGTTTGTCTGTTGCTGGAGCTTGAGGAGCTAGGGTGGCGCCAATTGGTATGAACATAATAGAGCAGAATGGTAGCAGCGGCTCCTCCTATTGTCGCCCAAGACTGGCCGGAAGGACCGTCCTAGAGTCTATCCTCATCGTGTAGGAGACGGGAGCTGAGTACATCGTCGAAGACATCGTCGGAAGGTGATTGCTTGAAGATCTGCAAGAAAAAGCATTATTTTTAGTATAAATACAGGTATGTATATTGATTGAATTTGCATGAACGCTTAACCCGAAATATGGGAGGAGAGATTGGTCCCACCGGGCGTGCCAGAATCTGTAGGGCGTTTTTCGTCACCCCATTGAGATGGGAATACGCGCGCGCTTGTCAGGCGTATACTACAGATTCCCCCTGCCTAGGGTAGGCCGGGGTTTATTGATTGCGGGGATCCGAATCTCCGGCAGCCGCGGACTAAGCTACCGTTAATTACCCCTCGCCTTTGGGGCGAGGGAACCTCCGATTAACGGGTTAAACTGGTCATGCGAACTCAATGTGCAGTGTACATGTGTTTTGTTTTGAAAGGGGGTTTTGGATATATCGGGAGCCATGCAGAGTTTTTACGGGGGTCCCGCTACCCGGATAGCGGGCTGGGGGTCAAGGGGGCTAGCAGCCCCCTTGCGGGGTGCGGGGCAGCGCCCCGTTAGAAATTTTTTTCTAACAGGGACAGTGTCGTGGAGTGTGTGTGCGTATAAATTTGTATGCATATATATAAATATATATATATATATATGTATGTATGTATACATGTATATATATATAAAAGAAAGAGGGGGAAAAGACATCCAAAGGATGCGTGGGGCAGCACCTTGGGCGCTGTGCGCCTAGGTGCTGTGCGCTCAGGCGCTAGAGTGCCACGTGTCGGCACGTGAGCGCTCTGTGCTTGAGCGCTGGGCGCTTGAGCGTAAGTGTGCCACGTGTCGGCACGTGGGCGCTCTGCGCTTGAGCGCTTGCGCTGGAGCGCAAGCGCGCCACGTGTCGGCACCGGGGCGACTTGCGCTCGAGCGTTTGCGCTGGAGCGCAAGCGCGCCACGTGTCGGCACCGGGGCGACTTGCGCTCGAACGCAACCACGCCACGTGTCGGCATGGGGGCGACTTGCGCTCGAGCGTTTGCGCTTGAGCGCAAGCGCGCCACGTGTCGGCACGCGGGCGCTCTGCGCTTGAGCGCCGGCGAGAAAAGGATGCTTTTAGCCTAAGGAACAGAAGCTAAGCTTCAGAAAGGAAATATTTATTATGTATATATGTATGGAGTTAAACTCCGAGGATGTTTTGAAGCTGATAAAGGGGGTTCTTCTTCTTCCTCCTGTTGTTTGGCCGGATCTTGAAGATCAAGAAGTAGGAGATCTTAAAAATCACTCATTTTTGAATTCTGATAGGAGATCTGAGTTCCCCTTTGTGGGTTTTGTGGTGGAAAACTACTTAGTTTTGGAAAAGAAAGAGTAAAACTCTTGATTTAATTCAAAAGAATTGAGAAGGTTTAGAACCTTGGAGAAGGAGCAGGAGGCACAAAGAACCCTAGTTTTTGGGGGAATGAAAAAAGTATTGCTTTTTTCATCATCATGTTGCCTTTTATAGGCTTACATATTTACATATAGCCCCTTGGGCTTCACAAAATGACATTTTGCCTATCCCATGGCTCATGTGCCATTTCTTTTTGCACATAAGCCATGGGCTTTACAAAAATTTGGATTTAATGCCCATTTTGTTTACATTCATGCATAAAAAATTACATAAAAATTATTTATGACATGATTTTGTTGTTGGCATGAGGGAGGCTGGCCGCGGGCTCGACATGGGCATGGGCCCGCTTGACCTGGGCTTGGGCCCACCTAGCTTGGGGGTTGACCTTGACTTTGACTCGGTCAACCGGGGTGTAAATTTTTACCCCAATAGACTTGACCGAACCATGGCTATAACTTGACATGACTACAAGCTTATATCCTGAACCTGACTACTTGAACAACTTGTATCCATGGTCTCGGCAAACCATATAACTCTAAACAATACATTACGGGGTTAACAGGGTAGATTGGTACGGAATGTATAGCGTGGCACGAGATGATCACTAAAAGACACCTATATGAACTCTCGTGTCGTTGTCCCGTGGGTTTTGACAGGGCCTTGTATTATATGTTACCATAGTCCACGGGGTAAGATGGACTTCTCTCGTATACAGAAATACCTTCTGTACCAAGTTACAAACAACTGCGTTAGAATAACAATCTTATAACTGTACATCTTATCAGTTCACTTCTTTTTACTTGCTATATTCCTTTCTTTCTATTGGGACTTACCGAGCGCTAGTTCGATGACGACATTCCTGTCTATTTCTTTCTTTGGAATGTTCATCAGGAGGACATGACTCTCTCAAGATAGAGCCTAGCCAGGAGGACGTGGACCAGCTCACTTCCCACAGGACTTCTAGCTTCTTATACTTACTTTTCTTTTGGTATGCCACTGTTTAGGCATTGCTTTATATCATTGTACTTTCCTTTTCAAAGCAGTTGTATTGTAAAGATGAATGTTAATAAAAGTTCATTTTATATCTCTTGTCAATTCTTGTACATTTTATACATATATTGCTTAGTTACGCTTAACGTATTTATTTCTTAGTAAATATGTTGCGGTCTTACCACGTCAACACTTCCGAACATTGGGAAGCAGGGCGTGACACCGACCCTGTAACACCCTAGCACTGTTATACTATATTTATTTGGGGTATTTTAAATCTTGTGGTAAAATTCTTGATTATTGTTGTTTTGGATTCCAAATGGTTCTATTAATAGTTGTGGTTATTATCCGACCCGACCCGCATGGTTGAACCCAATATGGTTCAAGATTACATCAAATATTTGCTAGTACAAGGATTCATGCAAATCTAGATTCTATACACATATATAATATATTTTAGTATTAGCATATCTTTTATAATATAAAATAAAAATCAAATAACATATTTTGATATCTAGCCTTGCATGTCATCACACCCCATATCATGTGGTTGCACCCATATATCTTGCTCATACTTTAATTATTAAAACAGACTAGTAATCTATCGCTACGTATATTTACGTAGATCCGTACTTAGGGGTATACATTTTTAATGACTGGATATCGCATTATGGTTTAAATTTTTACGTATATACTCCATATTGAAAAACTAGTTTTTTGAATGGTTACCAGCAATATTCGGAGCAATCTGGTATTATCTGTAAAACCCTAATATATATATATATATATTATAACTAATAACATATAATACTGATATATATATATATAATATAATTGTTTCCCCAATATTTAAACCTAATAAAAGAGTTAAACTCTGTTGAATTTTAATGAGGCAGCGCCTCACTTGCTCTCCACGAGGGCGCTAGCGTCAGAGCCAATCTTATAGGATTAAATTCTATGGTGACGCCGCATGTGCTCCTCATGTGAGCGCCAATGTGCAAAGCACTGGAGGTCTTATTATATAAGAGTTAGACTCTTATATGGCGCCGCACGTGCTCCTCATGCGGGCGCCAATGTGCAAAACATAAGAGAATTTATTACATAATAGTTAGACTCTTATATGGCGTGTGCTTCTCACGTGGGCGCCGATGTGCAAAGAACATAAGTACCTATTATAAGAATTAAATTCTTAAGTGGCTCCCACGTGCAAAACACATGAGCGCCGGCGCCCAAGTCAAGATCAACAGAATTTGGGATATTCTCTATTAAACAGAGCTATTGGATCAAAAATCCAATAGAGACGATAAATCATCAAAATATAGAATTAAATTTATTAGGTCGAAGACAAGCAACCATCGAATTTCACCCTTTTTATCCTGCGTGTCATTCGCAGGAGATGGGATAAGTGGACTTTGAGCGTGAAAGGAAGACTCTAAAAAAGAGAGCAAAAGGGAGTATAGGCTCAACCGTTAGAAAGAGTGGTGAAAACGCTTGCTCGAACGGAGGCAGGCACTAGATCTTTCTTTCTCTAACTCTAATTCCATAGATCAATTGTTTGCTGCTGGGTATACCATTGATTGGCGGTGAGGACTTTGTTGACAAGAAAATATCTCCCAAATCTTTCTGAATAAGAAAGATACTCTTAGTTGGATCAAAGATCCAATTATAGAATAAAATTCTATTTTGGGAATATATTCTCTCAATATTTCTAAACAAAAAAAATTGCTCTCTATAAAACAGAAACCCTTGGATTAAAAAATCCAATGGTGATTAAAAATCACCATTTTATAGAATAAAATTCTATATATGGGAAAGTATTCCTCCAATCTGGCTAAAAACAAGAAAAACATATTCTGCAAAACAGAAATTCTTGGATAAAAAATCTAATGGTGGATAAAAGTCCCTAAACAAATTTTGAGACCAATTAAATCAATTGGAATCTCTCAATGAGAGATTTTCTCAAAATAGATTAACAATCTGCCTCCACTATATAAAGGACCCGAGATTTCAAGTCTCACACACAGACACACAGACACAGACGGAGGCACACTCTAAGATAGAAGGAACCATGTTCTCCGCCGAAAAACGCGACCGGGACGTTGGGACATCCGGCCTGAATTTCGAGGTCAGATGCTATTTTGTGCTATCCGTCCACCACTCCGAAGATGCCAAGTTGATTTATGACACCATATATCGAAGGTTTAAACGGATGCGGCCGATGTACCAGACTTCGTCAGATTCCCCCTCGTTGAGGGGTTTTTGATTGTGGGGACGCTCTTCCCTGCAGGCGCAAGCCCCTGCAGTTAATTACGCTATCGCATCGCGGTAACCACTTTCTTCTTCTCCAGATGGTCACTTCGTGTCGTATGTGTTTGTTTTGTTTTTGGTTTCCCGTGGATTGTATACGGAGACTAATTTATGTTGTCGCTCGTAGGGCGTGGATTAGACCAAATCCGTATTTTCTTAGATTTGGGCTTGGGTTGGGTTTAAGGATTCGTTGATCTCATTTAAGATTAAGATCAAATTAAACATTTGTTAAGGGTACGTTAGTCTAATTTTGGACTAAGATCTACTTAACGGGATCATTTAGATCCAACTAAAGAGAATTTGGGCTCTATTGTTTTAGTTTAGGGACTTTGCGGTCCAGTTTAAAGACATCATAGTCTTTAAAGTTTAAAGACATCATAGTCTATGAGTTTAAGGACCTCACAGTCTATAAAGTTTAAGGACATCATAGTCCATGAGTTTAACGACCCCACAGTCCATAGTTTAAAGATGTCATAGTTTATAAAGTTTAAGGACATCATAGTCCATAAGTTTAAGGACCCCACAGTCCGTGGAATGTCTGGTTGTCGGGACTCGTCACCTCTCTGAAGACATTGAAGGATTACAACGACAAATATCAGAGGAGTGAAGAGATGTACCCTCGAACCAATATTGGTTGGGATCTGTAGTCCAATTTGGAACTAAGATCAAAGATTTATGAGCATATGGGCTCAATTAATCTGAGGTTGGGTTCTGTGGCCCATTTGGGCTCGGCCCATTCAGTTAAAATGTTAAACATTTAGCAATGCTGAGCATTGGTTTGAGTTCTGACAATTTTTTTTGTCTTTTATAGAATGCTGAGCATTCATTATGGCTCTGGACTTTATTTATATAACAATTTATATTCTCTTAGCGCACATGTGAGGAACACGTGGCGCGCTTGGCACTAAGCGCCAGTCAATGAGCGCAGAGCGCTTCTTGTGATGTAACGCACATGTGAGGAGCACGTGGCGCGCTTGGCGCTGAGCGCCAGTCCAAAGAGCGCAAAGCGCTTCTGTTTAAGTAGCGCATACGTGAGGAGCACGTGGCACGCTTGGCGGTGAGCGCCAGTTCAAAGAGCGCAGTGGCGCACACGTGGGGAGCACGTGGCACCCTTAGCGTTGAGCTCCGGTTCAAAGAGCGCGGTAGTGCACACGTGAGGAGCACGTGGCGCGCTTGGCGTTGAGCGCCAGTCAATGAGCGCAGAGAGCTTCTGTTCAAGTTTGGAGCGTTAAGGCTCTGCCGCGCTGTGCGCTAGATTTGGAGCGCTGAGGCGCTCTTCTTTAATTAGAGCGCTAAAACTCTTTTTAGGCAGTTTTGCGTCCTGAGAATTAAATTCTCTCTATAAGAGACTTTATCTCATGGACCTAAGAACAAAGTTCTTATTTTTTTTTATAGGAGATGTTTCAATCTCTTATGTTTTCAGTGAAAGGCTCTGCATTTATGGATCTATAATCCTAAGAGAATTGAATTATTCTCCCCCCTTTATAATGAGATATTATGATCTCTGAAAGACAATTTATCTTATAGATCTATGATCTGAAGAAGATTAAGTTCTTCCCCTTATTTTTATGATGAGATACTTTGATCTCTTTTTCTGAAAGACCTTGGTCTTGTAGATCTATGATCTTAGAAAAGAAGTAAATTCTTCTTTTTATATGAGATGATTTCATCTCTTTGTTCTTTTTTAGCTTAAAGAAAATCTTCTTCTTCTGAGAGCTTGCTCTTTGTCTTTGAAAATTTCTCAAAGTTTATGGGTGGTTCCTCTATTTTTCTCTGTATATGAGACTTGAAGTCTCGGGTCCTTTATATAGGATAGGCTGATTTGTTCAATCTGTTAAGGAGATATTTTCTCTAATTGATTTGAGGATTTTTCCCCTGTTGGATCTTTGATTCAAGGGCTTCTGATTTACAGAAGGAAATCTTCTTATTTTAACAAGAATGGGAAATCTTTTCCCATACAGAATTTATTCTGTATTTTGGTGATTATTTAATCACCCTTAGATCATTGATCCAATGGTGCTCTGGTTTTCAGAGCACAATCTTTCCTGTTTGGAAAGATTCTTAGGAATATTTCCTCAACAAAATTTTATTCTGGTCAATTGATGATTTTTAATCATGTTCGTTGGATCTTTGATCCAAGGGCCGAAAACACTTTGTTCTATTGCTAGCGCTCACGTGCTTTGCACGTGGTGTGCTGCTTAGAGTACATCGCTCTTAGCGCTAGCGCTCACGTGCTTTGAACGTGGTGCGCTGCTCAGAATACAGCGCTCTTAGTGCTAACGTTCATGTGCTTTGCACGTGAGTGCTGCCTCAGAGTCTTTGACTCTCAGCGCTGGCGCTGCTTCATTTCAAATTTTGAAATTTTGAACAGAGCTTTGCTCTGATTGGGGGAAACAAATGCCCCCTACCATTGCGCTCATGTAGCCCACACGTGAGTGCAGCGATGGCAGCATCTGCGCCCTTAGATCAACTTAGAACTTTAAACGGCATCTCGGTGCCTATAAATAGGACCCTTGGCCCTTGAGATGACCTCTGTTCATCTTCTTTCTTGTTTTTTGAGAATTAATTCTCTTTTAGAATATAGCTCTCTGTTTTAATAACTCTCAAGAGTCAAAACTGTGTCCAATTTTTTGGTAAGATTTGAACTTATAAATAGAGCTTTGCTCTTCTTAGATCATAAATCTAAAGATATTAGGGTTTTACCCATTAACTGAGCCATGCTCATATTTAGATCATAGATCTTAAAATATTTTTAGGGTTTTACCCCTTAATATAGCTATGCTCATCTTTAGATCATAGATCTTAAAAGTATAATCTTTTTTAGGGCGATTTTAACCCATGAACTGGAGTACTGTTCATCTTCCATGAAGAACTCTTAGAGTTTGTTCATAGATCTTGAAGATCTCAGAATTTTTAATTCATTAAAAGCTTTGCTTTTAGGGTTTCTTGATGGATTGTTTCATCTTCCTTACAGAGCATTGCTCTTTAGAAATCTCGGGGGGGGGGGGGGGGGGAGGGGTTTATTCCCCTCGTGATTAATTATGACAGATGTCTGTCTGTTGCAGAGCACTGCTCTCAATAGGAGATTTACTCCTTGGCCCGAGGGGGCCTCATTAAATAAGAATCCTTTGAGTATTTCCTCATTTAATGACAGTCTCATCAAATGATGAGATTGTTTTATTAATAGTGAGAATCATCTAGATTGTGTAGGTCCCCTTTGGCCCACTTTTACTGCATTGCAGTGTGGTACGGATTAAAAGTACCAAGTACCGAACTTGACTTGTAGCATTGACAGCTAACTTTGTTCTCTTTAGCGCAGGTACCATGTATTTCGATACTTCGTTTCCCTTTATCCGTTCATAAAGTGGGTTCCCTACAGCGCCAGTAGACCGAGAAGTTTTCGCACTGATCAAGGATCACGACCGGGAGTGGAAGAATCTCCATTTATGGGGAACATGGTACAACCAGATCATCATGGGTCAGCGCAGCTTCTCTTGTGCAACACCTTCAGAGCCCATTTCGGCGATTCATTATGCTGACGTACCCCCGGTGAACTATGCCGTGGAGGTGGTTAATTGGACTTCAGAGGGTTGCCTTCAGCCTTCTATGGCTGCAATACCTATACAACCGTCGATAGCTTTGTACATTCTAGGACGGCGTATATGCCAGGGTGAGTCGCGCCCTTGGGGACAGCCATACAACACAGGCTTGACTCCCCGTCATTCAGCTGGATATCTGCAGTGGGCCCGATACAACTTATCGGCAAAGAAGTCAGAGCTGCTGAGGCTCGGGTTGTACCCCCGATCTATGCTTCTCTGTTCCAGTATTCCACACCTCCAGCATGCAAAGCCTTTTTGGAACAATGGAATGTTCCAACTCACACCTTCCTTATGCTAAATCGGCAAGTTTCCATCTCTTTGGAGGATTTTGTGGATATCTCCGGCTTTCCTGTCATAGGGGAGCATTATGAGGATATCTTGCCCCCTGACGAGTATGTTTTTGCTACCCGACTGGTGATGACGGGTCTAACCCCAGAGTAAGCCATTCAACACCAATTCCCTAGCTTGATTAGGGTGCTAAACATCTATGAGGGCCTATTTCTTGAATCTGGAAGCCATGGGGTTAGCTTTGCGGACTTCATCGCCCGTTTTCTCCGCCCAGAAGCTTTATCGCAACAAGGTGAAAGGTTTTCCAAACTTGATGATCCTTTTGGTTTTGGCTTGGATAGCCGGCCGATGACGGAAGCCGATCAAAAGAGTTTCTTCCTTCCCAACGTCGCGGTCATCCCCTTTTCAGAAATCGCCGCTCAGGACATCGATGAAGAAGCGTTCTTTCTAAGGTTCCTCGGTTTGTGGTTAAGCTGGTTCGCGCTTCCCATACACCCTCGCTGCATGAGGCGGCCGTCTATGTTCTACCCAGCTCATCGGATGGTTGAAGGGAGAAAAGTTGCTGTTGGGATTGCCGAGCTGGCTCATTTGTATCACGGCCTTAGCTTGGCGGCCGACACTACTCAACCGGGGGTGCAGCCCGTGAACTTCCCGATACATATTTTACTTCATGGCTCGAGATGCATGTGCTCAGTGCTTTTGGAATGAACAAGCGGCCCCATTTCTATGAAACTTGCAATTTTCCATGGATCATGCGTCTGGTCGATGCTTCCACTGTGGAGCCAAGTCAGCAAGAGGCTCGGGGTGTGATTCTTCACCCGATTACAATTGGTGACAGCATGACCTTTATTGATAAGGTTATGAATATCAGTAAGGAATCCACCAAGACGGTGCAGCCGTTGTGGGACACCTTTAAGGACGGAGCTTCTACCTTGAAAGCTCGGGAGATTCTCCATTTATATTCGATCAGGCCGGGCTACATGGTGTTCAGGCAGAACGACTCGGCTTTATTCATGAGATATAACCCCCACCGTTTCGCCCAGCAATCAAGTTATAATCAGGGTGTCTCGCTCAAAGCCTTTCTAGTTGAGCCAGCTGCCACAGAAGAAGGAATTCGAAATGCATTGCATCATTTTATGTGGTTAAACACCGGCTCTAGTTTCTTTATCAGTGAGCCGAGTTGCGTCCCACGAATCTTGAACGTCTATGTGGAGTGGTATCAACATTCGATGGGCGCCGTTATTAGAGAGGAAAAGAAGTTGTTGCTTGATCATAAGGGTGCAGCCCTTGCTGGTAATGCAGCTATTCCTTTGAAGCAACGAACCGTCGTTCGTCCTCCTTTGAGAGAGCTTGCTGCGGTTGTGGTACCATGTGTGATGCCTGAGCTGCCGCTACCCCATGATCCCGTCGAAGTGGTAGCTGCGGCGTCTCCTGAGTATGGCATGGGTTCGGATATCGGGACTAGTCGTTCAAAGGTGCCCACCAAGCGTAAGCTTGTGCTAGCGGCTACCGGCATGCGCTCGCAGAAGAGAAAGAAGTCAATACTCTCTGCAGACGTTGTATTCGGCCAGGAGCCTCATGCTCCTTACAGCGAGGGCATAAGTGAATACGGGACTAACGAGGGTTTATTTGTGGCGCTGGATGATACCGATCTAGAGGCTGCCATTGCAGCTTCCGAGCAGCTGGCTCGTGATAAAGCAGCACTAATCACTATCGCGCAGTCAGGTAGACTTCGGTCATATTTTCTTTCGCGGATACTTTAATTATTATTCTTTTAACTAAATCTTTTCTTCTTCAATAGGTATCTCCGCCGAAGAGGCCCTCGCAGCTTCCCTCAAGACTTTTGAAGAGGAAGAGAGGCTTCGCGCTTCGTTCGGCCTTGGTATATTTCGGCTTACTGTGTTTTCATTCCCCCTTTTTTATGGGTAATCTAACCCTTCTTTTTCATCTTATTGCAGGGACTACCTCGACTCCAGTCATCCCAAGTGCGGTGCCGATTGCGCAGGGTGGTGCAGAGATGGTTCCAAGGCCGGGTACCGAAGTCCCAGCTTCCCCAGTATTTCCAAAAGAGGCTTCACTTAAGCAACCGATGACGGGCGCCATAACGGCTCCAGAGGTAGCTCCTGGCTCGGACAATGATGTCTCCTTGGCGGAGATCTTAAGAAGATCAGTTCTCACGGCCTAGGCAGAAAGGAAGCTCAGGAGGCGTGCAGCAAAAGAACGTAACGCCGCCTTGGCTGTAGGTGCAGGCTCGAGCGCTGCTTCCCCTATCCCTGCTTCTTCAGAGGGTGCTCCGGCCGCCCTGTTTACCGCTCCTAGACAGGCGGTATGCGCGGCTCGGGAAGCAATTGAAAAGCCGTCCCAAGGTAACGTAACACTGGGTCCTTTTGTTAGAGTTTGATCTTCAGATTCTCATATATCCTACCCTGCAGGGCCAAGTCCTGGTGAAGAGGTGGCAGGTGAGATGACGGCAACCACCGAGCCCGAAGTGGCTACTCTTTCTCAGTAGTCCGGGACTGCTCCAATTGCCGCTCTTTCCACCTGTGGTTCGCTGCCATCGCCTGGCATTACGAGTGTTACGACGGCTCTCGTGGAATCAGGGGACGAAGCCACGGGCAGCAAAACCATCCTCCCGAATGAGATCGAAGAAGTCGTGATGCTTGGTGATGCTTCCGTCACAGTTCTTGCTGATGATCTGTCTAGTAGGTCTCGGGTCGCTGCATTCTTTTCGTTTTGCAATCCCTTCTGATGACATTTTGTTCATTTCGAATGTAGGTGTGGTGAGCGCCGAGGTTGTGCCACCTGAAGAAGCACCACCAGCTGCCGCTCTGACGGTCACTGCCCCTTCGTCTCCTCTTATATCCTCTCAAATGCTGGAAGGTATGGGTTTGCGATTAATTTAAATCGGGGACAGCATCTTTCGTGTACTGACCATGTATCATCGTAATCTTGCAGGAGTTCTCTTTGATCATCTATATCAAGTTCTAAATCCGCATTTATCCTTCCAGTCGGAAGTTACTCTGCCTGCTGGTGCTGGTGAGTATAGTTTTTAAACCGACGTCCTTTCCTTTTTTAGACGGGCGACCCGGCCGTTGTTAATTTTGAATTGATTGCAGCATTACAAATTGAAGGAGGGGGCGAGGGGATCGTCGCGTCACCAGTACTCCCAACTCTGCCCTCTGTTGCAGCCGGTATAGTAGACTCTATTATTCATGTATTTTCTTTATTTCTTGAGCCGACATCTGACCGTGATTTGTTTTGCAGTGGTCGCACCGACTCCAGCTCCGTTCGAGTCTCACATCATAATGCCGGCAGGGCCCTTTTCTAGACGCCCATCTTCAAAAGGCGCTGTGACCAGCCTGCGTATGTTGAGCGAATATATCGAAGAGCTTGAAGCGGAGGCCCCTACATTCGCTGCAGATTTTACTGCCGAGGTTAGTCCAATGTTGGCGATGCTTGTGAAATTCTATAACGAAGGCATCGTTGAGTCTTGGGTTAACCACTGCAGGAAGATTGAGGCCTGCCTGCATGAGCTTGAGCTTAGGCGTCCTGCTCCTGAGATTCTGGTTATGAACTCCCAGCGGGCTGCGTGGGTTGAGCAAAGTTCCCTTTTCCTTTTCCATTTTGAACAAGAAGCGACCTTGAGGCGGAAGGAATGTGAGGAGGCTTCTGGTGAATCTGCCCGGCTGCGCGCCCAAGTTGAAGCGAATGCCGCGCAACTGAGAGCCTTCTTTGACAATTTGCTGCGATGTATTTCGGACGGGCTGGCATTGAGGCGGAAGCTCGACTTCATTGAGCGGGTTACGCAGAGTTGCGAAGCTGCCCAATGGGAAATCGATGAGAAGGTTTCATCGTACTTGCAGCAACGGGCTCGAACTGAAGTGGAGCTGGCCGCGGCGGCCGATCATGAGAAGGAGTTGAGAGGAGTGCATGAGCAGCTAGCTGATTTATTGAAGACGCCTTCTTCTCAGTAGCTGTTTTTGTATAGATTGAACACTTGTAACCTTTGAATAACATGTATCCATTTTTTTTATTCTTTTATATGATTCGTCTTGTACTCAATTGAATTCATGAATAAAAGATACACATTTTTTTATCTCCCACTGTTTCTTTCTTCTCTTTGCTGTGTTGTTGGTATGTTACTCTGGCAAGTGTGGCATGTAGATAGTAAAGAACATGTCATCTTAGCCTCCTTGTAGGGTAGCAATGGCTTAGGAAGCAGGTTCAAGTCTACTGCCTAAGACTTTTCAACTTTATGAGCCGTGAGGATCTTATAAAGGCTTTCGTCCCTACGAGTCGAGAGGATCTCGTAGCTGTATTTTCTCCTTAAGAATCGTGAGGATTCCTAAGTGTATTTTCTCTTGAGAGTCGTAAGGATCTCACAAGAGAATTTTCATCCTTACAAGTTGAGAGGACTCCTAAGTGGTTGTTCCCTTCATTGTCGATATTCGACTTGGGAGAGTATGGCATATGGATAGTCCATCTTGACTTCCTTACAGGACAGTGATGGCTTAGGAGACAGGGTTAAGATCTGTCACCTAAGACTTTTCAACTTTATGAGCCGTGAGGGTCTCATAAAGAATTTTCTCCCTACGAGTCGAGAGGATCTCGTAACCGTATTTTCTCCTTAGGGATCGTGAGGATTCTTAAGTGTATTTTCTCTTGAGAGTCGTAAGGATCTTACAAGAGAATTTTCTTCCTTACAAGTCGAGAGGACTCGTAAGTTGTTGATGAGTTGACCTGCTCCCGAATCAAAGTATTGCTTTGACGAAGAGGTCGAAGGTTGACTTTGGCCGTTTTCCACGGGGTCTGGATTGACTTTAGCCGTGTTCCACTGGATTAGGGGTTGACTTTAGCCATATGGGGTCAGGATTGACTTTAGCCATACGGTGCAGGATTGACTTTAGCCATATGGGGTCGGGATTGACTTTAGCCATACGGGGTCGGGGATTGACTTTAGCCATATGGGGTCAGGATTGACTTTGGCCATACGGGGTCAGGGGTTGACTTTAGCCATATGGGGTCAGGATTGACTTTGGCCATACGGGGTCAGGGGTTGACTTTAACCATATGGGGTCAGGATTGACTTTGGCCATACGGGGTCAGGGGTTGACTTTAGCCATATGGGTCAGGATTGACTTTAGTCATACGGGGTCAGGATTGACTTTAGCCATACGGGGTCAGGGGTTGACTTTAGCCATATGGGGGTAAGGATTGACTTTAGCCATACGGGGTCAGCAGTTGACTCTCGGTTGTCTGTGCACCGCCGAGTCATGGAACTGGGAACTTTGCCGCAGCTCCGCTTTGCTGACGTTGCGTCTGCTGTAATGAGATGGATGTCGAGGTGGTCTCGAGGTTGTCTGTGAACCATCGATATTTGGAACTAGGGACTTTGTCGTGGCTCTAAGATTGATTGTCGCGTTCGGGTCCTGCTAGAATGAGGAGGAACGCTGTTGTGGGTCTCCAGGCTGTAGATGTGGCCGTCGAGACTTGGAACTAGGGACTCTGTCGTGGCTCCGTGATTGATTGTCGCGTCCGAACCCTGCCAGAATGAGGAAGAACGCTGTTGTGGGTCTCCAGGCTACAGATGTGGCCGTCGAGACTTAGAACTAGGGACTCTTCCATGGCTCCGAGATTGATTGTCGCTTCCGAATCCTGCTGGAATGAGGAGGAACGCTGTTGTTGTTCTCTCGAGATGCAGATGTTGCCATCAAGACTTGGCTCTCTTTCTGATGGCGCTTGGTGGGATGGTATGGTTCCCTCTTTTTTTGTGCCTCTGGATTGTATACAGGGATCGATGTGATCTCACGTGTAGGGCAAAAGTTTCATTTCATATGTATATTTTTTTTCTTTCCGCGATGCTCTATCATTTCAGCTTTTGTATCGCGAAAGTCGTGATTGCCCAATCATTTCAGCTATTTTTCACGGTGCCCAATCATTTCGGCTATTTTCTTTTTACTCGCTGTTTTTTATTGCTTGTTGCCCAATCATTTCGGTTGTTTTTGTATGCATATATTTTTACTTGCTGATTTTGTTGCAAGTTGCCCCATCATTTCGGCTATTTCATATGCATTTTTGGCTTGCTGACTTTTTGCTATGAGTTTGGGATTTGATACCGATTTAGGCATCAACATCGCTACAACTGGGATATTGCCAGGAGCGAATAATCATTTGCCTCTGTCGATGTCGAACAAAGGTGGCTTAGCAAACAGGGTTAGGATCCTGTTGACTAAGGCTTTTTTATTTTACGAGCCGTAAGGGTCTCATAAAGGTATTTCTCCCTACGAGTCTTGAGGATCTCGTAAGTGCATTTTCTCCTTAGGAATCGTGAGGATTCCTAAGTGTGTGGTCTCTTATAAGTCGTAAGAATCTTACAAAAGTGTTTTCTCCTTATAAGTCGAGAGGACTTACAAGTGTCGTTCGCCATATGAAGACATCTCTCGTCAGTGGTGGGACTCTGTTGGGGAAACGTTTATGTGTGCCCGTAGATTGTATACAAAGGTCAATATTGAACAACTTGTAGGGCGATCTGGGGATTGTGATGGCTTAAGAACAGTTTCAGATCCCTGTAGCTTAAGGCTTTTGAATCCTATGAGCCGTGGGGGTCTCATAAGAGGGTTCTCCTTACGAGTTGTGAGGATCTCGTAAGTGTAATTTCTCCTTAGGAATCGTGGGGATCCCTAAGCGTGTCGCTCCTTTGTGAGTCGTAAGGATCTCACGTAGGTGTTTTCTCCTTACAGGGGCGAGAGGACCTTGCAAGTGTCTTTTAACGAGATTGCGCCCTTTCGGGTTTTCACAAACTTGCCGGTAGCCCTGCTGTTTTTACTCACTGAGCCCTTTCTGGTTTTCATCCGTGCCCATTTCGCTTATGGACGTACCGTTTTTTTTTGTGTCAGCCTTGGGATGATGCGGTTTGTACTAGTTTATAGACGTCTCGGTTAGGCGTTAGTTTAGGGACGTTTCGGTCCGCTGTTAGTTTTAGGACATCTCGGTCTGTTGTTAGTTTAAGGAGATTACGGTCCATTGTTAGTTTAAAGACGTTTCGGTCCGTTGTCAGTTTAAGGACATTACGGTCCATTATTAGTTTAAGGACATTTCGGTCCGTTGTTAGTTTAAGGACATTATGGTCCATTGTTAGTTTAAGGACGTTTCGGTCCGCTGTCGGATACTACTTATAGAGTTTGGGCTTGAGAAGATAGCGAGCGGACATAGGCGTCATCATCTATCATTACTCTGGGCCGTAACTCGTCAGGCATAGTATTTCTTTAGGAACCGACCGTTTATCGGCCTGAAGGGTCTTTCGCCATGCATATCCATGAGCAAGTAAGCCCCACCCTTGTAGACTTTGTCTATGATGTACGGGCCCTCGTAATTTGGCCCGAACTTCCCCCATTTGGCGCTATTGGGGATCATAGGTCTTTTGACCACTGGCCGAGTTCACCTTGGCAGAACGTTCTCAGCCTAGTCAATCTCTCGTATGAACGTGTCATTTTTTCCTTGCAGGCTTCCAAGTTTTGCTGCTCCATAAGCCGGGTTTCGTCGAGCGCGTCAAGTTCCTCAAGCCAAAGATGAGCATTGTCTTCGTATGTTAGCTCGTAATGAACCGCTACTCGTAAGGAGGGCAGCTCTATCTCCAAGGAGAGTACCGCTTCAGTGCCGAATACCAATGCATATGGCGTTGTGTTTGTGGCCGTTTTAAACGTAGTTCGATACGCCCAGAGAGCTTCATGCAGTCTCTCGTGCCAGTCCTTCTTATTTTTGGACACCGTCTTTTTCTCGATCTTTGTCAAGGTCTTGTTGAAAGCCTCATCCAGACCGTTAGCTTGGGGATTATAGACCGAAGAGTATCTCCACTCTATATTATGCTGCTGTGCGAAGCGGCTGATCTTATGGCTTCTGTAGGCTGGCCCGTTATCGGAGATAATCCGCCGCGGAGTGCCGAACCGATAGATGACGCGCGTCTTGAAGAAATGGAGGATATTCTTCGTCTTCACTTCTCTTAGTGGTACTGCTTCTGCCCACTTGGAGAAGTAATCGGTTGTTGCCAGTATGAACCGATGTCCTCTGGACGATGCTGGTTCAATGGGCCCGATTATGTCAGTTCCCCACATTTCAAACGGCCAGCTAGCCACCGTTGGATGTAGCGGATTTGGATGCTGGTGGATAAAGTCCCCGTGAATCTGGCACGAGTGGCATTATTTTGCGTATTCGAGGCAGTCTTGGATCATTATGGGCCAATAGTAGCCCATCCTTTTGATCTTCAATTTCATCTCCGGCCAGGCTTAGTGAGAACCGCAGAGTCTGTCGTGAGTTTCTTGGACGAGTCTCTTGCTTCTTCAGGTCCCAGGCATCTTAGCCATAGAGAATTAAATGATCTCTTGTACAGAGTATCATTGACGAAGGCGAAGGATAGAGCTCGTTTCATGAGATGATGTCTTGAGGACACATCTTCAGGTGTTCGATGGGATTTGAAGTAGTCTATAAAGACTTCTCTCCAATCCTTAGCCTTTTCCTGGTCTTTTATTTGTAGGGTCTTCTGCTTGGTCGCTCCCTTTTCTTTGGACGACTCTAGAGATATTTCTGCCGGTGCAAGAACCCGACGACTTTGCACAACGATCCTTACGTCATCGAGGTTCTCGTCGGCCAGTTCTTTAGCGAGCTTGGCTAATGCATCTGCCTTGCTATTTTCCGCGCGCGGTATGCTTTACAGGGCATAGGAAGGGATTCGAGTCAGTAGTTGTTGCACACTCTCACCGTACTTTACCAACTCTGGTTTGCATATTTGATAGTCGCCATTTACTTGACTAATGACCAGCTGGGAGTCTTCGTATATAAGGAGGTTTTCGATTCCCATGTCAACAGCGATCTCAAGACCTGCTATCAAAGCTTCATATTTGGCTTCATTGTTTGTCCTCGGATCTTTCAAGGAAAAGGCAAAGCGTATTATCCCTCCTTGTGGAGTCATGAAGATGAGGCCCACCCCAGATTTGATTATGGGGGAGTTGTGCTTTCTCTTCTTCATAGAAGATGCTCCGTCGAAGTAGAGTTCCCATCGGGTATTACTCCCTTCTTTCTCCTCGTCGATCGTGTCAAACGCATGCTCGTCTGGCAATTTGCAGTTCAAGGGAGAGTCAGCAGGTATAGGATGCTCAGCGAGGAAGTCGGCTATAGCCTGGCCTTTCACTGCCTTGAAAGGTCGGTGTGTCACCAAGAATTCCATTAAGAGTAGGGTCCATTTAGCTAGCCGTCCCGTTAGAATGGCTTTTGATATCAAATATTTGAGAGGATCCACCTTTGATATGAGATGGACCTCATGCGCCAAAGCATAGTGTCTGAGCTTCGTTATTGCGAAGATTAATGCCAGGCAGTGCTTTTCAATGGGAGAGTAATTGTTTTCTGCCCCCAGGAGAACTCGACTCAAATAGTAGAAGGCTTTCTCCTTCCCTTGGTCGTTCTCCTGTACCCATAGTGTGCCCAGAGAACCTTCAAGGACTGTCGTGTACAGGATGAGAGGATTTCTCTTGACTGGAGCGGTTAGCACCGAAGGATTCTGCAGGTATTGTTTGATTTCGTCCAGTGCGCTTTGGCATTTGCGATCCGAAACGAACGGGGTTCCCTTCTTCATTAAATAACTGTGGGGGCGGCACTTTCCGGAGAGATTGGCTATGAACCGTCGGATATATGCGAGCTTTCCTTAGAGAGACCGCAGTTGCTTGAGAGTTCTTGGCGGCGGCATTTCCATGCTCGCATTGATCTTCGACGGGTCTATTTCGATGCCCCAGTGTCGGACGATGAATCCTAGGAACTTACCCGAGGAAACTCCGAACGCGCATTTCAGAGGGTTCATCTTCAAGTTGTATTTTCGAAGACGTTGGAACACTATCTTTAGATGCTCCCAATGTTCCTCGTACGATTTGCTTTTAACCACGAGGTCGTCGATATAGAATTCGATGATTTTTTGTTTGAGGTCATCAAAAATCTTTGTCATGGCCCTCTGATAGGTAATGCCGGCGTTCTTCAAGCCGAAAGGCATCACTTTGTAGCAGAATATGCCCAGAGGAGTCCGGAAAGCGGTATGCTTTTGGTCTTCTGGATGCATCTTTATCTAAATGTACCCTGATGATCCGTCCATGAAGGAGAAGACTTCGTGAGTGGACGTGTTATCTATCATCAGCTCGGTAACCGGTACAGGAAAATCTTCCTTCGGGCAAGCTTTATTGAGGTCCCGAAAGTCCACGCAGATGCGCATTGTCCCATTTTTCTTTATCATTGGGACGATGTTGGCAATCCAGTCAAGGTACTGAACCTCTTGGATGAAGCCGGAGTCGATTAGCTTCTTAACCTCGGCGTTGATGCTCATTTCAAGTTCGAGTCGCATTCTTCTTGGCGCTTTTTTGATTGGTTTGACGTCCGGAGAAATCGCCAATTTGTGGACGGCTATTCCTGGAACTAATCCTCGCATCTCGGAATAGTTCCATGTGAAACAGTCTTTATACTGCATGAGCACGTCTTTGAGCATGGCTACCTTTTCTTCAGACAACAGCTCACTAACGAACGTCGGTCGTGGGTCCTTTGCCATCCCCAAGTCGATTTTTCTGAGGTTATCTGCAGTAGTATGTATCCCATCTTCCAGCTCTTTCGGTGCTGGTAGAAATTCTGAGATCACCTCGTCATCATCGTTTTCGAAGCACCAGGGGAGGTCATCCATATCCTCGCGTACTCCTTCTCCTGACAGCGTTATTACATGACTGGTGCGAGATCGCTTCCAAGACCGATGTTGATCCGGTTTTAGTCTCGTAGCTTTCGATTCATGCTTCTGTAGCGGGGTTATCCTCCAACTGCTGGATAAAGCGAACCTGCCTTGTTGATACTGGTCTTCTATCCAGTCTTTGAATGTGAAGCAGTCTACGAGAGGATGTCCTATCGCTCGGTGATAGGAGCAATAATCCGGGCGATGGACCTCGCCTGCTTGTTCAGGGTGCTTGGACTCCGGGAGGGTCATCATCTGATGTTTTATGACAAGATCGAATATCTTCCTTGTCTTGTCTTGGGGAAAAGAATATGCTCGACCCATCTTTTTTATAAGAGACGAATCCTGGCTGCTCAATTCTCGATCGCGTGGCTTCTTGGACCCGCTTTGCCGTTGTCGAACATTTTTTTCGTTCTTTAGCTTGTTTCTATCTCTGCGTCGGGTCTTTTGTATGACGGGTTGACAACGAAGAGCATCGTCATTCTCTGCAACCTACTAAAGGAGGCGCTGCGCCCTGGCTTTCTCGTAAATGGCCATTTCGCGGCTATGGTCATCCCGGACCTTTTGACCCGCTTCCCTTATTAGCTTGTCCATCTGTTCTTCGAACGACGGGCTTGGCACTTTAATGGCGGGACCTCGTTTTGGTTCAGGGTTAGCATTTACTAACAGAGCATCTTCCTCTTCATCGAAATCATATATAACGTAGCAGCCATGGAATCGCTCCCGTTTCATGGATTGAACATATCCAAGCCCGATCGTTCCATTCTCCCGTTGGGCAATTTTCGCTGAGTTCCGGGGACGTTCCAGATCTTGTTATAGAACTGGGCATGTTGTACGGTCTGCTTCAAAGGTACGCCTTGGCGCCTCAACAGCCTTTTTAATCCTTCTGTGTAGTATCTAGGCATACGGATGGGCTGGAGCCTGTGAAGTGTAGAGTCGGCGCCATGCCAAATTTCTTTCACCACTTTGGTTTCCGCGGATCGATAAAAGAGGATCGCCTTTTTTATCTTTTCGCCTGGGAGGGACGTAGAACGTCTGCAGTTCTTGCACACTGTAGGTATCAAGTGCGTCGAGCTCTTTGTAATGCTCTTGCGGAACCATGGCGATCTGCAAACTCTGATCATCTCCAATGAAGGCTTGCACTGATGGATGAGTCGAGAATACTGCGTTGACCTCGTCTTCAGAGTCACTGCCAAAGACCAGAATAGGGGTAGACAGTCCCAGTTTATTGTATCGGGGAGGTCTCGAATAGACTATCTCTTCTTCCTCCTCGGTATCGCTCCCGAAGACCGGAATGGTGGTGATAGCTTTTTGCTTATCCTCAGGTTTATGGCATCTTTCCGTGTCTTCAAAGTCTTGTAAGAAGTACTTTGCATCTTCGTACTTTCGGACTTCGTTTACGGAGAATGGGTTTAGCTCCCCTGTCACAATATATTCAAACCCATCTTTGAAGTACTTTATACACTAATGCTGTGTAGAAGGGATAATGTTGTACTCGTGTAACTAAGGCCGGCCGAGCAAAGCATTGTAACATGTCTTGGCGTCAATGACGTGAAATTTGATGTCCGTGACGAGCAGCCCAAAGCGTAATGTTAGTATCACAGACCTAAGTGTCCGTGATGACTAGCAATCAAACTCGGAGATGGTGATTTTATCACGAGCGAGGTGTTGAACGCTCATGCATATTTCCTTCAACAATCTTACATTGAGGAGGTTGACGGAGGACTCATTGTCAACCAGGATTTTGCCTATCTTGATATCGTGACAGTATCCGGAGAGATAAAGAGGGCGGTTATGCTCGCACGTCTCGAGAAGGAGATCTTCATCACCGAAAGTGATGTCGGCCATGTGCACTTCTTCCAGCTCGTCCTTCATCTTTTCTTCGGCGAGGAAAGCTTGGAACTGCACGGGCTCTTGTAATGCCTTGATCAAAGAATCTCTCTCCTCTTTGGATAGCAGAAGGGCATCGAGAATGCTTAGCTACGAGGGTATCTTCTTCAGGTGTGCCAGAACGTTGTAATTGTTCATATCAGATTTTTGCATTTTCATACCGCCCAATTTTTATCACATTGCATATCCGTAGATACTTTTGAGCCGTGTTTGCTAGTCAATTGCAGGATACAGGTTCTCGGTTCCAAAACGGTGAAATTCATGGAAAACACGAAAGAATCCGGGTTCCTGCCAACCACAGATAAAACACGGTCTCTGCTCTTCATCCGTATGTTGCCAGATATCAATAGGAAGACAAAAGGTCAAATCAATGTCACTCTCAAGCACAAGGCTCAATGGCAACAACAACTTCCAAGAAATCTACGCGGTGCTCGAGGCAATCATGACAAAATCTTGACAAAAAGTCCACCTTTCCCTCAACAGAAATTCTGGAAAAATCGGGGAGCCAAATTGAGAAAATATATATACCAGAATAATGTAGATATCAGATCAGGCCAGCACAAGAAATTGGGGGGCCCAATTCGACTAAATGGCCGCGGATCCGCGGCCAAAGTGGGGTCCAGGCCGCGGATCCGCCGCAGTATAGTGGCGGCAGGCAGAAATTTTGCAGGGTTACTTTTGTCATTTCATGTGTGGTCTGTTGGTTGCCCTAGGGTTTCATTCTCTGGCCTATAAATAGCCCAGAACTTTGTGAAGAAAAGGGTCCAACTTTGTATTTTTCATTTTGCCTAGTTTTAGTATTGTTCTTCTTCCTCTTCTCACCTCTTCTCCATTAAACTTGTAAGTGAGCTTTTGAGTGAAGAGTGATGAATAAAGAAGACCATTTTTATTATCATGCTTGTCTCTTTCTTTACTTGTTATAATTGTTGTAATTTTAATTGTTAAGTAGTTGTTGTTATTTCCTTGTTGTTTGTTTCTTCTCTCTTTTTCTTTATCCTTACATACGACAATGATACTTACGCTTGATCCTCGCCAAGGTGAGGTCGCAAACAGTTAGTCGTATTCTTCTAATCTCCTTCTTTCTATCTTCCTCTTTTGTTTTGTTTTGTTTTTCCTTATCATGAAGTGTGAGTAGTTTTATACTTGTTAGGGTAGGATAAGGGAAGTTTGAGAGAAGGAAATCTCTCTCACTCTTTCCTTGCCCAACAGCTTAATTCAACTCCCGTTAATTGAACCACAATCCGCTCCTTACGGCACCCTATCCTACATGATAGCGGTGATTCCGTAGTGAGACCGGTTGTGGTTGAATTAACCGGAGGTTATGGCTAAGAGCCAAGAACGGACGGACAAGCACCAAAGGGAAGGACTTATGCGTTGGAAAGCCTAGCTTATACTCGCAAGTTCCTTCCTAGTCGTGCTAATCCCCGTTGTTGCCGATTACCGTAACACCGATATTAAGAGGGGCAACGAAAGATGTGGAGACTCCTAACTCAAACTAACCTAATCCTAACCCTAACAAGCTATCTTTAAATATCAACTTAACACTTAGATAATCACAGACAACTCTGAACTCTCGGACTTAACTCGTTAAAACACATTCAAAAAGACTCCCATCTCCCTGCGGACGACCCGTACTCAACCGGCTAGCTACAAGCGAAACCGTCTTGATTGCGGTATTTAAAACTAAAACTTGAACACGCTCGTATCCTATCAATCAAATGGAGCTGAATCTGTCTCTGGAGGACGCGGGCAGCAATCGGAAGCTGCAGCTGAACGAACTGAGCGAGCTTAGGGATGAGGCTTACGACAACGCGGTTGTCGTTAAGAATCGAACGAAGGTGTTTCACGATAAACACCTTTTGCGCAAAACCTTTGTACCTGGTCAACAGGTACTGCTTTACGATACCCGACTTCACTTCCATCCTGGAAAGCTCCGATCTCGTTGGAAAGGGCCGTATTTTGTGCGGAATGTGTATCCGCAGGGCGCTGTGGACTTGGAAAATCCAAAGGACGGTTCTATTTTCAAAGTGAACGGACACCGATGCAAACCGTACCTTAGCGCCGAACCAACAGAGGAGCTCCTGTTCTTACAGGAGCCGGTTTACCCTGAATGATCTTCCTCTGCCTACCTCCAAACTTCGGTTATCCAGCCACGAACAGCGGACACTGTTCCAAATAAGTTTGGGGGTATGTACAAACCATTTTGTATATATTTGTGTATATTATTTTTCTTTTCTTTAAAAACAAAAAACAAATAAAAATTGTATATCGCTAACCGACAATTTTGAACCTTCAAACTGATCTCTTCATGCAACGACAGTGAGGACACTGTCCAGTTTAAGTTTGGGGGTACGCTCGGTACGCATTTCTTACCTTCGCATTCATATGTATATTTTGCATCTGCATATTTAAATCCATAAAATCCATAAAAATTTGAAAATTTTCTAAAAAATATAAAAACTTTTTTGTCAAGTTAGCTTGTGGAAGAACTCTGATTCAACATTCGACGGTTTTTGTTTGAAAAAAGAGGAATAACTAGATCTTATGTTTGGATTTTGAAAACCTGAAAGATAACTCTCCTTTGAAGTTAACTATAGCTGATATAAGTCTTTACATCACACTACACGTGTCGTAAGATTTTGGGAAATAGATGACAAGTCTTTCATGTTTAAGCTTTTAAACAGATAAATGATTTTCTGAGAATCAAATAGGTTTGTTCTGAAATAAGTAATGTCAAGAATAGTTTATGAAGTAAAGCGAATATGAAGGAATGTTATTGATGCCATAATTGGAGCTAAGTCTGAAAAATAACCCATCTGAAACTTGATTGGAATGATTACACACCAAACCCACTAGACACGTCTTTTATCCAAAAAAATATTTGAACTGCCGGTTATATCTCCGTTCGTATTAAATCGTCTGATTTTCACGCCAAACTGTCTTTTGTTTTTGGACCTAGGTAACTTGAGTAATTAAGTCCCCTGGGGTGTTTCTACACCTAAAGCCCTAAAACCAACTGGTTTGGGTGCATTGGCCCAAAGCTCGCTAAGAAGCCTAGAAAGTCCAGTTTAAAACAAAGTCAAGCAAGTGTTCTCTCCGAGTTAAAATTCCTAACGGTTCTTTGTGTGAGAATAATCTTGATAAAAGACAGGCTTTTATAAAAATTTTAGCGGAGATATGAAGGTTTTACTCTTTGATAAAGACTATTGCACGTTCACAGAGGTGTGTATGAAATGAAAACAAGAAAAAGGTGGAGTGAAAAATACGACTTAGTTTCCTGTTAAGGAAGATAGAAATTCTGAATTTGAAACCTTACTGAAAAACGAAACTTGAAAAATGCTTAACTCGTTATAAAACTTATGTGATCCTTTTAAAATTGTTATCTGGGCTTTATTGTGCGACATGATGACTTTAATCGATCCTTCTGGAACTTAACGACACTATTTGCACTGCACGTAAAGACATATAAAATCTATAGTTAAATAAGAAGCGAGGTGTGAAAAATAAAGGTTCGATGGTCTAGACTTAGGATTATAGAATTGTTATTTTCTAAAACAAAACTTTAGGGTTTGAATCTTAGTTATTTTACAAAACCAACTTGACCGGATTTTGTGGGTAGTATCCGCTGAAAACCCTCAGGAGACAACACTCCTCCTACTAGGGACACCTAGAGGTTTAACGGCTTGTTGCACATGCTCAGTGCAATCGCGTTCCCTGCGAAAGTGAGGTTAGGAAATTTTTTGTGAATAAATGGACTTTGCTCGGGACGAGCAAATGATAAGTTTGGGGGTATTTGTTCATATCAGATTTTTGCATTTTCATACCGCCCAATTTTTATCACATTGCATATCCGTAGATACTTTTGAGCCGTGTTTGCTAGTCAATTGCAGGATACAGGTTCTCGGTTCCAAAACGGTGAAATTCATGGAAAACACGAAAGAATCCGGGTTCCTGCCAACCACAGATAAAACACGGTCTCTGCTCTTCATCCGTATGTTGCCAGATATCAATAGGAAGACAAAAGGTCAAATCAATGTCACTCTCAAGCACAAGGCTCAATGGCAACAACAACTTCCAAGAAATCTACGCGGTGCTCGAGGCAATCATGACAAAATCTTGACAAAAAGTCCACCTTTCCCTCAACAGAAATTCTGGAAAAATCGGGGAGCCAAATTGAGAAAATATATATACCAGAATAATGTAGATATCAGATCAGGCCAGCACAAGAAATTGGGGGGCCCAATTCGACTAAATGGCCGCGGATCCGCGGCCAAAGTGGGGTCCAGGCCGCGGATCCGCCGCAGTATAGTGGCGGCAGGCAGAAATTTTGCAGGGTTACTTTTGTCATTTCATGTGTGGTCTGTTGGTTGCCCTAGGGTTTCATTCTCTGGCCTATAAATAGCCCAGAACTTTGTGAAGAAAAGGGTCCAACTTTGTATTTTTCATTTTGCCTAGTTTTAGTATTGTTCTTCTTCCTCTTCTCACCTCTTCTCCATTAAACTTGTAAGTGAGCTTTTGAGTGAAGAGTGATGAATAAAGAAGACCATTTTTATTATCATGCTTGTCTCTTTCTTTACTTGTTATAATTGTTGTAATTTTAATTGTTAAGTAGTTGTTGTTATTTCCTTGTTGTTTGTTTCTTCTCTCTTTTTCTTTATCCTTACATACGACAATGATACTTACGCTTGATCCTCGCCAAGGTGAGGTCGCAAACAGTTAGTCGTATTCTTCTAATCTCCTTCTTTCTATCTTCCTCTTTTGTTTTGTTTTGTTTTTCCTTATCATGAAGTGTGAGTAGTTTTATACTTGTTAGGGTAGGATAAGGGAAGTTTGAGAGAAGGAAATCTCTCTCACTCTTTCCTTGCCCAACAGCTTAATTCAACTCCCGTTAATTGAACCACAATCCGCTCCTTACGGCACCCTATCCTACATGATAGCGGTGATTCCGTAGTGAGACCGGTTGTGGTTGAATTAACCGGAGGTTATGGCTAAGAGCCAAGAACGGACGGACAAGCACCAAAGGGAAGGACTTATGCGTTGGAAAGCCTAGCTTATACTCGCAAGTTCCTTCCTAGTCGTGCTAATCCCCGTTGTTGCCGATTACCGTAACACCGATATTAAGAGGGGCAACGAAAGATGTGGAGACTCCTAACTCAAACTAACCTAATCCTAACCCTAACAAGCTATCTTTAAATATCAACTTAACACTTAGATAATCACAGACAACTCTGAACTCTCGGACTTAACTCGTTAAAACACATTCAAAAAGACTCCCATCTCCCTGCGGACGACCCGTACTCAACCGGCTAGCTACAAGCGAAACCGTCTTGATTGCGGTATTTAAAACTAAAACTTGAACACGCTCGTATCCTATCAATCAGTAATCCACCTTGTTTTTTAGGCGGGTCCTTGGCTGAAAGCTCTTCGACGACTCCCTCATCGAGGGAAATTTCCTCAGGGACTTTTTCCATCCCCTTGTCCTTTTAGTTCGATCCCTTGTTTGCAGGTCCGATATTCTTTTCAGGTAGCGTGCGATTACGCATCTGAATGTTCTCGCAGCTCTTCGTTTCTTTTTCTTTTCCTGAGGTGGATTCTTTGAAGAGAGGGCCGAGGGCCATTTCTTCTTCAGAATCGATCCCGAAGGTGAGAACTTGCGATCCGCTGCTATCAACCATGTGACAGTTACCGACAGTTCTTCCTCGTTCGTCTGTCGCATTTTTCCGCTGTCGACGAGCTTCACGCTTCATCCTCTTGAAGTGTTTCCTGTGAGCAACATACCATTGCCGCCAATTTTTAAAGGCGTTGCATTCTTCAGTAGGGTGTGCAATCCTCTGATGATATAAGCAGAAGTTAGAATGTATGTCCTCTTCATTAATGTGTGTCCTATCTGGAGTGTTTCCTTCAGAGGGTGGCAGCTTCATTCCCATCGATATGGCTTTGGTGAAAATTTTCCTTGTCTTGAACCTGCTTTTATTTGTGGCGGATGTGCTTTGATCTGGTGGGAGTGTTTTAACCCTTTCATCCAGTCATCGGCGTTTGGCTTTTTCAAATATGGCCATTTCGCGCTCTCGATCAGCTTTGCTTTTCAGAAGAGCTTCGTTCAGGAATACGTCAATCATCTCGTCTGACGGTCCTAGGTGTTCTGGTTTGGGATCTACCCCCAGTTTCTCTGCATCAGGAGCTTTTTCAGCATCTATTGACGAGTGAGAGATCGTGTGACAGCTTGCCACATAATCCTCAGGTTCATCTGACGAGTCTTCTCCTTCATCATTTCCGTCCTCAAAGATGTGGTTGAGAAACTCTTGAAGTGTGACTGGGATTCGTGCCTTCTGGTTATATTCTTCCAGCGCGTCAATATGTTTCTGCAGGTCCGTGCGCTTGTCATCAAACTTCACGGGCTTTCTGGTCTTCTTCTTCTTCTTTGAAGACTTTGACAGCTGGGTACGAGCTTTTTGATTATCGTTACCCATTCTTGGAGTCAAGCGCGGTTTCAGCATTCTCTCGATGACCTCGGGTTCTAGCGGATTTTTCCACCTGATTGCCGGGCATGTTTGGAGATCCTTCAGCATCCTTTTCGTCTTGGCTGAAAGAGTGATCTCCCATGGAGCTTCTTCTATAAAAGAGCATGATTCCCCCGGTGTGTCCCCCCTTTTATGAGCGTGCAGCTGAGGCAGGCTTACATTCCAATTTTCGGACAGTGCGAATTTGCACTGTTGGTATTGGTCCTCAATACAGCCTTTGAAAATGAAGCAATCTTCGATTGGATGTCCTACCACTTGGTGATAGGGGCAATAGTTGGGATTACTGGCCTCACCAGGTTGCAATAGGCGTTTAAGATCCGGCAAGGTGATGAGCCTGTTGCGTACTGCCAGCTCGAACAATCTCCTCGTTTTATCCCAGGGAAACGAATAAGGACGCTTCAGTTTCTCATTGAAGAATCGACGCCTTTCATCTTGGTGATCAGTTGGCTTTGGACCATTGGGCTGCTGCTGAGCATTGGCGACGAAGGTCGCTTTCCCTTTCCCATTTTCATTTCGAGATTCCAGCTTCGAAGAAGATGGTCTATGACCAATCTGATCCATTTAGTCCAGCTTGTCAATCAAAGCCTGGAAAGTGGTGGGATTAAAGAACATCATGAATTGGGAAATGGTCGCCTGCGGATCGAGAGTACCCACGAACATGCCTACCGCAGGCGCTTCTTCGATGCGCTGCTCACACTTCGACCATAGATTCCGCCACTGTATCGCGTACTGCACCCATGTTTCGCCTGGCTTCACTCTGGCGTTAATTAATGTTGTAATTAGGTGCGTTCGCTAGCTCTTGCGAAACGTTGGGTGAACAGCAATTCTATCTCCTTAAAAGTTTTGACGGAGTCGTTGGGAAGCTCTGAGTACCATTCGAACACCGTCCCTGCCAAGCTGCCGACGAATTGGCGAAGCAGTAGCTTATCATCCCCTCCAGTGTTGCCGCAGAGAGCCCTGAACTGAGCGACATGATGGGGATTTCCTATCCCCTTGTACACATGAAATTTAGGAATCGTATATCCTGGTGGGTACTTTATTTGATCGTACCAATCCGGATAGGGCCGTCCAGTTCTGACGACTTGGCCAGCCATTTCATTTGCTTGATGAGCTCGTATTTGTTGAGCTATATAATCATCGAGCGTGGCTTTGGAGATGGTCTCCTCCTTGGCCGTTAATAGAGCTGGCAGAGGATTTGATGTCTCTCCTCTATCATCTTCAATTATCACTGGAGGATCTTCGGCTGGAGGGTCCGGTTGGATCATCATGCCTACCATATCTTGGAATAGAAGGGCCATTTGTTTTATATTGATCGCTTGTTCCGCGGCCTCTTTGTCATTTTTCTCAAGCATTCTCCGAAGGAATTCGGCATCAATTTCCTGCTCATGACGTTGTTCTGAGGACGTCTCTGGGCTTGCTTTTGGTCCCGTGAGTGCGGCCATGGCTGTTAGCATTTCTTGGAGCTTTTGTTGTTGTTGCTCCTGAGGCTTAGTCACTGATCGCGTAAGCGGTCGATGACCTGTGGAGATATGGCTATCCTCTTTTCCGGATGCCACATAGACGGTATGCACCACCATGCCCCCAGACTTAGGGCATTTAGGCTCAGTGCCTTTGACATTTGTCGCAGACACGGGGATTTTCTTCGGCTTTCTCTTTTTGTGGGCTGGTGAAGTTGAGGGGGCCGTTGCAGCGGGCACCCAGGTAGACGACGCCTTCTGTGGTACGACAGAGTGTTCCTTCTCTTGCCGAACCTTCATCTTCTTCGGTCGGCGGGTGTAATCTTGATCAATCACCGAGTCTTGGACTTGACGCCGGACCTTGTAAATTTTAGAGGACAGCCGCTGAGGGGGCCGTTCGAGCTTCTCCTTTGTGGCATTCTCCACAGGTGGAGGAGATCTTTTCAGCATAGCAGTCGGAGAGTTCTTGCGGACCCTCCTGAGTGGTTCAAATCTGTTCCCAGTTGGAACAGCCGCATCGACTTCCACCGTCGGAGCTGGCGGCGTAAATCCAGAGGGTGAACTACCCCCAGCTTTTCTCACTCGGCGCCAGTGGCGACGCCGAGCATGTCGTGCGGCCGGGATCACCTCCGTTGTTGGATGAGCTTCCTCCTGCCCCTTACTTTGAGGAGAGACTGTTATTGGCGCTAGCCTGTCGAAGACTGACGTCCGTTGAGAAGGGATAGTCAGTCTTACGAAGGCCGACTTTCGAATAGGGGAAAAAGCCTTCATGACTTTGCCTGGAACGGGAGCTGAAACGGTCAGTCTTGCAAAGACTGACTCCTTAGCAAGGGAAGCCGCTCTGTCGACTTCAGGGGCAGAAATGGCTATCCGCTTCGGTATAACCCTTTCAGGAATTGTGGGCTTCTTCATAGGCCCGTTGGAACTTTGGCCCAGTCTATTAAAAACCGAGGCACTGGATTTGGGCGACCCATTGAGAGGGGCCGCAGTAGTTGCAAGTCGATCAAAGACCGACTTCTTCGGAGCTTCTTGCGATGGTACAGGAGCGCTGAAGCTCGTTAGCGGGAGCAGGTCCTGAAGGACAGTCCAGTGGTGGCCTGAGTCACCTGTTCCACTGGCATGGCGAAGATGGAGGCTGCTTGGTGCCCGTAAGTCACTCCTCCAGACAGGACGGAGTGAGAGTTGCAGTTGCAGTTAGTGCAGTTTGAAGACATCGATCTTCTGTTTTTTCTGCACGGAGCAAGATACCAAATCTTAGTACTTCACATCCAAAGGCAACCATGTCAAACCGCGATTTGTTCACGAAACATGACACACGAAGTGTGGAGTGCAAAGAGGAAAAGGTCACACCGGGCGTGCCAGAATCTGTTCTCCGCCGAAAGACGCGACCGGGACGTTGGGACGTTCGGCCTGAATTTCGAGAGAAAATTCTATTTGGTGCTATCCGTCCACCTCTCCGAAGATGCCAAGTTGATTTATGACACCATGTATCGAAGGTTTAAACGGATGCCGCCGATGTAGCAGACTTCGTCAGATTCCCCCTCGTTGAGGAGTTTTTGATTGTGGGGACGCTCTTCCCTGCAGGCGCAAGCCCCTGCAGTTAATTACGCTATCGCATCGCGGTAACCAATCTCTCCTTCTCCAGATGGTCACTTCGTGTCATGTGTGTTTGTTTTGTTTTTGGTTGCCCGTGGATTGTATACGGAGACTAATTTATGTTGTCGCCCGTAGGGCGTGGATTAGTCCAAATCCGTATTTTCTTAGATATGGGTTTTGGTTGGGTTTAAGGATTTGTTAATCTCATTTGAGATTAAGATCAACTTAAACATTTTTTAAGGATATGTTGGTCTAATTTTGGACTAAGATCTACTTAACGGGATCATTTAGATCCAACAAAAGAGCATTTGGGCTCTATTGTTTTAGTTTAGGGACTTTGCGGTCCAGTTTAAAGATATCATAGTCTATAAAGTTTACAGACATCATAGTCTATGAGTTTAAGGACCTCACAGTCCATAAAGTTTAAGGACATCATGGTCCATGAGTTTAAGGACCCCACAGTCCGTAGTTTAAAGACGTCATAGTTTATAAAGTTTAAGGACATCATAGTCCATGAGTTTAAGGACCCCACATTCCGTGGAATGTCTGGTTGTCGGGACCCGTCACCTCTCTGAAGACGTTGAAGGATTACAACGACAAATATCAGAGGAGTGAAGAGATGTGCCCTCGAACCAATATTGGTTGGGATCTGTACTCCAATTTGGGACTAAGATCAAAGATTTATGAGCATATGGGCCCAATTAATCTGAGGTAGAGTTCTGTGGCCCACTTGGGCTCAGCCCATTTAGTTAAAATGTTAAACATTTAGCAATGTTGAGCATTCATTTAAGTTCTGATAATTTTTTTGTCTTTTATGGAATGCTGAGCATTCATTATGGCTCTGGGCTTTATTTATATAACAATTTATGTTCTCTTAGCGCACACGTGAGGAACACGTGGCATGCTTGGCGCTAAGCGCCAGTCAATGAGCGCAGAGCGCTTCTTGTGATGTAGCGCACATGTGAGGAGCACATGGCACGCTTGGCGCCGAGCGCCAGTCCAAAGAGCGCAAAGCGCTTCTGTTTAAGTAGCACACACGTGGGGAGCACGTGGCACGCTTGGCGGTGAGCGCCAGTTCAAAGAACGCAGTAGCGCACATGTGAGGAGCACGTGGCGCACTTGGCGTTGAGCACCAGTTCAAAGAGCGCAGTAGCGCACACGTGAGGAGCACGTGGCGCGCTTGGCGTTGAGCGCCAGTCAATGAGCGCAGAGAGCTTCTATTCATGTTTGGAGTGCTAAGGCTCTGCAGCGCTGTGCGCTAGATTTGGAGCGCTGAGGCGCTCTTCTTTAATTGGAGCGCTGAGGCTCTTTTTAGGCAATTTTGCGTCCTGAGAATTAAATTCTCTCTATAAGAGACTTTGTCTCATGGACCTAAGAACAAAGTTCTTATTTTTTTATAGGAGATATTTCAATCTCTTATGTTTTCGGTGAAAGGCTCTGCCTTTATGGATCTATAATCCTAAGAGAATTGAATTATTCCCCCCCTTTATAATGAGATATTATGATCTCTGAAAGACAATTTGTCTTATAGATCTATGATCTAAAGTAGATTAAGTTCTTCCCCTTATTTTTATGATGAAATACTTCGATCTGATGAAATACTTCGATCCCCTAATAAATGCCTTAACAAATCAGCGCATAAGTGCCTATCACGTGCCCACACGTGATGGCTAAAAATTAAAAGTATTTAACACTTATTTGCAAACTTGAGAATAGAACAAAGGAGATCTGGCCCCACCTTTGGGTACCCTCGCGTGTCCCCACGTGACCCTTTCCTCTCTATTGTTTAACACTAATTTGACAACTTCATTTCAAGTGCTTCACACTGTCATTTTCTAGTGCTTAACACTAAGTTGAGAATTGTATTTCCAGTGTTGAACACTGTTGTCTTCAGTTTTTAACACTAAATTGAGAATTGTATTTCCAGTGTTTAACACTGTTGTCTTATAGTGTTTAACACAAATTTGAGAGTTGTATTTCCAGTGTTTAATACTGTTGTTCTCTAGTGTTTAACACTAGTTTTAGCCAAATCGGCTAATTTTCCAGAGGCAAAAGACTCCCCTTCAACTGAATCTCAAAATTGAGTAAAATTCAGAGCTATAATGTTCCATGCTCAGTCAAAGATAAAATGTTATCAAAGCCCTCAAACTCTTGTTTAGCATTGCTAAATGATGTGGGCTTGAACCCAGACAAGTGTTAATGGTCCAACAAAGGGCCAACTCTTCAAATTTGATTGGACTTAGCCCAAGTTGGCCATAAGTCCTCAATTCAGACTTAACTTAGCCAATGTGCTCATAATTTAATTAATTGATCTTTGTTCCAAATTGGACTACAGATCACTTAATCCACTTTGGTTTGAGGGTAAATCTCTTCACTCCTCTAATATTTGTCGTTGTAATCCTTCAACGTCTTCAGAGAGGTGACGGGTCCTGACAACCACACATTTCACAGACTATGACGTCTCTAAACTACGGACTGTGGGGTCCTTAAACTCATGGACTATGATGTCCTTAACCTCGACCGTGACGTCTTTAAACTAACATTGGACTGTGGGGTCTTTAAACTCACGGACTATGATGTCCTTAACCTCGACCGTGATGTCTTTAAACTAACATTGGACTGTGGGGTCCTTAAACTCACGGACGATGATGTCCTTAACCTCGACCGTGATGTCTTTAAACTAACACTGGACTGAGATGTCCTTAAACTAATATTGGACCGTAATGTCCTTAAACTGGTTGACCTCAATGTCCCTAAACTAAACAATAACGTCCAAATGCTCTTTTGTTGGATCTAAACGATCCCGTTAAGTTGATCTTAGTCTAAAATTAGACTAATGTATCCTTAACATATGTTTAAGTTGATCTTAGTCTCAAATGAGGCTAACGTATCCTTAAACCCAACCCCCAAACACAAATCTAAGAAAGATACGGATTTGGACTACTCCACGCCCTACGGGCGACAATATAAATTAGTCTCCGAATACAATCCACGGGCAACCAAACACAAAACAAACACCCACGATACAAAGTGACCATCTGGAGAAGGAGAAAGTGGTTACCGTGATGCGGTAGCGTAATTAACTGCAGGGGCTTGCGCCTGCAGGGAAGAGCGTCCCCACAATCAAAAACCTCTCAAACGAGGGGTAATCTGACGAAGTCTGCTACATCGGCCGCATCCGTTTAAACCTTCGATACATGGTGCCATAAATCAACTTGGCATCTTCGGAGAGGTGCACGGATAGCAACAATTAGCATCTGACCCAAAATTCAGGCAAGACGTTTATCGCGTCTTCGTCGCGTCTTTCGGAGGGGAACAGATTCCGGCACGCTCGGTGGGACCTTTTCCTCTTTCCACTCCACACTTCGTGTGTCGTGTTCGCGAACGAATCGTGGTTTGCTAATGGTTACCCTTGGGTTCGAGGTACTGAGATTTGGCGTTTTGCTTGGTGCAGAAAGCGAAGAATCAATGGCATCAACTTGCGCGAAGTGTTCCAACTGCAACTGCAACCCACGTTCTGCCTCATCTGGAGGCATATCTTACGGGCCCCAAGCGGCTTCTCTGTTCACGATGCCGGTGGACCAGGTGACTCAGGCCACCACCGGATTGTTTTTCGGGACTATTCTCCAACCGATGAACTTCGGCACTCCTATACCAACACCAGAAGCTCCTAAGAAGTCGGTCTTTGATCGGCTTACAACTACTGCAGCCCCCCTCAACGGGTCGTCCATCTCCAGCACTTCAGTCTTCACCAGATTGGGCCAAAGTTCCGGTGGGCCCATGATGAAGCCTACAATCACAGGAAAGGTTGTTCCGAAGAGGATAGCCATCCCTGCTCGTGAAGTCGTCAAGCCGGCTTCTCCTGCCAAAGGATCGGTCTTTACAAGATTAACCACTCCGGCTCCCGTCCCTGCTCAAAAGTCTGTCTTTGACAGATTGGATATCGCTACTCAACGGACGTCGGTCTTCAAGAGGCTGGTACCGGCGACGCCTCACCAGAACCGGGGGCATGACGAAGCCGTCCCTATCGCCGAACCAAAACTATCAGATCGACACGCTTGACGTCGTCACTGGCGCCGAGTAAGGAAGGCTGAGGGCAACTCCCCCTCTGGGCTAACTCCACCAGCCCCAACGGTGGAAGTCAATCTGCTGTTCCAACCGGGAACAGCTTTAAATTGCTGAACAAGGTGCGCAGGAACTCTCCTACCGCCGTACTGAAAAGATCTCCTCCACCGGTTGAGAATGTTACAGAAATAAAGCCAGATCAGCCCACTCAACGGCTGTCTTCTAAAGTTTACAAAATCTGGCGACGGGTCCAAGAGTCGGTGATTGATCAAGAATATCCCCGTCGACAGAAGAAGCTGAAGGTCTAGCAGGAAGAGAACCGTCCTGGCAAGCCACGAAGGACGACAACCACCTGGGTGCCCGCTGCAACGGCCCCCTCGACTTCAACTGCTCAAAAGGGGAAGAAGCCAAAGAAAGCCCCTATGACTGCGGCAAACCGTAAAGACGCTGAGACCAAACGCCCCAAGTCTGGGGGCATGATAGTACATACCGTTTGTATGGCTTCCGGAAAAGAGGAAAGCCGTGCTTCTACAGGCCATCGACCGCTCGCCCGATCAATAATAAGGGCTCAGGAACAACAACGACAGAAGCTTCAAGAGATGCTGACCGCGATGGCCGCACTCACTGGGCCAAAAGAAAATCCAGAAACCTTAGAGCAGCGTTGAGAATAGGAGACTGACACCGAGTTCCTCCGAAGAATGCTCGAGAGGAAAGAAAAAGAGGCTGCGGAGCAGGCAGCCAATATAAAATGAATGGCTCTCTTATTCCAAGACATGGCTGGGATGATGTTACAGCCGGAATCTCCAGCTGAAGACCCCCCCGGTCATCATTGAAGACGACAGAGGGGAGACATCGAACCCTCCTCCGGCTCTTTCAGCTGCCAAAGAGGAGACCATCTCAAAAGCTGCACTGGATGATTACATCGCTCAGCAAATACGAGCTCACCAGGCAAATGAAGCAGCTGGCCAAGTCGTTAAAACTGGGTGGCCGTATCCAGGCTGGTATGACCAAATAAAGTACCCGCCGGGATACACAATCCCCAAATTCCATGTGTACAAAGGGACAGGCAATCCCCACCAACATGTCGCTCAGTTCAGGGCTCTATGTGGTAACACCGGAGGTGATAATAAATTGCTCCTTCGCCAGTTCGTCAGCAGCTTGTCAGAAACAGCATTCGAATAGTATTATGAACTTCCAAACGACTCTGTCAAGACATTTGCAGAAATTGAGCTATTATTTACCCAGCGTTTCGTGAGTGCTAGCGAGCGTACCCCGATTACCGCATTAATTAACGCCAGGGTGAAGCCAGGTGAAACCTGGGTACAATACGCAATACGGTGGCGAAATTTATGGTCAAAATGTGAGCAGCGCATCGAGGAAGCGCCGGTAGTGGGTATGTTCGTGGGTACTCTGGACCCTCATGCAACTATTTCCTAATTTATGATGTTGTTCAAACCAACTATGTTCCAAGCTTTAATCGACAAGCTAGCCCAGATGGACCAGATGGGTCATAGACCGTCTCCTCCGAAGCCGGAGCCGCGGAATGAAAAGGGTAAAGGGAAGGCGACCTTTGTTGCGAATACCCAACAGCAGTCTAGTGCCCCGAAACTAACGGATCAACTAGAAGAGAGACGGCGCTATTATAATGAGAAAATGAAGGGTCCTTACTTGTTCCTATGGGACAAAACGAAGAGACTGTTTGAACTAGCGATGCGCAACATGCTCATTAATCTGCCAAATCCTAAGCGACCACTGCAACCCGGCGAGGCTAATAGTCCTAATTATTGCCCTTACCACCAAACGGTAAGCTATCCAATTGAGGATTGCTTTGTCTTTAAGGGATGGATCGAGGATCAGTACCAACAAGGAAAGTTCGCGCTGTCTGAGAAGTGGAAAGTAAGCCCACCACAACCGCACACTCCTAAGAAGACGGATGCACCGGGGGTATCGTGCTCTTTTATTGAAGAAGCTCCATGGGAAATCGCTCTTTTAGCCAAAACAAAAAGAATGTTGAAAGATCTCCACACATGCCCAGCAATCAAATGGAAGAATTCGCTGGAACCCGAGATTATCAAGGGAATGCTGAAACCGCGCCCAACCCCAAAAATTGGTGGTGATAGTCAAACTGCTCACACCCAGCCGTCAAAATCTTCAAAGAAAAAGAAGACCAAAAAGCCTGTGAAGCCGGGTGACAGGAGCACGGACCTGCAAAAGCAGATTGACGCTCTGGAAGAGTATAACCAGAAGGCGTTGATTCCAGTCACACTCCAAGAATTTCTCAGTTACGTCCTTGAAGACGGAGATGATGGAGAAGACTCGTCGGATGAATCTGAAGATTACGTAGCAAGTTGCCATATGATCTCTCACTCGTCGTTAAACGATGAAGAAGTCCCTTACACAGAGAAGCTGGGGGCAGGTCCTGAGCTTAAACTTCTAGGGCCATCAGACGAAATGATTGATGTTTTCCTAAATGAAGCGCTACTTAAAAGCAAAGCTGCCCAGGAGCGTGAAATGTCCATATTTGAAAAAGCCAAACGCCGGCGATTGGACGAAAGGGTTGCAACGCTCCAACCAAATCAAAATGCATCCACCACAAATAAAAGCAGGTTCAAGACAAGGAAAAGGTTCGCCAAAGCCGTATCAATCGGAATGAAGCTGCCACCCTCTGAAGGAAACATTCTTGGTGAAGCAGAAATACATCCTAGCTACTGTTTATATCATCGAAAGATTGCGCACCCTACCGAAGAGTGCAATGCTTTTAAAAAATGGTGGCAGAGATATGTCACTCACCGGCAACATTTTAAGTGGATGAAACGCAAAACTCGTCGGGAACAAAGAGATACGGCCGAGGAGCGTAAAAGAACTACCGGTACCTGTCACATGGTCGACGCTGGGGGATCGCAAGTTCTCACCTTCGGGAGCGACTCTGACGAAGAAATGACTCTTGGCCATCTCTTTAAAGAATCCACCTCGGGAAATGAGGAAGAACCGAAGATCTGTGAAAATATTCAGCTGCGCAATTGTACGCTGCACGAAAAGAATCTCGGACCCACGAATAGAAAAGATAAGGGAAAAGAAAAGGTCTCTGAGGATATCACCCTAGATGACCAAGTCGTCAAAGAGCTTATAGCCAAGGACCCGCCAAAGAAAAGTAAGGTGGACTACAACGTTCTGGCACACTTGAGGAAGATACACTCGCAGCTCAGTATTCTCGACACTCTTCTGCTATCCAAAGAAGTAAGGAATTCTTTAATCAAGGCATTACAAGAGCCCGAGCAATTCCAAGCTTTCCTCGCCGAAGAAAAGATGAAGGACGAGCTGGAAGAAGTACACACAGCCGATATCACCTTCGGCGATGAAGACCTCCTCCTTGGGACATGCGAGAACCGTCCCCTATATGTCTCCGGATACTGTCATGATATAAATATAGGTAAAATCCTGGTTGACAATAGGTCTTTTGTCAATCTCCTCAACGTAAGAGTATTGAAGGAAATCTGCATGAGCGTTCAGCACCTCGCTCGTAATAAAATCGCCATCTCCGGTTTTGACTCCCAGTCATCACGGACTCTCGGGTCTGTGATACTGACGCTGCGCTTTGGGCTACTCGTCACGGATACTAAATTTCACGTCATTGACGCTAAGACCTGCTATAATGCTTTGCTCGGAAGGCCCTGGTTACACGAGTACAACATCATCCCTTCTACACAACACCAGTGTATGAAGTATTTCAAGGATGGTCTCGAGTACACTGTGACGGGGGAGTTGAACCCATTCTCCGTGAACGAAATCCAAAAGTATGAAGATGCAAAATACTTCTTACCAGATTTTGAGGACATGGAAAGATGTCACAAACCGAAGAACAAAGCTATCACCACTATTCCAGTCTTCGGGAGTGATATCGAATAAGAAGAAGAAATAGTTTATTCAGGGCCGCCCCAACGCAACACCCCGGGACCGTCCACCCCCATGTTGATCTTCGGCAGTGACTCGGAAGATGAAGTTAACACCATATTTTCCGCTCGACCGTCAATACAAGCCTTCGCTGATAATAATCAGAGTTTGTAAATCACCATGGTTCTGCGGGAGCATTACAAAGAGCTCGATGCACTTGAAGCTTACAGCGTGCAAGAACTGCAGACATTTTACATCCCTCCCAGGCGAAAAGGTGAAGAGGCGATCCTATTCTACCGATCCGGGGAAACCAAAGTGGAAAAAGAAATCTGGCATGGCGCCGATTCCACGCTTGACAGACTCCAGCCCATCTGTCTGCCTAGATATTACTCGGAAGGCTTGAGAAGGATATTGAAGCGCCAAGGGGTACCCTTCAGATAGACTACTCGACAAGCTCGATTCTACAACAAGATTTGGGACGTCCTCGGGACTCAACGAAAGTTGCCCAACGGGAGAATGGAAACGGTCAGGCTCGGATATGTCCAATCCAAGAAATTGGAACGAGTCCATGGTACCAACGTCATATATGACTTCGATGAAGAAGAAGACGCCCTGTCAGAAAACGCTGACCCTGAGCCAAAACGAGATCCTACCGTCAAAATGCCGAGTCCGTCATTCGAAGAACGAATGGACAAGCTTATCACGGAAGCGGGTCAAAAGATCCGGGATGACCATAACCGTGAAATGACCATTTACGAGAAAGCCAGGACGTAGTGCCTCCTTCAGCAGGTCACGGAGAATGACAATGCTCTTCCATATCAACCCGTCATGCAAAAGGCCTGACGCAGAGGTAAAAATAAATCAAAGAGCGGGAAAGGCGTTCGACAGCGACAAAGCGAGACCAAGAAGCCACGCGATCGGGAATCGAGCAATCCAGATTCATCTCTCATAAAGAAGATGGGTCGAGCATACTCTTTTCCTCAGAATAAAACATGGAAGATACTTGATCTCGCTATAAAACATCAGATGATTACACTTCCGGAGTCTAAACACCCCGAGCAATCCAACGAGGTCTCTCACCCAGACTATTGCCTCTATTACCGGGCAATAGGACATCCTCTCGAAGACTGCTTCACATTTAAAGACCGGGTAGAAGACCAGTATCAGCATGGTAGGTTCGCTCTATCCAGCAGTTGGAAAATAACCCCGCCACAAAAGCATGAACCGAAGACCACGAGAGCAGAACCAGATCAACATCGGTTTTGGAAGCGATCTCGTACATAAGAAGAGCCCGAGAATATGGATGACCTCCCCTGGTGCTTCAAAACAATGAGGACGAGATGATCTCAGAGTTTCCCCCAGCGCCGAAAGGGCTGGAAGATGGAATACACACTACTGCAGATAACCTCAAGAAAATTGATTTGGGGACGGTAAGTGACCCGCGACCGATATTCGTCAGTGAGCTGCTGTCTGAAGAAAAGGTGGCTATGCTAAAAGACGTGCTTATGCAGCATAGAGATTGCTTCGTATGGAATTATTCCGAAATGCCAGGACTAGATCCAGAGATTGATGTGTTGGGTTGCTGGGCACGCGCACAAGGGTCTACGAGGCATCAACCATACCCGATTAAAAATTAGCCGTGCCGAACAACCCAAATACGGATCTTTAAACTAGGGTTTTGGCGAAAACTAGCATGTTAAACTCTTTAACACTATGTGAGAGGGATTACAACCTTTGTAGATCCGGTCCTTCACTTCATAAGCTCCGTGTTGAAGTCCCTTCGCTGCGATCATCATGCTCCGGACTCTCGAGAGGCTCCACGAAGAGAAAGGTACAGTCTTGCTTCCGATCTTCGATACAAAGATGATCTACCTTGAAGTTTTGTTAACACAAGCTAACACTCATAATATGAAGTGAACACTCTCATCTAAAGGGCAAAGATAGATGAGAATGATGAAGTAGGATTTTTGCTCTCTTTTATTTTCTATATCTCACATATTTTTCATCAGTTAGAAAAATCTAGAAAGCTTTTTCATGAAAAGAAAGAAGGAAGAAGATGAACAATGACATGAAATCTTTTGTGATGAATAATGAAAGGATTAATATGATGAATAATGCAACCATGGTTGACTAAACCATTGTAGAGAATTAACCAAGGGCTAGGGTTTGGGTTGGGTTAAGTATGAGTCATAGATAAAAATCAACACAAATATCTTTATCATGACAAAAGAAAAGCTTCTAGAATCAACTAGAAGTCTTAACCCTAATCCAAACCCTAATCATGTTTAAACTCTACTAAACATGTTGCATTAGTTATCATATCATGTTACAATATTATATATCACATATATAATATTTATCGTAACAAAATAAAATAATACAATTTACATATATCTCATATATATCAATGTATTACCCGAGTGAGAAAAAGAATCTTTTAGTGAGCTAATATTAGTTAATGCAATTTAATATATCATATATATTATTATACATTAAATTATTGAATCAACACTTGATCCGACAATCCGGCTATATCGCATATAACCGACTAATATTTATCCGTACCGATTCATCGAATCAATACTTGATCCGATGACCCCGCTGATATCAAATATCGTGAGAATACAATACGGTATCACATATCGCATTATCCTCGGTCCCGCACATATCACATACGTGCCCCTACTCCATTTTGCCTGAGTCAAGAAACCTCTGTGAAGGACTCTAAAGAATCGTCAATACGCCGGCAGTAGGTGATGATCATATCAAACACCCACAAGCTGCAAGCGGTCAGCTAAACGTAACAGCTACCAAGGTATTGAGCGCTCAGAATATCAACAAGCAAGCCTGTACATTCTCCCGTGAATCCAAACAGTAACACTCCCGTACAGTCCGGTCTCGTCGTCTGATATATCGCATATCTCGGCTAGGGGTGGTAAACGTCAGACCCCAGTAGCTTGATAAGTCGTGTCGATATGAGGTCTATAACAGTTTGAGAAACTACTGGTAACACTTACCAGTAAATCTCAGCAACCCTGTCCAGGGATTTTCGGTTATAGCCAATCAAACACAGCACAACATCAACTCCCTATACCGGGAGAGACGAATCCCCTCCTATCGCTCATTGCCTCCATGTGATTCGGGACTGTACCCAAAAGCCACCTTTTTGCACACCCTCTTGGACGTGGTATGATGGCAATCAAAGCACAGTGGAAATCACACAAGACTCTATGACGATCTCGGGTCAACAGACTACTCTGTACCAGTGTCACCGGAGAACTGCCATCTGACGTGAGGTATAATACCATCTGGGAGTTCTCGGCGAGTCCGTCCAGTATACCCAGTCTCCACTGAGCACCCGTACACCATCCTTGATGTCAAACACCGATGGATATAGGATCATCCATCGCCCATCATATAGGTCAAGATGCGTATACGCTAGTCCACTCTGGTGCATCGATGCCCTGTCTCGATACACTCTCGACTAGGAACAGTTATAGGATGTACTCGTCGACTACCGTGGCCCACTAGTATGATCTCATCATAGTCCTAGTAGTCGAGTACATATCCTAAGGGCTTTATCAACATGTAATATAAAGACAATCAGAGTACATATTAAGATAAAGTACAACCAGATAGCATACTATCATGTCGAGCAAGAAAGTCCTCCCTATATATGTCCCAGCATCCACTACAATATATATTGTATGTACAGTAATGGCCTCTAGGGCATACATATAACTAACATGATGTCCACAAATTGGCAATATCCCCGAACGCCAAGCCAATCAAACAAGCACCAAGGAGGATGCGGCTCGAGCTTTAGATGAGCATCAACGCCGAGGTCAAGAAACTAATCGACTCCGGTTTTATCCAAGAGGTTCAATATCCTGATTGGATCGCCAACATCGTCCCGGTGATGAAGAAGAATGGGACGGTGCGCATATGTGTGGACTTCCGGGATCTCAATAAAGCCTGCCCGAAAGATGATTTCCCAGTACCGGTCACTGAGCTGATGATAGATAACACATCCACTGATGAAGTTTTCTCCTTCATGGTGTTAGTTATATGTATGCCCTAGAGGCCATTACTGTGCATTGGATGTATATTGTAGTGGATGCTGGGACATATATTGGTAGGACTTTCTTGCTCGACATAATAGTATGCTATCTGGTTGCTCTTTATCTTAACATGTATACTTTTTGTCTCTCTATCACATGTTGATAAAGCCCTTAGGATATGTACTCGACTTCCAGGACTATGATGTGGATCATACTAGTGGGGCCTGGGTAGTCCATGAGTACATCCTTCAATGTTACTAGTCGTGGGAATATCGAGACGGGGCATCGATATTCCAGAGTAGACTAGCGTATATTTTCTCGACCCATGTAATGGGCGATGGATGATCCCATATCCATTGGTGTTTGACATCAGAGATGGTATGCGGGTGCTCAATGGAGACTGGGTACACTGAATGGACTCGCCGACAACTCCCAGATGGTATTATACCTCACTTCAGATGGCAATTCTCTGGTGACACTGGTACAGCTTAGCCTGTTAACCCGAGATCGTCATAGAGTCTTATGTGTCTCCCACTGTGCTTTGATTTCCACCCTACCATGGCTCTACTGAGTCGTGCAAACAGGTGGTTTTTGGGTACAGTCCCGATTCACATGGAGGCAATGAGCGATAGGAGGGGATTCGTCTCTCCCGGTATTGGGGGTTGATGTTGCGCTATGCACGACTGGCCATAACTGGAAATCCCTGGCCAGGGTTGCAGTGATATACTGGTAAGAGTTATCAGTAGTTTCACGTTTGTTATGGACCTCACGACGGCATGACTTATCAAGCTATTGGGGTCTGACGTTTACCACCCCTAGGCGAGATATGCGACATATCATACGAACAGACCGGACTGTACGGTAAGTGTTACTGGTTGGATTCACAGGAGTGTGAGCGGGCTTGCTCATCGATCTTCTGATCGCTCAATACCCGGGTGGCCGTTACGTTTAGCAGACCGCTTGCGGCTTGTGGGTGTTTGATATGATCATCACCTGCTGCCGGCGTATTGACGAGTCTTTAGAGTCCTACACAGAGGTTTCCTGGCTCAAGCGAAACGAAATAGGAGCGCATATGAGATATGTGCGGGACCGAGAATAATGCGTGTATGTGATACCGTATTCTATTCTCGCAATTTGTATCATCGGCAGGTTAAATGTGATATAGCCGGGTTACCGAATCAAGTGTTGATTCGATACATTGATACACTTGATATTAGTCGGTTATATGCAGTATGACCGGATCATTAAATCAAATGTTGATTTAATGATTTAATGTATAATTATATATTTGATATATTACTTTGCATTAACTAATATTGGTTCACTTAAAATGGATTTTCTCACTTGATGTGCACATTGTATATATGATATAGTTTTGTGCACTAGTTCGTATCATGTTTGATGATACATGCAAACTTGGGTGTGTGTATGCTATACACCATGTTTAGATAAATGGTTAAGGTTTTATTTACTTTATTTTGGTTAAAAGAAAAAGGAAACTAAATGGTTGCTTTTGTTTTATACAAGAAGTTTCTTGATGCTTCATGCAACTTTGACTAAGTGACCATTTTGTCTGCATCTCTTAACCTAACCATTTAACTAAACCCTAGTCAATTCTCTACACTCAACAATGGTTGCATTTTGATAAGAATGAATGGGATTTTCTTTTTAAGATAATTCTTTTTATTCTTTCATCTTCATCAAGCTTCATGAAAGCTTGCTAGCTTCAATGGTGAAATGAGAAAAAGAGTGAGAAATCCACTTCTAAAGTGAACCCACATCCTATTTCTTCATCCTCTACCACTTGCCATGTAGTATAGGGTGTTTTCTTCACATGTTTCATGGCTTGGTGAAGTTGGAGCTTGATCTTGTGTTGCCTCAACGTAGATCATCTTCGGCATCGAAGTCGACGACCTAGCCCGATCATTTCTTCGACGAAACCATCGCCAGAGTCCGGGATCCGATGATCGCAGCGGAGGGACATAAACACGGAGCTAAGGAGGTGGAGAACCGGATCTACAAAGGTTGTATTTTCCGTTCACTCTTAGTTAAGTTGTTAACTTATATTGTTTCGCCTATACCTCTAGTTACGATCTTGCTTAGGGTTTCTTAGGCACATGAAAACTTTGATTTTGGCATGTTTGATCTGTTGTGAAACATCATGGGTATAACTAGGAACCCTACAGTGGTATCAGAGCCTAGCTAGAGCTTTAGGCGATGTGTAGAAGAAGCTAGAAGTCTGATCGAACCCGATATCCCCCGATTTCAACCCTCTCTGTACAATTTTTCAAACTGTGGATTTTTCCAAATTAAAAATTCTCAGAAAATTATTCAGGAAGAACTAAGAATTACTGTGAAGTACGGACCTCTAACTCAACAATTTGACCGCGGAACCGCGGCCAAACCAGGGGTTTTGCGGCGGTTTCGCGGCCAAAATTGTGACTTAGTCCCTGAAATTTCATGTAATTATTCTTAGGTCCTTTCTTGTTAATTTTTTCTGTGAATTTTTTAATTCCACTCAAGTGTTGAGTTTTCAAGGGTTGTATTGGGGACTCGTTGATTCGATCGGATAATTTATCTTCGTTAAAGTTTTTCCGAATATTTTAGAAACTGTTAAAAAGTTCGACCGGATATAAATACCCACTTTTTCCCCTGTCGGGAAATTTCCAAGTGTTGGATCTTTCCGTAGTTTAAGAACGTTCGAAGTAGTGCAAGTAACGCGATGGACCCTCTAGAAGACAACAAATCTTAACTCGATTATGTGACTGTCTTGAACTGCCCTTTGAACCTTAAGGTTTGGAGCAGTACGGTGTGCCACATGTGAGGCGTTGGCATGACCCTTCTACGGCTGGACCGTTGGTACTGAGGCACGAAGTGAATGTTTTTAAACTTATTTCATGTGTTGAGCTGTTTCGGGAAAACTTGGGTGTTCGATTGTTCGATCGGAAAGTTTAACATTTTCTATTTATCTGGAATGTGATACAATATTTGGGATTCACAAGTAGTTATGAGATAACTAATATGAATGTTATAAACATAGCACTTTAGTCTCACTTGATCGGTTGCCACGGATTTTTGATGTGATCAAAAGTCCGTCACAATCACGTAGCGTACGCGGATACTCGCCGGATAAACTTAATAGACAGCTACACCCCATAGCCCCGACCAAGTGACTGTAGGAGAACCCCATCGCCGAAAGCATCCGTTCGGGTGCTCGCGGTAACGGTGTTCCGCCTTGGTGCACCTCGTCGACGGTATCGGGGGTGCGGCTGCCTACTAAAGTTTGCGACGAGCATTCGATCAGGATGTCGGGAATCTTGTTGAATTGCCCGACTTGATATTGAAAAGAGTTTTCGATAATGAGACTAAAATGCGGGGTTTATAATTGTTAGGCATGCGATATCTAAGGAATTCATTTGCTTAGGCATGTGATATCTAAAGAGGTTGCGGATTCCAACTGTTGTAGTTTTACACTTTCTTTTCTGTGACCGTAAGTGTAGTATGTAGTGGTATTGCCGGTTTTCGTTGCTATACGTCGACGACGATCGGTGTATGCATACTTACTTACGTTGATGACATGTGATGTTTTGTGTTGCTGGATATGTTATATTGGATCGTCGTGTTTGAATAACCGGGTTTTTTTTATGTGAGATGAGTGTTTTTTCATTTTCATTCATGTAAAAACTTGTATGTAATATTCTTTTATTGGGGCACTTCCAGGTTGCGGAAGATGTCACCATTGATGTATGTTTTTTACTTTTCCGCATTAGGATAGACCCAAGGAGGGGAGCACAAGTAACCGGGTTCTAGGGTCCAGTGGGAGACCATCTCGAGGAGTCGAGTCCGGGTCTCCTAACCCTAGAATTGGTAAGGTTTCTTGCCGCTCTCGTAGGGGTCTAGGGGTGTGGGATTGGCTATTCATCACGACCGTGGAATCCGTGTTTTATACTGGCTCGTATTGAAAACACGGACGTTCTAATATATCCAATATTTCATATGATACTTTCTGCTGCGTTATCTGTGATGTGATCATGTGATATGTTCAGATAGATATTATATATAGTATATATGATATATTATATAGACGTTGCTTATGTTTTTCACCCGCGCTAGCCCTGCCTCGCTCTGGCGTTAGTTACCTAACCTAACGGTGCAGACGTGACATCGAGGCGAATGTGGATGGCATAAGCGTACGTTATATTTATCTGTGATGTTTAGGTGGACTTAAATGATGAGACTTCATTAATGAGATTAATGAAAGAAAATAAACCTAATTGATGTTGTGGAATCGAATTTCAAAATAAAACAGGTAGCTACAGTTCTTGCTTTGCATCGCGGTGTTCATTGTAGAACATCCTGCACCTTATTCGATGAGGAAATGACCGAGATCCCTTCACTGGGAGTGACTCCTTTAGCAATAACTGGCAGATGCTACACACTCGGTTTGTCTTTTGATTGCTTCTATAGTTTCTGCTTTGCACAGTGATATATATGATATATCCCGCACCTCATTCGACGAGGAAAAGGCCGACGATCCCTTCACCGGGAGTGACCCCTTTAGCAAAACTAGAAAAGCTTCAAAAACATTCTATTTAAAAACCATTTGATTCTGCAACGAGATCAAGTTCAAAGCGTTAAAGGTTTTCTTAAAAACCATTCGCAACCCTCCGTCATTTTAGGAAGTAGAGTACTTAGTATTCATGCTGTGTTTGTTGACCATAGTCAAGGCACAGTGTACGGTAGCTAAGTGATATCTTCCTACACCGCATATGATGCGATTAGTTAGGACAGTCGCGTGACTTTATTGACCTTAGTTAAGGGTCATGTGGGTGGGTCTAATTAATCACGAAATGACGGGTAGAACTTGACTAGTGCTTATGATTTGTTGACCATAGTTAAGGTCATAAGTGCTAGGGGTAAAAATCTTTATCGGGAGTTTCAAGTGTTGAAATTTGCAATGAGATTGCATACCTTCTATGTGATAATTGGATCCCGATACCCGCTGCGAGTAATTGTTACTCCTGGGAGAGTTTTGCAGTTTACAATTAGCCGATCAAGTAGGTGTCTAGAAAGGTGTCAGCGGGGTTACGCCTCTGGGAAAACGAGGTTTACTGTAATTAGGGTCGTGCGAAAGCACGGGGAACCTCCCTCAAAGTACCGATACTGGCCTGGCTGAAAGATTGGTGAACTTGTAGAGTGTAATTAATCCCGGCTAGTCTTTCCTTTTAGGGTTTGAAGGAAGATTTGATAAAAACAGTGGGAGCCATCCTGATTAGATAAAATAAATAACCAATCTAATCTTGCAAGAGCGCACGCAGAGTGTTTTCTTTTCTCTCTCTCCAGGTAGCGACCATATCACGCCTTAATCAAGATAATAATATGGATGTATTGACCGAATCCGCTTGTTATACTGAGCTGGGGAACGTTGGTCCCGCTCCAACTTATAATTGTTATAAGACAGAGCAGGAAATAGGGGAATACCAGGATTCCCATGCCGCCCAAACGAAGAAAGTGCATGAGATGCATCTCCTTCGGGTGTGTTCATTACAAAGAACTGTTTCTCAGTATCCTCTGCGTCCTGGGTATTTGATACCGGATCAGAATCCTAGATATGTAATCCGTTACATAGGGCTACAGAAAGGTAGAGAACTGAGAACGGGTGATAAGTTTCATGAGACAGAGAACGGGGCAAGTGTTGCAGCCAAGTCTGTTGGTCACTGTCACCCTGTATTACCAGTACATTGATTCTGAACAAATGTTATTAGATACCGAACCTGATATACAAAATCATATCAGTCTCTTTATTAGTAAAGAAATGATAAAATTTTGTATTGATGGATGATGTTTTGAACATTTCCTATATCAAAAGTTGATCGGTTCAAGCACGTTATCTAAAAGCATTGACGTTCTAAATCAAACTACAGTTCCTAGTATACAGAACACACACAAGAGGAAGAGTTCAGAAATGAATGAATCCTTCTTGACGCATTGTAGACTAGGTCATATCAATGTGACCCGACTGGCTGAAGTTACATTTTAGATGCATATTTAAATTAGTTTGAATTTACATCTTGTGAAACTTGCCAGTCATGTCATAAAGATTAGATGACCATAGCTCCGTTTACTGGAAACAGAGAAAGAGTTAGTAAACTCTTGGGACTGATACATGATGATGTATGTAAGGTCTCCTGTCTACATATACCAGGACCGGTTCTTTGTACTTCATTACATTCTCTGATAGTCTCTCAAGATTCAGCCATATGTTCTTGTTGAAACATAGGTCCGAAGCTTTTGAGATATTCATAGAATATAAGTTAGAAGTAGAGAACCAAAACCGGGTATAAGTATTATGTCCTATGATAAGATCAGGGAGGAGAATACTTGTGCATGGAATTCTTGGACTATTCTAAAAGAAAATGAGATTCTCTCTTAGTATTACTCCTCTGAATACACCACAGCACAATGGTGTATCAGGGCGGAGCAATCATACCGTATTAGATATGGTGTGCTCTATGATGAGTACTACTGAGTTACCTATTTCGTTTTGGGGTTGTGCACTTGAGAAGCTGCATACCTATTGAATTAGGTTCGAATCAGATCACTGCCTACCACTCCATATAAGACATGGTATGGGAAGAGCCTATCTCTTAAGTAAGTTAAGATTTAGGATTGTCCGGCCTATGTCTGAAGCAAAATCCGGACAAGATCGAGACAAGGTCAGTTCTGTAGAATTGGAAAGGTTCCAGCTATACAAAACTGCAACTGATGATTTGAAAGAACCAAATGATTCAATAGTCCCCGATGAACCTCAGCCTCTCCGCCGAACTAGCAGGGTTCCTCATCCGCTTGAGAGATACTTTCGTTTCTCGATGACAGTGGGAGCGAGGAATGCATCATGAGATGATGACCCAACTAGTTTCGAGCAGGCCATCGAGATTGGGGACTCTGTAAGAATGGCTGGATGCTTAGCGATCTGAGATAGAATCCATGTACACCAGCAAAGTATGGACTTTGGCTGCTATATCTGAAGGGTTAAATCCCCATCAGGAGCAAGTATATCTTGAGAAGATTACTTGGTGTAGATGGAAAAGTTGAGACTTTCAAATCTAGACTTGTTAAAGGTTTTCGTCATCAACCAGGCATGGATAATGATGAAACCTTTTCCAGGGACTATGCTTAAGTCCATCCAGATCCTACTTGCCATTGCTACATACCATGACTACGATATCTGGTGGTTGGGTGCCATGACTGCTTTTCTAAAATTATGATTTAGAAGAGAACGTCTATAAGAACACAGCCAGAGAGCTTCGTAAACAGTGGGAGCAGCGAAAACGTGTGCAAGTTTCTTTACAGAATAAAGCAGGTATCGCGGAGTTGGAACGTCTGTTTTGATGTGGTAGTCGAAGTGTTCGACTTCATCAAAATGGTAGATGAACCATGTATGTACAAAAAGGTAGTAGAGAGTAAGGTCATCATCCTCGTATTGTACGTAGACAACATACTCTTGATAGGAAAAGAATTTCCTATACTACGATCGGTCGATCTCTTCTTATCACATGGATTCTCCAATAAGATAAAGATGATACCTCCTAAATCCTGAGATTTGGATCTATGAGATAGATCTAAAGGGATGTTAGGGTTCTCACTAGGTATAGTGAGATTGTATCAATCGATCCTGGGGAGAATCACTGGAAAAGTTCCAGACTGATAAGCACGACTGAGTGTCAGTCGCAGGCATTGTCTTTACCCTCAGTGGAGGGACGGTATGTTGGAAGAGTTCCAAGCTAGATACCGTGACAAACTAGACGATAAAGGCTGGTAACATCGCTATTAAAGATACTACCAAAGAGGCAGTTTGGGTGTATATTGGTTCATGAGATGAACTAGGTTCCTATCATTGTATGACAATGAAAGTGTGGCTTTGGCCCAGGAACCCTGGTCCCATCAGTGACCCAGACATATTCTGAGGCAACATCACCTGATCATGGAGATAGATGATCTTCAGGGTGATCGAGGTTAGGAGAGTAGACTCAGAGGACAACACGGCGGATCCACTCACAAAGGCTTTTTCCCAGAGAGAGACTTATATGGGATGGTTGAGTATGTGATACTACAACCACTGCTACAGATGGCCCTAGTGCAAGTGGGAGATTGTTAGTTATATGTATGCCCTAGAGGACATTATTGTGCATTGGATGTATATTGTAGTGGATGCTGGGACATATATAGGTAGGACTTTCTTGCTCGACATGATACTATGCTATCTGGTTGCTCTTTATCTTAACATGTATACTTTTTGTCTCTCTGTCACATGTTGATAAAGCCCTTAGGATATGTACTCGACTTCCAGGACTATGATGTGGATCATACTAGTGGGGCCTGGGTAGTCCATGAGTACATCCTTCAATGTTCCTAGTCGTGGGAATATCGAGACGGGGCATCGATATTCCAGAGTAGACTAGCGTATATCTTCTCGACCCATGTGATGGGCGATGGATGATCCCATATCCATCGGTGTTTGATATCAGAGATGGTATGTGGGTGCTCAGTGGAGACTGGGTACACTGAACGGACTCGCCGAGAACTCCCAGATGGTATTATACCTCACGTCAGATGGCAGTTCTCTGGTGAAACTGGTATAGCTTAGCCTGTTGACCCGAGTTCGTCATAGAGTCTTGGGTGTCTCCTACTGTGCTTTGATTTCCACCCTACCACGGCTCTACTGAGACATGCAAACAGGTGGTTTTTGGGTACAGTCCCGATTCACATGGAGGCAATGAGCGATAGGAGGGGATTCGTCTCTCCCGGTATTGGGGGTTGATGTTGCGCTATGCACGACTGGCCATAACTGGAAATCCCTGGCCAGGGTTGCAGTGATATACTGGTAAGAGTTATCAGTAGTTTCACGTTTGTTATGGACCTCACGACGGTGATTGTTAGGGGTTCTGCGTGTTCAAGTTTTAGTTAAATACCGCAATCAAGACGGTTTCGCTCGTAGCTAGCCGGTTGAGTACGGGTCGTCCGCAGGGAGATGGGAGTCTTTTTCTATGTGTTTTAACGAGTTAAGTCCGAGAGTCCAGATTTGTTTGTGATTATCTAAGTGTTAAAATGATATGTAAAGAGAGCTTGTTAGGGTTAGGATTAGGTTAGTTTGAGTTAGGAGTCTCCCACATCTTTCGTTGCCCCTCTTAATATCGGTGTTACGGTAATCGGCAACAACGGGGATTCGCACGACTAGGAAGGAACTTGCGAGTATAAGCTAGGCTTTCCAACGCATAAGTTCTTCCTTTTGGTGCTTGTCCGTCCGTTCTTGGCTCTTAGCCATAACCTCCGGTTAATTCAACCACAACCGGTCTCACTACGGAATCACCGCTATCATGTAGGATAGGGTGCCGTAAGGAGCGGATTGTGGTTCAATTAACGGGAGTCGAATTAAGCTGTTGGGCAAGGAAAGAGTGAGAGAGATTTCCTTCTCTCAAACTTCCCTTATCCTACCCTAACAAGTATGAAACTACTCACACATCATAATGAAAAGAAAACAAAACAAAAGAGGAAGATAGAAAGAAAGAGATTAGAAGATAACAACTAGCTATTTGCGACCTCACCTTGGCAAGGATCAAGCGTAAGCATCATGGTTGTTTTAAGGATAAAGAAAAAGAGAAAAGAAAGAAACAACAAGAAATAACAACAACTAAGTTAACAAATTAAAATTACAATGCAATTATAAAAGAACAAGACAAGATATAATAGCAAAAGAGTCTTCTTTATTCATCATTCTTCACTCACAAAGCTCACTACAAGTTTTAATGGAGAAGAGATGAGAAGAGGAAGAAGAAACACAACTAAACCTAGAAAATAAAATACAAGATTATGCACCCTTGGCTTCACAAGGATCTGGGCTATTTATAGGCAGGGAAAAGAAAATCTAGGGCAAAATTCTGAACCCATATGAAAAGACCAAACACCCCCTGAAATTTCATCATGCGAGGAGGTAGTACGGCCGCGGAACCGCGGCCTAGACCCCCTATTGGCCGCGGTTCCGCCGCCCTATTGGGGAGTTAGGCTGTCGTCTTTTGTGTGCTGCCCTGGTCTTCTGTCCCCTTTTGTCTGGTACATGTATGTTCTGATAATCTTTCCACATTTCTTCCAGAATTCTAGTGGATCAAAAGGTGATTTGGACATGGATCTTTTGTCAGGATTTTCTTGAGCTCCACGTAGATTTCTTGGATCTTGTGTTGCCATTGAGCCTTGTGCATGAAGGTGACAATCGATTTGCCATTTTGTCTCCTAAACTGGTGTGTGGCAACAGACGGATAAAGAGCGGAGACCCGTGTTTTATCTGTGGTTGGCAGGAACCCGGGTTTTGTCGTGTTTTTTCATGAATTTCACCGTTCAGAGCCGAGAACCTGTATCCTGCAATTGACTAGCAAACACGGCTCAAGACTACCTACCGATATGCAATGTGATAAAAATTGGGCGGTATGAAAATGCAAAAATCTGATATGAACAAATACCCCCAAACTTATCATTTGCTAGTCCCGAGCAAAGCCAATTTATTCACAAAAAATTTCCTAACCTCACTTTCGCAGGGAACACGATTGCATTGAGCATGTGCAACAAGCCGTTAAACCTCTAGGTGTCCCTAGTAGGAGGAGTGTTGTCTCCTGAGGGTTTTCAGCGGATACTACCCACAAAATCCGGTCAAGCTAGTTTTGTAAAATAACTAAGATTCAAACCCTAAAGTTTTGTTTCAGAAAATAACAATTCTATTATCCTAAGTCTAGACTATCGAACCTTTATTTTTCACACCTCGCTTCTTATTTAACTACAGATTTTATATGTCTTTACGTGCAGTGCAAATAGCGTCGTTAAGTTTCCAGAAGGATCGATTTACGTCATCATGTCACATAATAAAGCCCAGATAAAATTTTTGAAAGGATCACATAAGTTTTATAAAGAGTTAAGAATTTTTCAAGTTTCTTTTTCCAGTAAGGTTTCAACTTCAGAATTTCTATCTTCCCTAACAGGAAACCAGGTCTTATTTTTCACTCCACCTTTTTCTTGTTTTCATTTCATACACACCTCTGTGAACGTGCAATAGCCTTTATCATAGAATAAAACCTTCATATCTCCGCTAAATTTTTTATAAAAGCCTGTCTTTTATCAAGATTATTCTCACACAAAGAACCGTTAGGAATTTTAACTCGGAGAGAACACTTGCTTGACTTTGTTTTAATCTGGACTTTCTAGGCTTCTTAGCGAGCTTTGGGCCAATGCACCCAAACCAGTTGGTTTTAGGGCATTAGGTGTAGAAACACCCCAGCGGACTTAATTACTCAAGTTACCTAGGTCCAAAAACAAAAGACAGTTTGGCGTGAAAATCAGATGATTTAATACGAACGGAGATATAGCCGGCAGTTCAGTTATTTTTTTGGATAAAAGACGTGTTTAGTGGGATTGGTGTGTAATCATTCCAATCAAGTTCCAGATGGGTTATTTTTCAGACTTAGTTCCAATTACGCTATCAATAACATTCCTTCATATTCGCTTTACTTCATAAACTATTCTTGACATTACTTATTTCAGAATAAACCTATTTGATCCTTAGAAAATCATTGATCCATTTAAAAGTTTTTCGACATAAAAGACTTGTCATCTAATTTCCAAAAACTCACGACACGTGTAGTGTGATGTAAAGACGTATATCAGCTATAGTTAACTTCAAAGGAGAGTTATCTTTCAGGTTTTCAAAATCTAAACATAAGATTTAGTTATTCTTATTTTAACAAACAAAACCGTCGAAATGTTAAATCAGAGTTCTTTCACAAGCTAACCTGACAGAAAAGTTTTTATGTTTTTAGAAAATTTTCAGATTTTTATGGATTTTATGGATTTTAATATGCAGATGAAAAATATACATATGAATGCGAAGGTAAGAAATGCGTACCGAGCGTACCCCCAAACTTAAACTGGACAGTGTCCTCACTGTCATTGCATGAAGAGATCATTTGAAGGGTCAAAAATGTCGGATAGCGATACACAATTTTTTTTTTGTTCCAGTTTTTAAAGAAAAGAAAAAGAATATCCATAAATATATACAGAATGGTTTATACAGACCCCCAAACTTATTTGGAACAGTGTCCACTGTTCTTGGCTGGATAACCGAAGTTTGGTGGTAGGCTGAGGAAGATCATGCAGGGTAAACCGGCTCCTGTAAGAACAGGAGCTTCTCTGTTGGTTCGGCGCTAAGGTACGGTTTTAGTCGGTGTCCGTTCACTTTGAAAAATGAACTGTCCTTTGGATTTTCCAAATCCACAGCGCCATGCGGATACACATTCCGCACAAAATACGGCCCTTTCCAGCGAGATCTGAGCTTTCCAGGATGGAAGTGAAGTCGGGTGTCGTAAAGCAGTACCTACTGACCAGGTACGACGGTTTTGCGCAAAAGGTGTTTATCGTGAAACACCTTCGTTCGGTTCTTAACGACAACCGCGTTATCGTAAGCCTCATCCCTAAGCTCGCTTAATTCGTTCAACTGCAGCTTCCGATGGCTGCCCGCATCATCGAGAGACAGATTCAGCTCCTTTATCGCCCAAAATGCGCGATGCTCTATTTCGACAGGTAGGTGGCAGGCTTTTCCGTACACAAGCCGATAGGGAGACATGCCAAGGTCGGTCTTATAAGCGGTTCAAAAGGCCCAAAGGGCATCAGTGAGTTTCAGTGACCAATCCTTACGGTTCTTGGAAACCGTCTTCTCCAGTATCTGCTTGATTTGCCGATTTGAAACTTCGGCCTGCCCGCAGGTTTGGGGGTGGTAGGGCGTAGAGAGCTTATGATTAATGGAGTATTTCCGCATCAAGGCTTCGAAAGTTTTGTTGCAGAAATGACTTCCATTGTCGCTAATGATCGCTCGGGGGTGCCCAAATCGGGAGAAAATGTTTTCTTTAAGGAACCTAACGACAACCTTGTTGTCGTTAGTCCGGCTGGGCATAGCCTCGACCCATTTAGAGACGTAATCAACAGCGAGAAGGATGTACAAGTTCCCGAAAGAGCTGGGAAACGGCCCCATGAAATCTATCCCCCAAACATCGAAAATCTCCACAACCAAGATCGGTTGGAGCGGCATCTCGTTCCTCCGGGATATCCGACCCATGTGTTGGCACCAGGAGCAAGTCTTGCAATAGTCATGAGCGTCTTTGAAAAGTTGTGGCCAGTAGAAACCACATTGCAAGATCTTCTCAGTTGTCTTTCTGGGGCCAAAATGCCCGCCACACGCTTGATCGTGGCAAAATGACAGCACACTCTTGAATTCCTCGTCAGGGACACACCGACGAATAATCTGGTCGAGACAGTACTTGAACAAATAGGGTTCGTCCCAGTAAAAGTGTTTTACTTGGGATACGAAGCGAAGTCTGTCCTGCCTTGACCATTCAATCGGTAGTAATCCTGTGGCCAAATAGTTCACAATATCTGCGAACCAGGGTTCGCAAGATACTGTCAAGAGCTGTTCATCCGGGAAAACGTCGTTGATCGGAATTGGAAGCGAAGGCGAAGAAGGAAGTCATGAGAGATGGTCGGCAACTACGTTTTCACATCCTCATTTGTCCTTAATGACAAGGTCAAACTCTTGAAGCAAGGGGATCCAACGTATTAACCGAGATTTTGCATCTTTCTTCGCAAAAAGATGGCGCAGAGCAGAATGGTCTGTATAGACAATGACTGGAGAGCCGATGAGGTAAGGCATGAACTTTTCTAAAGCAAATACAACAGCCAAGAATTCCTTCTCAGTTGTTGTATAATTGAGTTGGGCGTCGTTCAGGGTTCGGCTCGCATAATAGATTACGTGCGGCATCTTGTTGATGTGTTGTCCAAGGACAGCACCAATGGCAAAGTCGGATGCATCGCACATAATCTCCAATGGGTGCGTCCAGTCAGGTGAAGAAAGAACGGGAGCAAAAGTGAGTGAGCGTTTTAGTGACTCGAATGCAGTCACACAGCTCGAGTTGAAGTCGAATGGCGTGTCCTTGGCCAGCAAAAGAGTCAAGGGCCTAGCAATCTTGCTAAAGTCCTTGATGAACCGTCTATAGAAACCAGCATGGCCAAGGAAGGCTCGGATATCTCTGACGCATCGGGGAGGAGGAAGATTGGAAATGACCTCAATCTTTGCTTTGTCAACCTCTATGCCATTTTGCGAGATGATATGTCCTAAGACAATACCTTCGCGCACCATGAAGTGGCATTTCTCCCAGTTCAAAGTGAGATTCTTGTCCTTACATCGGGTAAGGACAGCGTCAAGATGCAGCAAACACTCGTTGAAGGAATCGCCGAAGATGGAGAAATCATCCATTAAAATCTCCAGAAATTTTTCCACCATGTCTGAGAAGATTCCCATCATACACCGCTGGAAGGTAGCGGGTGCATTGCATAACCCAAAGAGCATGCGACGATATGCAAACGTGCCGAAAGGACAAGTGAATATGGTCTTGTCCTGGTCTTTTTCGGCGATGGGAATCTGATTAAAGCCGGAGTAGCCATCAAGAAAGCAGTAGTACTCGTGTCCGGCCAATCGTTCAAGCATCTGGTCAATGAAAGGTAGCCGAAAGTGGTCTTTCCGCGTTGCGGCGTTGAGTTTTCTGTAATCAATGCATACTCGCCACCCAGTTTGGGTGCGAGTAGGGATTAACTCGTTCGCCTCGTTGGTTATGACCGTGATGCCCGACTTCTTGGGGACAACATGAATGGGGCTAACCCACTGGCTATCAGAGATAGGGTAAATGATACCACTATCTAGACATTTTACGATCTCCTTCTTCACAGCCTCTTTCATGACTGGATTGAGACGTCTTTGTGGATCCCGGGCTGGTTTGGCATCATCCATCAGATGAATGTGATGCTCAACGATCAGGGGACTAATCCCCTTGATGTCCGCCATGGACCAGCCAAAAGCTTGCCTGTTGTTGTGCAAGACCGCAAGAAGGGCTTTCTCTTGCTCTGGAGCTAGAGAAGCCGAGATGATGACAGGGAGGGTCTCGTTCTCACCTAAGTAAGCATACTTGAGGTGAGACGGCAAAGGCTTGAGTTCGAGCGTTGGAGGTGAAACGATGGAAGGCAAGATTGGTGCAAAGGTCTCGAACTCAAAGGACTCCAGCAAAGGTTCAAAACGAGTGTAGGCAACCGAGTTGGATGGTTCAGGTAACTCATCCGGAAAGTCGAAGGATTCAAACTCGGGTTGTGCGCGGCTAAGATCGTTCGAGAGCGTGAAACACTCGTAGTCGTTGTCGGGCGCAGAAACAGCAGCAGGTTCGAAGAGAAACGCACTAGTGGCGTCAAGATTATCGTGATCAAACATAAACTCCTCGAATTCACACTCTTCTGGGGTGATCTCCTGGATCGAGCAGACGTCCAGTATATGAGCATTAGGTTCGGCGGGCTGATTCCCCAACCTAAAAATGTTGAGTTCAATCGTCATGTTTCTAAAAGAGAGGTTCATCGAACCATTGCGACAATTGATCACAGCATTTGAGGTTGCAAGAAATGGGCGACCGAGTATCACCGGAATTTGATTCCGGGGGTTAGCTACAGGCTGTGTGTCTAATACAATGAAGTCAACGGGGAATATGAAGTCCCCGACTTTGATTAACACATCCTCTAGCTCACCCCTAGGATGGGTGATCGATCGGTCGGCCATTTGGAGAGTGCAGTGCGTGGGTTTCATCTCTCCGACGCCTGATTGCTCGTATACTGAATACGGAAGCAGGTTAACACTGGCACCAAGATCTAATAGTGCGCGGTTGATGTTCTTATCCCCAATGGTAATTGAAATCGTAGGACAGCCAGGGTCCTTCCGTTTTTGTGGTAAAGATTGGGTAAGGGCATCACTCACAGCACTAGCCAAGAAAACTTTCTTGGGTACCTGAGACTTCCTCTTTTTCGTGCACAAGTCCTTTAAGATTTTCGCGTAGGACGGGACTTGTTGGACAGCATCTAAAAGAGGAATGTTAATGTTAACCTGCTTAAATAACTCCAGAATCTTCTCCATTTGAGGATTTTGTTTATTAGACCTCTACCGGTTTGGAAATGGAACATTTTGAAAATTGGTTGAGTCTAACGCTGGAGGAGGAGATTGTGGAGTTGGAACGGATCCCAGAACAGGTGTTTTCGTGGAGTGAGAAGTGGGTCCATTCAGAGCAGAAGAAGAGGAAGGAGAGCCCTGTGAAGAACGGAGAATAGGCTCAGAAGATGAAGAAGAAGAAGAAGAAGAAGAAGAAGCAGCGGCCGGGGTGTCATCGTTGATCCGTTTGCCAATGTTGTTTTGCAGCATCCTTCCCGATCTTAGTGTGGTCACGGCACTCACATTATGGTTCTGTTGTTCAAGAGCAACATGTGCATTATGTGGGTGACCGGGATTTGGGAGTGGCTGGAACGGGAGCTTCCCCTTTTCTCGCTCGCTCAAGGCCGCATTCAGCTGTGCAATCTGGGCTTCGATGGTTTTGATGCTTTGCCCGTGAGCGGCAGTGTGTTGCACTAAGGACTGAATGGAAGACTGGATGTTTGTGGTGGATTCTGTCGATTGTTTAACGAACGCCTCCGACTTCGTTCGAGCGAGGAAACCTTATCGTTGTTTGACGGAACAAAGTTGTTTGGTGGAAAAGAATTGTTGGGTGCAAAGTTGTTCGTCTGATTCTGAAAAGGTTGGGGTTGGAAAGGCTGCTGATACTGAGTTTGTTGTTGCGCTTGTTGTTGCGGCGGAGGGGCCCTTTGGAAATTGATGCCTTGGAATTGATTCTGATTCTGATTCCAGGCGAAATTGGGGTGGTTCCTCCAACCAGGATTGTAGGTGGAAGAGTATGGATCATTCCTCGGTCTTTGCTGGAATGCAGCATTAACCTGATCCTGTCCTTGCGAGGGTGGATTGTAAGGACACTCTTCGGTCAAGTGAGAAGGATCGGAACAACAAGCGCAAATGGTCCGAAGGGGGAGAACAGGGGCAGGAGCAGGAGCAGGAGAAGAAAATTTGCTCTCTATTGCTTCAAGCTTTCTTGTTATTGCAGCCATTTCAGCTTTCATCGCAATAGAGACATCAAGTTGGTGAATTCCTACCCTAGACTGACCGGTAGAATTGGGGGTAGAAGAAGAAGAAGTCGGTCTGGTGCTCTCCTATTGTAGCGTTTGCTCCGCAAGGTCGTCAAAGAATTGCCACGCTTCCTCGTCAGATTTCGATAGGAAGTGGCCCTGACAGATGGTTTCCAACAACTGCTTCGTTGCTGGGTTCAGGCCCTCGTATAAGGTTTGGCAGAGTTGTCATTTCTCTATACCGTGGTGAGGACACTGAACAAGAAGGTCTTTGTATCGGTCAAAGCATTTCCAGAAGGGTTCAGAAGGAAGCTGAGAGAATTGGTTGATTTCATTTCGAATCCTTGCGGTTTTATGATTCGGATAGAACTTTTTGAGAAACGCTTTAACAAACTCATCCCAACTGGTTATGGAATGGGAAGCGGTGCTATACAGCCATTTTTCAGCAAGATCGCATAAAGTGAATGGAATGACCCGTAGACGTATAGCATCGTCCGACAGTTGGGTAGTTTTCATCATGGCACAGACGTTTTGAAATTTGTTGATGAAGATATAGGCATCTTCAGATTCAAGCCCATGAAATCGTGGAAGCATGTTGATGAAGTGGGGCTTAATTTCAAAGTTGTCCCCATTGGCCGGTGGAAGAGAAAGGCAGGTGGGAAGTGCAGAACGGGTGGGATAGAAACGATCCTGGAGCGCGATTCGCTGCGGCGCTACAACAGGCGGTGGTGGTGGGTTATTGGTCTCCGTAGGAGGTGGAGCCAATCCAAGGGTAGTCAAAGAGATGTTTGGATTAAATCCTGACATCACGGAAGAAGAGGTTGGTGAAGGTGAAGGTGAAGATGTATGAACAGAATTCCGGTCAACGTTGGAGTTGGCCGGCAAAGAAAGGGGTGAAAGAGGAGTGGACGGAGTATCGACGTCTGAGTCAATCGCGTAGTCGGTAGCGACTAACATAACGTGGACTAGACGGGCGCTAGTGTCCCGAGTCCAAGCGGACATACACTAAACGAGTTTAGTATAGTCAAAGCGAAGAAGGTGAGGGTAAGAAAACGTCGATGGAGAAAGGTGATGGGTGGTGGGTGAAAAATGGATTTTGGCGACAAAGGGCAAGTTTTTATAAAAGTTTTTGATTTTTTCTTTTTCTTTTTTTTTGTTTTAGAAAGATCTTTACAGAAATATGTACGGACTTACGGCTTTAAGCAATCACAATTAAGATATGCACAATCTCACCTAGATCTATGGTCACCTAGGTCTACTAGACCTGCTCCTAACTGTTCCAGAGGGCTAGAAAAAGGACCTCAAACCGCCTCTTCTCCGTCTAATGCGGCCAGATAAGTGCCAGGTAAGTGGGAGGTTGTCCAACGCTTTCGCGAAGTTCCTTAATTAAATAACCACTTGCCTTCGTCACACTTGCCTAGGCACCGCAAAAGTCAGATAGGATAAACGGCCGATGCCTGTAACTAGTCCTCTGTCCTAATGAGCGCGAAGTCCTTAGGGCTGAGTCTAGTATTTTTTAATTTAACATTGGTCAATGCATATGCTTTTTGTGATTTTTGGGGTCCTGGGAAGGGTGATGAAATCCCCACCCAATCTGAATTGGTTTCAAGCCCCTTAAGTCCGTATTAATGAATGCAAAGCGATAACAAATCAACTGCAAACAATTTTTATTTTTAGCGCGGCGCAAAGAATCCTGCACAAGAACAGTTTATTGGAAGGGGAAAGAGAGTTTGCGCAAAGAAATCTGCAGAAAACACAATTTATTGGAGTCCAGAGGAGTGGGGAAGAAGCAGGGAACACTTACAGAAAATTTTAGATGCAGAGGGCACCATACGGCCGCGGATCCGCGGCCTAAGCCAGCTTATGCCGCGGAACCGCGGCAGTAAGGTGGAGTTGGATCTTCATTTTTTTGGATTATTCTCAGTTGGGTTTCCTCTTGTTGTCTGGATGTCCTGAATCTTGAATTGTTCACTGTATCTGCTCCAGAATTTTTCAATAGACCGTCTTTTTCGTTTTGATCCGTCGCGGTGTAGCCGCGAAATGTGGGTCTATCTTCCCACGTCTTTGGCACTGAACTCGAACTCCGTATTTTCCTGCACACTTGCACAAAAACTAATCAAAAATAACAAGATGATTTTTTTACAAAGTATATTTTTTGTTGTTTTTTTTGGTTGTTTTTATATTCACAAGTTAACCCGAAATTACACAAAGAAATAAACTACCGTCTCCCCGGCAACGGCGCCATTTGATTGTTAGGGGTTCTGCGTGTTCAAGTTTTAGTTAAATACCGCAATCAAGACGGTTTTGCTCGTAGCTAGCCGGTTGAGTACGGGTCGTCCGCAGGGAGATGGGAGTCTTTTTCTATGTGTTTTAACGAGTTAAGTCCGAGAGTCCAGATTTATTTGTGATTATCTAAGTGTTAAAATGATATGTAGCTTGTTAGGGTTAGGATTAGGTTAGTTTGAGTTAGGAGTCGCCCACATCTTTCGTTGCCCCTCTTAATATCGGTGTTACGGTAATCGGCAACAACGGGGATTAGCACGACTAGGAAGGAACTTGCGAGTATAAGCTAGGCTTTCCAACGCATAAGTTCTTTCTTTTGGTGCTTGTCCGTCCGTTCTTGGCTCTTAGCCATAACCTCCGGTTAATTCAACCACAACTGGTCTCACTACGGAATCACCGCTATCATGTAGGATAGGGTGCCGTAAGGAGCGGATTGTGGTTCAATTAACGGGAGTCGAATTAAGCTGTTGGGCAAGGAAAGAGTGAGAGAGATTTCCTTCTCTCAAACTTCCCTTATCCTACCCTAACAAGTATGAAACTACTCACACATCATAATGAAAAGAAAACAAAACAAAAGAGGAAGATAGAAAGAAAGAGATTAGAAGATAACAACTAGCTATTTGTGACCTCACCTTGGCAAGGATCAAGCGTAAGCATCATGGTTGTTTTAAGGATAAAGAAAAAGAGAAAAGAAAGAAACAACAAGAAATAACAACAACTAAGTTAACAAATTAAAATTACAATGCAATTATAAAAGAGCAAGACAAGATATAATAGCAAAAGAGTCTTCTTTATTCATCATTCTTCACTCACAAAGCTCACTACAAGTTTTAATGGAGAAGAGATGAGAAGAGGAAGAAGAAACACAACTAAACCTAGAAAATAAAATACAAGATTATGCACCCTTGGCTTCACAAGGATCTGGGCTATTTATAGGCAGGGAAAAGAAAATCTAGGGCAAAATTCTGAACCCATATGAAAAGACCAAACACCCCCTGAAATTTCATCATGCGAGGAAGTAGTACGGCCGCGGAACCGCGGCCTAGACCCCCTATTGGCCGCGGTTCCGCCGCCCTATTGGGGAGTTAGGCTGTCATCTTTTGTGTGCTGCCCTGGTCTTCTGTCTCCTTTTGTCTGGTACATGTATGTTCTGATAATCTTTCCACATTTCTTCCAGAATTCTAGTGGATCAAAAGGTGATTTGGACATGGATCTTTTGTCATGATTTTCTTGAGCTCCGTGTAGATTTCTTGGATCTTGTGTTGCCATTGAGCCTTGTGCATGAAGGTGACAATCGATTTACCATTTTGTCTCCTAAACTGGTGTGTGGCAACAGACGGATAAAGAGCGGAGACCCGTGTTTTATCTGTGGTTGGCAGGAACCCGGGTTTTGTCGTGTTTTTTCATGAATTTCACCGTTCATAGCCGAGAACCTGTATCCTGCAATTGACTAGCAAACACGGCTCAAGAGTACCTACCGATATGCAATGTGATAAAAATTGGGCGGTATGAAAATGCAAAAATCTGATATGAACAGACGGCATAACTTATCAAGCTATTGGGGTCTGACGTTTACCACCCCTAGGAGAGATATGCGACATAACAGACGAACAGACCGGACTGTACGGTAAGTGTTACTGGTTGGATTCACAGGAGTGTGAGCGGGCTTTCTCGTCGATCTTCTGATCGCTCAATACCCGGGTGGCCGTTACGTTTAGCAGACTGCTTGCGGCTTGTGGGTGTTTGATATGATCATCACCTGCTGCCGGCGTATTGACGAGTCTTTAAAGTCCTACACATAGGTTTCCTGGCTCAAGCGAAACGAAATAGGAGCGCATATGAGATATGTACGGGACTGAGAATAATGCGTGTATATGATACCGTATTCTATTCTCGCGATTTGTATCATCGGCAGGTTATATGTGATATAGCCGGGTTACCGAATCAAGTGTTGATTCGATACATTGACACACTTGATATTAGTTGGTTATATGCAGTATGACCGGATCATTAAATCAAGTGTTGATTTAATGATTTAATGTATAATTATATATTTGATATATTACTTTGCATTAACTAATATTGGTTCACTTAAAATAGATTTTCTCACTTGATGTGCACATTGTATATATGATATAGTTTTGTGCACTAGTTTGTATCATGTTTGATGATACATGCAAACTTGGGTGTGTGTATGCTATACACCATGTTTAGATAAATGGTTAAAGTTTTATTTACTTTATTTTGGTTAAAATAAAAAGGAAACTAAATGGTTGCTTTTGTTTTATACAAGAAGCTTCTTGATTCTTCATGCAACTTTGACTAAGTGACCATTTTGTCTCCATCTCTTAACCTAACCATTTAACTAAACCCTAGTCAATTCTCTACACTCAACCATGGTTGCATTTTGATAAGAATGAATGGGATTTTCTTTTTAAGATAATTCTTTTTATTCTTTCATCTTCATCATCTTCATCAAGTTTCATGAAAGCTTGCTAGCTTCAATGGTGAAATGAGAAAAAGAGTGAGAAATCCAATTCTAAAGTGAACCCACATCCTATTTCTTCATCCTTTACCACTTGCCATGTAGTATAGGGTGTTTTCTTCACAAGTTTCATGGCTTGGTGAAGTTGGAGCTTGATCTTGTGTTACCTCGACGTAGATCATCTTCGGCTTCGAAGTCGACGAGCTAGCCCGATCATTTCTTCAACGAAACCATCACCAGAGTCCGGGATCCGATGATCGCAGCGGAGGGACATCAACATGGAGCTAAGGAGGTGGAGAACCGGATCTGCAAAGGTTGTATTTTCCGTTCACTCTTAGTTAAGTTGTTAACTTATATTGTTTCGCCTATACCTCTAGTTACGATATTGCTTAGGGTTTCTTAGGCACATGAAAACTTTGATTTTGGCATGTTTGATCTGTTGTGAAACATCATGGGTGTGCCTAAGAACCCTACACATGGACGGCTCATCAGGATATAATCAGATAAAGATGCATCCTGAGGACCAGAAGCATACTGCTTTCCGGACTCCTTTGGGCATATTCTGCTACAATGTGATGCCTTTCGGTCTGAAGAACGCCGGCGCTACCTATCAGAGGGCCATGAAGAAGATTTTCGATGACCTCATACATGAAATCGCCGAATGCTATATCGACGACCTCGTAGTTAAAAGCAAATCATACGAGGAACATCTAGAGCATCTGAAGATCGTATTTCAACGCCTACGGCAATACAACTTGAAGATGAACCCTCTCAAATGCGCGTTTCGAGTTTCCTCGGGCAAGTTCCTAAGATTCATCGTCCGAAACCGAGGCATCGAAATAGATCCATCAAAGATCAAAGCAATCATGGAAATGCCTCCGCCAAGGACTTTCAACCAATTGCGGTCTCTCCAAGGGAAGCTCGCGTATATCCGGCGATTTATAGCTAACCTCTCCGGCAAGTGCCGTCCTTACAGTCATTTAATGAAGAAGGGAACCCTGTTCGTCTGGGACCGCAAATGCCAAAGTGCACTGGACGAAATCAAGCAATACCTGCAGAATCCACCGGTGCTTACCGCTCCAGTCAAGGGAAAGACTCTCATTCTGTATACAACAGCCCTTGAAAGTTCTTTAGGCGTGTTGTGGGCACAAGAGAACGACCAAGGGAAGGAGAGAGCCCTCTACTATCTGAGTAGAATTCTCCTAGGGGCAGAAAGCTATTATTCTCCCATCGAAAAACATTGCCTGGCATTGATCTTCGCGATAACAAAGCTCAAGCACTATGCGTTGGTGCATGAAGTCCGTCTCATATCAAAGGTGGATCCTCTCAAGTACTTGATGTCGAAGGCCATACTAACAGGACGGCTTGCTAAATGGGCCCTGCTCTTAATGGAATTCTCGATAACTTATCGACCCCTCAAGGCAGTGAAAGGCCAGGCCATCGCCGACTTCCTCACCGAGCATCCGATACCCGCCGACTCTCCCTTGAACTGCGAACTGCCAGACGAACACGCATTTGACACAATCGACGGGGGGAGAAGAGGGAGTGGTACCCGGTGGGAACTTTACTTCGATGGAGCATCTTCCATGAAGAAGCGCAAACAAAGTACGCCCATAATCAAATCAGGGGTAGGCCTCATCTTCGTAACTCCACAAGGAGGGATAATGCGCTTCGCTTTCTCCTTAATAGAGCCGAGGACAAACAATGAAGCCGAATATGAAGCTTTGATAGTAGGTCTCGAGATCGCCATAGACATGGGAATTGACAACTTGCTCATATACGGAGACTCCCAGCTGGTCGTTAGCCAAATAAATACGACTACCAAACGTGCAAGCCAGAGTTGGTGAAGTGCGGTGAGAGAGTACAGCAACTGCTGACTCAAATTCATTCCTACGCCCTAGAAAGCATACCACACGCGGAAAATAACAAAGTGGATGCATTAGCCAAGCTCGCTAAAGAACTCGCTGATGAGAACCTCGATGATGTAAGGATCATTGTACAAAGCGTCGGGTTCTTGCACCGGCAGAAATATCTCTGGAGTCGTCCGAATAAAAGGGAACGACCAAGCAAACATCCCTGCAAATAAAAGACCAGGAAAAGGTTATGGATTGGAGGGAAGTCTTTATAGATTACTTCAAATCCCGTCGAACACCTGAAGATGCGTCCTTAAAATATCAGCTCATGAAGCGGGCCCTGTCTTTTGCCTTCGTCAATGATACTCTATACAAGAGGTCATTTGATTCTTTGTGGTTAAGATGCCTGGGACCTGAGGAAGCAAAGAGAGTCATCCAAGAAGTTCATGATGGACTCTGCGGTTCTCACCAAGCTGGCCCGAAGATGAAGCTGAAAATCAAAAGGATGGGCTACTATTGGCCCACGCTGATCCAAGACTGCCTCGAATATACGAAGCAGTGCCACTCGTGCCAGATTCACGGTGACTTTATTCACCAGCATCCAAATCCACTACACCCAACAGTGGCTAGCTGGCCGTTTGAAATGTGGGGGACTGACATAATCGGCCCCATCGAACCAGCATCGTCCAGAGGACATCGATTCATTTTGACGACAACTGATTAATTCTCCAAATGGGCAGAAGCGGTACCGCTGAGGGAAGTGAAGACGGAGAATATCCTCCATTTCTTCAAGACACACATCATTTATCGGTTTGGCACTCCGAGACGAATCATCTCCGATAATGGGCCAGCCTACAGAAGCCACAAGATCAGCCGCTTCGCACAACAGCACAACATAGACTGGAGATACTCATCAGTCTATAACCCCCGAGCTAACGGTCTAGCTGAGGCTTTCAACAAGATCTTGACGAAGATCGTGAAAAAGACGGTGTCCCGAAATAAGAAGGACTGGCACGAGAGATATGTCTACATGGTGAACAACCTTTGTAAGTCCTCTCGACTTATAAGGAGAAAACACTCTTGTAAGATCCTTATGAATTATAGAAAAACATACACTTCGGAGTCCTCATGATTCCCAAAGAGAAATGACACCTACGAGATCTTCATGACTTGTATGGAGAAATACCTTTACGAGACCCTTACGGCTCGTGAAGTCAAAAGCCTTAGTCGACGGGATCTTAACCCTGTTTACTAAGCTACCTTTGTTCGTCACCGATAGAGGCAAATGATGATTCGCTCCTGGCAATGTCCCAGTTGTAGCGGTGATGATGCTGAAATTGGTGTCTAATTCCAAGCTTGCAGCAAAAGGCTGGCAAGCCACACATGCATACGAAATAGCCGAAATGATGGGGCAAATTGCAAATAAAAAGCAACAAGTAAAAATATATGCATGCAAAATAGCCGAAATGATTGGGCAACTCGCAATAAAAAGCAGCAAGTAAAAAATAAAAATAAAACAAATAGCCGAAATGATTGGGCACCGCGAAAAAATAGCCGAAATGATTGGGCAATCGCGACCTTCGCGATATAAAAGCTGAAATGATAGAGCATCGCGGAAAGAAATAAAAAAATGAAATGAAATGAAATTTTTTGCCCTACAGGCGATATCACATCGATCCCTGTATACAATCCAGGGGCTCAAACAAAAGAGGGAATCACACCCTTCCTCCCCAAGCTTCATCAGAAGAAGAAGCTAAATCTCAACGGTTCACAGATAGCCTGGAGATCATCTCAACATTCGTCTCATAACAACAGACACAACATCAAGCAAAGCGGAAAAGCGGCAACTCCCAGTTCCATGACTCGGCAGTGAACAGATGACCGAGAGTCAAACCCTGACTCCGTGAAATACGGATAAAGTCAACCCTTCCTGGTTATGTGGAACGCGGATAATGTCAATCCTGACCCTGTGGGAAACGTCCAGAGCGGATCTTGGTTCTCGCAGAGCACGGCAATTACCCCGTGTGAAGCATCCAGAGCGGAGTCTGGTCCTCGCAGAACACGGCAGTGAACCCGTGGGGAGCATCCAAAATTCCTGGTTACGTAAAACGCGGCTTATGTCAATCCTGACCCCGTGGGAAACGTCCAGAGCGGATCTTGGTCCTCGCAGAGCACGGCAATGACCCCATGTAAAGCATCCAGAGCGGAGCCTGGTCCTCGCAGAATACGGCAGTGAACCCGTGGGAAGCATCCAGAGCAAAATTCCTGGTTATGTGAAACGCGGCTTATGTCAATCCTGACCTCGTGGGAAATGTTCAGAGTGGATCCTGGTCCTCGCAGAGCACGGCAATGACCCTGTGTGAAGCATCCAGAGTGGAGCCTGGTCCTCGCAGAATACGGCAGTGAACCCGTGGGAAGCATTTAGAGCAAAATTCCTGGTTACGTGAAACGCGGATAATGTCAATCCTGACCCGTGGGAAACATCCAGAGCGGAGCCTGGTCCTCACAGAACACGGCAGTGAACCCGTGGGAAGCATCCAGAGCAAAAATTCCTGGCTACGTGGAACACAGCTTATGTCAATCCTGACCCCGTGGGAAACGTCCAGAGCGGAGCCTGGTCCTCGGAGAACACAGTAGTGAACCCATGGGAAGCATCCAGAGCAAAATTCCTGGTCCTCGCAGAGCACGGCAATGACCCTATGTAAAGCATCCAGAGCGGAGCTTGGTCCTCGCAGAACACGGCAGTGAACCCGTGGGAAGCATCCAGAGCAAAATTCCAAGTTACGTGAAACGCGGATAATGTTAATCCTGACCCTGTGGGAAACGTCCAAAGCGGATCCTGGTCCTCGCAGAACATGGCAGTGAACCCGTGGGAAGCATCCAGAGAAAAATTCCTGGTTACATGAAATGCGGATAATGTCAATCCTGACCCCGTGGGAAACGTCCACAACGGATCCTGGTCCTCGCAGAGCACGGCAATGACCCCGTGTGAAGCATCCAGAGCGGAGCCTGGTCCTCGCAGAATACAGAAGTGAACCCGTGGGAAGCATCCAGAGCAAAATTCCTGGTCCTCGCAGAGCACGGCAATGACCACGTGTGAAGCAACCAGAGCGGAGCCCGGTCCTCGCAGAACACGGCAGTGAACCAGTGGGAAGCATCCAGAGCAAAATTCCTGGCTACGTGGAACGTGGTTTATGTCAATCCTGACCCCGTGGGAAACGTCCAGAGCGGAGCCTGGTCCTCGCAGAACACGGCAGCGAACCCGTGGGAAGCATCCAGAGCAACTCCTGATTCCGTGAAATGCGAATGATGATAACATCACCCATCACTTACGGGTCCTCACGACTCATAAGGGAGCAAACTCTATTGTGAGATCCTTACGACTTTTGAGAGAAAACACACTTAGGAATCCTCACGATTCTTAAGGAGAAATTACACCTACGGGATCCTCTCGACCGGTAGGGAGAAAGTTCTTTATGAGACCCTCACGACTCATAAAGTTGAAAAGTCTTAGGAGGCAGATCTTAACCCTGAATCCTAAGTCATCGTTGTCCTGCAAAGAGATCGAGATAGACTATCCACAGAATACATTCAATAAAAAGGGACACACCATTATGAAGAAAAATATGTCTTTTATTCATGAATCAAAATGAATACAAAGTACAATTCATGAAAGAAACAAAAAAATATACTCTTATTCAGGAGTATGTACAAAGAAAGAATAAAAATATATATATATCTGCAATTCTTCAAGTCGGCAGGCAGAATCGCCAGTTCGTCCCTCTTTCGCTGGGCCTTGCCTTCATGGTTCAGTATCATCAAAAGACGGGCCTCCGCCTGAGCTTGCTGGGCATGATATGAGGCAAGCCGGCCTTCAAGCTCTTTCTCAGTGGCCTTATGAGCCTCAACCCTTTCACAAGTGAACACGGTGGCTTTGTCGATGGCCACCACTTCCTTGATGGCCTCTTGAAACACTCGCCAAAGTTCATACGCTTTATTGGCCTTAGCCGTAAGGTTAGATTGAAGCTCCATCAGCACCTCAGAAGCCAGCTCCCTCTCTGAAAACTTACGACCGAGCCTCTTCTCGCATGACACCATATTTGCCGCGCACCGCTCGATTAAGACCCGTAAGCTTGCCTTCGCAGCCACAGCCTCCGAAGAAAGGCGGGTACACTCAAGCACATGCAAGCAAGCCTCCACCTGCCGACAAAACTCAACCCAGACTTGCACTACTGCTTCACTATGATAGGTGGCAAGAAAGAGAAGAGAGCTGTTGGCTTCAGCAGCAAACACTTTGGCCGTGATTACACTGCCGGCACGAAGTTCCTTAATCAGGGATGACAGAGAGGCGAGACTTAATTTTGCCATACGGTCCGAGGCATGTAAAGCATAGGGGCCGGGTGGCATAGCGATGCGTGACTCCAGCACGGTAAGGACCGGCAAAGCTATTCAGATTTATAAACGGTCGACTGAACGTGTAAGCAAAAGAACAAATACAACAATATTAGGATCTTACTTACCCACAATCATGCAAGAGGGCTCTGAAGGCTCTCCAGGCCCTTCAAGAATCTCGACATCGTCGTCGGCCTCCAGAACTGTAAAGGACATCAATGTCATTTTATGAAATAGTGATAATGCTGTGAAAAGAAGGTAGACAACACTAACCTTGCCCAGAAGAAAGGACGATGCACTGAGGAGATATTGCTTGTGGAGAAGCCATCTCCAACAGGCGCTGAAAAGATTAGCGATAGAGGCCGCCAATCCACGCAATTCTGAAAAGACAGAAGGGTTCAGATAATGGAAAGATGACTAATTTAAAATATAGAAAGCTACCTTCGACGCTCTTCCCATTCTGAGCCGGAGGGATAGCAGCTTCAACGGCCTCCTCCATGACCTCGGGCACATTATCGGAGACATGGGCCGGTGCAGTGGCTTCTGAATGAGGAGCAGCGGCTGCCGCTGCGGGCTCCAACAAAAGGACGGTAGCCTCCACTACCTGCATCATAGCATCCGGGTCGCCCTCGGGAAGATCTGTTGGAACGGCGACTGCCGAAGGTGCCTCTCCCGAGGGAACAAGTGCTTGGGTAGCGGGAACTGCCGAAGAAGATTCCGCCGTGAGAGCGACAGTTGCATCAACCCCCTCCACACTGATTGGTGCTTCACTGGGGATATCAGCAGGCTCTATGGCCAAAACACGACTTAGAGCCTCCGCCGCCGACGAAGTCCCTGCAAAGTTTGTACAAAGATAAGCATACATATATGTGTATATGAGTAATATGAAATATTACAAAGAAATACAGGAACATACCGATGCGCAAGGGAGCTTCTAGTATGGCTTGTTCAAGCCGACGCTCTTTCATAAGGAGATGTGCTCGCCGAGGTCCAATGGTGGACTCATGGCCGTCGGTCCAAAGGGAAAGTGCATCCTCGGCGTCGGCCGAAATGGCCTGTTTAAGGGCTCTTTCACCCCATTCTTCCAAAGGGCCGATGAATCGTCGCCGGATCCACGGAGGGTCTTCGTAAAAGATAACGGCAAGGTAGGGCTTCTTCGGGACCCTTACGTTCTCCGATTCATCTTGCGAACGTCTTATAGCCTCAGCCAATTGTGTTGCTTCCTCGGCAGATGAACTTAGGAAGAGTAGGCCGACGTCTGATTCTTGCATGGCTAACGGTTCATCCTGAAGAATAGGCTCAGACTCTATTAAAGAGTCGAGCAAATTGGTAGTCGTCTTCCTTCGCCTCTTAGACCCAGAACCGGCCGCTGAAGACGATCGTTTCCTCCCCCGTGTACGTTTGGCACGGTGCTGACCCACCTCACCTTCAGCGCCTTCGCCTCCAACGCCCTCGCTTGGCGGTGCTACCGAGGACGACATGGCCATTGTCGACGCCGCGGGCAATGGTACTGCTACCGGTGCCCTCTTACCCCTCAACTGAGCCCTGGTATCCAATGGCATACCAACTGTGGGAGTGAGGTCTACCTCCGCCGCCCCCGGGATAAGCGCAACACTGGTATCCCTCAAGGAAAAGCGAACCGGTGCACGCGGTCTCGGCGGAACTCCAGTGGCTTGAGCTGGAATAGGAGCGCTGTATCCAAGAAGCACCCTCTTCTCCTCAGCAATAATCGGACTGACCCGATGAAGATACCAGCCCGTGAAGGACCCCATACATCGGGGAATATGATCAGCTTCCGGGATCATGAATCGAGAACCAGTGTTCAGCCTCACGAAGTGATGAGCAGTGTCACGAACGACTTCAGGTGATGGGACGGGTGCAACTGTAAATGCCTCGAAGGGGACGTCCTGATCATACCCAAGCTGCCAGGCAAAGAGATGTGCGTTACACCGCATGAAAAGGGCCGCACTGTTCTGACGAAATACCAGATAACCTGGTCTGATGGCATACAGGTGCATGACTTCCTTAGGCTTCAGAGAAGGTACCTCTTCCTTCGACAAGTTGCATAGTTGCTGAATTGGACCTGAAGGAGAGGATATGGCCCGATCAATAAATACATGTCCGCCTGCGCTAGCGTAGGGAGCGATCAACACGCGAATAGCCCCGAACTGAGTCGGGTCGGGAGCAGAAGCATCCACCAGCCGCATGAGTTGCGGAAAAGTGTAGGCATCATAAAAATTGGGTCGCTGGTGCGCAGCAAAGGCCCCCAACACATGCATTTCAATCCAAGACATGAAGTAATGGAGAGAAAAGTTTACCACGTCCACGCCGGGAGTTGAGATATTAGCCGCGGCGTCCAATCCATTATAAAGATGCGCTAGCGCTGGGATGCCTACGGCTAGCCGTGTCCCTTCAGCGATACGATGAGCATGGTAGATAACCGAGACTCTCATGAAGCGGCGATGCATGGGGATGACTAACCAACTGAGCCAAACACTGATAAAACCCACAAAAAAGGTCTCCTCATCCATGCTGAGAGCTGCAATCGATTCAAAAGACACCGACGACATGATAGGACTATAGTACTGCGGTAAATCCTCTTCCTTAGTCGACCGTCGATTCAAACTAAACCCAAAGGGGTCATTAATGTTCGCAAACTTCGGAGCCGTCTTCGATAGGACATCCTCGCGAAGGAAGCAAGCGATAAAACTCTTAAAAGCGACGCCCTGCTCTTCTGATTCTGTGAACAGTTTGTCAAAGATGCCCAGGGCCTTGATCAAACTCGGGCGCTTGTGGCGGACGACGTTCTCGGTAGATAGGCCATCGAGCATTGCAGGCTCGGTTTCAAAGACGTACTCGTCGGGAGGCAGCAATTCCTCATAGAAGGTCCCCCTGATTGGCAGCCCCGAGATCTCGCGAAATTCTTCCAAGGAAATCGAAACTTCGCGGTCCCCTAGAAGGAAAGTGTTGGTGGGGAGATTCCACTGGATCAAAAAGCCTTAATCCACCAGACGTGAGGAGATGGGTAGTGGAAAAGGGACGCATAGATCTCCTGATAAAGCCCAACCCTCTGCAGTCGCGCGCGATGGGCAGACAAGATGTAACGCGTCCAAAGAAGGTAGCCCGTGGGGTGTCGAGGGGTAAGCCCTATTTTGTAAATCCGCCCCCATGGCTGGGAGATTGATCTGTATTTTATGTGTAGTAGTTTAACCGCAATCAGAACGGTGTCGCGCGTAGCTAGACCGAGGTGAGTACGGGTCGTCCTCTGGGAAATGTGGAACCTTTTATTCTTACTTTAGGTGTGTTGAAAAAGAGAGAGGAAGAATAAAGAATGGTGAAGAATGGTTGTAGGATCTAGATCTACGTTAAACACTGATGCAAAATATAGATCTAGATTAACTACGGAGGTAAGTTTATATGAAAAGGGGACTTGTAGGGTTCATTAGGATTTAGTAGTTATGGATGATTAATTAAAGATTACCCTTTTTATCCTTTAATATATTTAAAACTAGAACGACAGTGATGCATGTAGATTAGGGTTTCTGAAGGAAAAAGGGTTCCCACTCTTAACCCCTATCTCGACATGGAACTCCGTTCATATCCAGCCTTTAACAAAACAATCATTAATCTAATCTCTAATCGCGGTCGAGACTAACAATAAATTGGTAGCGCACCCGATTAGGATGTTAATGATTCTTTTGATAAAGTTTATAAACTTTATAGGACGTAAAAAGAGTTTAAAAATCATCATCATCCATTAACCTACCCAAATCCTACGAACCCTAACAAGCGGAGAATTACTCGCGTATGTTGGGAGAAGAAGAGATGGAGAGAGAATTCATAATGAAACTACAAAGAAATAGAATAAGAAAAAGAACTACCTTTATTAATCAACAAAACTCATTTACACTTTGTTCCCTTAGAAAATGATTACAAATACTAGTTTGCTTCTCGATCTCTTCTAAGGAGGTAGATAAACCGTTGATGATCAGCCTGGATGCGTGAGCCGTCGTGGACTTCGTGATCGCGTCGACTTGATGATTTTTCCAAGAGGCTCTCGGTCCTTATTTATAGTCCAAGAGCCAGAACCCTAGCTTCCTAAATTGGAAACCAGTGGTTAAGATTCTAACCACAAAATCCCAGCTCACAACCTTTCTGGCATGCGGCGGATCCGCGGCCAATAGGTGGGTTTGGCCGCGGATCCACGGCCAAACAGTGAGATCTCTTGTTAGTTTTTCTGGGGCTTCATCTGTGTGACACGTGGCGATCTTTTGAATATCAGGAAACTAAATCTTCTCGTAGTTACTACCAGACTTGATTTATTAGTTTGCTTTCTTAATTAGGTAGGTTTTCTCTAACAACTTTGATTCCCTTGATTTTTAGCCCTAAAAATTCTGCACAACAACTCAACAAATAATATTAGTAGAGTTTGTTTTATTGAGATATTAATTTCACCATTTAAGATTTGGTCAATGGTATTTATGCTTACATTTTCCTGCCAAATGTTAATTATAATATATAAACATATGAAAATAGTATTTTTACAGATAACCCCTCATATGTATCATATATTATAATAAACACCTTTTCTAATATAGAAATAGTAGAAAAAATGTCATAATAAATATGCCGTTTTATCAACTGAACAAATACCCCCAAACTTATCTTTGATCGTCCCGAGCAAACTAGTTTATTCAAGAGAAGGAGAAAAAAGAAAAGAGAAAACTAAGCACACTTTCGTAGGCAACACGATTGCACTGAGCACATGCAACAAGCTGTTAAACCTCTAGGTATCCCTAGTAGGAGGAGTGTTGTCTCCTAAGGGTTTTCAGCGGATTACACCCACAAAATCCTATAATAAAAGAGAGATGGTGAAAGTTACATATAAAGATAAGAACTATAAAAGAAAGAACTTGAAAATAAGAGTTTTCAACTACACCAGTTTTTCAGTTGCTATGAGCCCTATCTTAATGGTCGTGAAAAAATATTAAAAATCACATCATCCCTCAATAAACAACGCCTTTAGTTTTCCTCTCTATCTTTCTTCCAAACATTGATCATATACCCCTACGTGTGTGATCTGGACTGTTGGGTTAGCCTAGCACCCTATGTAGAGTTTGGAAGCATCACATGCCACAAAGATGGAATTTTTAGGGTGCTAAGTTAACAAACATCGGATCGTTCCTAGAAAAATTAGGGTTTCAAAAATTTGCATATCATCTTATGAAAGAAAAGCTAGGGTTTTGATAGTACAACCTTTGTAGCTTCCTACGCTAGACTCCTTGGGTACTTGGGGTTTGGAAAAGCTCCGCTTGAACTCCTCTAGGTCACTGATGATCCACCCGGAGTCCGCTTTGTCCAAGCTTGCAACTTCACCCGATCAAGTGAATGAAATGAAGCTAACACTCCAAACAAGTGGGCTAGACTTGTGTAGAATGATGTTGTGGTTCTCTTTCTCACTTCAAAATCCAATCTTGTTATGTAATTTGCTCACTACAAAAGTCTAGAGAGCAAGTGAAGAAGGAGGAAGAAGATGATGGCTCTTGAACAAGAGTGTAAAGAAAAAAAACTCTTAAGAGAAAAAGGGAAAATATATGTATATATATTTTCATTTCTCACCTCAAACCATGGTTAAACAATATGGATATTTATTTCATTTTAGTTAAAAGACAAGAGGAAGATAAATCATGGTTAAATGGTAGGTGAATATGGTTAGGTCAAAAGAAGAGTGTAGAATACAACCATTCATTCAACTTTTCTCTTTTCTTTTGTTTTAACTTTAAATATAAATAATTATCCATATATATAAACATGGTGTGAGTCTTATAAAGCCACCATTTTCAATGTATAAGCAACCATGAAAGATGATGTATGTATGTATGTATGTATGTATGTATGTGTGTATGCACATCCATATGTGCATGAATCTATAAAGAAAGCATACATGCATGCATACATCCATCAAACTCAAGAAAGTATTTCAAGTGAGAAGCTAATGGTTTAAATGATAGATAAACACTTGATTTATCAATCCGGTCATATCACATACGACCCCACCAAAAGCAAGCCGCCCAATCAATATACGGTATCCTATACGCGCATTTTAATCGGGTCCATGCGCATATCGCATACGCGCACCACAACGTTTCGCCTGGACTAGATAACTCCTTTGTTGGACTCTGAGACTTGTCAATACACCGGCAGTGGGTGATGATCATATCAAGCACCCCGAAGCTGCAAGCGGTTAGCTAAACGTAACGGCCATCCGGGTATTGAACGATCAGAAGAGAATAAGCGAACCTGCTACAACTCCCGTCGAGCCAACCAGCAACACTACCGTGCAGTCCGGTCTCCTCGTCTGATATGTCGCATATCAAGTCTAGGGGTGGTAAACGTCAGACCCCAATAACCGATAAGTCGTGCCGATGTGAGGCTCATAACGGGTCGAGAAACTACAGGTAACACTTACAAGTAAATCTCCAATCAGCCCTGGCCAGGGACTTCCCTGTTACGGCCAATCGAGCACAGTGCAACATCAACCCCCAATACCGGGAGAGACGAAACCCCTCTTATCGCTCATTGCCTCCATGTGACTCGGGACTGTACCCAAAAAACACCGTTTTGCACGCCCTCGTGGACGTGGTAAGGTGGAAATCAAAGCACAGTAGGAATCATACAAGACTCTATGACGATCTCGGGTCTACAGACTAACCTGCACAAGTGTCACCTGAGAACTGCCATCTGACGTGAGGTATAATACCATCTGGGAGTTCTCGGCGAGTCCTTCCAGTGTACCCAGTCTCCACTGAGCACCCGTATACCATCTCTGATGTCAAACACCAATGGATATGGGATCATCCATCGCCCATCTCATGGGTCGAGAAGCGTATATGCTAGTCTACACTGGTATATCGATGCCCCGTCTCGATACACCTACGACTAGGGACCTTAAAGGATGTACTTATGGACTACCATGTCCCCACTAGTATGATCCGTATCATAGTCCAGGTAGTCAAGTACACATCCTAAGGGCTTTACCAACATGTAAACATAAGACGGTATAAAGAGACAAGTATACATGTTAAGATAAAGAGCAACCAGATAGCATACTATCATATCGAGCAAGAAAGTCATCTCTATATATGTCCAAGCATCCAATATAATATACATCATCTGTACAATACTGGCCTCTAGGGCATACATACAACTAACATGGACATCCCTACACTCAGAGAATTCAATTCAAGCAATCATACTCTTGTCCATCTACCTTAGTACTTTTTAATAGATATTTAGATGGAATTTGCTCACACATTTTTCATGCGACCGTTAATACTTCTTGAGGTACTAACCGACCGATTACTTATGTGCTTGCTTATTTAGGTGTATTTCCTCGTCTTGCAACACCTAAGGCTTAGCATTGGCTCCCAAACCAGTTGGTCTAAGGCACTAGGTGATAAAGCATCCTCGCTATATTTTTTATTGCTGCCTTGGCGTTAACAAAACCAGTGTTCATTTTTTTCCACCATTTTATCTTTTATTTTCCACTTTTATTTTCTTCATACTTTGGCTTTTAGACAAGAGCATTTCAAGGTATCCTCTACTATCCCGAGTTTCAAGATGTGTGTGAGTGCGTATAGTAGGGTATCAACGTTCAAATGTTTGGCTTCAAGAATAGAGACTATTTTTCAGACTTATTTTTATCCTCAGATTAGCAATTTCCTTCATCTTACTAACCCTTGGGACAATGGCTCATAACTACTTATTACTAGTTTCGTTTAAGAAAACATCTAATTTTCTTGCTTTTCTTAAACTATTCCAACCTTTCATATGCAATTTTTCACTTCCTACTATTTCATTATCAAAACATTTTGTGCTCATATATAGTATAATGCAAAGTAACGCGTGAATAAGCACAAACCACCTCCAAACCTATTTACAGCAATGTCCTCACTGTTATCATCTTTTTAAATCTCAAAAACTGTAGACTTGGGAGGAAAAGTTAGTAACGGGGACATGAAATAGCGAAAGTAAAATTCTCCCCCAAACTTATTTTTGGCTCATAATCTTATAAACATCATTTTCTTTCAAGAGCCAAAATATCCCCCCCTTCAAACTTGAGTTAAACAATATCAAGCTTTTAAAATCACAAGAGGGGGTCAAGGTTACTGGTCAATGCCAAGTTTTGCAAAGACCAAAAATCAACACCAACCATTCAAAAAATTTATCAGTGAAACGCACCGGTTGGTGGAAGAACATGTTATATAGAGCCAAAAAAAAGTGGGGAAGAGATAAGTGGTGTAAAAGAAAAGGATTGCGTCTTAATTTGGAGAGACGACACAGTGATAGTGATGATGGATTACTCGCATTATCGTGATTGTCCAGAAGAAGGGGAGGAGGTTCAATTTCTTTATCTTGGAGTTGATTCATCTCAACACCCGTGTCTTTTAAAAATGCGAGTCCATCAGCGAAAATTTCCTCAAAGCTTTCATCGATACCCCGAAGAATAATCTCAACAGAAAAAACGGGGTGATCGTCTGACTCCAAAAACGGTTCATTATTAGTGTTAGATATTGACCCGGACAACTCGGTGGAAGGGTCCGTATGTGTATGATACATAGTTGGGTCAAACAACAACATATGAAAAGAGTCTAGATCAGTATCATGAAGCTGATCAAATTCGCTGCTGTCGACATCCATTAATTCGACAGAACATGCTTGAGCAGTAGGTTCGGAGGGTACACTTCCCAACTTGTATATGTTAAGCTCTATTGACATCTTCCCGAAGGATAGGGTCATAGAGCCATTACGACAGTTGATTATAGCATTGGAAGTGGCCAAAAAGGGTCGACCAAGGATCACCGGAATTTGATTCCGTAGGTTCGCTACAGGCTATGTATCGATAACGATAAAGTCTACAGGAAATACAAATTCCCCGACTTTGATTAACAGATCCTCTAGCTCACCCCTAGGTTTGGTGATTGATCGGTCGGCCATCTGGAGAGTGCAGTGAGCTGGTTTCAACTCTCCAATCCCTAACTGCTCATAAACCGAGTAAGGAAACAAGTTAACACTTGCACCAAGGTCAAGTAGAGCACGGTTAATGTGTTTATCCCCAATAGAAATAGAAATAGTAGGATAGCCAGGATCCTTATGTTTCCTAGGTAATTGTTGGGGAAAAGCTGTGTCTACAGTCTTTGACATGAACACCTTTTTTGGCACTTGAGTCTTCCTCTTCCTAGTGCACAAGTCCTTAAGAATTTTCGCATAAGCCGGGACTTGTTGTATAGCATCTAGGAGAGGGATATTGATGTTAACTTGCTTAAAGATTTCAGTGATCTTCTCCATTTGCGGACTTGGTCTGTTTCCCCTTAACCTATTCGGATAAGGAGCTTTAGCAATAATAGCGGGGTCCAATATTGGAGAAGATCGTGTGGGTAGGAAAGATCCAAGAATAGGAGTGGGGATCGTCTTTGGTGGACTAGAAGAAGTGTGCTGAGGGTTCGAGCCTTGGGGAAAACGGAGAATAGGCTCGGAAGAAAGCGGTGGTGTAGACGAACTGGGGTCAGAAGTAGAAGCCGGGCTATCATTGGTATCATTAACATCATCAACTTGTTCACCCACTTGGTTATCCAACACTTTTCCAGATCTCAATGTGGGGATAGCATTCATATGATGTGCATAGCCAGGATTGGGTAAGGGTTGAGCTGGAAGTTTCCCTTTCTCTCTCGCACTTATTGCGGCATTCAACTGTGCAATTTGGTTTTCTATTGATTTAGTACTCTCACCGTGGGAGGCGGAGTCTTTCTTTATGGTATCAATAGAAGACTTCATATCAGCCGACATTTGAATGGTATGTTTCATAAACAAATCAAAAGTTTGTGCGAGTGAAGAGTTATCAGTACCGGCCAATTATGGTACAGAAGTGTTGGCCGGATTTTGAAAATTTTGTGACTGAAAGGGGTGCTGACTTTGTGGTTGTGGTTGCTATTGCTGTGGAGGAGGTCTTTGATAATTGCTTTGGAACTGGTTTTGATTTTGGGGTTGGTTTTGGTTCTAAGCAAAGTTAGGATGATTCCTCCATCCTTGATTGTACGTGGAAGAATAAGGATCGTTTCTAGGTCGCTGCTGAAAAGCAGCATTAGTTTGATCGTGACCTTGAAACGATGCATTCATAGGACATTCTTCTGTCAAGTGTGAAGGATCTGAACAGCAACCACACACGGTCTTGGGTAGCGTGACCTGATTTAGGGAGACTGATGAGAATTTGTTCTCAATAGCGTCGAGTTTCTTCTGCATCGCTGCCATTTGGCTTTTACTGCGATGGAAACATCGAGCTGATGAATACCTCCCCTAGATGAAGGTGGTCTTACGCTTTCCCACTGCAAAGTGTTTTCAGCGAGGTCTTCCAAATATTTCCAAGCTTCACCGTCGTCTTTGGACATGAAATTGCATTGACACATTGTTTCAAGCATTTGCTTAGTCGCTAGATTAATGCCCTCATATATAATTCTGCACAGATCCGATCTAGGGATTCCATGATGAGGACATTGGACAAGCAGATCTTTGAAACGTTTAAAGCACTTCCAAAATGGTTCGTTGGGAAGCTGGGTAAACTGATTGATCTCGCTCCTAACACGGGCGGTCTTATGGTTTGGGTAAAACTTCTTAAGAAATGCTATTACGAATTCATCCTAATTAGTGATAGAGTGTGCCGCAGTATTATAAAGCCATTTTTCTGCCAAGTTGCACAAAGTGAATGGGAGAAGACGCAAGCGCATAGCATCCACAGTCAGTTCCGCACACGTTTTCGAATTCAGTGATGAAAACGTACGCGTCTTCCGGCTCAAGCCCGTGAAATTTGGGCAACAGATTGATGTAGTGGGGTTTAATTTCAAAATTATCCCCGTTGGCTGGTGGAATAGATAAACAAGTAGGAAATGGACCACGGATAGGATAGCATCTCTCTTGGAGAGAGATGCGCGGTGGATTCTGCTCACCTATGGACAGTGGCAGCGTGGTGTTATAATTTGATGGAGTACCGTCCATCTCGGTTGATGTGGTGTGTGGTGGGGGAAAAGAAGATGAAGCAGCACCGACTTCGGAGTCGATAGCAGGAACGCGGACAAGACGGGCACTAGAATCCCGTGTCCAGCCAAGCATGCACGAAGAAAGTTTAGCGCAAGTGGCAGCGTGTGTGTGATTTAAAATTGGTCTGTTTTGAAAAGTGTGTCAGACTTAGACAAATCACACAAAAAATACACAAACAACCCTAGAACTAAGGTTACCTAGTTCCAGTCTCTAGACCGCTCCTAGACTTCCAAAGGACAAGCCGTAGGATCAATTCTCTACCATCTCTTCACTACTCTTATGGCCAGGTAAGTGCCAGGTAAATAGGAGGTATCCGACATACGAATCACCGAAAATAGCTGGCCTAATTAAGTGACCACTTTGCTTAGACACACTTGCCTTATTGAGCGATAAATTACCCACGACCTTCCTCTGTCCTTATTGAGCGCGACAGTCCTTAGAGTCTTGTCTAGATATTTTTTAAATTAATGTAGGGTTGATGCAGATGCCCGTTTTGTGATTTGTGGGGCTTAGTAAGGGTGATAAAATCCCCACCTAATCTGAATTTGGTCTTTGCCCCTTAAAAATCCGTATTAAAATATGAATAAACAAACCAATTACAAAACTTTGCAAAAAGATTTTTGAGCGGAAAAATTTTGCAAAGAATCCTGCAGAAAAGATATTTTATTGGATTTCAGAGGAGGGAGAAAGATATAGAAAATATACCAGAGAAGTTTGGAGCCCTAATTCTCCTCTCCCGCCGTGCTTCCGCCGCTAAATATGTCTTATAGCCGCGGTTCCGCCGCGATAAAGAGGGATCAGGTGTTGATTTTTGCTACGTGGCCTCCTACACTCCTCTGGAACTTGATGAATGTCTCTGAATCTCTGTTTCCTCAATTCTGTGACTCCATATCTCCTCGCAAAAATTCACACAATAATCGTTAAATATACAATTTGCAGTTTTGTTTTATTTATGATATAGACCGAATAAGAATTCAACACAAATAGTAAGAATTAAAAAATTACGCACGTATCCCCGGCAACGGCGCCATTTGGTTGATCTGTATTTTATGTGTAGTAGTTTAACCACAATCAGAACGGTGTCGCGCGTAGCTAGACCGAGGTGAGTACGGGTCGTCCTCTGGGAAACGTGGAACCTTTTATTCATACTTTAGGTGTGTTGAAAAAGAGAGAGGAAGAATAAAGAATGGTGAGGAATGGTTGTAGGATCTAGATCTACGTTAAACACTGATGCAAAATATAGATCTAGATTAACTACGGAGGTAAGTTTATATGAAAAGGGGGCTTGTACGGTTCATTAGAATTTAATAGTTATGGATGATTAATTAAATATTATCCTTTTTATCCTTTAATAGATTTAAAACTAGAACGACAGTGATGCATGTAGATTAGGGTTTCTGGAGGAAAAAGGGTTCCCACTCTTAACCCCTATCTCGACATGGAACTCCGTTCATATCTAGCCTTTACCAAAACAATCATTAATCTAATCTCTAATCGCGGTCGAGACTAACAATAAATTGGTAGCGCGCCCGATTAGGATGTTAATGATTCTTTTGATAAAGTTTATAAACTTTATATGACGTAAAAAGAGTTTAAAGATCTTCATCATCCATTAACCTACCCTAATCCTACAAACCCTAACAAGCGGAGAATTACTCGCGCATGTTGGGAGAAGAAGAGATGGAGAGAGAATTCATAATGAAACTACAAAGAAATAGAATAAGAAAAAGAACTACCTTTATTAATCAACAAAACTCATTTACACTTTGTTCCCTTAGAAAATGATTACAAATACTAGTTTGCTTCTCGATCTCTTCTAAGGAGGTAGATGAACCGTTAATGATCAGCCTGGATGCGTGAGCCGTCGTGGACTTCATGATCGCGTCGACTTGATGATTTTTCTAAGAGGCTCTCGGTCTTTATTTATAGTCCAAGAGCCAGAACCCTAGCTTCCTAAATTGGAAACCAATGGTTAAGATTCTAACCACAAAATCCCAGCTCACAACCTTTCTGGCACGCGGCGGATCCGCGGCCAATAAGTAGGTTTGGCCGTGGATCCGCGGCCAAACAGTGAGATCTCTTGTTAGTTTTTCTGGGGCTTCATCTGTGTGACACGTGGCGATCTTTTGAATTTCAGGAAACTGAAAATCTTCTCGTAGTTACTGCCAGACTTGATTTCTTAGTTTGCTTTCTTAATTAGGCAGGTTTGCTCTAACAACTTTGATTCCCTTGTTTTTTAGCCCTGAAAATTCTACACAACAACTCAACAAATAATATTAGTAGAGTTTGTTTTATTGAGATATTAATTTCACCATTTAAGATTTGGTCAATGGTATTTATGCTTACATTTTCCTACCAAACGTTAATTATAATATATAAACACATGAAAATAGTATTTTTACAGATAAACCCTCATATATATCATATATTATAATAAACACCTTTTCTAATATAGAAATAGTAGAAAAAATGTCATAATAAATGTGCAGTTTTATCAACTGAACACTGGGCTTCGCCCTGGCAAATGCAGCGTCCCAGAATATATATAGCCGGGACCGGATGGTTCGGAATACCGGTCGTTGAAGGCTCAAGCCGCCCCATAGGGGTTCAATTCGGCATCTCCATGGCAAAGACAGTCCTTGGAGGATCCATCGGCAAGAACGAATAGGTAGGCTCCGTCGGTATCTCTCAAAGAATGCTTCGGCGACCACGAATGATGTGACCATACCAGGTTCCCCACAAAAGCAAGTTTGTGAAATTTGGATCATGAGCCTTGATCATCGCCATCACTTCCTCGTCAGATGACGACTAAGGAAAAGCGGCCTCCAAACGAATGAAAGGGAAATATGAAACAGAAGTCATTGTACCTGGAATAAAATAAGGGGAAAATGTTAAAGAGAAGCCAACAGTATATATATATATATATATGTTTATAAATGTATATATATATAAAAAGACAGTGGAAGAAAGTGACAGAGGACTCATTTTATGGGACCATTGGTTACAAAAAATATGGGTCCCACAAAATCAAGATAACGGCTTGCTAATGATGAGGCAAAGCAACTATAATGAGACAGAAGCAAGATTCCCATTAAATAAACAGTGGATTTCAAATGACCCTACACATTCCCCTAAGAGAGATCCATCTTGGACTCTATAACAAATCAAATAGAATCAAGGGAATTAAATTCCCAGAAAGCACCACTGCAAACTTCTTCTTCTTGGTTGCAAAGAGACAACTCAGGGCAAGAAAACCCCAAGAAGCTCTCTGGGAAGAACTAAGTTCTTCGTAGGAATTAAATTCCTTTTGAAAAGGGGGAATTAAATTCCCAAAGACTTTTTTGAGATGGAATTAAATTCCATGGAAAAAGGCAAACACCACCATTGACCCCTGAAGACCAGAGAAACCCTAGCAAGGTCTGTTGTTTAAGGATTGAAGGGTTTTCTTTTTAAAGAATTTTTTAAAAAATGTGTTTTCTTGTTAAAGGAAAAAAAAACCTTAGTCTGGATTTAAAATCCAATAGAGATTTCTGCAAAAGTTCTTCATTCGTTCAAGATTATTATCTTAGGAAAGGGAATCTTTCAACAGAGTTAAACTCTGGAAAATTTGCGAGACAGAGAACTAAGCTCTGAGAAAAGAGAATTGAATTCTCAAAACGGAAAAAGTTAGCAAAGGAAGAAGATGAAAGAGTGGAGGCGATTCTAAAGAGACCCTGCATTTATAGGATGTGATGGGAAACGTTTCATCTCCCATGTTTCCTAGACAGATCCAACGGTCACAAAAGTGACAGCGTTGCACTCACGTGCAGACACGTGAGAGCAACGCTGTTGGGGCATTTGTTTCCTGATTAAAAATCAGGAACTACCTCAATGAGGTATCACGTGCTCACACGTGACCAGGGGTCACGTGTGGACACGTGATCTATTCACAGAGATAAATTCTAAGCAAGCAGAAGTGTAAACAAGCAGCTGAGAAATGCCCTAATGGGGGGTCACGTGCTCACACGTGACCAAGGGTCACGTGATAGGCTTTGAAAGCCTTATAACTTAATAGAATTAAATTCTAAAATTATCTAAAATCTTTCCAAACGAAAAAGGATTATGGGGAACCGTTGGATTAAAAATCCAAGGGTGATTAAAAATCACCAATTTATGGAAAGATTTTAGACAAGGAAGATTTCCCTAAAATCTCACCAAAAATAACAAACAGAATATCTTTGGATTTAAAATCCGACAGTGAATAAAATTCACTAAAGGATCATATTAATTATGAAAACAAACAAAATCTTTCAATGAAAGATTTACCAAATAAACTGATTCTTTTTCCTCCCCTATAAATAGGAGCCAAGAAGAGAAGAAAATGGGAGAATTTTTTGGATCTTGAAATTTTCTAAAAGCAAATAGCAGAGAGAAAAGAAAGGAGAATTTAATTCTCAAGAAAGAAAACCCTAGGTGAGAAAAAAGAAAGGGATCAAAGCTTCATAAAATAAAAAAGAGAATTTAATTCTCAATCTAAGAGTTTAACTCTTCTACAAAAAGAACATAGTTCTTCATCTGGTTGAAGATCTGCAGAAGCAAATCTCCCTATAGGTTCAGAATTTAATTCTCATCGGGTTGAGATTTTGCTATGCAGGTCCAAAACTTAGAGGGGGAATTGTGTTTAGATATTTAATTCTCCCAAGATAAAATTAGGGTTTAACTCTAAATGAGAATTTAATTCTCCCAAACACACAGGAATTTAATTCCTTCAAGATGAAACTAGGGTTTAACCCTATCTGTGAATTTAATTCTTCTAAAATTATAGGAATTTAATTTCTTCAAGATGGACAAAACTAGGGTTTAACCCTAATTGAGAATTTAATTCTCTCAAATTTACAGGAACATGATTCCTCCTAAAATAAAATTAGGGTTTAACCCTACAGAGAATTTAATTATTTTACATATATGGGAATTTAATTCCCCTAAAAGGAAATTAGGGTTTAACCCTACATAAAAATTTAATTCTTTCACAATAGGAATTTAATTCCTCCAAAAGCATAATTAGGGTTTAACCCTACAGAGAATTTAATTCTAAAAAAATAAGGAGACTTAAAAGATCTCCATGCATGCAAAGAATTAAGGTCACGTGGCCCCACATGACCCCTGAAAAGATCCCCAAAAATGAAAAGGAAAAGGCTTTGAGGCAATGCCACGCGTGCCCCCACGTGACCTCCAAAACAAAGAGAATAAAAGCAAAGGAAATGTGGGCTTTGGGCGCTCTCACGTGTTACCACGTGACCCCTAATAAATGCCTTAACAAATCAGCGCATGAGTGCCTATCACGTGCCCACACGTGATGGCGAAAAATTAAAAGTATTTAACACTTATTTGCAGACTTGAGGATAGAACAAAGGGGATCTGGCCCCACCTTTAGGTACCCTCACGTGTCCCCACGTGACCCTTTCCTCTCTATTGTTTAACACTAATTTGACAACTTCATTTCTAGTGTTTCACACTGTCATTTTCTAGTGTTTAACACTAAGTTGAGAATTGTATTTTCAATGTTTAACACTGTTGTCTTCTAGTGTTTAACACTAAATTGAGAATTGTATTTCCCGTGTTTAACACTGTTGTCTTCTAGTGTTTAACACTAATTTGAGAGTTGTATTTCCAGTGTTTAACACTGTTGTTCTCTAGTGTTTAACACTAGTTTTAGCCAAATCGGCTAATTTTCCAGAGGCAAAAGACTCCCCTTCAACTGAATCTCAAAATTGAGTAAAATTCGGAGCTATAATGTTCCATGCTCAGTCAAAAATAAAAATGTTATCAAATCCCTCAAACTCTTGTTTAGTATTGCTAAATGATGTGGGCTTGAACCCAGACAAGTGTTAATGGTCTAACAAAGGGCCAACTCTTCAAATTTGATTGGACTTAGCCCAAGTTGGCCATAAGTCCTCAATTCAGACTTAACTGAGCCAATGTGCTCATAAGTTAATTAATTGATCTTAGTTCCAAATTGGACTAAAGATCACTTAATCCACTTTGGTTTGATGGTACATCTCTTCGCTCCTCTGATATTTGTCGTTGTAATCCTTCAACGTCTTCAAAGAGGTGACGGGTCCTGACAACCACACATTTCACAGACTATGATGTCTCTAAACTACGGACTGTGGGGTCCTTAAACTCATGGACTATGATGTCCTTAACCTCGACCGTGATGTTTTTAAATTAACATTGGACTGTGGGGTCCTTAAACTCACGGACTATGATGTCCTTAACCTCGACCGTGATGTCTTTAAACTAACATTGGACTGTAGGGTCCTTAAACTCACGGACTATAATGTCATTAACCTCGACCGTGATGTCTTTAAACTAACACTGGATCGAGATGTCCTTAAACTAACATTAGACCGTAATGTCCTTAAACTAATCGACCGCAATGTCCCTAAACTAAACAATAGAGTCCAAATGCTCTTTTGTTGGATCTAAACGATCCCGTTAAGTTGATCTTAGTCTAAAATTAGACTAACGTATCCTTAACATACATTTAAGTTGATCTTAGTCTCAAATGAGGCTAACGTATCCTTAAACCCAACCCCCAAACCCAAATCTAAGAAAGATAAGGATTTGGACTAGTCCACGCCTTACGGGAGACAACATAAATTAGTCTCCGTATACAATCCACGGGCAACCAAACACAAAACAAACACCCACGATACGAAGTGCTCATCTGGAGAAGGAGAAAGTGGTTACCGCGATGCGGTAGCGTAATTAACTGCAGGGGCTTGCGCCTGCAGGGAAGAGCATATCCACAATGAAAAACCCCTCAAGCGAGGGGGAATCTGACGAAGTCTGGTACATCGGCCGCATCCATTTAAACCTTCGATACATGGTGTCATAAATCAACTTGGCATCTTCGGAGAGGTGAACGGATAGCACCAAATAGCATCTACCCCGAAATTCAGGCAAGATGTTTATCACGTCTTCATCGCGTCTTTCGGAGGGGAACAACCTTGATCTTGTAGATCTATGATCTTAGAAAAAGAAGTAAATTCTTCTTTTTATATTAGATGATTTCATCTCTTTGTTCTTTTTTACCTTAAAGAAAATCTTCTTCTTCTGAGAGCTTGCTCTGTGTCTTTGAAAATTTCTCAAAGTTTATGGGGGGGTCATCTATTTTTCTCTGTATATGAGACTTGAAGTCTTGGGGCTTTTATATAGGGTAGGCTGATTTGTTCAATCGGTTAAGGAGGTCTTTTCTCTAATTGATTTGGGGATTTTTTCCCCCGTTGGATCTTTGATCCAAGGGCTTCTGATTTACAGAAGGCAATCTTCTTATTTTTAACAAGATTGGGAAATCTTTTCCCATACAAAATTTATTTTGTATTTTAGTGATTTTTTAATCACCCTTGGATCATTGATCCAACGATGCCCTGGTTTTCAGAGCACAATCTTTCCTGTTTGGAAAGATTTTGAGGAATGTTTTCTCAACAGAATTTTATTCTGGTCAATTGATGATTTTTAATCATGTTCGTTGGATCTTTGATCCAAAGGCCGAGAAAACTTTGTTCTATTGCTAGCGCTCACGTGCTTTGCACGTGGTGCGCTGCTTAGAGTGCAGCGCACTTAGCGCTAGCGCTCACGTGCTTTGCACGTGATGTGCTGCTTAGAGTGCAGCGCTCTTAGCGCTAGCGCTTATGTGCTTTGCACGTGGTGTGCTACTTAGAGTGCAGTGGTGTTAGCGCTCACGTGCTTTGCACGTGGTGCGCTGCTCAGAATGCAGCGCTCCTAGCGCTAGCGCTCATGTACTTTGCACGTGAGCGTTGCCTCAGAGTCTTTGACTCTCGGCGCTGGCGCTGCTATGAAGCGCTAATTCATTTCAAATTTTGAAATTTTGAACAGAGCTTTGCTCTGATTCGGGGAAACAAACCTCATATAAGCTTCTGCAAAAAATACAGTGAGCTCTAAAAAATAACAGAGAATTCAAATAAAAAGATCTTCCTTCTCAAAACCCTAGGTAAAGAAAAGGGATCAAAATATGTATATCACATCTCAGGGTTTAACTCTTTTAAAAGAACTTAGTTCTTTCTCTGGATCTGAGATCCACAAGACAAGTCTCCAATAAGTTGAGAATTTTATTCTCATCGGGAAGGTCTTATTCTTGAGAATCAAATATTCAGGGAAGATCAAATTTAAAAAGAAAGAAAATGGATTCCATGATAATCCAGGAACTCGGTTCCTTCAAATCAAGAACTTAGTTCTTTAAAAACTCAACCCGAAATCCTCATAAATAGTGATTTTGGCCTGCGTTAATATTCAAAATACCATTGACAGAGGTTTAACCTCTCCGAAGTCATCAACATATTAAATCTCCATATAAAAAAGGACTAGCATCTCACGTGCTTCCCACGTGGGCGTCCTTTTAACAACGCCTAGCGCCTCACGTGAAAAACACGCGGGCGCCCAAAATAGGACGCCAGCGCCTCACGTGAAAAACACGTGGGCACTGAATAAAGTGCTCAGCACTCCATATACAGCTGAAGACAGCTAAGTGCTTAGAACTGATTGGGCAGCGTCCAGCGCCGCACGTGCTCCTCGTATGGATGCCATATAAGAAGTGCTAAGCACTTCACATTTAGTCAAAATGACTAAAGTGTTCAACATTTATTGGACAGCGCCCATGACTGGATACTTCACAGGATATATATGTGAGCATCAGAGCCCAAATTAGTGCTTAACACTTTTGAATAAAAGAAAAACTAAGTAGACTAAGCCCAAATTGGCTTAGTCTCTGAAAGGTTTCTTGTAGTTGAGACCAAATGCTCTTTTGCTGGATCTCAAGTAAAAAAAATGATCCTAAAATGTTGTTAAGTTGATCTTAGTCTCAAATATATCCTTAAAGAAGACAAACTGAGCCTAAATGCTCACTTATCGATTGAAGTTTGATCTTAATCTCAAATTAGATTAATGGTCCTTAAATCAAACAAAAATATTTCTGAACTATAGGAATCTACAATCTAAGTTCAAAACCCCATCAAGCAAATTCTTGACCGAAACCCAAATTTAAAATATACAGATTTGGACTGATTTGCACCCTACGGGCGATGACATAAACTAGTCTCCGTATACAATCCACGAGCAACAAAAATAAACAAAAATACGCACGACACGAAGTGAACTGCTGGAGAAGGAGAAAGTGGTTATCGCAATGTGGTAACGTAATTAACTGCAGGGGCTTGCGCCTGCAGGGAAGAGCATATCCACAATAAAAAAAAACCCTCACAAATGAGGTGGAATCTGATAAAGTCTGCTACATCGGTCGCATCTATCCAAACCTCCGATATACGGTGCCATAAATCAACTTGGTATCTTCGGAGAGGTGGATGGAGAAGTCCAAATAGCATCTACCCCCAAATTCAGAAAAGACGTTCCATCCCGGTTTGTCTCTGTTTTCGGCGGTAAACAGATTCTGGCACGCCCGGTGGGACCTTTTTCTCTTTCCACTCCACACTTCGTGTGTCGTGTTTTGCGAACGAAATCACAGTTCGCTATGATTGCCCTTGGATTCGAGGTACTAAAATTTAGTGTCTTGCTCCTGTGCAGAAAAAAATCGATGACTTCCAGCTGCACCTCTTGCAGCAGCAACTCTTGCTCCACCCCAGCTGGAGGAGTGACCTACGGGCCCAACACGACATCTATCTTCTCGATACCAGTGGGGCAAGTTACATAAGCCACAATTGGATTGTTCTTTAGGACCATACTCCCACCAGTGAGTCTCGGTCCCGCAGCACCACAAGAAGAAGCTCCCAAGACGTCGGTCTTCGATCGACTGGCGACCACAACGGCCCATCTCAATAGGCCATCCAAATCTGGTGTCTCGATCTTCAACATGCTGAACCAAAGCTCATACGGCCCGCAAAGAGGCTCGTGATACCTGAAAGGGCTGCCCCAAAACGGATAGCCCTCCCAACTCCTACAAGTTAAGCCGTTAAAAGCGCTTCCCCCATCAGATGATCAGTCTTCGAAAGATTGACCGTCCCTCCCGAAACTCCAATAAGGACGTCAGTCTTCAACATGCTGACACCAATAGCAGCCCCTCACCAAAGCCGGGGGCATAACGAAGCTGCTTCCAAAACTAAGGCGGTCCCGTCTGTAAGGCACGTTCGACGTCACTACTGACACCGAGTGAGAAAAGCTGGGGGAAACTCCCCGTCTGTACTTACTCCGCCAGCTCCAATGGTAGATGTTGACGCTGCTGTTCCAACCGGAAACAGTTTTGATCTACTCAGGAGGGTATGTAAGAACTCTCCAACGGCAGTACTAAAGAAATCTTCCCCGCCTGCAGAAGCCACAGTGCAGGGAAAGACAGAGCAGCCCTGTAACACCCTAGTTCATTTATACTAGTTCTAGTTCATGTATTTCTTTATTTATGGTATTTTCCTGGTTTACTGTGTTTATGGTGCAAATAGTGTATTTGACATATGTATTTGCATTCTACCTGACCTGCTTGCTTGAAACTCGTCTTGATTCATGTTCATGATTTATCCTAACTTGTTACATAGACTTGTGCACTTTCTTGTATATTGCATACTGGTATTTTATCTAGCATTTACATTTTACAATATAACATTTTAAGTCACATTAAATATTTTATAAATACATTGCATGGCCTACATGATACCCCTAACCCCGTGATAGCATCCGCACATCTTGTTCTCGTCTCGTTCAGTGAAATGGACTTGTTTGGATGGCTACGCGCACATACGTGCATCCGTTCTTGGGGGTATGCATTTTTTCGTTACCTGGATATCCAATTTTAATTTTAGTCGACACATATATTTTTAGTATTTTGAAACTGAATTTTTAGACCCGACCCGGGCATATTTTGGACTATATTTGTATTTACCAGAATATCAAATTTTATTAGTATAATATTATTTTTTAATAAACTGATACGAATTAAAATTTAAATAACTACACATATCTTTTTAAATTTAAATCTAAACTAATTTTCTAACAAACTAACAACCCCCCTCTCTCTCCCTTCTCTGCATATATATATTTATATAGATTTTATTTATTTATTTATTCTTTTCTTATTTAATACATAGCATCTTCTTCTTACTTCTTCTTCTTTCTTCTTTCTTTTTCTTGATCTCGTTTCTTGCTTCCGATGATCACCGCCGGAGCCGTGCTCGTCGCTGACGATCCGAGTGATCCAGTGAACGTACCCGACTTGCGTGATCACCCTTGTGCGTTGTTTGGAACCGTGCCGTGTACCGTGCGCACGTCGCAACATTTCACCGACGAAGGACGTTCCGTACATATCCGTTCTTGTTCCGTCTAGGCAAGTTAATCTTGCTACTTGCTATATAACTCATTATATACCTATTTAAATAAATACTTTAAATCAAGCATCCCATGTTTCATATTACAGCCTTTCGATGTTCCGTTTGCATCCATTCATATCATTTCAGATCTAGGTCATGAAAACTTATCTTCTTACATATTATACTATCATATACTGCATCAAATTGAATAGTTACATTTCATATTGCTTAGTTATATGTTCCGCACTTGTTAGTTTATCATTTTACGATTAAGTGATATCCGTTTGCATCCATATCATTTAAAATTTATATCGTCATAATATTTCTTATTATTATCTTTAATTAGTTTATAATCTGCATTTTATAATGTTATACAAAATATAGTTTGAAAATTTTATAGTTTACACATGAAACGTCGTCGCAAAGCGGATATGACAAATCTGAAATTTACTGTACAGCTTACCTTATCAAATTCATTATAAATCATAGAAAAATCATTAGTTTACGTTCTTTAGTTTGTTACGAAGCTAACTCAGAATACTATAACTCTATGAAATATTTACTTGCAAAATAAACTTTTTGAATAACGTAAAATGCAAATGAAAATGTCTCTACACTGCTGTCCAGGGAAATTCCAGCAGCAAACTTTCAATTTCGAATGTTCATAACTTTTTGTAGAAACAATATGAGATGCTTATACTTATAAAAATGAAAACCTTATTTAATTATATTTGTTTTGGTATAAGACACGTCCCTTTTGTAGAACTTTTGTTATTTTTAAGCTATTTTACAAATCAGGGTGACGCTGAATTTCTGAACGGAACTTTCTTGTGCATGGTTAATCAATACCACTTTCATAGTTATTAATCGGTTTGAATATGTTATCCATGTTAATATTATTATATCAATATCTATTTAATAAATAATAGTGCTTGTGTTTTAATATTCAGAAAATTTTACCGATTTACAGTTTTATAGTATCCGTCTGTATCCGTAGGTTTATTACATATCTAGTTGCACGCCGAGACCATATTATTTCATATTACTGTTGTATTAGTGCACCATGCTTGATAATTGTACATCCTATATAGTCATGATGTAACCCCTGACAAAATATTTGTGCATCCATGCTTTACCGTGCATCCGTACTTGCTACAGTTTTAGTATGAGCATCCGCTTGACACATGTGCACTAGCTGTCATGACATGATATACTACTGCTTGACTTGATACCTGATACACCACTACTTGACATGACTTGATACATGTACACTACCTGACATGACCTAATACACTACTACTGACATGACTTGATACCTGTGCACTACTTGACATGACTTGATACATGTACACCACCTGACATGACCTGATGTACCACAGCTTGACATATTACCTGATCTTGTTAATAATGCCGACAATCTTGACCTGTTGTCCCTACGGACATTTCCTATTGTCTATACAGAAAAACCTGTACCTGCTTGATCCTGTGTTGGCATTAGTCTCAGATTTATAAATACCTGACTTACACACATGACTTGGGGGCATGGGGAAATCAAGAATGTAGCTGAACGTAACTCAAAGGGCTATTACATCATTTTACCGTGGTCCCGTGGGGAATGAACGGGACATAGACTCACAGTCTATTACATCATTTTACCGTGGTCCCGTGGGGAATGAACGGGGCATAGACCGATGTGTTACGATGAGGATTATATTAATTGATTTCGAATAACTTTAGAGTAGATAACCCTATAGCACAGTTTAGACTACTCACTGCACTTCATCTGTTTATATCCTGTTCACTGATCTATATTCATGTTATGGTTTACTTGCTACTGATGACTTTTTACTGTTCATACTTCATGCCTGCATATTTCATCACATCCTGCCTGCTTAGAATTATTGATATTTTGACGCACTGACGTCTGGGTTTTGCATGGCCTAGATCCCTTATCTTTATCGCAGGCTGTCCAGAAGTATTTTGATCAACAGGCCGAGTAGTGAGGACCTGTTATTAGTTTAGTTTAGTTTCCTTTCAGTATTTTCATTCCTGATGTGAGCCCGCATTATGGAACGTACATTCCAGTTTATTATTGTATTGGATCTTTTTGCTTCCGCATTATTTTTATTCTTAACTCGTTATTCTGGCTCATGGACATGTATTAGATAGTTGTTTATTATTTTACTGTTCTTGATATCTCTACAGCCGTAATGTGACTGTGGAGGGATATTTCCTATCCACAGGTAGCATGGTTGGCTCTGTCACGTGCCTATCTTAGCGCACTCTGGGAAGCGGGGCGTGACAAGCCCCATCAGCGACTCTCCTCGCAAATTCACAGGGTTTGTGGAAAAGACCAAGACTCTGTGATCGACATAGACTACTCTCGTCGGCCGAAAAAATTGAAGGCTCGGCAAGAAAAAGACCATCCCTCCATCATACAATGAGGGACTTCTTCTACACAAGTGCCTGTCATAACGGCTCCTTCAACTTTGACCTCTCACAAAAGGATGAGGCCAGAGAAAATCCTACTGCCGGCGGAAAATTCCAAAGGCGATGGACCTAAACGCCCCGAGTCTGGGGCATGATCGTATATACGGTCCATATGGCTTCCGGGAAAGAAGAAAGCCGTACTTCCGTAGGTCATCAACCACAAACTCAGTCGCTGACAAAAGCTCAGGAGCAACAACAAAAGATCCAGGAAATCCTGACCAAAATGGCAGCATTTACAGGGCAGAAAGAAATCCCGGACAGAGCAGCTGAACAGCACCAAAAGTAGGAGACCGATACAGAGTTCCTGCGAAGGGTGCTTGAAAGAAAAGATAAAGAAGCCGCTAACATAAAACAGATGGCGCTCTTGTTTCAGGATATGGTTGTAATGATAATCCATCCAGAACCCCCAGCTGAGGATCCGCCGATAATCATCGAGGATGATAGAGCAAAAACATCAAACCCTCTTTCGGCTTTATCAACAGCTAAGGAGGAAACGATCTCCAAGGTTGCTCTTGATGATTATATAGCTCAACAAATAAGAGCTCATAAAGCAAATGAAGCGGTTGGCCAAATCGTCAGAACAGCGCGGCCGTATCTCAGCTGATATGACCAAATCAAATACCCGTCGGGATATACGATCCTCAAGTTCCATGTATACAAAGGGACATGCAACCCCCATCAACACGTCGCGCAGTTTAGAGATCAGGGCGGCAACATTGGAGGCAACGACAAACTGTTGCTTCACCAGTTCGTTCGCAGCCTATCAGAAACGGCCTTTGAATGGTATTCGGAGCTTCCAAATGACTCAGTGAAAACATTCACATAGATGGAACTGCTGTTCATACAGCGGTTCGCCGGTGCAAACGAGCACACCCTGATCACAACATTAATCAATGCCAGGGTAAGGCCAGGAGAAACTTGGATCCAATACGCGATTCAGTGGAGAAACCTATAGTCAAAGTGTGAACAACGCATTGAAGAATCTCCTGCCGTGGGCATGTTCATCGGGACTCTTGATCCTCAAACGATTGTATCCCAGTTCATGACATTCTTCAAACCAACCACCTTCCAGGTTTTGATCAATAAACTGGCCTAAACGGACCAGATGGGCCATAGGCCTTCCTCCTCAAATAAGGACCCTCGAAATAGCAAGGGTAAAGGGAAAGCAGCCTTCGTTGCCAACATGCAACAACAACCGAGTGGCCCAAAACCGGCTGCTCGCCAAAACAACGCGCATCCGCGCCCTTCCTTGGAGGAGATACTAGGACGCACTTATTCGTTTCCCCGCGATAAGACGAGGAGACTATTTAAATTGACAGTGCGTAACAAACTCATCATATTACCAGACCTGCGGCGTCCACCGCAACCCGGCGACGTCAACAACCCTAACTACTGCTCCTATCACAGAATGGTGAGCCATCCAATTGAAAATTGCTACGTCTTCAAGAACTGGGTCAAGGACCAGTATCAACAGGGGAAGTTCACGCTGTCTGATAACTGGAGGGTAAATCCACCCCAGAAACACACTCCCTAAATGGTGGATGCGCCGGGGGCATCATGCTTACTCATGGAAGAAACTCCATGGGAAGCCGTTCTTTCAGCTAAAACCAAAAGAATACTGAAGGACCTACAGGCATGTCCAGCAGTCAGGTGTAAAAGCTCACTTGAACCTGAAATCATCGAAGGGATGCTGAAACCACGTCCCGTACCGAAAGTTGTTGACAAAGGGCAAAACCCCCAAGTCAAGCCTTCAAGGTCTTCGAAGAAAAAGAAGAAGACTAAGAAACCCGTGTAGCCTGCCGAGTATGACGACAAGCACACAGACCTACAAAAGTACATTGACGAGCTGGAGGAATACAACAAGAAGGCGCGGACACCGGTCATGCTCGAAGAGTTCCTCAAGCATATTCTTGAGAACGAAGATAGTGACAACGACGAGAAAAATGACTCATCAGGAGATACTGGGGACCGGGTAGCAAGTTGCCACATGATCTCCCATTCATAGTTAAATGACGAAGAAACTCCCTCGGCGTCAGAAAACAACGCAGAGGAACTGGGGGAAGAGTTGGTGCTAAAATCCCTGGAACTGCCAGAAGATCCAATCGATGGGTTAGTAAACGAAGCCTTTCACAAAAGCAAACTTGATCGAGAACGCGATACAGCCATATACAAAAAGGCTAAGCATCAGCGTCGGGATGAAGAAGCTGCGGCAAGGATGAGTCATAAAGTACTCCCACCAAACCAATGCATACCTGCAGCAAATAAGAGCAAGATCAAGGCAGAGAAGCGGTTCGCCAAAGCCCTGTCAATGGGGATGAAGCTGCCACCTCTCGTAGGAAACACTCCCGGGGTCTATGCCTCAACGGAGAGGACTCATATCCAAACTGCTAGCTATATCATCGGAGGGTTACTCACCCCACCGAGGAATGCAGTGCCTTCAAGAAGTGGTAGCAAGAATACGTTGCCCATCAAAAACACTTCAAGAGGATGAAGCGCGAAGCTCGTCGACAGCAAAAAAGTGCGATAAATGCACGTGAAAAATGACTAGCAACTGTCATATGGTTGATACCAGTCCGGAAGGGGGAAAAAACCCCCAAGTTCTTACTTTCGGGAGCGATTCTGAGGACGAAATGCCCCTCAGCCCTCTCTTCAAAAACTCCACCTCCAAAAAGATGAGGAGGAGAAGAACTGCAAGAATATTCATCTGAGTAATCGCACGCTGCCTGAAAAGAACTTCGGACCCACAAACAAAGGTTCGAGCAGAAAAGACAAAGGGAAAGAGAAAATCTCTTAGGAAATCGCCCTGGACGATGGAGTTGTCAAAGATCTCGCAGTAAGGGACCCGCCTAAGAAAAACAAGGTGGATTATAATGTCCTAGCACATCTGAGGAAAATACCCTCACAACTAAGCATATTAGATGCTCTTCTCCTGTCTAAAGAGGCATAAGAGTCTCTGATCAAGGCATTACAAGAGCCCGATCAGTTCCAAGCTTTCCTTGCAGAAGAGAAGATGAAGGATGAGCTGGCAAAGGTTCACACAGTTGACATTACATTCAGCGACAAATATCTCCTCCTCATTACATGCGGACATAATCATCCGTTATACGTCACTGGGTACTGGCACGACATCAAGATAAGGAAAATCCTTGTCGACAACGGATCCTCCGTCAACCTTCTTAACGTGAGGGTGCTAAAGGAAATTTGCATGAACGTTCAGTACTTGGCCCAAGACAAAATTACAATCTCTGGGTTTGACTCACTGTCGTCATGGACGCTCGGGTCTGTAATACTAACGCTATGCTGTGGGTTGCTCGTCACTGACATCAAATTTCATGTCATTGATGCCAAGACTTGCTATAACGCTTTGCTCGGCAGGCCCTGGTTACAAGAGCACAACGTCATCCCTTCTACACAACATCAGTGTATGAAGTATTTCAAGGATGGCTTAGAATACATCGTCACAGGGGAGCTAAATCCGTTCTCCGTAAATGAGGTTCGGAAATATGAAGACACAAAGTACTTCCTACCAAACTTTGAAGATACAGAAAGGTGTCATAATCTGGAGGATAAACAGAAGTCCGTCGCCACTATCCCGATATTTGGGAGCGATACAGAGAAAGATGAAGAAATAGTCTACTCGGGGTAACCCCAAAAAGAAAACAACAATCCCAGACCGTCTACTCCTATTTTAGTCTTTGGCAGCGACTCTGAAGACGAGGCCAACGCAGTGTTCTCCATCCACTCGTCAGCGCAAACCCTCGCTGGAGCAGATCAAAGTTTGCAAATCACAATGGCTCTGCCTCGGCATTACAAAGAACTTGATGCGCTTGATACATACAGCGTACAAGAACTACAGACTTTCTACATCCCTCCCAGGCGAAGAGGTGAAAAGGCGATCCTCTTATACCAATCTACGGAGACCAAAGTAGAAAAAGAAATCTAGCCTGATGTCGACTTTGCACTTGACAGGCTTCAACCAATCCGTCTGCTAAGATATTACGCTGAGGGATTGAAAAGGCCATTAAGATGCCAAGGTGTACCCCTCGTACAAACTGTTCGGCAAGCCCAATTCTACAAAAAGATTTTGATATTCCTAGGACTCAGCGAAAGATGCCCAACGGGAAGATGGAGACAACCGGGCTCGGATACGTTCGGTCCAGGAAACAGGAGCAGTACCATAGTTGCTTCGTCATAAACAACTCAAGTGAAGCGGAACACGCTTCTCCAAATGGTCATGACGTTGAAACAGAGCGAAATCCCGCTCTAAGAACGTTAAGTTCGTCGCTCGAAGAACAAATTGCACGACATCGTCAAAATGAAACAGAAGTGATGGCATATTCTCAGCTTCGGGTTTCTACGGAAACTCATATAAATCCTAAAAGACTATCGGATATCATCCCACACTAGAGCGAAGCGGTTATGACTCATCGGGGCTCCAAATTGAGCCTAACCTCAAGTAAAAAGTGTCATGGAAAATTCCTAATGCTTGCTCTTCCAATAGCAATATAGACCAAGGAGATTACTTGAAGATATCTTGTCTAGCCCCCGAAGGGATCAGAGACACGATGGTCGCGGGGCTACTCGAACAGTGGTATAAAGACTGCATATCGAGGAATACATCAGCCAATGCGACGGTACCACGAACTAAAACCCTAGTACCACAAACCTAACGGATCTCTGTCGTTAAGAATATGGGTTATCTGCATATAACGTTAGGACTAGTTTTCCTGTAAACCCAAGGGAGGTAAACTAAAGATACTCCGAAATGAGTACATAAACTACAAGCTCCGAAATGAGTACATAAACTAGAAACTCCACAACGAGTGAATAAACTAAAAACTCCGAAATGAGTACATAAACTAGAGACTCCAAAACGAGTGAATAAACTATAAACTCCGAAACGAGTGAATAAACTACAAACTCCGAAATGAGTACATAAACTAGAAACTCTACAACGAGTGAATAAACTACGAACTCCGAAATGAGTACATAAACTAGAAACTCCGAAATGAGTAAATAAACTAGAAACTCCGAAACGAGTGAATAAACTATTTGGCGCTAAAACAAAACATCAAGCATAGAGGAGCGCATGCAAAAAAAATGTCACGCCCCGCTTCCCAGAGTACGCAAGATTGGGCACGTGATATAGCCAACCATGCTACCTGTGGGTAGGAAGTATCCATCCACAGTCACATTACGGCTGTAGAGATATCAAGAACAAGATAAAACTATCTAACACATGTCCACAATCCAGAATAACAAGAGTCAATGATAAATAAATGCGGAAGCAAATGATCCAATACAATAATAGAAAAGTATGTCCCATAATGCGGGCTCACATCTGGAAATAAGAATGCAGGAAATAAAACTAACCACTACAGAACTCACAAATCAGCCTGCTGGCTGAAGTACTCCTGCTCGGACAGCGACAGTGGTAAAGAATCTGGGCCATGAAAAACCCAGACGTCAGCGCGTCATGTCAACCAATAATATAATATAAACAGTGTAATAGGCAATGCAGAAATAAACATGAATAAGCAATAGTATGAAACAAGCAGTGCAGGGTAGTGTGCAGTGGGTAACTAAACTGTTCTATCGGGTTTTCTATTCTAAAGTCTTTGAAATCAATTCGAGTAATCCTCCATGTAACTCAAAGGATATGTCCCGTTACCCCCCGGGACCACGGATCAGGAATATGTGAACCAATAGTGGTTCTGTCCCGTTGCCCCCCGGGACCACGGATCAGGAAAATGTAAGAGTCACGAATGGCTCTGTCCCGTTACCCCCCGGGACCACGGATCAGGAATATGTGAACCAATAGTGGTTCTGTCCCGTTGCCCCCCGGGACCACGGATCAGGAAAATGTAAGAGTCACGAATGGCTCTATCCCGTTACCCCCCGAGACCACGGATCAAGTAATACCCCTTTTAAGTTACACTTTAGTTTACACTTTTGATTTCCCCATACCCCCAAGTTATATGTGTCAGGTCAGGTATTCAGCAATCAAGAACTAATGCCAACACAGGATCAGATAACAGCAGGTTTCGTCTGGATAGACAATAGGAATGGTCCATGAGGACTACATGTCGGGTTTGTTGGCATTAGGCACGAGATCAGGTAACAGGTCAGGTCATGGTACATCAGGTCAAGTCAACAGTAAACGGTACCATGTCAGGTGTATCAATATATATCATGTGTAACAAAGTCAAGTCAAGATGTAACAATATCGTGGGTGTGCTCACAACAGATATATAATCGAACAGGGGATTAACAGTGGGAAATAGGCAATAATTTAACAACAATAAGCAGTTCATTCAATCACGATAGTGCATTAATATAGTGTAACCGTTTCATTATATTAACAGGTTTTGGGCACCCTTAGCGGTGCAACAGTTTAAATGATGATGCAATACAGTTATATCAAGCCTTTGAATACGAATATCCGAATGTAATAGAACTACATGGGAAAGTGCTACAATCTATTAAACGGTAAAATGTGATTAACAGGTAAACCTGGTTCTTAAGTTAAAAGTGGCAAATTGTAATTTCTATGTTAACTGTAAAATGATATCTGTTATATTGCAACCAAATGAGATAATAACTATACCGAGTTAAGTTTTGCAGGTTTAATGAGTCCAACATATATAATTGTATAGTATAGCATGTAGCAAATGATACTTGCCTCGACGGGTCGCGAACCGGGAAAAACGGAGCGTAACGTCGGCGGGGAAACACGCGACGGACGCACGGTTCACGGATTGAACCCAAACAACGAACAATTGGACCACGCGGATCGGGGTACCTCGCTGGAACGTCGGATCAAGTCGTCGGCACAGCCGGATTCCGACGAGATGCAAAAACAACGACAATCAAGAATTGCAACAAGAATAGAAAGAAAAAAAAGAGGAAGGGAAGGAGGATGGAGAAGGGACCACTCACGAGGATCTGTAGGACGGGTGGTGATCGCCGACCACGGCGACGGAGCTCCGGCGGGGTACCTGCAGCGATGGCGGAAAATTTCCAGATCAAGAAACCTTAATCAGAGAAGGAAGAAGAAGAAAGGAGAAGATGGAGGATGAGAAGCTCACCGAGGGGGCGCTAGCGAGGCCGGGGGCGGATCGAGATCGCCGACGGCGATCCGACGAGGTGCAGGCGGTGTGCAGGCGGCGTGCAGGCGCTCGGGAAAGGGGAAAGAGGGGGAAGAAGGTGCAGTGGCTGCGACGAGGGCGAAGAGGTGAGGGTGATGGTGGTGGTGGCGTCGGCGTTGGGGCTGCGGCGGCGACGGGCACGGTGGCTAGGGCTAGGGTTGATGGGTTCGCGATGGTTTCAGTTTCTTATGAAGGAAAAATGGTTGCAGGGTATTGTATAAATATAAGGAAGAGAGAGAGAGGTAAAGAAATTAGAGAGAGAGAGACGTGAGAGATTGAGAGAGAAAGAAAGAGAGAGGGATAATGGAGGGGGCCCACGGGATTATAAACCCTCGTGATTGGCTGGGGCAAGGATTTTAAGTGGTTAAAAGATTATTATAAAAGATTTAAGAATATTACGTTACAGTAAGGATATATATATGTATGAAATATTATATGGTTAGAATATTATATTAATTTGGGATTTTGGCGCTAAACAAAACATTTCCAAATCGCGCCCGGCTTGGGTCCAAAAATTCGAAATTCAAATAATAGGATTTTAAGCGGGTTCCAAACTTTAAAATGAAATGTTTTATGATTAAAAAGCATACCCCCAAGTCGGACACCTGCACGCGCGCGTAGTCGTCCAAACTCGCCCGTTTCACCGAACGGGATGAGAACTCGACGCATGGACGCTACCACGCGGCTAGGGGTGACGAATAGGCCAAGATAGATATTTTTAATTTTATTTTAGGTGCTAAAATTTGTTATATGCAAAAATGACTTAGCCAGTTAAAATTTTACAGTAAGACCCAAACAAGCAAGATAAATAAAATGAGTAATATTTAATGCTCAACCAATAACAGAAAATAGTAGTATTGGGCTCGGGTGTTACAAAAAATGTATATTCTTTATTCATGAATCAAAGTGTTTGAGAAATACAATTAATACAAAAAAGGGGAAATACAATTCTAGCCGTTAAGAAAGCAGGGCTTTTAGTAAACTGGCAACCTGCTCACTCTCTTCTGGCAGCTCCTCCTCACGCGCCCCTATTGCAGCTAGTATCGCTTCAACTTGAGCTCGTTGTTGCAACCATGATGAAAGCTTCTCAGCAATTTCCTGCTTAGCCACTTCGCAATCTCACATTCCCCGCTCGGTAGAGCCGAGGTTCTGCCTCAGCGCCATTCCTTTAGACACTCATTGTTGAAGATTCTCAAAAATAGCTTGCAGCTGCGCGGCATTCGCTTGAACTGGGGGCGCAATTGGCTGGATTCGCCAGAAGCCGTCTCATGCTCCTTTTGCTTCAGGGCCAAATTTTGCTCGAAGTATTGAATAGAAGCGGCACTTTGCTCAATCCATGCGATTAGTTGAGCCTTCGAGGTTAATACCTCAGGAGTAAGACGCTTGTGCTCGATCTCATGGAGTAAATCCTCAATCCGCTTACAATAGTTGACTCAAATGCCGACGAAATCTTCATTATGGAAATTCACAAGCGTCGCCAACATAGAGTTAACCTCGTCAGCAAAATCTGCAACAGAGGTGAGAGCTTCAACATTAAGATCTTCAATGAACTCACTTAGCATCCGCCTGCTATTCACCGCACCCTTCGAAGATTGGCGCTTAGCAAAGAGCCATGCGGGCATGGAAATGCGAGACTCAAAAGGAGCCAAAGCCGGTATAGCTGCTGTAGAATAAAGCACACACAAAGTGTAAGTCCACATTGCCCACCCCGATGCTTGCGGGGAGGCAGAAACGGTATAAAAATCGGATTTTTATCATACTAGGCAACATGGACTAACAAAAGGAGGATCTTGGCTAAACAAAAACTAACTAGTTTTAGCTACATGGAAGAAAGGTTATACCTAGGGCTTTATGTCCTTCTCTCCTTGCTCCTTGGAGTGAACGGAAGTGATCTCCTTGTCGTCTCATCTAGTCGAAGAAGGATCCACCCGAGAGCCTCAACCTTTGGCTTCAACTTCAAGCTAGAAGTAACTAAGATGCTAGAAGTGCTAATCCTAGAATCTTAGAAGAGAGTAGAGATTATTTTAAAGAGGTTTATCTCAAGCTCAAGTGTTTCTCAACTCATGAGAAGGGAGAGCTAGAGGAAGAGGAAGAGGAGAAGAGAGAAACAAAATGATAGAATGAGAATAAAAATGAACCATTCTCACATATATGTGTGAATTATGAAAATAGATAATTAGCTAAAATATAATTGTGATGGTTAATCTTGACATGACCATTATCATTTCACATTTAATGCTTTTTGCAAGAATCAAAGAGCATCTTTCTTATAGAATGATGATGGTCAACTTGTCAACCTAGGTCAACAAGTCAAGAAAAGTCAAATAGTCAACAACCATAACCATACACAATTATAATTAACTAATATCAATAAAAAATATTTCACACATAAGCATTAGGGTTAAGAAAAAGACAATGGTAATCAACCCTAATGAAAGTGCTCTGCCTCTCCCTCAGTCAACTGTGCATACACACCCGTATCCGTGATCCGAGGAACACAAACACAATGAGATAAAACCAATCCCAAATCATATACTAGGATCCGGCTTAAACCAAAGCCCGCTAGTATAAGCTGTCCGGACATCAAACGTGCACAAGTACGCGGATGTGAACGAACCTTGTCGCAAACCATGCGACCTCTACTCATTTTGCCAAAAGGCGAATAACTCTCTGTGTGGGACTTTAAAGACTCGACACTACGCTGGCAGTGGGTTTAACCACAGACCGCAAGCGGCACTAGCTATACGTAACGGTCCCCAGGTAGATGCCGATAAGAAGAGTGACGAGGTGAACCCATCTGAACTCCTACTGAGCCTGTATGTGACAGTCACCGTACAGTCCGGTCTGTTCGTCTGATAACATCGCATGGCGGGCCTAGGGGGCGGTAAACGTCAGTTCCCTAATAGCGGTACAATTTGTGTCGGAGTATAGCCCAGAACACCCTGAGATAACACTAGAAACCTACCAGTATATCCCGCTTGCCCTGGCAAGGGACTACTTGGGTAATGGCTCTCCTAGACACTGCACGATGCCAACCCCCAATACCGGGAGAGAGGAATCCTGTCTAACCGTCACTGCCTCCAAGTACTTCGGGACTGCACCCAACTACTACCTGTTTGCACGACTCCTTTGAGCCATGGTAGGGTAGTAATCAAAGTACAGTGGGAACACACTTGAGGCGAAGTGACAGTGTCAAGTCAGCGGACTAAGCTGTACTAATGTCATCTGGGAACTGATAACTGACGATAGGTATAATACCAACCAATCAGTTCCCAACGAGTCCTGTCCAGTGTACTCGTAACCTAACGAGCACCCGCATACTATCTCAAGTACGACGTACTGACGGCTGTGAGACAGACCGCCTCCCGCACTGGGATGAGAAGCGCATACGCTAGTCTACTCCGGAGTATCGATGCCCTGTCTCGATAATCCCACGACTAGGGACGTGTATAAGGATGTGCTTTTAGATTACCCAGCCCCCACGAGTGTGACTGCCATCACAACGCTGGTAATCAAGCAAAGATCCTAAGGGCTCTACTAATGTGTATAGATAATATGCTAAAAGAAACACATGTACACATTAAAATAGAAACAAACCAAGTAGCATACTACCATTTTGAGCAAGATTGTATATACAACTGTGAATATCCCAAGCTTCCATTAAGTAATATACAAACTAATATGATACAGTAATGGCCTCTAGGGCATATACACTAACAATCTTCCACTTGCACTAAGGCCATGTACTGGCGTATCGAAGACCTATCATCTCGATCAGCCACTCGAACTGAGTCTGGGGCAAGGCCTTGGTGAATGGATCTGCAGTGTTATCTTCTGAAGCAACCTTCCGAACCTCGATCTCCTGGCGATCCATGATCTCCCTGATCAGGTGATACCACCTCAAGATGTGTCTAGATTTCTGATGGGACCTGGGTTCCTTCGCTAAAGCTATAGCCCCGTTGTTGTCATAATACAGAGGTATTGGATCAACAATGGACGGAACCACCTGAAGTTCTTTCAAGAACATCCTCATCCAGACGGCTTCTTTTGCGGCATCAGATGCAGCGATGTATTCCGCTTCCATGGTCGAGTCTACAACGGTTTCCTGTTTGGAACTCTTCCAACACACCGCCCCTCCATTGAGGGTAAAGACAAAACCCGACATGGACTTGGAATCATCCTTGTCACTCTGGAAGATGGAGTCAGCAAAGGCCTCGATCTGGAGGTCTTTTCCGCCATACACCAAGAACATCTACTTAGTCCTTCTCAGGTACTTGAGAATGTTCTTTACCGCTATCCAGTGTTTCTCCCCAGGGTTTGACTGATACCTGCTTACTACACTCAGTGCATAAGCTACATCTGGTCTGGTACAGAACATCGCATACATTATAGAGCCTACCGCAGAAGCGTATGGTATAATAGACATGCGATCCCTTTCCAAATCAGTCTTGGGAGACATCTTTTTGGAGAGGGTGATCCCGTGACAAGCCGGTAGATTACCGCGCTTGGAATCTTCCATACTGAATCTTTTCAGTATGGTGTCAATGTACCTGGACTGCGAAAGTCCTAATATCCTCTTGGATCTATCACGATAGATCCGGATCCCCAGAATGTAGGAGGCATCATCCAGGTCTTTCATGGAGAACCTGTGTGACAAGAACCCCTTGACAGATTGTAGCATAGGAATGTCATTTCCTATCAACAGAATGTCATCCACGTACAAAATGAGGAATACGACAGTTCTTGCTACAAATCTACTATAAATGCATGGTTCATCTGGATTTTTGATAAAGCCAAATTCTTTGACCGTCTCATCAAAACAGATGTTCCAACTCCACGATGCCTGCTTTAGTCCATAGAGGGACTTAAGCAACTTGCACACCTTTCCGCTGCTCCCACTCTGAATGGAACCCTCTGGCTGGTCCATATAGACACACTCCTCTAAATTTCCATTTAGAAAAGCGGTATTTACGTCCATCTGCCAAATCTCATAATCTTGGAAGGCAGCAATGGCAAGAAGGATCCGAATGGATTTCAGCATAGCTACTGGAGAAAAGGTTTCATCATAGTCCAAACCAGATCTTTGATGAAAACCCTTTGCAATAAGTCTAGCCTTATAGGTCTCGACCTGTCCATCTATACCAATCTTCTTTTTGAAGATCCACTTGCATCCTACGGGTTTTACCCTATCTGGAGCAATGTTCAAAGTCCATATTTTGTTGGTATACGTGGACTCCATTTCGGTCTGCATTACATCCAGCCATTTTACCGAGTCAACGCTCTGAATGGCTTGCTGGAAGCTAGTAGGCTCATCACTATCAATGATGCAATCCTCTCTATCCCCGTCTATGAGAAAACCGTAGTATCTCTCGGGCGGATGAGACTGCCTACTACTCCTGCGGAGCGGCGTAGGAATGTCCTGATCTTTCGAACCCTCTGGTTCTATTAAGCTTTCAGTAATAGCTTATGGTTCTGGAATTTCATCCAGTTCTACTGCGCTCCCACTAATTTCCTTTTCCAAGAACTGGTGTTCCAGAAAGTGGGCATTACGAGAAACAAAAACCTTTTGTTCCTCTGCGTGGTAGAAAAGATACCCCCTGGTGTTCTTTGGGTATCCCACAAACTTGCACAGTACTGAGCGTGCCTCGAGTTTGTCCGCATGCTGCTTTTTGACAAAAACTGGACATCCCCAGATCTTCAGGTATTGAAGATAGGGTTTCTTCCCACTCCATAATTCATATAGTGTGGTAGGCACAGTCTTAGTTGGAACCTGGTTCAAAAGGTATGCGGCTGATTCTAGCGCATATCCCCAGGATGATCGCGGTAACTCAGCGTTACTCATCATGGACCGTACCATATCCAATAGGGTTCGGTTCCGTCTCTCCGATACACCGTTATGTTGCGGAGTGTATGGAGGAGTAAGCTGAGAGAGAATTCCATTCTCTTTTAGGTAATTCAGGAACTCGGCACTCAAGTATTCACCACCTCGATCAGATCTCAGTGTCTTGATACTTTTGCCTGTTTGGTTTTCTACTTCATTCTTGTATTCCTGGAACTTTTCAAAAGCTTCAGATTTATGTTTCATTAAGAAGACATGTCCGAACCTTGAAAAATCATCCGTAAAAGTAATGAAGTAAGAATAACCGCTTCGTGCATGCGTAGACATTGGACCGCACACGTCGCTGTGTACGAGTCCCAAGAGCTCGCTCGCTCTTACTCTGTGTCTAGTGAACGGAGTCTTTGTCATCTTTCCTTTGAGACAGGATTGACAAGTTGCATAAGATTGATATTCGAACGGATCCAAATATCCTTCTGTATGTATCTTAGTCAACATTCTCTCATTGATGTGACCTAGTCTACAATGCCATAAGAAAGCCTGATTGATATCTAGAGACTTTCTTTTGTGTGTATTCTGGACGTTGAAAATCTGTGGTTGGTTTAATACGTATATACCGTTGTTTAATGTACCTGACCCAATCAGAACTTGATTAAGGTGAATGTTCACAATATTACTTACAAATGCAAATTCATAACCTTCTTTAGATAATAAAGATACAGAAATGATATTACAAGTTGCATTTGGTACAAAATAACAACCACGCAAAACCAAAAAATGTCCATCTGACAAACCCAGGTGATAGTCCCCCACGGCCTCAGCATCCATGCTAGCTCCGTTTGCAACTCTGAGGGTCATGTCGCCTGCTTTCAAAAACCTACGCTTTCTCAACGCCTGCAAAGAATTACAGATATGAGATCCTGATCCGGTAGCCAATACCCAGGAAGTAGAGTTTATTGAAAGACAGTTTTCAATAACATACACACCTGAAGCTGAAGCCGCAACCTGCTTCAGATCCTGTGTCCTAGCCTTCCAAACCCTGCAATCCTTTTTCCAGTGTCCACTCTTGTGACAGTAAAAGCACTTTTCTTTCCCCACAAGCTTCCCCGCTACCTTTGTTGCTTTTGTCTTTCCCTTCGTATCCACTTTACTGACACCGCCCCTTGGTTTGGCGGGGGCTTTCTTCTTCTTTTCCTTGGCTTTCGCCTTGGACTTAGAAGAGGAAGATCCTCCTACAAACAAAGTGGATGTCTCCCTATCCTTTTGTAGGGTGCCCTCAGCAGTCCTCAACATGTTCAGAAGCTCGGAAAGTTCAACCTCCTTTCCTTGCATGTTGAAGTTTAGGATGAACTGGGCGTAAGTGGAAGGAAGGGACTGGAGAATCAATTCCGTATAGAGTTCATTCTCCAACGTGTTCCCAAGGTCCGTGAGCTCCTCAATGTAGCTAATCATCTTAAGCACGTGTTCTGCTACCGATGATCCGACGGCCAATCTTGCCGAAAACAGCTTCTTCGACACTTCGTATCTGGCGATACGAGATTGCTCTCTATACATTTCTTTTGTATAGAGAAATATGGATTCAAGGTCCATATTGTCGTGCCTCCTCTGATGTTCATTGTCCATAGAAGCAAGTACGAGGCACTTGTCCTTCGCACAGTCTAGTTCCCAGGTCTTATAGATTTCCTTATCTACGACACTGGTTTTAGGACCTGGGACAGGGGGAGCTTTGGTGGTAAGTAGATACCCCAACTTGTCATAAGTGATTGCCATCTTGACATTCCTGAGCCAATCTTTGTAGTTTGGCCCTGTCAGTATGTTTTTATCTAGTAATAACTTAAGTCCAGTCATGTCGATTGGTCGCTGCAATTAGGAGAGAGAAAAGAAACACTCAGCATGATGCTCTTGCAAGTTTAGAGTGGTTTTTAGTTTGTCTAAACAGGAAGGCTCCCACTGTCTCTCGAATCCCTCCTCAAACCATAAAGGAAGAATTAGTCGGTATCAATCCCACCGCACAATACTTGCTTAACCGTTCAGCCAGGCCAGTGTTGGTACTTCGAGGGAGGTTTTCCAACTCTTTCGCGAAGTTCCTTAATTTAAGAACCTCTTTTCCCTGGGGCCATAGCCCCGCTAACACCTTTCTAGACACCTACTAGGTTTATAGCATTGATCGTTTAGTGAGAAATTTCCCGAAGAGTAGCATATACTCACAGTAGGATCGGGATCCAAATATCATTGCGTGACAAAACTGAAGGAATCCTACCAGAATCATCACACTCCAAATGGTATGCAGCGCTAGCAAGTTTCAGTACTTATGAAACTCCCGATGTGGATTTTTGCCCCATGCTCTTATGACCTTGGCGTGAGGTCAAAATGTCATAAGTCACATGTCAAGTTCTACCCATCATTATCCAGGTTAATTTGAACCCACCCGTACCTACACTTTACGTAGGCCAAAATGGCAGTACGACTGTCTCAAATCAACGCATTCTATCTATGCAACAGATAAATATTCGGCAGCTACCAATCACTATTCCTTGGCGTGAGGTCAAAATACATAGCTTGAATACTACCGAATATTTAACTGAAATGATGGAGGGCTACGAATGGTTTTGGCTAAACCGCGAACGTAGTGAACTTGATATAATCGATAGAACGAGATAGCTTTTAAAAGGAGTGGCTCAAGCTCCGCATTTAAAAATTGGTTTTTGAAAAGAACCGAGTGGTTTTTAAAGTGTTCCAACGACTTTTACATGGTTTATTTTTCTTGCATTAGTTCTTTTAATGCGTCCCATCATTTAATCCTACCATTGCAGAAAACAACCAAAATATGACGTACGCTTATGCCATTCGCATTCGCCACGGGGCCCCGTCATCACCCGTTAGGTTACTTAACTAACGACAGAGCGGGGGCTGGGCTAGCGCGGCTGTAAAATATAAGCAACGCCTAAATAGTTATCGTATATAGATATATAGCAATGATAGACATTACAGATCACAGATGAATACATTGGATATACTAGGAATCCGCAATCCGTTCGAGCCTGCAACAAAAAGCGGATTACACGGTCACGGTGAATAGCCAATACCCCACCCAAGACCCCTACGGGTACGGCAAACTACCCGCCAAGTACCCGGTAGTTTGTGCACCCCCTCCATGGGTCTATCCTAGGAGCAAAAACAGTAAAAAGAATTATACAATGACGGCTACAACCCCGACCCGGTTGTGCGGCCATACAAATAATATTACATCAATTTACATATTACATGAATTGAAAGAAAAGAAAAACTCTCGTCTCACAAAAACCCCCCGGCTATTCACCCGCGACAATCCAACGCATTACCCCAACGGTTGCCCAGCGAGGAAGGAAATCATATACACATACCATCAACAAACACAGATCACAGATATGTATAACCCCCACTAATCGATGTATAGCGATTAGCAGACGTTCAATACATATAAACATCACAGATATAACCCATTAGTCAAAGTATAGTGAAGTTCGATCAAAAATACGGATTTATAGGCACCCCAAATACAAATTTCTTTTCTGGAAAATCTGGGCAGAAAGAAACCATCTTAAAAATCCCAAAACCTTAACAGAAGAATACTGTACCAAACTCGGTCAAGAACCGAGTCAAAACGGCCGCGGTTCCGCGGCAAGAGGCATGTTCTTGCCGCGGAACCGCGGCGCTTTGAACGGTTCACTGGATCATTTTTGGTGTGCTTCTTGACAAAACCCTGAGCCGATTTTTGAAGTATGATTTATTATTTTTTTAGCAGAAAAAAAATCAACAGAAACTTAGGGTTTTGAAATTTTAGTTTTGCGATTTTTACCGATCGAACTTCTATACACTTTACTAACTAGCTAGTTTATGTTTAGTTAGGCTCTGATACCACTGTAAGTCCACGTTGCCCACCCCAGTGCTTACGGGGAGGCGGAAACGGTATAAAAATCGGATTTTTATCATACTAGGCAACATGGACTAACAAAAGGAGGATCTTGGCTAAACAAAAACTAACTACAAAGCTAACTAGTTTTAGCTACATGGAAGAAAGGTTATACCTAGGGCTTTATGTCCTTCTCTCCTTGCTCCTTGGAATGAACGGAAGTGATCTCCTTGTCGTCTCGTCTAGTCGAAGAAGGATCCATCCGAGAGCCTCAACCTTTGGCTTCAACTTCAAGCTAGAAGTAACTAAGATGCTAGAAGTGTTAATCCTAGAACCTTAGAAGAGAGTAGAGATTATTTTAGAGAGGTTTATCTTAAGCTCAAGTGTTTCTCAACTCATGAGAGGGGAGAGCTAGAGGAAGAGGAAGAGGAGGAGAGAGAAACAAAATGATAGAATGAGAATAAAAATGAACCATTCTCACAAATATGTGTGAATTATAAAAATAGATAATTAGCTAAAATATAATTGTGATGGTTAATCTTGACATGACCATTATCATTTCACATTTAATGCTTTTTGCAAGAATCAAGAGCATCTTTCTTATGGAATGATGATGGTCAACTTGTCAACCTAGGTCAACAAGTCAAGGAAAGTCAAATAGTCAATAAGCATAACCATACACAATTATAATTAACTAATATTAGTAAATCATATTTCACACATAAGCATTAGGGTTAAGAAAAAGACAATGGTAATCAACCCTAATGAAAGTGCTCTGCCTCTCCCTCAGTCAACTGTGCATACACATCTGTATCCGTGATCCGAGGAACACCAACACAATGAGATAAAACCAATCCCAAATCATATACTAGGATCCGGCTTAAACCAAAGCCCTTTAGTATAAGCTGTCCGGACATCAAACGTGCACAAGTGCGCGGATGTGAACAAACCCTGTCACAAAACCATGCGACCTCTACTCATTTTTCCAAAAGGCGAATAACTCTCTGTGTGGGACTCTAAAGACTCAACACTATGCTGGTAGTGGGTTTAACTACAGACCGCAAGCGGCACTAGCTGTACGTAACGGTCCCCAGGTAGATGCCAATAAGAAGACTGACGAGGTGAACCCATCTGAACTCCTACTGAGCCTGTATGTGACAGTCGTCGTACAGGCCGGTCTGTTCATCTGATAACATCGTATGGCGGGCCTAAGGGGCGGTAAACGTCAGTCCCCTAATAGCGGTATAAGTCGTGTCGGAGTGTAGCCCAGAACACCCTGAGATAACAGTGGAAACCTACCAGTATATCCCGCTTGCCCTGGCCAGGGACTACTTGTGTAATGGCTCTCCTAGACATAGCACGATGCCAACCCCCAATACCGGGAGAGACGAATCCTGTCTAACCGTCACTGCCTCCAAGTGCTTCGGGACTGCACCCAACTACTACCTGTTTGCACGACTCCTTTGAGCCGTGGTAGGGTAGTAATCAAAGTACAGTGGGAACACACTTGAGGCGAAGTGACAGTGTCAGGTCAGTGGACTAAGCTGTACTCATGTCACCTGGGAACTGATAACTGACGATAGGTATAATACCAACCAATCAGTTCCCAATGAGTCATGTCCAGTATACTCGTAACCTAACGAGCACCCGCATACTATCTCAAGTACGACGTACTGACGGCTGTGGGACAGACCGCCTCCCGCACTGGGATGAGAAACGCATACACTAGTCTACTCCGGAGTATCGATGCCCTGTCTCGATAATCCCACGATTAGGGATGTGTATAAGGATATGCTTGTGGATTACCCAGCCCCCACGAGTGTGACTGCCATCACAACGCTGGTAATCAAGCAAAGATCCTAAGGGCTCTACTAATGTGTATAGATAATATGCTAAAAGAAACACATGTACACATTAAAGTAGAAACAAACCAAGTAGCATACTACCATTTTGAGCAAGATTGTATATACAACTGTGAATATCCCAAGCTTCCATTAAGTAATATACAAACTAGTATGATACAGTAATGGCCTCTAGGGCATATACACTAACACAAAGAAGGGTTAGATTTAAACCTAAAAAAATAATAAAGAAGAATGATGTTGAACGAGATCTACCATACCGGTGGTCAAAAGTGGCAAGTTAGGGAGCACAGGAGGCTCGGCTATTCCTTCGTTCTCTCCCTCGAGCCGTAACACTACGGTCAATACGAGAAAGGCTTAGCAATAGAAAGTTCACTCATGGAAAGATGAAGCAACGGGTGGAGAATATACTAACCAACGCCTGAAGGGGGAACGAATTCCGATTGAAAAGCGAAGTGCGAGCTTAACATCTAGTGTAAGCGGTCAAAAAGCACTCCTGCAGGATTGCAACAATATATGTCAAAGAAATTAATCCAAGAAAATGATATCTACACTGAACAAAGAAATAAGAAATCTTTACCTTCCGTCATTAAACCCGAGAGAACTCGGCGGGACACAAAAGAGAGGGGTGGAACAGTGACAGTCGTGGAAACGATTGGCAGTGATTCTTCAATCAGCACAGCGCTGGGGTTTACCACGCCTGTATTCAGAATAAAGGTGATATCAGTAGAAATGTCTAGCGGGATTAAGAACTCAAAAGTAATAGCTCGAGGGATACCTGATAGAGCAAAAACTATAGCAGTGTCTGGAGCGTTGCCAGCTATGACGGCTTTCTCGATTTCCACCATCACCAGGAAGGTAGATTCATCACCCACACCTTCGTCCCCTGAATCGATAAGGACCGTCGTAATGATCGCATCACCCGCCGATATCGGAGATCCACAAGGAGAGGAAGCGGCAGTCGGAATAGTCCTAGATTCGAAAGGAAGGTCTGCCACTTCAGGCTCTTCAAGCGTCGGCACTTCGCCCGCCACGTCACCACCTACATTTGGCCCTGTTAAAAAAAAGCATTACAATTCAAGAAAAAGGCTGCTGCTAGGTTTCAATTAGGGATTGTGCGCTGTTTTACCTTGAAGTAACCACTCGGCCTCTTCGTGAGCCGCACGCGCAACCTGTCTTTGGGCGGTGGACAGGGCAGAAGGAACGTCCTCCATGGGAACTTCAGAGGGTTGAGCATCACTCAAACCCGCACCTACGGCCAGGTTATCCTTCCGCTCCTTTGCTGTATGCTTTTTGCGCTTCCTCTCAGCTTTGGCCGTATGGATAGATCTCCTTAGGACCTCCGACAGAAAAGCGTCGTTGTCCAAATCAAGCTCGGCCTTCGGATCTACCATGACATCCATCATCGGCTGCTGTAGCAATGCCTCTCGCGGCGGCCCTGGGATGACCTCAACCATAGCTGGTGGCTCTGAAGGCTCCTCCGCACCACCACCTGAGGTTGGTATTGCACTCGAAACGACACGAGTTGCGGTAGTTCCTATAACAGAAAGAAGAAGGGAGTCAGGGTGTGAACGAAATGAACTAAATATGTAAAGGCATCGCGAAACGAATCATACCGAGACCCATGGAAGCGCGAAGCCTCTCCTCCTCCTCAAATGTTTTGAGGGATGCCACGAGAGCCTCTTCAGTGGAGATTCTTGTTAAGAAAAAAGCGTTAATAAAGCATAATAAATTCATTAAAAAAATGTATACACAGAAGAGTGTAAATGGAATCTATCGGACGCTGCCAGAAAAGCTAACGCTGCTTGCTCATGGGCGAGTCTTTTAGAAGCTTTGATGGCGGCTTGAAGATCAGTAGCGGCTTTCTCATCGATGGAGGCTTTGAACAGACCATCATTGGCGCCGTATTCAGACAGGCCTTCACCATAAGGAGCATGAGGCTCCTGACCGAATAAAACATCAGGTGAGAATAAAGATTTCTTCTTCTTCAGTGACCTAACATAGACACCCGACGACAAAAGTTTTCGCTTAACTGGCTGCTTGGGATGGCGGGTCCCGATCTCTGAACCAATGCCCGACTTCGGGGATGCCGCAGTTACCACAGTCGCAGAAGCATCCAGTCGAGGCTTATCCAGAAAAGCTCACGGAACTACGACTGCACTGTTCTCTCTCCAGGAAGGATGGGCAACTACCCGTCACCTCAGCGAGATCGCGAGATTGCTGGCTGGGACAGAATCCTTGTGGTCAAGAAGCATCCGCCTTTCCTCCTTAACGACGGCACTCGTTGCATGCTGATACCAAGCAACGTAAGCATTCAAGGCCTATGGGATATGACTCGGCTCGCTAATCAGGAAATGGGACCCCGTATTCAAACGCATAAAATGATGTGCCGCGTTGTGAACGCTCTCCTCGGTAACGGACGGATCAATAATGAACACCTCGAGGGGAACGCCTTGGTTGTAACCCGATTGATGGGTAAAGCGATGCGGGTTATATCTCATAAACAATACCGAGACGTTCTGTCTGAATACCAGGAAACCCGGCCTGATAGAGTACAAATGGACGATCTCCCGAGCCCTCAGTGCAAAAGCTCCATCCTTGAAGACATCGTGGAGTGGCTGGACCACTTTGGAAGGCTTCTTACTGATGGTCAAAACTTTATCTACAAAGTTCATGCTGTCCCCAACCATGCGTGGGCGAAGAAGCAATCGCCGAGCCTCTCGCTGGGTTGGGTCTGGAGAAGAAGCATCGACCAAATGCATAACCCGAGGAAATTTGTATCCTTCATAAAATTGGGGCTATTTATGCACACCAAAAGCACCCTGCACGTGCATCTCGATCCACGAGGTGAAGTAGTGCAATAAGATATTTATGGGCTTCACGCTCGGCTAAGTGGTGTCGGCAGCTAGACTCAGACCATGATATAAGTGAGCCAGTCCTGCAACCCCAATAGCTATGCGTGTCCCTGCCACAATATGGTGAGCTGGATAAAAGATAGACGGTCTCATATGACGGGGGTACATTGGAAGTGCAAACCAACTCGACCATAAGCCGATGAACCCCATGAAGAACGTCTCTTCAGAAATGTCCAGAGTGGCGACCTCTGCGAAAGGGACAATTGGGGTATCTGGAATAAAGAATTGCTTTAAATTTGCCTTCGCTGTTGGTAGTTTGTCCAATCCAAATCCGAATGGATCGTCGAGCTTGGCGAACTTCACAGCTTTCTTCGATAAAGCCTCCGGATGAAGGAAGCGGGCAACGAAATCCGTGAAGCTAACTCTGTGCCCCCCCCCAGACTCCAAGAATAAGCTTTCATATATATATTCAACACTTTGATCAAACTCAGAAATTTGTGTCGAACGACATTCTCTGGGGTAAGACCTATAACCACTGATTCGGTAGCAAAGACATACTCGTTAGGAGGAAGTATCTCCTTATAATGCTCTCCTCTGATGGGTAACCCAGATATCTCCACGAATTCCTCCAGCGAGATTGAGACCACCCGATCCGATTGGAGAAATGTGTGGGTCAGGATATTCCATTGCTCCATAAAAGATTTAACCCACCACACATGAGGAGTGTGGTAATAAAAGTGGGATGCATAGATCGCTGGATATAGCCCGGTCTTCAGCAGCAGCGACTTCTTGGCCGACAGAATGTAACAGGCCCACTGGAGATAGCCAGCCGGATGATGGGGGGTCACTCCTATCGAATAGACCTGGCACCAAGGACGCGCTTCTTCTTAGCATATGCGACCCCCCAGAATGTCTAGGGCCATTGGCGGCTACACTGGTATCGACGCCATGGAAGGTTGGAGACGACCTTTCGAAGTCCAGTTGACCTCCTCCACTGCGTAAGCAACCTGCGAAGGGTCGGCATGATGAATCGACGGGATCGGTTCTGACGGCGCCACACAAGTAAAACTGCGCCGACCCCGGATAATGTAACTATACCATGACCCCCACAAATGAAGAGACTTCTGCTCTGGGTCATAGTCCTGAATTAGCGTAAAAACTTCCCGATCTGTATGCGCATCGGCGAAAGCGCTCTCCGAGCTAACATAGGGGAAGGAAGAATCGAAAGCCGTAGTACCGAAAAAAAGGGGGTCAGTTATCGACACAATGTAATCAACTACAATTAAAGGCCTTAGCGTTTTCAGTACATCCAAATTTGTACTACATTCTGGCATATTAAAGTCACCACAGTCCAAAGAAAAAAGGACAATAGGCCCCATAAAATCAAGGTAATGCCCCATCAATGATGAGGCAGGCACTCCTTATAAGAATCCAAAAGGTTCTCATTTAATGAAAATCTCATTGAACAGTGGAATTCAAGACTCTCAGTGTTCTCGAAGAACGTGTTCTACAACAGATATGAATCTGTGAGAAGAATCTACAACAGATCCCTAAAAGGAAAAAAGAAAAGAGTAATAAAATTCCTAGAAATTTTCAAAAAAAAGAAATTTTCTCAGAGCTAAGCTCTGTAGAACAAACCGAAATTGAATTCCTCTAATAATGGGATTAAATCCCAGAAATTCCCATAGGAAATACACTGGAATTAAATTCCAGAAAGCCCTTAAAGATCAGAATAATAGGGTAAAATCCTAAGATTTCTAAAACCCATGTCTCCCTAATAAAGTTCTTTTAAGATCTCTAAGAGATCATTTTAAGAAGAAGAGTCAAGCTCTGTTGATGGGTTAAAAACCCAAAACAAAAAAAAGTTTCTTTTAAAGTTAAAAAGTTGGTCATGATCCTTACCATTTTTTTTGAAAACAGAGTTCAACTCTAAGAGATTTTTTGGGGCAGAGATCTAAACTGTAACGACCCCAATATTACTATACCTTCGTGTTTTCTTTCTTTAGTAAAATATTATATTTATTTATTCTTAGTATTTTTCCGTATATTTTGTTTTCTATTAAATATATTATTTTATTATCCCATCTATTTTTCTCAAACTCATTTCTTTAAACTAAATCTTAAGCTATTTCAAATTAAACGCAAGACCTGACCTAGCCTATAACCCAAATCCAATCTCATTTTCATTTTCTTTTATCAAACTATGAGCCCAAAAGACCACTTTCTTTTTCAACAACGGCATATATTTAATTCTTATTAAATATGTGCATGAACAACCTTGTAGCTCATTGGTCAATTCCTTGTATTGTTATTTCATAGATCATATGTTCAAATCCCCATTCTTGCAATTTTTATCTATTTTTTTTAAAATTTTCTCATAACCTACAAATGAGACCTTTCATTTTCTTTAACTTCCAAATGAATGGGCACCCTTTCAATTTCTTTTTTACTCCCAAAATGAATTCATAATAAATTAAAATTATTATGAAGAGTTTTTATCACTATTAAACCTATTTTAATATATTTTTAATACAAATAACACTCTCTTCTTCATCATAGCTTAACCATTCTCTCTTCATCAATTCTAATTTTTTTTTCCTTTGGAGATTTGGAGAAGCATCAATTTCCTTAAGCTTTCGAAGTCTCGATCAAGTCGAGATTTTCTTCACCAATTGGCAATACAATTGTTATACCGTATTGCAAGACCCATAAGTCCATTTTCTCCTTCTCTATCTCTTTCACTCTGTTGTTGTGTTTTCTCCATGATTTCATTTTCTTGACCGTGGTACCTAATTGAGTGCATAAACATACACACACACACACATACATAAATGAATATAGTTACATATATATTTTTTAAAAATATTGTTTGTTTATACTTAATCTTCATGTTTATTCATTGTTTTGTTATAGAATAAAAATGCCTCCATGTCATAGATTTACTTTTATATTAACTAGGAATATCATGAACTGAATATAAATAAACGATGCGCGATAACACAACTTTACGTAAGCTCTTTTAAAATTAGGACTTTCCTGGTATAGGACGTTGTCGAAATTCATGATCCATATATTGACATTAGGGGATCCAATTTGAATTTTATATTGCATGTGTCATTTACTTTATAATTGTTTAATTTTTTTATATAAAAGAGAAAAACGAAGCTGCAAATAAATCCAGTAGTTTTGTCATCTTTAAATACGATCCCAGATAACTTTTGTCCTTAAAATAATTTTTTTAAAATTAATTTTCACATATGGAAATCCTATAAAAATTAGGATAAATAATAGATTGAATTTTAGGTTTACGGTAAAAATTTCATATCAAACCGAATAACGGTTTAGAAGTTGCGCAGTTTTTTTATTCACTGTTTTTAAAACCAGAAAACTGCCAATAAGGGTCTTCTTCAAGAGACCATAACTCTGTAATAGTTGATCCAAATTAATTGTTTTCAAATTTTTTGAACATCTAAATGGAAAGATCTAGATTTTCTTAGTTTTAACTTTGTACTGATAACCGACGTAAAATATAGAAAATCTCATTACAATATTTAGTGTCGAATCTGGATAGAATCTGTCCTGACTCGCACACTTTTTTTAAATAAAACATAACTCGAACTCCCGATATCCGTTCGTGAAAAAATTTAGATGTGTAGATGCAAAATTTATAGAACTATAATTTTCGATATATTATATTACTTAGAAACGCATGAAACAACTCGATATAGGCTTTCCAATATAACATATAGTTGCTGTCCAGAAACCTGAATTTCTGTTTTAAATGTTGATGTTAAAACGATCATAATTAGAGATTAAGAAATCCAAATCAAGCGAATCTTAGTGTTTTGGATAATTACTCTGAAAGACCTAAAATTTTATAATAATTTTTGTAATCTGAAACCTGATAAAAATTAACTCAAACTGCGTTTTAAAAATATATGACGGTGCTGAACATATTCTGATCTGTTTTGCTCGACGATACGAAAAAGGGTATATCTCTCAAACCGATAGTTGTATTTAGGCGATACTGGAACTCACACGTGCACAACCCTTAGATATATATTTATATTTATATTCCAAAATTGATTGACTTAATTGATTAGTCGTACACAACACTTATTTACAATATTGTTTTTGGATGTTACTTGTATACTTATCTCATATCATGTTTTGTGATTGCTTATTTATTTTTATCTATATGACTTATGATTAAACCATTATATACTGGAATTGACTTGATCTTGACACGACTCAATTATGAATACTTGAACCCAATATGTACACTTGAACCAACTTGACTCGAACCATGAATACAATTGGCATAACTTACACTTGACATGACTACATGAACTCAATCTTGAAAACATGATATCACATCACCTTTTGTATTCATGTATTTGATCAAGACTCATAACATCAATCATAGACTAATATACACGGGGTGTTGGGGTAGTTTGAGTATGAATCCAACGGAATCTCATGAGTCCTATTAATACAAATCATGTTGCAGTAGTACCGGGCTGAAACGGTACAAATCACAAATTCACGAATGAGGGCCCGTGTTTCCAAGCCCCTGGATGATTGCATGTTGGGTTTGGAATACTTCAATAACAATTGAAGTCCCACTATTTTGGGCCCGTGATTCCTTACCCTGGACGATAGCCTTGGCTTCAAGAATACTCTTAAGATTGGTTGACATTCACATTTGAACTCACGTTAGTTACTTTTACCCTTTTAGAGACCTTTTAGGACACTCACATTCACTTCATGTTCACTATACCTACACTCCACGGCCATGCTATACTTGTTTGCTATGCTCATATCGCATTGCCATGCTTACATAGTTGTCATTAATATTACCATGTTATACTTGTTCATGTTTTATTTCCATTTATACTATATCGCATGTCACCATGCATCTTCATTTATATACTTTCATATCTGACCTTTCTTGGGGACTTACCGAGCGCAAGTTCGCTGACGGGCATCCTACCCATTTCTTTGTTTTCTTGGAATGCTCGTCAGATAATTTAGAGATTGAGGAGATCGAGCCGAGTCGGGAGGATTACTCTTAGCTTGCGGAGCAGACCGACTACTAGTTCTTTCTTTTCAGCTTTTACTTCCTATATGCTACATGTTTAGACACTTTCTTTTATTCATCTTTGTTTTCAGACATCATGTATTCAGTTTGAAACTTGTGAAAGCTGAGAATGTAAATATATAAAGTTGGATTTTCATTATCATGTCTTTTCTTGTCATTTTATATTGTTGTTTCGAAAAATGACCTCCTCGGAACAAATACGTCGCGGGCTTGTCACATGCCGTTACCGCTCTTTTGGGAACGGGGAGTGACAGGTTTTGCTGGCGGCCCATGCGGGTCAGTTCTGCATGAACATTGTAAGCAATATAATACAAGAATTATGAAATCTAATTATTACATTCGACTTTTCTTTTGAATCATATCCTATTCCTTGAGTCCATCTTGAACTCCACCTTCAGATTCCTTGAAATACATCTCTCGACTTTTGAATCCTTAACTCTTGTTCACCCTTTCTACTTGTATCTCGTAGGCCTATTAGCTCAATTGGTTAGAGTATCGATCGACGAAACTCGAAGACAACATCATCTTTAACTTTCCAGTACCTTGTTGCAACATCCTTCTTGAGTAATTTCGATGACGAAATTATTTTTAAGGAGGGTAGAATGTAACGACCCCAATATTACTATACCTTCGTGTTTTCTTTTTTTTAGTAAAATATTGTATTTATTTATTCTTAGTATTTTTCCGTATATTTTTTTTCTATTAAATATAATATTTTATTATTCCATCTAATTTTCTTAAACTCATTTCTTTAAACTAAATCTTAATCTATTTCAAATTAAACGCAAGACCTGACCTAGCCCATAATCCAAATCCAATCTCATTTTCATTTTCTTTTATAAAACTATGAGCTCAAAAGCCCGCTTTCTTTTTAAGCAAAAACATATATTTAATTCTTATTAAATATATGCATGAACAACCTTGTAACTCATTGGTTAATTTCTTGCATTATTATTTCATAGGTCACATCTTCAAATCCCCATTTTTGCAACTATTTTTATCTATTTTTTTTAAAAATTTCTCATAACATACAAATGAGACCTTTCATTTTCTTTAACTTCCAAATGAATCGGCACCCTTTTAATTTCTTTTTTACTCTCAAAATGAATTCATAATAAATTAAAATTATTATGAAGAGTTTTTATCACTATTAAACCTATTTTAATACAAATAACACTCTCTTCTTCATCCTACCTTAGCCATTCTCTCTTCATCAATTCTAATTTTTTTTTCCTTTGGAGATTTGGAGAAGCATCAATTTCCTTAAGCTTTCGAGGTCTCGATCAAGTCGTGGTTTTCTTCACCAATCGGCAATACAGTTGTTATACCATATTGCAAGACCCGTAAGTCCCTTTTCTCCCTCTCCATCTCTTTCACTCCGTTATTGTGTTTTCTCCATAATTTCATTTTCTTGACCGTGGTACCTAATCGAGTGCATGCGTGCGCGCGCGCATACACACACACATAAATGAATATAGTTACATATATATATATATATTTAAAATATTGTTTGTTTATACTTAATCTTCATGTTTATTCATTGTTTTCTTATAGAATAAAAATGCCTACATGTCATAGGTTTACTTTTACATTAACTAGGAATATCATGGACTGAATATAAATAAATGATGCGCAATAACACAACTTTATATAAGCTCTTTTGAAATTAGGACTTTCTTGGTTTAGGACATTGTCGAAATTCATGATCCATATATTGACATTAGGGGATCCAATTTGAATTATATATTGCATGTGCCATTTACTTTATAATTGTTTAATTTTTTTATATAAAACAGAAAAACGAAGCTCCAAATAAATCCAGTAGTTTTGTCACCTTTAAATACGGTCCTAAATAACTTTTGTTCTTAAAATAATTCTTTTTTAAATTAATTTTCACATCTGGAAATCCTAGGAAAATTAGGATAAATAATGGATAGAATTTCAGGTTTACATTAAAAAATTTATATCAAACCGAATAACGGTTTAGAAGTTGCGTAGTTTTTTTTATTCACTGTTTTTAAAACCAGGAAATTGCCATTGAAGGTTTTTTTCGAGAGACCATAACCCTGTAATAATTGATCCAAATTAAGTGTTTTCAAATGTTTTGAACATATACATGTAAAGATCTACATTTTCTTAGTTTTAAATTTTTACTGAAAACCGACGTAAAATATAGAAAATCTCATTACAATATTTAGTGACGAATATGGACAGAATCTGTCCTGACTCGCACATTGTTTTTAAATAGGACATAACTCGAACTCCCGATATCCGTTCGTGAAAAACTTTAGATGTGTAGATGCACAATTGATAGAACTATAATTTTCTGTATATTATATTACTTAGAAATGCATGAAGCAATTCGATATAGGCTTTCCAATATAACATATAGTTGTGGTCCAGAAATCTGAATTTCTGTTTTAAATGCTGATGTTAAAACGATCATAATTAGAGCTTCAGAAATTCAAATCGCGCAAGTCTTAGTGTTTTGGATAAGTAATCCGAAAGACCTATAATTTTATAATAATTTTTGTAACCTGAAACCCGATAGAAATTAACTAAAACTGCGTTTTAAAAATATATGACGGTGCTGAACAGATTCTGATATGTTTTGCTCAACGATACGAAAATGGGTATATCTCCCAAACCGGTAGTCGTATTTAGGCGATACTGGAACTCACGCGTGCAAAACACTTAGATCTATATTTCTATTTATATTCCAGAATTGATTGAATTGATTGATTAGTCGTACACAACACTTATTTACAATATTGTTTTTATACGTTACTTTTATACTTATCTCAATTATGTTTTGTGATTGCTTATTTATTTTTATCTATATGACTTGTGATTAAACCATTACATACTGGAATTGACTTGACCTTGACACGACTCAATCATGAATACTTGAACCCAATATGTACACTTGAACTAACTTGACTCGAACCATGAATACAATTGGCATGACTTGCACTTGACATGAATACATGAACTCAATCTTGAAAACTTGATATCATACATCACCTTTTGTATTTATGTATTCGATCAAGACTCGTAATATCAATCATAGACTAATATACACGGGATGTTGGGGTAGTTTGAGTATGAATCCAACGGAATCTCATGAGTCCCATTAATACAAATCATGTTGCTGTGGTATCGGGTTGAAACGGTACAAATCACGAATTCACGAATGAGGGCCCGTGTTTCCAAGCCCCTGGATGTTATCCTGTTGGGTTTGGAATACTTCAATAACAATTGAAGTCCCTCTATTTTGGACCCGTGATTCCTTACCCCTGGACGATAGCCTTGGATTCAAGAATACTCTTGAGATTGGTTGAGATTCACACTTGAACTCACGTTAATTACTTTTACCCTTTTAGAGACCTTTTAGGACACTTAAATTCACTTCATGTTCACAATACCTACACTCCACAACCATGCTATACTTGTTTGCTATGCTCATATCACATTGCCATGGTTACATAGTTGTCATTAACATTACCATGTTATACTTGTTCATGTTTTATTTCCATTTATACTATATCACATGTCACTTTGCATATTCATTTATATACTTTCATATCCCATCTTTCTTGGGGACTTACCCAGCACAAGTTCGTTGATGGGCATTCCACCCATTTCTTTGTTTCCTTGGAATGCTCGTCAGATAATCTAGAGATTGAGAAGATCGAGCCGAGTCAGGAGGATTACTCTTAACTTGAGGAGCAGACCGACTACTAGTTCTTTCTTTTCAGTTTTTACTTCCTTTATGCTACCTGTTTAGGCACTTTTTTTCTATGCGTCTTTGTTTTCAAATATCATATATTCAGTTTGAAACTTGTGAAAGCTGAGAATGTAAATATATAAAGTTGGATTTTCATTATCATGTCTTTTCTTGTCATTTTATATTGTTTATATACGCTTAGCGTATTTGTTTCGAAAAATGACCTTCTCGGAATAAATACGTCGCGGGCTTGTCACATGCCGTTGCCGCTCTTTTAGGAAGCGAGGCGTGACATAAGCTCTGAGAAGAGAATTAAATTCTCAAGGAAGAAAATGGAAGATGACGAAACGACAGTCATCTCAAGGACCAAAGGCCCTATTTATAAGATGTGAAGGGACTGTTTAACTCCCTAGGAATCAAACGATGGAGAAAGTGACACCGTTGCACTCACGTGTGGGTCACGTGAGAACAACGGTAGGGTGCATTTGTTTCCCCAATATTTAAACCTAATAAAAGAGCTAAGCTCTATTGAATTTTAATGAGGCAGCGCCTCACATGCTCTCCACGAGGACGCCAGCGCCAGAGCCAATCTTATATGATTAAATCATATGGTGGCGCCGCACATGCTCCTCACGTGGGCGCCAATGTGCAAAGCACAGGAGAGCTTATTATATAAGAGTTAGACTCTTATATGGCGTCGCATATGCTCCTCACGCAGGCGCCAATGTGCAAAGTGTAAATCCCCGGTTCTCGTATATATTTTTCCTAGAATATCTTTGCACTTTTGATAATCCCCGGTACAGAAAGGCTATTGATAATCCATTTGATGAGTTGGAAACATAATAGATAGAACTAGATTTTATTCAACTGGGACAACACCTGAATCTGAACCTAATCACTGGTAAAACGCGCATGAAGTTGGACTTCCAGTTCTGAAACTGGAATTCCAGCAATCAATCGCTACCTTAAAATAATGATAAGTCCCTAACTTGAATTCCGATTGACATGAAACTAATTTTACTGCTTAGATAATCAAGTGTACTTTGCACGCATTTTATATTATTTTGGTCGATTATATATGTGTGAATTATCGTAAATTTTGCAAGTTATATGGCATTGGTCGTCATAAAATAGTGAATATTTGTTCAGTGCATTTCAGCCTATTTTCGTTCTTGCTTTATACCTGCTGCATAGTGATCGTTCACATTGAGACCTAGCTACTGTTTTGCATTGTCGATATATTAGTGTTAGTGATTAGGTTGTGGGAAATACGAAAGTGATATTGATAAGTGGAAAAGTGATTGAAAGTGAAAGCGATACATATTTATTCACAAGCTATCTAATACCTGAATGCATACTATAACGTGGGGAATGGGGAAATCAAGGTGGAATTGAACTCGTATTTAGCGAGGTACAGTGATTTAGAGGATGATCATTGTCTATTAGTGATATATATATATACATACATTAGGTCGTGGGCCTAGCGGCACGGCCGACAGGGTTATGTCCCGGGCACAGCGGACCGTAGTCTCGGGCATGCACGGGTCCCTTGTTAAACAAGAGTATCCTTTCCACCATTTTATTTTAGTGACCTAGTAACCGATAAGTAGTGACATACACATTACCTAGTTTACTGACATGATACCTATATTTCACTATTCATATTCAGTTGATGTTTATTATACTCATGTTCTGCATTCTTTTGCACTTCTCATGTTTAATAACATTGCACACCCATTGTATAATTATTGCTATATGTGTCGCCCTGACGACCTGAGTGTGCATGCTCAGAGGACGAAGTGGACCCAGCCCAAGAGCAGGACCTGCCATTTGAGATCGCGGAGATCTAGACTGCATCATCAGCGCTATTTCTTTTGCTTTCAGCACTTTGTATTTCATTGGTTAGCTTTTATTCTGCAAAACAATGTATTTCGAACTCTTTTATTATAATGTAATAAAGTTGTGAACTGTGATTTTCCTTTACTCTAGTACTGTTTACTGACTACCATGTAATGCTAGAAGCCGAAGTATGACTACGACGAGATTATTCTCTTACCGTAGAAGCATGGCTGGCCTAGTCATCCCGCGTATTCCGTATTTTTGGAAGCGGGGCGTGACATGGTTTTGTTGGTATCAGAGCGCCAAGGTTTTTGGATGAAATTACTGTTCCGTCGAGGGATCTCTAGATTGAGTTACACCCTTGACATGTGCCTTATTACATTTCTTATAACTTTCTAATCCTCGCTGAATCAATGTGTAGCCTTGTTTGAATCTAATTTCTTTTGATCTTTTCAGAGATATGGACTCCTCGGGCAACTCCTCAGGTGCCGGTTCCCACGATCGTACATAGAAGATCCTTAGTACACTGATGACCTTGGCCCAAGCTCTAGAGAGGAAGACTGATCTCCCGGCCGAGGGATTGAAGGCAGTACAGGAGACCGCAATTACCTTGGAGAGATCTACGGCTGTTCCCAACGCCCCCGAGGGGCCCTTCGTACCGACTACACAGGCTAAAGTTGGTACTGTTTCGGACTTCAGGAGGCTTCATCCAGCAATGTTCACGGGATCAACAAATCCACTTGAGGCCGAGCAATGGCTCATCAACGTGGAGAACCTTCTGACGGCCACTCGAGTTCCTGATGACGACAAAGTGAATGTGGTGAAGATCCAGCTGGAAGACGAGGCCCGCACGTGGTGGTCCGTAGAGGAGAGCCACTAGAGAGACCTATCAGATGGGACACGTTCTCCGCGTGCTTCTTTGATCACTATTTTCCGGCCATTACCAGGGCTGAGATGGAGGAGAAATTCATCATTCTGAAGCAGAATAGACGTTCGGTGGATGTCTAGGCCACAGAGTTTAACCGGCTGAGTCGCTTCGCACCGTACATGGTAGCCACCAAAGCCACCAGGGCAAGACGGTTCCAGCAAAGGCTTTATATTGAACTACAACAGCTTATCGCGTCTCTTGATCTACCGACTTTCGCTCAAGTGTTGAACACTGCCCAAGTGAAGGAAAGATTGGCGGAGAAGGCTAAGGGCCAACAATCGATGAACAGGAGACCCCACGTGGTTCTAGCACGGCCTACCATCTCCTCCCGTTGAGTGATCCCAGTTCACAGGCCGGGTGTCACACCGATGAAGCGCACCTTCTCACCTTAGCAGCCGCAGCGGAGGGCCCTGTTTTGCGATTATTGCCAGAGGCCAGGACACATGCAAAGAGATTGTCGCAGAGCTAAGGGGCAGTGTCTGATTTGCGGATCCAGCGAGCACAGGGTCAGCAGGTGTCCCCAGAGATCTAAGCTACAGGGAAGGTTCGAACAACAACAACCGTCGTACGGCACTTCAGCTCAGAGGGATCCACCTCGGGTATCCCAGCAGCGGTCTTTCGATCAGAAGTAGACTGGTACAGGTCAGAATCAGGGGCGGGATTTCACCCTGTTCTTCGAGCAGGCAGAGGCTTCTGGAGAAGTAGTTACAGGTACCATCCCTGTTTATTATGTACCAGCTAGAGTTCTTTTTGATTCGGGTGCTTCGCATTGTTTCATTTCTACGCGGTTTGTTGACACACACTCTATACCTCACGAGCCATTGACCAAGGATTGGGAGATACATACGGGTAACGGTATTATTGTGTCCAACCAAGAGTATAGGCTATGTCCGGTGGTTGTTTTCGGCAGAGAATTCTATATGAATTTCCTTTTAATCAGGACGGGCGACGTAATTCTCAGGATGGATTGGATGAGTACCTTCCATGCGATCATCGATTGCCGAGCTAGGAAAGTGACTTTCCACATTCCCCAATCACTCTAAATTTGTTTTCGAAGGTGTCACGACCCAAAAATTTAGTTCGTGACCGGCACCTGAATCACGCCACGTCTAAAGGCATAACGTAATTCAAGTAAGCCGAAACCTAGAAATCTAAACCTTTTTAAGAAAATAAAAGAAGTGAAGTTTTGAAATAAAGGTATGGTGAAATCAAAAGTTTTCTTATATGCATAAATAGTGGAAAATGAAAAATGCAAGTGAATTTTACTAGTTGAAAACATGTTTCATCTTTTAAAAATTTGGGCAGCACCTCCTTTGTATATTTTGATCCAAAACCATAATACAAGATAATATAAAAGGCATCCCCAAGCGGGGGTAGCTCTTCGCCAACCGGCTGATTCGCAACCACGCAAGACAGTATATATGTATACGACGCCCAACGGCGAAGATCAACACAAAAGATAATGTAAAGCAAGATATAAACCCACCAAGCGAACATAAACCCATCGCTCAAATCTCGCAACTACAAGTCTTGCTAAGTCTTTACTTAATATACAAATACTAGTTTCTAATTTGATGGAGTTAACCAGATACAACAGGAATAATAAATACAAGAGGGGTACGATCCAACATGTACCACCTACCAAAGCAATCACCCGAATGCAACTGTGTACCAGCGATACCGCTACTGATCCGTGCGGTCAACCTGCAAGAACTGTGGCACAACGGGGTAAGTTGCCACTCGTGAGTAGAAAACATCAACAGGTAGAAATCGAATAAACAACGATTCCTAGATCAACTATATCATAAAGGTAATACTATGATATCTAGGGTGACCGTAATGGCATATGTGCCAACAATGTACTCAATATCTATATGCATACGGATATCATCCAACCATATAATCGATGCCAGTATGCATATGGATCTCGTCCACATGTCAACCAATGACACAACAACATAATGCATGTAAATATCATAAAAGCATATGCATGAAGGTATGAGAATATAAATCAACGTGTGTCCCTCGCGACACATCAAAATTATGGAACCTGAGTGTCCAGCAGCGACACTCGAAGCATCATGAAACCCGTGTCCAGCATCGACACGTAAATCCTCATATCTCGAGCTCCGTCTGCGGGATCGGCACGCGGGCTCCGGCAGAACGGGTCGGCCCATATCCATCTCTCAACTCCGGTCGGTATCCTCCGGATAACCGCCAGGTCCAACCAACACCAGTAGGTAGTAGTCGCTCTGCCAGGCTCATCGTCTACTGCACAACATCCCTTTCTTGCCCCGGGGTACCATACCGGGTCCATCATGAACCCGCAAACGGATCATCCAACTCCTCAAATTGGGTTTCACATATCACACGTCTCAGAACCGAGAAAACGCATGGTGGACGCACTGAAATATCATATCAAGAGAAACCGGGTTTTTAAAACAATACATACTTTCTTTTGAAATAACCACGGTTCTCAAATCCATAAATCTCATGAAAATAGCATATCTCAATGCGTATAATCGTAAAGCATGATGTATGCGACATATAACAGAATGTAAGCATATCCGTATATCATGCAGCATGGAACAGTGATGTGAGCATGGGCATATCATCATAATGTGAGCATAGCAATATAATAGCATGATGTAGCAATTCTACTGTGTGAGTGACATAGCAATTATCGATGATAAAGTGTGTGAGCCGGCCGATCTGTGTAAGTGTAACATACGCATCATCGATACTGGTGCAAGTGTACTAGCATAGGTATATGTAATGCAATGAGAGTGACATGAACGTAGCATAAAGTAAATCATATGCGAATGCTGACAGGTATACGTATCTAACATGACCGAGTCGGTGAATCAACCAATCGGCATCCAGCCTCATAACATCACGTACGGTATAATCCATCGTACGGCATCCTCTGGTCAAGAGTATGGATCAATCATCATAAAACTCATCGCGTACGGTAAATCATCGTACGGCGGTATTAAACCATTAAGGATCCTATCAACCTATATGACAATGAGGATACGGACCTAACGTCACATACGGCCTATCATTCATGATTCACCATATTATATATATTTATATACCTATATCCCAGGTCGCATCCATAACAATCTCATATCGGGGGACCGGCAAGGGTATCAATCATCTCAATCGACTCGCATCCGTATACCGACATATCAATCAAGTCATCATATCACATCGTATATCCTTTCATCACATTAATATCTCATATCAAGTTATCTTACATATACATTCTATCATATACATCAAATGTCATGCTACTCTAAAATTCATTCTATTCTAGTGTAACTATATATCTATAAGTCGTGATTCACATTCACCTTTCATATCCTTATAGCTTTCATCTCACACCTCAATACATATATTCAATCATTCATATCATCTCTAACTATCTCTTTAACCATATTTCTAGTTTTCTAACCTAGGTTTCTACGACTGTATCCTATAGATCGGTTTCCATCAAAAACTTGTGGGGGTGCTATACGCCATCCACCCGACTTCTCTCGTAGATATAGATCTACTCACCTTGATCCTTACTTGCCGAAGTCGATGACGCCATGCTCCGTCGTCTCGAAATCCATACGAAGGTACCTACAATACATACACAGTTGTAATAGTATTAAAACCAAGTACGGAAAACCAATATGTCACACGGTGTGCTCATAGGTTAGAACCTATAGCTTACGCATGCAAAACAACCAAACCAACCCTTGTTGTTGACGTACAAACGCCCAACAACCAAATGCAAATCCAAACATCACAACCAATCATTCCGTAATACGGAAAACATAGCCAAAAACACTCCAATGTGCTCCCAGATTTTGGTTCAGGTCAATTGGAACAAAACTAGCAAGTATAGGGTGTTGTATGAGGGGTATGTGAGCTACTGGACCAACCTAGACACCTATACCCACCATGAGGCCGGCCACATTGCTCTAAAATCCGGCGAGCTCGGCCCAATATGCTCCGTTTGGGTTCGTGCTTGCAGGGCGGTTTCCTATTGGTCTAACTAGGTCCCTGGTATTGTTTGTGTTTCTCAAAAACTCCCCGGGTAGCTCCAGATTCCCTGTAGGCCACTACAATGTCACAAAACCGACATGGGTGAATTCCTAAATCCGTATTCTCTATTCTAAGCCAGTAAAAACACCACTCAAGTCTTGTGACAGCCACTACACATCAACATTCCACACCAACACCCAAACCCTTCTCTTGTAATTTCAAAACATCACTAATTCAAATCGATTAAGCTCTAAACTACTATAGGGTGCTATTAAACTTAAACTAAACTAGATGGAAGGGATTATACCTCATGGATGTAGCCAAGCAAAAACCCTAGGAGTCCAAAGTCTTCAAAATCTAACTTTTCTTGGTCCAGTGTGTTGAGGATGAGATTGTGTATGTTTTTAATGAAAGGGGTATAGGGTTTTGGTGAAAGATTTGGGATGGGTCATGAAGGTAGAATGAAGGGCTTGAAGATGAAGAAGGAGGAGAAAAATGGTGGGGGGAAAAGAATGGGCAGCCCTCTCCCCCTCTCTCTCTTAATCTCACCCACACTCTCTCTCATGGCATGGTCTCAACATCATTATGTCCCCCCCCTCTCTCTCTCCTCAATCATTCCTCTTTTTCCCTTTTCTTTTTCTCTAAACCAAATATCAACAAACACAAATAAACAACATGTAACCAAATAAAACATGACATGGTGCACTAGCCATGGAAAACTGTAGAAATACGGATTTGGCTTAATCGCGATTAGCAGTGCACTAATCGGGTTTTTATTTGAACTGCATATAATAACTTTTAAAAATTCCAAATCCAATAAATATATTTTTAAATGAATAAATCATTTTAATTTCCAATTATTTCACAATTATTGGTATATATTTATACCATTTTACGAAAACCCCAATTTCGCAAATCGGGCAGTTTTCGCGAAATATATTATTTTAATATTAAATTCCAAAAATAATATTTTAGATTTTCTGAAATGTTACAGAAGGCGGAAGTGAGTCTTTGGAGCCAGCCAAGTTTAGAGCCAAGCCGAAAGTGTTGATGGCTATGGAGATTGATGAGAGTCCAGCCCCAGAGATCATTCAGGATTTTCTTGATGTGTTCCGTGAAGATTTACCAGGTCTACCACCTTCCCGCGTCTTGGGATTCTCTATTGACATGATTCCAGGGACGGCGCCAATTTCCAAAGATCCTTACAGGATGGCGTCGGTTGAGTTGGCAGAATTAAAGAAAGAGATAGAAGATCTTTTGAACAATGGATTTATCCGTCCAAGTGTTTCCTCTTGGAGTGCTCCCGTGTTACTGGTGAAGAAGAAAGACGGTTCATTGCACATGTGCATCGACTACCGGGAGTTGAACAGGATGACTATGAAGAACAAGTATCCCATTCCCCGCATCGACGACTTGTTTGACCAGCTTGGTGGTGCTCGAGTATTTTCTAAATTAGACCTTTGGTCAGGGTACCACCAAATCAGGGTCAAGACAGAGGATGTATGTAAGACGGCTTTCCGAACCCGATATGGCCACTATTAGTTTCTTGTGATGCCGTTCGGTGTTACCAAGATCAGTTTGTTGTCGTATTCATCAATGACATTCTAGTCTATTCCAGAAGTCGAGAGGAGCACGCCGAGCATCTACGAATGGTATTGCAGGTTCTATGGGAGGAGAATCTCTATGCTAAGCTAATCAAGTGCGTGTTTTGTCTCAACAAAGTGCAATTTCTGGGGCATGTCGTGTCAAGTGATGGCATTTCAGTGGATTCGGCGAAAATCAAATCTATCAAAGACTGGCCGACATCAAAATCAGTTGCTGAGATAAGAAGCTTCTTGGGATTGGCTGGATATTATCGGCGATTTTTCCAAGATTTCGCTAGAGTAGCGGAACCCTTGACGAAGCTCACACGGAATGAGGTGCCTTATGTTTGGTTAGAGGAGTGCACTCAGGCGTTCGAGCTGTTGAAGCTGAAGTTGACTATGGCCCCAATCCTGACTGTGCCAGATAGCTCGAGTAGTTTGGTTGTTCATAGTGACGCGTCAGGAAAAGGTTTGGGTTGCGTATTGATGCAGCATGGTCAAGTGGTGGCTTACGTCTCTCGTCAGCTGAGAACTCACGAGAAGTACCCCACGCATGACCTGGAGTTAGCGGCCGTTGTGTTCGCCTTAAAGATTTGGAGGCATTACTTGCTAGGCGAAAGAGTGGAGGTGTACACAGATCACAAAAGTTTGAAATATGTGTTCACTCAGAAGAAGCTGAATATGAGACAACGCAGATGGTAAACTACGACATTGATTTACAGTATCACCTGGGGAAGGTGAACGTTGCTCCTGATGCTCTCAGTCGTAGGCCGTCAGTTGCGTTGATGACTTGTCAGAAGGGGATTCTTGATAACCTTCAGAGACTCGAGTTGGAGGTAGTTACTCCGGGTGTGCCCAGACAGCTCTGGCAGTTGCAAGTTCAATCATCGCTTATAGATCGCATCAAAGCTGCACAGGCTGGAGACTCTCAGTTGCAGAAGTTCATAGGGTTAGTCGAGGCCGGTTTGAGGACGGATTTGCAGATTCACGAAGATGGCTATCTAAAATTTGGCAGTCGGCTGTGTATTCCAAAAGGGGGTATTCGAGATGAATTTCTAGCGGAGGCACATGGTTCTGCTTACTCGGTGCGCCCAGGTGGCACCAAGATGTACAGAGACCTGAGGCAGCACTTCTGGTGGAACGGGATGAAGAAGGAGATTGCTCGCTTTGTCTCCAAATTTCCGGTATGCCAACAGGTGAAAGCCGAGCATCAGAGAATAGCTGGGTTGTTGCAGCCGCTTCCAGTGCCAGAGTGGAAATGGGAGCACATCACCATGGATTTTATGACGGCACTACCTTGAATTCCAAGGGGCAACAAAGCCGTCTGGGTTATTGTTGATCGTCTTACGAAGGCAGCGCATTTCTTACCCTTCCGAGTCGGACAATCGACGAAGTCGCTCACGGAGAAGTATATGCTGGAGATTGTGAGACTGCACGGGGTGCCCGTTAGTATCATGCCTGATCGAGACACCGGGTTCATTTCCCATTTCTGGAAGAGCCTGCGGGAGAGTTTGGGCACGCGTCTCAAGTTCAGCGGCCTATCACCCACAGACGGATGGGCAATCCGAGCGTATTATCCAGACTCTCAAGGATATGCTGAGGGCATGCATGCTTGATTTTTAGGGTTCTTAGGAGGATCACCTCCATCTGGTAGAGTTTTCATATAACAACAGCTACCAAGCTAGCATCCAGATAGCACAGTTCGAGGCTCTGTATGGACGGAAGTGACGATCCCCTCTTTGTTGGGATGACGTGGGTGAACGAAGGTTGTTGGGCCCTGAGCTGATAGTGCAGACAGTGAAGAAAGTTCAGATGATCAGGCAACGAATCAAGGTGGCTCTGGACTGACAGAAGAGTTGGGCAGATTCCGGCAGAAGATCATTGGAATTTGATATTGGTTACTACGTGTTTCTGAAGATATCACCCACTCGGGGAGTGATCAGGTTTGGTAGTCGCGGGAAACTCAGTCCCCGATTCATCGGACTTTTTGAGGTGCTAGAGCGAGTAGGAGAGGTGGCTTATCGACTTGCCTTGCCTCCATCGCTAGCTGGTGTGTACAATACTTTCTATTTATCTCAGCTGATGCACTATGTTCGGGATGACAGCCATATGTTGGACCATTCGAAGTTAACATTGGGCATCGATTTGTCTTACGAGGAGCAGCCTACCACCATTCTCGATCGTCGGGAAAAGTGCTGAAAAACAAAGTCATTCCCTTGGTTTGAGTTTCTTAGGATGGCCGTTCTCTACGGGAGTCTACCTGAGAATGCGAGAGGACATCCGTGCACATTTTTCGCATCTGTTTGTGTAGTGTTGTTGTTCCGTTGTTTTCGTTCTTTAATTTCGAGGATGAAATATTTGTAAGGAGGGTATGATGTAAATCCCCGGTTCTCGTATATATTTTTCCGAGAATACCTTTGCACTTTTTAGATTTTAAATTATTATTTTAAATTATTTTATTTAATTATTAATCCTAAAACCCATTGCCTAACCTACCCTACCCAACCCAACCCGTTCACCCGACCCGACCCACTCACCCCCACTTCTTTTCCTTCTTCTTCTCCCTCGCCTCGTTTCCCTTCTCGCTTCTTTTCCCCTCCAACGGCCCCCCGCTCTTCGCGCCCTCCTCCGCGACGACCGCCCTCCCCTCAAACGACCCCCGCCTGACTCACGCGCATGATGACCCAGCAACCTACATTTCCTCCCCTCCCCCAACGACTCTTTCCCTTCTCGCTCACGCCGACGCCCCAGGAGACCCGCTTCCCCAACGGCCACGACGGACTCGATCCCTCGCCTCTCTCTCTACTTCACCCTCTCTCTCGCTCCCTCACATCCTCTCTTTGCCCTGCCACCGAGCCACCTCACCACCGGCGACCACCATCACTGACCCAACTCTTCCTTCACCTCACAGCAACCCCGACCTCCCAGCCTTTGCACCGATCACCCTCCAAACCCGAACCCAAACCCACCGCACCTCATCTCACCAGTGTCCCCTCACCTCCGTCAGGCCCTACTACGACAAACCCCTCTACCTTCTCCAACGATCCATCGTCGCAACCACTACCAGCTCCACCTCGCCGACGAGCCCGACCACCTCATCTCCTTGACTCTATCTCCTCACCAAGCACGTCCCACATCATTGCACCACCCCGGAGCTCCGCTACCCTTACCCTTTTGCCACAACACCCGTGCCCACATCTGTACCGCCACCGTGCCACGACTGCACCACAGCATGCCCAGACGTGTCACGCCCCGTACCCACTCTCCACGCAACACACGTCGTGCCACGCCGTGCCAGACCTCGTATCGCGTCGTGCCAGCCCCCGTGTCACACCATACCACGATCCAGTGCACGCACCGTGCCCAGTAACGGATCTTCATGCATCGCGCTCACGCCACACGCCGTGTCCAGCAGCGCTTCGTCTCGTGTGTCAAGATGAAGTACGCAAGCAATGTCGCTTCTATATCAGTGACCGAAGGCAACTGAATATCCGTCACTTGCTTATTCATGCTAATATAGTAGTTAAACAAATTAATAATGTTAAATGATTTCATGCGCACGCGCATACACACACCGATAAATTATACAGAGTAGATCAAAAGGTTCAATACATATGATGTACCGTGATTTATCCTTCAATCTATGAAAATGAATTGTTGTTATTGACTATAAAGGATGTATCACACACAGGGTTCAATTACTTGTTTTCATTATTTATATGAAACCGACGTTAGATTGGTTCCCGTGTTTATAATCAAAGTATTCGAGGCGTTACTTATATGAAAACCCTATTCAAAGTGCCTAACTTTATTATCACTAGTTTATCTACTTGTTAACTAATATTTTATAGAATTTAGACACGAAAAAAATGACATTTAGATCGCGTAATGTCGCCCCTAAATGGCGACGTTAAACCTGGATATCACCATACCTGCCACGTTGCAAAATTGATAGTAAATTGAATATGAATCGAAATGTGATTTTCTATGACTCATATCGAAACCGACTCGATAACCTAAAACCATCCATAGTTTATTTCTTGACATTCATAGATTTCTGTAATGATTTTTTGGTTGCGAATGCGGCACCGGACTGCAGTCCGGGGCAGCATTTCGCTTGGATACCTGACTTCGAATACCTGCACATCCCTTCTTTAAACTGAAAATGCGCAGATCCCCTTATGGTAGCATAGATAATTTAGTTATATAACACATGAATCTAGTCCCATGTAGTTTCACAGTCGTTTGATATTTAATTTGTATTTTAGAGTGTCGCTGTGTTCTGCAGTTTCTGCAATAACGTTTCTTACACAGTCACATTAAACAGGACATAACTCCTGGTACAGGAAGGCTATTGATAATTCGTTTGATGCGTTGGAAACCTAATAGATAGAAATATATTTTATCCAACTGGCAAAACAACCTGAATCTGAACCTAATCACTGGTAAAACGCGCGTGAAGTTGGACTTCCAGTTCTGAAACTAGAATTCCAGCAATCAATCGCTACCTTAAAATAATGATAAGTCCCTAACCTGAATTCTGATTGACATAAAACTAATTTGACTGCTTAGATAATCAAGTGTACTTGACGCACCTTTTATATTGTTTTGGTCGATTCTATACGTGTGAATTATCGTAAATTTTGCAAGTTATATAGCATTGGTCGTCATAAAATAGTGAATATATGTTTTGTGCATTTCAGCCTATTTTCGTGCTTGCTTTATACCTGCTGCATAGTGATCGTTCACATTGAGACCTAGCGACTGTTTTGCATTGTCGATATATTAGTTTTAGTGATTGGGTTGTGGAACATACGAAAGTGATATTGATAAGTGGAAAAGTGATTGAAAGTGATAGCGATACATATTTGTTCACAACCTATCTAATACCTTAATGCATACTATAAACTGAGGAATAGGGAAATCAAGGTGGAATTGAACTCGTATTTAGCTAGGTACAGTGATTTAGAGGATGATCATTCGCTATTAGTGATATATATATATACATACATTAGGTCATGAGCCTAGCGGCACGGCCGACAGGGTTATGTCCCAGGCACAGCGGACCGTAGTCTCGGGCATGCACGGGACCCTTGTTAAATGCGAGCATCCTTTCCACCATTTGATTTCAGTGACTTAGTAACCGATAAGCAGTGACATACACATTGCCTAGTGTTCCCCTAATCAGAGAGCAAAGCTCTGTTCAAAATTTGAAATTTAAACCGAGGCAGCGCCTTACGTGCAAAGAACGAGAGCGCTGCGCCAAGAGCGCCAGCGCTAAGAGTCAAAAACTCTGAGGCAGCGCCTCACGTGCAAAGCAAGAGAGCGCTGGCGCCAAGTGCGCCAGCGCTAAGAGTCAAAGACTCTGAGGCAGCGCTCCACGTGCAAAGCACGAGAGCGCCAGCGCTAGAACTAAATGTTCTCCATCTTTGGATCAAAGATCCAACGAAGATAATAAATCATCAAATTACAGAATTAAATTCTGCTGAGGAAATAATCCTCAAATCCTTCCAAACAAGAAAGATTGCGCTCTATAAATCAGAGCACCGTTGGATCAAAGATCCAATGGTGATTAAAAAATCACCAAGATACAGAATAAGTTCTGTTTGGAAAAATACATTCCCAATCTTGTTAAATAACAAGAAAGATATCTTATGTAAAACAGAAGCCCTCGGATCAAAGATCCAATGGTGGGAAACATCTCCAAATCATTTAGAAATCTCTCAATGAGAGATTTTCTTAACTGATTCAACAAATCAGCCTCCGCTATATAAAGGACCCAAGACTTTAAGCCTTGGATAGAGGAACCCCCAATAAGTTTCAAATTAAAAAGAAGAAACAGAGAAAGAAATCTCCCTATAAGTTTCAAGTTCTCATAAAGGAAAAAGAGAAGAGCAAGCTCTAATAAGAATAACCTTCTTCAAGGTAAAAAAAAAGAAGAGAGAAATCATAACATCTCCTTCATATTTGAGAGTTTAACTCTCACATCAGAAGAACTTAGTTCTTTTTCTAGATCATAGATTTATAAGACAAATTCTTTCACAAAAACAAAAGAGATCATAGCATCTCTTCATAAAAAGAAGAACTTAGTTCTTAGATCCATAAGACAAAGTCTCTCTTCATAAAAAGAAGAACTTAGTTCTTAGGTCCATGAGACAAAGTCTCTCATAAAGAAAAACAAAAGAGATCATAGTATCTCCTCATAAAGAAGAACTCAGTTCTTAAATCCATGAGACAAAGTCTCTTATAAACGAGAATTTAATTCTCAGAGCACAGAACTAACCAGAACTGCCAAAGAAGCACTTCAGCACTCCAAGTCTGGCGCTCAGCGCCAAGCTCTCCACGTGCTCCTCACGAGGGCACTGTTTTTTTTATAAGGAGCGCTCTGCACTTATTGGTTGGCGCCAAGCATGCTACGTGCTCCTCACATGAGCGTTATTTTTATAAGGAGCGCTCTGCACTCATTGGTTGGCGCCAAGCGCCAAGCGCTCCACGTGCTCCTCACATAAGCGCTGTTTTTATAAGGAGCGCTCTGCATTCATTGGTTGGCGCCAAGCGCACCACGTGCTCCTCACGTGGGTGCTTCTTGACATAAAGTGCTCTACACTCATCACACAGAACCCAGTGCTATAATAAAGACTGTTCAACACTCGGTAAAAGTCAAAAAGAAAAAGGGGTGTCAGAACCCAAATCAATGCTCAGCATTGTTGGATAAAAAGTGACCGAGCCCGAACAAAGATTCAACATTTTATTCAAAACTGAGTGGGCTGAGCCCAAGTTGGCCATAAGTCCCCAATTTAGATTAAACGAGCTCATATGCTCACAATCCTTTTTGGTCTTAATCCCAAACCTGACTATAGATCTCCCAACCAACATTGGTTCAAGGGTACATCTCTTCATACCTCTGATACATGTCGTTGTAATTCTTCAACGTCTTCAGAGACATGGAGAGTCCCAATAACCAATAACTTTTGGTGCATCTCCAAACGGTTAAACAAAAACCAGACTACGATGTCTTTAAACCAGACTACGATGTCTTTAATTAGACTACGATGTCTTTAAACCTTACGGACTATGAGGTCCTTAAACTCATTCACTACGATGTCCTTAAACCCAATGGACTGCAACGTCCCTAAACTAAGACGATGGAGCCCAATACTCTTTCGTTGGATCTAAATGATCCTGACCCCCCGTTGAGTAGATCTTAATCTAAAATTAGACTAACGTATCCTCAACAAACATTTAAGTTAATCTTAATCTCAAAAGAGATTAACGAGCCTTAAATCAAACCAAACCCCAAATCTAAGAAAATACGGATTTGGACTAATACCCGCCCTACGGGCGACAACATAAATTAGTCTCCGTATAAAATCCACGGGCAACCAAAAACAAACAAACACACACGACACGAAATGACCTTCTGGAGTAGGAGAATGTGATTACCGCGATGCGGTAACGTAATTAACTGCAAGGGCTTGCGCCTGCAGGGAAGAGCGTCCCCACAATCAAAAACCCCTCATAATGAGGGGGAATCTGACGAAGTCTGCTATAACAGCCGCATTCGTCCAAATCTCTGATGCACAGTGCCATAAATCAGCTTGGTATCTTTGGAGAGGTGGACGGATAAAGCCAAATAGCATCTGTCCCCAAATTCAGGCAAGACATCCGTCTTCCCAGTTTTCGGCGGTAAACAGATTCTGGCACTCCCGGTGGGACCTTTTCCTCTTTCCACTCCACACTTCGTGTGTCGTGTTTCGCAAACAAATCGCGGTTTTCTATGGTTGCCTGTAGATTCGAGATACTAAGATTTAGTGTCTTGCTCCCGTGCAGAGAAAAGATGGTGTCAATGGCTTCCAACTGCACCAACTGCAACAGCAACTCTCACTCTGTCCTCGCTGGAGGAGTGACCTATGGGCCTAAAGCGGCCTCCATCTTCGCCATACCAATAGAACAGGTGACTCAGGCCACCACTGGACTGTTCTTTGGGACCATGATCCCACCGGCAAGTTTCAGCATCCCAATGCCGTCATAAGAAGCTCTGAATAAGTCGGTCTTTGATTGGCTTACAACTATCGCGGCCCCTCTCAACGGGTCGTCCAAATCTAGCACCTCGGTCTTCGACAGGCTGAGCCGAAGCTCAAGTGGGCCTACGAAGAAGCCCGCAATACCTGAAGGAGTTATCCCGAAGTGGATAGCCATTCCAACTCCGGAAAACGAAGTCATCAGAAGGGCTTCTCCTGCTAATGGGTCAGTCTTCGTAAGGCTGGCCATTCCAACTCCCACTGCGGGTGAAGTCGTTGCAAGTGCTTCCCCCATCCGAAAGTCAGTCTTCGACAGGTTGGACGTTTCCTCTCAGCGGACGTCAGTCTTCGATAAGATGGCACCAACAACAGCCTTTCACCAGAACAGGGGGCATGATGAAGCCACCCCCGTAACTGAGCCAATACCATTTGCAAGGCACGCTCGACGGCGCCAGTAGCTCGACGTCGCCACTGGCACCGAGTGAGGAAAACTGAGGGCAGCTCTCCCTCTGGACTGACTCCACCAGCTCCGATGGTGGAAATTGACGTTGTTGTTCCAACTGGGAATAGCTTTGAGATGCTCAGGAAGGCGCGCAAGAACTCTCCGACCGCCGTGTTAAAAAATTCTCCTCTACCCACCGAAAACGTTACAAAGGTGAAGCCGGAGCAGCTCCTCAGCGGCTGTCCTCCAAAATTCATAGGGTCTGGCGAAGAGTCCAAGATTCTATAATCGACAAAGACTACTCCCACTGACAAAATAAAATGAAGGTTCGGCAAGAGGAGGACCATCTCACCGCCGTCGTACCACAGAAAGCATCGGCTGCAACAGCCCCCTCAACCCCGACCGCCCAGAAAAGGAGAAGGCCGGAGAAGATCCATATGTCTGCGAAAAAGCTCAAAAGCACTGAATCCAAACACCCCAAGTCTGGGGGCATGGTAGTGCATACCATTTACATGGCATCCAGAAAGGAGGATAGCCGTACCTCCACGGGTCATCGACCGCTTACGCGATCAGTGACTAAGGCTCATGAGCAACAACAGCAAAAGCTCCAGGAGATGCTGACAAAGATGGCTGCACTCACTGGGCCGAAAGAAAGCCTGAAGACATCGTCGGAGCAGCGTCAGGAGCAGGAAACCGATGCCGAATTCCTCCAAAGAATGCTCGAGAAGAAAGAAAAAGAGGTCGCGGAACAAGTGGCTAACATAAAGCAAATGGCGCTTCTGTTTCAAGATATGGTCGGGAAGATGATACAGCCAGATCCCCCGGCTGAAGACCCTCCGATTATCCTTGAAGACGACAAAGGGGAGACATCAAACCCCCTTCCGGCTTTATCAGTAGCCAGAGAGGAGACGATCTCGAAATCCACGCTTAATGACTACATAGCTCAACAGATACGAGCTCATCAGGCGAGCGAAGCGGCTGGCCAAATCGTCAAAACTGGACGACCCTATCCGGGTTGGTATGATCAAATAAAGTACCCGCCGGGATACATGATCCCTAAATTCCACGTGTATAAGGAGACGGGTAATCCACTCCAGCACGTTACTCAATTCAGAGCCTTATGCGGTAATACCGGGGGTGACGATAAACTGCTGCTTCGCCAGTTTATTGGCAGCTTGTCGGAGACAGCATTTGAATGGTACTCCGAGCTCCCGAATGACTTTGTCAAGAAATTTGCCGAAATGGAGCTACTATTTACACAAAGGTTTTCAAGTGCCAGTGAACGTACCCCGATCACGGCATTGATCAACTCCAGAGTGAAGCCGGAAGAAACTTGGGTTCAATACGCCATTCGGTGGCGGAACCTATGGTCAAAGTGTGAGCAGCGCATAGAGGAAGCTCCTGCCGTGGGCATGTTTGTGGGGACCCTTCACCCTCAAGAAACCATTTCCCAATTCATGATGTTCTTCAAGCCAACCACTTTCCAGGCCCTGATCGACAAGCTGGCCCAAATGGACCAGATGGGCCATAGACCGTCCTCTTCGAAAACAGATTTTCAGAATGAAAAGGGGAAAGGGAAAGCGACCTTCATCGCCAACGCTCAGCAACAACCGAGCGGCCCGAAGCCGGTTGCTCACCAAAACGATAAACAGCGATCATTCGGAGAAAAGATGAGACGCCCATACTCGTTCCCTCAGGATAAGATGAAGAGATTATTCGAGCTAGCGCTGCGCAACAGGCTCATCACTCTGCCAGAGCCGAGACGCCCAACGTAATCAGATGATGTTAGCAGCCCCAATTGCTGTCCTTACCACCGAGTATTGGGTCACCCAATCAAAGATTGTTACATCTTCAAAGGTTGGATCGAAGACCAGTACCAACAGGGCAAGTTCGCGCTGTCCGAAAACTGGAGGGTGAACCCGCCACAACCGCACGCTCCTAAAAAGGTGGACACGCCGGGATCATCATGCTCACTTATAGAAGAAGCCCCATGGGAGGTGGCCCTTTCAGCTAAGACTAAAAGAATGCTGAAGGACCTTTAAGAATGTTCAGCGATTAGGTAGAAAAGCCCGCTGGAGCCTGACATTATTGAGGGGATGCTGAATCAGCGCCCAATGCTGAAAGCTGGTGATGGTGGACAGAACCTTCGGGCCAAGCCTCCGAAGTCTTCAAAGAAGAAGAAGAAGAAGGCCAAGAAGCCCGTCCAACCCGACGACAGCTGTACAGGTTTGCAGAAATGCATCGATGCACTGGAAGAATATAACCAGAAGGCACAAACCCCAATTACATTAGACGAATTCTTCAAACATGTTCTTGAGAACGAAGATGATAACGCTGATGAAGGAGACGATTCTTCAGAAGAGCCTGAGGATTATGTGGCAAGCTGCCACGTGATCTCTCACTCGTCAATAGACGGTAAAGAAGCTCCTGATGCAGAGAAACTGAGGGCAGATCCAGAATCGAAACTCTTAGAACCGTCAGACGAGATGATTGACATGTTGTTGAACGAAGCCCGTCAGAGGAGCAAAGCTGATCGAGAGCGCGAAATGGCCATATTCGAAAAAGCCAAACGTCGGCGATTGGAGGAAAGGGTTGAAGCAATCCAACCAAATCGAAGCACACCCGCGGCAAACAAAAGCAGGCTTAAAACGAGGAAACGGTTTGCTAAAGCCCTGTCAATGGGAATGAAGCTGCCATCCTCCAAAGGAAACACTCCTGGCGGTATACACCTTGATGAAGCGGATGTACATCCTAGCTACTGCTTATACCATCAAAGGATTGCGCATCCTACCGAAGAGTGCAACGCCTTTAAAAACTGGTGGCAGGGATATGTTGTCCACCGACAACACATCAAGCGATTGAACCACAAGGCTCGTCGGGAACATAGAAGCACGACAGATGAGCGTAAACCAGCAACTGTCACATGGTTGACGCCAGGGGATCGCAAGTTCTCACCTTCGGAAGTGATTCTGATGAAGAGATAGCCCGCGGGCCTCTCTTCAAAGAATCCACCTCAGGAAAAGAGGAGGAGATAATGAACTATGAGAATATTCAGCTGCGGAATCATACGTTTCCTGAAAAGAATCTTGGACCTACAAACAAGGGATCGAACAAAAAAGATAAGGGGAAGGAAAAAGTCCATGAGGATATTGCCCTCGATGATCGAGTCGTCGAAGAGCTGACTGCCAAGGACCCGCCCAAGAAAAATAAGGTGGATTACAATGTTCTGGCACACCTGAGGAAGATACCCTCACAGCTAAGTATTCTCGATGCCCTTCTGCTATCTAAAGAGGCGAGAGATTCTCTGATCATGGCACTACAAGAGCTTGACCAATTCCAAGCTTTCCTTGCCGAAGAAAAGATGAAGGATGAGCTGGAAATAGTGCACACGGTTGACTTCACTTTCAGCGATGAAGATCTCCTCCTCGGAACGTATGAGCACAACCGTCCCCTGTATGTCACTGGCTACTGCCATGACATCAAGATAGGGAAGATCTTAGTTGACAACGGGTCCTCTGTCAACCTCCTAAATGTGAGGGTGCTAAAAGAAATTTGCATGAGCGTTCAACACCTCACTCGGGATAAAATCACTATCTCCGGGTTCTACTCCCAGTCATCACGGATGCTCGGGTCTGTGATACTGGCGTTACGATTTAGGCTGCTCGTCACTAACATCAAATTTCATGTCATTGACGCCAAGACCTGCTACAACGCTTTGCTCGGCAGGCCTTGGTTACACGAATACAACATCATCCCTTCTACACAACATCAGTGTATGAAGTATTTCAAAAATGGTCTCGAGTATATCATGACGGGGGAACTAAACCCATTCTCCGTGAATGAAGTCCGAAAGTACGAGGATGCAAAGTATTTCCTGCCAGACTTTGAAGACACGAAAACATGCCATAAACCGGAGAATAAGAAAAATGCTATCACCACTATTCCGATCTTCGGGAGTGATACCGAGGAGGAAGAAGAGATAGTTTATTCAGTGCCGCCCTAATGCAACAAGCCGAGACCATCTATCCCTATTCTGGTTTTTGGCAGTTGTTGGGATTCCTTAGCACTTAGCCTAGGGTTTGCAAGCATCACACATGCCACAACAAAAATCAAGGGGGTGCTAAGCAATCAAACTAAGAATCATGCTAGAAATCTAGGGTAACTAAAACAAGTAATCTACATTACAAAGAGAAGTGAATGAAAATACAACCTTTGTAGATCCGGTCCTTCACTTCTAAAGCTCCATGTTGACGTCCCTTCGCTGCGATCATCGAGCTCCCGGACTCTAGTATGGAATTCCCCGGAGAAATGAACAAGATTGCTCGTAGTTTTCGAGACCGAAGATGATCTACGTCGATGAGACTCAAACTCAAGCTACCACTTCACTAGGTCAAGAACTTTGTGAAGAGAACACCCTAAACTAAATGGCAAGTAGTAGAGGATGATGAAATAGGAAATGGGTTCACTTTAGATTTTGATTTCTCACTTTATTTCTTCACTTAGAAAAAACTAGCAAGGTTTTCTTTTGGATGAAGAAGAAGAGGAAGCAAGAAAGAAAACTCAAGTGAAGATATTTGCAACCATGGGTAAGTTAGCATCATATACTAAACTTTGTAGAGATTTAACCATGATTTTAGATAATGGTTTGGTTAATAAATATCTTAGGTGAGATAAATTAGTGGACTAAGTCAATGAAATCCACAAGCTTGCAACCATGACCAATTTCCACTATATTTGAATTACCAAAATAAATAAAATACAAATACATTATCATGGTCATGGTGTAAGTCTCATACATACAAGTTGCATGTGGCATCTAGCATGACACAATTCATGTACATCAATATATATATCATATATATACACTTTGTGCACATCAAGTGAGAAAATAATCTTAAGTGAACCAATACTAGTTAATGTAAAGTAATATATCATATATATAATTATACATTAAATCAACACTTGATTTAATGATCCGGTCATATCATATATAACCGACTAATATCTAGTGTATCAATATATCGAATCAACACTTGATTCGATAACCCGGCTATATCGCATATAACCGATAGATGATACAAATCGCGAGAATAGAATACGGTATCACATACTCGTATTATTCTCGGTCCCACGCATATCTCATATGTGCTCCTATTTCATTTCGCTTGAGCCAGGAAACCTCTGTGTAGGACTCTAAAGACTCGTCAATACGCCGGCAGTAGGTGGTGATCATATCAGTCACCCACAAGCCGCAAGCGGTCTGCTAAACGTGACGGCCACCCGGGTATTGAGCGATCAGAAGATCAACGAGCACTCCTGCTCACACTCCTGCGAATCCAATCAGTAACACTTACCGCACAGTCCGGCCTGTTCGTCTGATATGTCGCATATCTCGCCTAAGGATGGTAAACGTCATACCCCAGTAGCTTGATAAGTCATGCTGATGTAAGGTCCATAACGAGCGTGAAACTACTGATAACACTTACCAGTAAATCACATCAACCCTGGCCAGGGATTTCCAGTTATGGCCAGTCGAGCATAGCGCAACATCAACCCCCAATACCGGGAGAGACGAATCCCCTCCTATCGCTCATTGCCTCCATGTGACTCGGGACTGTACCCAAAAACCACCTGTTTGCATGACTCAGTAGAGCCGTGGTAGGGTGGAAATCAAAGCACAGTGGGAGACACACAAGACTCTATGACGATCTCGAGTCAACAGATTAAGCTGTACCAGTGTCACCAGAGAACTGCCATCTGACGTGAGGTATAATACTATCTGGGAGTTCTCGGCAAGTCCATTCGGTGTACTCAGTCTTCACTGAGCACCCGTATACCATCTTTGATGTCAAACACCAATGGATATGGGAACACCCATCGCCCATCACTTGGGTCGAGAAGATATACGCTAGTCTACTCTGGAATATCGATGCCCCGTCTCGATATTCCCATAACTAGGAACATTGAAGGATGTACTCATGGACTACCCAGGCCCCACTAGTATGATCTCCATCATAATCCTGGAAGTCGAGTACACATCCTAAGGGCTTTATCAACATGTAACAGAGAGACAGTAAGTATACATGTTAAAATAAAGAGCAACCAGATAGCGTACTATCATGTCGAGCAAGAAAGTCCTCTCTATATATGTCCCAGCATCCACTACAATATAAATCTCATGTACAGTAATGGCCTCTAGGGCATACATATAACTAACAATCTCCCACTTGCATTAGGGCCATCTTATAGCAGTGGTTGTAGTATCTCATACTCAACCATCCCATAAAAGGCTCTCTCTGGGAAAAGGCCTTGGTGAGTGGATCCGCCGTGTTGTCCTCTGAGTCTACTCTCCTAACCTTAATCTCCCTGGAGATCAGCCATCTACATGATTAGGTGATACTGCCTTTAGAATATGTCTGGGTCACTGATGGGACCGGGGTTCCTAGGCCAAAGCCACACCTCCATTGTCACACAATGGTAGGAACCTAGTTTATCTCATGAACAAATATACACCCAGACTACCTCTTTGGTAGCATCTTTGGTAGCGATGTATCCAGCCTTTATCGTCTAGTTTGCCATGATATCTATCTTGGAACTCTTCCAACATACCGTCCCTCCACTGAGGGTAAAGACAATGCCTGTGACTGACATTCAGTCGTCCTTACCACCCTGGAAGCTATCCGGTGATTCTCTCAAGGATCGATTGATACCATCTCACTACACCTAGTAAGAATCCTAACATCCATTTAAATCTATCTCATAGATCCAAAACCCAGGATTTAGGAGGTATCACCTCGATCCTATATGGAGAATCCTTGTGATAAGAGGAGATTGATCGTGCGTAGCATAGGAAACTCTTTTCCTATCAAGAGTATGTCGTCCACGTACAATACGAGGATGACCACCTTACTCTTTACTACCTTTTTGTATATACAAGGTTTATCTACCATTTTGATGAAGTCAAACACTTTGACTAGCACATCAAAACAGACGTTCCAACTCCGCGATGCCTGCTTTAACTTTTTAAAGCAACTTGCACAAGTTTCCGCTGCTCCCACTTTCTACGATGCCCTCTGGCTGTGTACTTATAGACGTTCTCTCCTAAATCTATATTTAGAAAAGCAGTCATGACACCCAACCGCCAGATATCGTAGTTATGGTATATAGCAGTGGCAAGCAGGATCAGGATGGACTTAAGCATAGCTATTGGAGAAAAGGTTTCATCATTATCCAAGCCTGGTTAATGACGAAAACCTTTTGCAACAAGTCTAGGTTTGAAAGTCTCAACTTTTCCATCTACACCAAGTAATCTTCTTAAGATATACTTGCTCTTGATGGGGTTTTAACCCTTCAGAAATAACTAGCAAAGTCCATACTTTGTTAGTGTACATGGATTCCATTTCAGATCGCTTAGCATCCAACCATTCTTACAAAGTCCCTACTCTTGATGGCCCGCTCGAAGCTAGTTGGTCATCATCTCATGATGCAATCCTCGCTCCCACTGTCATCGAGAAACTGAAGTATCTCTCAGATGGATGAGGAACCCTACAGATCGGCAGAGAGGCTGAGGTTTGTCGAGAACTATTGAATCCTCCAGTTCTACCAAATCATCAGCTGTAGTTTGTATAGCTGGAACTCCTTCCAGTTCTACCTCATGACCACAAATTTCTTTCCAAAATAAATTCCTTTTCTAAAAAGGTGGCATGCCGAGAAATAAAACACTTTTTGTTTCTCGGTGTGGTAGAAGATATTCCTTTGCGAATGCTTAGGATATCCAACAAACTTCCACAGAACTGACTTTGCCTCAAGCTTGTCCGGATTTTGCTTTAGACATAGGCCGGACAACCCCAAATCTTAACTTACTTAAGAGATGGGCTCTTCCCACACCATATCTCATATGGAGTGGTAGGCACTGATTTGATTGGAACCCAATTCAATAGGTATGCAGCTTCCCCAAGCGCATAACCCCCAAAAGGAAATAGGTAACTCGGTAGTACTCATCATAGAGCACACCATATCTCATAGGGTGCGATTGCTCCGTCCCGATACACCGACGTGCTGTGGTGTATATGGAGGAGTAATGCTGAGAGCGAATCTCATTCTCCTTTAGAATAGTCCAGGATCTCCATGCCTAAGTTTTCTCCTCCCCGATCTCATCAAAGGACATAACACTTATACCCTTTTTGGTTCTCTACTTGTGATTTATATTCGTTGAATTTCTCAAAAGCTTCTGTTAGTTATATGTATGCCCTAGAGGCCATTACTGTACATCGGATGTATATTGTAGTGGATGCTGGGACATATATAGGGAGGACTTTCTTTCTCGACATGATAGTATGCTATCTGGTTGAACTTTACCTTAACGTGTATGCTGATTGTCTCTCTGTTACATGTTGGTAAAGCCCTTAGGATCTGTACTTGACTACCTGGACTATGATGCGGATCATACTAGTGGGGACATGGTAGTCCATAAGTACATCCTTCAAAGTCCCTAGTCGTGGGTGTATCGAGACGGGGCATCGATATACCAGAGTAGACTAGCGTGTACCTTCTCGACCCATACAGATGGGCGATGGATGATCCCATATCCATTGGTGTTTGACATCAGAGGAGATATACGGGTGCTCAGTAGAGACTGGGTACACTGGACGGACTCGCCGAGAACTTCCAGATGGTATTATACCTCACGTCAGATGGCAGTTCTCTGGTGACACTGGTACAGAGTAGTCTGTTGACCCGAGATCGTCATAGAGTCTTGTGTGGTTCCCACTGTGCTTTGATTTCCATCTTACCACGTCCAAGAGGGCATGCAAAACGGTGGTTTTTGGGTACAGTCCCGAGTCACATGGAGGCAATGAGCGATAGGAGGGGATTCGTCTCTCCCGGTATAGGGGGTTGATGTTGTGCTGTGTTCGATTGGCTATAACAGGAAATCCCTGGCCAGGGTTGCTGAGATTTACTGGTAAGTGTTACCAGTAGTTTCTCGAACAGTTATAGACCTCATATCGACACGACTTATTGAGCTATTGGGGTCTGACGTTTACCACCCCTAGGCGAGATATGCGACATATCAGACGATCAGACCGGACTGTACGGTAGTGTTACTGGTCGGATTCACTGGAGTGTGAGCGGGCTTGCTCGTCGATCTTCAGATCGCTCAATACCCGGGTGGCCGTTACGTTTAGCAGACCGCTTGCGGCTTGTGGATGCTTGATATGATCATCATCTGCTGCCGGCGTATTGACGAGTCTTTAGAGTCCTACACAGAGGTTTCCTGGCTCAAGCGAAACGAAATAGGAGCGCATATGAGATATGTGCGGGACCGAGAATAATACGAGTATGTGATACTGTATTCGATTCTCGCGATGTGACATTGATCGGTTATATGCGATATAGCCGGGTTATCGGATCAAGTGTTGATTCGATAAGGTGTTACTAATGATACCAGTCGGTTATGTGCGCATGACCGGATCATTAAATCAAGTGTTGATTTAATGATTTAATGTATAATTATATATTTGATATATTACCTTGCATTAACTAGTATCGGTTTACTTTAGACGGATTTTCTCACTTGGTTCGTGCGCATTGCATATGCGATATGTTTTTGTGCAATTGTATGTATCATGTTTGATGATGCATGCTAACTTGAGTTTGTGTAAAGATTAAACCATGGTTATTCAAATGGTTAGGGTTTTGTTTTTCATATTTATTTATTTATTTATCTTCTTTTTGGAAAAAGAAATGAGAAGAATGGTGGCTTTATTTGTTTTGTAGTTGAAGATTCTTGAACCTTTGACTTTGTCCACCATTCTTATCTCATGCTTAACCTAACCATTTGTTTTAACCCTAGTTCACTCTCTACAACTAACCATGGTCATGTTATGATAAGAATGAGTTTCTTTTCTAATTAAATCAATTCTTTTCATAAGCTTCTTCTTCTTCTTCCTTGACTTCAAGAAGAAAAGCTTCACCTCCATCAATGGTGATTGATGCATATGAGTGAGAAATCCAATTCTAAAGTCTACCCACTTCCTATTTCTTCATCCTCTACCTCTTGCCAAGTAGTAGAGTGTGTTTACTTCACAAGTTTCTTGACTTGGTGAAGTTGTGAGCTTGATCTAGCGATGCCTCGACGTAGATCATCTTCGGCATGGACATCGATGACCTAGCTTGCCCATTCTCCGACGAAGCCGACTCTAGAGCCCGGATTTGATTTGGACAGCGGAGACGACCTCGTTGCGGAGCTATGGAGGTGGAGCACCGGATCTACAAAGGTTGTATTTCCGTTTTATCATTAGTTAAGTGTTAACTAGTTCTTGTTCGCCTAGACATCTAGCAAACGATCCGTACTTTAGGGTTTGTAGGCACCATAATTTTTGAAATTGCCATGGTTGATGGCTTGGGAGACCTCACTAGAGTGCCTAGGAACCCTACAGTGGTATCAGAGCCTAGCTAGAGCCTTAGGCGAAGTCCAGAAGGAATTTGAAGTCCGATCGAACCAAAACTTAACCCGGAAAATTGCTCTCTGTCCTTTTTTGAAAACAGTGGTTTTTTCAACATTAAAAATATTCAGAATAATAAGCAGGTGAATATAAGAAAAACTGTGAAATTCGTGCCTCTATCTCCTTCTTACTGCCGCGGTTCCGCGGCACGAGCAAGGCTCGTGCGGCGGTTCCGCGGCGGTACGGCCGAATTATTTTATTTTATTTGCACAGTAATTCTTTATTTCCAGTGCTTCTTTTTCTGGGAATTTTTAATAATTTTTCAAGAGTTGAATTCTCAGAGGTGGTTTTGGGGTTTCGGAGTTTCGATCGGAATATCAAATTTTCTCTGTGTGGCTTTCCGGATAAATCTTAGAATATGTTAAAAAGTTCGACCGGATATAAAATACCCAATTTTTCCCCTGTCGGGAAATTTCCAAGTGTTGGATTTTTCCGTAGTTTAACGACGTTCTAAGTAGTGCAAGTAACGCGATGGTCCCTCTAGAAGACACAAACCTTAACTCGATTATGTGACCGTCTTGAACTGCCCTTTGAACCTTCGGGTTTGGGGCAGTACGGCGTGCCACATGTGAGGCGTTGGCTTGACCCTTCTACGGCTGGACCGTTGGTACTGAGGCACGAACGGAATGTTGTTAGACTTATTTCATGTGTTGAGCTGTATCGGGAAAACTTGGGTGTTCGATTGTTCGATCGAAAAGTTTAACATTTTCTATTTATCTAGAATGGGATACAATAATTGGAATTCACAAATAGTTATGTGATAACTGAATGAATGTTATAAACGTAGCAGTTTAGTCTCACTTGATCGGTTGCCACGGAATTTTGATGTGATCAAAAGTCCGTCGCAATCACGTAGCGTACGCGGATACTCGCCGGGTAAACTTAATAGACAGCTTCACTCCATAGCCCCGACCAAGTGACTGTAGGAGAACCCCGTCGCCGAAAGCATCCGTCCGGGTGCTCGCGGTAGCGGTGTTCCGCCTTGGTGCACTTCGTCGACGGTATCGGGGGTGCAGCCGTCTACTGAAGTTTGCGACGAGCATTCGATCAGGATGTCGGGAATCTTGTTGAATTGCCCGACTTGATATTGAAAAGAGTTTTCGATTTTGAGACTAAAATGCGGGGTTTATAATTGTTAGGCATGCGATGTCTAAGTAATTCATTTGGTCAGGCATGCGATGTCTGAGGTGGTTGCGGATTCCAACTGTTGTAGTTTTACACTTTCTTTTCTGTGACCGTAAGTGTAATATGTGATATCGCCGGTTTTGTTGCTATATGTCAACGACAATTGGGATGCGCATATTTACTTACGTTGATGACATGTGATGTTATGTGTTGCTGGATATGTTATATTGGATCGTCGTGTTTGAATAGCCGGGGGGTTTTTATGTGAGATGAGTGTTTTTCATTTTCATTCATGTAAAAACTTGTATGTAATATTCTTTTATTGGGGCGCTTCCAGGTTGCGGGAGTTGTCACCTGTTGTATATTATTTACTTTTCCGCACTAGGATAGACCCAAGGAGGAGGGCACAAGTAACCGGGTTCTGGAGTCCAGTGGGAGACCAACTCGAGGAGTCGAGTCCGGGTCTCCTAACTCCAGAATTGGTAGGGTTGCTTGCCGCTCTCGTAGGGGTCTAGGGGTGTGGGTTTGGCTATTCATCACAACCGTGGAATCCGTGTTTTATACTGGCTCGTATTGAAAACACGGACGTCCTAGTATATCCAATATTTCATATGTTTCTTCTGCTGCGATATCTGTGATGTGATCATGTGATGTTCTGTGATAGATACAGTATATAGTATATATGATATATTATATAGACGTTACTTATGTTTTACACCCGCGCTAGCCCTGCCCCGCTCTGTCGTTAGTTACCTAACCTAACGGTGCACGAGGGGACATCGAGGCGAATGCGGATGGCATAAGTGTACGTCGTATTTATCTGTGATGTTTAGGTACATAATTGATGGGACTTCATTAATGTGATTAATGAAATAAAAGAAACCTAAGATGTTGTAGAATCGAATTTCAAAATAAAACAGGTAGCTACAGTTCTTGCTTTGCACAGCGGTATATGTGATATATCCTGCACCTCATCCGACGAGGAAAGGACCGAGATCCCTTCACCGGGAGTGACTCCTTTAGCAATAACTGGCAGATGCTACACACTCGGTTTGTTTTTTGATTGCTTTTAAGAGTTTTTGCTTTGCACAGCGATATTTGTGATATATCCCGCACCTCATTCGACGAGGAAAGGACCGACGATCCCTTCACCGGGAGTGACTCCTTTAGCAAAACTAGAAAAGCCTCAAAAACACTCCATTTCAAAATTCATTCGATCCTACAACGATATCAAGTTCATTACGCAATAGGTTTTCAGAAAAACCTGTCGTAGCCCTCCGTCATTACAGATAAGTACTAGTTAGTATTCGTGCTGTGGTAGTTTGGCATTCGTCAAGGCGTAGTGTGCGGTAGCTAACTAGTATTTATCTGCTTATGCATATGATGCAGATTGGATTAGGGTATTCGTACGGCGTTGTTTGGCATTCGTCAAGGGTCGTGCGGGTGGGTTTAATTCGATCATGTAATGTACGGGTTGAACTTGACTAGTGGACTATGGGTTGTTTGGCATTCGTCAAGGTCATAGCGAGCTAGGGGCAAAATATTATCGGGAATTTCAAGTGTTGAGATTTGCAATGAGATTGCATACCTTCTATGAGATAGTTGGATCCCGATACCCGCTGCGAGTAAGAGTTACTCCTGGGAGAGTTTTATACATTACAATTAGCCGATCAAGTAGGTGTCTAGAAAGGTGTCAACCGGGTTACGCCTCTGGGAAAACGAGGTTTACATTAATTAGGTTCGTGCGAAAGCACGGGGGACCTCCTTCAAAGTACCGACACTGGCCTGGCTGAAAGATTGGTGAACTTGTAGTGTGTAATTAATCCCGGCTAGTCTTTCCTTTTAGGGTTTGAAGGAAGATTTGATAAAAAGCAGTGGGAGCCATCCTGATTAGATAAAATAATAACCAATCTATTCTTGACAGAGCGCACGCTGAGTGTTTTCTTCTCTCTCTCTCCAGGTAGCGACCATATCACGCCTTAATCAAGATAATAATACGGAATATTGACCGAACCCGCTTGTTATACTGAGCTGGGGAACGTTGGTCCCGCTCCAACTTATAATTGTTATAAGACAGAGCAGGAAATTGGGGAATACCAGATTTCCCATGCCGCCCAAACGAGGAGAGTGCATGATGATGCATCATCTTCGGGTATGTTCATTATACAGAACTGTTTCTCAGTATCCTTTACGTCCTGGGTATATGATACCGGATCAGGATCCCAGATATGTAATCTGTTACATAGGGCTACAGATAGGTAGAGAACTGAGAACGGGTGATAAATTTCATGAGGCAGAAAACGGGGCAAATGTTGCAGCCAAGTCTGTTGGTCACTGTCACCCTGTATTACCGATACATTGATTCTGAACGAATGTTGTTAGATACCGAACCTGATATACAAAATCATATCAGTCTCTTTATTAGTAAAGAAAGGATATAATTTTGTATTGTTGGATAATGTTTTGAACATTTCCTATATCAAAAGTTGATCGGTTCAGGCACGTTATCTAAAAGCGTTGATGTTCTAAATCAAACTACAGTTCTTACTATATGGAACACACACAAGAGGAAGAGTTCAGAAATGAACGAATTCTTCTTGAGGCATTGTAGACTAGGTCAGATCAATGTGACCCGACTAGCTAGAGTTACATAAAGATGCATATTTAAATTAGTTTGAATTTACATCTTGTGAAACTCGCCAGTCATGTCACAAAGATAAGATGACCATAGCTCCGTTTATTGGAAACAGAGAAAGAGTTAGTAAACTCTTGGGATGATACATGTTGATGTATGTAAGGTCCCCTGTCTACACATGCCAGGACTGGTTCTTTGTACTTCATTACGTTCTCTGATGATCTTTCGAGTTTCAGACCTATGTTCCTGTTGAAACACAAGTCCGAACCTTTTGAGATATTCACAGAATATAAGTTAGAAGTAGAGAACCAAAATAAGGGTATAAGTATTATGTCCTATGATGAGATCAAGGAGGAGAATACTTGAGCACGGAAATCCTGGATTATTCTAAAGGAGAATGAGATTCTCTCTCAGCATTACTCCTCCGTATACACCATAGCACGATGGTATATCGGGGCGGAGCAATCACACCCTATATGATATGGTGTGCTCTATGATGAGTATTACTGAGTCACCTATTTCCTTTTTGGGAGTTATGCACTTGAGAAGCTGCATACCTATTGAATGTGGTTCCAATCAAATCAGTTGCCTACCATTCCATATGAGATATGGAAAGGGAAGAGCCCATGTCTTAAGCTTGTTAAGATTTGGGGTTGTCCGGCCTATGTCTAAAAGCAAAATCCGGACAAGCTCGAGGCAAGATCTGTAATGTAGAACTGGAAAGGTTCCAGCTATACAAACAGCAGCTGATGATTTGGTAGAACCGAAGGATTCAGTAGTAACCCACGAACCTCAGCCTCTCCGCCGATCTAGTAGGGTTCCTCACCCACCTGAGAGATACTTCTGTTTCTCTATGACAGTGGGAGCGAGGATTGCATCATGAGATGATGACCCAACTAGTTTCGAGCTGGCCATCAGGAGTAGGACTCTGTAAGAATGGCTGGATGTTTATCGATCTGAGATGGAATCCTTATACACCAACAAAGTATGGACTTTAGTTGCTATATCTGAAGGGTTAAATCCCCATCAGGAGCAAGTATATCTTGAGAAGATTACTTGGTATATATGGAAAAGTTGAGACTTTCAAAGCTAGACTTGTTAAAGGTCTACATCATTGACCAGGTATGGATGATGATGAAACCTTTTCTAAGTAGCTATGCTTAAGTCCATCCAGATCCTACTTGCCACGGCTAAATACCATGATTACGATATCTGGCGGTAGGGTGCCTTGACTGCTTTTCTAAATAATGATTTGGAAGAGAGCGTCTATAAGTACACAGCCAGAGGGCTTCGTAGACAGTGGGAGCAGCGGAAACGTGTGCAAGATGTTTTATATGATAAAGCAGGCATCGCGGAGTTGGAACATCTGTTTTGATGAAGCAGTCAAAGAAGTTGACATCATCAAAATGGTAGATGAACCTTGTATAAACAAAAAGGTAGTAGGGAGTATGGTGACGATCCTCGTAGAGTACGTGGATGACATACTCTTGATAGGAAAGGAGTTTCCTATGCTACGCTCGATCAATCTCCGTTTATCACAATGATTCTCCACTTAGGATCAAAGTGATACCTACTAAATCCTGGATTTTGGATCTATGAGATAGATCTAATTGGATGTTAGGTATCTCACTAGTAGTAGTGAGATGGTATCAATCGATCCAAGGGATAATCACTGGAAGGGTTCCAGGGTGATAAAGATGACTGAATGTCAGTCACAGGCATTGTCTATACCCTCAGTAAAGGGACGGTATGTTGGAAGAGTTCCAAGCTGGATACCGTGACATACTAGAAGATAAAGGCAGGATACATTGCTACTTAAGATGCTACCAAAGAGGCTGTTTGGGTGTATATTGGTTCATGAGATGAATTTAGTTCCTCCCATTGTGTGGCAATGGAGTTGTGGCTTATGCCAAGGAACGCCGGTCCCATCAGTGATCCAGACATATTCTAAGGCAGTGTCACTTGATCATGGAGATGGTTGATCTCCAGGGAGATCGAGGTTAGGAGAGTAGACTCAGAGGACAACACAGCGGATCCATTCACGAAAGGCCTTTTCCCAGAGAGAGACTTTTATGGGATGGTTGAGTATGAGATACTGCAACCACTGCTACAGATGGCCCTAGTGCAAGTGGGAGATTGTTAGTTATATGTATGCCCTAGAGGCCATTACTATACATAGGATGTATATTGTAGTGGATGCTGGGACATATATAGGGAGGACTTTCTTGCTCGACATGATAGTATGCTATCTGGTTGAACTTTACCTTAACGTGTATGCTGATTGTCTCTCTGTTACATGTTGGTAAAGCCCTTAGGATCTGTACTTGACTACCTGGACTATGATGCGGATCATACTAGTGGGGACATGGTAGTCCATAAGTACATCCTTCAAAGTCCCTAGTCGTGGGTGTATCGAGACGGGGCATCGATATACCAGAGTAGACTAGCGTGTACCTTCTCGACCCATACAGATGGGCGATGGATGATCCCATATCCATTGGTGTTTGACATCAGAGGAGATATACGGGTGCTCAGTAGAGACTGGGTACACTGGACGGACTCGCCGAGAACTTCCAGATGGTATTATACCTCACGTCAGATGGCAGTTCTCTGGTGACACTGGTACAGAGTAGTCTGTTGACCCGAGATCGTCATAGAGTCTTGTGTGGTTCCCACTGTGCTTTGATTTCCATCTTACCACGTCCAAGAGGGCGTGCAAAATGGTGGTTTTTGGGTACAGTCCCGAGTCACATGGAGGCAATGAGCGATAGGAGGGGATTCGTCTCTCCCGGTATAGGGGGTTGATGTTGTGCTGTGTTCGATTGGTTATAACAGGAAATCCCTGGCCAGGGTTGCTGAGATTTACTGGTAAGTGTTACCAGTAGTTTCTCGAACAGTTATAGACCTCATATCGACACGACTTATTGAGCTATTGGGGTCTGACGTTTACCACCCCTAGGCGAGATATGCGACATATCAGACGATCAGACCGGACTGTACGGTAGTGTTACTGGTCGGATTCACTGGAGTGTGAGCGGGCTTGCTCGTCGATCTTCAGATCGCTCAATACCCGGATGGCCGTTACGTTTAGCAGACCGCTTGCGGCTTGTGGATGCTTGATATGATCATCATCTGCTGCCGGCGTATTGACGAGTCTTTAGAGTCCTACACAGAGGTTTCCTGGCTCAAGCGAAACGAAATAGGAGCGCATATGAGATATGTGCGGGACCGAGAATAATACGAGTATGTGATACTGTATTCGATTCTCGCGATGTGACATTGATCGGTTATATGCGATATAGCCGGGTTATCGGATCAAGTGTTGATTCGATAAGATGTTACTAATGATACCAGTCGGTTATGTGCGCATGACCGGATCATTAAATCAAGTGTTGATTTAATGATTTAATGTATAATTATATATTTGATATATTACCTTGCATTAACTAGTATCGGTTCACTTTAGACGGATTTTCTCACTTGGTTCGTGCGCATTGCATATGCGATATGTTTTTGTGTAATTGTATGTATCATGTTTGATGATGCATGCTAACTTGAGTTTGTGTAAAGATTAAACCATGGTTATTCAAATGGTTAGGGTTTTGTTTTTCATATTTATTTATTTATTTATCTTCTTTTTGGAAAAAGAAATGAGAAGAATGGTGGCTTTATTTGTTTTGTAGTTGAAGATTCTTGAACCTTTGACTTTGTCCACCATTCTTATCTCATGCTTAACCTAACCATTTGTTTTAACCCTAGTTCACTCTCTACAACTAACCATGGTCATGTTATGATAAGAATGAGTTTCTTTTCTAATTAAACCAATTCTTTTCATAAGCTTCTTCTTCTTCTTCCTTGACTTCAAGAAGAAAAGCTTCACCTCCATCAATGGTGATTGATGCATATGAGTGAGAAATCCAATTCTAAAGTCTACCCACTTCCTATTTCTTCATCCTCTACCTCTTGCCAAGTAGTAGAGTGTGTTTACTTCACAAGTTTCTTGACTTGGTGAAGTTGTGAGCTTGATCTAGCGATGCCTCGACGTAGATCATCTTCGGCATGGACATCGACGACCTAGCTTGCCCATTCTCCGACGAAGCCGACTCTAGAGCCCGGATTTGATTTGGACAGCGGAGACGACCTCGTTGCGGAGCTATGGAGGTGGAGCACCGGATCTACAAAGGTTGTATTTCCGTTTTATCATTAGTTAAGTGTTAACTAGTTCTTGTTCGCCTAGACATCTAGCAAACGATCCGTACTTTAGGGTTTGTAGGCACCATAATTTTTGAAATTGCCATGGTTGATGGCTTGGGAGACCTCACTAGAGTGCCTAGGAACCCTACAGCTTCAGTCTTGTATTTCAGCAGGAACACATGTCCGAATCCTGAGAGATCATCAGTGAATGCAAGGAAGTATAAAGAACCAGTCCTGGCATTTGTAGACAGGGGACCACATACATCATCAGGTATCAGTCCCAAGAGTTTATCAACTCTTTCTCTGTTTCAAGTAAACGGAGCTATGGTCATTTTATCTTTGTGACATGACTGGCAAGTTTCACAAGATGTAAATTCAAACTGATTTAAATATGCATCTTAATGTAACTTAGCTAGTCGGGTCGCATTGATATGACCTAGTCTACAATGCCTCAAGAAGAATTCGTTCATTTCTGAACTCTTCCTCTTGTGTGTATCCTGTACGTTAAGAACTGTGGTTTGATTTAGAACGTATATGCTTTTAGATAACGTGCCTGAACCGATCAACTTTTGATACATGAAATGTTCAAAACATTATCCAACAATACAAAATTATATCCTTCTTTAGTAAATAAAGAGACTGATATTATGTTGTCTATCAGGTTCGGTATCTAATAACATTCGTTCAGAATCAATATATTTGGTGATACAGGGTGATAACTGCCAACACCTTGGCTGTAACAATTGCACCGTTTTCAACTCTTGAGACTTATCACCCGTTCTCAGTTCTCTACCTATTTGTAGCCCATGTAACAGATTACATATCTGAGATCCTGATCTGGTATCAAATACTCAGGATGTAGAGGATACTGAGAAACGGTTCCTTGTAATGAACACACCCGAAGGAGATGCATCATCATGCATTTTCTTCGTTTGGGCGGCATGTGAATCCTGGTATTCCCCTATTTCCTGCTCGGTCTTATAATAATTATAAGTTGGAGCTGGACCAACGTTCCCCAGCTCAGTATAACAAGCGGGTTCGGTCAATATATCCATATTATTATCTTGATTAAGGCGTGACATGGTCACTACCTGGAGAGAGAGAAGAAAACACTCTGCGTGCACTCTTGCAAGATTAGATTGGTTATATATTTTATCTAATCAGGATGACTCCCACTGTTTTTATCAAATCTTCCTTCAAACCCTAAAAGGAAAGACTAGCCGGGATTAATTACACTCTACAAGTTCGCCAATCTTTCAGCCAGGCCAGTGCCGGTACTTTGAGGGAGGTCCCCCATGCTTTCGCACGGACCTAATTAAAATAAACCTCGTTTTCCCACGGGCGTAACCCCGTTGACACATTTCTAGACACCTACTTGATCGGCTAATTGTAAAGTGCAAAACTCTCCCAGGAGTAACAATTACTCACAGTGGGTATCGAGATCCATCTATCATATAGAAGGTATGCAATCTTATTGCAAATTTCAACACTTGAAACTCCCGATAATGGTTTTTACCCCTAGTACTTATGACCTAAACTATGGTCAACAAATCATAAGCACTAGTCAAGCTCTACCCGTCATTTCATGATTAATTAGACCCACCCATATGACCCTTAACTAAGGTCAACAAAGTCACATGACTGTCCTAACTAATCGCATCATATGCTGAGTAGGAAGACATCACTTAGCTACCGTAAACTGTGCCTTAACTAAGGTCAACAAACACGACACGAATACTAAGTACTCTACTTCCTAAAATGACGGAGGGTTACGGATGGTTTTTAAGAAAACCTTTAACGCTTTGAACTTGATCTCGTTGCAGAATCAAATGATTTTAAATGGAGTGCTTTTGAGGCTTTTGCTAGTTTCGCTAAAGAGGTCACTCCCGGTAAAAGGATCTCGGCTCTTTCCTCGTCGAATGAGGTGGAGGATATTCACAATACCACTATGCATAAGCAAGAACTAGAAAAAACAGTCAAAAGACAAAACCGAGGGTTGTAGCATCTGCTAGTTATTACTAAAGAGGTCACTCCCGGTGAAGGGATCTCGACTCTTTCCTCGTCGAATGAGATGCTGGATATTCTACAAGGAATACCGCTATGCAAAGCAACAACTAGAGCTACCTAATTTTTGAAATTCGATTCCACAACATCTTTTAGGTTTATTTTCTTTCATTAATGAATGTCCCATCATTTAAGTTACCTAAGCATTACAGATAAATACAACGTACGCTTATGCCATCAGCATTCGCCTCAATGTCCCGTCATGCACCGTTATGTTAGGTAACTAACGGCAGAGTAGGGCAGCGCTAGCGCGGGTGCAAAACATAATCAACGTCTATATAATATATCATATATACTATATACATTATCTATCTTAACATATCAAATGATCGCATCACAGATATCGCAGCAGAAAACAACATATGAAATATTGGATATACTAAGATATCCGTGTTTTATTTTGAGCCTGTATAAAACACGGATTCCATGATCGTGATGAATAGCCAATCCTACACCCCTAGACCCCTACGAGAGCAGCAAGCAACCCTACCAATTCTAAAGTTAGGAGACCCGGACTCGACGCCTCGAGATGGTCTCCCAATAGACTCTAAAACCCGGTTACTTGTGCTCCCCTCCTTGGGTCTGTCCTAATGCGGAAAGTAAATAATATACATCAACGATGATATCTTCCTCAACCCAGAAGTGTCCCAATAAAAGAATATTACATACAAGGTTTTACATGAATGAAAATGAAAAACACTCATCTCACATAAAAACCCCCGGCTATTCAAACACGACGATCCAATATAATATATCACAGCAAAACATAATATCTCATGTCATCAACGTAAGTAAATATACGTATCCTAATTGTCATTGACGTTTAGCAACGAAACCGGCGATACACCACATATTACACTTATGGTCGCAGAAAAGAAAGTGAAAAACTACAACAGTTGGAATCCGTAACAACCTTAGACATCATAAACCCGTAATATCACATATTGCGGATTTCAAGCCTAACAATATGAATTCCTTAGACATCGCATGCCTAACAATTATAAACCCACATTTTTGTCTTGATATTGAAAACACTTTCCAATAATCAGTCGGGCAATTCAACAAGATTCCCGACATCCCAATCGAATGCTCGTCGGAAACTTTAGTAGACGGCCGCACCCCCCGATACCGACGACAAAGTGCACTTAGGCGGAACACCGCGGCCGCGAGCACCCGGACGGGTGCTTTTTGGCAACGGAGTTCTCCTACAGTCACTTGGTCGGGGTTATGGGGTATGGCTATCTAGTAATGTTACCCGGCGAGTATCTGAATACATAAAATGATTGCGACGGACTTTTGATCGCATCAAAATCCCGTGGCAACCGATCAAATGAGACTAAACTGCTAGACTTATAAAATTCAAATGTTGTTGATTTTAAGTATTGTATCACAATATATTGTAACATTTCAAAAAGATAAAATATTAATTTTGGGAATTTTTATAATTTAATATTATTTTATTGAATATTTTAATATTTCGGTATTATTAAATACAAATAAATGGGAAAAATTATGGAAAATTATAAAATAGGGTATTTTATAGAATTATGACATTTTTAAGTCTTTATAATTAGTTATATGCTAAATTATTGTTAATCGCGATTAAAAATCGCTAATCGGTTTTTTTAGCATTTTTGTGCAAAACATGCACATATCACTTTCTCACACTTGTGCATTTTCTTGCCATGGTTCACTTTGGGTTTACTATTCTTGGGAGAAGGATTTTGAGAAAATAAGAAAAAGAAAAGGAAATATAATATGAGGTTTGGTGAGAGAGAGAGGTATGGTCTCATTTGACTTAGGACTTAGCCATTTCCCTTTCCTCATTTCCCTCCTTCTTCTCCCATTGCTGCTGCTGCTCCTGCACCTCATTCTCCCTCCCCTCTTCAAGCTCCAAATCACCATGAAAACAACTCCAAAACCCCACTCTCTTTTCATTAAAAGTGTGCACAAGCTCAAGATCTACACATTGGACTAAAGAAGCTAGGATTTTGGCCACTAGGGGCAACTCAAGAAAATTCTTGAGTTGCCAAATGAGGTATTTTCTGGATCATTAACTTAGTTTTAGCATTTCCTTTACCCCCATGTTATGATTGAACCGATATTGTGTGATGTTGTGGACTTGAGGATAACTTAGTTAGGGTTTGAGGAAAATTTGAGTGATAATGTGAAATTGAGTTCAGTAGAGGCTACACCAACACCCTAGTGTATGAATTGAGAACCAAACCTGAGAGTTGAGACCATAATACGGAATTATGGATACGATATCGGAGAATTTGTGAAATCTGTGAGGGTTTTATTGAATCTGCTTTCACCCGAGACACCTGAAAATAAAATTGATTGGATAGCGACATGTGCAGGCACCCAGGAAGCTACCACCAAGACCCCAATCCCTAACTCATCAAGCCGGCCGCAGATTTATCCATTCTGGCCGCAATTTGCGGCCAGACCATGGTGGATTTGCCTCGTTTTGGTTTTGGTGTTCCCTTATCTGTAGATTAGGCCCCTGGTATATATAGATTTGTCCAATTTGACCTAGAGTGAAATCTAGAACATATTTCCTTAGTTGCTGTTTTGGATTCGTGTTTCCGTATTCCGTATTCTTAAGTCTGAATTTGTGTCTTGTGTTTTACCTCGACTATTTGGCGTTTATACGACGATATAGAGGATTTATTGATGATTTTGAAGGCGTGCCATAGGTTCTAACCTATATGACCTTTATCGTATCGTTTTGGGATTCGTATGCCGTTTTAGTTTTGAATTGGTTTTAATGCGCATATACGACACTTTGATGTGTAGATACCCCATGAAGACTTCGGGACGACAAGCAAACGCGTGGTGACATTGAAAGATAAAGACGCAAGGTGAGTAGATTATATCTACTGGGGGAAGTCGGGTGGATGGCGTATAGCACCCCCGCAGTCCGTAGTTGTTATTATATATGATAGTTAGGTGTTTTATGGATAGTGTAGAGTTAGAAGTGACTAGTGTAGTTCATAGTCGCGAACCCTAGAATAGATTTACACCTACACACACACCCTTGCATATTCCTTATATTTACACTGTGTTGATGATGATATTGGATGACATTGGAGATGAGTCGATGGTTTGGGCATTGTGCCGTGAGATCGGTGATTTGATATGATTCGTATTTGGGATACGACATGTGATTCTTGCGGGCTTGGGATGTGTGTTTACCCCCGCATTCATGCTTTATAGATGGTATCGATTTGTACTAGACTTAGATCAGTACCCCAGATTATGTGTTATGATGATAAGGATACCTGATATCTGATTAGAGGAATATGATATTGACCCGTATCCAGCTATTGGGATGCCGTACGACGATTTACCGTACGAGCCTATATTGATGATAGATCCACACTCATGCCTCGAGGATGCCTTACGATATACTGTATCGTACGCGATATTATTGAGGCGGGATCACTGACTATTACATCTATATATATATCGACTCAGATTTAGGTGGTTTCCATACCTCTCCCGATTGACTTGATACTTAGATCTGTAGTTTGCATAGTAGATTCTTCACTGTGGTGTTGATTATTTGATTTCCGCATATTCATGCTATTCGCATTGCTTGCATATGTTTATTGCTATATTATTATCATGTTGTTATGACACCAGCACCATTATCGATGATGCGTATGTTCCACGAACACTATTTGCCGGTTCACACACTTCATCATCGATAATTGCTATGCCACTACACTGTAGTACTGTTGCATTCATGATATGATTCTTGCATGGCATATTGTACGCTTATACCTGCACATAAATATAGATGATTCTGACTTGATTAGAGATTTGGGAACCGTGGGTATTTCAAAGAGAATATATGATTGTTTTAAAAACCCGGTTACCCTTGATATGATATTTCAGTGCGTCCTGTTTACCCCAATCAGAGCAAAGCTCTGTTAAAGAAAGCGCCGCGCTACGCTCTGTGCTGTGCGACACGTGGCAGCGCAGTTGCGCTGCGCGACACGTGTCAGCGCAGATGCGCTAGCGCAGAAGAAGGGGGCTAAGTGCCAAAGGCAATCTATCCATGCAAAATTACATGCACTTGATAATAACAAATTAAAATCATACGATGCACAAGCACAACAGAGAACTAAAATAAAAGAACCATAAACAGACAATGAAGTACTTGATTAAAAAGAAAAATACTTATTCATTATTATTGTTATTACATTTAAAAAAGATCACCGAATACGGGATCAGAGAGACAAGGGTTCACAAAAAGGAAAAGAAGATTATCCAGCTCCCTCTCCGTCTTCTCCATCACGTCAAAGCGGCGATCTTCCCGAGGGGTAGCCATCCAACGGTCAACGCCGGACTCCCGGGAAAAGGTGGTGATGACAACCCGACGAGCCCGTATCTGGCTCAGCAAGTAGAAGGAAAAGTCCCTTAGGGCTTTGGTGATCAAGAGCGCTTCGAAAAAGCTCTCGATCTTATCCTCGGCCACATCAAGCATTGCCGAAGACATCTCCGCCGGAGGAGGGGGAATGTCGGCGAGCACTGAGGCAAGGATCATCTGAAGCCAAATGGAACCCGGGGGAAGAGGAGACCCCACACGAGTCGAAAGCTCGTACATTGCAGCATCGCACTGCTCGTCCGAAAAAGAAGAGTCCACCAAGCGCGCAGCAAAACGAGGAACGATGTCCCGGATCGGCACTTCCCACGGTTGTCGGCGGGCGTGAGGACAGTTGCAAGCCATGATCGAAGAAGTTCTCTAAAGATGAGAGAAGAAAAGGCCCGGCCTTGGACTATATATAGACCCAAGCACAAAAGATTCTGTGCACAATGGAATTATTTCCAAAGACCCGGGAAATCAAAATCTTGGAAATACAAGTTTGACTTGAAAGAAAAGGAGGAGATGAAAAGATATCTCAGGTGAAGCAACGCTTCGAATTCCGTGCGTTGCGCAGTGCGCAAGCACTGTTGCGCAAGCACTGTTGCGCGACACGTGTCTGCGCAGTTGCGCAAACACTGTTGCGCAAGTGCACACCTGCGCGACACGTGTCTGCACAGTTGCGCAAACACTGTTGTGCAAGCCTCCCACTGCGCGACACGTGTCTGCGCAGTTGCGCAAGCACGGTTGCACAAGCCTCCCACTGCGCGACACGTGTCATTCATTGGGGAGTTGCGCAGAAACAGAATAAAAATTTAATGAAATCTTTTCTGTTCTTTCCAAAACCAGAAGATTTTCTTCTGCCTCTGGATCAAAGATCCAATGGTGGGAAAATTCCCAAAATCATTCAGGAAAGATCTTGTTAACAAATTCAACAAATTTGTGAGCACTATAAATAAGACCCCAGACCTCATTCGAAAGGCATCAAGGAGGGAGAATCAACTTCTGGCATAAAAAAAAGGAAGAAGAAGAACTTTTGGAGATTAATCAAGAACAAAAAAAAAGAGGTAAAAACTTCTTTTGAAGAAGAGAAAAAAATCTCTGAAGAACAGAGGATTTAAAAGCGAATAATTCAATAAAAATAAATGAATAGTGCCTTGCATTTGATATGAACCCCTGGTTCTGTAAAATCAGAGAAAACAAGTAAAAAAAAAACTTGTTTTCCTTTGATCCAAATTTAGATCAAAAGTGCCATGCACTTGTGGGTCTGCACAAATGCAACCCATTTAAAAAGGGCCTGGCCCAAATCAAATTGCAGAATAATAAAAGGGCAAAGCCTTGTTTGGGAAACTCTTGAGTTTCTGCACAAATGCAACTCATTATTTAAAAGGGCCTGGCCCCAAATCAAATTGCAAAATAATAAAGGGGCAGAACCCTGTTTGGATTAATTTATTAGTCGGGCAGAATTCAAGATAAATAGAAAAATTGGACTTAACCCAATCCTGGCTGTAAGTCCTTAAATTAAAATGATTGAGCAAAATGGCTCTCTTAAACCAATTCACGACCGGTTCGAGGGTACATCTCCGAACTCCTTTGACATCTCTCGTTGTAATCCCTCAACGACGCCAAAGAGGTGACGGGTCCCAACGACCACACATCCAAATATCGGACCGAAACGTCCCTAAACTAATATCGGACCGAAACGTCCCTAAACTAATATTGGACCACCACGTCCCTAAACTGGCGATGGACCACCATGTCCCTAAACTGGCATAATAGGGCCCAAACGCTCTTTTGTTGGACCTAAACGGTCCCGTCTAAGTTGATCTTAACCCCAAATATGGTTAACGTGTCCTTAGATATTTAAATAAACGATAAAACTCCAAATTAACTTTGGTTCAAGGGTACATCTCTAAACTCCTCTGGCGCCTGTCGTTGTAATCTCTCAACGACGTCAGAGAGGTGACGAGTCCCGGCGGCCAGACATTAAATCAATCACTACGTCAAGTCGGTCTTATTCCAAAACAGGACTAACGTATCCTTGACGAACGTTTAAGTTGATCTTAGTCGCAACGCGACTAATGCATCCTTAAACTAAAAACACCAAACCCAAATCTAAGCAAATACGGATTTGGATTAATCCACGCCCTACGGGCGACGGCATTACTCAGTCTCCGTATACAATCCACGGGCAACCACAAACAAAACAGACACACACGACACGAAGTGAAATTCTGGAGAAGGAGAAAGTTGTTACCGCGATGCGGTAGCGTAATTAACTGCAGGGGCTTGCGCCTGCAGGGAAGAGCGTCCCCACAATCAAAAAACCCCTCACCCTGAGGGGGAATCTGACGAAGTCTGCTACATCGGCCGCATCCGTCTAAACCTCCGATACAAGGTGACGTAAATCAACTCGGCATCTTCGGAGAGGTGGACGGATAAATCCAAATAGCATCTGCCCCGAATCCCAGCGCCAGGACGCCACGAGCAGTCCTGCGCGGCCGCCTTTCGGAGGGGAACAGATTCTGGCACGCCCGGTGGGACCTTTTCCTCTTTCCACTCCACACTTCGTGTGTCGTCCTCGCGAACCAATCGCGGTTTGTTAAATGGTTGCCTTCGGATTTCAATGTACTAAGATTTGGTCTTTTACCTGGCGCAGAATTCAAGGTCCAATGGCCACCAACTGCACCAACTGCTCGAAATGCCACTGCAACAGACGCTCCACTTCACCAGGAGGTGTGACATACGGGCCCCAAGCGGCTTCCTTCCTGACTCTGCCGGTAGACCAGGTGACCCAAGCCACCACCGGCTTGTTCTTCGGGACTATGATCCCCCCTGCAAGTTTTTCTGCACCGATCTCCGCACCGGAAGCAAACAAGAAGTCGGTGTTTGACCGGCTCGCTACTACCACGACCCCTGTCAACGGGTCGCCCGCTACTAAACCGACAGCCTCCGTTTTCACCAGGCTAGGTCAGAACTATGAAGTGGCTGTCCCAAAGAGGGCAACGGTCGCTGCTTTGGAAGTCGTTAAAGCGGCTTCTCCCATCAGAGAGTCGGTCTTCACAAGATTGAGGGTTTCCACTCCTCCCCCAGCTGGTCAAAAGGCATCAGTCTTCGATAGGCTGACATCGGCAGTTACCCCACACTCAAACAGGGGGCAACAAGAAATCATCTCGACTCCCGAGCCAGTCCCAACGGCTCGTCGTGCGCGACGTCGCCATTGGCAACGAGTAAGGAAGGCAGGGGGCAGCTCCCCCTCAGGGCTAACCCCACCTGCTCCAGTGGTGGAGGTCAACGCTGCTGTTCCAACTGGGAACAGCTTTGAATTGCTGAGGAAGGTGAGAAACAACTCTCCAATTACTACATTGAAAAGATCTCCTCCGCCTATGGAAAAAGCTCCGGAGACAAAGCAGGAACAGCCCTCTCAACGGCTGTCGTCAAAAATTTATAAAGTTTGGCGGAGGGTTCAAGACTCCGTGATTGACTCAGACCACTTTCGTCGCCAGAAAAAGGCAAAGGTGGAAAAGGACAAAAACCGCCCCGTTAAACAGCAGGGGGCAACAATTGCTAGGATGCCCACTTCAACGGCTCCTTCAACCTCAATGGCCCACAAAAGAAGAAGGCCAGAGAAATCCCCCGTGACACTGACAAAGTTTAAAAGCGGTGAACCTAAACGCCCCAAGTCAGGGGGCATAACAGTTCATACGGTTTATATGGCTTCTGGAAAGGAAGAAAGTCGTACTTCTACGGGCCACCGACCGCTTACCCGATCAGTGACCAAGGCTCAGGAGCAGCAACAAAAGCTCCAGGAGATGATGACTACAATGGCTGCACTCACGGGGCCAAAAGAGAATCCTAAGACGTCCTTAGATGAACGTCAAGAGGAAGAGACCGACGCCGAGTTCCTCCGCCGAGTACTGGAAAAGAGAGACAAAGAGGCTGCTGAACAAGCAGCCAATATACAGCGTATGGGCCTCCTCTTCCAGGACATGATAGGGATGATGATACAACAGGATCCCCCGACTGAAGAACCCCCGATTGTCCTTGGGGATGATAGGGGAGAAACATCAAACCCTCAGCCCGTTCTATCAATGGCTAAAGAGGATACAATCTCTAAAACTGATCTGGACGAATATATAGCCCAGCAAATAAAGGTTCATCATGCGGCCGAAGCAGCCGGCCACGTCGTAAAAATGGGGCGGCCATATCCGGGCTGGTATGACCAAATCAAATACCCGCCGGGTTACACAATTCCCAAGTTTCATGTCTACAAAGGGACCGGCAATCCCCATCAACATGTTGCCCAGTTCAAGGCGCTTTGTGGCAACACCGGCGGCGACGACAAGCTCTTGCTTCGCCAGTTCGTTGGAAGCCTATCAGATACGGCGTTTGAATGGTATTCTGAGCTCCCCAACGACTCTATTAAAACCTTTGCGGAGATGGAGCTGCTCTTCACCCAACGCTTTGCAAGTGCCAGTGAGCGTACCCCGATGACGGCACTGATTAACGCCAGGGTAAAACCCGGCGAGACATGGGTTCAGTACGCTATACGATGGCGTAATCTGTGGTCTAAGTGTGAACAGCGCATAGAAGAAGCCCCTGCGGTGGGAATGTTTGTTGGAACCCTTGATCCACAAGCAACCATCTCGCAGTTTATGATGTTCTTCAAGCCGACTTCCTTCCAGGCTTTGATCGACAAATTAGCGCAGATGGACCAGATGGGCCATAAACCCCCTCTCCCGAAGCCGGACTCCCGAAACGATAAAGGGAAGGGAAAAGCGATCATTGTCGCTAATGCCCAACAACAACCGAGCGACTCAAAGCCGGTTGCTCGTCCAAACAATACACGCCCATACGTACCCCTTGAGGACAGGATGGGACGTCCTTACTCCTTCCCCCGCGATAAAACGAGGAGGCTATTCGAGCTGGCGTTGCGCAACAGACTCATAAATCTGCCAAATCCAAAACGCCCGTCGCAACCAAGCGACGTCAACGAGCCCAACTATTGCCCTTACCATCGAGTGCTAGGACATCCGATCGAAGACTGTTACGTTTTCAAAAATTGGCTTGAAAACCAGTACCGCCAGGGCAAATTTGCGCTATCCGACAAATGGAAGGTGAATCCCCCGCAGCCCCACGCCTCTAAGGGGATGAATACGCCGGGGGCAACATGCTCCGTCATTGAAGAAGCTCTCTGGGAGGTTGTATTATCAGCCAAAGCAAAGAAAATGCTAAACGATCTTCAGACCTGTCCAGCGGTCAAGTGGAAGAATCCCTTGGAGCCGCAGGTTATTGAGGAGATGTTGAAGCCACGTCCGACTCTGAAGGCCGGTGGTGGTAGTTCAAGCATTCATAGCCGGCCGTCAAAATCTTCGAAAAAGAAGAAGAAATCTAAGAAGCTCGTGAAGCCTGGCGACCAGCGCACGGACTTACAAAAGCAAATCGACGCACTGGATGAGTACAACCAAAAGACGCGGACTCCCATTACGCTCCAAGATTTCCTTGATCACGTCTTCCAAAAAGAAGATGAGGGAGAAAGTTCGTCGGATGAATCCGAGGAATATGTGGCGAGCTGTCATATGATCTCCCACTCGACCACGAATGATGAAGGGACTTCTGGCACTAAAACGCTGGGGGCAAATACTGAGTCAAGGGTTCCGGAGTTATCAATCGAAATGATTGACGCGTTTCTTAGTGAAGCTCGATTGAAAAGTAAAACTGATCGAGAACGCGAGACGACTATATTCGAAAGGGCCAAGCGTCAGCGACTTAAGGAAAGAGCTGAGATGATCCCGCTGGAGCAAAATGCCCCCACCGCTGACAAAAGCCAATTCAAGATAAAAAAGAGGTTTGCTAAGGCCATATCAATGGGCATGAAGCTACCATCCTCTGAAGGAAAAATGACGGGTGTGGTAGAAATGCACCCCTCTTATTGCTTATATCATCAGAAGGTCTCGCATCCCACTCAAGAGTGCAAGGCTTTCGATAGATGGTGGCAAGGATACGTCGCTAATCAACAACGCTTTAAACGGGAAAAGCGCAAGATTCGTCGGGAGCAAAGAAACATGACCAAAGAGCTTGAAAGAACTGCCGGCAATTGTCACATGGTTAACACTACCAGGTCACAAGTGCCTACATTTGGGAGCGACTCTGATGAGGAGCTAGAGCTTGCCCCTCTCTTTAAAGAGTCAACTTCGGGAAAAGAAGAAGAGCCAGTGGTTTGCGAAAATATCCGGCTGCCGAATCGGACACTGCCTGAAAAGAACCTCGGACCCTCGAATAGAAAAGATAAAGGAAAAGAAAAGGTCTCTGAAGACATCGTCTTAGATGACCAAGTTCTGGAAGAGCTAAACGCCGAGAACCCGCTAAAAAGGAATAAAGTGGATTACAATGTCTTGGCGCATCTGAGAAAGCTACCCTCACAACTCAGCATTCTCGATGCCCTATTACTATCAAAAGAGGCGAGGGATTCTTTGATTAAGGCCCTACAAGATCCGGACCAATTCCAAGCTTTCCTGGCCGAACAAAAGATGAAGGATGAATTGGAAGAGGTGCACACAGCCGACGTTACTTTTGGTGATGAAGACCTTCTCCTCGGGACGTGTGAACACAATCGCCCCCTTTATGTCTCAGGATACTGCCATGACATAAAGATAGGTAAAATCTTGGTCGATAACGGATCGTCTGTCAATTTACTCAATGTGCGAGTGTTAAAGGAGATTTACATGAGTATCCAACACCTCGCCCGAGACAAAATCACCATCTCCGGATTCAACTCCCAATCATCAAAAACTCTTGGATCTGTGATATTGACGCTACGCTTCGGGTTGCTCGTCACAGACATCAAATTCCATGTTATAGACGCCAAGACGTGCTACAATGCTTTGCTCGGCCGACCATGGCTACACGAGTACAATATCATCCCTTCTACACAGCATCAGTGCATGAAGTATTCTAGGGATGGCCTCGAGTACACAGTGGCGGGAGAGTTGAATCCGTTTTCCGTGAATGAAGTTCGCAAGTATGAAGATGCCAAATACTTCTTACCGAGTTTCGAAGACACGGAAAGGTGTCACAAACCGGAGAACAAAACTAACGCTACCATCCCTGTCTTCGGCAGTGACACCGAGGAGGAAGAGGATATAATTTATTCAGGTCCATCCCAATCGACCAGGCCAGGAACATCCGTTCCTTCATTAATCTTCGGCAGTGATTCAGAGGATGAAGTTCATGCCGTATTCCCTGCTCGGCCTTCAATATGGGTTTCTGCTAATGAAGAGCGAAATCTGCAGATAACCATGGTGCCACTTGAACATTACAAAGAACTGGATTCACTCGACACCAACAGCGTAGAAGAATTGCAGACATTTTATATCCCTCCCGGACGAAAAGGTGAGAAGGCGATCCTATTCTACCATTCTGAAGAAAACAAGGTGGAAAAAGAAATTTGGCATGGCGCGGATCCCACGCTCGACAGGCTTCAGCCTATCCGTCTTCCCAGATATTATACCGATGGTTTGAAGAAACTGCTGAAACGCCAGGGGATATCCTTCACACAGACCGTTAGAAAGGCCAAATTCTATGACAAGGTCTGGAACGTTCCCGGGACTCAATGCAAACCGCCTAACGGGAGAATAGAAACAAAAGGGCTTGGGTACATCCGGTCAAAGAAACGGGAGCTAGTGAACAGCTGTTATGTTATGTATGACTTCGATGAAGAAGCAGACGCTCAATGGGAGGACGCTAATCCAGAGCCAGCAAAGGTTCCTGATGCAAAACCTCCCAGTCCATCATTTGAAGACCAGTTGGGCGAACTTATAAGGAATGCGGGTCAAAAAGCCCGAGATGATCACAACCGTGAAATAGCAATCTATGAGAAAGCCAAGACACAGTGCCTCCTTCAACAGGCGGTGAAGGATGAAAATGCCGCTCCATACCAACCTGCTACAAAAAAGGTTCGACTCGAAAGCAAAAACGAGTCAAAGGGCAGAAAAGGCGCTCAACAACCACAAAGCAGAGCTAAGAAACCACGTATCCGAGAATCGGGCGTTATTGACTTAGCCCTCAGGAAGAAAATGGGTCGAGCATACTCATTTCCTCGGAACAAAACAAGAAAAATATTCGATCTCGCTCTAAAACACCAAATGCTTACGTTGCCAGAGTCTAAACACCCTGAGCAAGCGGGCGAAGTCTCCAACCCAAATTATTGCTCTTACCATCGAGTAGTAGGGCATCCGCTTGAAGATTGCTTCATCTTTAAGAATTGGGTTGAGGACCAATATCAGCTTGGCAAATTCGCGTTGTCTGACAACTGAAGGGTAGCGCCGCCGCAAAAGCACGAACCCGAAAACACAAGGATAGAACCAATTCCGCATTGGGATTGGCAGAAAATCCGCACTTGCCACGAGGTAAAAATATTAAAAGAAGAGTCCGAAGATATGAACAGCTTCCCTTGGTGCTTTGAAAACAGCGGCGATGAGGTAATCTCAGAATTTCCCCTAGCTCCTTCGGAGCTGGAGGATGGAATCCATACCACTGCAGATAATCTCAAGAAAATTGAGTTGGGGATGGTAAATGAGCCGCGACCGACATTTGTCAGTGAGCTGCTGTCTGAAGAGAAGGTGGCTGCTTTAAAGGACGTCCTTGTACAGCATAAAGATTGCTTCGCATGGAACTATTCCGAAATGCCGGGACTAGATCCAGAAATTGCTGTGCACAAATTGGCGATATCCCCGGACGTCAAACCAGTCAAACAGGCGCCGAGAAGAATGCGGCTCGAGCTTGAAATGAGCATCAACGCCGAAGTCAAAAAGCTGATAGACTCCGGCTTTATCCATGAAGTTCAATACCCTGAATGGATCGCTAACATCGTCCCGGTGATGAAGAAAAATGGGACGGTGCGCATATGCGTGGATTTTCGGGATCTTAATAAAGCCTGCCCGAAGGATGATTTCCCAGTACCAGTCACCGAACTGATGATAGAAAATACGTCCACACATGAGATTTTCTCCTTCATGGACGGCTCATCGGGGTATAACCAGATAAGAATGCATCCAGAAGACCAGAAGCACACAGCCTTCAGGACTCCTCTTGGTATATTCTGTTATAAAGTGATGCCCTTCGGTTTAAAGAACGCCGGTGCCACCTATCAAAGGGCCATGACAAAGATCTTCGACGACCTTATACACGAAATCGTTGAATGCTATATCGACGATCTCGTGGTTAAAAGCAAATCATATGAGGAACATCTCGAGCACCTGAAGACTGTATTTCAACGCCTTCGGCAATACAACTTGAAGATGAATCCTCTTAAATGTGCGTTCGGGGTTTCCTCGGGCAAATTCCTGGGATTCGTTGTTCGACACCGAGGTATTGAAATAGATCCGTCAAAGATTAAAGCGATCATGGAAATGCCTCCGCCGAGGACTCTCAAACAGCTTCGGTCTCTCCAAGGGAAACTCGCATACATACGGCGATTTATAGCCAACCTTTCAGGAAAGTGCCGTCCTTATAGTCACCTGATGAAGAAAGGAACCCCATTCGTTTGGGATCAAAAATGCCAAGGCGCACTGGATGAGATCAAGCAATACCTGCAGAGCCCGCCGGTGTTGGCTGCTCCGGTTAAGGGGAAGCCTCTCATTCTTTATACAACCGCCCTCGAAGGTTCCTTAGGCGCATTATGGGCACAAGAGAACGATCAGGGGAAAGAAAGAGCGCTCTACTACTTAAGTCGAGTTCTGCTGGGGGCAGAAAGCAACTACTCTCCCATTGAAAAACACTGCCTGGCGTTGATCTTCGCAATAACAAAGCTTATGCACTATGCGTTGGCGCACGAGGTCCGTCTTATTTCAAAAGTGGACCCTCTTAAATATCTAATGTCAAAAGCCATATTGACAGGGCGACTCGCTAAATGGGCCCTGCTCTTAATGGATTTTTCGATAACATATCAACCCCTCAAGGCAGTAAAAGGCCAGGCCATCGCCGACTTCCTTGCTGAGCATCCCATACCCGCCGATTCTCCTTTAAATTACGATTTGCCAGACAGACATGCGTTTGACGCAATCGACAGTGGTGATACCCGGTGGGAGCTTTATTTCGATGGAGCATCTTCCATGAAAAAGCACAAACAAAGTACGCCAATGATCAAATCGGGAGTAGGACTTATCTTTGTGACTCCATGAGGAGGAATAATGCGCTTCGCCTTCTCCTTAACAGAGCCGAGAACGAATAATGAAGCTGAATATGAAGCTTTGATAGTAGGCCTCGAGATCGCCATTGATATGGGAATCGAAAGCCTCCTCATATATGGGGACTCCCAGCTGGTCGTCAGTCAAGTGAACGGCGATTACCAAACATGCAAACCGGAATTGGTAAAATACGGTGAAAAAGTGCAGCAACTGCTAACCCAAATTCCCTCCTACACGTTGGAAAGTATACCACGCGCGGAAAATAGCAAAGCAGACGCACTGGCCAAACTTGCTAAAGAATTGGCTGACGAGAACCTCGACGACGTTAGAATCGTAATACAAAGCCGTCGAGTGCTCGCCCCAGCAGAAATACATCCAGAATCACATAAAGAAAAGGGAGCAACTGAGCAGGCGACCCTACAAATAAAAGATCATGAGAAGACCGAAGAATGGAGAGAATTCTTCATAGATTACTTCAAGTTCCACCGAATACCTGAAGAAACGTCCGCAAGACATCAGCTCATGAAACGGGCTCTGTCTTTCGCCTTCGTCAATGATACCCTGTACAAGAGGTCATTTGATTCTCTGTGGCTGAGATGCTTAGGACCTGATGAAGCGAAAAGGGTCGTCCACGAAGTTCATGATGGACTCTGCGGTTCTCACCAAGCGGGCCCAAAAATGAAGTTGAAGATAAAACGGATGGGCTACTATTGGCCCACGATGATTCAGGATTGCCTCGAATATGCGAAGCAATGCCACTCGTGCCAAATCCATGGGGACTTCATCCACCAACACCCAAATCCATTACACCCAACGGTGGCTAGCTGGCCGTTCGAGATGTGGGGAACTGACATAGTCGGCCCCATCGAACCAGCATCGTCAAAGGGACATAGTTTCATCTTGGCGACGACTGATTACTTCTCCAAATGGGCAGAAGCGGTACCGTTGAGGGAAGTGAAGACGGAGAACATTCTCCATTTCTTCAAAACGCATGTCATATACCATTTTGGAACCCCAAGAAGGATCATCTCTGATAATGGGCCAGCCTACCGAAGTCATAAAATTAGCCGCTTCGCACAGCAGCACAATATAGACTGGAGATATTCCTCAGTTTACAATCCGCGAGCTAATGGTCTAGCTGAGGCCTTCAACAAGACCTTGATGAAGATCATGAAGAAAACAGTGTCGCGAAATAAGAGAGATTGGCACGAAAGATTGCAAGAGGCTCTTTGGGCGTATCGAACTACGTTTAAAACGGCCACAAACACGACGCCATACGCGTTGGTATTTGGGACGGAAGCAGTACTCCCTCTCGAGATAGAGTTACCCTCTCTACGAGTGGCAGTCCACTATGAGCTAACAGACGAAGAAAATGCTCACCTTCGGTTTGAAGAGCTTGACGCCCTGGATGAAATCCGGCTTCTAGCACAACAAAATCTGGAAGCGTATAAAGCAAAGATGACGTGCTCATACGAAAGATTGACCCGACCGAGGACATTTTGTCAGGGCGAACTCGTGCTAGTGGTCAAAAGGCCTATGATCCCCAATCGCGCCAAGCGGGGAAAATTCGAGCCGAACTATGAAGGCCCATACATCATAGATAAGGTTTACCAGGGTGGGGCCTATCTACTCATGGACATGCACGGCGAAAGGCCTTTCAGACCAATAAACGGTCGCTTCCTAAAGAAATACTATGCTTAATAAGCCACGGCCTAGGTCAATGATAGATGATGACGACTATGTCCGCTCGCTATCTTCCTAAGCTCAAGCTTTATAAGCAGTGGCCAGCCTTCTCCATGACGGACCGAAACGTCCTTAAACTAACGAGGGACCGAAATGTCCTTAAACTAATAGCAGACTGAGACGTCTTGAAACTAACACCGCAGCATCCTTGGGTTAACAAGATGAATCAAAATAAAAATATATATATAATAAATAAATAAAAAAGATATAAAAAAACGGTATGTCCATAAGCAAAGAGGGCACGGATGAAAACCCGAAAGGGCTCCGTGAGTAAAAACAGCAGGGCTACCGGCGAGTGTTTGTGAAAACCCGAAAGGGCGCAACCTCGTTAAAAGACACTTATAGGGTCCTCTCGACCTTATAAGGAGAAACCACCCGCGTGAGATCCTTACGACTCACAAGGGAGCAACACACTTAGGAATCCCCACGATTCCTAAGGAGAAAATACACTTGCGAGATCCTCACGACTCGTAAGGAGAACTCTCTTATGGGACCCTCACGGCTCATAGGATTTGAAAGTCTTAAGTCACAGAGACCTAAACCTGTGCTTAAGCAAACCCCCACAAAACTCCCAATATTGCCCTACAAGTGGTTCCATATTGACCCTTGTATACAATCCACGGGCGCGAATAAACGTTTCCCTAACCAAGGTCCATCCATGACTGGGAATACGTTCGCATGGTAAACAACCCTTATAAATCCCCTCGATTTATGAGGAGAAAAACCTCCTGTAGGATCCTTACGACTTACAGAAGAACAAAACACTTAGGAACCCTCACGGTTCCTAAGGAGAAAATACACCTACAAGATCCCCACGACTTGTAGGGAGAAATACCTTCACGAGACCCTCACGACTCATGAAATCAAAAGCCTTAGCCGACAGGACCCTAACCCTGGTTGCTAAGCCTCCTTTGTTCGACAACGACAGAGGCAAGTGATGATTCGCACCTGGTAATATCCCAGTTGCAGCGGTGCTGATGCCGAAATCGGTGTCCAATTTCAGGTTTACGGCGAAAGCCAGTAGGCCCCTCGTGCATACGAAATAGCCGAAATGATAGGGCAACTTGCAATAAAAAAAAAGCAGCAAGTAAAAATATATGCATGAAGAAATAACCGAAATGATTGGGCAACTCACAATAAAAAGCAGCGGGTAAAAATAAAATAAAAAGCCGAAATGATTGGGCACCGCGAAAAATAGCCGAAATGATTGGGCAATCGCGACCTTCGCGATATAAAAGCTGAAATGATAGAGCATCGCGGAAATAAAACAAAAAAAAATGATGATGAAGCTCTGGCCCTACAGTTAAGGTCTCATTGATCCCTGTATACAATCCAAGGGCGTAAACAAAAAGGAAACCGTACTTTCCCAACGGATTCCGTCAGACGACGAAGCCAAACCTCAACGGTTCATTTCAACCGAAGAAGCCAATGACTTCAGCGAAAATACTCGACTCACGGATACAAACACTCCTTGACGAGAGCCTTCTGATCCGCGTCGACTCGCAGAGCCACCAGCGCCTCCGTGGGAACCATCGACTCGTTTCAAATCCCAAGGACACAAATAATCCTTGGCGCTTGGGAAACAAATAATCCCTAGCAAAATCCTCAACTCACGGATACAAACACTCCTTGACGAGAGCCTTCTGATCCGCGTCGACTCGCAGAGCCACCAGCGCCTCCGTGGGAACCATCGACTCGTTTCAAACCCCAAGGACACAAATAATCCTTGGCGCTTGGGAAACAAATAATCCCTAGAAAAATCCTCAACTCACGGATACAAACACTCCGTGACGAGAGCCTTCTGATCCGCTCCGACTCGCAGAGCCACCAGCGCCTCCGTGGGAACCATCGACTCGTTTCAAACCCCAAGGACACAAATAATCCTTGGCGCTTGGGAAACAAATAATCCCTCGCAAAACTTCTCAACTCACGGATACAAACACTCCGTGACGAGAGCTTCTTTGACTCACATCTTGGGCAGTAAGGATTCAAAAACTTGCTTCCTGAACAAATGGGACCCTGCAAGTCAATCCTAAATGGTCTCTTGCATACTATTCACGGGTCTCACTCTCTGAAGTCGATTCTCGACAAAGAGGGAAACAACCGCTTACGAGCCCTCTCGACTCGTAAGAGGGAGAAATTCTCTCATAGGATCCTTTCGACTTATGAGAGAAAACCACACTTGGGAATCCTCACGATTCCTAAGGAGAAAATCCACTTACGAGATCCTCTCGATCCGTAGGGAGAAAAGTCTCTATGAGACCCTCACGGCTCATAGAATTGAAAAGCCTTAGGCAGCAGATTTGAACCTGCGGCTTAAGCCATCGTTATTTCTTAAGAAGGTCGGGGTACTCATCTCAATCGTCCGTCAACCATGTTTATTAAGATAGCATGCCTATAAGAAGAAAAAGAAGAAAGCAAAAGAAAGAACATACGATTTACATTTGATCAAGCGTTCAAGACACAATCATTCATGCATGGGCAAAAAGACTCAGGACAAAAGATATATAATAAAGACAAGCTGGGATAAATTTTTTCCATTAATATGGCCAATGGTTCTTACAATCATAAAAGCAATAAACGAAAAACATCATTACAAGGGAATAACCTCGAACCCAGGACATGGATTGAGGAACTCGAAAGCAACCCTATCTATGACTTTCCAGGCCTCGCGGACCATCCTAATATGCTTTCTCTCGCGAGCACAAGCGTCAGGGTCCCCCCTGATGTCTTCCACCCTCCGATAAGCGGCGAGTATGGCAGACTGTTGAAAGACCTCGTGCAAGAGATCGATGAGACTGTCTCGCCGTCTCTTTGAGATAAAGTTCAACAGGTACACCGAGTGCACCTTATCCTCAGCGGCATCCAGCGCCCTAAGCGGCACACCGGAACAGAACAGGGGAAGCGCTTCCCAGATGGCTCCCACGATAAGCTTAAGAAGGGAGGAACGCCGGGAAGCAGGGGACCATTGTATGCGTCGAAGCGGCTCATGATCTCAGCACACTCCGCGTCTGTGAACTCTTGATTTTGAGAGAGGCCAAGTCGGCGGATGTCCCCGTAAGAGATGATCTCGTTAAGAGCATACATATGGGTGTCCATTGTTCCTGTAAAAGAAGATCGACAACAATCAGCAACCCTTAAAAGCTATGTTATATAATTTAAAAGGAGCAAAACTCCATTAATGAATCAAGAAATTACAAATCTTTCGGAGAGCAAAGCTCTATTAATGGAACCCTAACAGGGTTATCCTTAATTCTCTTTAGACCCCTTTAGAGCAAAAGCTCTGCTAAGTGAAACCCTAAATGGGTCTTCTTTAGATCAGAGATCTGCTGAGAGCAAAGCTCTTAAAGCTGATTCAATTTAATCAAAATTAATATTTTTACCTAAAATTCTCTAAAGTTGAACTTTTAAAAAGTGTCTAAACAAAAGAGCAAGACTCTGAGTTCTGAAAGTAAAAATCTGAAAGATGATAAGCATCTGTGGGGGACCAAAGGTCCTATTTATAGGCATCGAGTGCCTCCTCAACTTCCAAAAGGTGCCGCGACGGTTGGGATTCTGCCACTGTTGCGCTTGCGTTTGGAGGCCACGTAAGCACAGCGGTGGGGGGGTATTTGTTTACCCCAATCAGAGCAAAGCTCTGTTAAAGAAAGCGCCGCGCTACGCTCTGTGCTGTGCGACACGTGGCAGCGCAGTTGCGCTGCGCGACACGTGTCAGCGCAGATGCGCTAGCGCAGAAGAAGGGGGCTAAGTGCCAAAGGCAATCTATCCATGCAAAATTACATGCACTTGATAATAACAAATTAAAATCATACGATGCACAAGCACAACAGAGAACTAAAATAAAAGAACCATTAACAGACAATGAAGTACTTGATTAAAAAGAAAAATACTTATTCATTATTATTGTTATTACATTTAAAAAAGATCACCGAATACGGGATCAGAGAGACAAGGGTTCACAAAAAGGAAAAGAAGATTATCCAGCTCCCTCTCCGTCTTCTCCATCACGTCGAAGCGGCGATCTTCCCGAGGGGTAGCCATCCAACGGTCAACGCCGGACTCCCGGGAAAAGGTGGCGATGACAACCCGACGAGCCCGTATCTGGCTCAGCAAGTAGAAGGAAAAGTCCCTTAGGGCTTTGGTGATCAAGAGCGCTTCGAAAAAGCTCTCGATCTTATCCTCGGCCACATCAAGCATTGCCGAAGACATCTCCGCCGGAGGAGGGGGAATGTCGGCGAGCACTGAGGCAAGGATCATCTGAAGCCAAATGGAACACGGGGGAAGAGGAGACCCCACACGAGTCGAAAGCTCGTACATTGCAGCATCGCACTGCTCGTCCGAAAAAGAGGAGTCCACCAAGCGCGCAGCAAAACGAGGAACGATGTCCCGGATCGGCACTTCCCACGGTTGTCGGCGGGCGTGAGGACGGTTGCAAGCCATGATCGAAGAAGTTCTCTAAAGATGAGAGAAAAAAAGGCCCGGCCTTGGACTATATATAGACCCAAGCACAAAAGATTCTGTGCACAATGGAATTATTTCCAAAGACCCGGGAAATCAAAATCTTGGAAATACAAGTTTGACTTGAAAGAAAAGGAGGAGATGAAAAGATATCTCAGGTGAAGCAACGCTTCGAATTCCGTGCGTTGCGCAGTGCGCAAGCCTCCCACTGCGCGACGCGTGTCATTCATTGGGGAGTTGCGCAGAAACAGAATAAAAATTTAATGAAATCTTTTCTGTTCTTTCCAAAACCAGAAGATTTTCTTCTGCCTCTGGATCAAAGATCCAATGGTGGGAAAATTCCCAAAATCATTCAGGAAAGATCTTGTTAACAAATTCAACAAATTTGTGAGCACTATAAATAAGACCCCAGACCTCATTCGAAAGGCATCAAGGAGGGAGAATCAACTTCTGGCATAAAAAAAAAGAAGAAGAAGAACTTTTGGAGATTAATCAAGAACAAAAAAAAAGAGGTAAAAACTTCTTTTGAAGAAGAGAAAAAAATCTCTGAAGAACAGAGGATTTAAAAGCGAATAATTCAATAAAAATAAATGAATAGTGCCTTGCATTTGATATGAACCCCTGGTTCTGTAAAATCAGAGAAAACAAGTAAAAAAAAAAAACTTGTTTTCCTTTGATCCAAATTTAGATCAAAAGTGCCATGCACTTGTGGGTCTGCACAAATGCAACCCATTTAAAAAGGGCCTGGCCCAAATCAAATTGCAGAATAATAAAAGGGCAAAGCCTTGTTTGGGAAACTCTTGAGTTTCTGCACAAATGCAACTCATTATTTAAAAGGGCCTGGTGATTGAAAAGTATTCTTGATGTGTAGTATGAAAATTGTAAAGAAATCACAACCAAAAATTATTTGACCGCAATCAACTACGGTGTCGGATGTAGATTGTTAGTGAGTGCGGATCGTCCACAGGGAAAGTGTAATCGTTCGTCTTTTGATTTAGATGAATTGAAACTTTAATGAAAAGAAAACAAACAATTCAAGATTTGTAATTGAAGTTCAAGAATTAGAAATTACTAGATCTAAGAACAAGAAAAAGATAGAATCAAGAATTGATAGTTTGTTGATTTTTCCAAACCAAATCTCAAGAATCGAAATGAGGCTCGTAGGAATCGATCGGATTTATAGATGTGATGTAATCTTAGAATTACGTATTCTTATCCTTCGATGAATTGATACTAGATCGATGATGATCGATGAGAATTAGAGACTTCTTGTGAAACTAGGGTTTCATCTTATCTCTTGTTCTTTCATTGATATCATTCATATTCTAGCCTCTAGTAAATTCAAGAAACGATCGTAGATCCCTAATTTCGAGCGATCACAATCAAGAAAGCATCGCTACGAAACTAGGTCATCGATTCTTGAACTTGCTAGGGTTTACAAAACTCGTAGGACTTAAAATCGTATTAAGATTTGTTACATCATCATTCTACAATCGTCTCGACTCCTTTACGAGCGGAGTTTTACTCAAACATCACAACAAGAACAACAATTACAAATTGAGATCTAATCATGATGCAAGAATTAAAAGAAAGCAAGATTAAAGAATTTCACCTTTTATTTATATCAACAATTCCATTACATTCGCTCAAGAACTACAAGAGGAAGAATTCGATCGTCGACTTGGCTTCGCTCGTCTCCGTGGATCGCGGATCGGCTTGGATCACTTGCCCGATTGAAGATCGGCTCGGCTCCTAAAAGGTTGAAGGCTTCTCGCTTGATTTGGTACTCAAGATCTTGGATTTGGAGTGGAATTAGGGTTAGGGTTTCGCACAAGCCTTGTCACGAGACTTGTGGAAGAAGATGATGAAAGAGGGAATTTTTAGGAATATTAAAGATTAACAACTAATGAACAACCTCAACCCTTAGATCTAAGCTCCTATTTATAGATAACTAACCCTAGATCTAGGATTTCAAATTCTAAGTTTCCCTCCAAAAGTTTGTTGAGGAAATTCAAATTTCCCTCCAAAAGTTAGTTAGGGGAGAAGCTTCTAGATGTGATTAGTTAGGAGGAGCTTCTAGAAGAGGATTAATTAGGAGCTTAATTAGGATTAGCCTTCCCTAATCTTCTTTGCTGATCTGGCAGTAGCTTCTGGAGAATTATGGAATTTTACATATTGGAAATGAATGTGGGCTCCTCTGTGAGAATTTTGCACTGAAATTGGGGAACTAATTCCCTGGGTCCACCGCGGATCCGCGGCCTTAGCAAGCCCATGCCGCGGATCCGCGGCCATGTTATAGGCTTGGGCCTTGCACTTTCTGGTACAGTCTTATGATGATTGTTGGGCCTTCTTTTGATATATTGATTTGTATAATTCCTTCTGCATTGCTACCAGATCTGAATTGATTTAGTTGGCGTATTTTTGATCAGCTCTTTTGCTTTTTTTCTTCCGTATTTCCTGCACATACTCAAGACAAGTGTTGCGCAAATACAGAGATGATGCGATGCCATGAAATGCGGTTAATTTCCTTTAAAGTGTCAGTTTAAAAGTCTAACACATGCAATCTCATATTTTGTGACAGATTTGCTAATATGTAGAATATGAATGCCGAACACTTCTAAATGTATGCAAATGTTAAGGAAATTGCCGGCAAAAATATACAATATTTTCGACTGATCACCTGGCCCCAAATCAAATTGCAAAATAATAAAGGGGCAGAACCCTGTTTGGATTAATTTATTAATCGGGCAGAATTCAAGATAAATAGAAAAATTGGACTTAACCCAATCCTGGCTGTAAGTCCTTAAATTAAAATGATTGAGCAAAATGGCTCTCTTAAACCAATTCACGACCGGTTCGAGGGTACATCTCCGAACTCCTTTGACATCCCTCGTTGTAATCCCTCAACGACGCCAAAGAGGTGACGGGTCCCAATGACCACACATCCAAATATCGGACCGAAACGTCCCTAAACTAATATCGGACCGAAACGTCCCTAAACTAATATCGGACCGAAACGTCCCTAAACTGGCGATAGACCACCATGTCCCTAAACTGGCACAATAGGGCCCAAACGCTCTTTTGTTAGACCTAAACGGTCCCGTCTAAGTTGATCTTAACCCCAAATATGGTTTAACGTGTCCTTAGATATTTAAATAAACGATAAAACTCCAAATTAACTTTGGTTCAAGGGTACATCTCTAAACTCCTCTGGCGCCTGTCGTTGTAATCTCTCAACGACGTCAGAGAGGTGACGAGTCCCGGTGGCCAGACATTAAATCAATCACTACGTCAAGTCGTTCTTAGTCCAAAACAGGACTAACGTATCCTTGACGAACGTTTAAGTTGATCTTAGTCGCAACGCGACTAATGCATCCTTAAACTAAAAACACCAAACCCAAATCTAAGCAAATACGGATTTGGATTAATCCACGCCCTACGGGCGACGGCATTACTCAGTCTCCGTATACAATCCACGGGCAACCACAAACAAAACAGACACACACGACACGAAGTGAAATTCTGGAGAAGGAGAAAGTTGTTACCGCGATGCGGTAGCGTAATTAACTGCAGGGGCTTGCGCCTGCAGGGAAGAGCGTCCCCACAATCAAAAAACCCCTCACCCTGAGGGGGAATCTGACGAAGTCTGCTACATCGGCCGCATCCGTCTAAACCTCCGATACAAGGTGCCGTAAATCAACTCGGCATCTTCGGAGAGGTGGACGGATAAAACCAAATAGCATCTACCCCGAATCCCAGCGCCAGGACGCCACGAGCAGTCCTGCGCGGCCGCCTTTCGGAGGGGAACACGTCCACCATGTGTTTTCTCGGTGCTGAGAGTGACATGTGAAACCCGATTCGAGGAGGCGGATGAGGCCGATTGGGGGTACATGGTGGACCCGGTATGGTACCCCGGGGAGAGAACGGTTTCGCTGTGTAGTAGACGGTGAGTCTGGCAGAGGGACTACTACCTACCGGTGATTGTATTTGAGCTCGGCGGATATCGGGAGGATACCGACCGGAGTTGAGAGATGGACATGGCCTGACCCGTACTGCCGGGGGCGAGGGCCGATACCGCAGACGGAGCTCCATATGGATGAGGATTTACGTGCCGATGCTAGGCACGGGTTTCATGACGATTTCCATGATTTTGATTATATCCTCATATTTTCATGCATGATGCTTATTGTCATTGGGTGACGGGTGGACGGGTTCCACGTTTATTGTCATTGGGTGACGGGTGGACGGGTTCCACGTTTTTACAGACTTGATCACATACAGACTGGATTTACATTGATCATACTTCATGCAAACATACCTTATACTGATGACATGTTATTACCTGAGTACTTGGCACTACATACATGCTTAGATATTACATTGCCACTTTATCATGCTTCAGACGTACTCTTGTGGTTTATATTACTGATTGTTTGACCTAGGTTTATGTCTTGCATTCGGTTTCTGCTTGTAGATATTTCTATTCACGAGTTGGCAACTTACCCCCGTCGTGCCACAGTTCTAGCAGGTTTTGTCGTACAGGTTCCATTGCGGCATTTCTGGCACACTGCTTCCTTGCGGGTGAATTGCATTTGGTAGGTGGGTTCTTTTGCATCAAGAACCACCATTGTACTTGTATTATTCATTGTATCTAGAATTCCATCAACCAAAACTTGAGTATTGTTTCAGACTCAGACACTAGTGATGTATTATTCGACCTTAGAGTCGCGCTTAGTAGTATTGCGGTTTTCATGCTTATTGAGTTTCTTTTGGTTTTGACCCTCGCCATTCGGCGTTGTATATTATATTGCTTGTGTGGTTGTGACCGTCGATTGACGAAGAGCTAGCTCCCGCTTGGGGATGCCTTTTATCATTGCATATATATTGTTCTTGTTGTACCCCGTTCGGGGCCAGTATTTACAAAAGAAACTCTGCCGAAATTTTTAGAAAAGACTTTACATTTTAAAATGCATATTCGGCTTAGTTTTTTAAAAACCTTGACTTCAAACAAGTTTTCCTTCACTTCTTTAAACCAGTTTTCTTTACTTACTCTTAAAATGGTTTTAGATTTCTGGGCTTTTGGCTTACTTGGATCAGATGGAGTCCCATAGACTTCATATGGTTCAAGGGCCAGTCACGTGCTCTTTCGGGTCATGACATATATACTAGACTATGTTAAACGTTTCGAATGAATCAAGCAACACCCCATCACCCTATGAGCTCAACACTTGAGCGAAGTTAAAGTACCCAAAATGTGCCACGGTACCTATGATCCAGCCGTAGAAGGGTCAAACTAACACCTCAGCTATGACACCGCGGAACTACGGCAAAACCTAGGGTTCAAGCCGCGGTTCCGAGGACATATAATCGAGTTAAGGTTTATGTTCTTCTAGAGGGTCCATAGAGTTACTTGCACGAACATTGAATATAATTAACTTCGAAAAATTCTAACACTTGGAAATTTCAAAAGGGGACATGGGGTGATGTTTGAAGATCGTTCGAACTGTCAAACATATCCTAGGTTACCATCACAATGTTAAATTTTACGACTACGAAACACTCCGTTTTGGTCCTATAGAAAAATTTACATCACATGAAAATTTGGACCAAGCAAACAATACCTGAAACCCCAAAATGAGCACACCAGAGCACAAAACGAAAACGACACACATTGGAGCCTCAGGGGCCGGCATCCTCGGTTTTAGTGGGAAAGTGCTCGGTTGAAATCCGAGCAATGGGTCTCGTTTTTGTTCTGTGCACTATAGGTACCATATACATGACTCTGCACTTGTTTGCAAAATTTTTACAGACCTTTTGAAAATCAACAGAGAGCATGAACTGCAGGGTTTCAGAAATTGCAATACGGATTTGTTTCGGTTTCGTATTACATCTAATATCGTCTAAGTTTCTAATTAGGCTCTGATACCATGTTGGGATTCCTTAGCACCTAACCTAGGGTTTGCAAGCATCACACATGCCACAACAAAAATCAAAGGGGTGCTAAGCAATCAATCTAAGAATCATGCTAGAAATCTAGGGTAACCAAAACAAGTAACCTACATTACAAAGAGAAGTGAATGAAAATACAACCTTTGTAGATTCGGTCCTTCACTTCTAAAGCTCCGTGTTGACGTCCCTTCGCTGCGATCATCGAGCTCCCGGACTCTAGTATGGAATTACCCGGAGAAATGAACAAGATTGCTCATAATCTTCGAGGCCGAAGATGATCTACGTCGAGGAGACTCAAACTCAAGCTACCACTTCACTAGGTCAAGAACTTTGTGAAGAGAACACCCTAAACTAAATGGCAAGTAGTAGAGGATGATGAAATAGGAAATGGGTTCACTTTAGATTTTGATTTCTCACTTTATTTCTTCACTTAGAAAAATCTAGCAAGGTTTTCTTTTGGATGAAGAAGAAGAGGAAGCGAGAAAGAAAACTCAAGTGAAGATATTTGCAACTATGGGAAAGTTAGCATCATATACTAATCTTTGTAGAGATTTAACCATGATTTTAGATAATGGTTTGGTTAATAAATATCTTAGGTGAGACAAATTAGTGGACTAAGTCAATGGAATCCACAAGCTTCTACAAGCTTGCAACCATGACCAATTTCCACTATATTTGAATTACGAAAATAAATAAAATACAAATACATTATCATGGTCATGGTGTAAGTCTCATACATACAAGTTGCATGTGGCATCTAGCATGACACAATTCATTTACATCAATATATATATCATATATATACACTTTGTGCACATCAAGTGAGAAAATAATCTTAAGTGAACCAATACTAGTTAATGTAAAGAAATATATCATATATATAATTATACATTAAATCAACACTTGATTTAATGATCAGATCATATCATATATAACCGACTAATATCTAGTGTATCAATATATCGAATCAACACTTGATTCGATAACCCGACTATATCGCATATAACCGACAGATGATACAAATCGCGAGAATAGAATACGATATCACAGACTCGTATTATTCTTGGTCCCACATATATCTCATATGTGCTCCTAGTTCGTTTCGCTTGAGCCAGGAAACCTCTGTGTAGGACTCTAAAGACTCGTAAATACGCCGGCAGTATGTGGTGATCATATCAGTCATCCACAAGCCGCAAGCGGACTGCTAAACGTAACGGCCACCCGGGTATTGAGCGATCAGAAGATCAACGAGCACTCCTGCTCACACTCCTGTGAATCCAATCAGTAACACTAACCGCACAGTACGGCCTGTTCGTCTGATATGTCGCATATCTTGCCTAGGGGTGGTAAACGTCAGACCCCAGTAGCTTGATAAGTCAGGCCGATGTAAGGTCCATAACGAGCGTAAAACTACTGATAACACTTACCAGTAAATCACATCAACTCTGGCCAGGGATTTCCAGTTATGGCCAGTCGAGCATAGCGCAACATCAACCCCCAATAACGGGAGAGACGAATCCCCTCCTATCGCTCATTGCCTCCATGTGACTCGGGACTGTACCCAAAAACCACCTGTTTGCACGCCTCAGTAGAGCCGTGGTAGGGTGGAAATTAAAGCACGGTAGGAGACACACAAGACTCTATGACGATCTCGGGCCAACAGATTAAGCTGTACCAGTGTCACCAAAGAACTGCCATCTGACATGAGGTATAATACCATCTGGGAGTTCTCGGCGAGTCCGTTCAGTGTACTCAGTCTCCACTGAGCACCCGTATACCATCTCTGATGTCAAACACCAATGGATATGGGAACACCCATCGCCCATCACATAGGTCGAGAAGATATACGCTAGTCTACTCTGGAATATCGATGCCCCGTCTCGATATTCCCACGACTAGGAACATTGAAGCATGTACTCATGGACTACCCAGGCCCCACTAGTATGATCTCCATCATAATCCTGAAAGTCGAGTACACATCCTAAGGGCTTTATCAACATGTAACAAAGAGACAGTAAGTATACATGTTAAGATAAAGAGCAACCAGATAGCGTACTATCATGTCGAGCAAGAAAGTCCTCCCTATATATGTCCCAGCATCCACTACAATATACATCTCATGTACAGTAATGTCCTCTAGGGCATACATATAACTAACAATCTCCCACTTGCACTAGGGACATCTTATAGCAGTGGTTGTAGTATCTCATACTCAACCATTCCATAAAAGTCTCTCTCTGGGAAAAGGCCTTTGTGAGTGGATCCGCCGTGTTGTCCTCTGAGTCTACTCTCCTAACCTTAATCTCCCTGGAGATCAGCCATCTCCATGATTAGGTGATACTGCCTTTAGAATATGTCTGGGTCATTGATGGGACCAGGGTTCCTAGGCCAAAGCCATACCTCCATTGTCACACAATGGTAGGAACCTAGTTCATCTCATGAACAAATATACACCCAGACTACCTCTTTGGTAGCATCTTTGGTAGCGATGTATCCAGCCTTTATAGTCTAGTTTTCCACGGTATCTAACTTGGAACTCTTCCAACATACCGTCCCTCCACTGAGGGTAAAGACAATGCCTGTGACTGACTTTCAGTCGTCCTTACCACCCTGTAAGCTATCCAGTGATTCTCCCCAGGATCTTTTGATACCATCTCACTACATCTAGTGAGAATCCTAACATCCATTTAGATCTATCTCATAGATCCAAAACGCAGGATTTAGGAGGTATCATATTGATCCTATATAGAGAGTAAGGTGGTCATCCTCGTATTGCAACCATAACCAATTTGCAACCATGACCAATTTGCACTATATTTGAATTACCAAAATAAATAAAATACAAATACATTACCATGTTCATGGTGTAAGTCTCATACATACAAGTTGCATGTGGCATCTAGCATGACACAATTCATGTACATCAATATATATATCATATATATACACTTTGTGCATATCAAGTGAGAAAATAATCTTAAGTGAACCAATACTAGTTAATGTAAAGTAATATATCATATATATAATTATACATTAAATCATTAAATCAACACATGATTTAATGATCCGGTCATATCACATATAACCGACTAATATCTAGTGTATCAATATATCGAATCAATACTTGATTCGATAACCCGGCTATATCGTATATAACCGACCGATGATACAAATCACGAGAATAGAATACGGTATCACATACTCGTATTATTCTCGGTCCCTCACATATCTCATATGTGCTCCTATTTCGTTTCGCTTGAGCCAGGAAACCTCTGTATAGGACTCTAAATACTCGTCAATACGCCGGCAGTAGGTGGTGATCATATCAGTCACCCACAAGCCGCAAGCGGTCTGCTAAACGTAACGGCCACCCGGGTATTGAGCGATCAGAAGATCAACGAGCACTCTTGCTCACACTCCTGCGAATCAAATCAGTAACACTTATCGCACAGTCCGGCCTGTTCGTCTTGTAGGGTTCCTAGGCACACTAATGAAGTATTGCAAGTGATCAAACACGGCCAATTTAAATTTTATAAGTGCCGAGAAACCCTAATACGGATCGTTAACTAGATATATAGGCTATGCGAGCATGTAAACGAATTTAATGCTAAAGGAAAGGGGCTACAACCTTTGTAGATCTGGTCCACCACTTCCTAAGCTCCGCGATGATGTCCCTCCGCTGTCCAAGTCGAATCCCGGACTCTAGCATCGGCTTCATCGGAAAAATGGGCGGGCTTGATCGTCGGCTTCGATGCCGAAGATGATCTACGTCGAGGCATCACAAGATCAAGCTCCAACTTCACCAAGCCATGAAAACTTGTGAAGGAAACACCCTATACTACTTGGCAAGAGGTAGAGGATGAAGAAATAGGAGGTGGGTTCACTTTAGAATTGGATTTCTCACTCTTATTCTCAAGTTGCCATTGATGGTGGCATAGTTTTGTTCTTGAAGAAGAAGAAGAAGATGAAGATGATAATATGATAAGTCTTATTAAAATATCAAATAAAATGATACTTATCATATCTTTAACTATGGTTTAGTGTAGAGAACTAAATAAGGTTTTGTTGAATGGTTAGGGTTAAGAGCAAAACAAAAATGGTGGACTTTTCAAAGATGCTATAAAAGTTTCATGAACTTTCTAGCATAATATCAAAAGAAAACCACCATTTCTTTTTGCTTAAATGAAAAGAAATTAATAAATAAGTAAATCAAATAAACAAAACCCTAATCATTAACTTAACCATGGTTTAATTCTTTACACAAACCCAAGTGAGCATGTATCATCAAACATGATACAATCATGTGCACAAAAGTATATCACATATACAACTTGCACAATTCAAGTGAGAAAATCCATTTAAAGTGAACCGATACTAGTTGATGCAAAGTAATATATCAAATATATAATTATACATTAAATCATTAAATCAACACTTGATTTAACGATCCGGTCATATCGCATATAACCGACCAGTATCCTATGTATCGGCTTATCGAATCAATCCTTGATTCGATAACCAGGTTATATCGCATATAACCAATCGATACATTCATCGCGAGAATGAAATACGATATCACATACACGCATTATTCTCGGTCCTGCACATATCTCATATGCGCTCCTATTTCGTTTCGCTTGAGCCAGGAAACCTCTGTGTAGGACTCTAAAGACTCGTCAATACGCCGGCAGCAGATGATGATCATATCAAGCACCCACAAGCCGCAAGCGGTCTGCTAAACGTAACGGCCACCCGGGTATTAAGCGATCAGAAGATCGACGAGCAAGCCCGCTCACACTCCTGTGAATCCAACCAGTAACACTTACCGTATAGTCCGGTCTGTTCGTATGATATGTCGCATATCTCGCCTAGGGGTGGTAAACGTCAGACCCCAGTAGCTCGATAAGTCATGCCGACATGAAGTCCATGACATGTGTGAAACTACTAATAACACTTACTAGTAGGTCGCTGCAACCCTGACCAGGGATTTCCTGTTATGGCCAGTCGAGCATAGCGCAACATCAACCCCCAATACCGGGAAAGACGAATCCCCTCCTATCGCTCATTGCCTCCATGTGAATCGGGACTGTACCCAAAAACCACATGTTTGCACGACTCAGTAAAGCCGTAGTAGGGTGGAAATCAAAGCACAGTGGGAAACACACAAGACTCTATGACGATCTCGGGTCAACAGACTAAGCTGTACCAGTGTCACCAGAGAACTGCCATTTGACGTGAGGTATAATACCATCTGGGAGTTCTCGGCGAGTCCGTTCAGTGTACCCAGTCTCCACTGAGCACCCGTATACCATCTCTGATGTCAAACACCAATGGATATGGGATCATCCATCGTCCATCGCATGGGTCGAGAAGATATACGCTAGTCTACTCTGGAATATCGATGCCCCGTCTCGATATTCCCACGACTAGGAACAATGAAGGATGTACTCATTGACTACCCAGGCCCCACTAGTATGATCTACATCATATTCCTGGAAGTCGAGTACACATCCTAAGGGCTTAATCAACATGTAATCAGAGAGACAGAGAGTATACATGTTAAGATAAAGAGCAACCAGATAGCGTACTATCATGTCGAGCAAGAAAGTCCTACCTATATATGTCCCAGCACCCACTACAATATACGTCCAATGTACAGTAATGGCCTCTAGGGCATACATATAACTAACAATCTCCCACTTGCACTAGGGCCATCTGTAGCAGTGGTTGCAGTATCACATACTTAACCATCCCATAAAAGTCTCTCTTTGAGAAAAGGCCTTCGTGAGTGGATCCGCCGTGTTGTCCTCTGAGTCTACTCTCCTAACCTCGATCAACCTGGAGATCAACTATCTCCATGATCAGGTGATGCTGCCTCAGAATTTGTCTGGGTCACTGATGGGACCAGGGTTCCAGGGCCGAAGCCACACTTCCATTGTCATACAATGGCAGGAACCAAGTTTATCTTATGAACCAATATACACCCAAACTGCCTCTTTGGTAGTATCTTAAATAGCGATGTTACCAGCCTTTATCGTCTAGTTTGCCACGGTATCTAGCTTGGAAACCTTCCAACATACCGTCCCTTTACCGAGGGTAAAGACAATGCCTGTGACTGACGTTCAGTCGTCTTTATCACCCTGGAACCCTTCCAGTGATTCTCCTCTGGATCAATTGATACCATCTCACTTCAACTAGTGAGAATCCTAACATCTATTTAGATCTATCTCATAGATCCAAAACCTAGGATTTAGTAGGTATCACTTTGATCCTATGTGGAGAATCCTTGTGATAATAGGAGATTGACCGATCGTAGTATAGGAAACTCTTTTCCTATCTAGAGTATGTCATCTAAGTACTCTACGAGGATCACCACCATACTCCCTACTACCCTTTTTGTATATACAAGGTTCATCTACCATTTTGATGAAGTCAAACACTTTGACTATAACATCAAAATAGACGTTCCAACTCCGCGATGCCTGCTTTATTATGTAAAGCAACTTGCACACGTTTCCGCTGCTCCCACTGTTTACGAAGCCCTCTGGCTGTGTTCTTATAGATGTTCTCTTCTAGATCATTATTTAGAAAAGTAGTCATGGCACCCAACCACCAGATATCGTAGTCATGGTATGTAGCAATGGCAAGTAGGATTTAGATAGACTTAAGCATAGTCCCTATAAAAGGTTTCATCATTATCCACACCTGGTTGATGACTAAAACCTTTAACAAGTCTAGCTTTGAAAGTCTCAACTTTTCCATCTACACCAAGTAATCTTCTCAAGATATACTTGCTCCTGATGGGGATTTAACCCTTCAGATATAGCAGCTAAAGTCCATACTTTGTTGGTGTATATGGATTCCATCTCAGATCACTAAGCATCCAGCCATTCTTACAGAGTCCCTACTCTCGATGGCCTGCTCGAAACTAGTTGGGTCATCATCTCATGATGCATTCCTCGCTCCCACTGTCATTGAGAAACCAAGGTATCTCTCAGGCAGGTGAGGAACCCTACCAGATCGGCGGAGAAGCTGAGGTTCGTCGGGGACTATAGAATCTTTTGGTTCTGTCAAATCTTCAGCTGCAGTTTCGTATAGCTGGAACCTTTCCAATTCAACAGAACTAACCTTGCCTCGATCTTGTCCGGATTTTGCTTTTGACATAGGCCGGACAATCCCAAATCTTAACTTACTTAAGAGATAGGATCTTCCCACACCATATCTTATATGGAGTAGTAGGAACTGATTTGATTCGAACTTAATTCAATAGGTATGCAGCTTCTCAAGCGCACAACCCCAAAAGGAAATAGGTAACTCAGTAATACTCATCATAGAGCACACCATATCTAATATTGTGCGATTGCTCCGCCCCGATACACCGTTGTGATGTGGTGTATTCAGAGGAGTAACACTGAGAGAGAATCCCATTCTCCTTTAGAATAGTCCAGGAATTCCATGCACAAGTATTCTCCTCCCTGATCTCATCATAGGACATAATACTTACACCCGTATTTTGGTTCTCTACTTCCTACTTATATTCTGTGAATACCTCAAAAGGTTCAGACTTATGTTGCAACAGGAACATATGACTGAATCTTGAGAGATTATCAGAGAATATAATGAAGTATAAAGAACCAGTCCTGGCATGTGTAGACAGGAGACCTTACATACATCATCATGTATCAGTCCCAAGAGTTTACTAACTCTTTCTCTGTTTCCAGTAAACGGAGCTATAGTCATCTAATCTTTGTGACATGACTGAAAAGTTTCACAAGATATAAACTAAAACTGATTTAAATATGCATCTAAAATGTAACTTCAGCCAGTCGGGTCGCATTGATATGACCTAGTCTACAATGCCTCAAGAATGATTCGTTCATTTCTGAACTCTTCCTCTTGTGTGTGTTCTGTATACGAGGAACTGTAGTTTGATTTAGAACGTTAATGCTTTTAGATAACGTGCCTGAACCGATCAACTTTTGATATAGGAAATGTTCAAAACATTATCCAGCAATACAAAATTTTATCATTACTTTAATAAATAAATAGATTGATATGATTTTGTATATCAGGTTCGGTATCTAATAGCATTTGTTCAGAATCAATGTATTGGTAATACAGGGTGACAGTGACCAACAGACTTGGCTGCAACACTTGCCCCGTTTTCTGTCTTATGAAACTTATCACCCGTTCTCAGTTTTTCTACCTTTTTGTAGCCCTATGTAACGGATTACATCTCTGGGATCCTGATCCGGTATCATATACCCAGGATACAGAGGATACTGAGAAATAGTTCTTTGTAATGAACACACCCGAAGGAGATGCATCATATGCACTTTCTTCGTTTGGGCGGCATAGGAATTCTGGTATTCCCCTATTTCCTGCTCTGTCTTATAACATTTATAAGTTGGAGCGGGACCAACTTACCCCAGCTCAGTATAACAAGCGGGTTCGGTCAATACATCCATTTCATTATCTTGATTAAGGCGTGATATGGTCGCTACCTGGAGAGAGAGAGAAGAAAACACTCTGCGTGCGCTCTTGCAAGATCAGACTGGTTATATATTTTATCGAATCAGGATGGCTCCCACTATTTTTATCAAATCTTCCTTCAAATCTTAAAAGGAAAGACTAGCCGGGATTAATTACACTCTACAAGTTCGCCAATGTTTCAGCCAGGCCAGTGTCGGTACTTTGAGGGAGGTTCCCCATGCTTTCGCACGGACCTAATTACAGTAAACCTCGTTTTCCCAGAGGCGTAACCCCGTTGACACCTTTCTAGACACCTACTTGATCGGCTAGTTGCAAAGTGCAAAACTCTCCCAGGAGTAACAATTACTCACAGTGGGTATCGGGATCCAACTATCATATAGAAGGTATGCAATCTCATTGCAAATTTCAACACTTGAAACTCCCGATAAAGGTTTTTACCCCTAGCACCTATGACCTTAACTCTGGTCAACAAATCATAAGTACTAGTCAAGTTCTACCCGTCATTTCGTGATTAATTAGACCCACCCACATGACCCTTAACTAAGGTCAACAAAGTCACGCGACTGTCCTAACTAATCGCATCATATGCGGTGTAGGAAGACATCACTTAGCTACCGTACATTGTGCCTTGACTATGTCAACAAACACAGCACGAATACTAAGTACTCTACTTCCTAAAATGACGGAGGGTTGCGGCTGGTTTTTTTGAAAACCTTTAACGCTTTGAACTTGATCTCGTTGCGGAATCAAATGATTTTTAAATGGAATGTTTTTAAGGCTTTTCTAGTTTTGCTAAAGGGGTCACTCCCGATGAAGGGATCGTCGGCCCTTTCCTCGTCGAATGAGGTGCGGGATATATCATATATATCACTGTGCAAAGCGGAAACTATAGAAGCGATCAAAGACAAACCGAGGGTTGTAGCATCTTCCAGTTATTGCTAAAGGAGTCACTCCCGGTGAAGGGATCTCGGTCCTTTCCTCATCGAATAAGGTGCAGGATGTTCTATAATGAACGCCGCGATGCAAAGCAAGAACTGTAGCTACCTGTTTTTATTTTGAAATTCGATTCCACAACATCAATTAGGTTTACTTTCTTTCATTAATCTCATTAATGAATATCCCATCATTTAAGTCCACCTAAACATCACAGATAAATACAACGTACGCTTATGCCATCCGCATTCGCCTCGATGTCCCGTCTGCACCGTTAGGTTAAGTAACTAAGGCCAGAGCGAGGCAGGGCTAGCGCGGGTGTAAAACATAAGCAACGTCTATATAATATATCATATATACTATATATAATATCTGTCACAGAACATCACATGATCACATCACAGATATCGCAGCAGAAGAAACATATGAAATATTGGATATACTAGGACGTCCGTGTTTTCAATACGAGCCAGTATAAAACACGGGTTCCACGGTTGTGATGAATAGCCAATCCTACACCCCTAGACCCCTACGAGAGCGGCAAGCAACCCTACCAATTCTAGGGTTAGGAGACCCGGACTCGACTCCTCGAGATGGTCTCCCTCTGGACCCCAGAACCCGGTTACTTGTGCTCCCCTCCTTGGGTCTATCCTAATGCGGAAAAGTAAATAATATACAATGGGTGACATCTTCCGCAACCTAGAAGTGCCCCAATAAAAGAATATTACATACAAGTTTTTACATGAATGAAAATGAAAAACACTCATCTCACATAAAAAAAACCCCGGCTATTCGACCACGATGATCCAATATAACATATCCAGCAACACATAACATCACATGTCATCAATGTAAGTAAATATACACATCCCAATTGTCGTTGACATATAGCAACGAAACCAGCGATATCACATATTATACTTACGGTCACAGAAAAGAAAGTGTAAAACTACAACAATTGGAATCCGCAACCTCTTTAGACATCACATGCCTAATCAAATGAAATAATTAGACATCACATGCCTAACAATTATAAACCCTGCATTTTAGTCTCATTATCGAAAACTCTTTTCAATATCAAGTCGGGCAATTCAACAAGATTCCCGACATCCTGATCGAATGCTCGTCGCAAACTTCAGTAGGCAGTCGCACCCCCGATGCCGTCGATGAAGTGCACCAAGGCGGAACACCGCTGCCGCGAGCACCCGAACGGATGCTCTCGGCGACGGGGTTCTCCTACAGTCACTTGGTCGGGGCTATGGGTGAGGCTGTCTATTAAGTTTACCCGGCGAGTATCCGCGTACGCTACGTGATTGCGACGGACTTTTGATCACATCAAAATTCCGTGGCAACCGATCAAGTGAGACTAAGCTGCTATGTTTATAATATTCATTCAGTTATCTCATAACTGCTTGTGAATTCCAATTATTGTATCACATTCCGGATAAATAGAAAATGCTAAACTTTTCGATCGAACAATCGAACACCCAAGTTTTCCCGATACAGCTCAACACATGAAATAAGTCTAAAAACATTCAGTTCGTGCCTCAGTACCAACGGTCCAGCCGTAGAAGGGTCAAGCCAACGCCTCACATGTGGCACGCCGTACTGCCCCAAACCCTAAGGTTCAAAGGGCAGTTCAAGACGGTCACATAATCGAGTTAAGGTTTGTTGTCTTCTAAAGGGTCCATAGCGTTACTTGCACTACTTAGAACGTCGTTAAACTACGGAAAAGTCCAACAATTGGAAATTTCCCGGCAGGGGAAAAAGTGGGTATTTATATCCGGTCGAACTTTTTAACATATTCCAAAATTATCCGGAAAAACACACAGACAAAATTAGACAGTCCGATCGAATCTCCGAATCCCCAATACAACCCAGAAAATTCAACTCTTGAATTCAAATTAAAAATTCCCAGAAAAACCAGCACTAAAAACTAGGAATTACTGTGAAAATATCATTGAATGATTGGACAATTTTGCCGCGGAACCGCCGCAATAGGAATGCTATTGCCGCGGTTCCGCCGCTCTTCTATCGACTCATGGGTCCCGTCTTACACAGTAATTCTTAGAATATTCTACTGAGTTTTCTGCATATTTTCAATTCTCAAAAAACCACGATTTTCAAAATTGTCCAGAGAGCAAATTTAGGTTTGGGTTTTGATTCGATCGGACTTCTAATTCCGTCTACGCATCGCCTAAGGCTCTAGCTAGGCTCTGATACCACTGTAGGGTTCCTAGGCACACTAATGAAGTATTTCAAGTGATCAAACACGGCCAATTTAAATTTTACAAGTGCCGAGAAACCCTAATACGGATCATTAACTAGATATATAGGCTATGCTAGCATGTAAACGAATTTAATGCTAAAGGAAAGGGGCTACAACTTTTGTAGATCCGGTCCACCACTTCCTAAGCTCCGCGATGATGTCCCTCCGCTGTCCAAGTCGAATCCCGGACTCTATCATCGGCTTCATCGAAAAAATGGGCGGGCTTGATCGTCGGCTTCGATGCCGAAGATGATCTACGTCGAGGCATCACAAGATCAAGCTCCAACTTCACCAAGCCCTGAAAACTTATGAAGGAAACACCCTATACTACTTGGCAAGAGATAGAGGATGAAGAAATAGGAGGTGGGTTCACTTTAGAATTGGATTTCTCACTCTTATTCTCAAGTTGCCATTGATGGTGGCATAGTTTTGTTCTTGAAGAAGAAGAAGATGAAGATGATAATATGATAAGTCTTATTAAAATATCAAATAAAATGATACTTATCATATCTTTAACTATGGTTTAGTGTAGAGAACTAACTAAGGTTTTGTTGAAGGTTGGGGTTAAGAGCAAAACAAAAATGGTGGACTTTTCAAAGATGCTATAAAAGTTTCATGAACTTTCTAGCATAATATCAAAAGAAAACCACCATTTCTTTTTTCTTAAATGAAAAGAAATTAATAAATAAGTAAATCAAATAAACAAAACCATAATCATTAACTTAACTATGGTTTAATTCTTTACACAAACCCAAGTGAGCATGTATCATCAAACATGATACAATCATGTGCACAAAAGTATATCACATATACAACTTGCACAATTCAAGTGAGAAAATCCATTTAAAGTGAACCAATACTAGTTGATGCAAAGTAATATATCAAATATATAATTATACATTAAATCATTAAATCAACACTTGATTTAACGATCCGGTCATATCGCATATAACCGACCAGTATCATATGTATCGGCTTATCGAATCAATCCTTGATTCGATAACCAGGTTATATCGCATATAACCAATCGATACATTCATCGCGAGAATGAAATACGATATCACATACACGCATTATTCTCGGTCCTGCACATATCTCATATGCGCTCCTATTTCGTTTCGCTTGAGCCAGGAAACCTCTGTGTAGGACTCTAAAGACTCGTCAATACGCCGGCAGAAGATGATGATCATATCAAGCACCTACAAGCCGCAAGCGGTCTTCTAAACGTAACGGCCACCCGGGTATTGAGCGATCAGAAGATCGACGAGCAAGCCCGCTCACACTCCTGTGAATCCAACCAGTAACACTTGCCGTACAGTCCGGTCTGTTCGTCTGATATGTCGCATATCTCGCCTAGGGGTGGTAAACGTCAGACCCCAGTAGCTCGATAAGTCATACCGACGTGAAGTCCATAACATGTGTGAAACTACTGATAACACTTACCAGTAGGTCACTGCAACCCTGGCCAGGGATTTCCTGTTATGGCCAGTCGAGCATAGCGTAACATCAACCCCCAATACCGGGAGAGACGAATCCCCTCCTATCGCTCATTGCCTCCATGTGAATCGGGACTGTACCCAAAAACCACCTGTTTGCATGACTCAGTAGAGCCGTGGTAGGGTGGAAATCAAAGCACAGTAGGAGACACACAAGACTCTATGACGATCTCGGGTCAACAGACTAAGTTGTACCAGTGTCACCAGAGAACTGCCATCTGACGTGAGGTATAATACCATCTGGGAGTTCTCGGCGAGTCCGTTCAGTGTACCCAGTCTCCACTGAGCACCCGTATACCATCTCTGATGTCAAACACCAATGGATATGGGATCATCCATCGCCCATCGCATGGGTCGAGAAGATATACGCTAGTCTACTCTGGAATATCGATGCCCCGTCTCGATATTCCCACGACTAGGAACAATGAAGGATGTACTCATTGACTACCCAGGCCTCACTTGTATGATCTACATCATATTCTTGGAAGTCGATTACACATCCTAAGGGCTTTATCAACATGTAATCAGAGAGACAGAGAGTATACATGTTAAGATAAAGAGCAACCAGATAGCGTACTATCATGTCGAGCAAGAAAGTCCTACCTATATATGTCCCAGCACCCACTACAATATACATCCAATGTACAGTAATGGCCTCTAGGGCATACATATAACTAACACGTCTGATATGTCGCATATCTCACATAGGGGTGGTAAACGTCAGACCCCGGTAGCTTGATAAGTCATGCCGATGTAAGGTCCATAACGAGCGTGAAACTACTGATAACACTTACCAGTAAATCACATCAACCCTGGCCAGGGTTTTCCAGTTATGGCCAGTCGAGCATAGCGCAACATCAACCCCCAATACCGGGAGAGACGAATCCCCTCCTATCGCTCATTGCCTCCATGTGACTCGGGACTGTACCCAAAAACCACCTGTTTGCATGACTCAGTAGAGCCATGGTAGGGTGGAAATTAAAGCACAGTGGGAGACACACAAGACTCTATGACGATCTCGGGTCAACAGATTAAGCTGTACCAGTGTCACCAGAGAACTGCTATCTGACGTGAGGTATAATACCATCTGGGAGTTCTCGGCGAGTCCGTTCGGTGTACTCAGTCTCCACTGAGCACCCGTATACCATCTCTGATGTCAAACACCAATAGATATGGGAACACCCATCACCCATCACATGGGTCGAGAAGATATACGCTAGTCTACTCTGGAATATCGATACCCCGTCTCGATATTCCCATGACTAGGAACATTGAAGGATGTACTCATGGACTACCCAGGCCCCACTAGTATGATCTCCATCATAATCCTGGAAGTCGAGTACACATCCAAAGGGCTTTATCAACATGTAACAGAGAGACAGTAAGTATACATATTAAGATAAAGAGCAACCAGATAGCGTACTATCATGTCGAGCAAGAAAGTCCTCCCTATATATGTCCCAGCATCCACTACAATATACATCTCATGTACAGTAATGGCCTCCAGGGCATACATATAACTAACAGCAGTGACTCTAAAGACGAAGTCAACGTAGTGTTCTCGGTCTATCCATCAGTACAGGCCCTCGCTGAAGATGATCGGAGTTTACAAGTCACCATGGTTCTGCGGTAGCACTACAGAGAGCTTGATGCGCTTGAGACATATAGCGTGTAAGAGCTGTAGACATTCTACGCCCCTCCCAGGCGAAAAGGTGAAAAAGCGATCCTATTCTATCGATCCACAGAGACTAAAGTTGAAAGAGAAGTCTGGCATGGTACCGATTTTGCGCTCGACAGGCTCCAACCAATCCGTCTGCCCAGATACTACGCAGAGGGATTGAAAAGGTTATTGAGATGCCAAGGCGTACCCTTTAAGCAAACCGCGCGACAAGCCCATTGTTAGATATATGTATGCCCTAGAGGCCATTATATGTATAGTGGATGCTTGGACGTGTATATATGTATATAGATGACTTTCTTGCTCGACATGATAGTATGCTATCTAGTTTACTTTATCTTAACATGTTGATTTGATCATGATTTTATTCATTTGCACATGTTGATAAAGCCCTCAGGATATTTGCTTGACTACTGTGACTGTGATGTGGATCATACTAGTGGGGCACGTGTAGTTTATAAACATATCATTGAACTGTTTCTAGTCGTGGGTATATCGAGACGGGGCATCGATATTCCAGAGTAGACTAGCGTATACCATTCTTGTCCCATATGATGGGTGATGGATGATCCCATATCCATCTGGTGAGGTGACACCAAAGATTGTGTGCGGGTGCTCAGAGGAGACTGGGTACACTGAACGGACTCGCCGAGAACTCCTATGTGGTATTATATCTATCGCCGGATAGCAGTTCTCAGGTGACACTGGTACAGGTTAGTATGAGACCCAAGATCGTCATAGAGTCTTATGTGTCCTCCCATTGTACTTTGATATCCACCCTACCACGGCTCTACTGAGTCGTGCAAATAGGTGGACTTTGGGTATAGTCCCGAAGCACATGGAGGTGATGAGCGATAGGAGGGGTTTCGTCTCTCCCGGTATTGGGAGTTGATGTTGTGCTATGCTCGATTGGCTATAATAGGAAGTCCCTGGCCAGGGCTGCTGAGATTTACTGATAAGCGTTATCAGTAGTTTCTCGATCTGTTATGAGCCATACACCAGCATGACTTATTGAGTTATTGGAGTCGACGATTCCATCCCTAGATTCGATATGCAACATATCTGACGAGGAGACCGGACCGTATGGTAAGTGTTGCCAGTTGACTCGACGAGAGTTTTGATAGCTTCGCTGGTTTTCTTCTGATCGCTCAATACCCGGGTGGCCGTTACGTTTAGCTGACAGCTTGCGGCTTGTAGGTATTTGATATGATCGTTACCTACTGCCGATGTATTGACGAGTCTTAGAGTCCCACAATGAAGTTTCCTGGCTCAGGCGAAAAGATGTGGTATGCATATGAGATATGCAAGGGGACCCGATTAAATACGGATATGTGATACCGTATATTAATCGGGCATTTTCTATTGGTCGGGTCATATATGATATGACCGGTTTTCTAAATCAAGTGTTGATTTAATAAATCACTTTTAGATTAATTCTTTAATTAAACCCTTTTCTATTTTTTTATGCATGCATGTATGCACATGATGATGTGCATGGACACATACATACATACATTGTATCATGGTTGTTGATACACATTTGGTGGCAATGCAAGACTCACATGGTAGTAATTATATATATATTCATCATTTTGAATTAAAAGAAAGGATAATTCACTCATGGTTAATGTTTATCATCTTTGACCATACTTGACCTACTTTGTAATCTTGAGTTAATTTTCCTTTGGCTTTATTAACTCATTTGATAAATATCCAAATAATTACAAACCATGGTTGAGGTGAGAATGATATAATATTGATTATTCATTCTCATCTCAATTATTCATCACAAATACTTTGAGCTCAAGCTTAGCCATCAACTTCTTCTTCGCACTTGAAATTTCTCTTGAGTGAGGTTGATAAAAAGATAGGGTTTTGATTATAGAATACAAACCACATCATCATACTACACACATCTAGCCTATTTGTATAAGGTGTTTGCTCTACTTCATTCACAAATCAAGTAAAGTAAGGAGCTTTGGGCAAAGGGACTTCGGTGGATCATCGTGGACTAGGAAGGCTTCCATCGATCCGTTCCAAACTGTCATAGTGCCAAGGAGTCACCAAGGGAGGTCTACAAAGGTTCTAATCTCTACCCTTAGTGATAGTTTTCTATTTGCATGTGATGCTTAGTTGCATGAAATCCTAAATTTCTAGTTATGATTCTTGTCAAGTTCACTTAGCACCTTTAAAATTTTGATTGTGGCATATGTGATGCTTCCAAACCTTAGATGAGGTGCTAGGTAAACCCAACAATGGTATCAGAGCCAAGCTAGAGTTTTAGGCGATGCGTAGGCGAAGTTAAAACTCCGATCGAACCACGAAACACCAATTTAGACCCTTCTCTGGAAATTTTCTAAAAAATTGATTTTTTTCCATATTAAAAATACTCAAAAAATCAAGCAGGTAATTTTATGGATTACTGTGAAATACGAGTCGCTGTAGCCTTTAAGTCGCTGTGGAACCGTGGTCATACCATGTTTTTGGCGGCGGTTCCGCCGCCGTACTTGGGTATCAGGCATAGTTATTTCTAGGGTTCATCCATATGTATTACTACATGCTTCTGGGAATTTTTAATATTACTCAGGTGTTGACTTTTCTGAAGATTTCCTGTATTCGTTGATTCGATCGGAAAGTTTAACAACGTTTAGTTTTTCAGGTAATTTAGAACGTGTTAAATGTTCGAACGAATATCAATAACTCACTTTTTCCCGTATTGGAAAACTTTCAAGTGTTGGATTTTTCATGAGTTTGAAACTTTCGGAATGTCATGCAAGCGTATCTGTGGACCCTCTAGAAGAACGTAACCTTAACTCGATTATGTGACCGTCAAAACTGCCACTGAACCCTAGGGTTTGTGGTAGTTTAGCGTTGCCACATGTGAGGCGTTGGTTTAACCCTTCTACGGCTGGATCATAGGGGCTGTGACGGTTTCTGGAAATTTTTGAACTCGGCTCAAATGTTGTGCCATTTGGGAAATCTTGGGTGTTTGTTTATTCGATCGAAAAGTTTAGCATTTTTTATTTATCTGGAATGTGATACAATATGTGGAATTCATAAAGTAAGGCATGAAATGCGAAGTATGTGATATTTCGGATTTGCGATGTCTAAAGTGACTGTGGATTCCAAATGTTGTAGTTTTTCACTTTATTTTCTGTGACCGTAAGTGTAGTATGTAGTATCGTCAATTCCGTTGCTATACATCAACGGCAATTGGGATACGCATACTTGCTTACGTTGATGATATGAGATATTATGTGTTACTGAGATATGATGTGCAGGATTGTCGAGATTGAATAGCCGGGGGTTTTATGTGAGATGAGAGTTTTATTTTCATTCATGTATAAATCCATTGTATGTAATATTCTATTATTTCGGGCACTTCAAGGTTGAGGAAGATGTTTCCATCATTGTATATTATTTACTTTTCCGCATTAGGATAAACCCAAGGACGGGAGCACAAGTGACCGGGTTCTAGGGTTCAGTAGGAGGCCATCTCGAGGAGTCGAGACCGGGTCTCCTAAACTCTAGAATTGGCAGAATCACTTGCCGCTCTCGTAGGGGTCTAGGGGTGTGGGCTTGGCTATTCATCGTGACCGTGGAATCCGTATTTTCTATTGTTGGCTAAATACAAAATACGGACATCCTAGATATCCTTTTATTTTCATATGTGCTTCTGCTGTTGATATTCTGTAATATGATTACTTAGTATCTGAGATGAATGGATTTTTATTATATATATAATATATAATAAACGTTACTTATATTGTACACTCGCGCTAGTCCCTCCCCGCTATGCCGTTAGTTAAGTAACCTAACGGTGCATAACGGGACACTATGGCGAATGCGGATGGTATAAGTATACGTTCTATTTTCGTTTCTTTTCTGTGATGGCTTAGGAACTTAAATGATGGGATTACATTAATGAGATTAATGTGAAGTAAAAGAAACCTAAAAGATGTTGTAGAATCAGATTTGAAACCCACTCGGCCATTTTATGAAAAATGCAAGTTTCAAAAGATGCGGAGCTTAAGTCACTCCTTTTCTAAACTGTTTTGATTCTACAACGAGATCAAGTTCAAAGCGTTAAAGGTTTTCATAAAAACCATCCGCAACCCTCCGTCATTTTAGGAAGCAGAGTACTTGGTATTCGCGTTGCGTATTTTGATCATAGTCAAGGCGTAGTGTACGATAGCTAAGTGATGTCTTCCTACAAAGCATATGATGCGATCAGTTAGGACATTCATATGATTATGTTGATTATAGTCAAGGGTCATATGGGTGGGTCTAGTTAATCTCGAAATGACGAGTAGAACTTGACTAGTGCTTGTGATATTTTGACCATAGCCAAGGTCATAAGCATCTAGGGGTAAAAACCATATCGGGAGTTTCAAGAATTGAAATTTGCAATGAGATTGCATACCATCTATATGATAGTTGGATCCCGATCCCACTGTGAGTAAGTGTTACATCCAGGAGAGTTTTGCACTTTATAATTAGCTAATCTAGTAGGTGTCTAGAAAGGTGTTAATGGGGTTTGACCTCTGGAAAAACGAGGTTTATTTTAATTAGGTCCGTGCGAAAGCACGGGGAACCTCCCTCAAAGTACCGACACTGGCCTGGCTGACCGGTTAGCGAAACTGTAGAATGTAATTAATCCTGGCTAGTTTTCTTTTCAGGTTTTGAAAGAAAATTTGATAAAAGCAGTGGGAGACATCGATTAGATAAGATAATAAACAATCTAATTCTTTGCAAGAGCATTCCGCTGAGTGTATTCTTTTCTCTCTCCTAATGGCAGATACCGATGACGGGACTTAAGCTTCTACTAGAGAAAAACAAACTGACAGGACCGAACTATAAAGAATGGTTGAGGAACTTGAACATTGCACTCACATATAATAAGGTATCATATGTCCTCACAACCAAAGCCCCACCCGTCCCAGGACCTGAATCATCTATTTCGGATAGGGAGATCCGAAAAACATGGGATATTGATTGTAACACGGCTAAGTGCCTCACGCTTGCTTCTATGGACAATATCCATCAGAAGCAACACGAGAATATGGATGTGCAATCCATCTTTCTTCACACAAAGGACTTGTATGAAGAGCAATCTCATACTTTGAGATACGAGGCATCTCGAAAGTTGTTTCAGATGCGAATGGCCCCTGGTACATCAGTAGGAGACCATGTTTTGAAGATGATTGGTCTTATAGAAGAACTTGAGGAACTGGGATGGACCATGAATAATGAGCAATATACGGATATTGTTCTATAGTCTCTCCCCCCTGCCTTTTCTCCATTCATAGTGAATTACAATATGAACGATTTGGAGAAATCATTTCCTGAACTTCTCAATATGTTGAGAAGTGCAAAGAGCACGTTGAAAACAACGAGGACTCCCGCTCTGCTTGTTAGGCCATCTTCCTCTTCAGTCCCAAAAGCCAAGGCCAAGGGAAAGAAGAAGAAGTCCATCAAACCGAAAGGTGGAGTTAAAAAGGCGAAGGGAAAAGACAAATCTGGGGCTGCGGGAAGCGGAAAAGGAGAATGTTTTTATTGCCACAAGTCGGGACATTGGAAACGCAACTGTGCTGTGTATCTTGCTGATCTCAAGAAGAAGAAGCATGCTGATACTTCCACTTCAGGTGTGTTTGTAACTGAGAACTGTTTTTCAATTAACTCTGCATCTTGGATATTAGATACCGGTTCTGGTTCTCACATCTGCAATTGTATGCAGGGGCTGAGAAACAGTAGAGTTTTGAAGACTGGAGACCATACTCTACGGGTTGGAAATGGTTCCAATGTACATGCTGTATCCGTAGGAGAGTATCATCTTGGGTTGCCTTCGGGTTGTATTTTGGTTTTGAACCCGTGTTATTTTGCACCTAGTATGCTATGTAATATAATATCCATTTCTTTGTTTGACAATGAAGGATATCATTTTGTGTTGAAAAATAATGTTATGAACATTAACTTGAATCAAGAGTTGATTGGGTATGGTACACTAAATAACGGTATTTACGTCCTGAACCAACACACAGTTTTTAATATACAACATACTAATAAAAGAAAGTTTTCAGATATAAATGAAGCTTTTCTTTGGCATTGTAGACTTGGTCATATTAATGAAATAAGACTAAACAAACTATATAAAGATGGATATTTAAATCCTTTTGAATATAAATCTTATGCGACTTGTCAGTCTTGTATCAAAAGTAAAATGACCAAAACTCCGTTTACTGGACACAGAGAAAGAGCTGTGGAACTCTTAAGCCTCATACATAGTGATGTATGCGGACCAATGTCTACACATGCTAGAGGTGGTTTTTCATACTTCATTACTTTTACTGATGATTTCTCAAGATTCGGACACGTGTTTTTTATAAAGCACAAATCCGAAGCTTTCGAGAAATTCAAGGAGTACAAACTTGAAGTAGAAAAACAAACAGGATTGAGCATTAAGAAACATCGATCAGATCGGGGTGGAGATTATTTAAGTACAGAGTTTTTAGACTTCTTAAAAGAGAATGGGATTCTCTCTCAGCTCACTCCTCCTTACACACCACAGCACAATGGTATGTCAGAACGGAGGAATCGTACCCTATTAGATACGGTACGATCCATGATGTGTGATGCTGAGTTACCGCTTTCCTTTTGGGGGCACGCATTAAAGACAGCGATGTATCTATTAAACAGGGTTCCAACCAAGACCGTGTCTACCACTCCATATGAGATATGGAGTGGAAAGAGACCATCTCTTAAAAGAGTTAGGATTTGGGGTTGTCCGGCTTTTGTTAAAAAGCAGAATCCAGACAAACTCGAGACACGATCGGTCATGTGTAAATTTATGGGGTATCCAAAATATTCGTATGGATATCTATTCTACCACAAGGAGGAACAAAAGGTGTTTGTTGCTCAGCATGCCACGTTTTTGGAAAATGAAATCTTTACAGACACTACTGATGGCAATGCGGTAGAACTAGAAGAGGTTCTAGAAACACAAATTACTCAGGACGAATTGGTTGAAACTGATGTTGCAGTAGAACTTCAAGAACCTCAGCCGCTCCGAAGATCTAGTAGAACTTCTCGCCCACCAGAGAGATACTATGGGTTTCTCATTGATGGTGATAGAGAAGATTGCATCATGAATGATGATGACCCTACTAGTTTTCAGCAAGCTATCACGAGTGGTGACTCAGTGAAGTGGCTGGAAGCCATGAGATCCGAAATGGAGTCCATGTATACCAACAAAGTATGGACTTTGGACGTTGCGCCTCCTGGGATAAAACCCGTTGGGTGCAAATGGATCTTTAAAAGAAAGACTGGTATAGATGGACAGGTAGAGACCTTTAAAGCAAGGCTAGTAGCAAAAGGTTTTCGTCAAAGACCAGGATTGGACTATTATGAAACTTTCTCTCCAGTAGCAATGCTTAAATCCATTAGGATCCTACTTACTATTTTTGCTCACTATGATTATGAAAACTGGCAGATGGACGTTAAAACTGCATTTCTAAATGGTGATTTAGAAGAATGTGTTTTTATGGATCAGCCAGAGAGTTTCATTGACAGTGGGAGCAGCGGGAAAGTATGTAGATTGCTTAAATCCATTTATGGATTAAAGCAAGCCTCACAGAGTTAGAACATCTGCTTTGATGATACAATCAAAGAGTTTGATTTTATCAAAAATATAGATGAACCATGCATTTATAAGAAGATTGTAGGGAGTACTGTCACATTTCTCGTATTGTACGTAGATGACATTCTCCTGATAGAAAATGATATTCCTATGCTACAATCGGTCAAACTATTCTTATCACAAAGGTTCTCCATGAAGGACCTGGGTGTGCCTCGTGCATTTTGGGCATAAGGATCTATAGAGATAGATCCAAGAGATTATTGGGATTGTCCCAATCAAATTACATAGACACCATCCTAAAAAGGTTTAGTATGGAAGATTCCAAGCGTGGTACCTTGCCTGCTTGTCATGGAATCACTCTCTCCAAGGACTTCTGTCCGAAGACTAATGAAGAGAGAGCTCGCATGAGCGTTATACCTTACGCTTCAGCCGTAGGATCTATAATGTATGCGATGTTATGTACTCGCCTTGATATAGCTTATGCATTAGCTGTGGTAAGCAGGTATCAATCCAACCCAGGGGAGAAACATTGGATAGCAGTGAAGAACATTCTTAAGTACTTGCGAAGGACTAAAAAATTGTTCTTGGTGTATGGTAATGGGGATATCCAGATGGAGGTCTTTACCGATTCCAGCTTCCAAAGTGATAAGGATGATAGCAAATCTATCTCAGGATTTGTATTTACCCTCAATGGAGAGGCGGTTAGTTGGAAGAGTTCCAAACAGGATACCGTTGCAGACTCAACGATGGAATCTGAGTATATTGCTGCAAATGATGCTGCCAAGGAAGCCGTCTGGATGAGGAAGTTCATTGTGGAACTAGGAGTAGTTCCAACCATTGTTGATCCAATACCATTGTATTGCGATAATAATGGAGCTATGGCGTTAGCCAAAGAACCAAGGTCCCATCAGAAATCTAGACACATCCTGGGGCGATATCATTTGATCCGGGAGATAGTAGATCGCCAGGAGATCGAGATTCGGAGAGTAGATACAAAGGATAACACAGCGGATCCACTCACCAAGGCCCTTCCACTGCCGCAGCATGAGCGACTTTTTGAAATGTTGGGTATAAGATACGCCAATAACTGGCCTTAGTGCAAGTGGGAGATTGTTAGATATATGTATGCCCTAGAGGCCATTATATGTATAGTGGATGCTTGGACATGTATATATGTATATAGATGACTTTCTTGCTCAACATGATAGTATGCTATCTGGTTTACTTTATCTTGACATGTTGATTTGATCATGCTTTTATTCATTTGCATATGTTGATAAAGCCCTCAGGATATTTGCTTGACTACTGTGACTGTGATGCGGATCATACTAGTGGGGCACGTGTAGTTTATAAGCATATCCTTGAAATGTTCCTAGTCATGGGTATATCGAGACGGGGCATTGATATTCCAGAGTAGACTAGCATATACCATTCTTGTCCCATATGATGGGCGATGGATGATCCCATATCCATCTGGTGAGGTGACACCAAAGATTGTGTGCGGGTGCTCAGAGGAGACTGGGTACACTGAACGGACTCGCCGAGAACTCCTATGTGGTATTATATCTATCGTCGGATAGCAGTTCTCAGGTGACACTGGTACAGGTTGTTAGTGTATATGCTCTAGAGGCCATTACTGTATCATATTAGTTTGTATATTACTTGATGGAAGCTTGGGATATTCACAGTTGTATATACAATCTTGCTCGAAATGGTAGTATGCTACTTGGTTTGTCTCTGCCTTAATATGTGCATGTGTTTCTTTTAGCATATTGCTGATATACATATTGGTAAAGCCCTTAGGATCTTTGCTTGATTACCAGCGTTGTGATGGCGCTCACACTCGTGGGAGCTGGGTGATCTATAAGCACATCCTTATACAGGTCCCTAGTCGTTGGACTATCGAGACAGGGCATCGATACTCCGAAGTAGACTAGCGTATGCGCTTCTCATCCCAGCGTGGGAGACGGTCTGTCCCACAGCCGTCAGTACGTCGTACTTGAGATAGTATGCGGGTGCTCGTTAGGTTACAAGTACACTGGACAGGACTCGTCGGGAACTGTTGGTTAGTATTATACCTATCGTCAATTATCAGTTCCCAGGTGACATGAGTACAGATTAGTCCGTTGACTTGACACTGTCACTTCGCCTCGAGTGTGTTCCCACTGCACTTTGATTACTACCCTACCACGGCTTAAAGGAGTCGTGCAAACAGGTAGTTTTTGGGTGCAGTCCCGAAGCACTTGGAGGCAGTGACGGTTAGACAGGATTCGTCTCTCCCGGTATTGGGGGTTGACATCGCGCTGTGTCCAGGAGAGCCATTACACGAGTAGTCCCTGGCCAGGGCAAGCGAGATATACTGGTAGGTTTCCAGTGTTATCTCAGGGTGTTCTGGGCTACACTCCGACACGACTTGTACCGCTATTAGGGGACTGACGTTCACCGCCCCCGTAGGCCCGCCATGCGATGTATCAGACGAACAGACCGGACTGTACGGAGATTGTCACATACAGGCTCAGTAGGAGTTCAGATGGGGTTCACCTCGTCGGTCTTCTTATCGACATCTACCTGGGGACCGTTACGTACAACTAGTGCTGCTTGCGGTCTGTGGTTAAACCCACTGCCAGCATAGTGTCGAGTCTTTAGAGTCCCACACAGAGAGCTATTCGCCTTTAGGCAAAATGAGTAGAGGTCGCATGGTTTTGCGACAGGGTTCGTTCACATCCGCGCACTTGTGCACGTTTGCTGTCCGGACAGCATATACTAGCGGGCTTTGGTTTAAGCCGGATCCTAGTATATGATTTGGGATTGGTTTTTCTCATTGTGTTCGTGTTCCTCGGATCACGAATACGGGTGCGTATGCACAGTTGCTTGAGACAGAGGGAGAGGACTTTGATTAGGGTTAATGACTATTGTCATTTTATTAACCCTAATGCTTATGTGTGTATTATTGTTAATTGATATTAGTTTAATAATTGTGCATGGTTATGGTTGTTGACCATTTGACCTATCTTGACTTGTTGACCTTGTTGACACTTTGACCATCATCATTTCATTTGGAAGATGCTCTTTGATCCTTGCAAATTGCATTAAAAATGAAATGATAATGGTCATGTCTTGATTAACCATGACAATTATCTAGCTAATTATCTAATTACAATAATTCATACATATATGTGAGAATGGTTATTATTCTCTAATTCTATCATATTAGTTTCTCTCTCTTGTTCTTCCTCTCCCTCAAGCTCTCCCCTCTCATGTGTTGAGAAACACTTGAGCTTGAGAAAAACCCTTTCTTGATAATCTCTACTCTCATCTAGGGTTCAAGGATTAGCACTTCTTGCACCCTAGTTACTTCTAGCTTGGAGTTGAAGCCAAAGGTTGAGGCTTTCGGGTGGATCTTTCTTTGACGGGAGAAGACGACAAAGGTGACCTCCTTCCACTACTCCAAGGAGCAAGGAGAGAAGGACATAAAGCCCAAGGTATAACCTTTCTAGCACTTAGCTAGTTTCTAGTTAGCTTTAGCTTGTTTTTGTTTAGCAAAGATTCTTCATAGTCTAGTCCATGTTGCCTAAGTTCATAAAAATTCGGTTTTTTATTCCGTTTTCCGCCTCCCCGCAAGTACCGGGGTGGGCAACGTGGACTTACAGTGGTATCAGAGCCTAACTAAACATAAACTAGCTAGTTAGTAAAGTGTATGGAAGTTCGAATCGGAAAAATCGAAAAACCGAGTTTTCAAAACCCTGAGTTTCTGTTAAATTTTTTCCTGCTCAAAATAAAATTTGTCATACTCCAAAAATCATCTCAGGGTTTTGTCAAGAAAACCACCAAACACGATCCAGTGATTCGACCAAAGAGCTGCGGTTCCGCGGCAATATCAAGCTATTGCCGCGCAACCGCGGCCGTCTTGGCTCTTCACTGGGTCGAGTTTGGTGCAGTGTATTTCTGGCTTAGTTTTAGGATTTTTAAGATGGTTTATATGTGCCCAGATTTTCCAGAATAGAAATTTGTTTTTGGGGGCCTATAAATCCGTATTTTTTCCGAACTTCAATGCACTTTGACTAAAAGGTTATATCTGTGATGTTTACATGTATTGAACGTCGGCTAATCGCTATATGTCGATTAGTCAGGGTTATACATATCTATGATCTGTGATTGATGATGGTATGTGTATATGAATGGGTTGGATTGTCGCGGATGAATAGCCGGGGTGGATGTGAGATGAGTGTTGCTTTTTCTTTCATTCATTGTAATATGTAAATTGATGTAATATTATTATTTGTTTGGCCGCACAACCGGGTCGGGGTTGTAGCCGTCATTGTATAATTATTTTTACTGTTTTTGCTCCTAGGATAGACCCATGGAGGGGGTGCACAAACTACCGGGTATCTCGAAGTGCCGAGTGGCCTACTCACGGTGGTGAAGGAGGTTGCTTCGCTTCGGGTACTTGGCGGGTAGTTTGCCGCACCCGTAGGGGTCTTGGGTAGGGTATTGGCTATTCACCGCGACTGTGTAATCCGCTTTTCTTTGCAGGCTCGAACGGATTGCGGATTCCTAGTATATCCAATGTATTCATCTGTGATCTGTAATGTCTATCATTGCTATATATATTTATATATGATAACTATTTAGGCGTTGCTTATGTTTTACAGCCGCGCTAGCCCAGCCCCCGCTCTGTCGTTAGTTAAGTAACCTAACGGGTGATGACGGGGCCCCGTGGCGAATGCGAATAGCATAAGCGTACGTCATATTTTGGTTGTTTTCTGCAATGGCAGGATTAAATGATGGGATGCATTAAAAGAACTAATGCAAGAAAATAAACCAAGTAAAAGTCGATTGGAACACTTTGAAAACCACTCGGTTCTTTTCAAAACTAAACTTTTAAACGCGGAGCTTGAACCACTCCTTTTAAAAACTATCTCGTTCCATCGATTATATCAAGTTCACTACATTCACGGTTTCGCCAAAACCATTCGTAGCCCTCCGTCATTCCACATGAATGGTCAAAAAGTATTCAAGCTATGTATTTTGGCCAAAGTCAAGGCATAGTGATTGGTAGCTATTGGGTATTCATGTGCAACATAGATAGATGCGTTGGTTTGGGACAGTCGTGCTGCCATTTTGGCCAAAGTCAAGGGTAGGTACGGGTGGGTCCAAATTAACCAGGATAATGACGGGTAGAACTTGACATGTGACTTATGATATTTTGGCCAAAGTCAAGGTCATAAGAGCATGAGGCAAAAATCCACATCGGGAGTTTCATAAGTACTGAAACTTGCTAGCGCTGCATACCATTTGGAGTGTGATAATTCTGGTAGGATTCCTTCGGTTTTATCACACGATGATATTTGGATCCCGATCCTACTGTGAGTATATGCTACTCCTCGGGAAAACTCTCACTTAACGATCAATGCTATAAACTTAGTAGGTGTCTAGAAAGGCGTTAGCGGGGCTACGCCCACAGGGAAAAGAGATTACTTAATTAAGGAACTTCGCGAAAGCGTTGGAAAACCTCCCTCGAAGTACCGACACTGGCCTGGCTGAACGATTAAGCAAGTATTGTACGGTGAGATTGATCCTGACTAATCCTTTCTTTACGGTTTGAGAAGGGATTCGAGAGACAGTGGGAGCCATCCAGTTTAGACAAATTAAAAACCACTCTAAACTTGCAAGAGCATCATGCTAAAGTGTTTCTTTTCTCTCTCCTAATTGCAGCGACCATTTAACATGACCGGACTTAAGTTATTGCTAGATAAAAACATATTGACAGGGCCAAACTACAAAAATTGGCTCAGGAATGTCAAGATGGCAATCACTTACGACAAGTTGGGGAATGTCCTTACCACCAAAGCTCCCCCTGTCCCAGGTCCCAAAACCAGTGTCGTAGATAGGGAAATCTACAAGACCTGGGAAATAGATTGCGCGAAGGCCAGATGCCTCGTACTAGCCTCGATGGACAACAAACATCAGAGGAGGCACGAGAATATGGACCTAGAGTCCATATTTCTTCATACAAAAGAACTGTATGGAGAGCAGTCTCGTATCGCAAGATACGAAGTGTCGAAGAAGTTGTTTTCGGCAAGGTTGGCCGTCGGATCATCGGTAGCGGAATACGTGCTTAAGATAATTGGCTACATTGAGGAGCTCGCGGACCTTGGGACCACGTTGGAGAATGAACTCTATACTGATTTGATTCTCCAGTCCCTTCCTTCCACTTACGCCCAGTTTATTCTTAACTTCAACATGCAAGGAAAGGAGGTTGAACTTTCCGAGCTTCTGAACATGTTGAGGAGTGCTGAGGGCACCCTACAGAAGGGTAGGGAGACATCCACTTTGTTTGTAGGAGGATCTTCCTCTTCTAGGTCCAGGGCGAAAGCCAAGGGCAAGAAGAAGAAAGCCCCCGCCAAACCAAGAGGCGGTGTCGGTAAAGTGGATACGAAGGGAAAAGGAAAAGCAACAAAGATAGCGGGAAAGCTGGTGGGGAAGGAAGAATGCTTCTATTGTCACAAAAGTGGTCACTGGAAACAGGATTGCAAGGCTTGGAAGGCCAGAACACAGGATTTGAAGCGAGTTGCGGCTTCAGCTTCAGGTGTGTATGTTATTGAAAACTGTCTATCAATAAACTCTACATCCTGGGTATTGGATACCGGATCAGGATCTCATATCTGTAATTCTTTACAGGCGTTGAGAAAGCGTAGAGTTTTGAAGGCAGGTGACATGACCCTCAGAGTTGCAAACGGTGCTAGCATGGATGCTGAGGCCGTGGGGGACTATCACATGGGATTGTCGGATGGACACTTTTTGGTTTTACGTAGTTGTTATTATGTACCAAATGCAACCTGTAATATCATTTCTGTATCTTTATTATCTAAAGAAGGTTATGAATTTGCATTTGTAAGTAATATAGTGAACATTCACCTTAATCAAGTTTTGATTGGGTCAGGTACATTGAACAACGGTATATACGTATTAAACCAGCCACAGATTTTTAATGTCCAGAATACACACAAAAGAAAGTCTCCAAAAATCGATAAAACTTTCTTATGGCATTGTAGACTGGGTCACATCAATGAGAGAAGGTTGACTAAGTTACATGCAGAAGGATATTTGGATTCGTTCGAATATCAATCATATGCAACTTGTCAATCCTGTCTCAAGGGAAAGATGACAAAGACTCCGTTCACTGGACACGGAGTGAGAGCGAGCGAGCTCTTGGGACTCGTACACAGCGACGTGTGCGGTCCAATGTCTACACATGCGCGAAGCGGTTATTCTTACTTCATTACTTTTACGGATGACTTTTCAAGGTACGGTTATGTCTTCTTAATGAAACATAAATCCGAGGCTTTTGAAAAATTCCAGGAATATAAGAATGAAGTAGAAAAGCAAACAGGCAAAAGTATCAAGGCACTAAGATCTGATCGAGGTGGTGAATACTTGAGTGCCGAGTTCCTGGGTTACTTAAAAGAGAATGGAATTCTCTCTCAGCTTACTCCTCCATACACTCCGCAACATAACGGTGTATCGGAGAGACGGAACCGAACCCTATTGGATATGGTACGTTCCATGATGAGTAACGCTGAGTTGCCGCGATCGTTCTGGGGATATACGCTAGAATCAGCCGCATACCTTTTGAACCGAGTTCCAACTAAGACTGTGCCTACTACACCATATCAGATGTGGTGTGGGAAGAGACCCTATCTTAATCACATTAAGACATGGGGACGTCCAGCTTTTGTAAAAAAGCAGCATGCGGACAAGCTCGAGGCACGCTCAGTACTGTGCAAGTTTGTGGGATATCCAAAGAACTCCAAGGGATATTTCTTCTATTGCAAAGAGGAACAAAAAGTCCTTGTTTCTTGCCATGCCCACTTTCTAGAACACCAGTTCATAGAAAAAGAATTAAGTGGGAGCGCAATAGAGCTGGAAGAAATTCCAGAACCACAAGCTATTACTGAAAGCTCAGTAGAACCAGAGGGTTCGAAAGATCAGGACATTCCCACGCCACTCCGCAGGAGTAGTAGGCAGTCTCATCCGCCTGAGAGATACTACGGTTTTCTCATTGACGGGGATAGAGAGGATTGCATCATAGAGTTTGATGAGCCTACTAGCTTCCAGCAAGCCATTCAGAGCGTCGACTCGGTAAAATGGCTGGATGCAATGCGGACCGAAATGGAGTCCATGTACACCAACAAAGTATGGACGTTGGACATTGCTCCAGATGGGGTAAAACCCATAGGATGTGTAGGGTTCCTAGGCACTCTTGTGAAGGTTCAAAAGGCATCAAACATGCCCGGATAAAATTTTAGACGTGCCGAACAACCCAAAGCCGGGATCTTTGCTAGATTATTAGGGTTTAACATGCATTAAGATAACTTTTATCTAAGTGTGAGGGATTACAACCTTTGTAGTCCGCTCCTTCACTTCACAAGCTCCGAGTAGAAGTCCCTTTGCCGCGATCCACGATCTCCCGGACTCATGAGAGGCTCCACGACTCGAACGATCCATGCTAGCTCGAAGTATTCCAAATCTCCGATGATCTACCTTGAAGTTGCTACGACTCAAGCTTTCTCACTCTTAAAGAAGAGAACACACTAATCCCATGGGCTAGATGAGATGAGGATGAGAGAGTAGTAATTTTGCTTTCCTTTTATATCATTTTCTCATAATCTTTCATCACTTAAGAAAATCTAGCAAGCTTTTCAAGAAGCAAGAAGATGAGAATGGAAAAAGAATAATGATAATGATTTTTCTTTTGTGATGAATAGAATAAAACATATGATTGAATTGTAAAACCATGGTCAAGGATGAGTGGCTAGGATCTTGTAGAGAAATAACTAGAGTTAGGGTTTAGTTGAGTTAAAGAAAATATCTTAAGAATGACAAAAGAAGAAACCTTCTAGAAGATGCATGAAACATCTAACCCAAATTAAACCCTAATCTCAATTAATCATCCTTAAACATGTTTAACAATTAATCATAACATGTCACAATAATATATATCACATATATATTATATATTTGCAACAAAAGAAAATAATACAATTAACATATATCGCATATATATCAATGTATCATCCACTGAGAAAATGAAATAATAAAGCAAGCCAATATTAGTTAATATAATAATATATCATATATATTATTATATATTAAATCATCGAATCAACACTTGATCCGACGATCCGGCTATATCGAATATTACCGACTAATATATCATGTACCGATTCATCGAATCAACACTTGATCCGATGACCCGGTTCATATCCATATATCGCGAGAATATAATACGGTATCCCATATCGCATTATTCTCGCTCCTGCGCATATCACATATGTGCCACTACTCTGTTTCGCCTGAGCCAAGAAACCTCTGTGTAGGACTCTAAAGAATCGTCAATACGCCGGTAGCAGGTGATGATCAAATCAAACACCCACAAGCTGCAAGCGGTCAGCTAAACGTAACAGCCACCCAGGTATTGAGCGATCAGAAGATCAACAAGCTAGCCTGTGCGTTCTCCTGTGAATCCAACCAGTAACACTCTCGTACAGTCCGGTCTGTTCGTCTGATATGTTGCATATCAAGTCTAGGGGTGGTATACGTCAGACCCCAGTAACCGATAAGTCGTGTCGATGTGTGGCTCATAACGGGTCGAGAAACTACCAGTAACACTTACCAGTAAATCTCCATATCACCCCTGGCCAGGGACTTCCAGTTATAGCCAATCGAACACAGCACAACATCAACTCCCTATACCGGGAGAGACGAATACCCTCCTATCGCTCATTGCCTCCATGTGATTCGGGACTGTACCCAAAAGCCACCGTTTTGCACGCCCTCTTGGACGTGGTAAGGTGGAAATCAAAGCACAGTGGGAATCACACAAGACTCTATGACGATCTCGGGTCTACAGACTACCCTGTACCAGTGTCACCGGAGAACTGCCATCTGACGTGTGGTATATCACCATCTGGGAGTTCTCGGCGAGTCCGTCCAGTGTACCCAGTCTCCACTGAGCACCCGTACACCATCCTTGATGTCCAACACCGATGGATATGGGATCATCCATCGCCCATCATATGGGTCAAGATGCGTATACGCTAGTCTACTCTGGTGTATCGATGCCCTGTCTCGATATACCCTCGACTAGGAACAGTTATAGGATGTACTCATTGACTACCGCGGCCCCACTAGTATGATCTCATCATAGTCCCAGTAGTCGAGTATAAGTCCTAAGGGCTTTATCAACATGTGAGAGTAAAACAGTAAACCAATACAAGTCAACATGTTAAGATAAAGTGAAACCAAATAGCATACTATCATGACGAGCAAGAAAGTCATCTCTATATATAACCAAGCATCCATTATAATATACATCACATGTACAACAATGGCCTCTAGGGCATATACATAACTAACAATCTCCCACTTGCACTAAGGCCAGCTGCTGTAGTATCGCATACCTAGCATCCCGAATAATCTCTTAAACTGTATCTGGGGAATAGCCTTCATGAATGGATCCGCAGTGTTGTCCTTCGTATCTACTCTCCTGACCTCGATCTCCCGGCGATCAACTATCTCCCTGATCAGGTGATACCGCCTCAGAATATGTCTGGACTTCTGATGGGACCTGGGTTCCTTGGCTAACGCCACCGCTCCATTGTTATCGCAATACAGAGGTATTGGATGCTCAATGGATGGAACCACAGCAAGTTCACTAATGAACTTCTTGATCCAGACAGCCTCTTTGGCAGCATCGTTGGCAGCGATGTATTCAACCTCCATCGTTGAGTCTGCAACGGTATCCTGTTTGGAACTCTTCCAACATACCGCCCCTCCATTGAGGGTGAAGACAAAACCCGAATGCGACTTAGAGTCGTCCTTATCACTTTGGAAGCTGGAATCGGTAAAGGACTCCACCTGGAGTTCTCCGTTACCATACACCAAGAACATCTCCTTAGTCCTTCGCAAGTACTTGAGAATGTTCTTCACTGCTGTCCAATGACTCTCTCCTGGATCTGCTTGATACCGACTCACTACACTTAGTGAGTATGCTACATCGGGTCTAGTACACAGCATCGCATACATGATAGAGCCTACTGCCGAAGCATAGGGTATCCCTTGCATGCGAGCTCTCTCCAAATCAGTCTTGGGAGACATCTCTTTGGAGAGAGTGAGTCCAGAGATCGTGGGTTGGTTCCCACGCTTGGATTCTTCCATACTAAACCTCTTTAGTATGGTGTCAATGTACCTGGATTGGGACAATCCCAATATCCGTTTAGATCTATCTCTATAGATCATGATTCCCAATATGCAGGAGGCATCACCTAGATCTTTCATTGAGAATCTCTGTGATAAGAAGAGCTTGACTGATTGCAGCATAGGAATATCATTTCCTATCAAGAGTATGTCATCCACGTACAATACGAGGAAGACTACCTTACCCTCTGCTACCTTCTTATAGATACAAGGTTCATCTATATTTTTGATGAAGTCAAACTCTTTGACTACAACATCAAAACAGATGTTCCAACTCCGCGATGCTTGCTTTAATCCATAAATGGATTTAAGCAGCTTGCACACCTTTCCGCTGCTCCCACTATCTACGAAGCCCTCTGGCTGAGTCATGTACAAGCACTCTTCTAAATCACCGTTTAGAAAGGCGGTCTTAACATCCATTTGCCAGATTTCGTAGTCATGGTATGCAGCAATGGCAAGTAAGATCCGGATGGACTTAAGCATAGCTACTGGAGAAAAGGTTTCGTCATAGTCCACACCTGGTCGTTGACGAAAACCCTTCGCTACCAGTCTAGCTTTGAAAGTCTCAACCTTTCCATCTACACCAAATTTCTTTTTAAAGATCCACTTGCTCCCAATGGGTTTTACCCCTTCAGGAGCATTTTCCGAAGTCCATACTTTGTTGGTGTACATGGATTCCATCTCAGATCGCATTGCATCCAGCCATTTCACAGAGTCACCACTCGTGATGGCCTGCTCGAAACTAGTGAGGTCATCATCATCCATGATGCAATCTTCGCTTCCACCATCAATGAGAAAACCGTAGTATCTCTCAGGTGGACGAGAAACCCTACTAGATCTGCGGAGAGGCTGGGGTTCGTCGGGTACTACTGAATCTTCTGGTTCCACTAAATCTTCAGTTGCAATTTGTGTTTCTGGAACCTCTTCCAGCTCTACCTCTTTGCCACTAATTTCTTTTGCAAGAAATTCCTTTTCTAAAAAGGTGGCATATTGAGAAACAAACACTTTTTGTTCCTCAGCGTGATAGAAAATATATCCTTGAGAATTCTTAGGATATCCCACAAATTTGCAAAGAACTGATTGTGCCTCGAGCTTGTCTGGATTTTGTCTTTTGACATAGGCCGGACAACCCCATATCTTAACTCTTTTAAAATATGGTTTCTTCCCACTCCATATCTCATGTGGTGTGGTAGGTACAGATTTAGACGGAACTTGATTCAATAGGTATGCTGCTGTTTCAAGTGCATACCCCCAGAAGGAAATAGGTAACTCAGCTGTACTCATCATCGAGCGCACCATATCTAATAGGGTGCGATTCCTCCGCTCAGATACACCGTTGTGCTGTGGTGTATAAGGAGGAGTACGCTGAGAGAGAATCCCATTCTCTTTTAGATAGTCTAGGAACTCACCGCTTAAGTATTCACCTCCTCGATCAGATCGAAGAACCTTAATACTTTTGCCCGTTTGATTCTCTACTTCGTGCTTATATTCTCTGAATTTCTCAAAAGCTTCAGACTTATGTTTCATCAGGAACACATGTCCGAATCTAGAGAGATCATCAGTGAATGTAATGAAGTAGGAAGAACCGTTCCTGGCATGCGTAGACATGGGACCGCATACATCACTATGTACTAGTCCTAAGAGTTCGGTAACTCTTTCTCCGTATCCACTAAACGGAGCTTTGGTCATTTTTCCTTTGAGACATGAATGGCAAGTATCATAAGATGATAATTCGAACGAATTCAAATAACCATCTCTATGCAACTTAGCCAGTCGTGTCGCATTGATATGACCAAGTCTACAATGCCACAAGTAGGATTCGTTCATTTCTGAACTTTTCCTCTTGTGTGTGTTTTGTATATTCAGGACTGTATTCTGATTTAGAATGAATATGCCATTATGTAACGAGCCTGATGCAATCAACTTTTGATCTAGGAATATGTTCATAACATTATCCTTTACTACAAAATTATATCCTTCTTTACTTAATAAAGAAACTGATATAATGTTGCACATCATGTTCGGTATATAATAGCACTCATTTAGAATCAGTGTATTACGACTCGGCAATACAAGGTGATATTCGCCAACTGCTTTGGCTGCAACATTTGCACCGTTCCCTACTAGAACGGAATGATCATCTTTTCCCAGTTCTCTACCTTTACGTAGCCCATGCAACTGTTTGCATATGTGGGATCCTGATCCGGTATCTAATACCCAGGACGTAGGGTGAACTGAGAAACAGTTCTCAATAACAAACACACCCGAAGAAGATGCACCAACATGCATGTTCTTTTGGGCGGCGTGAGAATCCAGATATTCTCCTGTTTCCTGTTCAGTCTTATAAGTCTTATAAGAAAGAATGGGTCTAACGTTCCCTTGCTCAGTACAATAATCAGGTTCAGTCAATACATCCATATTATTATCTTGATTATGGCCTGAAATGGTCGCTACCTGGAGAGAGAGAGAAGAAAACACTTTAGCGTATGCTCTTGCAAGATTAGATTGGTTATTATCTTATCTAATCAGGATGTCTCCCACTGTTTTTATCAAATCTACCTTAAAACCCTAAAAGGTAAGATTAGCCGGGATTAATTACACCCTGCAATTTCGTCAATCTTTCAGCCAGATCAGTGTCGGTACTTTGAGGGAGGTTCCCCGTGCTTTCGCACGGACCTAATTAAAGTAAACCTCGTTTTCCCAGAGGCGTAACCTCGTTAACACTTTTCTAGACACCTACTTGAATGACTAATTGTCCTGTGTAAAACTCTCCCAGGAGTAACTCTTACTCGCAGTGGGCATCGGGATCCAACTATCTCATAGGAGGTATGCAATCTCATTGCAAATTTCAACATTTGAAATTCCCGATAATATTTTGCCCCTAGCAATTTATGACCTTAACATAGTCAACAAATCATAATTGCTAGCCAAGTTCAACCCGTCATTTCCCGATTGAATTAAATCCACCTGCACGACCCTTAACATAGTCAACAAAGTCGCACAACTACCCTAATTCAATCACATCTCATGTTTTAGCAGATAAGTATTAATTAGCTACCGCACACTACGCCTTAACATAGTCAACAAACGTAGCACGAATACTAACTAGTCTTTATCTGAAATGACGGAAGGCTACGCAGGTTTTTCATAAAACCCAGAGCGTAATGAACTTGATATCGTCGTAGAATCAAGTGATTTTTGAAAAGGAGTGTTTTGAGGCTTTTCTTAGTTTCGCTAAAGGGGTCACTCCCGGTGAAGGGATCGTCGGCCCTTTCCTCATCGAATAAGGTGCAGGATATATCATATATACCACTGTGCAAAGCAAAACACTAAAAGCAATCAAAAGACAAACCGCGTTTTGTAGCATCTGCCAGTTTCGCTAAAGGAGTCACTCCCGGTGAAGGGATCTCGGTCCTTTCCTCATCGAATAAGGTGCAGGATATATCGTATATATCACTGTGCAAAACAAAACTGTAGCTACCCTTTTTATAAAGTGTTTGATTCTACAACATCTTTAGGTTTCTTTTCTTTTATTAATCTCATTAATAAAAATCCCATCAGCTTATGCTTCCTAAGCATCACAGAAGAAACGAAAGCAGTAATATTTATATATCAGCATATATATATAGTATAAGCATTCGTCTCAGGCAGTAATATGATCTCATCACAGAACATTGCAGCAGAAGAACATATATGAAATATTGGATATACTAGGACGTCCGTGTTTTCAATACGAGCCTGTATAAAACACGGATTCCACGGTCGCGACGAATAGCCAAACCCACATCCCAAGACCCCTATTAGAGCGGCAAGTAACACTGCCAATTCTAGGGTTAGGAGACCCGGTCTCGACTCCTCGAGATGGCCTCCCACTGGACCCTAGAACCCGGTTACTTGTGCTCCCCTCCTTGGGTCTACCTAATGCGGAAAAGTAAATAATATACACTGGTGACAGCAACCGCAACCTGGAAGTGCCCCAAATAAAAGAATATTACATTACAAATGAATTTTACATGAATGAAAATAAAAACCCTCATCTCACATAAAACCCCCGGCCATTCAGAACGCGACGATCCAATATAACATATCACAGCAACACATAATATCTCATATCATCAACGTAAGTAAATATGCGCATCCTAATTGTCGTTGACATATAGCAACGAAACCGGCGATATCACATATTATACTTACGGTCACAGAAAAGAAAGTGTAAAACTACAATATTTGGAATCCACAATCACTTTAGACATCATAAATCCGAAATATCACATATTCCGCATTTCATGCCTAACTCTATGAATTCCACATATTGTATCACATTCCAGATAAATAGACGGTATTAAACTTTCTGAACAGATAATCAAACACCCAAAATTTCCTAAACTGCTCAACACTTGAGCGGGGTTCAAATAATCCCAGAATATGTCACAGTACCGGTGATCCAGCCGTAGAAGGGCCAAGCCAACGCCTCACATGTGGCACGCCGTACTGCCCCAAACCCGAAGGTTCAAAAGGCAGTTCAAGACGGTCACATAATCGAGTTAAGGTTTGTTGTCTTCTAGAGGGTCCACCGCTTAACTTGTACAATTTTCCGAAAGATTTAAACCCAGAAAAATTCAACGCTTGAATGTTTGCCGTACCGGGAAAAAGTCGGTTAATGATATCCGTTCAACTAGTTTAACAATTTCTAAATATCCGGAAAGAAATACGAACTTAAATATTCCGATCGAGTCTACTATTACAAAACAAACCCCAGAATTTTAAACACCTGAAACAGATTAAAAATACCCAGAATAGTCAGCAAGTACCTACGGTTAAAACCATGAAGCCACGTGTCCCAATCCTACAGTACCGCCGCGGAACCGCCGCGAGATCCATGTTCCTGCCGCGGATCCGCGCTCCGTTGGTTGAATTGTGGGCACGTGTTTCATGGTAATTCTTAGAATTACCTGCTGATTTTTTTACATATTTTTAATTCTGAAAAATCCCAAAATTTAAAAAATTTCCAGAGAGGGGTCCATTTTGTTCGTTTCAGGTTCGATCGGAGTTTTAACTTCGTAAACACATCGCCTAATGCTCTAGCTAGGCTCTGATACCACTGTAGGTCAGGCAGCCACCCCATCCAATAGGGTCACCGTGGCACCAACGGGTCCCTCAGCCGCTACTTTTTACGCATGCCCCCTCGCGAGGACTACAACCCGCCGGAACACCTTCCGGTCTCGGGACACCCTGGGGGTAAGAGCCTATGCTTCGCCACACTGTCACACAGTGAGAACCCCCCATAGGTCGACATCCAATGCCTAGTAGCTCTGATACCACTGTAGGGTTCCTAGGCACTCTTGTGAAGGTTCAAAAGGCATCAAACATGCCCGGATAAAATTTTAGACGTGCCGAACAACCCAAAGCCGGGATCTTTGCTAGATTATTAGGGTTTAACATGCATTAAGATAACTTTTATCTAAGTGTGAGGGATTACAACCTTTGTAGTCCGCTCCTTCACTTCACAAGCTCCGAGTAGAAGTCCCTTTGCCGCGATCCACGATCTCCCGGACTCATGAGAGGCTCCACGACTCGAACGATCCATGCTAGCTCGAAGTATTCCAAATCTCCAATGATCTACCTTGAAGTTGCTACGACTCAAGCTTTCTCACTCTTAAAGAAGAGAACACACTAATCCCATGGGCTAGATGAGATGAGGATGAGAGAGTAGTAATTTTGCTTTCCTTTTATATCATTTTCTCATAATCTTTCATCACTTAAGAAAATCTAGCAAGCTTTTCAAGAAGCAAGAAGATGAGAATGGAAAAAGAATAATGATAATGATTTTTCTTTTGTGATGAATAGAATAAAACATATGATTGAATTGTAAAACCATGGTCAAGGATGAGTGGCTAGGATCTTGTAGAGAAATAACTAGAGTTAGGGTTTAGTTGAGTTAAAGAAAATATCTTAAGAATGACAAAAGAAGAAACCTTCTAGAAGATGCATGAAACATCTAACCCAAATTAAACCCTAATCTCAATTAATCATCCTTAAACATGTTTAACAATTAATCATAACATGTCACAATAATATATATCACATATATATTATATATTTGCAACAAAAGAAAATAATACAATTAACATATATCGCATATATATCAATGTATCATCCACTGAGAAAATGAAATAATAAAGCAAGCCAATATTAGTTAATATAATAATATATCATATATATTATTATATATTAAATCATCGAATCAACACTTGATCCGACGATCCGGCTATATCGAATATTACCGACTAATATATCATGTACCGATTCATCGAATCAACACTTGATCCGATGACCCGGTTCATATCCATATATCGCGAGAATATAATACGGTATCCCATATCGCATTATTCTCGCTCCTGCGCATATCACATATGTGCCACTACTCTGTTTCGCCTGAGCCAAGAAACCTCTGTGTAGGACTCTAAAGAATCGTCAATACGCCGGTAGCAGGTGATGATCAAATCAAACACCCACAAGCTGCAAGCGGTCAGCTAAACGTAACAGCCACCCAGGTATTGAGCGATCAGAAGATCAACAAGCTAGCCTGTGCGTTCTCCTGTGAATCCAACCAGTAACACTCCCGTACAGTCCGGTCTGTTCGTCTGATATGTCGCATATCAAGTCTAGGGGTGGTATACGTCAGACCCCAGTAACCGATAAGTCGTGTCGATGTGTGGCTCATAACGGGTCGAGAAACTACCAGTAACACTTACCAGTAAATCTCCATATCAGCCCTGGCCAGGGACTTCCAGTTATAGCCAATCGAACACAGCACAACATCAACTCCCTATACCGGGAGAGACGAATCCCCTCCTATCGCTCATTGCCTCCATGTGATTCGGGACTGTACCCAAAAGCCACCGTTTTGCACGCCCTCTTGGACGTGGTAAGGTGGAAATCAAAGCACAGTGGGAATCACACAAGACTCTATGACGATCTCGGGTCTACAGACTACCCTGTACCAGTGTCACCGGAGAACTGCCATCTGACGTGTGGTATATCACCATCTGGGAGTTCTCGGCGAGTCCGTCCAGTGTACCCAGTCTCCACTGAGCACCCGTACACCATCCTTGATGTCCAACACCGATGGATATGGGATCATCCATCGCCCATCATATGGGTCAAGATGCGTATACGCTAGTCTACTCTGGTGTATCGATGCCCTGTCTCGATATACCCTCGACTAGGAACAGTTATAGGATGTACTCATTGACTACCGCGGCCCCACTAGTATGATCTCATCATAGTCCCAGTAGTCGAGTACAAGTCCTAAGGGCTTTATCAACATGTGAGAGTAAAACAGTAAACCAATACAAGTCAACATGTTAAGATAAAGTGAAACCAAATAGCATACTATCATGACGAGCAAGAAAGTCATCTCTATATATAACCAAGCATCCATTATAATATACATCACATATACAACAATGGCCTCTAGGGCATATACATAACTAACAGGATGCAAGTGGATCTTCAAAAGGAAGATTGGTGTAGATGGACAGGTTGAGACCTATAAAGCTAGACTGGTAGCAAAAGGTTTTTGTCAACGACCTGGTTTGGACTATGACGAAACCTTTTCTCCAGTAGCTATGCTGAAATCCATTCGGATCCTTCTTGCCATTGCTGCCTTCCACGATTATGAGATTTGGCAGATGGACGTAAAGACAGCTTTTCTAAATGGACATTTAGAGGAGTGTGTCTATATGGATCAGCCAGAGGGTTTCATTCAGAGTGGGAGTAGCGGAAAGGTGTGCAAGTTGCTTAAGTCCATTTATGGACTAAAGCAGGCATCGCGGAGTTGGAACATCTGTTTTGATGAGACGGTCAAGGAATTTGGCTTTATCAAAAATCCAGATGAACCATGTATCTATTGTAGATTTGTAGCGAGAACTGTAGTATTCCTCGTTTTATACGTGGATGACATTCTCTTGATAGGAAATGACATTCCTATGCTACAATCTGTCAAGGGGTTCTTGTCACACAGGTTCTCCATGAAAGACCTGGGTGATGCCTCGTACATTCTGGGTATCCGGATCTACCGTGACAGATCCAAGAGGATATTAGGACTTTCGCAGTCCAAGTACATCGACACCATACTGAAGAGATTCAGTATGGAAGATTCCAAGCGCGGTAATCTACCGGCTTGTCACGGGATCACCCTCTCCAAAGAGATGTCTCCCAAGACTGATTTGGAGAGGGATCACATGTCTATTATACCCTACGCTTCTGCGGTAGGCTCTATAATGTATGCGATGTTGTGTACCAGACCGGATGTGGCTTATGCACTGAGTGTGGTAAGCAGGTATCAGTCGAACCCTGGAGAGAAACATTGGATAGCAGTAAAGAACATTCTCAAGTACCTGAGAAGGACTAAGGAGATGTTCTTGGTGTATGGCGGAAAAGACCTGCAGATTGAGACCTTTGCTGACTCCAGCTTCCAGAGTGACAAGGATGATTCCAAGTCCATGTCGGGTTTTGTCTTTACCCTCAATGGAGGGGCGGTGTGTTGGAAGAGCTCCAAATAGGAAACCGTTGCTGACTCGACTATGGAAGCGGAATACATCGTTGCATCTGATGCCGCAAAAGAAGCTGTCTGGATGAGAAAGTTCTTGAGAGAACTTCAGGTGGTTCCGTCCATTGTTGACCCAATACCTCTGTATTGCGACAACAACGGGGCTATAGCTTTAGCGAAGGAACCCAGGTCCCATCAGAAATCCAGACACATCTTGAGGCGGTATCACTTGATCAGGGAGATCATGGATCGCCAGGAGATCGAGGTTCGGAGGGTTGCTTCAGAAGATAACACAGCAGATCCATTCAACAAGGCCTTTCCCCCAGACTCAGTTCGAGCGGCTGATCGAGATGATAGGTCTTCGATACGCCAGTACATGGCCTTAGTGCAAGTGGGAGATTGTTAGTGTATATGCCCTAGAGGCCATTACTGTATCATACTAGTTTGTATATTACTTGATGGAAGCTTGGGATATTCACAGTTGTATATACAATCTTACTCGAAATGGTAGTATGCTACTTGGTTTGTCTCTGCTTTAATATGTGCATGTGTTTCTTTTAGCATATTGCTGATATACATATTGGTAGAGCCCTTAGGATCTTTGCTTGATTACCAGCGTTGTGATGGCGCTCACACTCGTGGGAGCTGGGTGATCTATAAGCACATCCTTATACAGGTCCCTAGTCGTTGGACTATCGAGACAGGGCATCGATACTCCGGAGTAGACTAGCGTATGCGCTTCTCATACCAGCGTGGGAGACGGTCTGTCCCACAGCCGTCAGTACGTCGTACTTGAGATAGTATGCGGGTGCTCGTTAGGTTACGAGTACACTGGACAGGACTCGTCGGGAACTGTTGGTTGGTATTATACCTATCGTCAGTTATCAGTTCCCAGTTGACATGAGTACAACTTAGTCCGTTGACTTGACAATGTCACTTCGCCTCGAGTGTGTTCCCACTGCACTTTGATTACTACCCTACCACGGCTCAAAGGAGTCGTGCAAACAGGTAGTTTTTGGGTGCAGTCCCGAAGCACTTGGAGGCAGTGACGGTTAGACAGGATTCGTCTCTCCTGGTATTGGGGGTTGATATCACGCTGTGTCCAGGAGAGCCATTACACGAGTAGTCCCTGGCCAGGGCAAGCGAGATATACTGGTAGGTTTCCAGTGTTATCTCAGGGTGTTCTGGGCTACACTCCGACATGACTTGTACCGCTATTAGGGGACTGACGTTCACCGCCCCCTAGGCCCGCCATGCGATGTATCAGACGAACAGACCGGACTGTACGGAGATTGTCACATACAGGCTCAGTAGGAGTTCAGATGGGGTTCACCTCGTCGGTCTTCTTATCGACATCTACCTGGGGACCGTTACGTACAACTAGTGCCGCTTGCGGTCTGTGGTTAAACCCACTGCCAGCATAGTGTCGAGTCTTTAGAGTCCCACACAGAGAGCTATTCGCCTTTAGGCAAAATGAGTAGAGGTCGCATGGTTTTGCGACAGGGTTCGTTCACATCCGCGCACTTGTGCACGTTTGCTGTCCGGACAGCATATACTAGCGGGCTTTGGTTTAAGCCGGATCCTAGTATATGATTTGGGATTGGTTTTTCTCATTGTGTTCGTGTTCCTCGGATCACGAATACGGGTGCGTATGCACAGTTGCTTGAGACAGAGGGAGAGGACTTTGATTAGGGTTAATGACTATTGTCATTTTATTAACCCTAATGCTTATGTGTGTATTATTGTTAATTGATATTAGTTTAATAATTGTGCATGGTTATGGTTGTTGACCATTTGACCTATCTTGACTTGTTGACCTTGTTGACACTTTGACCATCATCATTTCATTTGGAAGATGCTCTTTGATCCTTGCAAATTGCATTAAAAATGAAATGATAATGGTCATGTCTTGATTAACCATGACAATTATCTAGCTAATTATCTAATTACAATAATTCATACATATATGTGAGAATGGTTATTATTCTCTAATTCTATCATATTATTTTCTCTCTCTTGTTCTTCCTCTCCCTCAAGCTCTCCCCTCTCATGTGTTGAGAAACACTTGAGCTTGAGAAAAACCCTTTCTTGATAATCTCTACTCTCATCTAGGGTTCAAGGATTAGCACTTCTTGCACCCTAGTTACTTCTAGCTTGGAGTTGAAGCCAAAGGTTGAGGCTTTCGGGTGGATCTTTCTTTGACGGGAGAAGACGACAAAGGTGACCTCCTTCCACTACTCCAAGGAGCAAGGAGAGGACATAAAGCCCAAGGTATAACCTTTCTAGCACTTAGCTAGTTTCTAGTTAGCTTTAGCTTGTTTTTGTTTAGCAAAGATCCTTCATAGTCTAGTCCATGTTGCCTAAGTTCATAAAAATTCGGTTTTTTATTCCGTTTTCCGCCTCCCCGCAAGTACCGGGGTGGGCAACGTGGACTTACACAGGTTAGTCTGTAGACCCAAGATCGTCATAGAGTCTTATGTGTTCTCCCACTGTACTTTGATATTCACCCTACCACGACTCTGTTCCCCTCCGAATGGCGGCGCGACGCGGATGCGTCCTGCCTGAGATTTGGGACAGATGCTATTTGGTGCTATCCATCCAACTCTCTGAAGATGCCAAGTTGATTTATGGCACCATGTATCGAAGGTTTAAACGGATGCGACCGATGTAGCAGACTTCGTCAGATTCCCCCTCGCTTGAGGGGTTTTTTATTGTGGGGACGCTCTTCCCTGCAGGCGCAAGCCCCTACAGTTAATTACGCTACCGCATCGCGGTAATAACTTTCTCTTTCTCCAGCTGATCACTTCGTGCCGTGGGTGTTTGTTTTGTTTGTGGTTGCCCGTGGATTGTATACGGAGACTAATTTATTTCGTCGCCCGTAGGACGTGGATTAGTCCAAATCCGTATTTTCTTAGATTTGGGTTTGGTGTTTTGGTTTAAGGATACGTTAGCCATATTTGAGGCTAAGATCAACTTAAACGTTTGTTAAGGATACGTTAGCCTAATTTCCAGACTAAGATCAACTTAACGGGATCGTTTAGATCCGACAAAAGAGCATTTGGGCTCTATTGTTCCAGTTTATGGACATAGTGGTCCATTGCCAGTTTAGGGACATGGTGGTCCATTGTATGTATGGCCGTCAGGACCCATCACCTCTCTGACGACGTTGAAGGATTACAACGACAGATGTCATAGGAGTCCAGAGATGTAGCCTTGAACCAAAATTGGTTAGGAGATCTATAGTCCAATTTGGGACTAAAATCTGTTTGAAGATTTTTATTTAAGAATACGTTAACCATATTTGAGGCCAAGATCTACTTAAACGTTTGTTAAGGATACGTTAGTCTGATTTGAGGCTAAGATCAACTTAACAGGATCGTTTAGATCCGACAAAAGAGCATTTGGGCTCTATTGCTCCAGTTTAGGGACATGGTGGTCCATTGCCAGTTTAGGGACATAGTGGTCTATTGCATGCATGGCCGTCGGGACCCATCACCTCTCTGACGTCGTTGAAGGATTACAACAACAGGTGTCAGAGGAGTTCAGAGATGTACCCTTGAACCAAAGTCGATTGGAGGGGATCTATAGTCCAATTTGGGACTAAAGTCTGTTTGAAGGTTTAAGAATACGTTAGCCATATTTGAGGTTATGATCGACTTAAACGGGATCGTTAATATCCGACAAAAGAGCATTTGGGGGCTCTATTGTTCCAGTTTAGGGACGTAGTGGTCCATGTTCCAGTTTAGGGACATAGAGGTCCATTGTATGCATGGCCGTCGGGACCCATCACCTCTCTGACGACGTTGAAGAATTACAACGACAGGTGTCAAAGGAGTTCAGAGATGTACCCTTGAACCAGGTGTAAATTGATTTAAGAGAGCAGCCATGCTCAGTCAATTTAATTTGAGGACTTACGGCCAGAATTGGGCTAAGTCCAATTGATAATGTTCAACATTTTTATTTATATTTAGCCTAGTAGGCCTTTATTAGGGCTCTGCCCCTGTTAATAATGCACTGCATTTTATTCTGGCCTGTTAGGCCTTTTAAGTTGGGCCCTGTCCCCTTTTATAATGCAGAGCATTTATTTTGGTCCATTGGGCCTCTTAATTGGGCTCTGCCCTTTAATAATGCACTGCATTAATTAGTCAGACAGAGCACCACGTGGCTTGTCAGGCACTTTGCACCAATTGAGGAGCGCAAGGCACAAGTCCATGTGGGGGTGACACGTGTCACGCTTCGGTGAGCGCAAGCGCAGTGCGCTGCGCTGTTGCGCTGTTGACACGTGGTGCGCTCTGGTGAGTTGCGCCAATGAGAGCAGTGCTCTGTTTTTAGAAGTGCATAGCGCAGATCATTATGGGGCTGACACGTGGCGCTCTCTAGTGGCTTGCGCCAACCCGAGAGCGCAACAGTGCAGATTTTGCAAGTGCAGGGCACTGTTTTATTATTTTGACCTATTTTAGATCAAAGAAAAGAATCTTTTAAGATTCCAGAACCAATGGTTCATCAAAAGGCAATGCCTTTGTTATTATTATTTTTTTATTGAAAATCCTTGATCTTGTTCTTAGATCAATGATCTATTCAGAAGAAATTCTTCTTTTTATAAAGGTTTACCTTCTTTTTCCTTTCTGAATCCTTTCTCAAAATTCTTTAGAGGAGTTCTCTCTTTGTTTTTGTGTTTTTGTCTCCCTCTGTTTTAACCTGTGCCTCCCCTTTAGACTTGGGGTTTATGGGCCTTTTTATAATGCCAATCAGTTTTTTAAATTGGTTAGAGAGATCTTTCTCTGAATGATTTGGGGATTTTTCCCCACCGTTGGATCTTTGATCCAAGGGCTTCTGTTTTACAGAAGACAATCTTCTTATTTTAATAAGAACAGAAAGATCTTACTGGAATTTTAATTCTGTTTGGCGTAAACGCACCTGCGCTTGACACGTGTCATGCAGCGCAACTGCGCTAGCGTAACTGCGCTTGACACGTGTCGCGCAACGCAGAGCGCAGCGCAACTGCGCTGACACGTGTCGCGCAGCGTAGAGCGCAAGTCAGCTAAAGCGTTGCTTCCTTATTTTTATTTAAATAGAGCCTTGCTCTGATTGGTTGCGCTGCGCTCCTTGCGTTGGCGTGCCTGGTTTTGACACTCGGCGCGTTGCGCCCAGCGCAAGGAATCTGAAGCGTTGCTTCGTTTCCTGCCTTGGAATTTGAACAGAGCTTTGCTCTGAAAGGGAGATTTTCTCCTTTATTATTATTATTATTTATTTATTTTTTTTCTTTTATTGTTATTATTTTATACGGAGTGGGTTTTGAGCCAAAATTTTGGCGGGAACGAATGCCCCCCACTATTTTGCCCACGTAAGTATGTACGTGGGTGAAGTAGTGCAAAGTTATGCATGGTCACCGAATTGAGGGCTTAGGAGACAAGTTTAGGGTCCTTGTAGCCTAAGACTTTTCAACTGTATGAGCCGTGAGGGTCCCACAAAGACTTTTCTCCCTACGAGCCGAGAGGATCTTGTAGGTGTATTTTCTCCTTAGGGGTCGTGAGGACTCCCAAGTGTGTTTTCTCCCATAAGTCGTAAGGATCTTATAAGAGAATTTTCTCTCTTACGAGTCGAGAGGACCCGTAAGCGGTTGTTTCCCTCCTTGTCGAGATTCGACTTTGGAGAGTGTGACTCGTGGATAGTATGCAAGAGACCGTTTTGGATCGCCTTGCAGGGCCCCAGTGCTTAGGAAACAGGTTTTTTAATCATTACTGCCTAAGGCTTTATCTTACGAGTCGAGCCGCATCGAGAAGTTCTCGGAAAGACATCAATTTCTTCACAAGTCGAGACGAATCGAGCATTTCTCGCAAGAATATCCTAACGTCACAGTTAACCTCTGGTCTTTACGACAGGAGTCCGTTAGGGTCTATGGTACTTAGGGTTTTGGCCGTCGTACCATCGCATCAGCTGATATATTCCTCGATAGGCAATCGTGCTGTTCGAGTAGCCCTGCGACTGTCGTGTCTCTGATCCCTTCGGGGGCTGGACAAGACGTCTTCAAGCAATCCTCTTTGGCAGTTTGACCGTCGGAAGAGGAAGCGTTAGGAATTTTGCCATGCCACTTTTTACTTGAGGTTAGGCTCATTTTGGAGAGCCCCGATGAGTCATAACCACTCCGTGCTGGTGTGGGATGATCTCCGATAGTCTTTCAGGTTTTATGTGAATTGCCGTCAAGACCCTGAAGCTAGGAATTTGGCATTTGCTTCGTTTGCTGGCATCGCGTCTGCTGTATCGAGACGAAAGTCGCGGTGGAGCTGGGATTTTGCCGTGGCTCCGTTTGTTTGATTGTCACGTCTGATCCCTGCTGGAGGAAGAACGCTAGGGTGACATCTCGTCTACCGTATCAAGACGAATGCCGAGGTGGAGCTGGGATTTTGCCGTGGCTTCGTTTGTTTGATTGTCGCGTCTGATCCCTGCTGGAGGAAGAACGCTGGGGTGACATCTCATCTGCTGTATCGAGACGAACGTTGCGGTTATCTCTAGGTTGCTGGTGAACCGTCGAGGTTTGGAACTAGGAATTTTGCCGTGGTTCCGTTTGTTTGATTGTTGCGTCTGATCCCTGCTGGAGGAAGAACGCTGGGGTGACATCTCGACTACTGTATCGAGACGAACGTCGCGGTTATCTCTAGGTTGCTGGTGAACTGTCGAGGTTTAGAACTAGGGATTTTGCCGTGGCTCCGTTTGTTTGATTGTCGCGTCTGATCCCTGCTGGAGGAAGAACGCTGGGGTGACATCTCGTCTGCTGTATCGAAACGCATGCCGAGATGGAGCTAGGATTTTGTCGTGGCTCCGTTTGTTTGATTGTCGCGTCTGATCCCTGCTGGAGGAAGAACGCTGGGGTGACATCTCGTCTGCTGTATCGAGACGAATGTCGCGGTTGTCTCTAGGTTGCTGGTGAACCGTCGAGGTTTGGCTTCGCTTTCTGGCGGAGCCGGTCGGGAAGGTATGGTTCCCTCTTTGTTTGTGCCCCTGGATTGTATACAGGGATCGACGTGATCTCACCTGTAAGGCAAAAGTTTCATCATGTTTTTTTTTGTTATTGTTTTATTTCCGCGATGCTCTATCATTTCAGCTTTTATATCGCGAAACTCGCGATTGCCCAATCATTTCGGCTATTTTTCGCAGTACCCAATCATTTCGGCTGTTTATTTTATATTTACTCGCTGCTTTTTTATTGCGAGTTGCCCAATCATTTCGGCTATTTTGTGTGCATACATTTTTACTTGCTGCTTTTTATTGCAATTTGCCCCATCATTTCGGCTATTTCGTATGCATGTGCGGCCTACTGGCTTTTCGCCGTAAACCTGAAATTAGACACCGATTTCGGCATCAGCACCACTACAACTGGGATATTGCCAGGAGCGAATCATCATTTGCCTATGTCGATGTCGAACAAAGGTGGCCTAGCGAATAGGGTTAGGGTCCTGTCGACTAAGGCTTTCGACTTCGTGAGCCATAAGGGTCTCACAAAGGTATTTCTCCCTACAAGTCGTGAGGATCTTGTAGGTGTATTTTCTCCTTAGGAATCGTGAGGATTGTTAAGTGTATGTTCCTCTGTAAGTCGTAAGGATCCTACAAGAGGGTTTTCTCCTTGTAAGTCGAGAGGACTTACAAGGGTTGTTCACCATGCGAACATATCCCCAGTCACGGAAGAGACTTGGTTAGGGAAATGTTTATTCGCGCCCATGGATTGTATACAAGGGTCAGTGCTGAGCCACTTATAGGGTAATATCGAAGGTTGTGAGGGTTGCTTAAGAACAGGTTCAGGTCTCTGTAACTTAAGACTTTCAAATCTTATGAGCCGTGAGGGTCCAATAAGAGAGTTCTCCTTACGAGTCGTGAGGATCTCGCATGTGTAATTTCTCCTTAGGAATCGTGAGGATCCCTAAGTGTGTTGCTCCCTTGTGAGTCGTAAGGATCTCACGCGGGTGATTTATCCTTACAAGGTCGAGAGGATCCTGTAAGTGTCTTTTAACGAGGTTGCGCCCTTTCGGGTTTTCACGAACACTTGCCGGTAGCCCTGCTGTTTTTACTCACGGAGCCCTTTCGGGTTTTCATCCGTGCCCATTTTGCTTGTGAACATACCGTTTTTTTTTGTTTTTTTTTAACACGTCAGCCTAAGGATGCCGCGGGTTGGTAGTAATTTAACGACGTTTTGATCATTATCCAGTTTTAGGACATAGTGGTCCTTCATTAGTTTAACGTCGTTTCGGTCTATCGCCAGTTTTAGGATGTAGTGGTCCATCGTTAGTTTAACGACGTTTCGGTCTATCGCAAGTTTTAGGACATTGCGGTCCATCATTAGTTTAAGGACATTTCGGTCCGACGTCGCCGTATTTGAGGCGAATATCTAGTCTATTAACTTTTCGGTCTATAGGGCTTTCTCTATGACTGGGCATGATGCCCCCGGCGTGTCCATCTTTCTCGGAGCGTGCGGTTGTGGCGGGCTCACCTTCCAGTTTTCGGAGATGACGAACTCGCCCTGTTGGTATTGGTCTTCAACCCATTTTTTAAAGACGTAGAAATCCTCGATCGGGTGACTTACCGTTTGGTGGTAAGGGCAATAATTGAGATCGTTAACATCGCCTGGCCGCGGCGGACGTTTCGGACTCGGCAGATTGATGAGTCTGTCGCGCACTGCCAGCTCGATAGTCTCCATGTTTTATCTTGGGGAAACGGGTAAGGACGTCTCAACTTTTCATGGAGGGGTTTCCGCTTGTTGTTTCGGCAAACAACCGATCCAGGGCCACTCGATTGTTGTTGAGTGTTGGCTACGAGGGCTATTTTTTCCTTCCCTTTATCCTTTTTGCTCGATCCTTTGTTTGTGGGGTCGAGACTTTTTCCGAGTAGCGTGCGATTACACGGCTGAACGTTCTCGCAACTTCTTAATTCTTTCATTTTTGAAATGGATTCCTTGAGGAGAGGGTTGAGGGCAGCTTCTTCGTCAGAGTCGCTTCCAAAGGTGATAATTTTTTATCCCTTGGAGTCGGTTATATGACAGTCGGCGGCGGCTCTTTTGCCCTCATCTATCGCATTTTTCTGATGTCTACAAGCTTCACACTTTTTCCTGTTGAAGTGTTGCTTTTGAGCGACATATTCTTGCCACCAACACTTAAAGGAGTCGCAGTCTTCGGTAGGATGTATGATCTTTTGATATTATAAGCAGAAGTTAGGATGCACCTCTACTCCACCGAGAGTATTTTCTTCAGAGGGCGGTAGCTTCATTCCCACTGATAGGGCTTTGGCGAACCTTTTCCTCGTCTTGAATTTGTTTTTATCCACAGCGAATGACTTTTGATTTGACGGAAGTGCCTCGAATCTTTGGTCTGGTAGTCGGTGTTTGGCTCCTTCTAGTATGTCCATCTCTCGCTCTTGATCGGCTTTAACTTTCAGACGAATCTCATTCAGGAAGGCATCGATCAACTCATTTGACGGCCGCAGAATTTTTGGTTCAGGGTTTGCCCTCGGTTTCTCGGCGCAAGGAGCCTCTTCATCATCCGCCAATGAGTGAGAGATCACGTGATAAGTCGCTACGTAGTCTTCGGATTCATCTGATGAGTCTTCTCCATCGTTTCCGTCCTCGACAAAAGAACAAGCCGCCCCCATCGTGCTCGTCTTCTTTGGAGTGTGAGGCTGTGGTGGGTTTACCTTCCAGTTTTCAGACAGCGCGAACTTGCCTTGTAGGTACTGATCCTCGATCTATCCGTTAAAGACGAAACAATTCTCGATCGGGTGACTTACCGTTTGGTGGTAAGGGCAATAATTGGGATTATTGGGATCGCCTGGTTGCAACAGACGTTTTGGGCTCGGCAGATTGATGAGTCTATTGCGCACTGCCAGCTCAAACAGTTTTCTCATTTTATTCTGAGGAAACGAGTAAGGACATCCCAGTCTCTCCTCGAGGGATGGGCGTGGACGCACGTTTTTTTGGCGAACGACCGGCTTTGAGTTGCTCGGCTGTTGTTGAGCATTAGCGACGATGATCACTTTTCCTTTTCCTTTCTCATTTCGAGAATCTGGTTTTGGAGGAGACGGTCCATGGCCCATCTGGTCCATTTAGGCTAACTTGTCAATCAGGGCCTGGAAGGTGGTCGACCTGAAGAACATCATGAATTGCGAGATGGTCGCTTGTGGATCAAGAGTGCCCACGAACATGCCTACCGCAGGTGCCTCTTCTATGCGTTGTTCGCATTTTGACCATAGGTTCCACCATCGTGTTGTGTATTGGACCCACGTTTCGCCGGGCCTTATCCTGGCATTTATCAGTGTTGTTATCGGGGTGTGTTCGCTAGCACTCGTGAATCTTTGTGTAAACAATAGCTCCATCTCCGCAAATGTTTTGACAGAGTCGTTAGGTAGCTCCGAATACCATTCAAAAGTTGTTTCTGCTAAGCTGCCGATGAACTGGCGAAGCAACAATTGTTCATCGCCTCCAGTATTGCCGCATAAGGCCCTGAATTGAGCGACATGCTGATGCGGATTCCCTGTCCCTTTATATACGTGGAACTTAAGGATCGTATATCCCGGCGGGTAACTGATTTGGTCATACCATCCTGGATAAGGTCGTCCGGTTCTAACAATTTGCGCAGCCGCTTCATTCGCCTGATGAGCCCGTATTTGCTGAGCTATATAGTCATCGAGTGCGGCCTTGGAAATGGTTTCCTCCTTGGCTGTTGAAAGGGCCGGAGGAGGATTAGATGTTTCCCCTCCGTCGTTTCCGACAATGATTGGAGGGTCTTCAGCTGGAGGGTCCGGCTGTAACATCATCCCTACCATATCTTGGAAGAGGAGCGCCATCTGTTTTATGTTAGCCGCTTGCTCTGCGGCTTCTTTGTCCTTCTTTTCAAGGACTCTGCGTAAAAAGTCAGCATCGGTTTCTTGTTCATAACGCTGCTCTGATGACGACTCCGGGCTTTCTTTTGGCCCGGTAAGTGCGGCCATTTGCGTCAGCATTTCCTGAAGCTTCTGCTTCTGCTCCTGGGCTTTTGTCACGGATCGAGTGAGCGGTCGGTGACCCGTCGAAACACAGCCTTCCTCCTCTCCAGAAGCCATATAAACAGTGTGCACCACCATGCCCCCAAAATTGGGGCGTTTGTGTCAGCGCTTTTACTGTTTGCCATGTTCACAGGGACCTTTTGCGGCCTCCTTTTCTTTTGAGTGATTGACGTTGAGGGAGCCGTTGCAGTGGGCACCCAAACAGCTGTCACCTTTTGTGGCTTGACTGAATGGTCCTCTTCTTTCCGAACCTTCATCTTTTTCTGTCGGCGAGAGTAATTTTGATCAATCACCGAGTCTTGGACCCGTCGCCATACTTTGTAAACTTTGGAAGACAGCCGTTGAGGGGCCTGATCCGGTTTTATTTCTATAATATTCTCCACCGGTGGAGGAGATCTTTTCAATACGGCGGTAGGAGAGTTCCTGCGCACCTTGTTCAGCAATTCAAAGTTGTTCCCGGTCGGAACAGTAGCGTCGATCTCCACCGTTAGAGCTGATGGAGTAAACCCAGACGGAGAGCTACCCCCAGCCTTCCTTACTCGGCGCCAGTGGCGACGTCAAGCGTGTCGTGCGGATGGAGTTGGATCGGTAACGGGGATGTCTTTGTTTTGCACCTGTTCAGGTGAGGGGCTGCTATTGGTGCTAGCCTGTCGAATACTGACACCCGTTAAGAAGCAATGCCTAATCTATCAAAGACAGACCTCTGGGCAGGGGAAGCAGCTTTGAGGACCCCGCCTGGAGCAGAAACCGGGATGGCCATCCTTGTAAAAATTGACTTCTTAGAAGGAGAAGCCTTTCCAATGATTTCGTCCGCTTGAGCCGGGATGGCTATCCGCTTTGGGATGGCAACTTCGGGTATCGCGGGCTTGTAGACGTTCTGGTCCAGTCTGTTGAAAACTGAGGTGTTGAAGTTGGGCGACCCGTTGAGAGGGGCCACGGCAGTGGTAAGTCGATCAAAGACCGACTTCTTTGGGGCTTCTTGCAATGTCATTGGGGCATTGAAGCTCATCGGTAGGAGCATGGTCCCGAAGAATAGTCCAGTGGTGGCTTGAGTTACCCGCTCCACTGGCATCTTGAAAAGGGAGGCCGCTTGGGGCCCATAAGTCACTCCTCCAGCGAGGACGGAGTGGGAGTTGCAGTTGCAATTGCAGTTAGTGCAGTTTGAAGCCATTGGTCTTCTGTTTTCTGCACGGAGCAAGACACCAAATCTAAGTACCTCGAATCCACAGGCAACCACAGCAAACCGCGATTTGTTCGCGAACACGACACACGAAGTGTGGAGTGGAAAGAGGAAAAGGTCCCACCGGGCGTGCCAGAATCTGTTCCCCTCCGAATGGCGGCGCGACGCGGATGCGTCCTGCCTGAGATTCGGGGCAAATGATATTTGGTGCTATCCGTCCACCTCTTCGAAGATGCCAAGTTGATTTATGGCACCATGTATCGAAGGTTTAAACGGATGCGACCGATGTAGCAGACTTCGTCGGATTCCCCCTCGCTTGAGGGGGTTTTCATTGTGGGACGCTCTTCCCTGCAGGCGCAAGCCCCTGCAGTTAATTACGCTACCGCATCGCGGTAACAACTTTCTCCTTCTCCAGCTGATCACTTCGTGTCGTGGGTGTTTTTTTTGTTTGTGGTTGCCCGTGGATTGTATACGGAGACTAATTTATTTCGTCGCCCGTAGGACGTGGATTAGTCCAAATCCGTATTTTCTTAGATTTGGGTTTGATGTTTTGGTTTAAGGATACGTTAGCCATATTTGAGGCTAAGATCAACTTAAACGTTTGTTAAGGATATGTTAGCCTAATTTCCAGACTAAGATCAACTTAACGGGATCGTTTAGATCTGACAAAAGAGAATTTGGGCTCTATTGTTCCAGTTTAGGGACATAGTGGTCCATTGCCAGTTTAGGGACATGGTGGTCCATCGCATGTATGGCCGTCGGGACCCATCACCTCTCTGACGACATTGAAGGATAACGACAGATGTCAGAGGAGTCCAGAGATGTACCCTTGAACCAAAGTTGGTTGGGAGATCTATAATCCAATTTGGGACTAAAGTCTGTTTGAAGATTTTGATTTAAGAATACATTAGCCATATTTGAGGCTAAGATCAACTTAAACGTTTGTTAAGGATACGTTAGTCTTATTTGAGGCTAAGATCAACTTAACAGGATCGTTTAGATCCGACAAAAGAGCATTTGGGCTCTATTGCTCCAGTTTAGGGACGTGGTGGTCTATTGCCAGTTTAGGGACATGGTGGTCCATTGCATGCATGGCCGTCGGGACCCGTCACCTCTCTGACGTCGTTGAAGGATTACAACGACAGGTGTCAGAGGAGTTCAGAAATGTACCCTTGAACCAAAGTCGATTGGAGGGGATCTATAGTCCAATTTGGGACTAAAGTCTGTTTGAAGGTTTAAGGATACGTTAGCCATATTTGAGGCTAAGATCGACTTAAACGGGATCGTTTAGATCCGACAAAAGAGCATTTGGGGGCTCTATTGTTCCAGTTTATGGATGTAGTGGTCCATGTTCCAGTTTTGGGACATAAAGGTCCATTGTATGTATGGTCGTCGGGACCCATCACCTCTCTGACGACGTTGAAGGATTACAACGACAGGTGTCAAAGGAGTTCAGAGATATACCCTTGAACCAGGTGTAAATTGATTTAAGAGAGCAGCCATCCTCAGTCAATTTAATTTGAGGACTTATGGCCAGAATTGGGCTAAGTCCAATTGATAATGTTCAACATTTTTATTTATATTTAGCCTACTAGGCCTTTATTAGGGTTCTGCCCCTGTTAATAATGCACTGCATTTTATTCTGGCCTGTTAGGCCTTTTAAGTTAGGCCCTGTCCCCTTTTATAATGCAGAGCATATATTTTGGTCCATTGGGCCTCTTAATTGGGCTCTGCCCTTTAATAATGCACTGCATTAATTAGTCTGACAGAGCACCATGTGGCTTGTCAGGCGCTTTGCGCCAATTAAGGAGCGCAAGGCGCAAGTCCATGTGGAGGTGACACGTGTCACGCTTCGATGAGCGCAAGCGCAGTGCGCTGCGTTGTTGCGCTGCTGACACGTGGCACGCTCTGGTGAGTTGCGCCAACGAGAGCAGTGCTCTGTTTTTAGATGTGCATAGCGCAGATCATTATGGGGCTGACACATGGCGCTCTCTGGTGGCTTGCGCCAACCCGAGAGCGCAACAGTGCAGATTTTGCAAGTGCAGGGCACTGTTTTATTATTTTGATCATTTAGATCAAAGAAAAGAATCTTTTAAGATTTCAGAACCAATGGTTCATCAAAAGGCAATGCCTTTGTTATTATTATTTTTTTTATTGAAGATCCTTGATCTTGTTCTTAGATCAATGATCTATTCAGAAGAAATTCTTCTTTTTATAAAGGTTTTTCCTTCTTTTTCCTTTCTGAATTCTTTCTCAAAATTCTTTAGAGGAGTTCTCTCTTTGTTTCTGTGTTTTTGTCTCTCTCTGTTTTAATCTGTGCCTCCCCTTTAGACTTGGGGTCTAGAGGCCTTTTTATAGTGCCAATCAGTTTGTTAAATTGGTTAGAGAGATCTTTCTCTGAGTGATTTGGGGATTTTTCCCCATCGTTGGATCTTTGATCGAAGGGCTTCTGTTTTACAGAAGACAATTTTCTTGTTTTAACAAGAACAGAAAGATCTTACTGAAATTTTAATTCTGTTTGGCGCAAACGCACCTGCGCTTGACACGTGTCGCGCAGCGCAACTGCGCTTGACACGTGTCGCGCAGCGCAACTGCGCTTGACACGTGTCGCGCAGCGCAACTGCGCTTGACACGTGTCGCGCAGCGCAGAGCGCAGCGCAACTGTGCTAGCGCAACTGCGCTGATACGTGTCGTGCAGCGCAGAGCGCAAGTCAGCTGAAGCATTGCTTCTTTATTTTTATTTAAATAGAGCCTTGTTCTGATTGATTGCGATGCGCTCCTTGCGTTGGCATGCCTGGTTTTGACACGCGGCACGTTGCGCCCAGCGCAAGGAATCTGAAGCGTTGCTTCGTTTCCTGTCTTGGAATTTGAACAGAGCTTTGCTCTGAAAGGGAGATTTTCTCATTTATTATTATTATTTATTTATTTATTTATTTATTTAACCATTCTTTTATTGTTATTATTTTATACGGAGCGGGTTTTGAGCCAAAATTTTGGCGGGAACAGGCTCTACTGAGTCGTGCAAACAGGTGGACTTTTGGTACAGTCCCGAGGCACATGGAGGCGATGAGCGATAGGAGGGGTTTTGTCTCTCCCGGTATTGAGAGTTGATGTTGTGCTATGCTCGATTGGCTATAACAGGAAGTCTCTAGCTAGAGCTGCTGAGATTTACCGATAAGCGTTACCAGTAGTTTCTCGATCTGTTATGAGCCATACACCAGCATGACTTATTGAGTTATTGGGGTCGACGATTCCATCCCTAGACTCGTTATGCAACATATCTGACGAGGAGACCGGACTGTACGGTAAGTGTTGCCAGTTGGCTCGACGGGAGTTTTGACAGCTTCGCTGGTTTTCTTCTGATCGCTCAATACCCGGGTGGCCGTTACGTTTAGCTGACCGCTTGCGGCTTGTAGGTATTTGATATGATCGTTACCTACTGCCGGCGTATTGACGAGTTTTAGAGTCCCACAATGAAGTTTCCTGGCTCAGGCGAAAAGATGTGGTATGCATATGAGATATGCACGGGGACCCTATTAAATACGGATATGTGATACCGTATATTAATCGGGTGTTTTCTATTGGTCGGGTCATATATGATATGACCGGTTTGCTAAATCAAGTGTTGATTTAACAAATCACTTTTAGATTAATTATTTAATTAAACTCTTTTCTATTTTTGTATGCATGCATGTATGCACATGATGATGTGCATGGACACATACATACATACATTGTATCATGGTTGTTGATACACATTTGGTGGCAATGCAAGACTCACATGGTAGTAATTATATATATATTTATCATTTTGAATTAAAAGAAATGATAATTCACTCATGGTTAATGTTTATCATCTTTGACCATACTTGACCTACTTTGTAACCTTGAGTTAATTTTCCTTTGGCTTTATTAACTCATTTGATAAATATCCAAATAATTACAAACCATGGTTGAGGTGAGAATGATATAATATTGATTATTCATTCTCATCTCAATTATTCATCACAAATACTTTGAGCTCAAGCTTAGCCATCAACTTCTTCTTCCTCTCTTGAAATTTCTCTTGAGTGAGGTTGATAAAAAGATAGGGTTTTGATTATAGAATACAAACCACATCATCATACTACACACATCTAGCCCATTTGTGTAGGGTGTTTGCTCTACTTCATTCACAAATCAAGTAAAGCAAGGAGCTTTGGGCAAAGGGACTTCGGGTGGATCATCGTGGACTAGGAAAGCTTCCATCGATCCGTTCCAAACTCTCATAGTGCCAAGGAGTCACCAAGGGAGGTCTACAAAGGTTCTAATCTCTACCCTTAGTGATAGTTTTCTATTTGCATGTGATGCTTAGTTGCATGAAACCCTAAATTTCTAATTATGATTCTTGTCAAGTTCACTTAGCACCTTTAAAATTTTGATTGTGGCATATGTGATGCTTCCAAACCCTAGATGAGGTGCTAGGTAAACCAAACACCCAATTCTACAACAGGATCTGGAATGTCCCCGGAACTCAGCGAAAATTGCCCAATGGAAAAATGGAAACGATCGGGCTTGGATATGTCCAGTCCAAGAAACGGGAGCAGTAACATGGCTGCCATGTCATAAAGGACCTTGACGAAGAAGTGGAGGCTCTTTTAAAAGACGCTAACGTTGAACCAGAATGCTGTCCTGCCATAAAAATGCCGATTCCGTCGTTTGAAGAACAGACGGACAAGCTAGTGAGGGAAGCAAGTCAAAAGGTTCGGAACGATTACAGCCGCGAAATGGCCATTTACGAGAAAGCCAAGACGCAACGCCTCCTTCAGCAGGCTACGGAGAATGACAATGCCCTTCACCGTTAGCCCGCCATGCATTCCCAAGACAAGAAAAGGGCCCGACACGGAGGCAAAAACAAGTCAAAGAACGAAAAAAATGTTCAACAACGGCAAAACGGATCCAAAGGCAATGCGATCAAGAAAAGGTCAGCCAGAATCCGTCTCTTATGAAAAAGATGAGTCGAGCATATTCGTTCCCTCGAGACAAGACAAGGAGAATCTTCGACCTTGTCATGAAACACCAGATGATGACATTCCCGGAGTCTCGGCACCCCGATCAAGCAAATGTGCTCCTATCACTAAGCAATCGGACATCACCTTGAAGACTGCTTCACCTTCAAAAGCTGGGTCGAAGACCAATATCAGCTCGGCTGGTTCTCTTTATCCAACAGTTGGAGGGTATCCCCACCGCAAAAGCATATGCCAAAAGCAACGTATATGGTGAGAGTAGAACCAGATCAACATCGGTCTTGGAAACGATCTCGTACCTGCCACGTGATAACGCTGTCAGAAGAAGGAGAGCGCGAGAATATGAACGACCTCTCCTGGTGCTTCGAAAATGAGGAAGAAGATGAGTTGATCTCAGAGTTTCCACCGGCGCCAAAGGAATTGGAAGATGGAATACATACTACTGCAGAAAACCTAAGGAAAATCGATTTAGGGACGGCAAACGACCCACAGCCAACGTTCGTCAGCGAGCTGCTGTCTAAAGAACAGGTAGCTATGCTAAAAGACGTGCTCATACAGTATAAAGACTGCTTCTCATGGAACTATTTCGAGATGCCAGGGCTAGATCCAGAGATAGCGGTGCATAAATTGGCGATATCTCCGGACGTCAAGCCAGTCAAACAAGCACCAAGAAGAATGCGGCTCGAACTTGAAATGAGCATCAACGCCGAAGTCAAGAAGCTAATCGACTTCGGCTTCATCCAAGAAGTTCAAAACCCTGACTGGATCACCAACGTCGTTCCAGTGATGAAGAAAAATGGGACAGTGTGCATCTGCATGGACTTTCGGGACCTCAACAAAGCTTGCCCGAAGGATGATTTTCCCGTGCCGGTTACCAAGATGATGATAGACAATACGTCCACTCACGAAGTCTTCTCCTTCATGGATGGGTCATCAGGGTACAATCAAATAAAAATGCATCCCGAGGACCGGATGCATACCGCTTTCCGGACCCCTATCGGCATATTCTGCTACAAAGTGATGCCTTTCAGTCTGAAGAACGCCGGTGCTACCTATCAGAGGGTCATGACGAAGATTTTCGATGACCTCATACATGAAATCGTCGAATGCTATATCGACGACCTCGTGGTGAAAAGCAAATCACACGAGGAACATTGGGAGCATATGAAGATTATGTTCCAACGTCTTCGGAAATACAACCTGAAAATGAACCCTCTCAAATGCGCGTTCGGAGTTTCCTTGGTCAAATTCCTAGGATTCATCGTACGACATCGGGGCATCGAAATAGACCCGTCAAAGATCAAGGCAATTATAGAGATTCCACCGCCAAGAACTCTAAAGCAACTGTCGTCTCTCCAAGGAAAGCTCGCATATATCCGACGGTGCATAGCTAACATCTCCGGCAAATGCCGCCCCTATAGTCATCTAATGAAGAAGGGAACCCCGTTCGTCTAGGATCGCAAATACCAAAGTGCACTGGACGAGATCAAGCAATACCTGCAGAATCCGCCTGTACTGACCGCTCCGGTCAAGGGAAAGCCCATCATCTTGTACATAACCGCCCTTGAAGGTTCCTTAGGCCCGCTATGCGCACAGGAGAACGACCAAGGGAAAGGGAGAGCCCTCTACTATTTGAGTCGAGTTCTTCTGGGGGCAGAAAACAACTACTCCCCTATCGAAAAACACTGCATGGCGTTAATCTTCGCGATAACGAAACTTCGGCATTATGCTTTGGCGCATGAGGTCCACCTCATATCAAAAGTGGACCCTCTCAAATATTTGATGTCAAGAGCCATACTAACAGGGCGGCTTGCTAAATGGGCCCTACTCTTAATGGAATTCTTGATAACATATCGACCGCTCAAGGCAGTAAAATGCCAGGCCATCGCCGACTTCCTCGCTGAACATCCGATACCTGCTGATTCACCCCTAAATTGTGAATTTCTAGACGAGCACGCGTTTGACACGATCGACAGGGAGAGAGGAAGGAGTGATACCCAATGGGAACTCTACTTCGATGGGGCATCTTCCATGAAGAAGCGAAAGCACAGTTCCCCCATAATCAAATCTGGGGTAGGCCTCATCTTCGTGACTCCACAAGGAGGGATAATGCGCTTTGACTTTTCATTAACGGAGCCAAGAACAAACAATAAGGCAGAATATGAGGCCTTGATAGCAGGTCTTGAGATCGCTGTCGACATGGGAATCGAAAACCTCCTCATATATGGAGACTCCCAGCTGGTCGTTAGTCAAGTAAATGGCGACTATCAGACATGCAAACCAGAGTTAGTAAAGTACGGAGAGAGAATGCAACAACTTCTAACTCAAATCCCTTCCTACGTCCTGGAAAGAATACCGCGTGCAGAGAATAGTAAAGCGGATGCATTAGCCAAACTCGCTAAAGAACTGGCTGACGAAAACCTCGATGACGTGAGGATCGTTGTGCAAAGCCGTCAGGTTCTTGCACCAGCAGAAATATCTCTGGAATCGTCTGAAGAAAAGGAAGCGACCAAGCAAACAACCCTACAAATAGAGAACCAAGGAGGGGTTAAGGATTGGAGAGAAGTTTTTATATACTACTTCAAATCCCGTCAAACACCTGAAGATGCATTCTCAAATCACCAGCTCATGAAACGAGCTCTGTCCTTCACCTTCGTCAATGATACTCTATTTAAGAGATCGTTCGACTCTCTGTGGCTAAGATACCTGGGACCAAAAGAAGCAAGAAAATTCGTCCAAGAAACTCATGACGGACTCTGCAGTTCTCATCAAGCCGGTCCGAAGATGAAACTGAAGATCAAAAGAATGAGCTACTACTGGTCCACGATGATTCAGGACTGCCTTGAATACGCGAAGCAATGCCATGCGTGCCAAATTCATGGAGACTTCATCCACCAGCATCCAAACCCGCTACACCTAACAATGGCTAGCTGGACGTTTGAAATGTGGGGAACCGACATAATCGGGTCCATCGAACCAGCGTCATCCAAAGGACATCGGTTCATATTGGCGACAACCGATTACTTCTCTAAGTGGGAAGAAGCAGTACCACTAAGAGAAGTGAAGACAGAGAATATCCTCCATTTCTTCAAGACACACGTCATCTATCGGTTCGGCACTCCGCGACGGATTATCTCTGATAACGGGCCAGCCTACAGAAGTCACAAAATCAGCCGCTTCGCACAGCAGCATAACATAGACTGGAGATACTCTTCGGTCTATAATCCCCGAGCTAACGGTCTAGCTGAGGCTTTCAACAAGACCTTGATGAAGATCATAAAGAAGACGGTGTCCTGAAATAAAAAGGACTAGAACGAGAGACTGCATGAAGATCTTTGGGCGTATCGGACTACATTCAAAACGGCTACGAGTACGACGCCATTCGCATTCGGCACGGAAGCGGTACTGCCCTTGGAAATAGAGTTACCCTCTCTACGAGTGGCGGTTCATTACGAACTAGCAGACGAAGAGAACGCTCATCTTCGGCTCGAGGAACTCGACGCCCTCGATGAAACTCGTCTCATGGCGCAGCAAAACCTAGAAGCTTACAAAGCAAAGATGACGCGCTCATACGAAAGGTTGACTAGACCGAGAACATTTCGCCAAGGCGAACTCGTGCTGGTGGTCAAGAGACTTATGATCCCCAATCATGCCAAACGGGGGAAATTCGAGCCGAACTATGAGGGGATATACATCATAGACAAAGTCTACCAAGGTGGGGCTTACTTGCTCATGGATATGCATGGCGAAAGACCCTTCAGGCCAATAAACGGCCGGTTTCTAAAAAAATACTATGCCTGACGAGTCGCGGCCTAGGTCAACGATAGATGACGACGCCTATGTCCGCTCGCTATCTTCCTAAGCCCAAACTCTATAAGTAGTAACCGGCGAAACCTCGCCTTAAAAACGTGCCATAGACCGTAATGTCCTGAAACTAACTACAGACCGAAATGTCCTAAAACCAGCTACGGACCGAAACGTCTTTAAACTACTACAAACTGCAACATCCTAGGGCTAACGCAAAAAATAAATAAATAAAAAATAAAAATAAATAAAATAGAAAAAAGGTACGTCCATAAGCAAGATGGGCACGGATGAAAACCCGAAAGGGCTCCGTGAGTAAAAACAGCAGGGCTATCGGCGAGTTTGTGAAAACCCGAAAGGGCGCAATCTCGTTAAAAGACACTTGCAAGGTCCTCTCGACCTTGTAAAGAGAAATTACCTGTGTGAGATTCTTAAGACTCACAAAGGAGCAACACACTTAGGGGTCCCCATGATTCCTAAGGAGAAATTACACTTACGAGATCTTCACGACTCGTAAGGAGAACCCTCTTATGAGACCCCCACGGCTCACAAGATTCAAAAGCCTTAAGCTACAGGAATCTGAACCTATTCTTAAGCCATCATATCCCCTGATTGCCCTACAAGTGGTTCAATGTTGACCCTTGTATACAATCCACGGGCACAAATAAACGTCTCCCCCACCAAGTTCCGCCAATGGCGCGAAATGTCCCCATGTTGAGAACGACACTTGTAAGTCCTCTCGACTTATAAAGAGAAAACGCTCTTGTAAGATCCTTACGACTTATAAGAGAACACACTTAAGAATCCTCACGATTCCTAAGGAGAAAATACACCTATGGGATCCTCACGACTCGTAGGGAGAAACACCTTTATGAGACTCTTACGGCTCATGAAGTCAAAAGCTTTAGTCGACAAGATCCTAACCCTGTTTGCTAAGCCACCTTTGTTCGAATAGACATGGGCAAATGATGATTCTCTCCTGGCAACGTTCCAGTAGTAGCGATGCTGATGCCTAAATCGGTAACAAATTCCAAGTCCTTTCACGGCAAATGATGATTCGCTTCTGGCAATATTCCAGTCGCAGCGATGCTGATGCTAAGATTGGTATCAGATCCCAAGTTCCATACTCGCGGCAAAAAGTCAGCGAGCCATAAATGCATATGAAATTGCCTAAATGATAGGGCAACTTGCAACAAAATCAGCAAGTAAAAGATATGCATACAAAAATAGCCGAAATGATCGGGCCCCGCGAAAAAACAGCCGAAATGATTGGGCAATCGTGACTTTCGCGATATAAAAAGCCGAAATGATAGAGCATCGCAGAAAGAAATAAAAAAATAAAATGAAACTTTTTGCTCTGCAGGTAAGTCCTTACTGACCCCTGTATACAATCCATGAGCATAAACGAAAAGAGAACCACACGTCCCAACAGACTCTGTCAAAGGGAAAGTCAGATCTCGACAGCAACATCTGCATCCCAGAAGACCAACAACGACGTTCCTCCTCATGCCAGCAGGGCACGGACGCGACACCACCAATCGGAGCCACGGCAAAGTCTCCAGTTCTAAGACTCTACGGTTCACAGACAACCTAGAGTCATCCAATGACCCCGTCACGAAAATACATCAGCAAATGACCCCGTCGTGGAAATACGTCAGCAAATGACCTCCGTCTCGGAAACACGTCAGCCAATGACCTCCGTCTCGGAAATACGTCAGCAAAAGACCTCCGTCTCGGAAACACGTCAGCAAATGACCTCCGTCTCGGAAACACGTCAGCAAATGACCCCGTCGCGGAAACACGTCAGCAAATGACCCCGTCGCGGAAACACGTCAGCAAATGACCCCGTCGCGGAAACACGTCATCAAATGACCCCGTCGCGGAAACACGTCAGCAAATGACCCCGTCTCGGAAACACGTCAACAAATGACCCCGTCGCGGAAACACGTCAGCAAATGACCCCGTCTCGGAAATACGTCAGCAAATGACCCCATCTCGGAAATACGTCAGCAAATGACCCTGTCGCGGAAATACGTCAGCAAATGACCCCGTCGCGGAAACACGTCAGCAAACGACCCCGTCTAGGAAACACGTCAGCAAACGACCCCGTCTCAGAAATACGTCATCAAATGACCCCGTCTCAGAAATACGTCAGCAAATGACTTCCGTCTCGGAAACACGTCAGCAAATGACTTCCGTCTCGGAAACAAGTCAGCCAACGACCTTCCCGTCAGAGCAATGCTTTGACTCGGAGACAAGTCAACTCACCAACCACTTACAAGTCCTCTCGGCTTGTGAGGGAGAAAATTCTCTTATGAGATCCTTACGACTCTTAAAAGAAAACGCACTTATGCATCCTCACGATTCCTAAGAAGAGAATACACCTACGAGATCCTCTCGACTCGTAGGGAGAAAAATCATTATGAGATCCTCACGACTCATAAAGTTGAAAAGTCTTAGACAGCAGACCCGAACCTGTTTCCTAAGCCATCGCTACCCTAAAAAGAGTTCAAGATAAATTGTTACCTATCATCTACGGGCTACACTTACTAGAGTAACATGAAACAACACAGCAGAGAAAATAAAGCGATAATAGGAGATAAAAAAACAACGGGTCTTTTATTAATGAATTCAATTGAGTACAAGATACATCATATAAAAGAATAAAAAAATGAATATGGGCATGTTATTCATAAATTACAAATTTTCAGTCGATACAAAGATGGCTACTGAGAAGGAGGCGTTTTTAGCAAATCAGCAAGCCGCTCTCGCGCTCCTCTCAACTCCTTTTCATGATCAGCCATCGCGGCCAACTCCACTTCAATTCGAGCCCGTTGCTGCAAACAGGATGAAACCTTCTCATCGATTTCCTGCTGAGCGGCTTCATGACTCTGCGTAACCCACTTAGTGAAGTCAAGCTTCTTCCTCAGCACCAGCCAGTCAGAAATACATCGCTGGAGACCTTCAAAAATAGCGTTCAGCTGTGCAGTGTTCGCTTTGACCTGGGCACGCAATTAGACAGACACTGTGGAAGCTGCCTCACGTTCCTTTCACCTAAGGGTCGCCTTTTGTTCAAAATGGCGAAGGAAATGAACACTCTGCTCAACCTATGCAGCTCGTTGGGAGTTCAAAGCTGATACTTCCAGAGCGAGACGCTTGAGCTGAATCTCATGCAGGCAAGCCTCAATCTTTCTGCAGTGATTAACCTAAGACTCGACAACGCCTTCGCCATGGAAGCTCACGAGCATCGCCAACATGTGATTAACCTCAGCAGCAAAGTCTGCAGCAGATGCGAAGGCCTCAGTGTCAAGATCCTCGATGAACTTGCTCAACATTCGCAGGCTGTTCGCAGCACCCCTGGAAGATGAGCGTTTAGCAAAGGGCCCTGCCGGCATTGGGATTCGAGACTCGAAGGGAGTTGGAGTCGGTGCGATTGCTGCAAAACAAATTATGGTCAGATGTCGACTCGGGAGGTAAAGAAAATAAATGAGCGATAGAGTCTACAATACCGGTGGCGACAGGTGGCAAAGTTGGGAGTACCAGAGGTGCAACTATTCTCTCGTCCCCACCTCCAATCTGTAACGCTGCAATCAATTCAAAGAAGAATTAGCAATGACATGGTTGTCCGTAAAAGAAAGGAAAGGATGTCGGGTAAAAACAATACTCACCGACACCAACAGCCAGGACGATTTCTGACAGGAAGGAAAAATGTGGATTCAACACCTGATACAGATGGTCGAAAAGGACTCCTGCAGAATTATGACAATATACTGTCAATACAAGGAAGATGGTATCCACAATTTAAATTAAATAAATCGCAGACCCGTACCTTCCAGCATTTGAGAAGACACGAGAGAAGGCGAAGGGACGGCAACCGTCAGAGCAGCAACTGGTGACGCTTCTTCGAGCGGCACAATCTCAGCGCTCACCACACCTACACTCAAGACGAACAAAATGTCATCGGAGGGGACTGAAAGGGATTGCGAAATAAAAAGTAAACGGTGACCCAAGACCTACCTGATGGGTCATCATCTAAAACCGCGACGGAAGCATCACCAGACGCAATGGCTTCTACGCTCTCCTTCAGTGGAAGTTTCAGCGCCCATGGCTTCGTCCCCTGATTCAACGAAGGCCGTCGTGACACTCACGATGCCCGCCGATAGCAGGGAACCACAAGGGGAAAGAGCGATGGTTTGGGCAGTCCCGGACTCCCGAGAGAGAGTAACCGTTTCAGGCTCTGTGGTCGCCATCATCTCACCTGTCATCTCATTGCCAAGACTTGGCCCTGCAGGATATGGTATATAAGAATTTAAAGATCGATTTCTAATAAAAGACTCGGCGTTACGTTACCTTCGGGCAGCTTTTCGGTTTCTTCCCGAGCCGCGCATGCAACCTGTCTATGGGCGGTAGACAGGGCACCTGGAGAATCCTCTGGAGGAATAGAGACATATGGGGTAGTGCTTGAACCTGCACCCACGGCCAAACTAGCATCGCGTTCCCTCGCTGCACGCTTCCTACGCTTCTTTTTGGCCTTAGCAGTGAGAAGCGATCTCCTCAAGACTTCCGTCAAAGGGACATCATCGTCCGAACCAAGCTCTGCCTCTGGAGCCATTACAGCGTCTATCATCGGCCGCTTTAGCGAAGCCTCCTACGGTAATGTTGGAGGAGCCGGGGCCATAATAGCTGGCTCTAGAAGCGTCGCCGCTTTGCCACTCGGGATCGGCACCGCACTCAGGTTAACCGGGGTCAAGGTAGTCTCTGCAATAAGACAAAAGAGAGGGTCAAGCCGTGAATGAAGAAAAAGGGAGTGAAGGCAAAATGAGCCGAAGTATACCAAGGCCTAAAGAAGCACGGAGCCTCTCTTCCTCTTCAAATGTTTTGAGGGAAGCCGCGAGAGCCTCTTCGGCAGAGATACCTGTTGAAGAAGAAAACGTCAGTCAAAGCATAATAAAAAAAATAGTAACCGCGGAAAGATACGACTGAAGTCTACCTGACTGTGTGATAGTGATCAGTGCTGCTTCGTCGTGAGCCAGTCGCTCAGAAGCCACAAGGGAAGCTTGAAGATCAGTATCATCCGCAGGCGCGATAAATAGACCCTCATTAGTCCCGTACTCGCACAAGCCTTCGCTGTAGGGAGCATGGGGCTCCTTGCCGAATGCAATGTCCGCAGAAAATAGCGACTTCTTCTTCTGTGAGCGGACGCCGGCAACCGGCAACAGGAGGTTGCGCTTGGCGGGAAACTTTGGGCGACGAGTCCCAATCTCCGTACCCATGCCAGACTCGGGAGACACTACAGCTACCGCTTCTATAGGCACACGAGGTAGAGGCTTGTCAGGAAAGGCGCGCGGGACTACAACCGCAGTAGCTTCTCTCAAGGGAAGACGAACAATGGTCCGTCGCTTTAGGGAAACGGCTGGATTACCAGCAGGGGATGCACCCTTGCGATCGAGTAGCAACCGCTTTTCTTCCCAAATAACAGCAACCATCGCATGCTGGTACCATGCCACATATACGTTCAAGGCTTTTGGAACGCAGCTCGGCTCACTGATCAAAAAGTTGGACCTGGTGTTTAGGCACATGAAGTGGTGCAACGTGCTCTGGATACCCTCTTCAGTATCAACTGGTTCTGCCAAGAAGGCCTCGAGGGGAACACCCTGATTGTAACCCGACTGCTGGGCAAAAAAACGGTGCGGGTTGTACCTCATGAAAAGCACCTAGTCATTTTGCCTGAACACCAAGTAGCCCGGCCTGATCGAATATAAATGAAGAATCTCCCGAGCTTTCAAGGTAAAAACCCCGTCTTTGAAGGTGTCGCGCAGCGACTGCACCATTTTCGTGGATTCCTTGTCGGTGGTTAAAACCTTATCGACGAAGGTCATGCTATCCCCGACCGTATGTGGGCGAAGAACCAGACCCCGATCCTCTCGCTGAGTTGGTTCCAAAGAGGAAGTGTCAACTAGCAGCATTACCTGAGGAAAGTTATAACTGTCTTAGAAACGGGCCCGCTTGTGGACTCCGAAAGCGCCGAGCACATGAAGTTAGATCCATGACGTAAAATAATGCATCGGGAGGTTTACGGGCTGCACCCCTGGCTGAGTGGTGTCTGCCACCAAGCTAAGGCCATGATACAAATGAGCTAGCCCAGCAAACCCGACGGCCACTCGCATCCCAACAACTATTCGGTGAGCCGGGTAGAAGACGGATGGCCTCATATAGCGATGGTGCATAGGGAGCACAAACCAACTTAGCCATAGGCCTAGAAACCCCAGGAAGAACGTCTCTTCGTCGATGTCTGGGGCTGCGAGTTCCGCAAAGGGGACGACCGCGGCATTTGGGAGGAAGAAATTCTTTTGATCTGCTTCCGCTGTCGGCTGGCTATCCAAGCCAAAACCGAAAGGATCATCAAGCTTGGAGAACTTCGCACCTTATTTCGACAAGAACTCCGGGCGATGAAATCTATGAAGCTACCCCGTGGCATCCGGATTCGAGAAATATGCTCTCATAAATATTCAACACCTTGATCAGACTTGGGAATTGATGTTGAATGGCATTCTCCGAGATAAGGCCCATCACCACTGATTTGGTGGCTATTTCCCCCAATCAGAGCAAGGATCTGTTTGAATTTCAAAAATTCAAATTTTTTAAGCAACGCTTCAAATTCCGTACGCTGCGCGCAATGCGCCACGTGTCAGAAGTTGATACGTCAGCACAGCGCCCAAGGCAGCGCACCCAATCAGAGCAAGGCTCTATTTAAAACAAAAATTAAAGGAAGCAACGCTTCAGTTGCGCAAGCACTGCGCTGCACGACACGTGTCAGCGCAGTGGCGCAAGCACTGCGCTGCACGACACGTGTCAGCGCAGTTGCGCTGCGCTGTGCGCTGCGCGACACGTGTCAGCGCAGTTACGCTGCGCTGTGCGCTGCGCGACACGTGTCAAGCACTGGGGCGTTTGCACCAAGTAGAATTAAAATTCTAATAAGATCTTTCTGTTCTTGTTAAAACAAGAAGATTGTCTTCTGTAAAACAGAAGCCCTTGGATCAAAGATCCAACGGTGGGAAAAATTTCACAAATCACTCAGAGAATGATCTCTTTAACAAACTTAACAAACCTATGGGCACTATATAAAGGCCCCTAGACATCAATTCAAAGGAGGATGAACATCATCAACATTGTGAGAGATTAAGAACCTCAAAACAGAGAGATCTTTGAAGAAAGTTCAAGAAAAAGGTAAAAACCTTCATAAATTAGAAGAATTTCTTCTAATAGATCATTGATCTAAGAACAAGATCAATGATCTTCAATAAAAAAACAAATAATAATAGTGCCTTGCACTTTTTATGAACCACGGGTTCTCTGAAAATAAGAAAAACTTGTTTTCTTTGATCTAAATTGGATCAAGAAATCAAACAGTGCCTTGCACTTTTTTTATGAACCATTGGTTCTGGAATCTTAAAGATTCTCAAGATTATTGTAATAGTGTCTTGCACTTGCAAAAACTGCACTGTTGCGCTCCTGGGTTGGCGCAAGCCACCAGAGAGCGCCACGTGTCAGTATCTGAATCACTTGCGCTATGCGCTTTTAAGAAAGAGCCTTGCTCTCTGAAATTGGCGCAACTCAACAGAGCGCGCCACGTGTCAGCAGCACAAGTGCAGCGCACTGCGCTTGCGTGACACGTGTCATCACCACAGGCGCTTGCGCTCAGTAATTGGCGCAAAGCACGTGACAAATGCAATGCATTATTCACTAAAGGGCCAGGCCCAAATCAAAAAGGCCTAGTAGGCCAAAATAAATTGCAATGCAATAAAAGGGCAGAGCCCAAGTAAAATTGATGCTCTGCATCTTTTATAAAAGGGCAGAGCCCAAATAAAATAAAATGCAATGAAAGGGCAGAGCCCAAACAAAATTAATGCTCTGCATCATTTATAAATGGGCAGAGCCCAAACAAAATAAAAAAAATGCAATGCATTACTTAAACATGGGCAAAGCCCTAACACAAGCCTAATAGGCCAGAAACAAATAAAAGCGTTGAACATTTTTCAACTGGACTTAGTCCAATCATGGCCGTAAGTTCTCAAATTAAATTGACTGAGCACAACTGCTCTCTTAAATCAATTTACATCCGGTTCGAGAGTACATCTCCGAACTCTTTTGACTCATGTCGTTGTAATTCTTCAACGACGTCAGAGAGGTGACGGGTCCCGACAACTACACATCAACACGGACTGTGGGGTCCTTAAACTCATAGACTTAATCGTCCTTAAACCAAAACACGGATTGTGGGATCCTTAAACCCGCGGACTTATGCGTCCTTAAACTAAAACACGGACTGTGGGATCCTCAAACCCACGGACTTAAGCGTCCTTAAAATACCTATGGACCCCTATGTCCCTAAACTGGAACACGGACCACCATGTCCCTAAACTGGAATATGGACCACCATGTCCCTAAACTGGAATATGGACCGAAATGTCCTTAAACTACCTATGGACCACTATGTCCCTAAACTGGAACAATACAGCCTCCAAATGCTCTTTTGTCGGATCCAAACGATCCCGTTATGTTGATCTTAGTCTCAATCAGACTAACGTATCCTTAACGAACGTTTAAGTTGATCTTAGTCTAAATGGTTAACGTATCTTTAAACTAAAACACCAAACCCAAATCTAAGTAAATACGGATTTGAACTAATCCACGTCCTACGGGCGACGGCATCACTTACTCTCCGTATACAATCCACGGGCATCCATAAACAAAACAAACACACACGACACGAAGTGAAATTCTGGAGAAGGAGAAAGTGGCTACCGCGATGCGGTAGCGTAATTAACTGCAGGGGCTTGCGCCTGCAGGGAAGAGCGTCCCCACAATCAAAAACCCCTCAAACGAGGGGGAATCTGACGAAGTCTGCAACATCGGCCGCATCCGTGTAAACCTCCGATACACGGTGCCATAAATCAACTTGGCATCTTCGGAGAGGTGGACGGATAAAACCAAATAGCATCTGCCCCGAATCTCAGGCAAGGCGTCCTCACGTCGTCGTCTTGGCCGCCATTCGGAGGGGAACAACTTCTGGCATGCCCGGTGGGACCTTTTCCTCTTTCCACTCCACACTTTGTGTGTCGTGTTCGCGAACAAATCACGGTTTGCTATAGTTTCTTGTGGATTCGAGGTACTAAGGTTTGGTGTCTTGCTCCGTGCAGAAAACAGAAGATCAATGGCTTCAAACTGCACTGCTTGCAATTGCAACTCTCGCTCGGTCTTTGCTGGAGGAGTGACTTACGGGCCCCAAGCGGCCTCTTTTTTCTAGATACCAGTAGAGCAGGTAACTCAAGCCACCACTGGACTATTCTTCGGGACCATGCTCCCACCGATGAGCTTCAATGCCCCAATGACGTTGCAAGAAGCCCCAAAGAAGTCAGTCTTTGATCGACTTACCATTACCGCGGTCCCTCTCAACGGGTCGCCCAACTTCACTGCCTCGGTTTTTAACAGGCTGGGTCAGAGCTCCAACGGGCCCATGAAAAAGCCAGCAATACCAGAAGAAGTTATCCTGAAGCGGATAGCTATCCCTACTCCAGTTTTAGGCGAGATCACCAAGGTTGATTCCTCTGCTCGGAAGTCTGCTTTTGACAGGTTGGTCGTCCCCATTCAACGGACGTCGGTTTTTAAAAGGCTGATTCCAGCAGATTCTGACCAACATAAGGGGCATGAGGAGGTCACCCCTACGGTTAGAACAACTCCATCCGCACGACACGCTCGACGTCGCTACTGGCGCCGAGTAAGGAAGGCTGGGGACAACTCCCCCTCTGGAATAACTCCGCCAGCTCCAACGGTGGGGATCGATGTTGCTGTTCCAAACGGGAACAGCTTTGAATTGCTGAACACGGTGCGCAGGAACTCTCCTACTGCGGTGTTGAAATGAACTCCTTCACCTGTGGAGAATGCTCCAGAGAAAAGCTAGGGCAGCCCCCTCAACGGTTGTCCTCTAAAATCTACAAGGTCTGGCGTCAAGTCCAAGAGTCAGTGATCGATCAAGACTACCTCCGACGATAGAAAAAGATGAAGGTTCGGCAGGAGAAGGATTACTCCGTCAAACCACAAAAAGCAACAGCTACTTGGGTGCACACTACAACGGCCCCCTCAACTCCAATCGTTCAAAAGAAAGGGAGGCTGCAAAGAGCCCCTGTGAATATGGCGAACCGTAAAAGCGTTGAGCACAAACGCCCCAAGTCTGGGGGCATGGTACTGCACACTGTTTATGTGGCTTCCGGAAAGGAGGAAAGCCGCATTTCGACGGGTCACCGACCGCTCACCCGATCCTTGACAAAAGCCCAGGAGCAGCAACAGAAGCTTCAGGAAATGATGACTGTGATGGCTGCATTTACCGAACCGAAAGCAAGTTCGGAAGTATCATCAGAGCAGCGTCATGAACAAGAAATTGATGCTGACTATCTACGCAGAGTCCTCGAAAAGAAGGACAAAGAGGCAGCAGAACAAGCTGCCAATATAAAATAAATGGCGCTCCTCTTCCAAGATATAGTAGGGATGATGATACACCCAAACCCTCCAGCTGAAGACCTTCCGATCATTGTCGGAGACGACAAAGGGGAGACACCTAATCCTCCTCCGGCTCTCTCAGCGGCCAAGGAAGAAACCATTTCCAAAGTCGCACTGGATGACTATATAGCTCAGCAAATACGAGCTCATCAGGCGAGTGAATCGGCTGGGCGAACTGTTAGAACTGGACGACCTTATCCGGGCTGGTATGACCAAATCAGTTACCCGCCGGGATATACGATCCCTACGTTTCACGTATATAAAGGGACAGGGAATCCACATCAGCACGTCTCTCAATTCAGGGCCTTATGCGGAAACATTGGAGGCGATGACAAACTGTTGCTTCGCCAATTTGTCGGCAGCTTAGCAGAAACAGCCTTTGAATGGTATTCGGAGCTACCTAACGACTCTGTCAAAACATTTGCGGAGATAGAGTTATTGTTTACACAAAGATTCGCGAGTTCCAGTGAACGCACCCCGATAATAGCACTGATAAATGCCAGGATAAGGCCAGGCGAAACGTGGGTCCAATACGCAACACGATGGCGGAACCTATGGTCGAAATGCGAACAACGCATAGAAGAGGCACCTGCGGTAGGCATGTTCGTGGGCACTCTTGATCCGCAAGCGACCATCTCGCAATTCATGATGTTCTTCAGGCCGACCACCTTCCAAGCATTGATCGACAAATTAGCCCAAATGGACCAGATGGGCCACGGACCGTCTCCTCCAAAACCAGACTCTCGAAATGAGAAAGGAAAAGGGAATGTGACTGTCGTTGCCAATGCTCAACAACAGCCGAGCAACTCAAAGCCGGTCGTTCGCCAAAATAACGCGCATCCACACCCGTCCCTTGAGGAGAGACTAGGACGTCCTTACTCATTTCTTCAGAATAAAACGAGAAGACTGTTTGAACTGGCAGTACGTAACAGACTCATCAATCTGCCGAATCCAAAACATCCGTTGCAGCCAGGCGATCTCAATAATCCCGATTACTGCCCTTACCACCAAACGGTAAGTCACCCGATCGAGGATTATTTCGTCTTCAAGGGATGGATCGAGGATCAGTATCTACAAGGCAAGTTTGCGCTGTCTGAAAAGTGGAAGGTAAACCCACCATAGCCGCACACTCCAAAGAAGACGGACGCACCGGGGGCAACTTGTCATGTGATCTCTCACTCATTGGCGGATGATAAAGAGGCTCCTTGCGCCGAGAAACCGAGGGCGGACCCTGAACTAGAAATTCCGCAACCGTCAGACGAGTTGATCGATGCCTTCCTGAATAAGATTCGTCTGAAAGTTAAAGCCAATCAAGAGCGTGAAATGACCATACTGGAAGGAGCCAAACACCGACGACTGGACCAAAGAGTCGAGGCACTCCCGTCAAATCAAAATCCATCTGCTGCGGATAAAAACAAATTCAAGACGAGGAAAAGGTTCGCTAAAGCCCTGTCAGCAGGAATGGTGCTACCACCCTCTGAAGAAAATACTCTCGGTGAAGTAGAGATGCATCCTAACTTCTGCTTATATCATCAAAAGATCATACATCCTACCGAAGACTGCAACTCCTTTAAGTGTTGGTGGCAAGGGTATGCCGCTCAAAAGCAACACTTCAACAGGACAAAGTGTGGAGCTCGTAGACATCAGAAAAATGCGATAGATGAGCGCAAGAGAGCTGCCGCCGACTGTCACAGAGCCGACTCTAAGGAATCGCAAATTATCACCTTCGGAAGCGACTCTAACGAAGAAGCTGCCCTCAACCCTCTCCTCAAGGAATCCATTTCAAAAATGAAGGAATTGAGAAGTTGCGAGAACGTTCATCCGTGCAATCGCACGCTACTCGGAAAAAGTCTCGGCCTCGCGAACAAAGGATCGAGCAAAAAGGATAAAGAGAAGGGGAAAACAGCCCTCGTAGCCAATACTCAACAGCAATCGAGTGGCCCTAAACCGGTTGTTTGCCGAAACAACAAGCAGCAACCCCTCCAGGAAAAGTTGAAACATCCTTACTCGTTTCCTCAATATAAAACAAGGAGACTGTTCGAGCTGGCAATGCGCGATAGACGCATCAATCTGCCGAGACCAAAACGTCCGTTGCGGCCAGGCGATGTAAACGATCTCGATTATTGCCCTTACCACCAAACGGTAGGTCACCTGATCGAGGATTGCTACGTCTTTAAGAACTGGGTTGAAGATCAATACCAACACGGAAAGTTCGTCATATCCGAAAACTGGAAGGTGAGCCCACCACAACCGCACGCTCTGAGAAAGACGGATACGCCGGGGGCATCATGCTCATTCATAGAGAAAGCCCCATAGACCGAAAAGTCAGTAAACTAGAGATTCGCCTCAAATATGGTGACAACGGACAGTAACGTCCTTAAACTAACGGCGGACCGAAACGTCTTTAAACTAACGGCGGACCGAAACGTCTTTAAACTCACGACGGACCGAAACGTCCTTAAACTAATGACGGACCGAAACGTCCTTAAACTACTACCGCAGCATCTTCAGGCTGACGAGATGAATAAAAGAAAAAGGAAAAGAAAAAAATGTATATAAAAACGGTATGTCCATAAGCAAAAAGGGTACGGATGAAAACCCGAAAGGGCTCCGTGAGTAAAAACAGCAGGGCTACCGGCGAGTGTTCGTGAAAACCCGAAAGAGCGCGACCTCGTAAAAAAAAAGAAGAAAAACATATAAAAATAAAAAGAATAAAAAAAAGGGGGTATGTCCATAAGCAAAAAGAGCACGGGTGAAAACCCGAAAGGGCTTCGTGGGTAAAAACAGCAGGACTACCTGCGAGGGTTTGTGAAAACCCGAAAGGGCGCAACCTCGTTGAAGGACACTTACAGGGTCCTCTCGACCTTGTAAGGAGAAACCACCCTCGTGAGATCCTTACGACTCACAAGGGAGCAACACACTTAGGGATCCCCACGATTCCTAAGGAGAAAATACACTTGCGAGATCCTCACAACTCGTAAGGAGAACTCTTTTATGGGACCCTCACGGCTCATAAGATTTGAAAGTCTTAAGTTACAGAGACCTAAACCTGTGCTTAAGCAACCTCCACAACCTTCGATTTTGCCCTACAAGTGGCTCAATACTGACCCTTGTATACAATCCACGGGCGTGAATAAACATTTCCCTAACCAAGTCCCATCCGTGACTGGGGATATGTTCGCATGACTCTTATAATTCCTTTCGATTTACAAGGAGAAAACCCTCTTGTAGGATCCTTACGACTTACAGAGGAACACACACTTAGGAATCCTCACGATTCCTGAGGAGAAAACACACCTACAAGATCCTCACGACTAGTAGGGAGAAATACTTTTGTGAGACCCTTACGGCTCATGAAGTCAAAAGCCTTAGTCAGCAGGACCTTAACCCTGTTCGCTAAGCTACCTTTGTTCGACATCGACAGAGGCATATGATGATTCGCTCCTGGAAATATCCCAATTGTAGCGATACTGATGCCAAAATCGGTGTCTAATTTCAGGCTTACAGCGAAAAGCCAGTAGGCCGCACGTGCATACGAAATAGCCGAAATGATTGGGCAACTCGCAATAAAAAGCAGCGAGTAAAAATAAAAAAAAAATAGCCGAAATGATTGGGCACCGCGAAAAATAGCCGAAATGATTGGGCAATCGCGACCTTCACGATGTAGAAGCTGAAATGATAGAGCATCGCGGAAAAAAAAATGAAATGAAAGAATGAAACTTTTCGCCCTACAGGCGATAGCACAGCAATCCCTGTATACAATCCAGGGGCACAAACAAAGAAGGAAGTACCCCTTCCCTCCCAATGCTCCATCAGAAAACGGATCCAAATCTTAACGGCAACATCTACGGCCTAAGAATCAACGAAGGCGTTCCTTCGCAGTCCATTAGGATGCAGATTCAACGCCAACAAAAGACCTCGCGGTGGAAACAAAGCGAAGCGACGGCAAAATCCCAGCTTCATCTCAACAATCGTCTCAATACAGCAGACGAGATGTTAACAATGGCGTTCCTTCGCAGTCCATCAAGATGCAGATACAACGCCAACGAAAGACCCTATGATCAAACAAATGGAGCCACAGCAAAATCCCTAGTTCTAAATCTCGACGGTTCACCAGCAACCTAGAGACAACCGCGACATTCGTCTCGATACAGCAGACGAGATGTCACAACAGCGCTCTTCCCTCAACAGGGTTCGGACATGACAAAGCAAACGAAGCGAAGGCCAAATTCCTAACTTCAAGGTCTTAACGGCGAGTCATATAAAGCCTGAAAGACAACTGGAGATCGTCTCACACCAGTGCGGAATGGTCACCACTTCGACGTTCGTCTCGACACAGCAGACGCAACATCATCAAACAAATGGAGCCACGGCAAAATCCCTAGTTCCAAACCTCAACGGTTCACCAGCAACCTAGAGACAACCGCGACGTCCGTCTCGCTACAGCAGACGAGATGTCACCCCAGCGTTCTTCCTCCAGCAGGGTTCAGACGCGATGCCAGCAAACGAAGCAAAGGCCAAATTCTTAGCTTCAGGGTCTTGACGGCAACTCACATAAAACCTGAAAGACTATCGGAGATCATCCCACACCAGCGCGGAGTGGATATGACTCATCGGGACTCACCAAAATGATCCTAACCTCAAGTAAAAAGCGGTATGGCAAATTCCTAACGCTTGCTCTTCCGACGGCCAAACTGCCAAGGAGGATTGCTTGAAGACGTCTTGTCCAGCCCCCGAAGGGATCAGAGACACGGCAGTCGCAGGGCTACTCGAACAGCACGATTGCCTATCGAGGAACATATCAGCTGATGCGACGGTATGACGGCCAAAACCCTGAGTACCACAGACCCTAACAAACTTCTGCCGTAAAGAGCAGAGGTTAACTGTGACGTTAGGATATTCTTGCGAGAAATACTCGATTCGTCTTGACTTGTGAAGAAATTGATGTCTTTGCGAGAACTTCTCGATGCGGCTCGACTCGTAAGATAAAGCCTTAGGCAGTAAGGATTAAAAAACTTGTTCCCTAAGCACTGGGACCCTGCAAGTTGGCCCAAAGCGGTCTCTTGCATACTATCCACGGGTCTCACTCTCCAAACTCGAATCACGACAAGGAGGGAAACAACCGCTTAGGGGTCCTCTCGACTCGTAAGAGGGAAAATTCTCTTATACGATCCTTACGACTTATAAGAGAAAATGCACTTAGGAATCCTCACGATTCCTAAGGTGAAAATCCACCTACGAGATCCTCTCGATCCGTAGGGAGAAAAGTCTCTATGAGACCCTCACGGCTCATAGAGTTGAAAAGTCTTAGGCAGCAGATCTGAACCTGCGGCCTAAGCCATCGCTATTTCTTAAGGAAATCAAGATGCTTGCTCTATTATCTATCAACCATGTTTACTAAGGTAGCATGCTGATAATAAAAGAAAGAAAAAGGCGGAGAGATGATATAAGATATTACAAAGAATATATATCTTTTATTCATAAACTTGATTGAGTACAAGATACATTGTGTTAAAGAATAAAAAAGTATACATTTTTATTTACAAGTACAAATGATACAAAAAAATAGCTACTGAGAAGGAAGTGTCTTTACCAAATCCGCAAGCTGCTCTCGCACTTCCTTCAGCGCCTCCTCCTGAGTGGCTGCCGCGGCCACTTCCGCTTCCACCTGGGCCCGCTGCTGCAAATAGGATGAAAGTTGCTCCTCAGCTGCCTACTGGGCTGCTTCCTGATTAAGTGCATCCCGCTCGACGACGTCAAGCTGTTGCCTCAGTGATAACCCTTCGGAGAGGCATTGCAGAAGGCCTTCAAAGATAACCTTCAGCCGTGCAGCGTTGGCCTCCACCCGAGCATGCAGTTGGGCAGATTTGCTCGAAGTCTCACCGCGCTCCTTACGCCTTGAAGTAACTTCTTATTCGAGATGGCGGAAGTAAGAAGCGCTCTGCTCAATCCACGCTGCTCTTTGATGGCTTGCGGCTAAGGCCTCGGGAGCAGGGCGCATAAACTCCAGCTGATGCAGGAGAGCCTCGATCTCCCTGCAGTGATTAACCCAAGACGCGACGATGTCCTCGTTATGGAAATTTATGAGTATCACCAGCATTGGGTTAACCGCCGTAGCAAAATCTACGGCAGACGTAGGAGTCTCGACGTCAAGTTCCTCAATGTAGTCGCTCAACATGCGCAGACTATTCGCGGCGCCTTTCGAAGACGGACGTCTCAAGAAAGGGCCTGCCGGCATCATGACACGAGACTCAAAAGGCGCCGAGATTGGAACATGAAAAAACAAGATACGATTAGATTACAGTTCAAGAAATACAAAAAGAAAAAGGGGTCATCAATGCGATAGTTTGCTATACCAGCTGCAACAGGTGGCAAGGCCGGAAGGGCCGGTGGCGCAGCCAATCTTTCATCCCCTCCTTCGATTTGTAACACCGTAATCAGGACGAGAAAAAGTTAGAAAAATAATTTCATCGCTGAAAAAAGAAAGATATCAGTCGGAAACTATACTCACCAGCACCATTAGAAGAAGAAGCGAGTTCAGATGGGATGGAGAAGTGTGGGTGCAACACCTGATAGAGATGATCAAAAAGCACTCCTGAAAAGTCACAATGGTACGACTTTAGTACCTAAATTATGCGTCTGGAAGATAAAACTAATAAGTTGCAAACCCATACCTTCCAACATCTTTGATGGTATAAAGGAGGGCTGAGAAGTGACCACCGCCAAGGCAGTAGTTAACGGCGCTCCCTCGAGCAATGGAGCTTCGGCACTGGCCGCACCTGCATTAAAAACAAGGATAGACCTGTCAGGAAAGATTGCAAGATAAAGAAAAAAGGACAGTAATCCGAAATTTACCTGATGAGCCGCCGGCCGAAACGGAAGCGTCTCCCTCCTCCATCGATACGAGTCTACCTCCCGTGGCCTCATCACCAGACTCGACAGGGGCTATCGTCGTACTCGCCTGGACAGGAGAGGGCGGAGGAATGTAGACAGGAAGAGCAATGATTGGAGCATTGCCGGACTCTTGAGAAAGAGCGGCTGGCTTTTCCCCAAGAGTCTTACCCGTCTCACCCGCTACTTCTTCAGGCTCAGCGGTCGCTATTGTCTCATCCGTCGTCACCATGGGGTCGCCGGTCTCAGGCGCCTCGTCCGCCGCTGCCTCGGGCTCAATTATAGTGGTCGTCTCATTTGCCACCATCTCAGGCTCGGCATCAACGACCTTCTCAGGTACAACTCCCTCAGCCCCCAACTCAGGTTCGGCAACCCCAGCGACGTTGCCCACCGTCGTCTCGGGTTCGGCCGGTGCTCCTTCCTCTGGCCCCTTCGATTCGACGGTCTCCGCCTCCCCCTCAGTTGGACTTGGCCCTGCAAGACAAGATATATAAGAACTGACAAGTTTGCAATTCTTATAAACAAATCTTGAAAGATACATTACCTGAAGAGGATTTATCGTTAGCACTCCGAACTGTACGCGCCACCTGTCTGAGAGCAATGGACAGGGCGACCGGAGGCTCTTCTGAGGGGGTATCAGCATGAGGGACGGTGCTTGGGCCCGCTCCCACGGCCAAAGCAGCCCTGCGTGCTTTCGCCTCGCGCCTTAGCCGCTTTCTCTCCTCTTGAGCCATCAAGACGGAGCTCTCTAAGGCTTCCCTCATTGAGACGTCCTCATCCGTATACAGGGATGCCTCCAAATCCTTCAAGGCATCCCTCGTCGATTTGTCGAGTCGAGGCTCTCGCGGTGGCTCCGAAGAGACTGGGATTTCAGTTTCAGGCCCAGGGAGAGTCCCCGCATCAGCTGGCGCAGACAAAAGAAGAAGGTTAGGTTGGTCATCAGAAAGGAGAATAGAAAAACTCTATAAGACGAAACGTACCTATGCCCGTTAAAGCACGCTTATTTTCCTCCTCCTGGAAGGTTTTCAAAGAAGCAGTGATGGCCTCTTCGGTAGTGACACCTGTTGAAAAAAGGGGAAACGCATTAGTCGAGGATAATGATAAAAATGCTATAAAATTATGAAGAGTACAGCTAATGATTACCTGCTCAAGTGAGTTTATCCAACCACGCTTCAAGTCTGGCTGATCGCTCAGAAGCTGCAATGGCGGCCGCCAGATCGGTGTCTGTCGGGTCTACCGAGAAGCCCTTATTGCTGCCATATTCGCTTATACCTTCGGTAAGAGGGGCCTGAGGCTCCTCTAAACCGAGGATAGCATCGAGAGAGAGGAGCGACTTCTTCTTCCTCTTCTGCCCACCAGCCTTGGGTGCACCCAAGATTGACTTGCGCTTGGCAGGCACCTTAGGGCGGCGGGTCCCGATATCCGCACCCACGCCAGACTCCGGCGAAACCACATCTACCGTCTCCACTAGAGCACGGGGCGCTGGTGGTATATCCGCAATACCACGGAGTGGCAGTCCGCACGGAGGGCTCAATACGCGCGGTGGCACGGCTCCGGCATCTCTCAGCGGAGGAATAACCGGGGTCCTTGGTTTCAAAGGAGCCTTGCGATCGCCACCGGGAGGCGCACCCTTCCTTCAACCAACATGCGCTTCTCCATATGGATAACCGGACCCATTGCGTAGGCGTACCAAGCCACGTACGCGTTGAGGACTTTGGGGACGCAGCTCGGCTCACTGATTAAGAAATAAGAGCCCGTGTTAAGCCGCATGAAATGGTGCATCGCACTCCTTATCCCCTTCCGGCTGGCCGTGGGCTCTTCCAAAAAGGCTTCCAACGGTATCCCCTTGTGATAGCTGGATTGTTGGGCGAACCGGTGAGGGTTATACCTCATGAAAAGCGCCATCTCATTCTACTTGAACACCAGGTAGCCCGGCCGAATGGAATAGAGGTGGAGGATCTCTTGGGCTTTCAATATGGAGGCCCCATCCTTAAAATCATCACGCAGCGGCACCACCGACTTAGTGGTTTCTGAGCCTATGGTTATGACCTTGTCCAAAAAAGAAACCTTCGCTCCGATCAGATGTGGAAGAAGGAGTAGCCCCCTAGTCTCTCGCGGAGACGCAACCACGATCGAAGCGCCGACCAGCCGCATGACTCTCGGGAGTCTGCACTTTTCAAAAAGCGGAGGGATCTTATGGACGCCGAACACCCCATGCACGTGCATTTCCATCCAAGAGGTGAAGTAGTGCATCGGGAAATTAGCAGGCTGCACCCCGGGTTCATTAGCGTCTGCCACCACGCTAAGTACATTATAGTGGTGAGCCAACCCGGCAATTCCTATTGTTAACTGCAGGCCAGCCACCATCCGATGCGCTGGGTAGAAAGCGGATGGCCGCATGAAGCGCGGGTGCATTGGGAGCGCAAAGCTGCACAACCACAATCCCAGGAACCCTATAAAAAAGGTTTCTTCATCCATACCCGAGACGGCGATCTCCGGTAACGGCGTGATGGCGGCGCTGGGGAGATAAAAATCCTTTTGATCGCCCTCCGATGTTGGTCGACGGTCCAGGCCGAAGCCGAAAGGGTCGTCAGGCTTGGACAACTTCTCGCACTGTTCCGATAGAAACTCCGGTCGGACGAAGCGGGAAACGAAGTCTGCGAAACTGACTCCCCGGGTGCCCGATTCCAAATAGAGCCCTTCATAAATCTCCAGCACCTTCACCAGGCCCGGAAACTGGTGCTGAATGGCGTTCTCCGGCGTCAGGTTGAACACCAACGGCTTGGTGGCAAAGACATATTCATCAGGAAGAAGCAGCTCCTCATAATGCTCCCCCCTCATCGGCAAGCCTGAGACTTCAGCAAACTCCTCCAAGGAGATAAAGACTTCCCTGTCCGTCATCAGGAAGGTGTGGGTAGGGATGTTCCATTGTTCAATAAAAGCCTTAACCCACCACGTTGGAGGAGAGGGATACTCGAAGAGCGAGACATAGATGGCCGAATACAAGCCTATCTTCATCAGATGAGTCCTCTTCGCTGACAAAATATACCGGGCCCACTGCAAATATCCGGCGGGCGGTCGCGGCATCAATCCGATGTTATAGGCATATCCCCAAGGGCGTGCTTCACCCTGACAGATTTGCCTCCGTAAAATTGTTGGAGTAAAAATTTACACCCCGGTTGACCGAATCAAAGTCAAGGTCAACCCCCAAGATAGATGGGCCCAAGCCCAGGTCAAGCGGGCCCATGCCCAAGTCGAGCCCGCGGTTAGCCTCTCCATGCCAAAATATAGATCATGTAATAAATAATTTTTATGTAATTTTTTATACATGAATGTATGCAAAATGGGCATAAAGCCAATATTTTGTAAGCCCATGGCTTATGTGCAAAAATGAAATAACACATGAGCCATGGGATAGGCAAAATGCCATTTTGTGAAGCCCAAGGGGCTATATGTAAATATGTAAGCCTATAAAAGGCAACATGATGATGAATAAACCGCAACTTTTCTCTCTCAAAAAAAAAGTTTCAGATCTGAGATCTTTCTTCCTTCTTCAAGGTTTCAAAACCTTCTTCTTTCTTTCGAATTAAATCAAGAGTTTTACTCTTCCTTTTTCAAAACTAAATAGTTTTCCACCACAAAACCCATTAAGGGGAACTCAGATCTGCCATCAGATCTCAAAAGAAAAGATTTTTTTTTTAATCTCACATCTCTTTATCTCCAAGATCTGGCCAGCAAAGGAAGAAGAAGGACTCATTTCCTTATCCCAAAGCATCTTAGGAGTTTAACTCCACCCTATTTTCTCTTTAGAGAATTTCCGGGGCTAAAAACTCCCTTTTCCTCGCTGGTGCGCTAGCGCTCGAGCGCAAAGCGCCCGCGTGCCGACACGTGGCGCGCTTGCGCTCCAGCGCTCTGCGCTCGAGCGCAAAGCGCCCGCATGCCGACACGTGGCGCGCTTGCGCTCCAGTGCTCTGCGCTCCAGCGCTCTGCGCTCGAGCGCAAAGCGTCCGCGTGCCGACACGTGGCGCGCTTGCGCTCCAGCGCTCTGCGCTCGAGCGCAAAGCGTCCGCGTGCCGACACGTGGCCACTTGCGCTCCAGCACACTGCGCTCGAGCGCAAAGCGCCCGCGTGCCGACACATGGCACGCTTGCGCTCCAGCGCTCTGCGCTCGAGCGCAAAGTGCCCGCGTGCCGACACGTTGCGCGCTTGCGCTCAAGCGCCTAGGCGTTGGCCCCACGCATCCTTTGGATATCTTTTTCCCCTTTATTTATATATGCATGTATATATATACATATGTATACAAATGTACATGTCACGCCCCGCTTCCCAAAATACGGAATACGAGGGTAGGCAAGGCCAGCCATGCTCCTACGGTCAAGGAAAAGTCCTGCCGTAGTCACACTTCGGCTTCTAGTTTATCATGGTAAACAGTAAATGATGCGCAGGTAATGAGAAAGGCAGTAACTGAAAGGAACAATATAAAGACTGACCTGAAATGGAACAAACGAATGTAACTCGGAATGGCAAGTCAAGAAGTCTGTGATGCACGACTAGTGCTGGTCCAGGCTAAATCTTCTCCTCACACTGAGCATGCATACTCAGGTCGTCAGAGCGACACAAAAGCAATATAATATATATAAAATCAAGTGACAGTTCTAGCAGTGATAATAGATATGTGAAGCAGTAAATCAACAACAGCATGAATATGAATGTGCAGCAATCAATGCAGCGGAACAGTAAAGCAGTATAACGATATGTCACGTATGCCAACACAGTATAAAAGGAATATAAATGCCAGTATCCCTATCAGTCTCTAAGTCTCACTGTACAGGTCACTAAGCCTATCGTCAGTCCAAGTGTGAGAGTTAACCACTCGTGAGTGTCCTCCACCCAAGGGTAGAACCCAAGGGCAAGGGACCACGGGCCCAACATGTAACAAGAATATCACGGTGTATATATCACGTACCCTGTAAATCTCCATATAACTCCCTAAATATTTAAGCCGGCATGGGACTCCCGAGATTCTATTGAACTCACACTTAAACTACCCCACACCCCGTGGTCTACATCAAACGCTAACCATCACCCTAAATACTAATCGATCCGTGACAAGTCTGCGCGAGAACTGGAGGCAGGACCTCCATCAAGCACGTCCCGACCAATACCTAAGATAAATGGCAGTGTCGGATGCCTTATCTGTGACACCCGTGCAAGCGCTTCCATAGTACACATACACATACTCCACGACACTGTCCCTGTTAGAAAAAAATTTCTAACGGGGCGCTGCCCCGCACCCCGCAAGGGGGCTGCTAGCCCTCTTGACCCCCAGCCCGCTATCCGGGTAGCGGGACCCCCGTAAAAACTCTGCGTGGCTCCCGATATATCCAAACCCCCCTTCAAAACAACACACATGTATACTGCACATTGAGTTCGCATGACCGGTTTAACCTGTCAATCGGAGGTTCCCTCGCCCCAAAGGCGAGGGGTAATTAACGGCAGCTTAGTCCGCGGCTGCCGGAGATTCGGATCTCCACAATCAATAAACCCCGGCCTACCCTAGGCAGGGGGAATCTATAGTACGCCTGACAAGCGCACGCGTATTCCCATCTCAATGGGGTGATGAAAAACACCCTACAGATTCTAGCACGCCCGGTGGGACCAATCTCTCCTCCCATATTTCGGGTTAAGCGTTCATGCGAACTCAATCAATGTACATATCTATATTTATACTAAAATAATGCGCTTTCATACAGGATTTTCAAGCAATCACCATTCGACAATGGCTCTAAAGATGAACTCAGCTCTCAGCATGGCTCTCGTTTCCTACACGATGAAGATAGACTCCAGGACGGTCCTTCCGGCCAGTCTCGGGCGACAGTGGGAGGAGCCGCTGCTACAGTTCGGCTCTATTATGTTCATGCCTCTTGGCGCCATCCCAGCTCCTCAAGCCCCGGTGACAGACAAACCGGTCTCGAAAGGCAAGAGGCCAAATGTGGTGGTCTCGAAGGCGCACCAACTCAAACGCAAGTCGGTGTATGAACTACTTTCCTTGGCCCCGGTTGGAGACAAGGCCATCAACACCAGCGAAGCAACAGGGCCTCTCGAGCAAGCCCCGGCGGTGCCCCTGACAACTGCTCGATCGGGTATCTTCTTTAAGCTCCCCTCTAATCGACTCACGGTGGCTTCCCAGGGAATGGATGCCCACCAAGCCCTTAAAATTGAGAAGCTAAGGCAGAAAAGGCTCAGATATAGAGCCAACAAAAGGGCTAGGGCTCCTGCCAGGCTAAACCTCATGAGGTTCGAAGAAAAGGGTCGCCCCGCCGAAGATGAGGAAATGGCTGGGTATGTGGTCCACACTGTCTACACGGTGGGCACGCGCAGCAAGAGCAAGGACGGGGCTACCACATCTCAAACCCAATCTGGCTTGACTGTGGTGGACGCTTCCCAAGAACAGCCGCCTCTGCTGGGTGATGAAAACCCTATTGATGAGGATGATAGGCGGAAAGACCCTTCGGTCCATGAGGAGTCGGGCTCAGAAAGCGAAGAAGAGCCGACTTTCCGTCCCAGGACCGCAGAGCAAGAGCTGCTTCAAGAGCTCCGAAAGCAGCTCAGAAACAAAGACAAGGAGATAGCCAAACTTTACTCCAAAATTAACGACTTGACGAACGTCGTCTTGCAGCTCACGGCCCGACTTGCTTCCCATCCGCCCAATCAAGCGCAGGGCTCTGCTCGTGAACCGGGAAACGGTGTCCCAACGCAGCCAGCGCCTATTCCCTCAAATCCAAAAGTGGGCAAACCGCATGAAAATCAGTCGCATCCTATCTCGGGAAATGTCTTGGCTACCGATGACAGTAGCCCGCTAACTCAAGATCAAATCATGGATTTAGTTGCAAGCAAAGTCAAAACACTGGTAGCCGAAGCTGAAGCACAAAAAGATGTTAGCAGTAGCGGGAGACCATATCCCGCTCAATATGATCTGGTAGAATTTCCCAGCGGCTATGTCATCCCCAAATTCGGAAGATTTGATGGGACAGGAAATGCGAATCAGCACATCGCCCACTTCAAAGCCTCATGCGGGAATACTGGGGGCAACGATGCGCTTCTCCTCCGCCAGTTCGTTAATAGCTTGACCGATGTTGCTTTCGACTGGTACGCGAGCATACCGGATGGCTCCGTCACAACTTTTGTCCAAATGGAGTCTCTGTTTCGGCAGAGGTTCATGAGCGTCAGCGATAAGATTACCATTGCCGAGCTCGTAAGGACCAAGCCTAAGAGCGACGAAAGCAGCATGAATTTTATAACCCGATGGCGCAATCTCTCCATCAAATGCGAACCGATGATAGAGCAGGACCAATCTATCAGTCTACTCGTCGGAAATCTCAACAATTGGATGGCCCTGTTTTTATGCACCGCGGGTCTCAAAACATTCCAAGAGCTGACCAGGAAAGTCCAGATGCTGGAGCGCTCAAAACAGGAGTCCTCCTCGGATTCTCAAAATAACAATAGGTCCTGGAGAAACCGAAAGGACGATAATCGCAAAGGCGGAAACTCTGATGATTCTGGGTCTTTCAACATTTCGGCTAACCGAAATAAACAAGGGATGAGCGGGCCTAGCGCTAACCAGCCTCGAAAGCCAATGTTCGGAGAGGGAGGAGAATCTCCACTGAAAGAGAAGCTGGATAAGGTCTATTCCTTCAGAAGGGACAAAATCCGTAAAATATTCAAAAACGCCCTGAAGAACGGTCTACAACTACCAGAGTCAAAAAGACCGCAGGAAGCGAATAGGACCGACGAACCCAAATACTGTCCCTATCGCAGAGTGATAGGTCATGCCATTGAAGACTGCTTCGTCTTCAAAGATTGGGTCGAAAAGCAATACAAGGAAGGAGAGATAGAACTGTCCAAAGGCGTGTTAACAAACAGTCCAGCTACGACCGCCAATTTCATACAAACGGAGACCGAAGTTCTTCGTGAAACTCATTCTTTAGACATCTGCCTTTCTTTGAAAACAGTCGACCACCACGTCATTAAACTGGGAACAATCGACCACCACGTCATTAAACTGGGAACAATCGACCTCTAAGTCGTTAAACTGGGAATGTAAAAAAATGTGTAAAAGAAGAAGAAAAAAAAAGGAATGTGTAAATAAATGAATAAAAAGAAAAGCCGAAATGATGGGGCAACTCGCAATAAAAATCAGCGAGTAAAAATAAAAATGAAAATAAAGCCGAAATGATGGGGCAACCGCGAATAAATAGCCGAAATGATAGGGCAATCGCGATCTTCGCGATAAGAAAAGCTGAAATGATATAGCAATCGCGGTAAAAAAGAAAAAACAGAGGCGAATGATGAGTCGCTCCTAGTACCATATTCCAGTGCAGCGATGCAGACGCCAACAAAAATTCAAATTTCCAAAATTCTCCCGGCCCTACAGCCAGTCCCCAAATTGACTACCGTATACAATCCACGGGCTCAAATAATTCTCAGCATACCCATGCCCCACAACCACCAGTTACGCGGCTGGTCTCCGCCTTTGGAATTATGCTTCATTGGAAAGACCTACTCATGTGTCCTCAAGATGCATGAAGAGAACAAACCTTCGTGAGATCCTTACGAATCACCAAGGAAAAACACACTTAGAAGTCCTCACGACTCTTAAGGAGAAAATACACCTGCGAGATCCTTACGACTCGTAGGGAGAAAATGCTTTTATGGGACCCTCACGGCCCATAAAATTGAAAAGCCTTAGGCGATAGGGATCTGAACCTGTCTCCTAAGCCACCAATTCCCAAATCCTCTCGGGGCAAATGATGAGTTGCTCCTGGCATTATTCTAGTGTAGTAATGCAGAAGCCAAACAAAAAAAACAAATCCAAATCCTCCCGAGGCACATGATGAGTTGCTCCTGGCATTATTCCAGTGCAGCAATGCAGATGCCAATAGAAAACCAATTCCCAAACCCTCTCATGACGAATGATGATTCGCTACTAGTACCACATTCCAGTGTAGTGATGCTGATGTCAACCCAGATCAAATCAAACCAACAACCTCTACAGCGGAATCATGCTCCGTCCTAGAATTTACCCCGTGTCGAAATGATGCTTCGCCTCGCCGTATCTGCCTTCCCTGTCGAAATTATGCTTCGCCTCGGAATCAAGTCGACCAACAAGCTCTGCGCCGGAGTCATGATCCGTCTCAGAGTGTACCCCGCGTCGAAATCAAGCTTCGCCTCGGTGTATCTGCCTTCCCTGTCAGAATTATGCTTCGGCTCGGAATCAACCAACGACCTCCTTTTCGAAATTATGCTTCGTCTCGGAATCAAGTCTGCCAACAAACTTGTGCCGGAATCATGCTCCGTCTCAGAATGTACCCCGTGTCGAAATGATGCTTCGCCTCGGTGTATTTTCCTTCCTTGTCGGAATTATACTTCGCATAGGAATCTACCTCTGCATCGAAATCATGCTTCAGTCAGAATGTCTGCAACTCATCAGAATAATGCTCCGATCTCTGGAATTATGCTCCGCCCTTCGGAATAATGCTCCGATCCTCGGAATGATGCTCCGAATTCTGGAATAATGCTCCGCTCATCGAAATGATGATCCGATCTTTGGAATCATGCTCCGCTCATCGGAATGATGCTCCGATCCTTGGAATCATGCTCCGCCCTTCGGAATGATGCTCCGAACCCTGGAATCATGCTCCGCTCTTCGGAATGATGCTCCGATCCTTGGAATCATGCTCCGCCCTTCGGAATAATGCTCCGATCCTCGGAATGATGCTCCGAATTCTGGAATAATGCTCCGCTCATCGGAATGATGATCCGATCTCTGGAATTATGCTCCGCTCATCGGAATGATGCTCCGATCCTTGGAATCATGCTCCGCCCTTCGGAATGATGCTCCGAACCCTGGAATCATGCTCCGCTCTTCGGAATGATGCTCTGATCCTTGGAATCATGCTCCGCCCTTCGGAATGATGCTCCGAACCCTGGAATCATGCTCCGCTCATCGGAATGATGCTCCGATCCCTGGAATTATGCTCCGCAAATCGGAATGATGCTCCGATCCTTCGGAATGATGCTGCGACCCTGGAATTATGCTCTGCCCTTCGGAATGATGCTCTGATCCCTGGAATTAAGCTCCACCCTTCGGAATGATGTTCCGATCCTTGGAATTATGCTCCGTGCTTTGGGATGATGTTCCGATCCCTGAAATCATGCTCCGCCCTTCGGAATGATGCTCCGATCCCCTGAAATCATGTTCCGCTCATCGGAATGATGCTCCGACCCTGGATATATGCTCCGCCTTTCAGAATGATGCTCCGATCCCTGGAATTATGCTCCGCAAATCGGAATGATGCTCCGATCCTTCGGAATGATGCTCCGACCTTGGAATTATACTCCGCCCTTCGGAATGATGTTCCGATCCATGGAATTATGCTCCACCCTTCGGAATGATGTTCCGATCCGTGGAATTATGCTCCGCGCTTCGGAATGATGCTCCGATCCTTGGAATCATGCTCCACCCTTCAGAATGATGTTCCGATCCCTGAAATCATGCTTCGCCCTTCGGAATGATGCTCCGATCTCTCCGATCCCTGGGAATCATGCTCCCCGGGATGATGCTCCGCCCCTGAAATGATGTTCCACCTCGAAGTTCAGCTTCAAGATCCATCAATTTCATGCACACAACTCAAATGTGCGGTGTGCATTCATTGATGGGGGGCAATTTGTTGGGGTACAAATTTGCACCCCGGTTAACCGAGTCAAAGTCAAGGTCAACCCCTAAGATAGGTAGGCCCAAGCCCAGGTCAAGCGGGCCCATGCCCAAGTCGAGCCCGCGGTTAGCCTCTCCATGCCAAAATATAGATCATGTAATAAATAATTTTTATGTAATTTTTTATATATGAATGTATACAAAATGGGCATAAAACCAATATTTTGTAAGCCCATGGCTTATGTGCAAAAATGAAATGACACATGAGCCATGGGATAGGCAAAATGCCATTTTGTGAAGCCCAAGAGGCTATATGTAAATATGTAAGCCTATAAAAAGCAACATGATGATGAATAAACCACAACTTCTCTCTCAAAAAAAAAAGTTTCAGATCTGAGATCTTTCTTCCTTCTTCAAGGTTCCAAAACCTTCTTCTTTCTTTTGAATTAAATCAAGAGTTTTACTCTTCCTTTTTCAAAACTAAATAGTTTTCCACCACAAAACCCATTAAGGGGAACTCAGATCTGCCATCAGATCTCAAAAAGAAAAGATTTTTTTTTAAATCTCACATCTCTTTATCTCCAAGATCCAGCCAGCAAAGGAAGAAGAAGGACTCATTTCCTTAACCCAAAGCATCTTAGGAGTTTAACTCCACCCTATTTTCTCTTTAGAGAATTTCCGGGGCTAAAAACCCCCCTTTTCCTCGCTGGTGCGCTAGCACTCAAGCGCAAAGCGCCCGTGTGCCGACACGTGGCGCGCTTGCGCTCGAGCGCAAAACGCCCGTATGCCGACACGTGGCGCGCTTGCGCTCAAGCGTCTAGGCGTTGGCCCCACGCATCCTTTGGATGTCTTTTTCCCCTTTATTTATATATGCATGTATATATATACATATGTATACAAATGTACACATACACATACTCCACGACACTGTCCCTGTTAGAAAAAAATTTCTAACGGAGCGCTGCCCCGCACCCCGTAAAGGGGCTGCTAGCCCCCTTGACCCCCAGCCCGCTATCCGGGTAGCGGGACCCCCGTAAAAACTCTGCGTGGCTCCCGATATATCCAAACCCCCCTCCAAAACAACACACATGTATACTGCACATTGAGTTCGCATGACCGGTTTAACCTGTCAATTTGAGGTTCCCTCGCCCCAAAGGCAAGGGGTAATTAACGGCAGCTTAGTCCGCGACTGCCGGAGATTCGGATCTCCACAATCAATAAACCCCCGTCTACCCTAGGCAGGGGGAATCTGTAGTACGCCTGACAAGCGCACGCGTATTCCCATCTCAATGGGGTGACGAAAAACACCCTACAAAAATATCTATTGCCGGAGGCGGCTGCACGGGAATAGCACCAATCGCAGGTTGGAGGATGTCATCCGAGTTTCAATTTTTAGCATCTACGGCATACTTCACCGGGGGTTCATCCGCGTAAGGGAGTGAAGATATGGGCTCAGACGGCGTGGCGGAACCGAAACTTCGGCGACCCTGGATGATCTCATTGTACCACCTACCCCACAGGTGAAGGCTCTTATGCTCGGAGTCATGATCCTTAATGAGAGCGAGCACTACTCGGTCCACTGGTGCCTGGGGAAATCCTCCCTCTGAGCGAACAAATGGGAAAGACAGATCAGCAGACATGATTGCCTGCAAAGAAAAACGAAATTCAACCGTCAGTGTCATAATTTAATTTTAAAAGCCTGAAACTTGATACTACACTGCAATACAGTGTAGGGGACCAAAGAGGGACCCACAAAATCCAGGTGATAATATGCCAATTAATGAGACAGCCCCATCATTGGATGGGACTGTCAATTAATAAGGAGATCCCCAAAAGAATACTCTCATTAAATGATAAATCTCTAGAGACAAGGAGAGAATCTCCCTTTTCAGAGCAAAGCTCTGTCACAGAGTGACACTTGTCAAACTCTGGTCTCAAGAGAATAAAATTCCTTAGAAGAGCCTAGCTCTATAATAATGATGAGAGAATCCATTAAATAAAAAAATTTAGAAGTTAAAAAATTTTGGGATCTTAGAGATCCATGAAAACTCTTAAGAGTTCTTCATTTTTAGATCAAAAAGATCTATATTTTGTCCATGAGCAAACCTCTGTTCATGGGTAAAAACCCTGAAACAAGTTCTCTTTAGATCTATGGATTCTTGAGAGCAAGGCTCTGTTGGTGAAACCCCAAAGGGGCTTTCGTTAGATCAAAGATCTATGAGAGCAAGGCTTTGTTGATTAAAATTAATTTAATTAAATTTAAGTTAAATTTTATCTAAGATGTTCTAAAAGTTTGAACTTTGAAGTTCTTGAAAGAAGATAGCAAGGCTCTGAAGTTCTTAAAAGAGCAGGACTCTGGAAAATAAAATCTTGAAGATGGTAAAAATTTTCTAACGACCAAGGGTCCTATTTATAGGCGCCTGCGCCCTTTCACCTCACCCCTTGATCCAACGACCTAGATCTTTCCACCGTTGCACTCACGTGTACGCCACGTGAGCGCAACGGTGGGGGCATTTGTTTCCCCCAATCAGAGCAAGGCTCTGTTTGAATTTCAAAAATTCAAATTTTTTAAGCAACGCTTCAAATTCCGTGCGCTGCGCGCAATGCGCCACGTGTCAGAAGTTGATACATCAGCGTAGCGCCCAAAGCAGCGCACCTAATCAGAGCAAGGCTCTATTTAAAACAAAAATTAAAGGAAGCAACGCTTCAGTTGCGCAATTGCTGCGCTGCGCGACACGTGTCAGAATTTGATACGTCGGCGCAGCGCCCAAGCCAGCGCATCTAATCAGAGCAAGGCTCTATTTAAAACAAAAATTAAAGGAAGCAACGCTTCAGTTGCGCAAGCGCTGCGCTGCGCGACACGTGTCAGCGCAGTTGCGCTGCGCTGTGCGCTGCGCGACACGTGTCAAGCGCTGGGGCGTTTGCGCCATACAGAATTAAAATTCTAATAAGATCTTTCTGTTCTTGTTAAAACAAGAAGATTGTATTTTGTAAAACAGAAGCCCTTGGATCAAAGATCCAACGGTGGGGAAAATTCCCCAAATCACTCAGAGAATGATCTCTTTAACAAACTTAACAAACCTATGGGCACTATATAAAGGCTCCTAGACCCCAATTCAAAGGAGGATGAACATCATCAACATTATGAGATTAAGAACCTCAAAACAGAGAGATCTTTGAAGAAAGTTCAAGAAAAAGGTAAAAACCTTCATAAATTAGAAAATTTTCTTCTAATAGATCATTGATCTAAGAACAAGATCAATGATCTTCAATAAAAAAACAAATAATAATAGTGCCTTGCACTTTTTATAAACCACTGGTTCTCTGAAAACAAGAAAAACAAGAAAAACTTGTTTTCTTTGATCTAAATTGGATCAAGAAATCAAACAGTGCCTTGCACTTTTTTTATGAACCACTGGTTCTGGAATCTTAAAGATTCTTAAGATTATCAAAATAGTGCCTTGCACTTGCAAAAACTGCACTGTTGCGCTCCTGGGTTGGCGCAAGCCACCAGAGAGCGCCACGTGTCAGCATCTGAATCACTTGTGCTATGCGCTTTTAAGAAAGAGCCTTGCTCTCTGAAATTGGCGCAATTCACCAGAGCGCGCCACGTGTCAGCAACGCAAGCGCAATGCACTGGCGCAGCGCACTGCGCCTGCGTGACACGTGTCATCACTATAGGCGCTTGCGCTCAGTAATTGGCGCAAAGCACCTGACAAATGCAATGCATTGTTCACTAAAGGGCCAGACCCAAATCAAAAAGGCCTAGTAGGCCAAAATAAATTGCAATACAATAAAAGGGCAGAGCCCAAGTAAAATTGATGCTCTGCATCTTTTATAAAATGGCATAGCCCAAATAAAATAAAATGCAATGAAAGGCCAGAGCCCAAACAAAATTAATGCTCTGCATCATTTATAAATGGGCAGAGCCCAAACAAAATCAAAAAAATGCAATGCATTACTTAAACATGGGCAAAGCCCTAGCACAGGCCTAATAGACCAGAAACAAATAAAAGCGTAACATTTTTCAACTGGACTTAGCCCAATCATGGCCATAAGTCCTCAAATTAAATTGACTGAGCACAACTGCTCTCTTAAATCAATTTACATCCGGTTCGAGGGTACATCTCCGAACTCCTTTGACTCCTGTCGTTGTAATTCTTCAACGACGTCAGAGAGGTGACGGGTCCCGACAACCACACATCAACACGGACTGTGGGGTTCTTAAACTCATGGACTTAAGCGTCCTTAAACCAAAACACGGATTGTGGGATTCTTAAACCCGTGGACTTATGCGTCCTTAAACTAAAACACAGACTGTGGGGTCCTCAAACCCACGGACTTAAGCGTCCTTAAAATACCTATAGACCCCTATGTCCCTAAACTGGAACACGGACCACCATGTCCCTAAACTGAAATATGGACCACCATGTCCCTAAACTGGAATATGGACCGAAATGTCTTTAAACTACCTATGGACCACTATGTCCCTAAACTGGAACAATACAGCCCCCAAATGCTCTTTTGTCGGATCCAAACGATCCCGTTAAGTTGATCTTAGTCTCAAATCAGACTAACGTATCCTTAACGAACGTTTAAGTTGATCTTAGCCTAAATATGGTTAACGTATCCTTAAACTAAAACACAAAACCCAAATCTAAGTAAATACGGATTTGGACTAATCCACGTCCTACGGGCGATGGCATCACTTAGTCTCCGTATACAATCCACGGGCATCCACAAACAAAACAAGCACACACGACACGAAGTAAAATTCTGGAGAAGGAGAAAGTGGCTACCGCGATGCGGTAGCGTAATTAACTGCAGGGGCTTGCGCCTGCAGGGAAAAGCATCCACACAATCAAAAACCCCTCAAACGAGGGGGAATCTGACGAAGTCTGCTACATCGGTCGCATCCGTCTAAACCTCCGATACACGGTGTTATAAATCAACTTGGCATTTTCGGAGAGGTGGACGGATAAAACCAAATAGCATCTGCCCCGAAACTCAGGCAATGCGTCCTCACGTCGTCGTCTTAGCCGCCATTCGAAGGGGAACAGTGGCAAAGATGCACTCGTCAGGAGGAAGTAGCTCCTCGTAATGTTCTCCCCTGACGGGTAAGCCGGAGATCTCCGCGAACTCCTCCAAAGAGATTGAAACTTCCCAATCTGATAGAAGGAAGGTGTGAGTTGGAATAATCCATTGTTCCAGGAAAGCTTTGACCCACCATACAGGGGGCGTGGAATATTGGAAAAGAGATACGTAAACTGCGGGGTACAACCCAAGCTTTAGCAGCAGTGATTTCTTGGCCGACAAGATGTATCGAGCCCACTGCAAGTACCCGGCTGGATGGCAAGAAGTCAAGCCTATCATGTACGGCTATCCCCAAGGGCGCGACTCGCCTTGACATATACGCCGCCCCAGGATATCTAAAGCCATTGGCGGCTGTACGGGTATCGCGGCCATAGAGGGCTGAAGGAGACCCTCCGAAGTCCAGTTGACCTCCTCTACGGCATAGTTCACTAGGGGTGAGTCGGCATAGTGGATCGCTGAAATGGGCTCCGAAGGCACCACACAAGAGAAGCTGCGTCGGCCCCGGATGATTTGATTGTACCACGACCCCCAAAAATGAAGAGACTTCTTCTCCAGGTCGTGATCTTTGATCAGTGCGAAAACTTCCCGGTCTACGGGTGCGTCAGCAAATGCGCTCTCCGGACGAACGAAGGGAAAAGAAGTGTCGAAAGACATAGTACCTGCACGAAAAAGAACAAGGATTAGCTGTCAATACTGCGGTCCAAATTCTAACACTTGGTACTTAACATTTGTACCACACTGCAATGCAGTGGAAAGGGACCAAAGGGGACCCACCAAATCAAGGTGACGGCTCATCATTGATGAGACAGTCACTCATTAAAGAAGAAATCCTAAAATGATTCTCATTTAATGAGAGGCTCATTGGGCCAAGGAGTAAACTCCCTCGAGAGCAGTGCTCTGCAACAGAAATGACATCTGTCAAAATCAATGATGAAGGGAATAAAAATACCCCCAAAAATTCTGAAGAGTTATGCTCTGTAAAGATGATGGAGTAATCTATCAAAAACTCTAAAAAGCAAAGCTTTTACTAAGTTAAAAAAAAATCCAAGATCTTCAAGATCTATGAACAAACTCTAAGAGTTCTTCATGAAAGATGAACAGATCTATGATCTAAAGACAAGCACAACTCTGTTAATGGGTAAAACCCTAAAACATTTTTTTTTAAGATCTACGATCTGAGAAGAGCAAAGCTCTGTTAATAAGTTCAATCCTTACCAAATTTGGGCAGAGTCTTGACTCTAGAAAAGTTTCTTAAGGCAGAGAACTTAGCTCTGAAGAGAGAATAAAATTCTCAGAAAATAAGAAATCAAGAAGATGAACATCAGTCATCTCAAGGACCAAAGACCCTATTTATAGACGTTTGAAGTCGATTCGACTTCCAAAACAATCCAACTGTGGAAAGGCTGCCACCGCTGCACTCACATATAAGCCACGTGAGCGCAGCGGTGGGGGGGCATTTGTTTCCCCTAATCAGAGAGCAAAGCTCTATTCAAAATTTCAAAATTTGAAATTTAAACTGAGGCGGAGCCTCACGTGCAAAGCACGAGAGCGCTGGCGCCAAGAGCGCCAGTGCTAAGAGTCAAAGACTCTCAGGCGGCGCCTCACGTGCAAAGCACGAGAGCGCTGGCGCCAAGTGCGCCAGCGCTAAGAGTCAAAGACTCTGAGGCAGCGCCCCGCGTGCAAAGCACAAGAGTGCCAGCGCTAGAACTAAATGTTCTCCACCTTTGGATCAAAGATCCAACGAAGATAATAAATCATCAAATTACATAATTAAATTCTGCAGAAGAAATAATCCTCAAATCCTTCCAAACAAGAAAGATTGCGCTCTGTAAATCAGAGCACCGTTGGATCAAAGATCCAATGGTGATTAAAAAATCACCAAGATACAGAATAAGTTCTGTTTGGAAAAATACTTTTCCAATCTTGTTAAATAACAAGAAAAATGTCTTCTGTAAAACAGAAGCCCTCGGATCAAATATCCAATGGTGGGAAATATCCCCAAATCATTTAGAAATCTCTCAATGAGAGATTTCCTTAACTGATTCAACAAATCAGCCTCCCTTATATAAAGGACGCAAGACTTCAAGTCTTGGACAGAGGAAACCCCCCCCCCATAAGTTTCAAATTAAAAAGAAGAAACAGAGAGAGAAACCTCCCTATAAGTTTCAAGTTCTCAGAAAGGAAAAAGAGAAGAGCAAGCTCTAAGAAGAAGAAACTTCTTCAAGGTAAATAAAAAGAAGAGAGATCATAACATCTCCTCCATATTTGAGAGTTTAATTCTCACATCAGAAGAACTTAGTTCTTTTTCTAGATCATAAATCTATAAGACAAAGTCTTTCACAAAAACAGAAGAGTTCATAACATCTCTTCATAAAAAGAAGAACTTAGTTCTTAGATCCATGAGACAAAGTCTCTCTTCATAAAAAGAAGAACTTAGTTCTTAGGTCTATGAGACAAAATCTCTCATAAAGAAAAACAAAAGAGATCATAGTATCTCCTCATAAAAAAGAACTCAGTTCTTGAATCCATGAGACAAAGTCTCTTATAAACGAGAATTTAATTCTCAGAGTACAGAACTAACCAGAACTGCCAAAGAAGCGCTTCAGCGCTCCAAGTCTGGCGCTCAGCGCCAAGCGCTCCATGTGCTCCTCATGAGGGTGCTGTTTTTTTATAAGGAGCGCTCTGCACTCATTGGTTGGCGCCAAGCACGCCACGTGCTCCTCATGTAGGCGTTGTTTTTATAAGAAGCGCTCTGCACTCATTGGTTGGCGCCAAGCGCTCCACGTGCTCCTCACGTGGGCGTTGTTTTTGTAAGGAGCGCTCTGCATTCATTGGTTGGCGCCAAGGGCGTCACGTGCTCCTCACGTGGGCGCTTCTTGACATAGAGTGCTCTACACTCATCACACAGAACTCAGCGCCATAATAAAGAGTGTTCAACACTCAGTAAAAGACAAAAAGAAAAAGGGGTGCCAGAACCTAAATCAATGCTCAACATTGTTGGATAAAAAGGGACTGAGCCCAAACAAATGTTCAACATTTTATTCAAAACTGAGTGGGTTGAGCCTAAGTTGGCCATAAGTCCCCAATTCAGATTAAACGAGCCCATGTGCTCACAATCTTTTTTGGTCTTAGTCCCAAACCTGACTATAGATCTCCCAACCAACATTGGTTCAAGAGTGCATCTCTTCATACCTCTGATACATGTCGTTGTAATTCTTCAACGTCTTCAGAGAGATAGAGGGTCCCAATAACCAATAACTTTTGGTGCATCCCTAAACGGTTAAACAAAAACCAGACTACGATGTCTTTAAACCTTACGGACTATGAGGTCCTTAAATTCATGGACTACAATGTCCTTAAACCCAATAGACCGCAACATCCCTAAACTAAGACAATGGAGCCCAATACTCTTTCGTTGGATCTAAATGATCATGACCCCCGGTTGAGTAGATCTTAGTCTAAAATTAGACTAACGTATCCTCAACAAACATTTAAGTTGATCTTAATCTCAAAAGAGATTAACGAGCCTTAAATCAAACCAAACCCCAAATCTAAGAAAATACGGATTTGGACTAATCCCCGCCCTACGGGCGACAATATAAATTAGTCTCCGTATACAATCCACGGGCAACCAAAAACAAAACAAACACACACGACACGAAGTGGCCTTCTGGAGCAGGAGAAAGTGGTTACCGCGATGCGGTAACGTAATTAACTTCAGGGGCTTGCGCCTGCAGGGAAGAGCGTCCCCACAATCAAAAACCCCTCACAACGAGGGGGAATCTGACGAAGTCTGCTACAACGGCCGCATCTGTCCAAACCTCCGATGCACGGTGCCATAAATCAGTTTGGCATCTTCGGAGAGGTGGACAGATAATGCCAAATAGCATTTGCCCTCAAATTCAGGCAAGACGTCCGTCTTCCCGGTTTTTGGCGATAAACACCTAGTTTATTGACATGATACCTATATTGCACTATTCATATTCAGTTGATGTTTATTATACTCATGTTCTGCATTCTTTTGCACTTCTCATGTTTAATAACATTGCACATCCATTTTATAATTATTACTATATGTGTCACCCTGACGACCTGAGTGTGCATGCTCAGAGGACGAAGTGGACCCAGCCCAGGAGCAGGACCTGCCATTTGAGATCGCGGAGATCTAGACTGTATCATCGGCGCCATTTCTTTTGCTTTCAGCACTTTGTATTTCATTGGTTAGTTTTTATTCTGCAAAATAATGTATTTCGAACACTTTTATTGCAATGTAATAAAGTTGTGAACTATGATTTTCTTTTACTCTAGTACTGTTTACTGACTACCATGTAAAGCTAGAAGCTGAAGTGTGACTACGGCGGGATTATTTCCTGACCGTAGAAGCATGGCTGGCCTAGTCACCCCTCGTATTCCGTATTTTGGGAAGTGGGGTGTGACACAAAGTATAAGAGAATTTATTATATAAGAGTTAGACTCTTATATGGCGCCGCACATGCTTCTCACGCGGGCGCCGATGTGCAAAGCACATAAGTACATATCATAAGAATTAAATTCTTAAGTGGCGCCCACGTGCACAACACGTAAGCGCCGGCGCCCAAGTCAAGATCAACAGAATTTGGGATATTCTCTGTTAAATAGAGCCGTTGGATCAAAAATCCAATGGAGACGATTAATTATCAAAATATAGAATTAAATTCTATTAGGAGAAAATATCTCCCAAATCTTTCTGAATAAGAAAGATACTCTCGGTTAGATCAAAAATCCAATTATAGAATAAAATTCTATTTTTGGAATATATTCTCTCAATCTTTCTAAACAAAAAAAATTGCTCTCTGTAAAACAGAGAATTCTTGGATTAAAAAATCTAATGGTAATTAAAAATCACTATTTTATAGAATAAAATTCTATATATGGGAAAATATTCTCCCAATCTGGCTAAAAACAAGAAAAACATATTCTGCAAAACAGAAATTCTTGGATCAAAAATCCAATGGTGGATAAAAGTCCCTAAACAAATCTTGAGACCAATTAAATCAATTGGAATCTCTCAATGAGAGATTTTCTCAAAACAGATTAACAATCTGCCTCCACTATATAAAGGACCCGAGACTTCAAGTCTCACACAACAGACACACAGACACAGACGGAGGCACACTCTCAGATAGAAGGAACCCCCTATAAGTTTATGCAAAAAATACACCGAGCTCTAAAAAAGAACAGAGAATTCAAAGAAGAAGATTTTCCTTCTCAAAACCCTAGGTAAAGAAAAGGGATCAAAATATCTCTATCACATCTAAGAGTTTAACCCTTTTAAAAGAACTTAGTTTTTTCTCTGGATCTGAGATCCACAAGACAAGTCTTCCATAAGTTGAGAATTTAATTCTCATCGGTAAGATCTTGTTCTTGAGAATCAAACATTTAGGGAAGAACAAATTTAAAAAGAAAGAAAATGGAGTCCATGATACTCCAGAAACTCAGTTCCTTCAAATTGAGAACTTGGTTCATTAAAAACTCAACCCGAAATCCTAAAAAATGGTGATTTTGGTGAGTGTTAATGGTCAAAATACCATTGACATAGGTTTAACCTCTTCGAAGTCATCAACAGAGATTAAATCTCCATATAAAAAAATGACTAGCGCCTCACGTGCTTCCCACATGGGTGCCCTTTTAACAGTGTCTAGCGCCTCACGTGAAAAACACGCGGGCGCCCAAAATAGGGCCAGCGCCTCACGTGAAACCACGTGGGCGCTGAATAAAGTGCTCAGCACTCCATATATAGCCGAAGACAGCTAAGTGCTTAGCACTGATTGGGCAGCGCCCAGCACCGCACGTGCTCCTCACGTGGGCGCCATATAAAAAGTGCTTAGCACTTTATATGTAGCCAAAATGACTAAAGTTTTCAACATTTATTGGGCAGCGCCCATGACTGAATGCTTCCCAGGACATATATGTGAGCATCAGAGCCCAAATAAGTGCTTAGCACTTTTGAATAAAAGAAAGACTAAGTAGACTAAGCCTAAATAGGCTAAGTCTCTGAAAGTTTTCTTGCAGCTGAGCCCAAATGCTCTTTTGCTGGATCTCAAGTAAAAAAATGATCCTAAAATATTGTTAAGTTGATCTTAATCTCAAATAAGAGTAACGCATCCTTAGCGAAGACAAACTGAGCCCAAATGCTCACTTATCGATTTAAGTTTGATCTTAATCTCAAATTAGATTAATGGTCCTTAAATCAAACAAAAATATTTTTGAACTATAGGAATATACAACCTAACGTCAAAACCCCATCAAGCAAATCCTTGACCCAAACCCAAATCTAAAATATACGGATTTGGACTGATCCACGCCCTACGGGAGACGACATAAACCAGTCTCCGTATACAATCCACGGGCAACCAAAAAAAACAAAAACACACACGGCACGAAGTGAACTGCCAGAGCAGAAGAAAGTGGTTATCGCAATGCGGTAACATAATTAACTGCAGGGGCTTGCGCCTGCAGGGAAGAGCGTCCCCACAATCAAAAAACACTCGTAAAGTGAGGGAGAATCTGATGAAGTCTGTTACGACGGTCGCATCTATTCAAACCTTCAATATATGGTGTCATAAATCAACTTGGTATCTTCGGAGAGGTGGATGGATAAATCCAAATAGCATCTGCCCCCAAATTCAGGCAAGACGATCCATCCCGGTTCATCTCTGTTTTCGGCGGTGAACAACATTAGTCGTGTTTCGATATCGATTACAGTTTTACATTGGTGTCTATTTTGGTTAATATATAGTACATGACATGTTCACGACACACTGCCAGACTTTTTACTTGGATCTTATTGCTAATGTCGGCAATTCTGACTTGTTTTCCTGACGGACGTAATTTGTTGTCTACATAAACAAGACATGTACCTTCTTGATCCTGTGTTGGCATTATATTTATATCATTAATACCTAACGTGAACACAAAACCTTGGGGGTAAGGAGAAATCAATAATGAAACCTGACTTGTAACTCAACAGTTCGATACTTATACTGATCAGTCTTTACGGGCTTGGACAGCCCCGGAATGATGCTGTTGATATCATTCATCTGTACATGTTACCTGTTTACTGCTTAGCAACACGTCTCGAATTCAGCCCGAGAATCTTGACCGTGGTCCCGGACACGCACGGGATACTGTTGAGTTACATCGACGATTCCATTAAATTAATTTCAAAGATTTCTAAAATAGATAACCTAGAGGCACAAACTTTAGGATACACATCACATACATACAGCTCACTGTTTTATACCTGTGTTTATTATTCATACACATGTTTAATAATAGCATCATATCCCGGTTATTATTAATCTTTTGATATTATGACGCATTGACCTCTGGATTTTGCATGGCCCAGTTCCTCTACCTTTATCGCAGACAGATCAAGAGCACTTTAGCAATCAAGCTGAGTAATGAGGAGCTAACCATTTAGTTTATAAACTCTTAGTTTATTTATTTCCGCAGTTTTATTCTATTGATGTGAGCCCATATTGGGACGTGATTCAGATACTATTGTTTATTGGATCTTGATTCGATTCCGCTATATGCATTTCTTGATTTTATTTATCATGGCAAATGGATATGTGTTAGCTAGATTGTATTTTACTGTTCTCGATAACCGCTTGACAGCTGTAATATGACTGTGGAGGAATAATTCCTAACCACAGGTAGCATGATTGGCTCTGTCACATGCCGTGTTTATGTATTTTGGGAAGCGGGGCATGACAGACCCTATCTCCTCCTTCCTCCTAACTCCGATCACTCTCAACTCCTTCAACTCATCATCGAACTCACCTTCTCTTTCTTCCTCGTCTTCATCTCCTCGCTCCACTGCCGGCAACCGAACACCATCATCATCATCATCGTCTTCGACTTGTCTTCACCTTCGCCACCGACTTGTTCTTCTTCTCCAAACTGAACCCAACTTCATCTCCCCAAACTCCGGCCTTAAAACCCATATCCCTAACCTTGCCGTCTCTAAACCTCGAGCATCGCCTGCACCAATCCATCCAACTCTGTTCATCCTTGTCTCCTCGCCGTCGACCTCCTCCTTCTTCTTCCTTAGCCAACTCGGGAACCCATCTCCATCACCGACGTCTTCTTCTTTTCCCTCGGAGCACCCATCGACACCTTCATCGACGCGACTTCCCTCTCCACCAACCAACACCCTACAGCCGCGATCATTGTCACGTCTCTTCATCTTCAAACCCAACCGAGGCCTCACCGCAGCCACTAACTCCGGTTGTCGTCGCCGATCTTCTTCATCCTGCGGCTTCTCACCTCTCAACAGAGAACACCTCCCCATTGCCACAGTTTCCCTACGTCACCTTCGACGAGCAGCCGCAACGAGCATCCTCGTCAAGATTGCCTTCTTCTTCTCATCAAACGAAACTGTCGAGATGAGCAGTAGGCCAATTGTTGTTGAACTTCATCCCTGAGCCTTGCAAGTTTGGGAGATTGCTTCATGTTGCCGTTGTTCCATGTCTGCTCCGTTCGTGTTCGTGTTCGTATCCGCATTCGTCGAGATCGAGGCAAGCTTACAACTTGCTACATGCTAGTTTACTAATATATATTGTCGTAATTTATTATTAATATACCATTTTATATATATAATCCGTATTTCATTAGTTAGTTAACACTAACACGTTTTACAATTGCAGTTTATAAAGTTATGCATATTATATCTATAACTAGCAATTATAACAAACTATTCTAGTTTGGTCAATTGGTAAATAGAGTGTAGGAATTAATATGTTTATTTGGTTCATTACACTATTTATCATACATAAATAACCGTATTTCATCACGACTCGTTTGCATGATAGTATTACGCTTTATATAAATTAATATACTACTTTGACATGTTTATAACCCGTTATCTTGTTACAGATATTGCTGTCTCGCTTTTACCTGCCTATCTATGATATTTACCGATACTGACAATCCTGACTTGTTGTCCTGATGGACATGACATGTTATTTAGTTAGACATAACATGTACCTGCCTGTTCCTATGTTGGCATTAGGTAAATATTATTTCATACCAGACTTAGAAAACGAAACCAGGGAAAATAGGGAAATCAAAAGCGTATCTGAAATGTAACTTAAAAGGACATTACTTGATCAGTGGTTCTGAAGGGTAACGGAACAGAATCATTCGTGGTTCATACTACTTTATCCGTGGTTCTGGGGGTGTAGCGTCTTGAAAAGTCGTTTTGGTGTTTTCCTGAAAATCGGTGAAAATTCGGTATTTTTCCGAAAACCGTCTTTTTTGTTATTTTGCAGTTTAGGACTAATTATACCTAATTTGGATAGGTAATTGCTAGTTTTTAGTAGCAAATGAGTTAATTATGAAATTCTGGTCGTTTAAAAAATTTCCCTAATTTTTCAATTTTTTAATATTATTTTAAGCCGGTAAGAAAATACATTAAATTAGCGATAAATACAAATTTTTCTGGGCTAATTTTAATCTTTAAAATTATGTTAATTAAAATCTAGTTGTAACATAAAATTTTAGTATTTTATTTTGATTTTTAACTAATTTTTATTATAGGAAACGAATTTATTGAATTTAAGCTTAAACTTGCAATTTTTGACTTGTAGGGGGTCTTTTTGCATAAAATTTCTTTTGTAAAACCCCTCTCTCTCTTCCCACAGCCCTAGGCCAGCCCCAACATCATCAGGTCTAGAAAAAAAAATGCCATGCTCTTTGACTTTATTCTTGTGTAGAAATGGGGTTTTTTTAAAGGATTATGAATTGTTATTTTGGGTATGGGTCTTTGTGGGTTGGTAGGGGTTGACCAAGACTTTTTCCCACACCCACACCATTCCTCTCCTCCTTCATTCTGGCCGAAAAAACAGCAGCCCCCCCTTCATCTCTTTTCTTTTTATCTTCTTCAAAAATTCATTAAGTTTGCTCCAAATTTCAAGCTAAAACTCACAAATTAAACCCCATTCTTCATCCCTTTTTCCTTCACCTCTCTTGCTTGGAATCATGGCGCTAGGAGGCCATCATTGAGGCAAATTTCTTCTTACTAGATCCATAGGTTTGAGGTATAATTTCTACTCTTTTAATTTCTTATGGTTAAAATCCTTTAATTAAATTGTTTTAGTGTTAATTTAGTGCTATTTTCATTCTAGTTTTGTTTAAAGTTAATGGTTGAGTTAACTAGGGTTTCTTGAAACCATGTTTTAGTTAATTAAATCTAGTTAATTAATCTAGTGGTTTACTTAACCAACCTATTTGGTTACTTTGCTTAAGTGACTTGATGTATTGCTAATCTAAGTTAACTTGTGTGAAATTTTCTTCGCTTTGCTAATTACCAAAATCAAGAAAACGTTTGTGTATGGAATGTGGGTTTTGATGCAGGGTAAAGGGGTTAATTTAATTGTAGTGGCTTTCTAATGGTTTAATTTGGATATTTGTGTGATAATATGTGCACTTTGTCGCAAATTGTCGATGTTTGCACCAAATTTGCAAACTTCTAGCTTACTAGGTTTTTATTATATTATTGTGACGAATTAATTGCGGTATCTAGATTATATTGTTGGCATATCCTATGACGTTTAGGATGCGTGAGTGCAGATTTTTGAGTAATCGGGTTTTAGTTTTGCCGGGCGACCAAATCGACATTTTTGTAGATTTTTGCGATTTTCGCGTGTGTTCCGCGGACTTTGTGCACGTTGTACCTAGCTTGTGAACGTTAGTATTTTCGTTTGGATTTTGCGTCGTTCTTGATATGTAAGCTTATGTTTGGTATTGATGTAAATTCCAGGTTCGGTCGCGGAGACGTCAGACGCGGCACGAAAGGGGAAGGCGGTGATTGGACGTGACTAGCTAGGGATTCCGGTGAGTAGATGTAACATCTACGGGGGACTATCGTTGGATGGCGCAAGTCGCCCGATAGTTTTAGTAACTTAAAAGATTCTTAGTGATGTTTGTAATTAGGGGTGTAATACTTATATGATTATTTGCTGCATTCATGCCCTATATTGACATACATATGCGAACCCATTTTATAGGACACCTGCACCATTGCCAGGGTTTTTATATGCAGCACGAGCACTATTCATGCTTACACACACGCCCTGGTAATTGCCATGCCACCACACTAGATAAACTATAATTTGAAACCTTTTACTAATTGATGCTTAAACCTGTGCTATTGCCTTTAATTCCTTAAAATGAAATCGTAGGATTGCTATTCATGTGCATGTACCTCATCATATTATTTGTTCATGCCTAGTCTATTAATCATGCATCGTAGCTTAATTATTGATACCATATGCATTCATCACCATTGATATATGCACTTATGAAGATTTCTTGAGATTTTATGATATTTCTGGATTTCGGGGGAAAGCCGCAAAAATTTCTAAACTTATTATGTTTTTAAAATATGTAATTGCGGTTTTCTAGTGATGTAAAGTGTCGTCCACCATGAGTTTGCTGTGGTTTTCGAGATCCGTGTCGAGGAGTGGAGGAACCGTCACGGGTACATGGTGGGCCCGGTATGGTACCCCGGGGCAAGATGAATGTGGTGTTGACGTTGAGCCTGGCAGGGGACGGATTACCTACCGGTGACTGTTTGGCACGGCGGATATCCAGAGGAGACCGACCGTGGCCGCGAGATGATGAGATTTTGATATTGAGCTGGGTCAGCCGGATGGCTGAGGCCAGAGATACTATGACATGGATATATGAGATTTGTGATAGTTTTGAGGTGTCGTTGCTGGACACAGGTTCTTGTTGATTCTAGTGGTATTATGCTGGTATTTCAAAAGAGATTTCTAAAGGAAAAACATGATTCTTATAATTACACATTCAGATCATGAGTTGATTCGCATTGCATTCATACCTGCTAGTATATTCATATTGCATACATACCTGCTATTATGTCCTGCCATACCTGTATTAGAGATGCTAGAATACTTGTGTGCATGCATACGATAGCCTGTGTAGATGTTATTTATTACTCACGAGTTGGCAACTCACCCCCGTTGTGCCACAGCCTTTTTCAGGTCCGCTCCGTCAGTACAGTAGCGGCGGGCGCACCTGTCTCTTTTGCCTGGACTCGAGGTTTTGCACTTAGGTGGGTTATATTATTATTTTTGCACCACCTTGTATATTCTTTGTATCTAGAGCACTCCATCTACTATATCTACCAACATTATTGTATATTGACCTAGAGATGAGACTGTGAGATTTGTGGACTTTTTATGCTGTATTTTGGGGTCGAGCTCACTTGAGTCGACATGCTGTTTTCTCATGCTCTTTATGATTATTTTGCATATTGTTGTTTTATATTGCGTGGGATTTGTGACCGCCTTGTGGCGAAGAGCTAGCTCCCGCTTGGGGATGCCCTATTTTGTTGGATTCATATATATTCTTGTTGTGCCCATTTTGGGGGCCAGTATTTACAAAGGAGACTCTGCCGAAATTTTCGGAAAAATTGGTATTGTTTTTAAAAAGGGTTTTACATGACTTATTTGATAAACTCGCTTTCAATTGATTGGGTTTTCTTCACTCTTTTGCTTATTTGGTTTTGGTTTTCTGGGCTTTAGCTTACTTATTTTACGGACGTCTTGAGACGTTTCGTAAACTTAAGTGCCAGTCACGTTCCGTACCCTGCGGGTCGTGACAAAGTTGGTATCAGAGCGATAGGTTTTACCTTTTTGAGTGTAGGATGACCCTTGGTAGATGGAGTAAGTGACTTAAGTAGGGTAACGTAGCGTGTGTATGTCCGCGGCATACTTGCGATACGGTACTCCGCCTAAGTGACTTTAGAATATACTTACTTGAAAATTCCTTCTTCAATTCCGTGTATCCTATGATCCTATTGCACTGTTCTTACTATCCATTTTCCTGTAACAGCCACTATGCCGTCGAAGGCTACGAGGGCACAGAGGGCTGCCGCCCGAGACGAGATTCGAGCTGGCTCGTTCGAGACTAGGACTGAGCAGGGTGGTATGCCTACGCCGCAGGGACAGACCGATCCACCTTCCCCAGGCCGTATGGATAGGCTCGAGACTGGTATGGAGGAGTTGCGACAGATGATGGGGGGGATGCAGGAGCTACGTCAGATCGTAGGATCCCTAGTTGCAGCCAGTCGTACACCGAGACCGGACGACGTACCTACTACATCACAGACGACCATGATACCTGCTCCTACTACTACCACCGTGGCCATTCCGGTTTCACTACAGGATTTCATGAGGCTGAGACCTCCAGTATTCACCGGCACCGAGGCAGCGGAGGACCCCCAGACGTTCCTTGACAGTTTAGCCAGGATCTGCCGTTCGCTGAGATGTTCGGATGATCGATGGGTAGAGCTTACGAGTTTCCGACTAGAGGGTCTCGCGCAGACATGGTGGGCGTCAGTCTTGAGAGGTCGAGCTGCAGGTCTACCGCCTATGACTTGGGTCGAGTTTACAGCGGTCTTTCTAGCTCGTTTCCTTCCAGAGAGCGTTCGTGACGCCAGAGCTCGTAGCTTCGAGGCCTTAGTCAAGACACCTGGGATGACGGTGTCTGAGTATGACATCCAGTTTACACAGTTATCCCGATATGCTCAGTATTTGGTGGATACCGAGGAGAAGATGGTGAAGAGGTTCGTACAGGGACTTGATGCCCAGCTATATCTTGCCATTGGCGCCCAGCACTACGACACTTATTCAGCTGCTATGGATACGGCATTGCGGATGGAGGCACGCATATCACAGACTTCGGCCGTTTCTGGGCCAAAGAGGATTCGCACCGATGTACCGTCTCAGAGGCAGCGCGCCAGATTCTTTCCGAGAGATAGGCCTGGCAGAGGATTTGGGCGGGGACAGTTATATGGTTCTTATCCCCAGGGGCAGCAGCTGTCGCCAGGGTGTTTTGGGTGCGGGAGTCCGCACCATCTTGTCAGAGACTGTCCGGTGAGACGACAGGGAGCAGCAACAGTTCCGCATGTGACCCTACCACCATCACCACCCCCTCCTCAGAGAGCCCTACTTCCTACCATAGGCGATGCTCCACGCCAGTTAGGTGCACCCAGAGGCCGTGGACGCGGCGGTCCTGTTCAGAGAGGACGAGGAGGTAGAGGCTGAGGTCGAGGTCAGCCCGCTATCGGTGGAGGACAGGCCCGAGTATTTGCTTTGACACCGCAGGATGCGCAGGCATCCAATGCCGTTGTGACAGGTACCTTGCCAGTTTGTTCTTTCGACGCCCGGGTATTATTTGACCCAGGTTCCACACATTCGTACGTCTCTACACACTTTGCACCAATGTTGGGCCGTGAGTCGTCGTCGTTAGATCATCCGCTTGTTGTTGTTACTCCGGTAGGCGAGTCGTTTGTCGCTCGTTTTGTATTTCAATTGTGTTCCGTTCGTATCGGGGAGAGGGATTCATTAGTTGATTTGATTCTCCTCGATATGTTGGACTTTGATGTGCTTCTGGGCATGGATTGGCTAGCCACCTGTTATGCTTCGGTGGACTGCCGTGAGAAGGCAGTCAGATTTAGCTTTCCGGGGGAGCCAGTCCTTGTTATTCAGGGAGACCGCAGCGTCACCCTTCCCAGCTTGATTTCGTCTCTTCGCGCTGGTCAGCTCTTGCGGAAGGGATGTCAGGGATTCTTAGCGTATGTTTGTGATACTCGAGCTGCAGAGGTTCCGTTGGACCGGGTCTCGGTTGTTTGTGAGTTCCCTGATGTTTTCCCTGATAAGCTACCTGGGCTACCACCTGAGCGCGATGTTGAGTTCTGCATTGATTTGATTCCCGGCTCGGGGCCTATTTCTATACCGCCTTATCGGATGGCCCCGGCAGAGCTTCGAGAGCTGAAGGATCAGTTGCAGGATTTGATAGATAAGGGGCTTATTCGACCTAGTGTTTCTCCGTGGGGTGCTCCGGTCCTGTTTGTCAAGAAGAAGGATGGAAGTTTGCGCTTATGTATCGACTACCGCCAGCTGAACAAAGTTACCGTTCGGAACAGATATCCGTTGCCACGCATTGATGATTTGTTCGACCAGCTTCAGGGTGCAGGGTATTTTTCGAGGATCGACTTACGATCAGGATACCATCAGCTGCGAGTTCGACAGGAGGATATACCGAAGACAGCCTTCCGTACACGCTATGGCCACTATGAGTTTTTGGTGATGTCGTTCGGACTCACCAACGCCCCAGCAGCATTCATGGATTTGATGAACCATACATTCAGGCCGTATCTTGACTTGTTCATCATCGTGTTTATCAACAATATCTTGGTGTACTCCCGGAGCAGAGAGGAGCACGAGCAGCACTTGCAGATTACGTTACAGACTCTGAGGGAGCACCAGCTGTTCACAAAGTTCTCCAAGTGTGCATTCTGGCTGGACAGCGTTGGATTCTTGGGTCACGTGGTTACGAGAGACGGCATATGTGTGGACCCGAAGAAGATTGAGGCTGTTCAGCAGTGGCCCCGACCTACATCGGTTACTGAGATCCGTAGTTTTCTAGGCCTGGCGGGCTACTACAGGCGTTTTGTTCAGGACTTCTCCCGTATAGCTGCACCGTTGACCGGTTTGACCCGGAAGGGAGTTCCTTTCGTCTGGACGGAGGAGTGTGAGCGCAGTTTTCAGCAGCTACGGACTCGTTTGACTACGGCGCCGGTATTATCTTTGCTTTCGGGATCAGCGGATTTGTGGTCTACTGTGATGCTTCGCGAGTGGGATTAGGATGCGTGTTGATGCAGCATGGCCGGGTGATCGCATATGCTTCTCGGCAGCTGAAGAAGCATGAACAGAAATACCCCACTCACGATTTGGAGATGGCTGCAGTGGTCTTTGCACTGAAGATTTGGCGACATTACCTATACGGCGAGTCGTGTCAGATATTCACTGATCACAAGAGCTTAAAGTACATATTTCAGCAGCGAGACCTGAATCTCAGACAGCGTCGTTGGATGGAGTTGGTGAAAGACTACGACTGCGAGATCCTATATCACCCAGGCAAGGCGAATGTGGTGGCAGATGCGTTGAGTAGGAGGCCCGGGGGTAGTCTATCCTTTTTGCGCGCAGTGCAGAGGCAGTCGTCAGCAGATTGGCAGATGTTATGCGACAGCCGAGTTGAGTTCGAGTTCACTCAGACAGGGGGACAGCTCGCGCATGTTCGTGCACGCCCACAGTTGCTTGACCGTATATATGAGGCACAGCGCAGTGACGACCGTTGCTCAGAGATCATGGCACAGATGGGACAGGGCAGATTTTCCGAGTTCGTGATTGACGATCAGGGGATTTTACGTTATGGATCTAGACTGTGCGTACCAGATGCTGATAGATTACGGCGCGACATTCTTGAGGAGGCACACTGATCAGTGTATAGTGTCCACCCCGGTTCCACCAAGATGTACCACGATATGAGAGAGACCTACTGGTGGGACGGGATGAAGAGGGACATTGCGGAGTTTGTATCGAGATGCCTGACTTGCCAGCAAGTCAAGGCCGAGCACCAGAGGCCCGCAGGAGAGCTGCAACCGTTACCCATTCCGGAGTGGAAATGGGAGCAGATTTCGATGGACTTCGTTGTGGGTCTACCCAGGACCAGTCGAGGGTACGACTCCATCTGGGTGATCGTGGATAGATTGACGAAAGCGGCTCACTTCCTACCAGTGAAGACCACTTTCAGCTTCGCTCAGTATGCTCAGCTCTATATTGACGAGATCGTGCGACTACATGGCGTACCAACTTGTATCGTGTCAGATCGAGGCACTCAGTTTACCAGCCGACTATGGCAGAGACTTCAGGAGGCTTTGGACACTCGTTTGAGCTTCAGCACAGCGTTTCATCCGCAGACCGACGGACAGTCAGAGCGGACCATTCAGATTCTCGAGGACATGCTCAGAGCGTGCGTTTTAGACTTCGGCGGTAGCTGGGATCGTCATTTACCTCTAGTGGAGTTCTCCTACAACAACAGCTTCCAGGATACTATTCAGATGACACCTTTCGAGGCATTGTATGGGAGGAGATGCAGATCGCCCGTCTGTTGGACAGAGCTCAGCGAGAGCAGCATTTTGGGGCCACATCTTGTGGAGGAGACGACAGCGAAGATACAGTTGATCCGAGACCGGATGAGGGCAGCTCAAAGCAGACAGAAATCGTATGCAGACAAGCGCCGTCGCAGGTTAGAGTTCGCAGTTGGCGATCATGTTTTTCTGAGGGTCTCTCCGATGAAGGGCGTGATGCGTTTTGGGCGAAAGGGGAAGCTTAGCCCTAGATTCGTAGGTCCCTTCGAGATCCTCGAGCGTGTCGGCGCTGTTGCATATCGTTTGGCTCTTCCTCCCAGCTTTCCCGATGTTCACCCCGTCTTCCATGTTTCGATACTCCGCAAGTACCTTCACGACCCTTCGCATGCAATTCAGCACCCGACAGTCCAGCTAGAGCGCGACCTTTCTTTTGCAGAGCAGCCGGTGACCATCCTGGATCGGCAGGTGAAGAAGTTGAGATCGAAGATTATACCAACCGTCAAGGTCCTTTGGCGTAGCCCGAGCAGCGAGAAGGTTACCTGGGAGACCGAGGGCGAGATGAGGAAGAAATATCCCCATCTCTTTGAAGGTACGCGTAGTTATATTTTTAAATTCGGGGACCAAATTTCTTTAAGGGGGGGAGATTGTAGCGTCTTGAAAAGTCGTTTTGGTGTTTTCCTGAAAATCGGTGAAAATTCGGTATTTTTCCGAAAACCGTCTTTTTTGTTATTTTGCAGTTTAGGACTAATTATACCTAATTTGGATAGGTAATTGCTAGTTTTTAGTAGCAAATGAGTTAATTATGAAATTCTGGTCGTTTAAAAATTTTCCTTAATTTTTCAATTTTTTAATATTATTTTAAGCCGGTAAGAAAATACATTAAATTAGCGATAAATACAAATTTTTCTAGGCTAATTTTAATCTTTAAAATTATTTTAATTAAAATCTAGTTGTAACATAAATTTTTAGTATTTTATTTTTATTTTTAACTAATTTTTATTATAGGAAACGAATTTATTGAATTTAAGCTTAAACTTGCAATTTTTGACTTGTAGGGGGTCTTTTTGCATAAAATTTCTTTTGTAAAATCCCTCTCTCACTTCCCTCAGCCCTAGGCCAGCCCCACCATCATCAGGTCCAGAAAAAAAATGCCATGCTCTTTGACTTTATTCTTGTGTAGACATGGGTTTTTTTTAAAGGATTATGAATTGTTATTTTAGGTATGGGTCTTTGTGGGTTGGTAGGGGGTTGACCAAGACTTTTTCCCACACCCACACCATTCCTCTCCTCCCTCATTCTGGCCGAAAAAACAGCAGCCCCCCTTCATCTCTTTTCTTTTTATCTTCTTCAAAAATTCATTAAGTTTGCTCCAAATTTCAAGCTAAAACTCACAAATTAAACCCCATTCTTCATCCCTTTTTCCTTCACCTCTCTTGCTTGGATTCATGGTGCTAGGAGGCCATCATTGAGGCAAATTTCTTCTTACTAGATCTATAGGTTTGAGGTATAATTTCTACTCTTTTAATTTCTTATGGTTAAAATCCTTTAATTAAATTGTTTTAGTGTTAATTTAGTGCTATTTTCATTCTAGTTTTGTTTAAAGTTAATGGTTGAGTTAACTAGGGTTTCTTGAAACCATGTTTTAGTTAATTAAATCTAGTTAATTAATCTAGTGGTTTACTTAACCAACCTATTTGGTTACTTTGCTTAAGTGACTTGATGTATTGCTAATCTAAGTTAACTTGTGTGAAATTTTCTTCGCTTTGCTAATTACCAAAATCAAGAGAAGGTTTGTGTATGGAATGTGGGTTTTGATGCATGGTAAAGGGGTTAATTTAATTGTAGTGGTTTTCTAATGGTTTAATTTGGATATTTGTGTGATAATATGTGCACTTTGTCGCAAATTGTCGATGTTTGCACCAAATTTGCAAACTTCTAGCTTACTAGGTTTTTATTATATTATTGTGGCGAATTATTGCGGTATCTAGATTATATTGTTGGCATATCCTATGACGTTTAGGATGCGTGAGTGCGGATTTTTGAGTAATCGGGTTTTAGTTTTGCCGGGCGACCAAATCGACATTTTTGTAGATTTTTGCGATTTTCGCGTGTGTTCCGCGGACTTTGTGCACGTTGTACCAAGCTTGTGAACGTTAGTATTTTCGTTTGGGTTTTGCGCCGTTCTTGATATGTAACCTTATGTTTGGTATTGATGTAAATTCCAGGTTCGGTCGCGGAGACGTCAGACGCGGCACGAAAGGGGAAGGCGGCGATTGGACGTGACTAGCTAGGGATTCCGGTGAGTAGATGTAACATCTACGGGGGACTATCGTTGGATGGCGCAAGTCACCCGATAGTTTTAGTAACTTAAAAGATTCTTAGTGATGTTGGTAATTAGGGGTGTAATACTTATATGATTATTTGCTGCATTCATGCCCTATATTGACATACATATGCGAACCCATTTTATAAGACACCTGCACCATTGCCAGGGTTTTTATATGCAGCACGAGCACTATTCATGCTTACACACACGCCCTGGTAATTGCCATGCCACCACACTAGATAACCTATAATTTGAAACCTTTTACTAATTGATGCTTAAACCTGTGCTATTGTCTTTAATTCCTTAAAATGAAATCGTAGAATTGCTATTCATGTGCATGTACCTCATCATATTATTTGTTCATGCCTAGTCTATTAATCATGCATCGTAGCTTAATTATTGATACCATATGCATTCATCGCCATTGATATATGCACTTATGAGGATTTCTTGAGATTTTATGATATTTCTGGATTTCGGGGGAAAGCCGCAAAAATTTCTAAACTTATTATGTTTTTAAAATATGTAATTGCGGTTTTCTAGTGATGTAAAGTGTCGTCCACCATGAGTTTACTGTGGTTTTCGAGATCCGTGTCGAGGAGTGGAGGAACCGTCACGGGTACATGGTGGGCCCGGTATGGTACCCCGGGGCAAGATGAATGTGGTGTTGACGTTGAGCCTGGCAGGGGACGGATTACCTACCGGTGACTGTTTGGCACGGCGGATATCCAGAGGAGACCGACCGTGGCCGCGAGATGATGAGATTTTGATATTGAGCTGGGTCAGCCGGATGGCTGAGGCCAGAGATACTATGACATGGATATATGAGATTTGTGTTAGTTTTGAGGTGTCGTTGCTGGACACAGGTTCTTGTTGATTCTAGTGGTGTTATGCTGGTATTTCAAAAGAGATTTCTAAAGGAAAAACATGATTCTTATAATTACACATTCAGATCATGAGTTGATTCGCATTGCATTCATACCTGCTAGTATATTCATATTGCATACATACCTGCTATTATGTCCTGCCATACCTGTATTAGAGATGCTAGAATACTTGTGTGCATGCATACGATAGCCTGTGTAGATGTTATTTATTACCCACGAGTTGGCAACTCACCCCCGTTGTGCCACAGCCTTTTTCAGGTCCGCTCCGTCAGTACAGTAGCGGCGGGCGCACCTGCCTCTTTTGCCTGGACTCGAGGTTTTGCTTTTAGGCGGGTTATATTATTATTTTTGCACCACCTTGTATATTCTTTGTATCTAGAGCACTCCATCTACTGTATCTACCAGTATTATTGTATATTGACCTAGAGATGAGACTGTGAGATTTGTGGACTTTTTATGCTGTATTTTGGGGTCGAGCTCACTTGAGTCAATATGCTGTTTTCTCATGCTCTTTATGATTATTTTGCATGTTGTTTTATATTGCATGGGATTTGTGACCGCCTTGTGGCGAAGAGCTAGCTCCCGTTTGGGGATGCCCTATTTTGTTGGATTCATATATATTCTTGTTGTACCCATTTTGGGGGCCAGTATTTACGAAGGAGACTCTGCCGAAATTTTCGGAAAAATTGGTATTGTTTTTAAAAAGGGTTTTACATGACTTATTTGATAAACTCGCTTTCAATTGATTGGGTTTTCTTCACTCTTTTGCTTATTTGGTTTTGGTTTTCTGGGCTTTGGCTTACTTATTTTACGGACGTCTTGAGACGTTTCGTAAATTTAAGTGCCAGTCATGTTCCGTACCCTGCGGGTCGTGACAGGGGGGCAACGGAACATAATCATTCCTGATTCATATATCTTGGTCCGTGGTCCCGGGAGATAACGGAATATATAATTTTGAGTTACAAGGAGAAGTACATTCATTGGCTTCAAATACCTGTAGGATAGTTAACCTAGAAACATAGACTTTAGGATACGCGTGATATACCTATAGCCTACTGTTATAACACCTGTGATTGTTTTGCTTATTCTCATACCTTATTTTACACGTGACATCCTATGCAGCACACTGTTCAGTTTATTATTATTACCATGATATTTATGACGTACTGACATCTGGGGTTTGCATGGCCCAGATACTTGACTTTAGCACATGAGAATCATGAGTGTTTCGACAGGATCTCCGATCAGTGAGGATCATTCCACTGATATAGTTCTTATTTTTGGTTTAGATATTCTCTTATTTTTCTTGAATCTTTACTGCTTCCTCTATCGTTTCCTGTAATTGTTTATCGTGGTTATTGGACATGTTTAGAGATAGATGGTTATATTATTGTTCTTAATTACTGATTGACAGCTGTAATGTGATTATGAGAGGATATTTTCTTACCGTAGGTAGCATGGTTGGTTTTGTTACATTCCCGATTTTATATATTTTGGGAAGCGGGGCGTGGCATATACTTTATGTGATATATTTTCTATTGTATAGTTCCACACTTCGAGGTGAGATTTTTGAGCCGTGTGTGGCTTGTATTACTCCGGAGTGGAGATTATTATGTATTTGTGGAAATATATCAATATTTATAAAGGAAATGTTGTTCATTTTATTTGATAATTTATCTATTACTAAAATTCATCATAAACCACGAAAACCAAAAATTTTGAATCTAGATTCTATTTCATTCATCGAAAACCAAAATTTTTGTGCACTTGAGATTCGGGAGGCACAACAGCAAGATAGAGGAGTTAAGAGTTTTCCCTTGAAGGGAAAACGCTATCACAAGTAGCGTTTTCCCTCAAGGGCCCTCTGAGCGAATTTCTTGACTCTCCGTGTCTCTGTTGTTCTAAAACGCTATCACAAGTAGCGTTTTCGATAGGAAGAAAATGCTATTTCAACGGGCGTTTTTTTCCTGACGTGGCAGTCCTGGTCCACTTTTCTTCCGACGTGGCCTCCCAGAGTCATTTTGGGAATTATTTTTGCTCTGGGGTCATCCAGTGATTTAATTTATTTAATAGGATTAATTAGGAGAAAATCGAGTAAAACTAAGGCTTATACAGTTAATGGTTTGGGTTTGGATCCGGGCGGGTTGGCTCCAATTCGTCAGGGCCCTAATAAATGGATTTAAGTTTAGACTTAATTTTCATGAAGTTATCTAAACTTGGCCACCAAAACCCTAACTATGTCATCTTTGGAATTCATTTTCAAAGTTTTTTGCAGTCCAAGAAGAAGGAAAAAAACATTTTAAAGTTTAGAAAACTCCAAAACAATTTATGGAGTTTAGATAACTCTAAAGTCAAGCAAACCAATCAAACTTTAACTTTTAAGTGAAGGTATAGGGCCTTGCAAACCGGAGTTTGCTTCACCTCTTCTTCTCCACAGAAATATAAACTTAGTTTATCCTAAGTCTATCTTCAAACAAAGCATAAAGGGTATCGAAATCCTTTTGTTTAAGAAAATACATTTTGTTCTTTTATGTCTCCGTTGTTTTTTTAGAGCAAGTTTATTGTGTTCTTCTTCTGTTCCCTTTGGCTGTTTAGCAATTTTTTAATTTAATTTTTCAGTGCCTAAATTTCACAAAAGCTCCTTGAATTTTTAAACACCCATCCTAAACCTGTTTTTTTTTTGTGCTGCAAACAACCATCCTAAACCTATAATTTGTGCTACAAACAAATAAATGCCTTGAAAACTTAGTGCTTTTCAAATTTCTAATACCCTTTTTCTATTTGGAAAAAAAAAGCCTATCATGGTTAACAAAGTTGCCTAACAACTATAGGGCATAAATTTGAAATATTAGACAGATAAAAGATACTAACTTGGAATCTACCAACCTTATGCATTTCTACCAGATTTAAACATGTACGTGACAAATACGAAAGAGTACAATATTTGTAAAGTTTTAATGAAGCCGTTTTCTGCGAAGCACAGAGGAGCATAGGGGAGTGGGTCCCAGTCCGGGGCTCATCTGCCCATCCCTTTCCTCTTCTCTTGCTTTTGCGGAAAGCAGCCACGGGGAACCCCCTAGGGCTAGGGCCAGCAAGCCTGTATATAAATTATCAAATACTGAGAGGTTATGCATAACTTTCCGCTTCAATATTTGGAGATGCATCCCACGTGCACCTATACGGCTCAGTTATAATTGCAGAGACATAGCAACGAATAAGTTGAAAATTAAAGGTAGTTTTATGAAATCCTTCAATTTTCCTCAGTCCTCGATACGATAAGGAGAGCGAGCAGCAACTAACGAAAGAAACCTCACTCTCTTCTTCCTCTTCTTCTCTCTTAAACCCTCTCTCTCTCTTTCTCTCTCCTCCAAAACCCTAGAAAATGGCGGCCATTAGCGCAGTCCTCGCTTCTCCCTCATGCTCCTCATCCTCTCTCTCTCTTTATCTCACTCTCGCAGACCAACCCCTTTCTCTTGCTTATCCTCACACAGTCCTCAACGATCCAAAAGGAATTCTCTCCAAAAATGCCGCTTTTCTCATGAGCCCAACAACGATGAGGTGCCCCACATAGAAGAAAAATCCCATCAATTTTCAAATTTTTAGTAGATTTTTTGACCCAATTGTTTGTTTTTTGTTTATTAGATTGGGGCTGTTTCACAAAAGAGGTTTCAAGGTAGAGGGAGGGACGATGGGTCGTCGAGCTCGACCGCGTTGAAATCGTTTGGAATGCAGAAGGAGGAGATTTATGATATCAAAGAGCAGCAGGTTTGCTTTATGGATTTTGAATAAAAATTAAGTTGTAGTTGAGAATTGATAATGCTTCGTGCTTAGTGATTTGTCCTAATTAGATATTTACACCTTTTGATGCCTGCAACTGTGAATAGGATCGCAATTTGGTTGATGTTTGATGCCTTTGAACCAGGCTAAATTCCACCGAATAACCCTTAACCATCACTGTTTTTCCGTAGTAAATTCCCATAAACTTGGTTTTAATATGTTTCTTTCCCACTCAAATACCCTTAACTGTAGCACTTCAAGGTAGCTTATTGGAATAAAAAGCTTCAAGGTAGCCAACTGAAAAATCCTCATGGTGAATGTTTAGTGAAATTTACCCTTTAATCTATTTCCTCATCTCTGAATTAGACAGATTTTTTTGATTTGGAAAGTTCTATAGAATAGCTATAAAAACCAACATTGCTTTATGGGCTAGATTGACTGACAAATGATAAGCAGCTTGCCCGAAAATAATATCTGAAATGAGAATGTTATGACAGATGAATGGCAGAAGAATAAGGTAACACTGATTCGAATGTAGAGGTAGCTTCACTAGGAGATGGAATGAGGGAGAACCAATTGAGATTTTGACATGCATAACGAAGACCAATAATTGCATCATTTAGAAGGAGTTACAAAATCGTTTCCAATAGAGCAGTTAGGGATTGAGGTAAATGCTTAAACAAATATGCATAGAGAGACATAAATGAAAGATATGTTTATTATTGATAACTCAAATTAATTGGGGAGATGTCTCTTAAGATAGTTCAATAGAAGAAGTGTTGAAAATTGATGAAAATTAAAGTGTAGAGTTAGGTACTACCTTTTGACATGCATGACATTGTTAGGTGGTAATAATGTTAGGTGATGACTTTGTTAGGTGTTACTTTAACATGCATGATATTGTTAGGTGGTGACAATGATAGGTGGTGACTTTGTTAGGAGCTACTTTTGACATGCATGACATTATTAAGTGGTGACAATGCAAAGTGGTGACTTTGTTAGGTATTACTTTTGACATGCATGATCTTGTTAGGTGGTGACAATGAAAGATGGTGACTTTGTTAGATAGTGACACTGTCATGAGTGCTATAAAAGCACATCTTATGAGTGAGACATTTTGTATCAATCACAAATATTATCACAAGAGGCAAAGGCTAAGAGAGATTTGTATAGAGAGATTTGAGAGAAATCTCCTACGGTTGTTCTTGTGTGTAAACTTGATTCAAGTATAGTATACGTTTGCAGATTCCGCTCTGCCGGAGACTAGCCATACGGTGGGTAAACCTCGTTAACAAATCTATCTTGTTTGTGATTGATTGTTTTCTTATTCTTGCATTTTTATTTATATTGTCTTTCGTCGTTTAATTGCGTGATTGTATTTTTGCGTGATTTGGGTTTTGTCGCAAGCACTGTTCCGTGGATCGACTCCCCTCCCAACAACTGGTATCAGAGCAAGGTTAAGAGAACCTAGGATTCTTCGATTCTATAATCTAGGTAACAGTGGGTAACGACGCTTGTGTCCTCTTCCTCACTTTCTTAGATTGTAGTTTTGAAGACGTTGGTTCAGATCTAGGAGGAAGTCGGGTTTGCTGCAATACAGACGTAAGATGGCAGAGGATAAGATAAGAATTGAGAGATTCAATGGTCACAATTTTGGTTAGTGGCGCATGCAGTTAGAAGACTGTCTATACCAAAAGGATCAATATCTTCCGTTGCTAAGAGAAAAGCCCGAGAAAATGACCGATGAGGAGTGGAACTTTTTGGATAGGAAAGCCTTGGCGACGATTAGATTGTCGTTGACTTCGCAGGTGGCCTTTAATATCTCAAAGGAGAAAACAACTAAGGCGCTAATGACGACGTTAGCGAAGTTGTATGAGAAGCCATCGACATCAAATAAAATATTTTTGATGAAGAAGCTTTTCAACATGAAGATGGTAGAGAATGGTTCGGTAATAGAGCACGTAAACGAGTTCAACAGCGTGACAAGCCAACTTGAGTCCGTTTCAATCATCTTTGAAGACGAGATTCGAGCCATACTGTTCCCATGTTTGTTGCCAGAGAGTTGGGAGAACCTAGTGATGACGGTTAGCAACTCTATCTCGGGGATTCTCACGTTTAATGATGCGGTAAGCTGCATATTAAACGATGAGATGCGGAGAAAGTCCGTGAGTGGGAGTTCTGGAACTTCTGCACTTTCGGTGGAGAATCGTGGCAGAACAATGGAAAAGGGAAAGTGGAAAAAGGGCAAGTCTAAAAGCCGGGATAAATCTCAAGGAAAAATCCAGGGCGCCTGTTGGAATTGCGGAAAGAAAGGCCACTTAAGAAGTGAATGCATGCTTCCGAAGAAAGGCTCAGATGAGAAGACGGATGAAAAGGAAGCGAATGTGGTATCTACGCAAGAACAAAGGGAACAAGGTCTTTGTCTATCGGCGAGCGAGAACACAAAGGCGGATACTTGGTTCCTAAATTCAGGGGCTTCTTTTCATTGCACTTCGGGCAGGCACCATTTTAGTGAGTATGTTCAGGGCGATCTTGGACATGTGACAGTGGGAAACGGTCAATCGTGCAAGATTGTTGGAAAGGGGACGATCATCTTGCAACCGTCAGGATGTGGTCAAATCAAATTGAAGAATACTCGTCACATTCCGGATTTGAAGAAAAGCTTGATTTCAACAAGTCAGCTAGACAAACACACAACAACAACAACTGAGCCTTTTATCCCAAGCATATGGGGTAGGCTACATGAACCAACATGAGAATCACGCCGGGTCCAGCACATGAATCCTCTGTCTCTACTCACTTCTATCGAACAATATACTTTCATTGAGTCCTTTGGCAACCATATCGTTTCGTATCACCTCCATCCATGTTTTCTTCGGTCTCCCTTTTGCCCTTTTGTCATTACCCATATCGAGAGTATCTATTCGTCGAACCGGTGCTTCCATAAGTCTGCGTCGCACATGACTAAACCATCTAAGCCGGTTTTCCCGCATCTTCTCCTCCACGGGTGCTACACCAACTTTTGCACGAATATCCTCATTTCGCACATTGTCTTTTCTAGTGTTACCGCACATCCAACGAAGCATGCGCATCTCCGCTACGTGCATCTTCTGTGTATGATGCTTCTTAGGAGCCCAGCATTCTGTACCATATAATAAGGCAGGCCGAATAGCGCTTCGATAAAACTTCCCTTTCAATTTTAACGGAAAGTTACGATCACACAAAATCCTTGTTGCACTCCTCCATTTTAACCAACCAGCTCCGATAAAACAAGTCAGCTAGACAACGAAGGGTTTACTACAACGTTTGGGAATTCTCATTGGAAGATTTCCAAAGGGTCGTTGGTGGTTGTAAGGGACAAGCTGAGCGGTTCATTGTACTCATTCAATGGGAGCAGCGAAGGCTCGGTTGCATTGATGGCAAGTTTGGAGAAAGATTCGGAGACTTCGTTGTGGCATAAAAGATTGGGACACCTCAGCGAGAACATGAAAATTCTTCAAGCTAAGGGGGTTCTTTCGGGGCTGAAAAAGGTGGAGTTGGGGTTTTGCGAGAGCTGCGTTTGTGAGAAGCAAAGCGCGCTCAGATTTCAAATTGGAGGCGTAGTGAAAAAGACCAAGAAACTGGAGATGGTGCATACAGACGTGTGGGGTCCGGCCTCGGTGGAGTCTTATGGAAGAAATCGGTATTTCGTGACATTCATCAATGATACAAGTCGAAAGACATGGGTATACGCGATGAAGAAAAAATCCGATGTGTTTGGCATCTTCAAACACACTGGATTGCGCAGGTGGAGAACTAAACGGGGATGAAGGTTAAACACCTAAAGTCCGATAATGGCGGAGAATACTGCACCCAAGAGTTCGAGGAGTTTTGCTCGCAAAAGGGTTTTCGTTGGTTGAAGACGGTATCTGGGACGCCACAGCAAAATGGTATCGCTGAAAGGATGAACAGAACGATTCTAGAGCGAGTGCGAAGCATGACTTTGGATGCTAATCTGCTAAAATTCTTATGGGCAGCAGCGGTCGATGCTGCTGTGTATCTGATCAACAGAAACCCGACAAGTGCGCTTGATGGAGGCATTCCAGAAGAAATTTGGTCGGGTAAACCGGTCAACTATTCGCACCTTAAAGTATTTGGCTGTATCACGTATTCTTTGATTGATAAAGCAAAAAGCAGTAAGCTTGACTCCAAATCTAAGAAGTATGCTTTCATCGGGTATGGTGGAGACGAGTTCGGATATCGACTGTGGGATTACAGAAGTAAGAAAGTACGAAGCCAGAACGTTGTCTTTGATGGGCAGCACTTATATAGAGAAGAAAAACAAGCCAAAGATGGTGGTGTATCTGAGTTCGTAGAGTTAGACGGAATTCAAGAGAACAACAGGTGTCCACAAGTGGGGATCAAAACATGAAGGAAGCTGCAGTGCAGATGTACCGGTTCTGAGGAGATTTACCAGAGAAAGGAGGCTACCTGAAGACTTGTGACCGACTTCATTTTGTACACGGATTCGGGAGAGCCTGAATCTCTTGAAGAAGCGACGCAAGACGATGTTAGTAAGCAGTGGGAGCGAGCTATGGACGAGGAGATGGTTTCTTTGAAGAAGAACCGCACGTGGGACCTAGTGAAGCTACCCAAGGGTCGAAAAGTGTTGCTGAATAGATGGGTGTACTGGATAAAAGATGAGGCCGATGGTGTGAAATGGTACAAGGCTCGCTTGGTAGTCAAGGGATATGCGCAAAAGTAAGGAATTGACTATCAAGAGATATTTTCCCCTGTGGTGGAAATGACATCAATTCGGGTGATCCTTAGTATTGTTGTTGTGGAGGATCTGCACTTGGAGCAACTTAATGTGAAGACCGCGTTCCTTTATGGAGATTTGGTGGAGATCTATATGATGCAGCCACCGGGATATGAGGTGAAGGGAAAAGAAACTATGGTGTGTAGACTGCGAAAGAGTTTGTACGGTCTTAAGCAAGCTCCAAGACAGTGGTATCTCAAATTCGATCAGTTCATGCTAGAGACGGGATTTGTGCATGATGATATATTGGTAGCAGGTCCGAACTTCGAGAAAATTCAAAGTCTGAAAAAGATGATAGCTGAAAATTTTTCCATGAAAGATTTGGGAGCGGCCAAACAAATTTTGGGCATGAAGATCATTCGAGATAGGAAGCAGCGGAAGCTGTGGTTATCGCAAAGCGACTATATCGAGAAGGTTTTGAAGCGGTTCAACATGGACAAGTCAAAACCGGTGAGTACGCCTTTAGCAAAACATTTTAAACTCATGAAGGAGTTTTGCCCGACAACTCAAAAGCAGAAAGACGAAATGGCAAGAGTGCCTTATGCTTCTGCGGTGGGGAGTTTAATGTATGCAATGGTGAGTACGAGACCAGATATTGCACATGCAGTGGGAGTTGTGAGCTGCTATATGCAAAACCCGGAGAAGGAGCATTGGAATGCGGTGAAGTGGATTTTGAGGTATCTTAGGGGTACGTCTAGTCACTGTTTATGTTTCGGGGGTGACTCTTTAAATGTGTAAGGTTACGTTGATGCGGACTACTCGAGTGATCGAGATAGTGGGAAGAGCACAACGGGATACGTATTTACAGTTGGGGGAACAGTGGTTAGTTGGGTATCTCAACAGCAAAAAGTGATAGCATTGTCAACTACGGAGGCTGAGTACGTGGCGATCACGGAAGCCAGTAAAGAGATGATATGGTTACAAGGGTTACTCGAAGAGTTGAGTAAGAAGCAAGACTTCAATACCTTGTGGAGTGACAGCCAAAGTACAATACATTTGGCGAAGAATGCAGTATATCATTCTCGGATGAAGCATATCAAGGTGTGGTACCACTTCATACGCATGGCGTTAGAAGATGGTGAGTTGACACTGCAGAAAATTGCGGGAGAAAAGAATCCGGCGGATATGTTCACCAAAATTGTAGACAGAGATAACCTGAATCTCTGTTGCAGAACGGTGAGTCTCTCCATGAAAATTTGATGAGGAGAGAGCAGCAGCGGAATCGTGTGAAGTTTACTAGTGTTGAGAATCAAGCCAAAAAATACTCCAAGTGGGACAATGTCGAGATTGTGATGAATTTGCATCAAGGTGGAGTTTGTTGAAAATTGATGCAAATTAAAGTCTAGAATTAGGTGCCACCTTTTGACATGCATGATATTGTTAGGTGGTAATAATGTTAGGTGATGACTTTGTTAGGTGTTACTTTAACATGCATGATATTGTTAGGTGGTGACAATGATAGGTAGTGACTTTGTTAGGAGCTACTTTTGACATGCATGATATTGTTAGATGGTGACAATGAAAGGTGGTGACTTTGTTAGGTGCTACTTTTGACATGCATGACCTTATTAGGTGGTGACAATGAAAGGTGGTGAGTTTGTTAGATAGTGACATTGTCCTGAGTGCTATAAAAGCACATCTTATGAGTGAGGAATTTTGTATCAATCACAAGTATTATCACAAGAGGCAAAGTCTAAGAGAGATTTGTATAGAGAGATTTGAGAGAAATCTGTTAGGGTTCTTGTGTGTAAACTTGATTCAAGAATAGTAGACGTTTGCAGATTCCGCTCTGCCGGGGACTAGCCATACGGTGGGTGAACCTCGTTAACAAATCTATCTTGTTTGTGATTGATTGTTTTCTTATTCCTGCATTTTTATTTATATTGTCTTTCGTCGTTTAATTGCGTGATTGTATTTTTGCGTGATTTGGGTTTTGTCGCAAGCACTGTTCCGTGGATCGACTCCCCCTCCCAACAAGAAGAAGGTTCACATAATCGACCCCAAAAAATTGGATATATGGTTTTCTTGAAAATGATTCATGTAACAGATATGGATGTAGAGTTAGAAAAAAAAGATAAGTTACTTGTTAATTAAATAATTTAATCGAGGAGGTGTGATCCTTCTGTTCTGCATCAAGCAGTCTCGTAAGAGAGCTGAATAGAAGAAAAATATTCGTGTACTTGACCCCAGAAGTTGGGATATAGGCTTTTTTCTTTGAATTCTTCTCCTCCATCCTTTTGTTTTTTTGCATGCTTTGAAGTTATGACCTCCTTGTCACAACTCTCATGCCCAAGTACATAAATGGCTTCAATTTTGGGCATTTTAAAGGCTGAGTTCTTCTCGAACAACCCCCAAGGAGGCAAGGACTATTGTTTCCGTGAAAGTGGCATTATTTCATGGTTTATGCATAGGCTGGGTATTCATCTCTGTTACACTGGTGTAAATTTATCTGTACTAATGAAAAATTCTTTTGAGTGTTTATGGATGATTCTAAATACAACTTATATTAACATATTATGATTCTCAGATTGATTAAAGCCTTAAAGAACATCTCACATTCTATTCTTCATTTAATAAATTCTAAAACAATAAGTTATGTATTAGGCCAATGACATTGGAGATCTTCAAGATGCAACTTTTTCAACGCTGTAGTGAAGGTATGCCTCATGACTCTTTTCTTGATTTATGTCTTAACCTGCATCTAATAATCCATAAAGTACAATATCATGGAAGGTGAATTTTAGGTTGTTAAGAGCTCATGTTTTCATTCACTGTGTCCTTAAATAGTAAAAACAACCATGGCTAACTAAAATTCTGTCAAAATATTATGAACCAGTTGGCAGCCTTATTTTACGCCCTTTTATGCAAAATCAAAATTTCTGGGTGAAATTTTAGTTTGCATGTTTTGTGCTGTCCAAGTATATTGCACGCATACTCCACCTGATTACTCGCTTCCTTGGCAAAAACAAAGGCAATTTACAAGTACTGGAAGGTATATTGGTCTTTTTCACTGAATTTTGTCACTCCTTTTTCTCTGCAACTAATTTACTTTTATAGTTTCAATTTTTATTGTATATATGGCACAATTCATATATTGGTTTACATCAAGGAGAGATGTGTGGATTCTTATAAAGATTTGAAGAAAAGTAGAGATGTTGAGAGATTTGAGAAACATAAAATGGTTAAAATGGAAGTTAAGAAAGCTGTTCGGGAAGCTAAATCTAAGGTCTACAAGGAGGTGTACGAGAAATTGGATACTAAAGAGGCTGAAAATGATATATACCGGATTGCTTGGATGCGGGAAAGGAAGACTAGAGACTTATGTGCGGTGAAGTATGTCAAAAATGAAAATCAGAAGGTTTTAGTTCGAGATGAAGATATCAAGGAAAGATGGAGAGATTATTTTGACAAATTGTTCAGTGGGAGCTTTACTAAGAATTTGGATGGACTTGTCATTCAATCTCAAAATATAAACCGTGATTTCATGCGTAAAATAAGACTACCTGAGATTAAAGAAGTTTTGAACAGAATGAGTTTAAGAAAAGCGGCTGGTTCTGACGGGATTCCTATCGAGAGTTGGAGATGCTAAGGAGAAATAGGCGTTAAATGGCTGACAGATCTGTTTAATAAGATTTGACAGACAAAAAAGATGCCAAATGAATGGAGGAAAAGTGTCCTTGTACCTATCTACAAGAACAAGAGTGACATTCAAAGTTGCTCAAACTACCGTGGAATAAAACTTATATGTCACACCATGAAACTTTGGAAAAGAGTGATTGAACATAGGCTAAGGAAGGATATTAAGATAACAGAGAACCAGTTTGGGTTCATACCTAGACGATCGACAACAGAGGCTATTCATTTACTTCGTCGACTGGTTGAGCGTTTTCGAGAGAGGAGAAGAGATTTGCATATGATATTTATTAATTTAGAAAAAGCGTACGACAAGATACCTAGAGAGGTATTATGGGGGACAATGATGAAGAAGGGGGTACCCGTCAAGTATATTGATATAATCAAGGATATATACGATGGAGTAGTGACCAATGTCAGAACTTGCGGCGGCTAAACCAGTAATTTTCCGATTACAATTGGTTTACATCAAGGATCTGCATTAAGTCCATTCCGGTTTACCATCGTGATGGATGAGCTTACTGGAACTATCCAAGATGAGGTATCTTGGTGTATGCTATTCGCTGATGATATTGTTTAGTAAATGAGACGAAAGCAGGGGTTAATGCCAAATTGGAATTATAAAGGCAAACATTGGAATCTCGGAGATTCAGATTGAGCAGGTCCAAGACAGCATATATGCCTTGCAAATTTAGTAACCAGAGAAGTCAAAACCATATTGGTATAACATTGGAAGGGCAAGAGATATCACCGAGCGACCGGTTTAGATATCTAGGTTTCATCATACAAAAAAATGGGGAGATCGATAGTGATGTTAATCAAAAGATCCAAGCTGGTTGGTTGAAATGGAGGAGTGCAACAAGGATTTTGTGTGATCGTAACTTTCCGTTAAAATTGAAAGGGAAGTTTTATCGGAGCACTATTCGGCCTGCCTTATTGTACAGAATGCTGGGCTCCTAAGAAGCATCATACACAGAAGATGCACGTAGCGGAGATGCGCATGCTTCGTTGGATGTGCGGTAACACTAGAAAAGACAAGGTGCGAAATGAGGATATTCGTGCAAAAGTTGGTGTAGCACCCGTGGAGGAGAAGATGCGGGAAAACCGGCTTAGATGGTTTGGTCATGTGCGACGTAGACCTATGGAAGCACCGGTTCGACGAATAGATACTCTCGATATGGGTAATGGCAAAAGGGCAAAAGGGAGACCGAAGAAAACATGGATGGAGGTGATACGAAACGATATGGTTGCCAAAGGACTCAATGAAAGTATATTGTTCGATAGAAGTGAGTGGAGACAGAGGATTCATGTGCTGGACCCGGCGTGATTCTCATGTTGGTTCATGTAGCCTACCCCATATGCTTGGGATAAAAGGCTCAGATGTTGTTGTATATGGCACAATTCATAACATATTTTACAGTATTCAGAGCAGAGAAACATCTTTCTATTGATTGTAGTTGGTTACTAGTAGCAATCAACCAGAGTAATTATTCATTGATTCTTCTTGTTTCACGGTGCTTTTATGATCGGTGACGGGAAACTTCTGACAAATGCACATTGTGTTGAACATGGTACTCAGGTATTGATCATATTGCAAAGGATATGATTTATAGGTTTAATAATTGAAACCAGTACTTCTTTTCTGGAAGCAGATCCATGATACCATTAATATTCAGCAAGATGGATAATTTTTCAGAATGTTCTATCTTGATGTTTCACAAGTTCATAGTTCACATCCAAGTCTAGTGTCATTCTTGAAGAGTTTTGTTTGCATTTGAAACAGCAGCTTCTACACTTTTCTAATTTATATATTGGGAGGGTTATCCGTTAATTTCTGAAACTCATATATTTATTTGGAAACACTCCGTACTTCTAATTTTATGATACCTTTTGTTGACATACGACCTTGATGGCATGGTCCTTGCAATGTTATGCCAAGCAATATTGTAGAAATTATTATAATTATTAGTCGTCTGGTGAACACATTCTTATTTTTAATAATAGAACTGACTATGCTTTTCAAAAGATGATGCATCTCTTTTCTTGTTCTCTTTGAACTGTTCTTATTAGTTATTATTGTGTAACCTAAATAATCTGTTTGGTGGATTTAGGTCAAGGTAAAAAGAAGGGGAGATGATACTAAATTTGCAGCCAAGGTATTGTTCTTTTTATATCTTTAGAAATCAATTGGCTATTTTTTAATAGTGAACCATGCTTATTACATTCATTATATCTGAATGTTTCACTTTCTTGAGTTTTAAAATGCTTAAAAAGGCCTGTTCTGATGGCTTCTCTCATTTTTTATGCTAATGCTCCCCATATGATGCTAGTGCTTCAGGACCATTCAGTATTCAACAGGAGATTGAAAGTTCAATTTATATTATAACTTTTATAGGTATAAGCGAATTGAACTTTCTTTTTCACTTTAAATTCAGTATACAGAGAGGCTCTTTTATAGCCTTAAAAACAATAAGGAAGTTACAAACAGATTTTGTTACAAACAGATTCTAAGTACAAACAGATTCTGTTACAAACAGATTCTAACTAAATATAAACAGATTCTGTTACAGACATATTCTATATAATCTGAGAAATATCTTATTGTTGGTTATTTCCAACACTCCCCCTCAAGTTGGTACGTAGATATCCATCATGTCCAACTTGTTTATGAGTCCCTCGAACACTGCTTTGAATTGTCCTTTTGTAAAGATATCTGCAGTTTGTTCTTTTGTCGGAATGTAGGGGATACAGATGGTACCGGAATCCAGTTTTTCCTTGATGAAGTGTCAGTCGACTTCATATACTTCGTTCTGTCATGCTGTACGGGGTTGTGTGCTATGCTGATGGCAGCTTTGTTGTCGCCGTATAATTTTAGTGGCTGAGTTATAGGCTGCTTTATTTCCTATAGTACCCGTTGAACCCACAGAACTTCACAAATACCGTTGTCCATGGCTCGAAATTCTGCCTCCGCACTACACCTTGCCACGACACTTTGTTTCTTGCTCCGTCATATAACTAGATTGCCCCACACGTACGTATAATACCCTGAAGTTGACTTCCTGTCTATGATGGAACCTACCCAATCCGCGTCAGTGAATATTTTGCTGCGAGTCTCACCTTTTTTGAAGAATAAACCTCTTTCTGGTGTGCCTTTTAAATACTTCAAAACTCTATATGCTGCATCAAGGTGCTTTTCTTGAGGTGAATACATAAATTGGCTTATCATACTCACTGCAAAGGTGATATCAGGACGTGTGTGTGAGAGATAGATCAATTTTCCCACTAACCTCTGGTATTGTGGAATGTCCACTGGCGGGCTCTGTGTAAATTCTCCGAGTTTTTTATTCGGATCTATCAGTGTTTTCGCGGGTTTGCAGTTTGTCATCCCTATTTCTTTGAGAAGATCGAGAACATATTTCCATTGAGATAAGACAATGCCTTTCTTATTTCGAGCAATTTCCATACCTAAGAAATACTTTAATTCTCCCAAGTCTTTTACTTCGAACTCCTTGGCGAGACCTCCTTTTAACTGGTTGACCTCTTCCTCGTCGTCTCCTGTAACAATGATATCATCAACGTAAACAATTAGTATTGCAATTTTTCCATGTCTCGAGACTCTGTAGAACATGGTGTGATCTGCCTGAGCCTGATTGTATCCTTGCCCTTTCACAAACTGATGGAAACGTTCGAACCAAGCTCGTGGAGATTGTTTAAGACCGTAAAGTGATCTTTTCAATCTGTACACTTTGGAGCCGAACCCTTTTTCAAACCCTGGCGGAGGTTCCATATACACTTCTTCGTCCAGGTCTCCATTCAAGAACGCGTTCTTCACATTTAGTTGTTGAAGTCGCTAATCGAGCTTTACTGCAACTGACAGCAAAATCTGGATCGTGTTTAGCTTAGCCACAGGTGCAAGTCTCCGTGTAGTCGATCCCGTATGTTTGGGTGAACCCTTTAGCAACGAGTCTCGCCTTATATCGTTCTAGGGTTCCATCAGCACGAAACTTTGATGTGAATACCCATTTGCATCCTACAATCTTCTTTCCTCTCGGCAACTCCTCCATGTTCCAAGTCTGATTTTTCTCAAGTGCATTCATCTCCTCGAAAATCGCTTTTCTCCACTCTGGAGCTCTCAGAGCATCCTGTACAGTTTTTTGGAATCTCCACAGCAGACACGTTAGAAATAAAAGATGAAAAACTGGATGAGAGATTATTTGAGGACACAAATTTTGATATTGGATACAAGGGACGACTAGTACACGACCTTGTGGACTTTCGGAGGGCTATGGGAAGATCCAGCTCACTGCGATTCGGTTCTTTTCTCAAGTCGGATTCTTGGTGGGACTGGACAGAGTCGGCCTCTGCTTCTGGAAAAGGATCTATCTCAATTAAATGTTCTTGTTGCGTTTTTTCCAGACCTGTTTCACGTTGTTTCCTTTTGTAAGTTTTAATTTCCATATCAGATTCTGGTGGATTTAAATCTACAGGGAAAGTTGTTTTAGGAGTCGATGGTGTGTTCCTATTTTTATGGGATTTTTCCGGATTTTCTAATAAAGAAACCGAGTTTTCAACAGATATATTTTCTGAGTTTTCAAGGACCGTTTTTTGAGTGTCCAGTGAATTTTCACTGTTTTGGTTTGCAGGTGTTCAAAAGACTGGTCTAAAATGTCTTGATTTAAAAAATCTAAATCTTGTGAATTTGTATGTGGGATTAAGTTGACTATTTTTGGGAGACTATTTATTTTTTATGGAAACTGAGTCTTCACTATTTATCTCCCCCTGAAGATGAGGCTTAAAAAAACTTTATTTTCAAAAAACAATACATCCATTGTGATAAATATTTTATTTGATAAAAGATCAAAGCATTTATACCCTCTTTGATTCGTGGCGTAGCCAATGAAAACATATTTTTTCGATTTTGGATCAAGGTTACCCCTAGTGGGGTTGTGATCGTGAACAAATACGGTACAACCAAAAAATTTCAACGGCAGATCCGAGATTGTAAGGCAGTTTTGAGGGTAAAGGGATTTTAACAATGCAACAAGTATTTTAAAATTGAGAATTTTAGAGAGCATTCAATTAATAAGATAGGTTGCTGTTAAAATTGCTTCATTCCATAATGTTTTTGGAACATGGTTGGTGAATAATAATGCCCTAGCAATTTCAAGAATATGTTTATTTTTTCTTTCAGCCACACCGTTTTGTTGCGGTGCGTTAATGCAAGAACTTTGATGAATGATGCCTTTTTGCAAAATAATCTCTCAAGGTTTCGTTAAAAAATTCTCGTCCATTGTCACTTAAAAAATTCTGAATTTTTGTGTTAAACTGTGTTTTTACCATGGCATAAAAGGTTTTGAAAACTTGTTCAATTTCTGATTTCTTCTTTAGCAAAAACACCCAAAGTATTCTAGTATGATCATCAATAAACGAAACAAACCATTTTTTTTCCGAAGACAGATAAAACGCGGGATGGTCCCTAAATGTCATTATGGATTAAGGCAAACGGTGTTGAAGGTTTATAGGGTCGAGATGGATAAATTGCCCTTTTTGTTTGGTAAAAGCACAAACTTCACATTGAAATTGAGAAAGATTTTTATTCCAAAACAACTTTGGAAACAAATACTGCATATAATGGAAACTAGGATGACCTAGACGAAAATGTAACATAGTCAATTCATTGTCACGAGAAACAAACATGGACTGAAAACACAGACTAGATGCATACTTATTGAGATGCGATTCTTCTTCAAGCAAGTAGAGACCCCCACTGGTCCCAGCATTGCCAATCATCGTCCCCGAGTCCAGAACTTGAATTTTACAATGAGAGGACATGAATTTAACTTGACACTTAAGGTCTTGAGTTAGCTTTATAATGGAAATCAGATTGCAGCAAAGCTTTGGAATATGTAAAACATTAAGAAGGGTTAAGGAAGGAGAGATTGCAATGGTTCATTGGCCGGCTATGGCAAAATATGAACCATCTGCAATTTTGACCCTTTTGTTTCCTGCATAAGGTGTGTAGATTGAAAATAATGTGAAGCAACTGGTCATGTGATCAGTTGCTCCAGAATCAAGAATCCAAGGAAGTTGATTGTTACCGATTTGGGCTAAAGAACAGGAGGGTTTTGACGGGTCTGCGGTGGAATTAAAGAACTTGTACAGGTGCTCCAGCTGTTCCTTTGTGAATGGAGGCGATCCTTAGTTGATTCTTGACTTATGAGGACCATCGGACTCGATCTGCAAAGTGGATGATACTTCAGTCTCTGTGGTGGAGGACATTATGGCTGGAAAAAAAGTAACTGGGAAAAAAAATTTGTTGAGGAAAAATGGTGATTTTTTGGAGAGTTTTACCGCTTCGATACCATATAAGCGAATTGAACTTTCTTTTTAACTTTAAATTCAGTATGCAGAGAGGCACATTTATAGCCTTGAAAATAATAAGGAAGTTACAAACAGATTCTGTTACAAACAGATTCTAACTAAGTATAATCAGATTCTGTTACAAACAGATTCTAACTAATCTGAGAAATATGTTACTGTTGGCTATTTCCAACAATAGCCTTTGTTTCAAGCCCTTGTATATCATATTGCTATAACAGTTTTCAAAGAACCTTGCTAAAACTATGCGATTCTTTTTCCTTTTGTTTTGTCATTTATAGAAATGCAGGTTTCTTCCATTTTAGACCCCTAGGCATTTGCTGAATATACAGGCAAACAGAAGGTTATGTTTTTACCTGTTATGAACCTTAATTTTTTTTTAAATCCAGTCTCTCTCTGAGAGAGGCATCCGCATCATTTTGTTAACTGTTTGAGTAATATTTTCTTAGAAATCTAGTTGAGGGAATTTGGTGCTTGTGGTGTCTGCTAATCTCTACTATTTTAACTTTTTTATTTGGGGGTTTTGGGGGAGGGGGGCGGTAGCTCAGACTGTACCTAATATTGCATCGCACATGCAAAAATATTACCAGATACTAAACAGTAATATGATGGATTCAAAGGAAGGGCTGTATCGTTTTTTCTATTTAACTGAAATTTTCTATTTAAAATCTTTTGATTGTTTTGATGATACCATTATAAAGAGCATTATATGTTTTTTTTCGTTTTTTGGTGATATCTCCTGGCTAAAAAAATTCCCCAGTGACTTGATCCACAGGTTTTGGCTAGAGGTATAGAATATGATATAGCATTGCTCTCAGTCGAGAGCGAGGAATTCTGGAAAGGAGCTGAACCGCTTCACTTAGGAAAACTGCCGTGCCTTCAAGTAAACTTCTAGTTTCACAATTTTTTTCTGTCGTTCCTTTAAAAAAAAATTTGTTTTTTTGTGCTGTTGTCTAGTCAATAGGAGCAGATTATCAGATAGAAAGTGGACAAAAGAAATCACTATGCTTGCGGAAAATTAACATCAAAGCAAAACTCACCAAAATATCCTTTTTTATAGTTGTTTTAAATATTAAAGCAAACTTCCTTAACCTTAGTTTTATGGGAGTATTTTCTCATTAAAATACCCATAAATGTAGCACTCTATGGGAGTTTACTGTAATTAAAACACTTTAAGGTAGTTTAGCGAAATACACTGATTGGTTAGGGTATTTATGCGTATTATTTGAGATGATTTTGAAGAGTATAAAGGCAAAGCAATGGTTCTGCAAATTAAGAGTGATGGGATGAGGGTTTGCAGATTAATATTACAGAAAATAGAGAATTCATGAAACATTTATACGAGATAAATTATTTTAAAAAGTTCCATTTTCTCAAGGGTTCGCTTGTTACATGGTAATATAGGAAGGAATCCCTTATTCCCACAAAATATTCCCATGCTTTTTTGTAACAAAAAAATATTTCAGGGGATTTTAGGTTTCCCGCTGGAATCAGATGTCCACGAATCATGGAAAAATATTCCCTATAAATTGGTGTCTCTAAATATTCCCATGAAAAATTCCAGACTACCCCAATCACTATTAGGGCTGTTGCCCACTACCTGCCACCGCCAGCATTTTTGTGTGTGCGTGTGTGCGTGTGCGAGAGAGATGTCCCCGAATCATGTATAAATATTCCTATAAATTGGTGTCTAAATATTCCCATGAAAAATTCCGGCCTACCCCAATCATTATTATGACCATTGCCCACCGCTTGCCGCCGCCATTTGTGTGTGTGTGTGTGTGACCTGGAATGAACAAATGATACCAAGAACTGCAATGCCTCATTCCCTACAATCAAATGCCTAGGATTATCATTCTTAGGAATATATGGTTTCGTGGTAATATTACATTCCATGTACCAAGCAAGCTCGTAAGGCCTTCTCAAATGATTCTGAACCGGAGACATTTTGTAAATATGTTTCATGTGCTGAGGAAATTTGCATGAAGCAATTATTTGTGATCTTTTGGGTCCTTCGCGGTAGAGGAGCAAGGATGCTCTACAGAAATATTCATAAATTCATCGACAATTGGAATATATATATATATATATATATATATATATATATATATATATATATATATATATCTTGGTAGCAATCAATAACTTGATGCATAAATATTTTTCAATACACACCCAGAAGTAAATGCTGCAAGAGGTAGTTTATTTTCCGAAGCATTCACTTCTAAAATAATGAGCTAATTATGCCGCAGATTAGATGTAGATGAAGCAGCTCAGTTAGCCAATGGTCAAAACTTCACCCTCGCTTCTCTTGACTTTTATGTTTTCATATCCTATTTAAATAGTTGTTTTCTATGATAATGTTTATATAACAGGTACTATTCAGTTACAATAGTTTGCAATGTGTCTTCAATAAACTGCGTTAATGCATTCCTTGTAAATTAGGCTTGTTCTAATATATTCCGTGTAAACCTTTTATTTTATTGGCAGGATGCGGTAACTGTTGTAGGCTATCCTCTTGGTGGAGACACAATATCTGTTACAAAGGGTGTGGTATCAAGGATTGAGGTTTGGTTTTAAACTTTTAATAACCATCTCTTTTTGTCTAAGTTTTATTACATTGCTTTGTATTAGTTGTCGATCGAATATTCTGTGCTTCAAGATTATGAACGAGGAACCACATGGTAATCTCATCCTCTCTATGTATATTTCAGGTTACTTCATATGCTCATGGGGCATCTGATTTGCTTGGCATTCAAATTGATGCAGCTATAAATCCTGGTCAGTTGACTTTTCAGCCTATAATTTTCATTTGTGAAACCTTTCAATCCTTTATTTTGAAAGAGAAAAGGTTCTGTCTTCCTTGAGCTTGTTTCCCCTTAATTTTTAAAAATTCTGTTTATCTTAGTGCAAGAAGCCATTGTGTTGTTATTGTTACAGGAAACAGTGGCGGTCCTGCATTCAATGACCAAGGAGAGTGCATCGGAGTAGCATTTCAGGTATATTTTCTTTTGCTACATCAAGTATTTGTCGCAGGCATGTACTAGCTTCATTCCAGTGATTCAAATTTTCACCGTCTTAAAATACTTTGGTGTATATTAATCAATCAATCGATTACTATCACAAAACAGAGCAGTCGGTACATATTTTGGTATCTTTTATCAGGCCTACACAACACAAGTCTGTTAAAATTATCATGCTTCATGCCATGAAGCATGCAGGCAGATACTGTACCTATATGGATGCCTATGAATTTCTTTGGTTAATATCTTCAACCTATAGAATGCACTCTCCTTATCATGAAAATATATGTCAAATATGTACAGAACATTAACTTCTTGTTGAGAACCAAGATTACAAGGTTGACACGCGACAACAGGCACAAACCTACTCATCACTGACTATATGGGGACTATTCTGCAATCAAATCTCAAGTTTTGGCAAATTTAAGTGAAATAATCTTAATCTTCAATGCTAACTCGATATGGGTATGACCACCAATATAAACAGACCTAAAAAGAAAAAAGAAAGAAAGAAGTACCAAGTCTCTGTCGTAACTTCATATATAGCATCCTTCCCTTCCTTTATTTATTATTTCCATATTTCTTACCAAATTAGAGATCCTCATGATCCTTCTTGCTCCTCTGCAAACTTTGGTGTCAGCTACATGAATGTTTTTTTGGGCGCAGTTATCCTTCTTGCTGGAAGGACTGATCTAAATGCCACCCGTTTTTCTATTAGTTATTTTCTTTCAGTTTCATTTGATTTGCCCTTTGTGTTTGTGTTTTTCCACCTGAAATGTAATAAATCCATTTGCTAACAAAAGTGTATTTTATATGATAATATGTTGATCGCGTTGTCATATATTGTTGCCAGGTCAGATTGTGTTTCTTACAAGATACTTCATTTAGGTATTCAGGTCTGATGATGCGGAAAATATTGGCTATGTGATTCCCACTACCATTGTATCCCATTTCTTGAACGATTATGATAGAAATGGAAAATATACTGGTAAGTGATTTTGGTTATTTCTCATGATAGTGGAGGTTTAGTGTAGTTTGTTGGAAGATAAGAGTGTCACATGTAATATTTTTTTTCCTTTATATAAGTTATCAGCATTTCTTAGAGAAGTTTTCTGGACATCGGCCTTTGGTTAAATTGTTTCACTATTATTAGGAGATGTCCTTTTATCATTCACATTTTTTTTTGAACTTAATGTCTTTATTTGGGAAGTGGAAATAACTTATTTACTCATTAAGATTGTCGTTCCTAGTTAAATGCTATCATGGATGGTTAAATGGAGAGATGATTGGGTTCTCCGAACATTTTTCTGTTATCTGCAATATCCATTTCACAGTTCCAATTAGTACTTTTCAGTGTACAATTGCATGCATCGAGTATAAACTATCCGTATGATATGAAAGTTTGGTACTTAAATGGTGATTAACTTAGTTTTGTACTTGGTTCATTTGCATTATGTGTAAAAGCTAATGCTTGGCAGTATTTACTGCAATATGCACATACGGAAGGGAAAACAGATATTTTCTATGCATGATGTTTATTTTACATTAAAATTTTACAATAACTGGAACTTTTGACCTCTGCAATCATCTTCACTGTAGGATTTCCTAGCCTTGGTATTTTGCTTCAAAAGTTAGAGAATCCAGCACTACGTTCATGCTTAAAAGTGCAATCCAATGAGGTATGTTTTATTCATTGGTCACTTTCAATTGTACCTAGATGACTGCTGTTTATCCTAAATTATGGTTTTCAAGATGAAAAGGTGAAATATATTGTTTTTACCTATTCTTGTCTATTCATCAACAGTTTAACACAGGGAACACAAGATCTTTATCATAATGGAAAGCTTAAGAATAAGGCTAAATCACGCTAAACTTCCCTTCACTATCTTTTCTTCACCCTTAAATTTTATTATTACAGTATAGTTCCTTTTTTATTTTAATTTTAGTGTAATAAACTAATTACCGTATAGTTCCTTAAACGAAAGTTTAAGTTAGTTTTTATTAACTAAAATAGTAAAATACCCTTAAACGCAGCACTGTAAGTGAGCTTACTGTCATATAAAACTTTATGGTATTCAACTGACAAACAGTGATATTTAAGTGTAGAAGTGTAACTTAGCACTGGAATAATGAAGTTAAAATTAAGAACAAAGTGTATTTTTTTGGGTAGTTCATAAGCTAGCAATGGAATAAATTTACCTTTTTCAGGGCCCAAGTCTTGTTACTACTGTAGATTTTGCATATCCCAAGCTAACTTTACATTTTTATTTTTTCTTGTTTTGAAGGGTGTACTGGTCAGGAGAATTGAACCCACATCTTCAGTTTATGAAGTTTTAAAGGAGGTACTCTTTTATACAAGATAGCAAGGACACCTTTTCCTTCATTAAGCAGCATCTTGTTCTTTAGAATATTATATTTTAGTCGATTCATATAGTTCAATAACTTATCCTCATTTGATTTCTTGGCTAAGATATTGTTTGTATATTTTATTGGTATTGCCAAAAATCACCCTACAGTTTGACAATTTTTCCCGGAAAAACACCTGTGATTTTTCCATATCAAAAGAACCACCATTTGGTTTACAACACTAGCAGAAAAGAAAACCTGTGGTTTCCAATAAACCCTCTGCTTTAATTTTCATTGAGATTCTTCTTCTTTAGATCTACACTCCTTTTTCTTTTTTCTTTTTTTTTTGGGTGCAATTTGTCATTTATTGTTCCCATTAGGACTAGAAAACCTATGATACTTGAGGTTTCAAGAAGGAGATATAATAGTCTTGTGTGTAGGACAGTGGCCCATTGTTTGGTTTCCGCCAAAATGCCTGTTTGCGGTGATGCATGATGTGCACTTCGTTGTGCACTTCATTGCCATTTTGCATTTAAACTACTGTTTACAAATTACATATCTTGATTACCGCTATTGATTCATCTTCGGTATTGATTTTTATTCATGTAGAATAGGCCTTGAGTTGGTTTTTCATGTTTACAGGGGGATGTGTTTGTAAAATTCGATGGTGTTCCTATAGGGAGTGAAGGAACGGTTCCATTCCGCTCGACAGAACGTATTGCTTTTCGTTACCTCATAAGCCAAAAGTAAATTCCCAGCTCAATTTTTCGTTTTCTTTTTGTTTGCTAGAATATTGAACTTAAAATTTAGCTACTGTCTTGTCTCTGAATGCATAATTCATGTTATCTTGTTAACCAGCACCTATTACTTGCCAGTAGCATCCTGAGATCCATTAATATGGAATTAGGTGTCAGTTGCACAAAACATCCAGTAGTTTAGCCCATAGAGCATTTATAACCCTCAAGTGACCTATTAGCACAAACATATTCTCTGCTGATTGACCAGAACCCTTAAAAACTCTCAAATTCAATTCTAAACAACCCAATGATTGTCTAATTTACCTCTAAAACTTGTTTGCATTGTTTAGAATACAATTCAAGTGTCTTTGAGGATTATGGTCATTGAACAGAGGAGTGTTTGCAATAATGGGTCACTTGAGGGGGTATTCGTGCTGCTATAAGGGTGTTTCTGGAAAATATCATTGATTGACCATTTATCAAAGTTACTAAAATGTCAATGTAATTCATTTGTTCCCAAAATTAAACATGCATAGTATGACAATTAAATGATTTAAATCTATGATCATCTGCTTAAGCGTTGGCCTACTGTTTATAATATTCTATGAAGCACAAGTTCTTACACGGACACAGGCTACAACAAATTACTAAAGTAGAACACGGGACAGAGCATATTATTGATATAAAATATTATATATATTACAAAATATCGGAACCTATAACATAAAACTTGGAATATATGTTTAAAACACAATAATTATAAAATCAAAGTAAATGCGATTTAAAGATGGTTTGAGCATACACAAAATTACAAATCTATTCGACTAAAAGCAAAACACATACGAATTATAATCCACAGGAGTTGAAACAAACAATTTATCAACACTTTAGAACTAGAGACGATTTCATTGTTTGCATTGTTCAAAACTTTAATTCTTCTAACTCTAGTATATCTGGAGAAATATTTGTAAAAAATAATTTTCTCATACCATTAAAGGTATCAAACTCATCTACTCATATATCACACATTTTTTGTCAAGCTTTGTGGGTACATGGGTTCTTCGAGCAAAGAGAAGTGTCTTGTGCTCCCAGGATAACTGCAGTTGCTTCTTAATTAGTTGCTCACATTCCTTGCATGTGTAACATGCATGCATATATTGACTATTTTTTTTTATTTTTCAATGTCTTTTTCATTAGTTTTATTACAAACTCTTGAGAAAATTCTTTCCTTTTGATGGGGCCTATATGGAAGTTCAGACTACTCTTCAACCCCGTGTTCATTTAGTAAGCAATAAGAAGCTCAAATATTGAGTCTGACGGAGGTTTATCCCAACTTATATTTTATACACATGCATCCCACAATGTTCCCGATGTAGGACTATGTTAACCACATTCTCAACACTTCCCCTCACGTGCAACGATGACTTCACATGCGAGGGCTTAAACCTCATATATGCAACATGGACAAACAAACGCCACAGTTCCGATACCATGTAAAACTTGGTTTGGACCCACAACACATGGGCCCGCATGCATACACATGGGCTTTTAATATAGTGGAACTCCATCCAAAAGACTCAAGCCTTATGGAGGTTTATCCCAACTTATATTTTATACCCACTTATATTTTATACCCATATGTATCCCACAATTTTCCCGATGCGGGATTATGTTAACCACATTCTCAACACTTACATTTTTTATCCCCCCCCCCCCAAGGTTCGGTATCACATCGAAGAAGGGAAGCCTTCATATTTCATTATTGCAGGCCTTGTGTTTACACCACTTTCAGAACCCTTAATTGAGTAAGTTTAGTAGATACAGAGATGCTTGTGTATAAGCTAACTATATAGTGCAAGTGTCAAAATGAAGGCCAACTTTCACTAAACTCTCCTTAACCTTCAATATTTCCACTAAACTACCTTTGAATTTTTTAAAAAATAATAATTTTCAGTAAGCTCCCCTAAAGCGCTATACCTTTAGGGTATCTTATTGAAAGAACTCCCGCAAGATCAGAGTTAAAGGGAGTTTACCGTAATAAACTTTATGAGGTAGTTAGTGAAAATAATGATACTTGAGGGTAGTTGAATGAAATTTAGCATGAGAAGAATTATTCCATTAATAATTAATCAGTGCATTTGTGTTTACAATGCAGAGAGGAGTGTGAAGATACCATAGGGGTAAGTGCTGATGTGAATTTTGAAAATGGCCTTAAAATTTGAAAATTTTCCAAGTTGCTTATTTCTCCTCTCTCTTTTTTTAAAATTTTTTTTGTGCAAAATAACTGGAGCTGTTTTCTGTATTCTTGTTGATGTCAGCTAAAATTATTGGCAAAGGCTCGCTATTCTCTTGCGTGGTTTAAAGGAGAACAGATTGTGGTTCTATCACAGGTTAGATTGTGCTTATGTTATTATTCTTACATTTAGTAGTAATCTATCTATAGAATCTGGACTCACAAGAAGAATTTTCAATGAATTGTTGGTGCATCAATTAACAAGTTTAAGATCAAATATTCTATGAGGAATTGAGGCCGTAAATGTGTACCATACACTGGAGCTAACACGACAATATGACAATATCTTATTGCTTGTTGCATACTAAATAAAATAATATGACATAATGAATCCAATGTTTTATATGATAGAGATGCCATATCACTTTAACTAATAGGTATAATCCAATAGAAAGATGCCACGTCAGCGTCACTGTGGCGTCCATTCAACAGTGACACTTTAGGCCATGTTCCCTCATATTTTATTAGCTGCTGAGCTAATATGGTAGAATTCTCCTTTTAATCAAAATACAGAACTTTGCGTGGGTAAATTATTAAATAATTTGGTAAAATCTCAAATTATATAAGCACAGAACTCTGAACAAATTATTTGGTAAAATGACTAAAATCTTAAATTAGTACCTTTAGTATCTTATATTGCACATTATTTTTGTTTCGTGTCTACACAACTTAGTCTGCTTTGAGAATTTTCTTTTCCTCTTATTATTTCTTCTTTATTTATCTGGTCTTAGCAAATGAAGTGAATATTGGATATGAGGATATGAGCAACCAACAAGTAACCAAAACTTCCTAAATACCTTTTATTTGATTAATTAAATGCATATATTGCATATTGCTCACATTTTAATATTTTGGTTTGAACAGGTTCTTAAGTTCAATGGAACTCACATAAGAAACATCTCTCACCTTGCTGGCCTCGTCGATCGTAAGTAGTTCACATTTCTACTATATATATATATATATATATATATATATATATATATATAGCCTTGAATTTTCAAGCAAAATTTTATCCTTTTGTGGAAAATTATGGTAAAGCCCCTCATTTTCCCTATAATTATCTTTCTAAATATCTATCTATCTATATATACATATACAATATAAATTATATAAAGCTAGCTTGTAATTTTCAAGGCCCGGAAAATTGTACGTAAGCCCCTCAACCTCAAAATTTTGTCATGGTTGCAAAAATTTGCAAATAAAGTCCAGTAATACACTTTGAAAAAATTCCTCTAAAATTCCGTTAAGATAGTAGACCATTTGGAAGCATTCTGGTTATTTTGGTGTTCATGGAAAATTTTTAATTTGCGATTTAATGCGTCTATATTGGGAAATCGTTACTTAATGCATTGTTCATTTTGCTTTCAAATGCAATTTTCAATCTCCTTTTTGTCATAGAGCGGAAAATTCTATGTACACCTCTCAGTTTCAAAATTTTGTCATGGTTGCAAAAATTTGCACATAAACTCCAGTAATACACTTTGAAAAAAATACCTTAAAATTCCATCAAGATATTAGAACATTTGGATGTATTTTGATTATTTTGATTGTTCATGGAAAAATTTTAATTTGCGACTTACTGCGGCTATATTGAGAAAACATTGTTTAATGCACTGTTCATTTTGATTTCGAATATATAAATGAAAACTTGGCATCAAAATTAAAAGGACAGGGGTTTCAAATCTTTTAAATCTCTACTATTTCAACCAAAATCGTTAAATTTCTTCCATTTTCCCGAAAAGAAAGAAAGAAAAATTATGTTAAATTCTTCATAAATATTTGTTCAATATATATAACATATCTGTACGTGCGTATTACATACAACATCATATTTAGTGTGATGTACATGTTACTTTGAATGAAACATACTCAAATTTTTCCATTTTTTGAATATTCGATTGTAGATTGCAAGGACAAATACTTAGTATTTGAATTCAAGGACAATTTTATCGCTGTTTTGGAACGAGAGGCTGCTGCAAACGCTTCGCAATGTATTCTCCAGGATTATGGAATTCCAAGTGAACGGTCTTCTGATTTATTGGAGCTGCAACACAGAGATTCTAAAGATGACCCAGTAATGAACAAGGACGATGAAATCGGGGATAGCTCTGTTTCGAATTTGGAAATCGACTTTGATGGATTGTTATGGGCGTAATGATTTATTTTGCAACATTTTTTCTTGTCAAAATTGTGACGAAGATTTTCTTGCAGAAGCATCCACAAGAATAGGATGAGAATATGGGATAACGAGAATGATCTTTCAAAGTTTTGATCAACTCATGGAAAGTATTCTTTGAGGCAACAGGTCAATTGACCAGCGCAGTTCAATTGTTGCAGAAGCATCCACAAGAATAGGATGAGAATTTGGGATAACGAGAATGATCTTTCAAAGTTTTGATCAACTCATGGAAAGTATTCTTTGAGGCAACAGGTCAATTGACCACCGCAGTTCAATTGTTGCAGAAGCAGTATTGTGTAATAAAAAATAGAACGTTATTTATTTTTTCATTCGAAGAGAACATTGATTTGTTTGTGGAATTCATATAAATTAGGCCAATAAACATTTCTTAGCTGCTAGAATGCTTCCTTTTACCTTTTCTTTTTCTGTATTTTTTGCTCTTGTAGTTTTGTTGTGTATATTCTCCCTATGTGATGGTTGCATTTGCATTCTCTGTTATTTTCTCATGCTGCTGGGAATTTACAGTAGTAATTTAACATCAACTCATCTATTTTAAAGCAACTTGCAATTGTAACAAATGCCCTAGAGTCGACATAAATCAAAATTTCTTGTTTGTTGCAGATTTTAAAGTCTCCAATACGTTCTGGAATTATAATTCTTGCTGTCTATTCCATAGAATTCCAATGGTATTCTTCCGTAGCTTGATAATCTATTGCTGAAAACTATTTTTTGGGGGAATCAATCTACTGATATCAATTGCATTTTTCCTTTGTACATTTTTTGCTCCAGTTCAATTGCTTAAATGATAGCTCTAACAATCTAATGATTAAAAAATTTCATTACTTCCAAAGAATTGCGATGCCTTATGAAAGCATGTACAGAGTCAAACTTCATGACCCAGATAACATGTGCTTGTTTGATAAGAAAAGCAGTAAATCTATGAGAACAATACTTTCAGAAACATCTAGGTTTTGCTTTTTTGGGTAATTTTATACCGCATAGAAATTAAAGATGGGATATGATCAATTTTCGAAAGCAGGAAGCGTACAGGATGCTAATATAATCTATTGATTAACTAAGAAAGAGAGCAAGAGTAAGCATGAATCGCTCCTTGATAGATATATCAAAGTGAGGCAATGAGCAGTTTCAAGGATACAAAATAGGTCTGATAATCAAAGGTTTTCTTATTCAAGACAATACTAAGAACATGAAACCGCGAGAGATACATCTGCATTCTCAATTCATATCATTTCCAAGAGTTCAGAACTCATCACTTAACCCTGCAGCCCGATGATGCCTGAAAAGTTAAAATAAAATAGCATAAATTCATTATTAACTCTAAAGAATAGATTAGAACTGCGCTTAAACATAAGACATGGAATAAAAACTAAGGAAAGACGGCAACAACAGTGAGATAAATCCGAACAAGGAAACTCACCACAGGCAACTCTGCCACCAGCATTTCCAGTGGTTTTGCTAAGCTCATGTCCGCCTAATGTAATAAAAAAGAATAATTAGCATTCATCAGATATCTTTGGAACAACAATTCAAGATAAATGGTTAGTCGCAAAAACAAAGTGAGAAATTCAAACATGTACTGAATATGATTCAATATGCATAAGCATATAGAGAGGACAAGTTACTGACAATAAAAACTGAGTTGATGGGGTAACTTGAAATGATTTTCCATTGTCAAACATATTAGACATTCTGTCAAGAAAATAAATATGTAGAGACAAAAACATAGGTCATGCAACTTAGGACTAGCTTTCGGTCATAACTGACGTTTTGTGCAATCCCAAATAAGTTCTGGAAAGTAATTTACATTGATACCAAGCATCAGGAAAAATTGAAATGTGTTTGAGTTTGAAAATAATCAAAACAGAAACAAAGCGACTCTATATAAAGCGGGAAATTACTGAATATACTAAATCAAAAATATTAGTCAGTCAACATATATAGTTTCTTAAAAAGACGGTGCTATCAAACAATTAATCAAATTTGCTATTTAGATAAGCTTATGTAAAAAAGATAATACAAATGTAGTTTAAATATTTATTACCCTTCCCAAGATCATCAGGATCAGCATGGACAACAACAGCCCTTCCAATGATGGAATTTGGCCCAGTGAGTGGAATCTGTGTACAAAAACATATTCAGAAATGAGAACGTTAGAACGCTAAATGAATACTCTTGGAAGAATATAAGTGGAAACGAGAAAAGAAAAACCAAAGTTACCTGGCTGTCAATAATATTCAATGTAGCAGTTCCTACAACATTGGAAAGAAAAGACCCAAATCAGTCTCACAATGCAAGATACTAAAAGGTAAATCCCTCTAAAACATGAAGGCGCAATAGAAAATAAGTAACTACTTAAAAATATTTGATAACACGAAAATGTAAGGAAGGTTTTATACCATCCTCAGAAACCGTCACATTTCCAAGGTCGCCAGCATGGCGGTTCTCATCATCAGGTGCTCCATGTTCCTTCCCAACAGGATTAAAATGAGGCCCTGCATTTCCAACGAGTCAGAGAGATCAACAACTTCGCTTTCCAGGTAAAAACTAAAGAAAAAGATTTGGTAAAAGGTATTAGACCTGCTTTAGCAACTAGAATCTTGGAAATTTAATAAATGACGTGTCCAAAAAATAAAACGAGCTTAGCTAAAAAGAGAATGTTGGAAATGTTTAAGTGATACCAAAAACATACAATAGAGATGAGTATTTACACAAGTCTAAAATAGCTCTCATTCAGGATAAAATGTGAAAGAACCAACCGAAATGGTTTGGACATGAGCAATGGATGCCAATAAATAAATGCACCAGTTAGAAGAAGTGGAAATCGTTGTTAAAGATGCATCGACTGCTATAATGGAGACTGTCAAAAATAGATATTAGCTATAGTTTAATTGAGAACATGGCCTTCAAGAGTCTGGAATAAATGCTTGTGAATTTTTTATTTTTTTTTTGTGTTTGGGGTGGGGTTTTTTGTGTGGTTTTTTTTTGGGGTGCCGGGGGGGGGGGGGGGGCAACTCCTTCAGGAATAGAACCAGTGACCACTCACTTTGGAGAGGTTTACTGCATGAGGCCCCTTTGGGATAAAGGCTTTTGTTGTTGCTGATGCTATTGTATTAGTGATCACCAATGAAGATATTATATACTTTTTACTAGATGTTTTCAGCATATAGACAACAAATAGTGAGAAAAAGTACCAGTGGACATGCAACCATTTGTGGTATCACCAAGGGCATGGACATGGAAACCATGAAGTCCAGGTTTGAGACCACTGAGAGTCCCTGTGACTGTAGTTGGACCTGAAATACATAGAATGAAATCATGCAAGTGATCGACATGTAAAATGGGGTTATTGATAATTTTTACATATTGCGCATTTTTACAATTAACCTAATAGTAGTAAAATTAATTTGCTAAGAATAATAAACTTACCATCCCCCTCTTGGGTGAAGAACACATGGCCCTTCACTCCCTCACTGCCAGAAAGCACAGCAACAGCCTTCACCATTTTTTCGATGTGATCTATATATATTCACATCCAAAAAAAAAGTGCTTCAATTACCAGAACAATATATAATAGTTTCAATGACGTTTACTATGAAAATGAGATAAAGAACCATCAAGAAATAATATTTTATAACTCAACCTCTGACCAGCAACTCACAACTTTATCAATCAATCGGAAAATTACCAGTAAAAACGTACCGTTGTGCCAAACAACATGAAATATTAAAAGAAAAAAATTACTAAGAAAGCTAGGGAAAAGAAAATGAAAAAATGTCCAATATTGAATCTAAATAATTCCTCTGTTACTACTTGAATCTCACTGCAAACAAGGAATATAAGTAATTTGCAGTATAAACAAAAATGAAATTTAAAGATAAAATATTGAGAACAGAACAATCTATTGAATTCTGATGTATGAGCAGCTAACTGAATGTATAACTTCACAAACTCTGTAGATAAACATCTTGTTTTTAAGACGATAAGCTTAAAATTAGTATAAAAAAGGCATGATTTTTTAGAAGCAGCTATAATTTCCTTACCGCATATGTATTTCGCTACTGAGTATCGATTAACCAAGATCACTACCCAAACCATAGAACGTAAAACATATTATAAAAAAAGAAAATAAATCAAACCTTTGTTGTTTCAATAAGATTGTGTTATTATTTCATCATTATTATCTCTAAATTCAAGTGATATGTAAAAGATGTAATCTTCATTAAGAGATCAAATCTATAAACAAGACCAGGATCTAGGTCTCTATCGAACAGAATCGCATCAGATCGTTAGCGATCACATCAACATAATCAACGATTTGATGAAAACTAAGCGATCAGATCTTTGTTTTTAGCACGAAAACGATCGATCGGGGGTTAAACACGAATGATTCAGTGAAATTTCAGGACTAAAGTTTGAAAAGATCAGATCTTGGTATGAGAAATCGTACCTCAGGCGACCCCTGAAGAGAGAGAAAGAGAGTGTTCTACAGAGAGAGAGAGAGAGAGAGAGATGTTAGGTGAGAGTGAGGAACAATGAATAGGCACGCTGTATTTCATAAGAGAGTGAAGCAGGAAGGTAATTGGCTGGGATATGGTCACCTCCAGCTGGAAATAGATTCATTTAACCTTATTCCTATACCTTGCATCATCTTATGATCTTTATACAATGCGTGAATCATTAATTTTGTTGGTTGTTTGTCGTAAAATCTCTTTACAAAAGTTAGACCTTTTTCGGTTTATGTCTAGTGAATATGTATGACTAATGAAATGGACGTTCTTTATAAAAAGATATATTTATGCTTAAATGAGCAGGAATCTTTCTTATGTTTTACTTGACTACAATTACGAGGCATCCATTCTTATCTTTTGATATATGCAAAGACGAATTCTTAATCTAGATGTACTTTTTTTGTTTTTGTTTTTATTTGGTACTGGCCGTGAGCCTTAACCTAAATCACACACCACACACTCGTATCCAGAGGATCTACGAATTTGCCCTGAAAACATCAATTTGTTGCCGCTTCCCCGCTTAGGATTCGTAGGGTTTGAACCATCCCTCTTCTCTAAGCCCCAGAGGGGAAGTGCCCAGCGCTCATGGGTGGTATGCTCTTTTTGTTCATCCCTGATGATGCTCGATATCGGTGATCTCCCATATCGTGGCGCGTGGCTGATGACGTATCCCCAAGCCCACAAGAAAGGACCTACAGTGGCCAACCAGGCCACTCCTGTACCCGTCCTACAAGCAAACAACTGTTGGCTCACATCCGAGCCCCCTGCACAATTGGCCTCCTCGGCCCTATCAGCTCGTCTCCAAGCTACCGCAGAACCAAGATATCTCGGCTCTCCCGCTCGTCCCCGAGCTCTTCCGCCAAGCTCATCTTCCTCGGTCTCATCGACCGACCAACGGCACCACTCACAGGCGCAACCGCCATCCCGCGAATCTCGCCATACGCGAGATATCCGCCGGCCACATCCCACGTTCCACGCCATCACGATCCCCCATTAACAAGCCTGTCTCGCCATTAATGCGGGATCCCGCCCATCACGCGGGCGTGACGTCGGGAGCGTAACGGCCGGCGTGATTCTCACGCCTGCCTGTCTGCTGCCACCGCTATTTAAACCCCTCATTCAGACGGTTCAAGTAAGCCATTTTTACTCCACTAAGTCGTTACTCTGCTCGGATTTCCTCTCTAACTTGACCGTCGGAGGGTCATCGGTGGTACAACCACCCCGGGACTTCCTTGCAGGTAGCTCGGCCCAAACAACCTCAAACCCATTGAGATCCACACGCTTTAGGAGCCAGCTTCCAACTCCAATCTCAGCCGTCCATCGCCGCTCCCAGAGGATCTACGGAAGGTAACATCTTGACGTGATCCGACTCACGTCAGTCGGCACCATCTGTGGGAAAACTTGATTCCACTAAAACAAAAGTTCATCTTCCGATCCAACCCAATGGCGAGCGATCACCCCGACGATCCAAGCACTAGCCGTCGCCTCCCCCTCAACGGAGGCGCGGATGAATATCCTCCCCGAACGCCATCAACGCCCTAGCCGGCCGGATAGACCGACCCGCGTCCGTCGTGGAGGCGCTCATCCGCATCCAAACGGCAGGGCAAGATCCCCAGGTCGCCGCTCCCCCACTTCGGGACCGAGACCCCTGCAGAGGGAGAGAAGACTCCGCTCGCGTCGGCACTACCGGCCACAGCCTCGCTGCCTCCCACGGCCGCAGATCTCCCAGGCCAGTGCATTCTATGACCCTCTGAGCACCCAACAGTTCAACACCGAGGTACGTCGCCAGAGCGCCTCGCCCTGAGCTCCTTCGCGCACCTGTCCCTCCCGAGGAGATGTCGATCAGCCCGCCTGATCCCAGGCATGACCGACACCCCCTCCCTCGACGAGGGCGCGCGGACAGGACTCGTCCCGGCCGCTCGAAGACTACCTCGCCACGGGGCTCATAAAAAATCATGGTCATGACGGCGGGGGGTACGTCGAGTACCTACGAGACTCAGCACCCCACGCCAGCCGCGGAGGCCGACAGCCGTCCAAGGAAGAAGGCCAGGGAGACCGAGCCGATCGTTTTTGACGATGGGGACTTTCACGGCATATCCCTGCCCCACAACGACCTCCTGGTGATTACGACTCGGGTCCATCAATACGAGGTGCACAGGATCCTGGTCGACTCGGGAAGCTCGGCAGACATTCTCTTCTACGATTGCTTTCTGCGCATGGGGCTCACCACGACAGACCTGAGGCCGACCTCCCACGTCCTTTCAGGATTCACCAACCACTCCATCCCGGCGGAAGGGGTAATCACTCTACAGTTTAACGTCGGGGAGGCCGGCCGTACGCAGACAGTGTCTGTGGAATTCATCGTAGCGAGAATTCCATCGGCCTACAACATCCTCCTCGGCCGCCCAATGCTGAACTCCCTCCGGGCCCAGATATCGACCTACCACCTGGCGATGAAGTTCCCTCTCGACCAGGGCGGGATAGGTCGGGTCTATGGAGACCAGCGAATTGCAAAGGTTGGCTTCACCGCAACATCTTCATCTGAGAGGCCGGTCGACGATGTCGAAGGTGAAGGTGACATCGGGGGTTCTCTGGATACTCGAGACGAGCAAAAAGAGGTCTGAAGGACCCCGGTGGAGCCTCTGATAGAGGTCCCCCTCGTAGAAGGGGACGATGAAAAACTCGTTCGGATCGGGTCGCTTCTGACGGGAACTCAGCGAGATGACCTGGTTCATTTCCTCATAAACAACTCTGACGTGTTTGCCTGGGCGCCTGCTGACATGCCTGGGATCGACCCCAAAGTTATATCTCACAAGCTCGGGGTAGATCCTACGGCCCGACCCGTCAGACAGAAAAAGCGAAGCTTCGCCCCGGTCAAACAGAAGGCTATCGAAGACGAGGTAGATCGGCTCCTCGCCGCCAACTTCATTCAGAATATGCCCTATTCGGAATGGCTGGCGAATGTAGTTCTGGTTAAAAAGTCCAGCGAGAAGTGGCGCATGTGCGTCGATTTCACCGACCTCAATAAGGCCTGCCCCAAGGACAACTATCCCCTCCCTCGAATAGATCAACTCGTCGACAGCTCGGCAGGCCACGAGCTACTGAGCTTCATGGACGCCTTTTCCGGCTACAATCGGATCCGTATGAATCCGGCAGACGAAGACATCACTGCATTCACAACGGATCGGGGGGTATACTGCTACAAGGTGATGCCTTTCGGCCTCAAAAACGCTGGAGATACATACCAGCGATTGGTTAACCGCATGTTCAAGTCGCAGATCGGCAGGAACATGGAAGTTTACGTCGACGACATGCTCGTCAAATCAGTCTCGTCGGTCGATCACGCCAAGGATCTGGGCGAAGCCTTTGAGGTACTCCGCAAGTTCAAGATGAAACTGAACCCCGCCAAGTGCGCATTCGGGGTCACCGGGGGAAAGTTCCTCGGTTTCATGGTCACCCACCGCGGAATCGAAGCTAACCCAGAGAAAATCGACGCTATTCTCAACATGGCCGCATCCAAGACCAACGTCGAGATCATGCGACTAACAGGTTGGGTGGCCGCTCTGAGCCGTTTCATGTCGAGGTTCGGGGAGAAGTGCTTCCCGTTCTTCAAAGCTCTGAGGAAGATCTCGAGGTTCGAGTGGTCCGAGGAGTGCCAGACCACCTTCGACCAATTAAAGAAGCACCTTGCGACACTGCCGCTGCTCACTCGACCAGTTGAAGGAGACGAGCTCTCATTATATCTGGCGGTATCCGACCAAGCAGCGGGTTTAGTGCTCGTACGAGAGGTCGACGGAGTGCAGAAGCCAGTATACTACGTGAGCCACGTCTTCAAAGACGCAGAAACGAGGTATCCGGCCATAGAGAAGATCGTCTTGGCACTCATTGTGGCCTCAAGAAAGCTACGACACTACTTCCAAGCTCACACTATCCTCGTTCTCACCGAGCGCCCGCTGGGGGCTATCCTCGCCTCACCCGAATCCTCGGGCCGCTTAGAGAAGTGGAGGTGGGAGCTGTCCCGGTTTGACATAAAATACCGCCCGAGGCAGGCCATCAAAGAACAAGCCCTGGTCGATTTGATCATCGAGTGCACCATCCCCAGCAAGGAACCGGAGTCCACGCCGACCCTCGCGGCTCAACACCCGATCGTGGGAAGTCCCGACTCGGTTCCTGAGTAGGTCATTTACGTCGACGGGTCCTCAACCGAGGAAGGCTGTGGCGCCGGCCTCATCATTCGGGGCCCGAACGAGACAGAAATGGAGTACTCTCTAAAGCTCGGATTCAATGCCTCAAACAACGCGGCAGAGTACGAGGCCCTGCTGGCTGGACTGCGCATGGCCTCCGGGCTGGGGCTGAAAACAATTCGAATCCGCAGTGACTCAGCCCTAGTCGTTGGCTAAGTGACCGGCCACTTCGAGGCTCGGGAACCTCTAATGGTGAAGTATCTGGCCGAGGTAAGAAAACTTCGGAAGAACTTCGACGAAGTCCAGGTAGAGCAAATACCTAGGCAGCTCAATGCCCAAGGCGACGCCCTGAGCTAGCTGGCTTCATCCTACTCGGCCAACAACAAGTGATCTATCATCTTCGAGACCTTGCCATGGCTCAGCGTGGAAGACGGGGCGACAATACTTCATGTATACACAGCGCAGGAAGATGACCAAGACTGGAGGAAGCCCCTCATGGAATTCTTAAGGGATGGTACGCTCCCAGAAGATCGGGGAGCAGCCCGCCGTCTCCGGGCCAAAGCTCGTCACTTCGTCTGGAGCAATGGAAACCTTTACAAGAAATCCTTCACTCAGCCCCTGCTCCGGTGCGTCGACCCCCACGAAGCCGACTATGTCCTCCATGAAATCCATGAAGGGGTCGGCGGCGCACACCAAGGGGCCTAAACCTTAATCCAAAAGGCATTGCTCCAGGGATACTACTAGCCAACTATTCACGAAGACACCCAGAAGCTCGTCAGGAGATGCAAAAGTTGCCAACTCCACGGAAGCATACCTCGCCTTCCGGCTACCGAGCTGACCGCTTTAACCTCCCCGTGGTCGTTCGCCCATTAGGGATTGGACATGATAGGCCAGTTCTCGACCGGTACGGGCGAGCACAAGTATGTCCTCGTCGCAGTAGATTACATCACGAAGTGGGTTGAGGCCGTCCCTATCAGAAAACCGGATGCCACCACGACTATCAGGTTTCTGCAGAACAATGTGATACTCCGGTTCGGCATCCCGAAGTGTATCATCACCGACCACGGGACGAACTTCGAAAACGAGAAAGTGAAGGAATTCTGCAACGAGTACCATATCCTCATGAAGTTTGTCGCGGTCGCACATCCCCAATGCAACGGGCAGGCCGAAGTCGCTAATCGGGACGTCCTCCGAGGCCTCCGGACCCGCCTAGAAGGACGTCAAGGCAGTTGGGTCGAGGAATTTCCCCGGGTCTTATGGGCCCTGCGCACGTCAAAGAAGACCCCCACCGGGAAAACCCCTTTCAGCCTCTGCTACGGGACCGAGGCAATGGTCCCAGCGGAGATCGGGCTACCCAGTCACCGGGTCGAACACTTCAACGACGAAGCAAAAACTACGGCACTACGGACCAACCTGGACATCTTGTTGGAGAAACGAGACCGGGCTCAGATCAGAGCTGCCGCCTATCAACAGCAAACCGCCCGGTACTACAACGCGCGGGTCAAGCGTCGCTCCTTCAAGGCCGGAGATCTAGTCCTGCGGCGAAACGAGTTCGTCGATCAGAGTCGACTGCATAAGTTTTCTCCTAAATGGGACGGTCCTTTTATCGTCTCCGAGATACTTCCCGGCGGACCTACCGCTTACAAGACGCGGGCGGGCGCAAGTTTCCACGGCCTTACAACGCTGAGAAGCTCAAACTGTACCAGTGAAATGAATACCTACGAGTGTGTACCTCTTCTTTCACAAAGACAATGTAAATCTTTCTAAAAAGTCCTTTCCACTCAAATAACAAGAAGAGAACGCTAGAACATTGCAAAAGAAGAATCTTATTCATCCAAAAAGGTACTATGGGCTCCCCAGCCTTACAGAAAAATAAAGTTACAACAAAGGTGGAACGGGATCAAGGAAGTACTCCCGGTGATACTCGGAGTAGATATCCGTTAGCCGGGCCCTAGCCGCTATAGCCCGCTCCCGCCGACGCTGCGCGCGGACCCGGGACGCCACGGAAGCACCCGACGCTTCGCCCTCTGAGCCATGGCTCACGGTGTACCTTATTTTAAAACACTCCAGAATAAGAGCCAAGGATCGGTCATGCCTGGCTTTTGAGATGAGGCCGAACAAGAAGATCGAACGCACCTTGTCGAGCGCTTCGTCCAGAAGCTCCTCGGTGAAGGGGTTATCCAGACCCGGGGACCTCCTCCAAATCGCATACATCAACATCTGAAGCAGGGACGACCGCCTAGGGAGAAGCCGGCCAAAGTGATCCTCATGGCGTTGAACCACTCCCCGGTACCCATCCTCGGCCAGAGATTGGTCGTACAAAGAGACATCACCAAGGGAGATGATCTCTTAGATCAAATAAACGTGCCCAGTCATCTCAAAGGAAGCAGTGCCGAAGGAGCTGCCATCTCCCTCCCTATTTATAACCCTAAGCAAAATCTTCAAGGATCCGGATTCTCGCGCGTATCGGCGCGGATCTTGTGAATCGCAGCGACTTGTCCAATGCCACGCCGTCGCATGGAAGAAATGAGGCGGCCTCCAAAAACGTTCGGCCTTCCCCCATACGTTCCTGACACGTATCATCCGCGACTGTTACCCTTCCCGATGTTCGCACGTCGGGGGGGTCGGGCAAATCCCTGCGACAGTCCTGCTCGGTCCGTCCTTAGCAGGCCTCGTACGGCCCCTCCCAAGCTAAGGACCAAAGCCCTCACCAAGAGGCAGCCGAGCGGCTATCCTGCTCGGCTATCTCAGGCTGGTAGTTACCTACCCCACAGCGCCAGGGATCAAAGCCCTCGCCAAGAGGCACCGAGCAGCTTCACTGCTCGGTCCATCCATAGCAGGCCTCGTACGACCCCTCCAGTACTAAGGACCAAAGCCCTCACCAAGAGACAGCCGAGCAGCTACCCCGCTCGGCTATCCCTGGCTGGTAGCTCCTTACACCATAACGCCAGGGTTCAAAGCCCTCACCAAGAGGAAGCCGAGCCGTTACCCCACTCGGCTATCACTGGCTGGTAGCTCCCTACCCCACAACACCAGGGATCAAAGCCCTCACCGAGAGGTAGCCGAGCGGCTATCCTGCTCAGCTATCCCTGGCTGGTAGCTCCCTACCCCACAACGCCAGGGATCAAAGCCCTCGCCAAGAGGCACCGGGCAGCAACCCTGCTCGGCCATCCTTAAGGATCAAAGTTCTCGCCAAGAGGCACCGGGCAACAACCCTGCTCGGCCCGTCCTTAGTAGGCCTCTTACGGCCCCTCCCGCGCTAAGGATCAAAAGCCCTCACAAGAGGCAATCGGGCCCACCCTTGCTCGGTTATCCCTGGCTGGTAGCTCCCTACCCCATAACGCCAGGGATCAAAGCCCTTGCCAAGAGGCACTGGGCAGCAACCCTGCCCGGCCCGTCCTTAAGGATCAAAGCCCTCACCAAGAGGCAACCGAGCCCGCATGTCACGCCCCGCTTCCCAGAGTACGCTAAATTGGGCACGTGACATAGCCAACCATGCTACCTGTGGGTAGGAAGTATCCATCCACAGTCACATTACGGCTGTAGAGATATCAAAAACAAAATATAGCTATCTAATACATGTCCATAAGCTAAGATAACATGAGTCAATAATAATAAAAGTGCGGAAGCAAAAGATCAAATACAAAATAACTGGAATGTATGTCCCATAATGCGGGCTCACATCAGGAATAAAATGCAGGAAACAAAGAACTAACTACTACCGACACCTCACAGCTCAGCCTGCTGGCTGAAGTACTCCTGCTCGGACTGCAGCAACGGTACAGAATCTGGGCCATGCAAAACCCAGATGTCAGCGCGTCATGTCATCAAGTAATAAAATATAAATAGGGTAACAAGCAATGCAAATATAATCATGAATGGTAACGCAGGTGTAACATCAATATAAATCAGGGCAGTGCGGGGTAGTGTGCAGTGAGTAAACTAAACTGGTCTACTGGGTTATCTAATCTCAAGTCTTTGAAATCCAATTGATGAATCATCGATGTAACTCAATACTATCCCGTGCGTGCCCGGGACCACGGCCAAGATTCTCGGGATGAATCCGAGACGTGCCGTTAGGCAGTAAAAGGTAGCATGTACAGATGAGTGGTGTCAGCATCATCACTCCGGGGCTGGCCTAGCCCATAAGACTGATCAGAACAGGTATCGAACTGTTGAGTTACAAGTCAGGTTTCATCATTGATTTCCCCATACCCCCAAGCTATAGATGTTCAAGTCAGGTATTCAGTAATCAAGAACTAATACCAACACAGGATCAGGTAAGAGCAGGTTTGTCTGGATAGACAACAGGAACGGTCCGTGAGGTCTACATGTCAGGTTTGTTGGCATTAGACACAAGATCGGGTAACGGGTCAAGCCATGGTACATCAGGTCAAGTCAAGTAGTGTACGGTACCATGTCGGGTCAATCAATATGTGTGTAGCAAGTCAGGCTAGGGTGTAAAAGATAACATGTGGGTACTCATAAACAACTAGCATAATCATGGTTATAAATAATCAAGTATGGTTATCAACAATACAATCTAAGCAATAAAGCAGATTTAATTAATTGGCTGTACAGTTATCAGTTGTGATTAAACCGGTTAAAGTTGCACATGGATGTCCGATAGGTTAAAACTGGATAAAAGGGGTATCATGGCTATAAACAATTGTGATCATGTAGTCTATCATTTACAGGTGATTACTAGGTATAAATAATTAGATGCAAAATTAAGTTTCAAGTTCGGGATCATAAAATGAGTAACGGAACTTTATACGGTTAATTGGAAATCCAATTCTATCGATTCTATTTAGAGAATCAACAGGAAATAAATAATTTAGCATACGAATAGTTTAAAATAGCATGTAGCAAGTTTCACTTGCCTCGATGGGTCGCGAAACGGAAAACGGAACGTTACGCGTCGGCGGGGAAAAATCGCGACGCGCGCACGGTTCACGGAATGAACCCAAACGACGAACAGTGGAGCTATACGGGTCGGAGGTACTCGCTGGGTCGTCAGGAAACGTCGTCGGCACCATCGGATTCCGGCCACCAACCAAACAGTGAACATTAAAATAATACAAGAATGCAAGAAAGAGAAGAGAAGAGAAGAATAAGAAGAAAGAAGAGAAGGAAGATTGAAGAGGGGTGCTCACGTTGATCTGTAGAGGGGTTGTGATCGTCGACTGCGTTGACGGAGCTCCGACGAGGTGCCTGCAGCGACCATCGGCGGTCAAGAACAGATCTGAAAGAAGAAAAGAAAAGAAGGAGAAGGAAGGAGAAGAAGAAGAGGAAGGGAAAATATGCTCACAGAGGGGTGCGCGAGGGCCAGGGGCACGGATCAAGATCACCGGCGGCGATCCACGGTGTGCAGCACAGCAGTGTGCAGGGGGTGCACGGTTGCTGGTGCAGGGTGCTCGGGAGAGAGGGAAGGAGGAAGAAGAGGAGGTGGAGGTGACGAGGGCGAGGAGGCGACGAGGTCTGCGATGATGGCGTCGGCGCTAGGGCAACAGCGAGAGGAGGCAAGGCGGCTAGGGTTTTCAAGGATGGGTTCTGTTTATTTTTGAAGGGGAAAAGAAATATAAAGAAGAAGAGAGAGAGAGGAGACGCGGGGGGAGAGAGAGAGATCGAGAGGAGAGAGAAGAGGAGAGAGATAGAGAGGAAGAAAGAGATCGAGAAGGGAAAGAAAATTGGCCTTTAGCGCCTGAGAGAGAGAGAGAGAAGAGAGAGAAAGAGAAGGAGAAAGGAGAGAGAGAGAGAATGTGGGGCCCGTTGAAGGAAATGAGGGTTGCGATTGGCTCGTGGCCAATAAAGGAAGAAAATGAGAAAAATTTAGTGGAGGAAAGAAATGTGTGGGGCCCGCTGCGCAACAGAGAAAAAAAAACTGAATGGTTGGGGGGGTCTGTTTGGTTAGGAAAAATTTTAAAAGGGATTTAAAGTAGAAAAATATTTTCTGGCGGATTTAGAAATTAGAAAATAGGATTCGGAGGAAATGCAAAATATTTCAGAATTGCATCCGGGTCGAGTCCAAAAATTTGAATTTGAAATATGAAATTTATTGACAGGTTCCAAAAATTAAAATGAAGTATTTTGTAATTAAAAAACATACCCCCAAGAACGGACGCACGCGCGCGCGCGTAGACGTCCAAACACGTCTGTTTCACTGAACGAGACGAGAACATGATGCAAGGACGCTACCACAGGGTTAGGGGTATCGAGCAGGCCATGACAAGTATTTTTAATTTAATTTTAGATGACTTAAATTGTTATATGCAGAATATGACATGTCAGTGCAAACTATAACTGGCAACAGTCAAGCAAGATAAATGAAATAAATACCACACACCACACATACGGTAAGGAAATTTGTAGAATTGGACTCGGTTGTTAAATTATACCCAACTACAAAAAGAATTTCGTCCTCGAAATTCCAAGAATACAAAGGATAGACGGAAAATCAAACTACAAGAAAAGATGAGGAAACTTCTGCCGGATTTCATCTTCTCGTTCCCAAGTGGTCTCTCCATGTGAGCGATTACCCTAAGAAACAAGTACAAGGGGGATAACCTTGTTCTTAAGAACTTTTTCCCTTCGATCCACAATTTCAACCGGTCGCTCCTCAAAAGTCAAGTCTTCTCGTACCGTCAGCTCCGAATGATCCAATACATGTGTTTCATCCCGAACATACTTATGGAGTTGTGATACGTGAAATACATCGTGAACATTTGCCAAGGATTGCGGTAACGCCAAACGATACGCTACCTCGCCAACACGCTCCAAGATCTCAAAGGGTCCAACAAATCGAGAACTGAGCTTCCCTCGACTTCCAAAACGAATCACCCCTCTAGTCGGTGATATCTTCAAGAACACCAAATCACCCACAGCGAATTCTAGAGGCCTTCTCGACGTATCTTCCCAACTTTTCTGTCTGTCTTGAGCTGCTTTCATATGATTTCTGATAGTGTTAACTTTCTCTATTGTCTGCACAACCAAATCTGGTCCCAACAATCTTCGTTCACCGATATCGTCCCAACAAACAGGTGAACAGCATTTGCGACCATACAAAGCTTCAAATGGAGCCATCTGAATAGTTGCCTGGAAACTGTTGTTGTAAGAAAACTCCACCAAATGTAGATAATCCTCCCACGAACCCTTGAAGTCCAACATGCACGCTCTCAACATATCTTCAAGAGTTTGGATCGTTCTCTCCGACTGACCATCAGTTTGAAGATGATAAGCTGTGCTAAACTTCAATCGAGTCCCCAAACTTTCCTGTAAACTCTGCCAAAAGTGTGATAAGAACCGAGTGTCACGATCGGACACGATGCTTACCGGTACTCCATGCAATCTTACAATCTCCTGTATGTACCGCTCCGCCAAAGTCTCTGTTGATTGACCAACCCGAAAAGGAATAAAATGAGCTGTCTTGGTCAAACGATCAACAATCACCCATACTGCATTGTTGCATTTTGGACTCCGCGGTAAAGCTGTCACGAAATCCATGGTTATTTGTTCCCACTTCCACTGAGGAATCGGAAGTGGTTGCAATAAACCAGCAACCCTTTGATGTTCAGCCTTAACTTGCCGACACACCAAGCACTTTGCCACAAAGCGAGTGATTTCCCGTTTCATGCCTTCCCACCAGATATGTTGTCGTAAGTCTCGGTACATCTTCGTGCCTCCTGGATGTACAGAATAAGCTGAACTGTGTGCCTCCTTCATAAGCTCTTCGCGAATATCTCCCTTTGGCACATATAAACGGCTACTATACCTCAACGAACCATCTTCGTGGATCAATAAATATGTTCGTAGTCCGGCTTCAATCTGTTCTCGAAACTTTTGCAATCTAGGGTCCTGCGATTGCGTTGCTTTAATATTCTCGATCAGCGACGAATGTACCTGCAGCTGCATCAACAGTCCCGAAGAATGCGGTAGCACGACCTCCAAATCAAATCTTCGAAAGTATTCAATGAGATTCTTCTGCGTAGTCAACATCTGAATGGCTGGTAACCGACTGAGCGCATCCGGTACAACATTAACCTTCCCCGGATGGTACTTAAGATCAAGATCATAGTTAGCCATCAGCTCCAACCATCTACGTGGCCTCATATTCAGCTCCTTCTGCGTGAACACATACTTCAAACTCTTATGATCCGTGAAAACTTCGACCCTTTCGCCCAAAAGGTAGTGTCTCCAAATCTTCAAAGTGAAAATTACAGCCGCAAGCTCCAAGTCGTGAGTTGGGTAATTCTTCTCATGGGTCTTCAACTGTCTCGATGCGTACGCTACAACCTTCCCATGCTGCATTAAAACACATCCCAATCCTTTTCCAGATGCGTCGCTGTGAATCACTAAACCTCCGGAACTGTCTGGCACAGTCAGAATAGGAGCGGTTATCAATCTCTGCTTCAACGTCTCAAAAGCTGACGCACAACTATCCGTCCACACAAAAGGTACCTCCTTGCGCGTAAGCTTGGTCAACGGCTCCGCCAGACGAGCAAAGTTCTCCACAAATCTTCTGTAATACCCGGCCAGTCCAAGAAAACTTCTTATCTCCGCAACGTTCTTTGGAATCGGCCAATCTCGAACTGCTGCAATCTTTTCGGGATCGACGGCGATTCCATCGCCAGACACGACATGCCCCAAAAACTTTACTTCTTCCAGCCAAAACTCGCACTTGCTCATCTTCGCATATAACTTCTCCTGTCTCAACGTCTGCAGTGCAATCTTCAAATGTTCCGCATGCTCTTCAAAACACTTCGAATAAACCAGAATATCGCCAATGAACACCATAATAAACTGGTCCAAGAATGGTGAAAAGATTCGGTTCATCAAGTCCATGAATATCGCCGGTGCATTCGTTACTCCGAAGGGCATCACTAAGTACTCGTAATGTCCATACCGAGTTCGGAACGCCGTCTTGCAAATATCTTCAGCTTTCACTCGGACCTGATGATATCCGGATCGCAAATCCAGCTTCGAGAATACCCTCGCGCCACTAAGCTGCTCAAAAAGTTTGCCAATGCGAGGGATCGGGTACTTGTTCTTAATAGTCACCCGGTTTAATTCTCGATAGTCGATCCACATCCTTCTCGTGCCATCTTTCTTCTTAACTAGAAGGACTGGAGCTCCCCAAGGCGAGTTACTGCTTCGAATCCAACCCTTCTCAAGCAGTTCAGCAACTTGTTTCTTGACTTCTTCCAACTCCACTGGTGCCATTGGATAATACGCTTTAGATACTGGCGCTGCACCAGGAATAAGATCAATTGCGAACTCCACGTCTCGCTTCGGCGGTAATCCCGATATATCTTCAAACACGTCCATAAAATCACGAACAACAGCCGGCTCTTCACTTTCATCAATCCCCATTGATGCAAGAATATTATTTGTCGGCCTAGCCCTAAACTCGACTGGCTCGACAGAACTGCTTCCTCCAGTGAAGGTAAACTCGGGATGTCCGGGAATCTGGAAAATTACTTTCTTTGCCCTACAATCAATGTGAGCGTGGAAAGTGCCGAGAAAATCCATTCCCAAGATGACTTCGTAGCTGCCCGTATCAATCACCAAGAAATCTGCAAAAAGCTCCCGTCCGCAAACAACAACTGTACAATCTTTACACTCCCTACAAGATATGATTTTCCCATTCCCAGTGTGTATGTCCTAGAAACTAAACAGGGTCGTGCAGGTAATCGAGTGTGTAGCTATAAACTTGGACAACATAAAACAATGAGATGCACCAGAATCAAACAACGCTAATGCGGGAAAACCATGAACGAGTAGAATACCTGAAACAACTTCTCCCGAAGCCTTAGCTTCCTCAGCCGTCAAGGTAAAAGCTCGAGCCTGATTAGGTCCTTGAGTCAGCTGCTTCTGTCCCTGAAATGGTTTCTGCGGAGGCTTCTGAATGTCATCCCTCATACGAAGCTTCGACGGACAAGCGCTGACAGTGTGATCTGCCGCTCCACAAACTAAACAGAATCCCTGCCTCCTTCGACAATCCTTTTGAACGTGTCCAGGTAAATGGCAGTAGTCACAAATTACGCTCCTTCTTCGATCAACAACAACAGGCTTCTTCATCGGCGTTACACCACGACGGTCCACTGGAATACCGCTGCGTCCATGAGCTCGGTTTGGTGCAAAAGTCGTCTTCCGTACAGTAACCGCTGTCTGCAGTGAACTCTCAGTCTTCCCAGATAAGCTCTGCTGTTCTCGGGCTGCCGTAAGAACCTGTGAGAAGGTGGTCAAACCCAGAGAGACAATCTGCCTCTGGATGTCCACATCCAAGCTGCGCATGAACCTCCTTGCCCTATCTGCATCATCGGTAACTAAAGGTCCAGCGAATCTACTGAGCCGTGTCCACTCAGCTGCATGTACATCTACGGCCGCATCATTCTGCTTCAGACTGATGAACTTCTCTTCCATTTCCTCCCGTGCAGTCCGCGCGAATAACTTCTCCAGGAAACTCTTCGAAAAATCCGCCCACTTGATCGGCTTGGGCAAGCGGGTCTCCTCCACAAGCCACCATTCACGGGCGTAGTCCACTAACTGAATGCGCACCGCATCCACCCTTTTCTCATCTGGAATCTATGCCGCAATAAGTAAGTTCTCCATGTCAACTAGCCACTGCTCTGCTGGTAAAGGCTCCACTAAACCCGTAAAGGCAGACGGTCCCAAGTGCCTGAAATCTGCTACGGTCCCTACACGATCAACTGGCTTAGCTCCAACATTGTTCACGGACTGCTGAATGGTCCGCAAACCTTCCTGAAACGATTCAGCTTGCTGCTGGATCAGCTCGATCTGCCTCTTTTGATTCTCCAGCATTCCCCGTATCACTCCAAGCATAGCGGCTTCGTCAATACGCCTTTGGTACGTCTTCAGATTTTTGTCTGCCATACTCCTGAAATCAAAACACCCAAGATTAGCATGATTACAGATTCAAATTATAGATCAAGGCTGGAACTCCAAGTTACTTAAATAGAGTACCGCATTGTAACTATGCCGCGGTATCATAGCTACAATTACATAACTCCACCCAAGTCGCCTAAGTCCTAGAGATAACAAGGAATCGGGTTTTCGAGTCGATATGCAAAGGAAGTTTGCACACCGTAAAAGATATAATCAGGAAGAACTTGATTCAAGAACGGTAAAACGGCAAGGTGGCAGGACATGTTTCCTAAACACGGGTATTCTGATTCGTGTATTGGGTACAATACCCAACTACAAAAAAAGAATCAACCCGACTAACCTATGTCTCTGATACCAAAAGAACCATTTCACGCCCTGCTTCCCAGAGTACGCTAAATTGGACACGTGACATAGCCAACCATGCTACCTGTGGGTAGGAAGTATCCATCCACAGTCACATTACGGCTGTAGAGATATCAAAAACAAAATATAGCTATCTAATACATGTCCATAAGCCAAGATAACATGAGTCAATAATAATAAAAGTGCGGAAGCAAAAGATCAAATACAAAATAACTGGAATGTATGTCCCATAATGCGGGCTCACATCAGGGATAAAATGCAGGAAACAAAGAACTAACTACTACCGACACCTCACAGCTCAGCCTGCTGGCTGAAATACTCCTGCTCGGACTGCAGCAACGGTACAGAATCTGGGCCATGCAAAACCCAGACGTCAGCGCGTCATGTCATCAAGTAATAAAATATAAACAGGGTAACAAGCAATGCAAATATAATCATGAATGGTAACGCAGGTGTAACATCAATATAAATCAGGGCAGTGCGGGGTAGTGTGCAGTGAGTAAACTAAACTGGTCTACTGGGTTATCTAATCTCAAGTCTTTGAAATCCAATTGATGAATCATCGATGTAACTCAATAGTATCCCGTGCGTGCCCGGGACCACGGTCAAGATTCTCGGGCTGAATCCGAGACGTGCCGCTAGGCAGTAAAAGGTAGCATGTACAGATGAGTGGTGTCAGCATCATCACTCCGGGGCTGGCCTAACCTGTAAGACTGATCAGAACAGGTATCGAACTGTTGAGTTACAAATCAGGTTTCATCATTGATTTCCCCATACCCCCAAGCTATAGGTGTTCAAGTCAGGTATTCAGTAATCAAGAACTAATACCAACACATGATCATGTAAGAGCACGTTTGTCTGGATAGACAACAGGAACGGTCCGTGAGGACTACATGTCAGGTTTGTTGGCATTAGACACAAGATCAGGTAACGGGTCAAGCCATGGTACATCAGATCAAGTCAAGTAGTGTACGGTACCATGTCGGGTCAATCAATATGTGTGTAGCAAGTCAGGCCAGGGTGTAAAAGATAACATGTGGATACTCATAAACAGCTAGCATAATCATGGTTATAAATAATCAAGCATGGTTATCAACGATACAATGTAAGCAATAAAGCAGATTTAATTAATTGGCTGTACAGTTATCAGTTGTGATTAAACCGGTTAAAGTTGCACATGAATGTCCGATAGGTTAAAACTGGATAAAAGGGGTATCATGGCTATAAACAATTGTGATCATGTAGTCTATCATTTACAGGTGATTACTAGGTATAAATAATTAGATGCAAAATTAAGTTTCAAGTTCGGGATCATAAAATGAGTAACAGAACTTTATACGGTTAACTGAAAATCCAATTCTATCGATTCTATTTAGAGAATTAACAGGAAATAAATAATTTAGCATACGAATAGTTTAAAATACAATGTAGCAAGTTTCACTTGCCTCGACGGGTCGCGAAACGGAAAACGGAACGTTACGCGTCGGCGGGGAAAAATCGCGACGCGCGCACGGTTCACGGAATGAACCCAAACGACGAACAGTGGAGCCACACGGGTCGGAGGTACTCGCTGGGTCGTCAGGAAACGTCGTCGGCACCATCGGATTCCGGCCACCAACCAAACAGTGAATATTAAAATAATACAAGAATGCAAGAAAGAAAGAGAAGAGAAGAATAAGAAGAAAGAAGAGAAGGAAGATTGAAGAGGGGTGCTTACGTTGATCTGTAGAGGGGTTGTGATCGTCGACTGCGTTGACGGAGCTCCGACGAGGTGCCTGCAACGACCATCGGCGGTCAAGAACAGATCTGAAAGAAGAAAAGAAAAGAAGGAGAAGGAAGGAGAAGAAGAAGAGGAAGGGAAAATATGCTCACAGAGGGGTGCGCGAGGGCCAGGGGCACGGATCGAGATCACCGGCAGCGATCCCACGGTGTGCAGTAGTGTGCAGGGGGTGCACGGTTGCTGGTGCAGGATGCTCGGGAGAGAGGGAAGGAGGAAGAAGAGGAGTGGAGATGACGAGGGCGAGGAGGCGACGAGGTCTGCGACGATGGCGTCGGCGCTAGGGCAATGACGAGAGGAGGCAAGGCGGCTAGAGTTTTCAGGGATGGGTTATGTTTATTTTTGAAGGGGAAAAGAAATATAAAGAAGAAGAGAGAGAGCGAGAGGAGACGCGGGGGGAGAGAGAGAGAGATCGAGAGGAGAGAGAAGAGGAGAGAGATCGAGAGTTGAGAGAAAATGAGAGGAGAAAGAAAATTGGCCTTTAGCGCCTGAGAGAGAGAGAGAAAAGAGAGAAAGAGAAGGAGAAAGGAGAGAGGGAGAGAGAATGTGGGACTCGGTGAAGGAAATTAGGGCTGCGATTGGCTCGTGGCCAATAAAGGAAGAAAATGAGAAAGATTTAGTGGAGGAAAGAAACGTGTGTGGCCCGCTGCGTAACAGAGGAAAAAAAACTGATTGGTTGGGGGGATCTGTTTGGTTAGGAAAAATTTTAAAAAGGATTTAAAGTAGAAAAATATTTTCTGGCGGATTTAGAAATTAGAAAATAGGATTTGGCGAAAATGCAAAATATTTCAGAATTGCGCCCGGACCGAGTCCAAAAATTTGAATTTGAAATATGAAATTTATTGACAGGTTCCAAAAATTAAAATGAAGTATTTTGTAATTAAAAATCATACCCCCAAGAACGGACGCACGCGCGTGCGCGTAGACGTCCAAACACGTCCGTTTCACTGAACGGGACGAGAACATGATGCAAGGACGCTACCACAGAGTTAGGGGTATCGAGCAGGCCATGGCAAATATTTTTAATTTAATTTTAGATGACTTAAATTGTTATATGCAGAATATGACATGTCGGTGCAAACTATAACCGACAACAGTCAAGTAAGATAAATAAAATAAATACCACACACCACACATACGGTAAGGAAACTTGTAAAATTGGACTCGGTTGTTACACCGCCCTTGCTCGGTTATCCCTGGCAGGTAGTTCCCTACCCCCAAAACGCCAGGGATCAAAGCTCTCGCCAAGAGGCACCGGGCAGCAACACTGCTCGGCCCGTCCTCAGTAAGCCTCTTACGGCCCCTCCCGCGCTAAGGATCAAAAGCCCTCGCAAGAGGCAACCGGGCCAGCCCTTGCTCGGTTATCCCTGGCTGGTAGCTCCCTACCCCAAAATGCCAGGGATCAAAGCCCTCGCCAAGAGGCACCGGGCAGCAACCCTTCCCGGCCCGTCCTTAAGGATCGAAGCCCTCGCCAAGAGGCACCGGGCAGCAACCCTGCTCGGCCCGTCCTTAGCAGGCCTCTTACGACCCCTCCCGCGCTAAGGATCAAAGCTCTCGCCAAGAGGCAACCAGGCCCGCCCTTGCTCGGTTATCCCTGGCTGGTAGCTCCCTACCCCACAACGCCTCGGATCAAAGCCCTCACCAAGAGGAATCCGGTTTATCTACGTCTGAGCGATCTCCACCTCGACTTCGGGGCCATGGAGATACCGTCTTCCCACCGGTCTTTGCACACTCGGAAAATGAACAGATTCAACTCGACGTGTAATCGCTAGACGAAAGAACCGACATAACACGAGGGTAGTACTGTGCAAATACGACTGCAAAAAGTTTGGATTTATTCACAAAGCCAAAAGTCTTTACAAGGGTATTGTGGGCTCCCCAGCCTTATCAAATTGCCCGGAGGCTTACAAGAGAGAGGAGGAAAAGCCAAAAAGTTCGGGCCGCAAGCCCCGCCTAGACCTCACTCCCTCATCACCATCGGCCGGAGGCACGGCCACCGAAAGTGGGACCCGAGCACAGAGCTCACCGTCGGCAAACTCCGGAAACTGCTCATTGACGGCATCAAGAGCTTTGTTCCGTGCGGTGGCGGAGGCCTCACCGAGGTCGACGTAAAACTGGTCCGACCCCTTGTAATCAGCCACCGCCTTCCTAGCTCGGATCTCGGCAACCTCCGCCGCTTGAAGCGCCGCCTCGGCATCCCGCCTGCTGGCATCCCTCGCCCTCTTCATGGCTGCAAAGCGATCAGCCAGTTCCATCAACTTCGCCTCGATGACTCGGTGGGACTCACTTAGACGGTGATTGGACTCCTGGCACTTTGAGACGGCGAGCTCCGCGACGGCCGATCGGGCTTCAAGGACGGCCATCCTCTCCCTCTCCAGACGCAGCTCAAGCCGCAAATCCTCGGCCTCCGAAGAAGACTCTCCCGCCGACCTCGTAGCATGGATAGCCCCCCCGGCCTCCATGCGAGTAACGAGAGCGCAGTGCTGAAGGACCTGATGAAAAACAGTAGAGGGACTTAGAGACACTCGAACTAAAGAAAAGGCGCTCGAGATAACACATGATGGGGTACATACCTGCACCGCCTCCTGAGCTATGGCCGCCATTTGGACCCTCAGGGTCCCCCGCGGGATCTTGCCCCCGGCCGACTCTTCCATGTCAGCAAGCAGGCTGGCAGCAACGGAAAGCCCGGACGGGACTACGAAACGGACGTCCCCCTCCTGCACAGGAATCCCCTAAGGAATCTCAGTCGGTGGAGCGCGAGAGACCATCCTCTTCTTCTTAAGAGGAACCCCGCCTCCATCCTCTCCTGCATCTCTCGTCCGGGGCTCGGGAACCCATGGACGCTTCTGGTCGCCGCCGGGGCAACCGTCGGGAGCTCGGGTCGAGGCAGATGGCCCCGTCGCCGGCAACACATTTGGTGCGGGGCTCGGGTCAGTCCGAGGCGCGGCCGCACCTCCGACCCCCCTCCGGGACAGAGCACCAAGGGCACCAAGAGTCCTGGATCGATCCATCTGTCCTGCCAAAGGGAGAAACAGGCTCGACTCAGAAGGAGAAGAAGCAGAAGAAAGAAAAGGAAGAACCTACGAGGGCTCCCCAGACTCTACCCTAACTATATCTACAGACTCCTCAGAAGAAGACATCTAACCTGATGAAGAGGAGTCCTCGGAAGAGCAAACGCGGAAATCCCAACCTAAAGAGGAGAACGCCGAGCTAACAAAACCAAAGACGAGGAAATTGTGAAGAGGAATGGGCCCTCATGTGGACCCCACCTCTATTTATAGCAGCTGGCATAACACATCCAACGGCTGCAGTCATCTCCCGCCAAGTCGACTCTTCGCATTCAACGGCCACCATCGCTCCACCTGTCATGCGCATATTAGCCGCGCCCCATCAGGCGCAGGGAACCTGCGGCCCGTCGCATCAGCCAACCTGCGCCCGACACGTGGGTAGTCGCTTCGGTGAACGTACACACGATCCGGCGCACTCTTTAATGGTAGATCCGATCCCTAATTTGCTGACGTCATCAAGAAAAAACGGCAGATTTCCCGGGAACACGTCCTGACGATATCTTTAAAAAGGAGCTCACCTCGGGTGACCCGGAAGACCACTCTCGACCCGACCTATGATCTGGTCGGGACGAGAGTGGGGGGCTAATGATGATGCTCGATATCGGTGATCTCCCAGATCGTGACACGTGGCTGATGACGTGTCCCGAAGCCCACAAGAAAGGACCTACAGTGGCCGACCAGGCCACTCCTGTGCCCGTCCTACAAGCAAACAACTGTTGGCTCACATCCGAGCCCCCTGCACAATTGGCCTCCTCGGTCCTATCAGCCCATCTCCGGGCTACCGCAGAACCAAGATACCTCGGCTTTCCCGCTCGTCCCCGAGCTCTCCCGCCGAGCTCATCTTCCTCGGTCTCATCGACCGACCAACGGTACCACTCACAGGCGCAACTGCCATCCCGTGAATCTCGCCATACGCGAGATATCCGCCGACCACATCCCACGTTCCACGCCATCACGATCCCCCATTAACGAGCATGTCTCGCCATTAATGCGGGATCCCGCCAATCACGCGGGCGTGACGTCAGGAGCGTAACGGCCGGCGTGATTCTCGTGCCTGCCTGCCTGCAGCCACCGCTATTTAAACCCCTCCTTCAGACGGTTCAAGTAAGCCATTTTTACTCCGCTAAGCCGTTGCTCTGCTCGGGTTTCTTCTCTAACTTGACCGTCGGAGGGTCCTCGGTGGTACAACCACCTCGGGACTTCTTTACAGGTAGCTCGGCCCAAACAATCTCAAACCCATTGAGATCCACACGCTTCAGGAGCCAGTCTCCAACTCCAATCTCAACCGTCCATCGCCGCTCCCAAAGAATCTACGGAAGGTAACATCTTGACGTGATCCGACTCTCAACAATCCCTCTATTCATTCGTTACAAACTCGAATCAAAACTGTTCCTTGTTTGTTTAGCATGTGATGGAGGTAAGCTTACCTCCAGCCAAACCTTGTTCAGATTTATTCAAAGTGTGAAAGGAATCCCAGAATGGGATCCAATGTTCATGGAAAAACTAGAAACTTCTATTTAAAAGACAAAAAAAATACAAAGTCGTATGATTCGATTGTGACTCTCTAGCCTGAGGCTTCGCAATTGACATCGTAATATTAGACTACTTCCCACATTTGATGATGACATTCATGAAATAAGGTACCACGAAAATACATTATTTCAGATGGTAAAATTTTCAAGCAAGAGAAGTAGATCAATAATAATATAACTGATGCAATCCACGTTGCAGATTAACATTGATAAAAATAACAAATCATATGTGAAGTAATTACATAAAGCTACAATTCGATCAAAGTGTATTTGATTTGAAGAATACAGAATAATCAGCATATTACAATAAGTTCCCTTATAAAAACAGACTAAAATTTCATACCATGGGATAGAGAATGTCCTTGCTATGTACATGGAACAAAAAACTTGACTTTTTTTTACATGGTAGCTACATTTCCGAACGGAAGAAAAAGCACCACACCTATTTCAGATAAAATTATGAGAAATATCGACTATGCTTTCTCTATAAAAATTTCAACCTATTCAAAGGTAGTTCATGATCCGATCATTCAAAATCCAGCACCGAATCCGCTAAAGTTCTTTGCAATCTGAAATTTTCGCATATGGAAGAAAGATGGAAGGTCTTCAAAACCAATGGAAAATTGAACTCTAAGAAAATTCAATAAGTGAAAAATCTGGGTAGCAGAAAGTAAAATTTCAATTAGAAAACTTGGAAGACTATATCAATTAAACCGATAAATCCTCAAAATCAAACCTGTAATTGTCATGGTTTTCACTCAATTCTCCGATCCGGTTGGAGTTCCACGATTGCTCAAATCTGGGTCAGTTCCAGCTCGAGTAGCTTCCCATAATTGGGTTTCAATCCCCAACTTCTTTAGCTCGAAAAGCCCGCGTTCAACTGTGACATAGAGGGCATTCATCAATATATAATTCCTTGGGTTGTGATAATTTTCAAGAGAATCTACCAAAATAAGGTATCCTAAAATTATCATTAATAAGGATGTAACGGGCATGTGCAAAACCGCATGTCCTCTTCCTGCGGCGAGCAAACCCAAAGGGGCCATCCCCGCTCAAGTAAAAAAAGTGGGGCCGCCCCCCATTTTCTATCCCTGCTCGGTCTATGCACCGTGAGCAGCAAGCATGTGGTATAGCACAAGCCCAACAACATATATAATATGGTATGAGTTAAGACAGTTTGGAGTAATTACAGTTACGGGTTAATTGCACATAGATCCTGAAATCAAAGGAGGTTCAACACTAGCTTCCCCTGAACTCGCATAATATGCATTTGACCTTGTGTTTAGCAAATATTTTTCTAGTTCCCATTTACTCTTTTCTTCTTTCACTTCAATCATAAACTAATAAAGATGAGAGAGAGAGAGAGAGAGAGAGAGAGATGTAATGGATAGATTGATCTAAACCTAATGGATAGATTGATCTAAACCTAATGCTCCTCATTATATAGATAAAACCATTTTGCTATTATATCATTATTAAGTATCTAATTATATATAATAAACCTGTGTATACTACGAGTATTCTAACACACTCTCTCAAGCTGGAGCATACATATCAAATATGTCCAGCTTGTTACAAATAAACTGCACTCTATTCCTTTCTAAGGGCTTTATGAATAAATCTGCTAACAGATGAGCATATTGAACATAGTAAGTATCGATGATTCCATTTTCAACCTTCTCCCACATAAAGTGACAATCCGCCTCAATGTGCTCCATTCGCTCATGAAACACAGGATTGAAGGCAATATAGATTGCAGCTTTATTATCACAATACAGCCGCATAGAGAAAGTGGGCTCAAAGCCAAGCTCTTCCAGCAGAAAGCGAATTCATACAAGCTCACAAGTGGTATTCGCCATGGCCCGGTACTCTGGCTCGGCGCTAGAGCGGGACACTACACTCTTCTTCTTACTCTTTCAAGAGACGAAATTATCTCCTACAAACACGCAATATTCTGTAGTAGATCTGCGATCGGATAGAGACTATCTGCATCAGTAAAGCCTGCTACTCGAGAATGTCTATGATCCGAGTACAGTAGACCATATCATGAAGTATTCTTCAAATAACGAAGTATTCAAATCACCGCATCCTAATGAGTCACTCGAAGACCGGCCATGGATTGACTCACAATGCTAACTGGGTATGAGATATGAGCTCGAGTGATAATGAGATAATTCAACTTACCGATCAACCATCGGTATCTTCCGGGATCTTCAACTGAGTCACCTTATCGTGGAAGCAGTTTAGCATTAGGATTTATTGGAGGCTTTATGGATTTGCATCATAACATCCCCACTTCAGTCGGCATATCAAACACATACTTCCGCTGTGAGATGTAGATGCCATCCATCGATCGAGCAACTTCGATACCCAAAAAGTATTTAAGGCTCTTAAGGTCCTTAGTCTGGAACTTTGTTTGAAGGTGGTGCTTAAGCTGTACAATACTGGCCGCGTCATCGCCAGTAATCATTATGTCATCGACATATAACACCAAAAGAATGTGAATGCCATTGGTGTTATTACGGTAGAACACTGAATGGTCATGTACACACCGTTTTAGGCCAACGAAATAACCACCTCAGTGAATTTCCTAAACCACGCTCGAGGAGACTGTTTCAAGCCATACAATGAGTTCTTCAATTGAAAAACTAGATCAGACTCCGTCTGAACAACAAACCCTGGTAGTTGCTCCAAATAGATCTCGACTAAAGAACCATGAAGAAACGCATTTTTCACATCAAGCTTATGCACTGACCAATGATGGGTAGCCGCAAGAGAAATAAGCAGATGAACAAAAGTCATCTTTGCCATAGGAGAAATGGTCTCCTCATAATCAATGTCGCAAGTGTGTGAATAGTCTTTAGCAACCAAACGTGCTTTCAAGTGGGAAAGTGTCCCATCAGGATGAAAATTCACAGTGTCCCAGCAATACCCTACAGCTTTCTTTCCAGTCGGAAGAGGAACCAAATTCCAAGTCTGATTCTGTTCAAGAGCGAGCATCTCATCAATCATTGCATTGGTTCACCCTTTATGAGACAGTATCGGAGAGGGACTTAGGTAAATCATGTGAGTCAAGCAACGAAAGAAACGCTTGATATGCCGAAGATAAATGAGAAGTCGCCACATGATGAGCGATATGATAAGTGTAGCTGCGGGTGCCTTTCCATAAGGCAATGGGGATATCAATGTCAGCCTCCGGCGGAGCTTGAGACTCTAGGAGATCAGAAGGAGGCGGCTGAGGTTCAAGAGCTGTATGGGCCCGACGAGCATACATACTTGTAACCGGTGGCGTGGGGCCTAACAGTGGGGAATCAGGTGGGAGGTGGGTTAATAGAAACAGTACGAATGACCTGCAACACAGGGTGGAGAATCAACCGAATCAGAAGGGGTGTTGTCTTATGACGAAAGATATGAGATATCTAAAAGAAAGCCACTGTCCATGTCTACAGGTGTGTGAGATGTAGAAAAACATAGGGTGGACTCATGAAAAGTCACGTCAGCCGATATAACGATGTAACCCGGGACTATAGCACCGATATCCCTTTTGAGTCCGAGAGTACCCAAGAAAAACACATTTAATACCCTTGGGGTCCAGTTTAGAACACCTGGATTGTAGATCATAGACAAAGCAGACACCCAAAGACCCGTGGAGAAACATGGAAAGACACCACCGAAGGAAATAATGTAGAATGAGAAATCTGTCCATCTAGGACAGATGAGGACATATGATTGATCAAGTAATTGACAGTAAGGACTGCATCCCCAAAAACATTTAGGCACTCGCATATGAAACAAAAGGGCGCGAGTAAGCTCTAGCAAATGCCGATTCTTCGTTTCTGCCACCCTATTTTGTTGGGTATAAGGACAAGAAGATTCATGAATGCCAAGTTTCTCCATATACTCCCTAAGGGGCGTACTAAAATACTCTTTGGTATTATCACTTCTCAGGGTACCAACAGTGACTCCAAACTGAGTTTGAACTTCAGAATAGAATATCTGGAAATGAGAGAACACTTTATTTCTTGATTTCATCAAATATAACCATAAGACTTGAGAAAAATCATTGATAAAGGTCACAAAATAGTGAAAACCTCCTTGGGCAACAATAGGGCATGGCCCCCAAACATCATAACGTACTAAAATAAAAGGTTTATCAGCTCTCTTATTGACACGGGATGGGTAGAGAGAGCGATGATGCTTAGCTAACTCACAAGACTCACACTCTAAATTAGATAAAGTACCAAGAGAGGGAACAATTCTCTTCAAGGTCTGTAGGAAAGGGTGACCAAACCGACAATGGACATCAAATGCGGATGTTGAAGCTGTTGGGCAGGCTATAGCACGTGGATGCTCATCGAGGTGGTACAAACCGTCAAACTCAGTTCCGGTGCCAATCGTCTGCCTCGTCTCAAGCTCCTGAAAAGCACAGCCACCGGCAAAAAAAGTTGCGTCACGGTTCAAAACTCGAGTCAATTGGCTAATAGAGAGTAAATTGAACGGAAAGCCAGACAAGTATAAAATGGTAGAGAGAGACAACTATGATGTGGCACGAACATACCCCACTCCCTCTATAACAAAGGTGGTACCGTTTGCCAAGGTCACCGGGATACAACCAGGCCTTAGCTTATATGATGACAACATGCATCTCTTTTCTGGCATATGATTGGTCGCACTTGAGTCGATCACCCAAGGACGATATACAGAAGTCGAAGTAATAAAGCGTATGGTTACCTCCCGAGAGACCCAAACTGGTTACGGCTGTAGCTCGAGGTGTAGTTGATTCAGCCAAGCTATTAGAAGCAGAAGAGATCCTAAGAAGGCTCAATCAAGCAATCTCCTGCTCCATGGACATGACGGAACTATTGTATGATACTGAGTCCGTCGAAGTAGCGGAGGATACAGAAGATGAGGTCCCAATATGAGCACAAGTAGCAGGACGAGGAGGTCTCATATTCAGCTTCTAACAAGTATTGCGAATATGAATAGTGAAAAAAATGAGAGTTTTCTCTGCCTCTGCCTCCGGCTCCAGCGCATATATAACCCGCTCCCCTTTCTCGTAGAGAGTAATATGTGGGAGAACTCTTCGGCCTGATAAGTGCACTGTGCTCACCAGAGACAGGCTGCTCATCAGTAATGTCAGACTGGAATATCTGGTGAAGCGTGTGATACGTAGCCGTAAGAGTAATATCTGCCTTCCCAAGTAAGGCTGGACGTGCAGACTGGTACTCGGGCCGTAATCCACCAAGAAAAATGATCACGAGAAGAGTCCCATGTCGCCTCCTCATCTCCACAACATCACTAGTGATTGGGAACTCCGAGACCAGCTGAGCAAAACGACGAAACTCTGAATAATACTGGTGCAGTGAGCGTGTTCCTTACTGAATCTTGTACAGATGATGCACTAAATCATAAGCCTTCGAGAGGTTCTGCCGTGATGAATAGAGCTTGTGGAGCTAATCCCAAATCGTCTTCATGGATCCCAAGTGAACAATCGCATTCATGATCCGTCGCTCCATCAAGCTAAGTATGAAATGGCTAAGCTGTGCATCTTCCGCCTCCTAATCGGCGGTAACTGGATCAGGAAGAGGCTTCGTCAAGTGATTGCCATTCCTCCTCCCCTTGACATATGTCTCCACCATTAGCTTCCAACTATGGAAATTCTGATTATCAAGCTTCAAATCCACCATCTTGGTGGTTAAAACATTGGTGGAAGAGATTGGTTTACTCTTTGATTTGTTCTTCCATCTCCAAGAATTCAAGAACCACTCCTCAAACAAGAGCAAGCAGAGAACTACTCTGTTGGGGTCAAAATTTATACCCCATTGACCAAAAGTTAAAGTCAAACTGCGAACAAGTGGGCCCAAGCCTAAACCAAGTGGGCCCATACCAAAGTTGAGCCCAAACATGAAGGGGCCGACCTCCTCCATGCCAAGAAGAAAATTATCCATTAAACAATTTTAGTGTAATTTTTATGAATAAATATAAAGAAAATGGGCATAAAGCCAAATTTTTGTAAAACTCATGACTCATATACAAAAAGAAATAAGTACATGGGCATGAGATGGGCAAAATGCCATTTTGTAAACCCCAAGGAGCTATATGTAAAAATGTGTAGCCCCCAAGGAGCTATATGTAAAAATGTGTAGCATATATAAGGCAAACATGATGAGAAATCAAGAACTTCCACTCTTTCAATCATTCTCGGGTTTTGTGCCTCGTTCAAGGTTTAAAACCTTTTTTCTTTCTTTTTTTGAATTAAATCAAGAGTTTAACTCTTGTTTTCTCAAAAAGAAATAGTTTTGCACTATAAAACCATTGAAGTGGAGTTCAAACCTCCCGTCAAATCCCTGGAAAGGGAGATTTTAAATCTCACAACGCTTCTTCTCCAAGATCCAAAAAAGAAGAAGAAAGAAGAAAACCCATCTCAAAAGAACCCATTTTGGGAAAGTCCAAGACTTGAAGAAAAAGAAAAAGGAGCTCTTTTCATCATCCAAGATCTAAATTCTTTGGGAGCTCAACTTCAAATCAATTTTTGAGGAGCTCAACTCCAAGATTCAAATTCTCAAACGAGTTTAATTCCAAATCCAAATATTTTAGGAGTTTAACTTCGAATCCATATCCATTTTTTGTTCAGGAGTTCAACTCCAAGCCCAGGGGTTTACCCTTCTTCAGCAGGTGCCCAGCGGACACGTGCTGCTCACGTGACTCGCTGGCGGCCAGCAGGCACGTGCCTCTCACGTGACCGTCGGCGGCTAGCGATCACGTGACGATCACGTGACCCGCCGGTACTAGTGGGCACATGTTGCACATGCCCCTTCATGTGACCGTCGGCGCCCAGCGATCACGTGACGATCACGTGACCCTCACTCCACATCTTTAAAAAAAAGCGGGAAAATATATAATAAAACACACATGTTCCACACTCAAAACACTTCCCCCGTTAGGAAAAAATTTCTAACGGGCGTTGTCCCGCACTCCGCAAGGGGGCTAGCAGCCCCCTTGACCCCCATGCCGCTATCTGGGTAGCGAGACCCGCATAAACTCTGTGAGGCCTCCGATACGTTCAAAACACCTTCAAAACACATCACTCGCATACTGCATATTGAGTTCGCATGATCTGATAATCGAAGGTTCCATCGCTCCCAAGAGCGAGAGGTAATTAATGGCAGTTTAGTCCGCGGCTGCCAGAAATTCGGATTCCCACAATCAATAAACCTCAGCCTGTCCCAAGCAGTGGGAATCTGTATATGCCCGACAACCGCGTGCATTTCTATCTCAATAGGATGACGAAAAACACTCTACATACTCCTCTAATCAAATAAAGAAAGGAATCGATAAACCCTACTCAAACTATCGTGATCGACCTTTCTAATATTCGATCCACGATCCAACAACCTTAAATCCATGATCTAACAACCTCCAAATCCCCACCGAAGCAAGCAATCAAACAACTCATAATGAAAATAGCAACGATCGACATCAAAAATATGAGAAATCACCTCAAGTTAGCCTTAAACAGTGAGAAAATATGAGAAATCCCTTCCAAACAGCCACCAAACAGCCACCAACAGCGGGGAAAACGATCAAGAACCGATCGATAAAGCAAGAAACCTTCAAATCCGTGAGGAATCTCCAAGATCAGCAAGAAAACTATCTCAAATCATCAAGAAATACCAAAAAACTGCTTTAAATTGAGGTCAAGTCGACCAAAAACTCCAAAAACAAGATCAAGTCGAAGAACTCAAGCTTGAATCACCAAGAACTACCACCAGCAATTTCAAATCAGCACATCGACTCAATTCACAAGGCCAAGACATCAAATCGAACCCCCTACAGCCATTTCGTACTCACTTCTTGCAGATCTGAGGTCAACGACGCTTGGAGAGGCTTTGATCCGCCTTGTCGGGGGTGCTGGAGGGCCAGCAAGGGCTGTTGAGGATCCGATGAGGTGGGTGGGGCGGCTACAGTGCTGGGGTTAGGGTTTTGATGTGATGATAAGATGGATGGTGTAGATTGTATCTGAGAAAATGGATGATTCGGATTAGCTCTGATACCGTAGTAAAGATGAAAGAGATTAGGGAAATGTAATGGATAGATTGGTCTAAACCCAATCCTTCTTTTTATATAGGCAAACCCATTTTGCTATTACACCCATATTAAGCATTTAATTACATATAATAAACCCGTGTACACTATAGGTATTCTAACATAAACAATCAATCTTTAACCCTAATCTAAAAGCTCAATTTTCTTTTCTTGTCTTCCACTATAACTCCAAAATCCAAGCTTTCTTTCATTATCTCGAAGTTATTTTCTTACAGTTTCTTCTCTCCATTTTCAAAACATGAAGTTTAACATCGTTTCTTCAATATAATCTTTATGACAAAAAAGATTCAAGATGATTGTTTTTCTATTTTATTTTATTATTGTGTTCTTTTAGTTGCTTTTGCTAGAGCTTAAGGCTGAGCAAAATTGGGCCAATTTGACTCAATAGACCGCAACTGACCCAACATTCCCGAATCTGGGTGGTATCTAAAATGGACGTGTCGCTCAGCTCCAAACCCAGCAAATGCCGATTCTATAATCGGAGTCAGTTTTTAATATTACAAACCCGCCTACACCCAAGCCACCTACACCCAACCCAACCGACTATTATATATAAAATTTATACATAAACTTATATTGATTAGTAATTACCTTACCCAATACCCATCCATACCCATATCGAGCCCTAAGTTCTTCCCTCATGAGCTCCTCCTGCCGCCTCCATCTTCTTTTTCCTTAATTTGTAAACTTTAATTTGTAAATCCAACAAAAGTCGATTCTCCATCTGGCCTCCCTCTTTCTCTTCTTTGCGCATGCCGCCTTCCTCCCTAAATTTGTAAACCTTAATGTTAAGACATCTCAAATATGAATTAGCCTCTTCTCTAGTTCTATTCTCTGAGTTCTCTCAAATATTATTGTTGTTGCATTGTGAGGATTTGAATGGAGATTTTTTTTACTAATTTGGCCAGGCAACTCAAGTTACGCATTCTTCTTAGCCTTAGATATGGTATTTTCAACACTATTTTGTTAATTCTTAATTCTACTTTACCAGTACCACAAAAGTGTAAATTCTTATATTAGTTTACCTTTTTATGTTAAAATTGTTTTTTTAGAGAGAATACAATTTTTGAAAACGTTTAAACAATTTTTTTAGAAGCCCCGGCCCATCTGGCCTAACCGACTTTCAAACCCAATCGAACCAAACCGGTTCGGTCCAGTTTAGAGTCGGTTAGAAGATCCTTGCGGTCATTTGGCGGTCAGTTTACAACCGGCCATCGGTTCGGCTCAATCCAATTTATTTTTTTTTGTAAAAAACCAAGCCGAGCCGACCGTTTCTCAGCCCTACCCTTAATAGAGATCTTTTCATTGCTTTTTGAGTTAGAATTATCAGTTCTATATCGTTGAAGCTGAAGAAAACGCAGGTAGAGAATTAATTTATTTAAATTAGAGCGTTTAGTCATAGTTCATGGGTAGCAAATGCTCGATTTCCAATAGTAATAGTTCATGGGTAGTAAATGCTCGATTTCCAATAGCACAGGAGCTCTACTTGCAATTAACCCTATACCTTATATTTTATTGTGGGGTTCTAATTATTGTTCTGGTCCCTGTGTAAAAGACTGATGTGGAAGGTTTAAGTGATTGCAAATGCCGAAATCCCATAATTGCACGAAAACTAAGATACCAAAATCAAGTTGGACACAAATACTTGATAAAAAATAAACAATAAAAAAATGAAGAAGAGAGATTCAATAGAATCTGAAATCAGAAACCACAATTTCTAACAAAATCACATATAAAGCTAGCATATTATATAAAAGTCATTTCCACGATGCAAACTAACTGGAGCCTGTGGAACTTCAAATGTTTTTAGTTTGCTAAGTAACGAGTATCAAATGTTTTTTGATTTTTATAAACTTTTAGACCTAAATAATGTGGAGAAGTTGCATAAGGAAACATGCCATATTTTTTAAAAACAAATAGGATACAATGTAATACATGAAGAATTGAAGTTGTCCTCCAAGTTTGACATTGTATCTTACCAAATGATCAAAACTGTTATCCAATATGCAGAATATTTTCAAATCAGATTATTTGGCATGCTACTTTTGCTACTAGCACCCAAACCATGCACGAAGACAGAAAGTTTTTTACAGCCAAATAATGATTACTTGGCTATACAAATTTGTTGATGCCGCAAGAACACTATGCTCAATGTAGTTCAAGGCCAAATTTTACAAAAATACCCTTAGCTTTAGTTTTTTTTCACTAAACTACCTTAATGTTTCCCCAAATACCCTTACATATCACACATTAAGGGAGCTTACTGCAATAAATTTTTTTTGAGGAAGTTAGCTTAAAAATGGTGATAGTTAAGGGCAACTTAGTGACCTTAGCCCATATTTCAAATATAAAATTAGTTTTAGGCTTAGTTCCTAAAACTGCCAAAAGGTATGGGCCTTGGCAGAAACTACCAAAAGATTTGTAAATTACTAAAACCTACCACGATTAACTGTGCAACGCCAAGACTAACTGTGCCACATTGGTGCTGATTGTGTCAAGTCACTTAAGATTGTCGTTTGAGTTATATATGCTCCCCGCCCCAACCCTCAACTCAAAATATAGCCAAAATAATCTTCTCGTCTTCCATCATCGTCTTCTTCTTCCTCTACCACCTCCTTCCAACCGCCTCCACCTCCTCCGACAATCCTCCACCTCAAGCCCTAATTTTTCTTGATCCCTGAATTCAAATCTACCATGGCCATCACCACCAACCTCCTACTACTACCTGCATCCACCTTGACAACCACCTTGTCCACCGAGTAAGAGTCTCTACCTCCTCTGACCATTCTCCTCCACCCTCAAGCCCTAATTTCCCCAAGCCCCAAATCTAAATCCACTATGACCATTGTCACCAATCTCCTACCTTCGTCTCCATATCATCTACCTCTTCCTCCCTCAAGCCAAAATTTCCCCAAATCCCCAAACCCAAATCCACCATGTCCACCACCATGAAGATCCACCTTACTCCACCTCCTCCCATCCACATCCCCCTCCACAACCACCACCACATCCTCCCACTCGCCTCCACCTCCTCCGACCATCCACCTCTACCTCCATCTCCCTCCATCGTTAAGCCCTAAATTTCTAATTTATTTATTTCAAGGGAAAATAGTCGTTTCAGATGCAAGTCCACGGCGCTAAATTTTATCTATTAATCATGGTAGTTTTTGGGAGTTGAGCGTTAATCATGGTAGGTTTTGGGAGTTGAGCGTTAATCATGGTAGGTTTTGGGAGTTGAGCGTTAACCATGCATACCTTCTATGGTATCTTGAGAGGTCGGGGAATGGGCGCTCTGGTCAATCCAAAACTGCAAATGGTCATCTGCAATGTCCTCTTCCAAACCATGATTTTTGGCTCTTCTCCAGAAGTATGTTAACCAAGCCTGTAAATTCATATGAAATTGAGTGTCCAAAATAAACATGATGTTGATAGCCACACCTATGTTCTAATCATTTTGTTATTTTTCTTTCAAAATTGATTAAATATAAATATGCTATAATTACATTAAATGTTATTTATTTATTGAAGCATCCCGGTCATGTTGTATCATAGTTTTCTCAAAATTACTATCTCGTAGCACCGCAACCTGAACGTTCATATAAAATTAAGTGCCAAAAACAAAATTAAGTTGATAGCCATTCCTAGATATTAATTTTTATTTTTGATATGGATGAAATTTAAATATAGCATATAACAATATTAACTTTAATTTATTTATCGGAACATCCCAGCCAGCTTGTGTCATGGCTTTCAACATTGGTACATTGTGTCACTTTAATGTAAAGTATCATATCGCTATATCCATATCTATACAACTATGATGGAATATCCACAATGCCGGTTTGAGGATTCGACATATCAAAATATTTATCTGGAGCTATAATTTTAATCTAACAGAATCAAGTCAAGCCAACACGCATTGTACAAAATCTTTGAGAAAAAGGCAATACTATACCTGTTTGAAGAGCACATCTTCTGATTCCTCCTCACTCAGTTCTGTGTAGAAAATGTTAAACAAGCTTACCATCAGGGAGAAGTAGATATTTAATGGGAAAGGAAATCTAGATACAAGTGTATGTATATGCAAAGAAACATTAAAATTGCTGAAGTGAAATAAAGTTACGATAACAAACCAAATGCTTCTACAGGATTTGAGCCTTCAACTGAAAGACCTGCAAAAATGGAGGGCATAACATCTGATACTCTTCTTACAGAAGTACACTATTATCATTATTATGATTGAATTAATACAGATTATTAAAACGCTATATTAGCATTTGAATAGCATACACCTACATTCATGACAGAGAGAATCAAATGTAGGAGCAGATGTAGTTTTGTTCGCGATTAAAAAAAATGCTGTGCAGATATAAAATATGAAATACATGTTACAACAGATCAAAAATTGGCGGTTGACAAAGATTTTTACTTATTACAGTTATGTACAAAGTAACAAGAGAAAGGTATCTATTTGGGGCCAGCTTACTTTATATTGTGTACCCGTGGTTCATACAGAAGCAGGGGATGAGGTTCGGTAGGATGCTTTTGAATGCATTGACCCAATTAATTAGTAACCAGGCACCAAATTATACAAACTGAAGCAGTTGAATTTATGCTTGCATTATTTAGAACTCAATGAAAGAGTCAAAGACTGGTAATAGGCCACTCTAACTTTAACAGCAGAAGGAAACTAATGCTGATTATTTAAAATTTTAGTAATGTAATAAGTGTTGAGGTAGATAATTTTTAGGAAATTTAAAATATGAGTCATTGGTTTCTCCTTTGATTTAAAATACTGGTTTTGGTTTCATTCCACATTAAGGCACACCATGACAGAAGGAGTCTTTTTGGCATCTTACAGTTAGCACTTCTATTAGCGGTATTAAATTTTACAGAGATGTAACGTGGATGGCCCAAGCACATTTTGGTTATGTACACTACAGGAGAAAGAGTTTGGCCACTGCTGCTATCATGCTAGTACCTTTAATTACTGTAAGAAATGAGGATAATAACATAAATTGAACAAAAATAATGTAAAATTAATAACAATAATACAATACAAAATTTACTTTCATTTACAAACAACATTATAAAAGAGAGGGAAAAACGAAGTGGTCATCTTAGCAAGCTACTAAGCATCTAGGCGGCACTGCTTAAGCACCTAGGTGGGTGCCTAGGGATGGGAAGCAATCTACTACAAATAATATGAATGATTTTCAATAAAATTACTAAGGTAAAACAAGTATATATAAAGTTTAATATCTCTCTGGTTCACTCTGGACAGAAACAAAACAGAAAGGGAAAAAATAGCAAAACAACGCAAAATCTCTACTGCTCTGAAGGAAAAAAACCGAGAAAAAATGGAAAGCAGGATACCAAGAGAAAGAAAAAATAAATAAAGAAAGAAATTCCTAGCATGAAAGGGAAAATATCATAGATCCGATAACCGAATCAACCTGACTGCCTGCAAGATCAACACCGACTACAAATTGAACCGACAATTGTCAGTTCGGTTCAGTTCCTCCGCTGGTTTGGCAAGATAAGAGGTAAAAATAGGATGGAACAGCAAGAAGAAGAGCGTTGAGGTTAGACGGCAATGGAGTTGGAATAGAGTTAAAGTTTTGTTATAATATATATACAATGTTATATTTAAAAATATTTAATTTTGCAGTCAGGGCGGGTCCGATTTCGAATTCCTGAACCCGATGCCGAACTGACCGACCAATAGTTATCGGATTTGGATGCCAACCTTTCCCGAACCATTTTCAAAACCACCCATATTTGGGCCAACTGGATCAGGTCTCAGGTCTTTATATGTTGGTGTCGGGCCATTTTTGCTCAGCCATACTCAAGAGGGAGAAATTTAACAGTTAAGAAAGAGGAATGTCGGGGGATAAAGGCATAGGAGAAAAGATTCTAGTGGTTGGCCATCAAGTTAATAATCAATCAACTTATTAAATGTTCAGCATCGTTCATCTTGATCAACATTATAAGGTACGCACACAAAAAAAATGTGTTTTTGATACTTTTTGCACTTCCATCATAAAGTCACAAATTTAACATTGCCGATAACAGAACATATTTCAACCAAATAAATGGTCAAAGGGTATTAAAATCCAACAGAAATTGGTGTAAATATGATTTAGGCCAAGATGGACAATGTCGATCATCAAATAAAAAGGTCATGGAAAGTTGACATTTTTGAGCAATATAGGATGGAAACTCTCTCCTATGCCTTTGATACCCACATTTTCTCATTAAGAAATCAGCAAAGCGACAACTAAACAATTTTCTGGATATGTAAACCTGTTACAGATTGACCAGCCTTGATATTTGCACGACGTTCTTGACCCATTGCCAGTAGGACAGCTTCCTCTACCTTCAAAACATTTAACCAACTGAAAATTCCTCAGAAAGGATTAAAATGAAAATATAAGCAAAATTACCAGTATAGAAAGATCTATTATATAGAACTTCAGTATATATATACAAAAATGCATGTGAACTTAATCAATAACTGGCTGTTACTTTCAAGGGCAGCATAATTGCCATTAACGACTTCGAGTTTGTCATAAACGACTTTGAGTTTGTTGCAGGTTTGGTAATATACATAAATTGATTGAAGCTTAAGTTTGGAGTGCAACAAAATATGAGCTCAATATGCATGCATTGTTTGCAATTTCCAATCAAATTAATTCCTTATTCGGATTTTAAAAATCATTTTCTTTTACTCTTTTCGCAACTATATTCCACAGATCTGATTGAACTACTTCTGCAATTTGGCAATGCATATTATCTGATTGAGTGACAAATTCTTGAGATGGCAGAATAATAGATTTGGGATGAGCCAGGGAATAGCCTTATAATTTTTTTGAGTGGAGATGAGAGTTGAAGGGTGCCATGTAAGGTATATATTCTCCTATTCTACTTAGGAGTGTCGTGACGACTAGACTAAAGATGTAAATGGTGTAAAGCTGGAACATAAACTTGTCTTGGCAGATTATACGTAGTATAGAGAGCTATTGCATTGTATCATGCATTTCTACATCTGAAGAAAGACAGTTCTAATTTTCGAAACTGTGAGCACAATTTGAAGTAAAAGGTTTGCCCTACTTAGTTTCGAAAAATAATATAATGAACACAATGGTAAAGGTGAAACCTTTAGTGAAGCAAGCTCATGTAGGCCCTTCTCAACTAAAAGCATGTTCTCTATATTTCCCTCTCCAGACAGATCACTTATGTCAAATGGCGCTTTCTCGTCTTCTTCGTCAGCTTTATCTATTAAGGAGAAATCAGAGTATCATGAAGCCAGAAGCATAATTTCAGTTGTAATATTTAATTCTTACAGTAACCAGTAAGAACAAGCAAGCTACTTAGCAGTAAGTGAAGAATAACCTAATGACATGTCTCTCGCTTTCTCCCCAGCAGACAAGACAACTTCCACAGGAAGTGGGGCAAGTGATAACCAATATTCCTGTTTTCTTTCAGCAATATCTGCATAAATGCCTGTAATAAAAAGGTTTGATTGGTCATTACAGATATAGAATTCTCGTTCTGCTTAATTTAACCATGTAGCACTCTCAAGCCAAATCCTAGAACAAAGAAATATAACGACACACACGCAAAAGGAAATGCTAACTCATTTCAAATACCATCCATTACAAACAAATGAAATTGAGCATTATTTAATTTATTTTAACTTCAAATAGTATAATGAAGCCCAATTGCTTTCACCTAAGGTTGATAGCAAGCCTGGATACATATCTTAGAATCTGAATCATGTAGTACTTATTACTTCCACCATAATCTGAGTCAAATTATATATGCGAAGCAAAAATAAAGGTCTTTCAATACAATATTGGGGACAAATCTCTGGAAAATACTTTCATTTGATATTAAAATCAATTTGATATAAGATTCTCATAATGCGAGGCCCACCTATTATAAGTCCCCTCCATTGCATTTGCCATTTAAATACGTAAACCAAGCATGCTAACCATGGATGTCAACCAAAACCACAGAGTCTAACCCAAATTACTATATGAAGAAGATTCACAAGGGAAGAAAGTGGAAGGAAAAGAGCGGATGTTAGCTTCTTTCGTAAAGTGAAAGAACAAGAGGTAGAAAGGGTAAGAATGCAAGGAAAGAGGAAGTAGAAGTTGTTGAGGGATTGGACAGAGAAGAGAGTGGAGCCGCTCGAGGGAGATAAAGGGGATGTGATCTTTAATATAGTTGAAGAATGACCACTGAAGAGGGCACTTTTACCTTAAAGGACGAGCCACATGCTACTTAGTGTAGAGTGGAGCTCAAACTGAAGGACACATTTTAGAAAGGGGGCTATATTTATTAAAAAAAAGTTTCAAAATTGATTTCTGCGGATAGCATACATGGAAGAAGTATTATTTGCTGGGACTTGATATATATGTTTTCCTTATCAATGCAAAACCTTAGGGAATTATGAATCAAGTGTAGGTTTTCTTAATTGAGCCATAAATTAATGAAGTAAATCAACCACACACGGTCCACACATGGTGTTGGCATTATTACGCATATAACTTTCATGAGCATTGTCGCACTTAATCACAAACAAGCACTAATGATGCCACATGTAATCAAATTCAAGCATAAACAAGGTACTAGCGATGCCACATGTAATCAAATTCAAGCGTAGACCACACAACTGATTCTTCAACTAAAATATTCCATATCCATATTCCTATTCCTATTTATATTTCTTCATTTAATGATACTAGGATACTAAGAAGTGGATTATCAAAAACTGTTGCCAGAACATTATTTCAATAGCTGCGTGCAAAATGCCTATACAAACTCAATTTTTTACTGCCGTCTAAAATCTGAGTTGGTGCTTCTTAGAAACTTCTTAGGGAAATCTCAAGTCAGGAGAGCTTGGATTGGTTGATTGCATGCCAGGCAGCTAAGTTGATATGGAAGAACTGCTGCGTCGTGTGTGAAAGCACATTGGCCATTGGTTTTTACTGAAAGCCTTCTCTACTAAGGTCATAATTAGCTTTATTTTTATTCATCAAAAAAAATATCTTGCATAAAAAAATTTGATTTGTAAAATTCCTGTTACCATGAAGAACACATAACTTCCAATATCGAGCAAGCCAACACCTCTTGAGAACAACCTCCTCCTGAGATAATTGTCAAGATTAGACAACCCATTATCAGGGACATATGCTACAAGGAATATAGTAATATAAGCAAAAAATACATACCATCTGTTCTTGATTCAACATCATTTTCTGTAACAATGTTCTAAGAGATTTGATTTCAGATTCTGTTTCTTGAACTTGTCCAACTGCAGAGGCTGCGTCAGACCTTGAAATCTATCATGAAAAGCTACAAATTATCTCAATTTGAATAGTCCCGGTAAGAGTTGGCTTTTATTATGAAAAAATGTAGTATTGAATGTAGAACCTTTGATTCCCAATGAAGGGTTCCGATATCTCTCTTTACACCACTATTTGGTGCAACAGATTTCACGGAAGCCTGCAATAGAATATATCACAGTCAAATACTTCGCTAACAGACTACATCAGCTTCCACCATTCAGTTCTCAAAAATAAAACTTGAACAGCATAAGACATGGTCATCCACTAATATGTATTTATAGAGATAAGTCAATGCCAAGCACTTAACAGTGACAAAGTTTTGGTCAATCTAAAATTCAAAAACTTATATACAAATATCAAATAGGGAAAATTGAACTATAGCTCATATTCTTACATGAGCTAACAGCTCAAAAGAAAAAAAGAAAGAAAATAAAACATGGTGGTATCACCTAATAGTCAATCAAGATTTATGCGTGTAAGAAATATCCATGAGTGTGTGGCACTTTTTATCAATATATCATCAGATAGCATCATTCTTTTGACAGTAAAAGCACATCATCTTGCAAACATGGTTTAGATTCTCGGCCAATCCCAATCCAAGATGACTCATTCCAATCCCAAAAGTGATTGCCCGAATTCCGATACCGAGATTTTATGCTTTGGTGTTGGGTTTGCCAATTGATTATTTGTGCTGTATTAAGCTTAGTAATGGATTATTTGGTTTATTAATAGGTCAATGTGGTATTGATTTATCTGACATCATTAATTACAATAAAAATGTCATAATGTTTATATTTATCTTTACAACATATGTGAAAGTCATTACGAATTTTTACTATTTATTTATTTATGTTTTCTAATTTTTAGAAATTCATATTGTCAAACAATAAAAACTCCGAGTCCGATCCGAGATGGCCGATTTCGGTCCCAAAAGTAGCCGTTGATACCAATACCGAGATTTCAAACATTGCTAGCAACTACCTGATGCAAGAATGAGAAACTCAATCCCGGAAAGGTTCTCAAGATTATTTTGCTACATTCCAACTCTCCTTGACCTCTCCTAAAGTTTTGGTCTCTAGTTTTTCCTAAAGCAGTTGATTTTCCCTACTCATGGGACCTCTTTGGAACATCCCGTATGTTCCGCCTTAAAGAAATAGTACATGGTTGTTTATATGATAGCTCACTATCAATATTTCCTCTAATCCCAAGGTGTGGATCACTCATATTTTTCACTTCTAGGCAGGGTCCCCCCTATTAATCCAAGTTAATCTACAATAAATTCTAGTACAGTTTTACTAACCATCTTGTTGGCCTTAGTGAATGCATCGTCTAAGTTTTACTCTAAATAAGTTATAATCCCAATCCTATTAGAAGCGCGGGTTCTTCCTCCTAAGTTCACAGGAAAGCACATTAATAAATATACAAAAAAATTCACCTCCATGCATTAGTTCACAAATCGCGACAGTAAAACCTATATCACTTGCTATATCATTTATAACAATCACACCATTATAGGGAAATTCTATATTGAAAATTGATTAGATGATGCCCAATGGTATACTGATTAAACCAAGACTAAACTTACTACGAAAATTTTGAACTATAGCCAAATATTGCTACATTATGCATGCACTGGCACCTTTCTTTTTGTTTCACCTTTTCCTGCAGATTTCAAAATGTTGCACTTCCCACCACTCTTGACCGCTCATGCATTTACTGAATAAATAGCCGCATTTAAGATAAATAACTAGCAATTATAAGCAATTTGGAATTGGATGTTTTAAAACAAGGCTTAATTCCCCAAAAAACCCAAACCTTTTGGCTAAACTACGAGAAACCCTCAAAAACTTTCAAAATTACGAGAAACTACCATGGTACAATTTTTTTTCAGTTTTTTGGCAGTTTCGTGCAATTTATTGCTGATGTGGCACCTTATTTCTGGTAGTTTTTGAAAGTTTTGTGGTAGCTTCTTGTTGTTGGGGTCGAAAATTGCACTCCGGTTGACCAAGTCAAAGTCAAAGTCAACCCCAAGCCAAGTGGGCCCAAACCTAGGTCAAGTGGACCCATGCCCGAGTCGAGCCCAAACATGAAGCGGCCGGCCTCCCCCAAGCCAAAATGAAATCATGTAATAAATAATTTTGATGTAATTTTTTTTATGCATGATTGTAAGCAAAATGGGCATAAAGCCAAATTTTTGTAAGGCACATAGCTCATGTACAAAAGAAATGAGCACATGAGAAATGGGATGGGCAAAATGCCATTTTGTAAAACCCAAGAGGCTATATGTAAATGTGTAAGCCTATATAAGGCAACATAATGATGAATAAAAAAAAGAACCTTTCATTCTCTAAAAAATTTAGGGTCTGTGCCTCCTTCTCCTTTCTCAAGGTTCTAAAATCTTCTTCCCCTTTTGAATTAAATCAATAGTTTTACTCTTCTTTTTCCAAAAACAAATAGGTTTTCACCACAAAACACACAAAGGGGAGCTCGGATCTTCCATCGGATCTTAAAAAGGAAATTTTTTTAAAATCTCACCTCTCTTGTTCTCCAAGATCCGGTCAACAGAAGAGGAGAAAGGAGACCCATCTCCAAAGATCCCATTTTGGGGAAAGATCCAAGGCTCAGGAGAGAAGAAAGGGGTCCCCTTGAGCATTTACAAAGATTTCTTGGAGTTTAACTCCACAAACCAAAGTTTCTGAGAGTTTAACTCCATAAAAATAAATAAACAATAATAATACATCTCTTTTTTAAGGAGTTTAACTCCAAAAGTCAATTGGAGTACAACTTCCAGTATGGGGGGCTGAGCCCCCCTTTTCATTTTCTGCCGGCGCCCAACGCTTTAGCGCCCACCTGCCGGGCACATGAGGCGCTTGCGCCCAGCGCCCACGTGCCGGGCACGTGAGTCGCTAGCGCCAGCGCCCAAGACGCCAGCGCCCGAACGCCCACGCCGACGTCCGAGGCACGTGAGGCGCTGGCACCCACGCGTCCTTTGGACGCCATTTCCCTCCTCATTTTACATACACTCCATACTAAACACCATCCCCGTTAGAAAAATTTCTAACGGGCCCCGCACCCCGTAAGGGCGCTGCTAGCCCCCTTGATCCCCAGTCCGCTATTCGAGTAGCGGGACCCCCGTAAAAACTATGCGGGGCCCCCGATATATCCAAAACCCTTCAAAACACAACACTGCACATTGAGTTTGCATGACTTGTTTGACCCGTCAATCGGAGGTTCCCTCGCTCCAAACAACAACAACAACAACAACTGAGCCTTTTATCCCAACCATATGGGGTAGGCTACATGAACCAACATGAGAATCACGCCGGGTCCAGCACATGAATCCTCTGTCTCCACTCACTTCTATCGAACAATATACTTTCATTGAGTCCTTTGGCAACCATATCATTTCGTATCACCTCCATCCATGTTTTCTTCGGTCTCCCTTTTGCCCTTTTGCCATTGCCCATATCGAGAGTATCTATTCGTCGAACCGGTGCTTCCATAGGTCTGCGTCGCACATGACCAAACCATCTTAGCCGGTTTTCCCGCATCTTCTCCTCCACGGGTGCTACACCAACTTTTGCATGAATATCCTCATTTTGCACCTTATCTTTTCTAGTGTTACCGCACATCCAACGAAGCATGCGCATCTCCGCTACGTGCATCTTCTGTGTATGATGCTTCTTAGGAGCCCAGCATTCTGTACCATATAATAAGGCAGGCCGAATAGCGCTCCGATAAAACTTCCCTTTCAATTTTAACGGAAAGTTACGATCACACAAAATCCCTGTTGCACTCCTCCATTTCAACCAACCAGCTTGAATCCTTTGATTAACATCACTATCGATCTCCCCATTCCTTTGGATGATGAAACCTAGATATCTAAACCGGTTCCCTCGCTCCAAACGCGAGAGGTAGTTAACGACAGCTTAGTCCGCGGTTGCAAGAGATTCGGATCCCCACAATCATTAAATCCCGGCCTACCCTAAACAGGGGAATCTCTAGTACACCCGACAAGCGCGCGCGTATTCCTATCTCAATGGGGTGACGAAAAACACCCTACAGATTCTGGCACGCCCGGTGGGACGCAATTTCTCCTCTCATATTTCGGTTTAAACATTTATGTGAACTCAATTAACATACATATCGATATTTATACTAAAATAATGCTCTTTCATGCAGGCTTTCAAGCAAATAATTTTCAACAATATCTCCAAAGATGAACTCAGCTCTCAACACGGCTCCCATCTCCTACACGATGAAGATGGACGCCGGGACAGTCCTTCCGGCCAGTCTCGGGCGACAGTGGAAGGAGCCGCCGCTACCATTTGGCTCCATTCTGTTCGTGCTAGCTAACGCCGTCCCTGCTCTTCAAGCCCCAGTGATGGATAAACCAGCCTCAAAGGGGAAAAGGCCGAATGTCATGGTCGCGAGGGCACCTCAGCCCAAGCGCAAGTCCGTTTCCGAACAACTCTCTATTGCTCCAGCTGGGGGCAAGGCCATCGACACGAACAAAGCAACAAGGCGTCTCAAGCAAGCTCCAGCGGTGCTCTCGACAACTGCTCGATCGGGTATCTTCTCTAAGCTCCTCATCAATCGACTCACGGTGGCTTTCCAGGAAACAGATGCCCGCCAAGCCCTTAAAATTGAGAAGCTAAGGCAGAAAAAGCTCAGATATAGAGCCAACAAAAGGGCTAGGGCTCCTGCTAGGCTGAACTTCATGAGGTTCGAAGAACAGGGTTACCCCGCCAAAGATAAAGAGATGGCTGGATATGTGGTCCACACTGTCTATATGGTGGGCATGTGCAGCAAGAGCAAGGACGGGGTCACCACGTCTCAAATCCAATCTGGTGTGAATATAGCTGTCACTTTCCAAGACCAGCGTCCTCCGGTGGGTGATGAAAATCCTCTCAGTGAGGCTAAGAGGCAGAGAGATCCCTCGGTTCATGAGGAGTCGGGCTCGGAAAGCGAAGATGAGCCAATCTTCCGTCCCAAGAACGCGGAACATCAACTTCTACAAAAGCTCCGAAAACAGCTCAGAAGTAAAGATAAGGAGATGGCTAAACTTTACTCCAAAATTGACGATTTGACGAATGTCGTGATGCAGCTCACGGCCCAAGTTGCCTCTCAGCCATCCAATTAAGCGCAGGGTTCTGCTCATGAATCGGGAAACGGTGTTCCGAGCCAGCCAACGTCTGTTCCCTCAAATCCACAGGCGGGCGGACCGCATGAAAGTCAGCCGCATCCTATCTCAGGAAATGTCTTGGCTACCGATGACAGTAGCCCGTTAACCCAAGATCAAATCATGGATTTGGTTGCCAATAAAGTCAAAATATTGGTAGCCGAAGCCGAAACGCAAAAAGATATCAGCGGCAGTGGGAGACCATATCCTGCTCAGTATGATCTGGTAGAATTTCCTAACGGCTATGTCATCCCCAAATTCGGAAGATTTGATGGGACGGGAAATGCGAATCAGCACATCGCCCATTTTAAAGCCTCATGCGGGAATACTGGAGGCAATGATGCGCTTCTCCTCCGCCAGTTCGTTAATAGCTTAACCGATATCGCTTTCGACTGGTATGCGAGCATACCGGATGGCTCCGTTACTACTTTCGTCCAAATGGAATCTCTGTTCCGACAAACGTTCATGAGTGTTACCGATAAGATCACCATTGCCGACCTCGTAAGGACTAAACCAAAGAACAACAAAAGCAGTACGGATTTTATAACCCGATGGCGCAATCTCTCCGTCAAATGTGAATCCCCGATAGAGCAGGACCAATCTGTCAGCCTCCTCGTTGGAAATCTCAACAATTGGATGGACCCGTTTCTATGCACCGCGGGTCTCAAAACATTCCAAGAGCTGACCAGAAAAGTGTTCAGATGCTGGAGCGCTCAAAGCAGGAGTCCTACTCGGATTCCCAAAATAACAATAGGTTCTGGAGAAACCGAAAGGACGATAATCGTAAAGGCGGAAATTCCGACGATACTGAATCTTTTAACAGTTCGGCTAACCGAAATAAGCAAGGGATGAGCGGGCCTAATGCCAATTGGCCTCGGAAGCCAGTGTTCGGAAAAGAAGAACCTCTACTGAAAGAGAGGCTGGATAAGATCTATTCCTTCAGAAGGGACAAAGTCCGTAAAATATATTCAAAAACGCCCTAAGAAACGGTCTACAATTGCCATAATCAAAAAGACCGCAAGAAGCGAATATGACCAACGCCAAATGTTGCCCCTATCACAAAGTGATAAGTCATGCCATTGAAGACTGCTTCGTCTTCAAAGATTGGGTCGAAAAGCAATACAAAGCAGGAGGGATAGAACTGTCTAAAGGCGTGTTAACAAACAGTCAAGCCGCGACCGCCAATTTCATACAAACGGAGACCTTAGTCCTTCGTGAAACTGATTCTTTCAAACATCTGCCTTTCTCTGAGAACAGTCGACCACCACGTCGTTAAACTGGGAACCGATGACCACCACGTCGTTAAACTGGGAACAGTCGATCTCTAAGTCGTTAAATTGGGGATGTAAAAATGTGTAAATAAAAAAATAAATAAAAAATAATAATAAAAAGCCAAAATGATGGGGCAACTCGCAATAAAAATCAGCGAGTAAAAATAAAGATGAAAATAAAGCCGAAATGATGGAGCAGCCGCGAATAAATAGCCGAAATGATAGGGTAATCGCGACCATCGCGATAAGAAAAGCTGAAATGATAGAACAATCGCGGTAAAAAAACGGCGAATGATGAGTCGCTCCTGGTACCATATTCCAGTGCAGCGATACGGACGCCAACCAAAATCCAATTTCCCAAAATTCGTCCGGCCCTACGGTTGGTCCCCAAGTTGACTACCGTATACAATCCACGGGCTTAAATAATTCTCATCATACCCATGCCCCACCACAATCACCAGTTACGCGGCTGTTCTCCACCCTTGGAATTATGCTCCATTTGGGAAGACCCACTCATGTACCCTCACGATACATGAGGAGAACAAACTTACAGGATCCTCACGACTCGTAAGAAAACATCTTCGTAGGATCTTTACGACTCACAAAGGAAAAACACACTTGGGAGTCCCCACGACTCCTAAGGAGAAAGTACACATGCGAGATCCTTTCGACTCGTAGAGAGAAAATGCTTTTATGGGATCCTTACGGTTCATAAAATTGAAAAGTCTTAGGTGATAGGGACCTAAACCTGTCTCCTAAGCCATCGCTCCCCAACAGGAAAAGGCAAATGATGAATTGCTCCTGGCACCTGTGCTTCAGTGTTAGCAACGCTGATGCCGACCCCTACGCCAAAATTCCAAGCTTCCGATCCAATAGACCCCTAAGTCGTTAAACTGGGAACAGATGATCCCTAAGTCGTTAAACTAGGAACGAGGGAAATCCCCTCACAGCAAATGATGATTCGCTCCTGGTACCATCTTCCAGTGCAGCGGTGTTGATACCAAACCAAAACCAAAATCCCCAAATCCTGTCATGACAGATGATGATTCGCTCCTGGTACCATATTCCAGTATAGCGGTGCTGATGTTAACCCAAATCACATCAAATCAGCAAAACAACCAATGAACTCCCTGGCAGAATCAAGCTCCACCTCGGAAACAAGTCAACTTCATCCCTGACACTGCAAGAAGCGGAGCAAGTCAAATCCAGCACCGACCGTCCATGTCGCTAAAAGGACAGTATCGACCGTCCAAGTCGCTAAAAAGGCAGCACTGATCGTCTAAGTCGCAAAAAGGGCAGCACCGACCGTCCAAGTAGCTAAAAGGGCAGCACCGACCGTCCAAGTCGCAAAAAGGATATCACAGACCGTCCACGTCGCTAAAAGGGTATCACCGACCGTCCAAGTCGCTAAAAGGACAGCACCGACCGTCTAAGTCGCTAAAAGGGTAGCACCGACCATCCAAGTCGCTAAAAGGGCAGCAACGACCTCCTCATCGGAATTATGCTCCGCTTTGGAATCAAGTCAACCAGACACTCCGCCTCGGGGACACGTCAACCACCGACACTTCATCTCGAAGACACGTCAAGTATCGACCGTCCATGTCGTAAAAAGGGCAGTGCCAGCTTCCCATAAAACAAGGACCAAATCAAATCGCCTCCACGTGAAAGAAGATCCATCAATTTCATGCACACGACCCACATATGCGGTGTTGCATTTATTGATAAGGGGCACTTTGTTGGGGTCGAAAATTGCACCCTAATTGACCAAGTCAAAGTCAAAGTCAACCCCAAACCAAGTGGGCCCAAGCCTAGGTCAAGTGGGCCCATGCCCGAGTCGAGCCCAAACATGAAACGGCCGGCCTCTCCCAAGCCAAAATGAAATCATGTAATAAATAATTTTGATGTAATTTTTTTATGCATGATTGTAAGCAAAATGAGCATAAAGTCAAATTTTTGTAAAGCCCATGCCTCATGTGCAAAAGAAATGAGCACATGAGGCATGAGATGGGCAAAATGCAATTTTGTAAAGCCCAAGGGGCTATATATAAATGTGTAAGCCTATATAAGGCAACATGATGATGAATAAAAAAAGAACTTTTTATTCTCTAAAAAATCTAGGGTCTGTGCATCCTTCTCCTTCCTCAAGCTTCTAAAACCTTCTTTCCCTTTTGAATTAAATCAAGAGTTTCTCTTCTTTTTCCAAAAACAAATAGTTTTCACCACAAAACCCACAAAGGGGAGCTCGGATCTACCATCAGATCTTAAAAAGGAGAGATTTTTAAAATCTCACCCTCTTGTTCTCTAAGTTCCGGCCAACAGAAGAGGAGAAATGAGACCTATCTCCAAAGATCCCATTTTGGGGAAAGATCCAAGGCTCAGGAGAGAAGAAAGGGATCCCCTTGAGCATTTACAAAGATTTCTTGGAGTTTAACTCCACAAACCAAAGTTTCTGGGAGTTTATCTCCATAAAAATAAACAAACAATAATAATACATCTCTTTTTTTTTGAGTTTAACTTCAAAAGTCAATTGGAGTACAACTCCCAGTATGGGGGGCTGAGCCCCTCCTTTTCATTTTCCGCCGGCGCCCAAGCGTCCAGTGTCGAGCACTTGAGGCGCTAGCGCCCAGTGCCCACGTGCCGGGCACGTGAGGCGCAAGCACCAGCGCGCAAGCGCGAGCGCCCAAGCACCTGCGTGCTAGGCACGTGAGGCGCTAGCACCCACGCGTCCTTTGGACGCCATTTCCTCCCTCATTTTATACACTCCACACTAAACACCATCCCCCGTTAGAAAATTTTTTTAACGGGGCGTTGCCCGCACCCCGTAAGAGGGCTGCTAGCCCCCTTGACCCCGAGCCCACTATTCGGGTAGCGGGACCCCCATAAAAACTCTGCGGGCCCCTAATATATCCAAAACCCTTTCAAAACACAACACTGCACATTGAGTTCACATGACTTGTTTGACCCGTCAATCGGAGGTTCTCTCGCTCCAAAGGCTACGGGTAATTAACGGTAGCTTAGTCCGCGGCTGCCGGAGATTCGGATCTCCACAATCATTAAACCCCGGCCTACCCTAGGCAGGAGGAATCTGTAGTACGTCGGACAAGCGCACGCGTATTTCCATCTCAATGGGGTGACGAAAAACACCCTATACTTGTGTATTTTGAAAGTTTTGTGGTAGTTTCTTGTGTATTTTAAAAGTGTTTGGGGGTTTCTCGTAGTTGAGCTAAAAGGTTTGGTTTTTTTTTGGAATTAAACCTTAAAGCAAATAGTGGTCCTAAATAGGCAGATAATAGGCTTATTGGTTATGTTTAGTATATCCAATTGTGTCAAAATATATGTTCCTAAATATTAAAATAAATATTATGGAAGATGAAATCAGGATTCATAATCTGACATGACAATAGCATCGAATCTAAAATGATAGCCGAGCCTGTCAGCTGACTCAGCTGATTTATGGAAGAACCATCAATTCAAGGAATTCTACATACAGTGCATGCTAAGTACTTTATAAATTTCTGATCATATATATTTCCTCATGTACAAAGAAAAACCAACATAAATTCTACAAAGAAGAAGCAACGTAAATTCCATCATCAACAAGTTAAAAAGAAGCACTCATAGTGGAGGATTATATAAGCCAATGCTACACAGTACATATTCTAGAGTGTTGAAATGTGTGTATGTGGTACTATGTACATCTATCGTATTGGAATGTAGTCTGTTTGACTCTTGGCTTTATTTGTGACCAACAATTTAATATAAATCTTTATAGTCCATATATCATATTCCTCTTTCTGACTTCTTTTCCTAGCCCGGGAGACAATGGAGGATGAAAAATGTCTGGTAGGAGTATGGAAAGTTCTTCTATAGTCCATAGTTTCCTCAGATAAAAAGTGGGCACTAATTATGAGAAATTTGGTTTTAGGTTGATTGGTCACAAAACTTTGTCAAATCTTTCACGAAACCTTCTACTCCATAGCTGACCCTACGAGAAAAAGACCAGTTCTCTTCGGTTTGTACAAAATCACAATTACAAATGGAGAATAAAATGAATTACCAAATAAAATAGAACATACCTCTCTTTTAAACTGTGTTGCTTCGTTTCTGATGAAACAAACCAAAAGAAAGTCATAAATTGCATGGGAAATCAACAAATAAAGAGGATTTGCACATAAATAGGACTTGCCTGCTTGGACGAATTGCCATGGATATACCTTCTCCATGTGATGCAACCTGACATGCCAGGAAATAAATGTCAAGAAGGCTTTGGTGATATTTTAATGGATTCACCATTAATATTGGCATTTTAATTTCCTACATTTTGTAAAATCTCTAATCATGAATATCATATTTTACACAAAGAGCAAGGTGCATACTTGATCAACATTGATCACCAAAATCTTCATTTGAATATTCATTGATACCATAATTCAGGTAAGAACCAGAAAGGGACACGTTAAGAAGCAAAGGAAGGAGAAGAAAGAAGAAGAAACAACCAGAATGAAGCTACAATCCATATTCTTCATGAGAAGAACATACCTCTTTGAGATTATTTATGTTTCTACCAATGAAATTTAGAGGACATGCTTGATACAAAATTAATCCATTGAGTTATTCTATGTTATCTTCCCTGCAATAAAATTTTAAAGTGGATCTGCAATATGCCATGCAATGCTGATTATAGACAACATCTCATCTGGGCTTTGAATTATCAAAATGGGATAGGCTTTGAAGCCAGGCTCCATGAAAAATCTAAACAAGTTTTACCACCCGCTATCAATGTAGCACCAACTCTCTTAATTACTGCATAATTTTATATGACGATAGAAGGGATTGCAAAATCCTAAATAGCCAATCGTCATCCTCCAAATTCTCTTCAAATGAAGGGGGGGGGGGGGGGTCTAGAAGAAGGGAAAATGTGATAGTGATAGATTCATCACAAGAATTACGCTCAATTTTTTTAAGGGATAAACAATGCCAACAGTGCAACACAATCCATCATTCACACAACAGTACATGATAAAACAAAAATACAATTCGCGTTTATGATAATAACAGAAATGACTTTTGTGTGTGTAACAATACATTAAACCACAATTAACAGTGAATTGCACACGGTCACAATTATTGTAGAAGTGGACCTGTTTCTCAGGTTGTCCTGTCCTTGACTTGACTTCCTCGTACCTTTCTTCTGCAAGTCGAAACTGCGAAGGCACAAATCAACATGAAGGAAAAAAGGAAGGAAGACAACTGAATTTTACACTGATAAACCAGCAAATTTATTAAACAAGCTATTGAAATATTTCCTTCTTCTCACCTTTTCTATTGTACTTTCATTTTCAATCTGCGGCATACCAATCTGTAATTTGAAATAACTGATCATATCAATAAATGTTCAAAACCGCATTTTAATACATACAGACACTCAATAAAATCATGAAATACAGATAAGAGCAGCAACAGTAATTAGGGTTGCATCCAGATCCGATATGGAGCAGATATTAGCATTACCATATCCAATTTGTTTTCTAATGATAAATACATATACAAATACAGTTCAGTAATAAAAAGTCATATCCGAATTAATAAAATCGGATACATATACGAATCGGATATGGATATAATAAAGATTTAAGATCAAACAAATATGGCAGCGGTATAGTAATGTGTAAGTAATCAATATATTTCATTGAATATTTATTTAATGACTTCAAATAATTGATAGGCAAATATGCATGCAAATGAATATTATATGAACTAATTAATATGTTAGCAAATATATTGTATATATTACTAGCCTATTTTGCATATTATTAAAACAATGATAAACCAATATGTCAAAATATTCTTTTAAATGCAAAGCATATAAAAGGAGTAAGAAATTATGGTTTAAATAAACATTATTAACTGGAAAATAAATTTAAAATGATATATTTTCTTGTATCTGTCTGCAATCTGCGGATATCCGTATCCATACCCGGAAAATTTTTCAAAACCGTATCAGTATTTGGAAAAATATTTAATATATATCTGTATCTGTATCCAACCGGATCCGAAAATCAATATCCGTATTTGGAAAAATATTTTAATATATATTTGTATTTGTATCCGACCGGATCCAAAAATCCGTATCCGTATCCGGGAAATATCTGGATCCGGTCCGGATAAGTGTATGCATGCTTTCTTTTATTGGTTCTTACTATTTATATAATTGTTAGGGTTGAATTCAGATCCGGCCCTAACAATTATATAAATAATAAGAACCAATAAAAGAAAGCATGCATACACTTCAGATTTATGAGAACCATAATCTAGTTACCTCATCTGGAACAGAAGAGGATCTTGCGATACCAGTTTCTCTCGTAGTCGTACTCCCCAAATCAACAGACACCCTAAGCACAAATATATTTGTTATGTCCCGATCATATGATATGGAACACAGAATAAGAAAAGCCTTTCCAAAGATACCAAACAAGGAGGATGACAATATCATTACGTAATTATTGTAAACATACAGTTTAAGAGCAGCTTAACCCCCATCGGCAAATTTATATCCGTTGTGTCTGTAGTTTGCCAGGAAAACATAAATTTTGAAGCATTTATATTCTGAGTAGTTTAGATGCTACCAAATAGAACGCATTCTGACGGGTGGTAACAATTAATTCAAAGCAGTGGCAATTGTCATGAGAACTGCAACTTTCCTACACACATGTCTGCTCCATTGGAGAACATATCCAACTATTTCGAGCCTAAACAGAACAGCCACATCGACAATTGAAATGAAAAAATAATTAAATTACTGTAACTATTTTCTTGCCCATTATTGTTTCTAGAATGCTCCTTCAAGTGTCAGCTATTGTTTATTTACCAATGAGAATTTTTACCATAACTAGTTAACACCTACAAGATTTAAGACCACATGGACTAGAACATTTTACCAGAGTCTAATACAAGCTGTAAATACTTCAACTGCTTAACTTAGACTACCTTAATCCACCTCATCCTACATTGTTTAATACTTCTATATCTGTTTGTCATGAACATCAACAATTCTATTCTCAACACATTTGGGAAAATGACAGGTGAATCTTAGACAAGCAGCCAATTGCAGAAAGTGGAACAAGAAGAAATTAGAAGTTCATTATGTTTGACTTTTCACAGATCATCTCAACAACATGCCAGATTAAAGACCTATCAAAGATGTAAGGAATAATCATCTCATTATTTAACGAGTCCTAAACAAGCAATAGTAATGACAAGCTACACAAATTGAGGACAGAAGCATTAAAAATTCCGAGAAGTAGTATTAACATATACAAGTATACTGTCATGATTTCATGAGATAAAAAGAACATAGGTCCAAAGTTAAAATAGATCAACCTTTTCTCTCTTCGACTGAGAATTGGAGAATCGGTTCTCACAGAAGTAACAATAGGTCTCGGATGATGTCTGATAGGAGGAATCATTGCTGGTTGTTTTGCCACCATAGAGGGCCGACCAGCAGACGTTGGACGAAGAGTAGAAGTTTGTTCAGCAAGATAACGACCTATCTAAGAGGAAAAAGACATGGAAGTATTCAACAAATCAAGTCTATGAATCTTGCAAACAAACCGAAATTGAACAAGACACAAACTATTTATGCAACAAAGTAAAGCTTATCTAAAGACCTATTTTGATGATTTACTAAATCAGAAAACTTAATGTTAATACTTATGTAAAATTAAAATCATCCAGTATGCATAGCTTCAATATTTAGAAAGGGTTTATAAATCTGCCAAATGCAATGTTCTTACTCAAATGCTTTCAGCAGATGACAGTATTTCAATGTGACTGATAACTTGACTAACGTTGGTTCGTAGTGACGTGGTCAACTGTAAAAATGCATCTTTCCCACAAATGTTTGAAAGTAAGCTTCATTATAGTTTATTGCAAATGATTGAAGTATAAAAATTCAGTTAAAAAGAGTATTGAAATATGGCAAATTGGTGTAAGGTTAAAATTGAATCTTGGAAAGAGTTCGATGTTGTTATGAAGGTGCATGAGGACAATGGAAGCAGTGCTCTCCATGGGTAAACCCCAAACAGAAACAACCATATCTGGGCTGCAACTTGAAACATGTTGTAATATAGAGCTATTTATAAGCTGAAAGATTGAAAATCAGAACATTATTTTAAACCATCTATATAACATTTAAATCACTCAAATTGTCATCTCAGACAGAGATGCACATCCAAAGGTTGTTGACAACATGATAAACGAGTGAAAGGAGTTTATCCTAGAAAGTATACTCAAAATGATGTGGACATTCCAGACATCCTTGAAGTGATGCCAAGCACGTCTATAACAAATGAAGGGGAACGATTTGATGTCTGAACCATAAGATTGTTCACTGTTACACTGTGGTTATGTACTTACATGCATAGTTGCTAAAATCTTACGATCACGATTCGAATCTTACGATTCGATACGATTCAGACAAGTTCCGATACATATCGCAACGTTTTATCAAATTATGATCGAATCTTACGATTTATGATTCGTATCTTATGATTTCATATGATTTTTACGATTCACAATTCAAATCAATTAAGTAAATGTGGGTTTGAAGTTTTTGGCTTAGATATGAAAATTTCGAGTCCAATAGCGATTTAAGATCCAGTTTCATTTTAATCCCAAATTGGCAAATCCATAATTTTCCAATCCTTTCTCGGTCTCTCCTCTTTTTCTTATGAACAATCTTTCAAGCTTACTCATTTTCGACCCGCCTTACCCTCGATTTCATCAATGCCTCATCCTTCTCTCAACGCCCGACAATTGGCTAAATAGTTTAATTATTATGATTAATCACATATCCACATGATTTTTATTGATTCATGTATTCTTTGTTGGATTTTGCATATATATGTGTTTATTATGTCAGTTGTGCGACAGGTAATTGACTAGATTATTTTATATAATATATTGTCCTGTATTGCTAATCTAGTCATATAATAATTATATATATGATAATATGTCTGATTATTTCGATTTTGCACAATCGAATATCATATCTTACGATTTATGATTCGATACAATATACGATACGATTCATAAGAAAAACGATATATGATTCATATCACGATTTGACAACTTTACTTACATGTGAAAAGATCTAAATCAGGATTACCACCCGAAGGTTCCAAACAAAAAGGAACATAAATCTATATGTGCATGCACAAGTTAATGTTCTGGTATAATCGTATGTCTGTATATATGCGTGTAGCTAAGGTGTTGTACCCCACATTTTAAGAATTTGCTATGTAAGTGACTACGAATAATGTATGTACATGAGTTCTAGCTATCCAGCTACCAGAGGCACTTACTATAATTTAACACGGGGACTACTACCTATGTATGAACTAAAAAGTCAACTTAACAAATGTATCTATAATTCAATAAAGTAAATAAAAAGGATTGCTCAAAACAATCTAGATTCAGCAACATTCCTATAGAACAACTAGCACCGATAAATGGCGATTCTCATGATTTTAAGTGTCCCAAAAGGGTCTCCAAGTATCAAATTGTTGAAGTTACTTCATTTTCCCAAAAGCGCCTAAAACGAAAGATTCAAATCAAATATGAAACCCTAACCGCAGGCGAAGGAGACCGATTCGCTCTCCTCGGGGTCGACATCTCAATTGGCGGCATCGGCTCGTTATCCTCATCTTCATCGCTCCCATCCTCGTTCTGGTGCGCCATCACCCGCGCCAGCCGCTGAGCCGCGGCTCGGGCCGCGTTGTTCTGCGCCCGCCTGAAGTTGGTGAGCCCGGCCGATCCCGATCTGACGTGGCGGTGCATCGGCGACGATGGGGCTCCGTCGCCTCCTCCGACGCCGGAGGAGGAGGCGTTGCTCTTCTGGCGGGTAAGCACCGGGCTCCCCGATCGCCGGTCCATCTCCGATCGAGATCTCTTCGAGATTTGCGGATTTTGTTTGGATGATTTCTAGGGTTTTTGTTTCGATTTCGAGGAGATGGTGAGCTCATGGCGACGCGTGGGAATTTTGGAGAGGGGAGAGAGCGAAAATGTAGGGGGTATCGCGTAACGGTAGCCAACGAACAAAGAACGATAAGAGAGAGAGAGAGAGAGTTTTTTAGTGAGAGAGTGTGATTTTAAACTGATGGGCCGAGTTTTCGAGGCCCTTATGTTATTTTTATGTTTGGAGTGGACTATTGTCAATTTATTCCTCGATATTGTATTGACATGGTCGGTATAATTACTTCACGTAATATGTAGGGTAAGTTGTCAAAAAGCCACCGGCCCAGCCCAAACTTGTGAGGAAACCCTGGTATTTTCAAAATCGAGAAAGGGGCATACTATTATAGAAGTTTGTGAAAAAACATCGACCCTCATCTAAATTAGGCCTGCCATTATGATTAGGATTGAGTGACCAAAATGCCCTTCTCGTCACAAGGGCCTACAAAATTTCCCACTTTCTCGATCCTCACAGCACGCAGACGACGAAGACGATGAAGGAGAAGAAGAAGATTACCTTTTTCAATGTCGGTAGGTGTCTGAGCATCCAAAGCAGTCAGAGCAAAGACTCTCGCTTGCCCTCCACTCATGGCCTGACGTTCTCTACCTCTGGATCATTGTCCTCTCTGCATAGGACTACCATATCCACCACCCCTTCGATCCCCGGAAGGAACCGGACTAATAATCGGTGGATTGGGAAAAGGAAGTGGAGCAGCTCACCGGAACGCTTTCCTGTTTTGGCGCCTGATGGGACAGTCTATGGCCAGGCCTTTCACAATTAAAACACAACTGAGCTGACATCTGGATCCAACAAGTGTTGAATGACTGCTCTTGGGGTCATTCCCTCACGCCACCACTCACTTGCTCACAAGACAGAGCGTCAGCTTGAGCTCGCTTTAGCTCTGGAGTCACTCCAATCTCAGCATGACGTTCCTCTATCAGTGTGGCCACATCCATTGCCTCTGCATAAGTCACAAGAGGCACAGCTGATCTCTGAGCATCAGGCTGCACTAAGATCTCCGGAACTGGCTGTGCAACGACAGGGCACCGAATAGTCTCAGCTAACCCATCAAACGATGCAAATCCTGAACACTCACCTCCAAACAAGAAATTCTATTGGAAGAATGAAGATCGACCTGTTCCTGTGTCACCGAAGTACCGTCCTGGTCAGTCCTTATCTCAGAAGAGTCTGCCCCTGACCCCATCTCTAACTGCAGCCTTCTCGGCCCGCGCAGTCTTTGGTGGCATGGTGACTGGAACAAGAAACGAGGGTTGGTAAAAGTGTAACAACTGAAATGAAGGAATGCATAGAATCGAAGAAAGAATCTCAAGATACATCCTAAAGGAACTCAAGCAGAGTACCGTATTGTAAATATGCCGCGGAACATATTTATAGTATGTAACTCTACTTAAGTTGCATACTCTATCATACCAAGGATAACTCACGTATCGAAAGTTCGAATATAAGACCCCCAAAGTCAACTCTAAGTTCCGCAAGGTTAAGCCTGGGTTTCAAACCTATAATTTAGACTCCACATGGTCAAACCTAGACTCGATAAAGGTAAAACCTAATGGTTTGATACCAACTTTGTCACGATCCGAAAAGGCATGTGACCGGCATAAGGATCACGTGAAGTCCAGATGACCCCTCCATTACCCAAGCAAGTCTAAACCAGGATCAAAACTTATAAATTTAAAGTAATAGAAGCGAAGTTTTAAGAAAAGATTTATAAAAATGAAGTAAAGATTGTTTTGGAAGACTTGTAGTAAGAACAAAAGAAGTAGGTTTTGTTTGAAAACATTTGTAACATTTGTCGGTTAAAAATCCGGCAGCACCTCCTTTGTAAATTTTGAAGAAATTTCCTGAACAGTGATAAATATAAAAGCATCCCTACACGGGAGCAAGCTCGACGCCCACACGGCGAAGACACATCCACGCAATAATATACGATGCCCAAGGTGAAGAACAACACAAGCAAATATAAGGAAATGTATAAATAAAAGCTTATAACCGACTCTACTCGAGTTCAACCCAAAAGAATAAACATCTATGTCTCGTCTCAATCTAAATCAAACGAATATACAAGTAGTAGATGAAATTATAACTAAATACAATGACAAGTACACCATGTGGCGGTTACGATGCAACTTCATAACCCGCCTAGCAAAAGCGATCACGCCCCAAAAGGAAATGTGCCAACAAAGGCTCTACTGATCCAAGCGATTGGTCCTGCAAGAAGTTATGGCACAATGGGGTGAGTTGCCAACTCATGAGCAAAAAGACATCACAAGGTAGAAATCGCATGTATAAATGATTCACCAACTAATCATAAGTACAAGACTAACATGATGCGTGATAACATGTATATATAGCATAAGTAAATGTAAGCATGTCATACAGATCGCACACAATAGAAAAACATCATCAATAAAATCATCATCAAATCCCGTGTCAATCATCGACACTCGAAATCTTAACATATCTTAGGCGCCGTCTTTTGGATCGACCCTCTTTTCAATCTCATCATATAACCCCGGTCGGTATGCTCCGGATATCCGCTGTGTTCCAAACTATTACCGGTATGGAGTAACATTGCTAGGCTCCCCGCCTTTCCATGCGGACTTCCTGCCCCTCGGTCTCTTACTGGGTCCACAATGTTGAAAGTATTTCTGGAGGGGGTGAATAGGAATATGCTGCCGAAATACCCAAATTAAAAATTATACCACGCTTGCAAAAACATAATCACAATTGAATAGCTTAGAAATGATATACCAATGAGATAAGAGACTAAGCAAATATACAATTGTGAACAATGAACATATAGTAAGCAAGAACAATATCAAGTACAAACAATGAGCATAAGGAGCAAGCAGGAAACAAGCATGCAATTGAGCAATTTCTAAGCTAATAAGTAATATAAAACAAGAGAGAAATTGCAAACACAAACACGAGTTTTTATAATGGTTTGAGAGATCCCCTAGTTCATTTTCTTTAGGCGCACGAGCCTGTTCTACTAAACACGTCTTTCTCTTGGAGACAAACACGTTGCCCGTAAGCAATACACAACCCCGCTTCCGGTGGAGGCAAAACCAAACACGTCTCCTCAAAAGACACACTTTTTTCTTACAAGCTTGTCGCTCTTATCTCTACAAAGATGCTTTCCTCTCTCACAATTGTAACAACTCCATTTTTAATGTATAAAGAATTGATTTAAATTCAATGTATACTTAGAGTATTTAATGTTGCTGATATCTCTTTAAGTATTTATTTCACTCCATAATTACAAGAAAGAGCTTGTAGCTCATTAGTAATACCTTGCACTGCTGAACCAAGCCACGAGAGTTCAAATCCTATGCCCCATATTATTTTTAATATTATTTTGTTTTTGATTTTTTAGAATACCAACAGTTACACGTGCATTTCTCACAAATTTCCTACTACACATGAAAATGTAAATGCACCAGAAGCCACACCTGACGACCCCACACCCCCCGACCACCTGACTCGGCCGACTCGGCCGGACGGCCGAGTCCCCAACATCGAAGTTGGGTATTTTTTCCTCCTGAAACCCCTACATGCTTCATTTAGAGAGATCGGTTACAGAGAGCCCATTAACCCACATTTACTCCATTTTTTAATGATTTTTTAAAATATATTTTTACATTTTTTAATTAAAAACCTTACACCTACCCTAATCCTAGCCTAACCCTATCAATACACCCCCTACCCTTTACCCTCTCATCCCAAATTTCTGAGCCCACTCTCTCAAAATTCCAAGAGATCTTGTGTACTTTGAAAATGAGCGAAAGGCGAAGCTCCGACGAAATCTACGGCGAATTTCTGGTGGTCGTGCTAGGAACTCGCGGCGACGAATCGACGTACCGGCGGACCCTCTTCTTCCTTATCACTCTCGTGTTGTCCAAACCCGTAAGTCCCATTCTAACCTCTCTCTCTTTTTCTAAAAAAAAAATACGAAATTACTAAAGCCGACGGAATCGGAACAAATCCGATTTCCAATTCGGTTTTCTATAAAATTTCACTTCTCACCAATACATTCATACTTAAACATCTTTATGTTGACTATTAAATATTTAACAAACAATTTGAACAAGTTTCATCACATGAAATGATAGCGTTCCCAAATTATTGTATTTTTACTTAAATACCACAATATTTCGATTTCACATTTAATCCCATTAACTTGCTATACCTTTAAAGTAGATCACGAGATAACGACCTACCTCCTCACACACTTACATGCAACCTAACACGATACCATTGAAAAACTTAGAATACAATAAAACAACATTTTCATTTAAATACCATATTCTTAATAAAACCATTTCTAAAAGTTTTAGCTTGTTACACTTTTAAAATAAATACCTCTTAATATGAAAATACGATAAGTTGTGGATATCGGTCGTTTATCTAAACCTGATTTTGTGGTGTCTAGGTTAGGCAAGTGAGAAAGGTAACTTTAAAAGGCCCGTCTCACGATAATTCGTGAGCGGAACCCTCCTTTCTTCACTTGTACTTATCTGGCCACAATTGGCGGTGAAGAGACGATTTGAGGCATCTAACAACTTGTTGTTTAGACCATTTAGAAATAGTCTAGTTGAATTAGAAAACCCTAGAACCTAAAATACGGAAAATTGGCTTTTTACAAATAAATACCATTTACTTTATAAAACCGTTTTCTAAAGGATTTAGTAATTTACAATCTTTGCAAAGCGCCGCTACAACCCATTTTTGGGAAACCCGTTCGGGATAGTACGGTTTATCGTGCACCCTCGGGCTTAGTAGTGCGAGATTCAGACCTCCGCAAGTAGCATTCGGTCTCGAAAGATTTAAAATACGATATCTTAAGAAAATGAGATTTTTATAATATAAAATATTTATTGAAATTATTTTTGTATAAATATATGTATATTTATCATTAAAAAAAATCTATTTGGTTATAATATAAATATTCCACTTTTTCTAAAAATCACAAGAATAAATTTTACATTAAAATACCATGAATTTCAAATAAATCAATATTTCAGAGAAATACCTTTATTTATAAAACTAGGATATTTTCACTAGAAATATTACAATATAAAATCCACACCCATTACAAGCCTAAAGACGAATAATAAATGCTTAGGGTATATTCTGAAAAGTATATAAAAGTACTTTTACATAAAACCCCCTCAAGTTTTATAAATTACCCTACGGACCCTAGTAAATATAGGACTTCGATTTACATTCTAATTGTCTGACTCGGGTTTGAGTCTGATTATATCTGACTTGAATATGATTCAAGTCAATCTACAACCTATAATATTTCAATTCAATATGAACACATGAATCCATGAATCCAGCTATCAATCTATACAACTTGACTGAATCAAACCATGGATATACATCCATTATTCAGTTATTCCGTCTACATGATTATGCAGTTACAATCTGTTTACTGATATCACGGTTTTGGTTAGTCATCCAACTTATACAATACAATATAACAATACAATCAAAACACTACGGGGTTTAAGGGGTAGATTGGTGCGGAAGGCGTTAGAAGTGGCACGAGACGGTAAGATTAAGACACCTAACTTATATTCCGTTGCTGTTGTACCATGGCTTAACGGTTCCTTGTACATTCCGTTGGCCCTGGTCTCTAGCATACTGAGACCTCTCTCGTATACACTGGCATCCTTCCGTACCAAGCTACAAACAATAGCGTAAACACAATATTCTACATTATTACACAACTTTAGAAGATACCTCTTATTCTGTCTTTTCTAATTCTCCCTTATCTTTGGGACTTACCGAGCGACCTGTTCGCTGACGACATTCTATTTCTTCCTTCTTTGAATATCGTCAGGTAATCTGGATACAGCAGAGATCGAGCCCACCAGTGAAGACTTGGATCAATTCCTCGAAGACCCCGAGTTCTAGACATTGTATCTTTTTCTATTCAGTATTTTTTTTCATTTCCTGTTATGCCATTGTTTAGGCATCGCTTTTATTCCAGATGTATTTATTTTTCATGCATTGTACAAAAGAATGTTAAGAAATAAAGTTGCTGTTATTTTTTTTATATCTCTTGTCTCTTGTGATTTACCTTTATATTGCTTAGATACGCTTAGCGTATTTACTTCACAGTAAATACGTAGTGGACCGGTCCCGTCCCCTTCACCGTATACCGGGAAGCGGGGCGTGACAGATTTTGCTGGTGGCCCATGCAGGTCAGAGCTGTATAGAACCATATTATGCAGTTATGTTCTGCGTGAACAACCTAAGCAATATAACACAAGAACCAGCAACTAAAACATTCTTTACAATCATGTTCCTTGAATCCTATCATTTCTTATTCTTTGAATCATATACTTGAATCTGTCCTAACCTAAAATTTTTCTTCAAGGTTATGGATTCTCCGAACAACACCAGCACCAACGTCAACAACACACCTCCAGCACTATCTCTCACACAAGCTGTTCCTGCGTCACCCACCGAGCAAACAATGTTACTTGAGGCGATCCGCAGCCTTCTTGAGGGACAGCAACAACTCCTGAACCATCCCGAGACCGACGCACCAGGGGTAAAGCAATTCAGGGCTTTACATCCCAAGCAGTTCTCCGGAAAAAGGAAGCCCTCTTGAAGCTGAAGAATGGGCACAAAACATAGAAGATGATCTGGCAGCAGCACAAGTGCCAGACATAGCTTGGGTCCGTGTGGCGAAACTACAACTCACGGACAATGCTCGCAACTGGTGGAAGGCGGAAGAAAGCTGTCTGGTACAATCTATTGAATGGAAGACTTTTCGCGAGAAGTTCGACACGAAATACTTCCCTGTGACTGCCAGGTTTGCCATGGAGCAGCAGTTCATTCATCTACAACAGGGTTCGATATGGGACAAATCAGTAGATGAGTACGACGCTGAATTCACCATGCTAAGCTGGTAAGATATGTCACAATAGTTCAATTTTGAAATATCACATACTACACAACTAACATAATCCTTAAGCATATTCGCGGCACACTTGATACCGACGGACGAGATCAGAGCCCGTCGCTTTCAACAAGGTCTGGACACGGAGATTCAGGCTGCTCTAGCCACGGGAAAATTTCTGACTCATGAGAATGCTCTGGAAGCTGCCCGCAGTTATGAGGCAGTGATAAAAGTAAGGGGCAGACCTCAGTCTGCAGGAGTCAAATGCCCTGCCAACCAGATGGCAGGTGGAGCCTCATCCAGGCCACCTTTCGTGCCAAGGCGACCCGGAGTACCGAACCATCGTCCCAGCCCAGCCTTTTGCACCTACTGCAAGAGAACTGGACATATGATGAAAGACTTCCGTCGAGCCAACCGTCTTTGCTTAGTCTGCGGCTCAACTACTCATGATATTGGGTCTTGTCCCCAAAGACAAAACCCAGTTGCTGCACCCAGGCCAGCAATTACCTATCCGCAGCGACCAGCCGTTCAGGCACCTGCTCCAAGACCTGCACTACCTGCACCACCCAGAGGACCACAAGCTGCACCACCTCCTCGTCAGTTCCATCAAGCTCAAAGGAACGTCCCGAGGAATGCTCCTCAAGCCAGGAGGAATGTACCAAGGCGCCATGCTTTCACGATGTCTGTGGAAGAAGCTGAGGCCACTGGCCAAGTCATCACTGGTAAACTTTCCTTCTCAAACTTTTCTTTTAGTTTTGTTTATCTACACACTTTCCCTATACCTAAAACATATCCCACATACCTTAGGTACAATCTTAGTATCCTCAATCCCTGCACTAGCACTGTTTGATACTGGAGCATCACACTGCTTTATGTCTCAATGGTTTGTTTGAACCCATGCGATCCTAGTCTCACTGCTTGTATCCAGCTGGAATGTCAGTTCAGGATGATGTTCTAAAGGCAACTATGAGATACGGCTTGTGTCCAGTCTTCGTCTGCAGCAGAGAGTTTTATGCTGACTTCAAAGTGCTGGACATACCGAACTTCGATGTGGTTCTAGGAATGGATTGGCTTAGAACTTTTTATGCTACCATTGACTGTCGTCAAAGGAGGGTAGTATTCGAGATTCCAGACCATCCGGTCTTCTATTTCAAAAGCGGAGACCGTACACTGGAGCCAAGTACCTACAAAGCGAAACCAAGAGAAACAGTAGTTGCAGCAGCTCAAGCGGAGGAAGAATCAAGACCAGATGTGGTTCGAGAGTTCGACGATGTATTTCCTGACGATATATCAGGTTTGCCTCTCGATCGAGCTCTTGAATTCAGTATTGATTTAGTACCAGGAGCATAACCGGTGATCAAATCACCCAATCGTTTAAGTTCGGAAGGTTTGAAGGAAGTCCGAACATAGTTGGACGAATTACTGGCGAAAGGTTGGATTCGTCCCAGCACTTCAAGTTGGGGATCACCTGTACTACTTGTGAAGAAGAAGGAAGGTTTATACAGAATGTGCATCGATTATAGAGCCTTGAACGAAGTCACGATAAAGAACAAGTATCCACTCCCGCGCATCGACGATTTATTCAATCAGCTAAGTGGATCTTATATTTTCTCTAAGTTGGACCTTCGTTCCGGTTATCATCAAGTGAAGGTCAAGGAAGCTGATATTCACAAAACAGCTTTCAGAACTCGCTATGGACATTACGAATTTCTAGTGATGCCATTTGGAGTGACCAATGCACCAGCAATATTCATGAACCTAATGAATCAAGTTTTCCGAGAGTACTTAGACAGGTTTGTTGTCATCTTCATCGACGACATCCTGGTGTATTCTAATAGTCGGAAAGAGTATGTGGAGCACCTACGAATTGTCCAGGAAACTCTTCGATAACACCAGCTCTATGCCAAGTACAACAAGTGCGAGTTTTGGCTAACGCAAGTTGGTTTTCTTGGATATATCGTATCAGGAGAAGGAATCTCTGTGGATCCAGCGAAAGTTTCAGCAGTTAGCGAATGGCCTACACCAAAGTCAGTGAAGGATATTCGAAGTTTCTTGGGTTTAGCTGGATATTACAGAAGGTTTATTGAAGGCTTTTCAAAGATAACAACACCCCTGACCAAGCTCACACATAAAGATGAAGAATTTGTGTGGTCAGAAGCATGCGAACAAGCTTTCGTAGAATTCAAGTCAAGGTTGACATCAGCGCCTATTCTCGTCATACCAGATCAATCTGGAGGATTCGAAGTGCATTGTGATGCATCCGATAAGGGATTAGGATGTGTTCTACATCAGCACAGTAAGGTTGTGGCTTATGCTTCAAGACAGCTGAAGATTCATGAGCGCAATTATCCGACGCATGACCTGGAGTTGGCAGCCGTCATCTTTGCTCTCAAGATTTGGCGTCATTACCTACTTGGTGAACGAGTGAACATCTACACAGATCATAAGAGCCTGAAGTGCGTGTTTACTCAGAAGAAGTTGAATATGCGGCAGAGAAGATGGTTAGAACTCATGGCAGACTTTGACATCAACTTGCAATATCACCCAGGGAAGATGAATGTAGTACCTGATGCTCTTAGTCGCCAACCATTAGCAATGAATCTCACCGTTCAGTGGAAGCTTCAACAAGACTTGCATCAGATGGAGATTGAAGTAGTCATGCCAGGTAATGCTTCAAGTTTGATGAATTTACAAGTTCAATCAACCATTGTCAATCAGATCAAAGCAGCTCAAGCAAGTGATGCTAAGTTGCAAAAGATCAGAGAACAAGTGGAGAATGGACTCAGAACAGACTTCATCATCCATGAAGACGGATCTTTGAGATACGGCAGCAGATTGTGTATACCAAAAGGTCATGTTCGGGAAGAGTTAATAAAAGAAGCTCACAGCTCTCCCTACTCAGTACACCCTGGAGGTACCAAAATGTACAAAGATCTACGTCAAAATTATTGGTGGCATGGAATGAAGCATGAAGTAGCCAGAAGCGTCGCAAAATGTTTGGTGTGTCAGCAAGTAAAGGCTAAATATCACAGAACAGCTGGACTACTTCAACCGTTGCCAATCCCAGAATGGAAGTGGCAACACATCACGATGGATTTTGTGACTGCTCTTCCTCGCAGCATAAAGGGTAACGATGATGTATGGGTCATTGTGGATCGATTCACAAAGTCAGCTCACTTCATCCCATTTCGAGTTGGCCAATCTACTGAGACACTAGCAAAGAAGTACATGGAGTTAATAATCTATTTAAAGATTTAAACTCTTCATAATATATTATCTCTGATACCTATGAACTCATACAGGAAATTGTGAGACTTCATGGAATACCGGTTTGCATTGTCTCCGATCGTGACACCAGGTTCCGATCGCAATTTTGGCAGAGTCTGCAAGCAACCTTGGGAACAAGTCTGAACTTCAGCACGACTTATCATCCACAAACAGATGGTCAGTCGGAACAAACTATTCAGATCTTGAAGGATATGCTCAGAGCGTGTATGTTAAACTTCAAAGGATCGTGGGAAGATCACCTACATCTTGTGGAGTTTTCGTACAACAACAGCTACCAAGCAAGCATAGGAATGTCACCTTTTGCAGTATTGTATGGAAGGAAGTGTCGATCGCCATTAAGTTGGGACGACATCGGAGATAGGGAACTTCTTGGACCAGAGATGATAGTAGCGACTGTTGATGTGGTTCATACTATCAGGGAAAGGATGCGCATAGCCCAAGATCGACAGAAGCACTAGGCTGATGCAAAGAGACGACACTTGGAGTTTCAGCCAGGAGATCACGTATTCTTGAAGATATCTCCGAACCGCGGAGTGATTCGATTTGGAAGATGGGGAAAGCTAAGTCCGAGATATATTGGACCGTTCGATATACTCGAACGAGTCGGTGAAGTGGCATACCGCTTAGCGCTTCCACCTTCATTGGAAGGAGTGCATAATGTGTTCCACATATCCCAACTCAGAAGGTATGTGAGTGACCCCAGCCATGTTCTTGATCATTCCGAGCTCACTATACAACCCGACTTGTCTTGTGAGCAACAGCCTGTAGAGATTCTGGACAGGAAAGTGAAGACACTTCGGAACAAAGAAGTTAACTTGGTCCGGATAATGTGGAGGAAAGACACTCCAGGAGAATCCACTTGGGAAAGGGAAGATGAAATGCGTGTAAGATATCCTCACCTCTTTATAAACTAGTCCTCAAATAAAAGTTGTAAATTTCGAGGACGGAATTTTTGTAAGGATGGTAGACTGTAACAACTCCATTTTTAATGTACAAAGAATTGATTTAAATTAAATGTATACTTAGAGTATTTAATGTTGCTGACATCTCTTTAAGTATTTATTTCACTCCATAATTACAAGAAGAAGCTTGTAGCTCATTGGTAATACCTTGCACTGCTGAACCAAGCCACCAGAGTTCAAATCCCATGCCCCACATTATTTTTAATATTATTTTGTTTTTGATTTTTTAGAATACCAACAGTTACACGTGCATTTCTCACAAATTTCCTACTACACATGAAAATGTAAATGCACCAGAAGCCACACCTGACGACCCCACACCCCCCGACCACCCGACTCGGCCGGCGGACCGGCTGACTCAGGCCGGCGCCGCTGGCCGGACTCGGCCGGACGGCCGAGTCCCCAACATTGAAGTTGGGTATCTTTTCCTCCTGAAACCCCCTACATGCTTCATTTAGAGAGATCGGTTACAGAGAGCCCATTAACCCACATTTACTCCATTTTTAATGATTTTTTAAATATATTTTTACATTTTTTAATTAAAAACCCTACACCTACCCTAACCCTAGCCTAACCTTATAAATACACCCCCTACCCTCTACCCTCTCATCCCAAATTTCTGAGCCCACTCTCTCAAAATTCCAAGAGATCTTGTGTACTTTGAAAACGAGCGAAAGGCGAAGCTCCGACGAAATCTACGGCGAACTTTCGGTGATCGTGCTAGGAACTCGCGGCGATGAATCGACGTACCGGCGGACCTTCTTCTTCCTTATCACTCTCGTGTTGTCCAAACCCGTAAGTCCCATTCTAACCTTTCTCTCTTTTTCTAAAAAAAAATACGAAATTACAAAACCCGACGGAATCGGAACAAATCCGATTTCCGATTCGGTTTTCTATAAAATTTCACTTCTCACCAATACATTCATGCTTAAATATCTTTATGTTGACTATTAACCATTTAACAAACAATTTGAACAAGTTTCATCACATGAAATGATAGCGTTCCTAAATTATCGTATTTTTACTTAAATACCACAATGTTTCGATTTCACATTTAATCCCATTAACTTGCTATACCTTTAAAGTAGATCACGAGATAACGACCTACCTCCTCACACACTTACATACAACCTAACACGATACCATTGAAAAACTTAGAATACGATAAAACAATATTTTCATTTAAATACCATATTCTTAATAAAACCATTTCTAAAAGTTTTAGCTTGTTACACTTTTAAAATAAATACCTCTTAATATGAAAATACGATAAGTTGTGGACATCGGTCGTTTATCTAAATCTGACTTTGTGGTGTCTAGGCTAGGTAAGTGAGAAAGGTAACTTTAAAAGGCCCGTCTCACGATAATTCGTGAGCGGAACCCTCCTTTCTTCACTTGTACTTACCTGGCCACAATTGGCGGTGAAGAGGCGATTTGAGGCATCTAACAACTTGTTGTTTAGACCATTTAGAAATAGTCTAGTTGAATTAGAAAACCCTAGAACCTAAAATACGGAAAATTGACTTTTTACAAATAAATACCATTTACTTTATAAAACCGTTTTCTAAAGGATTTAGTAATTTGCAATCTTTGCAAAGCGCCGCTATAACCCATTTTTAAGGAACCCGTTCGGGATAGTACGGTTTATCGTGCACCCTCGGGCTTAGTAGTGCGAGATTCAGACCTCCGTAAGGAGCATTCGGTCTCGAAAGATTTAAAATACGATATCTTAAGAAAATGAGATTTTTATAATATAAAATATTTATTGAAATTATTTTTGTATAAATATATGTATATTTATCATTAAAAAAATCTATTTGGTTATAATATAAATATTCCACTTTTTCTAAAAATCACAAGAATAAATTTTACATTAAAATACCATGAATTTCAAATAAATCAATATTTCAGATAAATGCCTTTATTTATAAAACTAGGATATTTTCACTAGAAATATTACAATATAAAATTCACACCCATTACAACCCTAAAGACGAATAATAAATGCTTGGGGTATATTCTGAAAAGTATATAAAAGTATTTTTACATAAAACTCTCTCAAGTTTTATAAATTACCCTAAGGACTCTAGTAAATATAGGACTTCGATTTACATTCTAATTGTCTGACTCGGGTTTGAGTCTGATTATATCTGACTTGAATATGATTCAAGTCAATCTACAACCTATAATATTCCAATTCAATATGAACACATGAATCCATGAATCCGGCTATCAATTTATACAACTTGACTGAATCAAACCATGAATATACATCCATTATCCAGTTATTCCGTCTACATGATTATGCAGTTACAATCTGTTTACTGATTTTATGGTTTTAGTTAGTCATCCAACTTATACAATACAATACAACAATACAATCAAAACACTACGGGGTTTAAGGGGTAGATTGGTGCGGAAGGTGTTAGAAGTGGCACGAGACGGTAAGATTAAGACACCTAACCTATATTCCGTTGTTGTCGTGGCTTAACGGTTCCTTGTACATTCCGTTTGCCCTGGTTTCTAGCATACTGAGACCCCTCTCGTATTCACTGGCATCTTTCCATACCAAGCTACAAACAACAGCGTAAACACAGTATTCTACATTATTATACAACTTTAGAAGATATCTCTTATTTTGTCTTTTCTAATTCTTCCTTATCTTTGGGACTTATCGAGCGACCTGTTTGCTGACGACATTCTATTTCTTCCTTCTTTGAATGTCGTCAGGTAATCTGGACACAGCAGAGATCGAGCCCACCAGTGAAGACTTGGATCAGTTCCTCGAAGACCCCGAGCTCTAGACATTTTACTTTTTTCTATTCAGTATTTTTTTCATTTCTTGTTATGCCATTGTTTAGGCATCGCTTTTATTCCAGATGTATTTATTTTTCATGCATTGTACAAAAGAATGTTAAGAAATAAAGTTGCAGTTATTTTTTTTATATCTCTCGTCTCTTGTGATTTACCTTTATATTGCTTAAATACGCTTAGCGTATTTACTTCACAGTAAATACGTAGCGGACCGGTCCCGTCCCATTCACCGTATATCGGGAAGCGGGGTGTGACAACGATAACAATCTTACACTCAAGATCCCAAATACAAAGAAAGAAGAGATTACACTTGAAGTACAATACTCTTGATAAAGTTTCTCTCAAGCTCACTTCTAATACTCTATAAAGTATGGATATACAAATTGAGCTCTTGAATCTTTTGTGTGTGTGTCAGTGATTGGATAAGCAAATGAAAATCTTTTTTTAAACTCTCACAAGGAATGGGATTTTTGGCTTAAGATCACTTGGATATTGGAAATTGAAAAGTTCAAGTAATTGAGTAAGTGATGCTAAAAAAATCCAACCCCAAACCTTTTTGTAGCCCGAAGAAAAACATTTCAAAAACAAGTGGGGACAAATAGAAATAACAAATAGCAGACGTCTGAAGACAAGATGGGCAGGCATCTCGCTTAAATAAAAAAAAATCCCCAACGGCTATAAATGGTCATATTTTTCAAAATAATTTCACTGCAGACGTCTGAAATTCAAATAGGGCAAACATCTTAAGAAGAAAAATCTTTGTTAAAACATAACACTAGACATCTGCCCCGATGAGCTGTAAACGTCTTTGTTCCTCACTGAAAAGCACAGAGCGCAAATCAAACATCTGAAGTTCAAATTGGCAGGCGTCTGAAGTTTATAAAAGCCATTTGAAATCCTTCATCAGACGTCTGGTCCATTGACCTTCAAACGTCTGTCTCTCATAAAAATAGGTCATATGAAAACACAGAGAGAATCCGGACATCTGAAAAAGCATTGAGCATACGTCTAAAGCATAAAATGCATGAAAACTAATATTTCTGACATTTTGGGGTTTTATAAAAACACAGAAAGTCAGCAGACGTCTGAAGCACATGGGGACAGACGTCTGAAGTGTAAAAACTCGGAAACTTGTGTTTTATAATGAAAATCAATTTTAAATCGAAAACCCCAAAGTTTATGCAATGTAAAACGTTTGTGCAAATGTGTGTGAGTGTTCAAAATCTCTAATTGATAATAACCATATTCAATAGAGAACTTACATAGAATTTTATGTCAATACCGTATTTTTCAAAATCTTGAATTTTCGACACTTCGACATGAGCTCTTGAAACTTTGGCGCTTCGCTTGAACTTTGCATTAGTCGATTGATCTTCAATTAGCTTTGACACTCGACGCTTCAAATTCGAACACGCCATTCCACTCACTTGCATCTCAAAGTCAACATTTGATCTTCAAATCTTGGATTATCTTGGACTTTGAATTCGACGCTTCAAATTCGGGCTTAGTTTCTAGCTTTTTCGCTATTTTTAGCTTTAACTCATCAAGTCTTGTACCTTTGCTACTTAGCTTCATGAAGCTTGATATGCAAATTGAGAAGATCTCGTCCATATTCCTCTAACCTTCATTAGATATGACATTTAAGCTCGATTTCTTCCATCCTCCTTTAAACGCTTGTGCCGTGAGATATCCGATATCCTGAAAAATCAATCTCAACATGATCAAGTGTATTATATACGGTGTTATGAAATATAAGTAAGATAATAAACATAAGTATATGAACATTCATTGTTTTGACATCACAATCATGAATAGTATATCAATATCAAGATATAACTCAAACTCAAAGTATGAGATATTAATATACCAAACACATATACATACTATATGAAAAAGAAGATATATAAAACATGTATATACATGTTCATATTGCGAATTATCAAAACAATGAATGTGAGTAATATATCGACATCAAAGAATATAACACAAGTAAAAAATATCGATATTGATATATTACTCGATATACACAAGATAAATATGCAAATTAAACAACAAATGTATACAAGTTTGGTGTCGATAAAGAAAGCAAGTGTCACTAAACGACTATTCATGTTTTAGGTTATCATCAAAACAAAACGTGAATGGATAAACTAACATCATCAAAAATCCATAAGCTAACACATGTATCCATAACCGGTTTCTCTCCCCTCTCGATATTGGATATTACCAAACCATAAGTACATAGAAAACTCATGGTAGACGCATCATCATCATTTCAAGAGTAAATCGCAATTTGCATACATAACCAAGTTTTATAAAGTAGAACCACACGGTTTCTCAAATCTCATGGAAAACATAAAATTCATAGAAACTGTTAGATGTAGGTGCCTTTAGAGGCAATTAGTTGTAATTATAACCTACATGTATAGAAATTTCTCGTTCGTAATAATAGTATGCTATTTGGTTTTTTTATTGGTATATCTTTTATTTATAATACTTCTTTATAATTGATTACTAATAAAGTCCGTAGAATAATACTAGACTACAGAATTGTGATGTAGATTACAATAATGAGACCTGACTAGTTGATAAGTATGTTCTTAAATGTTCCTAGCCGTATAAGTATCGAGACAGGATATTGATACTCCGGAAGACTAGTGTATACTATACTTACTCATCTTCTATATATAATCTTCTATATATAATGCAAATACTCTTGGTTAGAAGTCTACCTCTCTTTTTTTCTAGAAAAAAGGAGAAAAATCCCCACCTCTCAAGCCCTCCACATTATCTCCTTCATCTCTTAAGCCCTCCACATTATCTCTCTTTCTTCTCCCAAAAAACAATTAATTGTTTATCTAGAACCCTCCACATCATCAATCCCCCTTTTTAAAAAAAAAATAAATAAAACTCTAGAACCTTCCATATCTCTCTCCCCCTCTCCCCCCTTCTCAATTTTTTTAAACTAACACGTGCAACGGACGTGCAAAAATTTCTAGTTAGAGAGTAATAACTATTCTCATAGTCATCTGGTGTGGTGAAATCAGAGTATTGTATGCATGTGCTTACAGATGATAAGTACACCGAACGACCCACCTTGAATTTCCAGTTAGTAATTATATATAATTGTCAGATGGAAATTCATATAATGACGACTGGTAAGACTTAGTCTTTAGACCTGAGATTCGCCATAGTATCTTGCATGTGCTAGAGATTGCTTTAATTACTACCCAACCACAGATCCATTGATGCTGTGTATAACGGTAGTAATTGGGTATGATCGAATACATGTGAAGGTTGTGAGGAATTAATATGATATTCGTGTAACAACCTAGCACTGTTATACTATATCTTATTTGGGTTCAAATTTTGCGACAGATTTCTTTATTACTATTGTTTTTGGGTGCGGATAGTGCATTTGGTAACTGTGGTTAGTATCCGACCCGACCCGCATGTTTGAAACCGACCATGGTTCAAGATTACGTCCTATATTTGCTAGTATAGAGGATTCATGCGCATCCAGATTTTATACACATATATGATATATTTTGTATCCGCATATCTTTTAATAATACAAATAAAAACCAAATAATATATTTTTAATATCTAGCATGGCATGTTATCATATCTCATATCATGTGGTTGCATCCATACATCATGTTCATGTCCTAAGTGTTAAAACAGACTCGTTTGGATCGCTACGTATATTTACGTAGATCCGTGTTTACCGCCGAAAACGGGAGAAGAGACCGCGTAGGGTCGTCTTGCCTGAATTTGGGGGCAGATGCTATTTTTTATCCGTCCACCTCTCCGAAAATGCCAAGTTAATTTATGGCACCGTGTATCGAAGATCTGGACGGACGCGGCCGTTATAGCAAACTTCGTCAGATTCCCCCTCGTTTGCAAGGGGTTTTTGATTGTGGGGACGCTCTTCCCTGCAGGCGCAAGCCTCTGCAGTTAATTACGTTACCGCATCGCGGTAACCACTTTCTCCTGCTCCAGAAGTTCACTTCGTGTTGTGTGTGTTTGTTTTATTTTTGGTTGCCCGTGGATTGTATACGGAGACTAATTTATGTTGTCGCCCGTAGGGCATGGATTAGTCTAAATCCGTATATTCTTAGATTTGGGTTTGATTTGATTTAAGAATCGTTAATCTTGTTTGAAATTAAGATCAACTTAAATTTTTGTTAAGGATACGTTAGTCCAATTTAGACTAAGATCTACTTAACAAGATTTTAGGATCATTCAGATCCAACAAAAGAGCGTTTGGGCTCTATTATTTTAGTTTAAGGACGTTATGGTCCATCGTTAGTTTAAGGACGTTGCGGTCCGTAGATCACCACTTTTTTGGGTGAGGGTTTAGTTTAAGGACGTTTTGGTCCGTATTGGGATGTACCCATCGGTTTGGGAGTGCACCAAAGTGTTGTTGGTTGTTGAGACTCGCCACTTCTCTGAAGACATTGAAGAATTACAACGACATGTATCAGAGGTGTGAAGAGATGTACCCTTGAACCAAATTCCAGATTGAGAGGAGAGGTCATGGTGGACTATATAAGAATTATTAGTCATTTTTGGGAAGTCATGAGCATAGAGACTTGGTTTATTTGGAGATCCAAGTTGTTTTAATCTCAGGAAGACTTAGCCAATTTGGGGCTGAGGTTGGCTTCTTATAGTGTTAAACACTGATTTATGCTCGGTGCTCATGTGCTCCCATGTGAGACTTAAATCATTGTTAACACTGAAATTTAGGGCGCTCACGTGTGGCACGTGAGGCGCCTGAAAGTTAGCGCTGTACACTTGGGTCCAAATCCCTGTCTGTGTATAAGTGTTAAACACTTAATTCTTGTGGCCCTCATGTGTGGGCATGTGAGGCGTCCCAAAGTTATGCACTGCCTCTTTGGATTTATTCCCTCTTCCCTTTATAAGTGCTAAGTACTTAGCTCATATAATGCTCACGTGCGGACACGTGAGTGCTCAAAATGTGAGTGCTATCTTTGGATTTCCCCCCTTTTCCATATAAGTGTTAAGCAACTGTTTGGAGGTCACGTGAGAACACGTGAGCTTTTGTTATAGCGTTGAACGCTAATGAATTACCAGTCTTATATGCACAGAGATTTTGATTTGAATTTTGAGAATTTTAGGTCCCTTATTTTATAAGAATTAAATTCTTATACAGGGTTAAACCCTAGTTTTATCAGAGGAATTAAATTCCTATATACTTTTGGAAGAAATAAATTCTTTAAACTTAGTTCTTTCCCCTGAGTTTTGAATCTGCATAACAGAATCTCCTCGATGAGAATTAAATTCTCAACTTGTGTGGAGATCTGCTTCTGCAGACCTCAACCAGAGGAAAAACTTAGTTCTTTTTTTTGAAGGGTTAAACACTTGGAGAGGCGAAGAAGAGATAAAATAATCTCTATGTCTTTCTTCTTCGTAGGGTTTCTTTTTTCTAAAAGGGAGATCTTCTTCTTTTTAGAGAATTGAATTCTCTTTCTCTTTTTTTTAAGCTTATGAGGGGGTCTCTCTCTGTGTATCTCCTTCCTTTTTTTTTAGACTTGAAGTCTTGGGTCCTTTTTATAGTAGAGGTAAGTCTGTTGATTTAGTTAAAGAAATCTCTCGTTGAGAGATCCTAATTGATCTGGAGATTTTATCCACCGTTGGATCTTTGATCCAAGAACTTCTGTTTTACAGATGATATTTTTCTTGTTTTTAACAAGATTAGAGAAATATTTTCCCATACAGAATTTTTTCTGTAGATAGGTGATTTTTAATCACCATTGGATTTTTTAATCCAACGGTACTCTGTTTTACAGAGAGTAATCTTTCTTGTTCAGAAAGATTTAAGGAAATATTTTCCAAATAGGATTTTGATCCTTTCATTTAGAATTTAATTCTATCAGCTTGGAAGGTGATTAGGAACACTCACGTGTAGCGCGTGACCCCTACGGAGTTAAACTTGTTTGCTTATATGCAACGGCCTAAAGAAAGGGCATCACGTGTTAACATATAAGCTTCTCTGGCCTGCTATGTGTTTTAATATGGAGCCTATATACTTTGTATATAGATGCTCACGTGCTTACACGTGATGCTCCATTTCAGCCTGTCACAGCGCCTATAATCTTTGTATATAGGCGCTCACGTGTGGGCACGTGAGGCTCCATTAGTGGGGAATTTTCCCTATTCCTGTTTTCTCTTTTTTTTTAATAAGGGAACAAATGCCCCCAGCGTTGTTCTCACGTGGCTTGCATGTGAGTGCAATGCTGTCACCCTTTCAGCCGTTGGATCTGCCTAGGGAAACGGAAAGATGAACCGCTCCCCATCATGTCTTATAAATGCAAGGGTTTTGCCTTTGGGAAGTCACTGTTCTTTCATCTTCTTCCTTGATTATTTTCTTGAGAATTTAATTCTCATCTTCAGAGCTTAGTTCTCTGCCTTAAAATCTTTCAGAGTTAAACTCTGCAAAACTTCCTTTTGGGTAAGGATCTTGAATGACCTCTCTTGCTTTCTGCCTTGGATTTTAAATCCATCATTAGAGCATAGCTCTTTCTTGAATCGGTTTCTTAAAGATCCCAAAACATATATATATATATATATATATATATATATATATATTAGATTTTGAAGTCTTGAATCAATGGGGATTGTTAATCCTCCTTTTAGGGTTTTAACCCATCACCGATCTCTAAGAATCTTGGAATTCAATTTCGTTTTCCTTGCCTCCTTACCATGGGGGTTTTCTGGGATTTAATCCCTTTATTAAATGAATTTAATTCCGTATACCCACAGAACTTGGTTCTGAAATAGAGATTCAAAGGAAAAAAAATTTATCCCCTGATTTTCTTGAATACTTTTAGGGTTTTAATACCCTTAAAGCAGATTAGAATATGTTGCATTTTCTAATAGAACTTGCTTTAAGAGTTGTTTAAACTTCACTGTTTGGAGAGAATCCTTTTCGATTCTTTCAATGGTTGTTTTGCTTCCTCATTGGTGAGCCGCCATATTGATTTTGTGGGGGCCATGTGTTTTCAGCCAGTGGTCCCACAGAATAAACACCCTGTCGTTTTCATCTGTTGTTATATATATATATGTATATTGATGGTTTTTATTTCCCTTATTTTAGGAACAATGGCTTCTCTTCCTTACTTTTCTTATACTCGCTCAGACGCCGCTTTTCCGCAATCGCCGTCGGACGAGGAAGCTATGGCAATGATCAGGGCCCATGACAGGGACTGTACTAGTTTGCTCTTATGGGGAGTTTGGTATGGTCATATCATCCGGGGCCACCGCAGCTTTACTTGTGAGGTGTCAACAGAGCCCCTCCTCCCAATATCGCTGATAGAGCGCCTGCAAACCGCTTATGCGGTGGAGGCGACTAACTGGACTCCTACAGGCCGGCTTGAGCCGTCGACAACCGGGATACCTAACCAGCCCCTGTCGGCTATAGATATCTTAGGGCGCCGCATTTGTCAAGGTGAAGCCCAACCCTGGGGACAAGTTTATAAGGTAGGGCTTACCCCCCGCCACTCAGTAGGCTATCTTCCATGGGCTCGATACGTTCTTTCCGCCTACCGTGCACGGTTACAGAAGGTTGGGCTGTATCAAGCGGTGTATGCGTCTCTATTCCATTACCAGGCCCCTCACATCTGGTGGGTAGGGTTAAAGCTTTTCTGAACCAATGTAATCTTCCTACCGACACTTTCTTACTAGGGGATCGCGAGGTCTCTATTTCACTCGAAGAGTTTCGCGAGATCTCTGGATTGCCAATCAGGGGAGAGCATTATGAAGAGTTGCTGCCTCCCGACGAGTATGTGTTCGCGACCATGCCGGCTATGCTTGACGGCCTGACGACTGAAAACGCCATCCGCCATAAATACCCAAGCCTAATCAAAGCCCTGGGTATTTCGAGAAACTGTTCGCGATGTCAGAAAGGAAGGGCATCACCTTTGAGTCCTTCATTGCATGATTTCTCCGTGGAGACGCTTTATCCAAAGAGGTTCCAAAGTTTGTGAACATCGACGACCCTTTTGGGTTTGGGCTGAATAAACTGCCGGCTAAAGAGGAAGACTTGCCGCAGTTTTATATTCCGACCTCGTCGGCCGTGTCTTTCGATGCGATTGAGGCCCCTGGCATGGACGAAGAGACCTTCTTCGTCGGCTTCATCAGCCTTTGGCTCAGTTGGTTCACCATACCGATGCATCGACGCTTCATGAGAGCCTCCGTCTTCTTCTCCGCTCATCGCGTAGCTGAAGGGGCACGATTGGCCGTTGACATTGCGGGACTATCGCACCTATATCATGGATTAAGCGTTGCGGCCAATACTTCGACCCTAGGTGTGGATGTTGTGAATTTCTCCTTCCACTTTTTCACGTCGTGGATCGAGATGCATGTATTGGGAGCATTTGCTATTCACCGGCGACCAGATTTTTATGACTCCTATACCTTCCCACGGGTTATGAGGTTGGTGGATGCTTCCGCTTCCGATCCGACTCAGCTAGGAGCCGTCCGCGTGTTGCTTAACCCATACTCCAACGAGGGCGCGATGGTTTTTAGTGACCGAGTCCTCTCTGCTCCCGCGGGGCCTATCCAGCAGCTGTTTGATCTGTCAAAAGGAGGAGCGCCATCTTTAAAGCCTAAAAAGATTATGCACCTGTACTCGATTAGGCCGGGCTATTTGGTATCCCGTCAGAATAACACGGCTCTTTTTATGCGGTATAATCCGCACTACTTTGCCCAGCAATTGGGCTATAACCAGGGTGTCCCTTTCGAGGCGTTCTTAGTTGAGCCCTCTCCGTCTCTGGAAGTCACTCGTGACGTTATCCATCATTTTATGCGGCTGGACACCGTCTCCCGTTTCATGATCCCTGAGTCCGACTATCTTCCAAGGTGTGTGGGGTTTTTCATGGGCTGGTATCGTCATTGAGTCGGTCCTGTCATTGCCGAGGAGAGGCAGGTACTCTTCGAATGTAGAGCTTCAGCTCCGACCCAAGTCACTAGCATTCCGTTGCATCCGCGGTCAGTGGTTCGCCCTCCATTGAGGGATAGCGGTCTGGTACTTATCTCTAGAGCCGCTGAAATAGAATTGAATCCCCGTACTGCTGGTATGCTGGTGCGCACTAGAGCCAAAGCAAAGGCTTCTAGTGAAGCGTCAGCGGTAGTGTCATCAGTGGCGGCGTCATCAATAGCGGTGTCATCAGCGGTGGTGTCGCTAAAGGGGGATACCGGGAGTGAAGTTGGTCAACGTCGTGCCAAAGCGCCGAGGGAAAGGAAGCGTTCTTCAGTTAGTGCTAGCACAAGTTCTAAGAGGAGGAAGAGATTGATCGCCGGTTTACTTGACACCTTGCTTGAGTCCGAGTTGTTCATTCAGGACGAACCGATAGCTATGGAGGAATCGGATGCCGGTCTTATTTATCCTGGCTCGTCCGCCGAGGAAGCCGCGCAATTGGCTGAGATTTTAAGGCGCTCACAAGATGAGACCGAGAACATGCGCATCCCGTAAAAGCCCTTCCTTCCGATTATATTCTATGACATTGATCCATCATTACGGCGGGTACATATGGGTCCTTTGTTAATGGAGGACGAACGGGCCCTCAAACAGCCCATAATGGTTACTTCCGAAGACGAGCTTGCCTTAAAGATAGGTAGTCATTCATCTACGCTTGAACCTCGGCGAGCGTGCTTAGCCAGAAAGGAAAAGCGTCTCAAAAAAGCCATACTTCAAGCTCCTTGGCGCATTGGTATGCGTCTTTCTCGTGTCCTTCTTTTAGTGAATAGTCTGTATTACTTTTATGTCTTCTCATTTTTGTGAAAACTTTGCAGGGTCTTCGGCGGCGAAAGAGGATTTGAATCCAGATTGGGCCATAACTGTGGACTCTACAAATATCTCCCGTGATGCACCGGCAGGTGTAGAGGAGATTATTAAAGCTGTTACTCTTATTGTGGCGCTTCCGGTGGTAACTTCTGTTCCTTTAGTGTCTATTCCTCCAGTAGAGGTGACTTCACCGGTCACAAATCCCGTGGACATCTCTAGTGACGCACCGAAGGGTGTAGAAGAGGTTGCCGGAGCCGTTAGTCCTGTCTTGGAGCTCCCGGTGGTGGCCGAGGTCCCTTTCATGTCTATTTCTTCAACAGAGATTACCTCATCGGTCAAAAATCCCATGGACATATCTAGTGACGCACCGAAGGGTGTAGAAGAGGTTGCCGGAGCCGTTAGTCCTGTCTTGGAGCTCCCGGTGGCGACTGTTGTTCCTCAATTGGAAGTTGCCTCACTGGTTCATATCCCCAAAGATGTACCTGAGGGTGTGGAGGAGCCTGCCGAAGCTGCCATCCTTCTAGTTCAAGGAGGGCGAAGTATCGAAGGTAATCTTCTATATTTCGCTTTAACGATCCATCTGTTATCTGAACCCTTCTTTCCTTCAGAATTGCGGGAATTGGCGGCTTCCATCATGGATCTATCTCCCAGGAAAACCTTCCAGCGTTTGCTTGATATGGCTGCCCCACAGGCGATACCCCCGCAAAGCATAGTCCTTTCTTCCGGGAAAGGTTGGTGTTCTTTGACCTCTTTTGTTTTATTATTGTTCTTTATAATGACGCTAATATGCACTCCACAGTTCTGGAAGCCGATGACGAGGTCGAGATCCTCGATGGGCCTGGGGATCTCTCAAACCCCCCTTGCATAACTATGGGTAAGTAAGGTTTTATCTTTGGCATTGCTTTGTTTATTCTATGTTTGTGAATCTCACTGGCTGTTCATAAATCTTAACAGCTCTGCCAACCCTAACCCCTCTAGAATCTCGAATCCCGATGCCACCAGGCCCCTACGCCCGGCGTGCGTCTGAAAGAAAGGCAAAGCAAAGCATTTACTCTCTGATGGCTCTCATTGAAGACCTTCACGCTGTTATTTCTGTTACGGCCGAAGAATTTGCTGTCAAAGTTAACGCTTTCTTGTCCGTTCTCGCTACCTATCATGACGAAGCATTGGTGCATGTCTGGGTTGGGTATTGTCGCCGAGTGGAAGTCTGCCTACACGGGTTTGAATGCATCCGCCTTCCCTCCGACATCTTAACCGTAAAATCGAGTCTGCGGGGATGGATCGAACGGTGCGCAGCCAATCTGCAGTCGTACGAGAAGAGGCTCAACCAGAAGTTTTCGGAGAGGGAGTTAGCTTAGAATGCTTTGGGGGAACTTCAGGCCCAGCTTACTGCCAAGACTACCCGTGCGTACGAAATTTGGCGGGTGCTTTAAGAAGCTATCACGGAGGTGGTGGCTCTTGATAAAACCGTTATCTTTACTCACGAGATGGTTGAAGCCCATAAAGTTGCCGAAAGGGAGCTTGAGAGTCGGTTTGCTTCATATCAGACTCAACAGACTCAGGCGGGGCCCCATCTTACCGCACTTTCAGAGCTTGAAGCCGAGGTCCAGTGGAAGCATGATGAACTTACTAGCTTATTGCACCGTTTGCCGGCTTAAAGATTTTTTTGTATATTCTCCTTCTCTCTTTTTTTGTATTCACTATTGAATGAGAGTATCTTGTATTCATTTTGATTCTTTTATAAAATGTATCTTGTATTCACTTGAATTCATGAATAAAAGACATATTTTATTTTATATTGGCATGTAACTCTGACAAATGTGGCCCGTAGATAGTCCATCTTGACCTCCTTGTAGGGCAGCGATGGCTTAGGAAACATGTTTGGATCTGCCGCCTAAGACTTTCCAACTTTATGAGCCGTGAGGGTCTCATAAAGACTTTTCTCCCTACGAGTCGAGAGGATCCTGTATGTGTATTTTCTCCTTAGGAGTCGTAAGGACTCCTAAGTGCGTTTTCTCTTGAGAGTCGTAAGGATCTCACAAGAGAATTTTCCCCCTTACAAGTCGAGAGGACTTGTAAGTGTTTTTGTTCCTCCTTGTCGATATTCGACTTTGGAGAATATGGCCCGTTGATAGTATACAATAGTCCATCTTGAACTACTTGCAGGACCACAGTGCTTAGGAAACAGGTTGATATCTCCGTTGCCTAAGACTTTTTTCCCTACGAGTCGAGACGAGTCGAGAAGTTCTCACAGGAACATTGTTTTTCCTACGAGTCGAGACGAATCGAGAAGTTCTCACAAGAATGTTCTAACGTCACAGTTAACCTCCGCTCTTTATGATAGAGGTCCGTTAGGGTCTGTGGTACTAAGGTTTTTTGTCCGTCTTACAGTCGCGTTGGTTGATGCATTCCTCGATACGCAGTCTTGCTGTTCGAGTAGCCCCGCGACTGTCGTGTCTCTAATCCCTTTAGGGGCTGGACAAGAAGTCTTCAAGTAATCTCCCAGGTCATATTACCATCGGAAGAGCAAGCGTTAGGGATTTTCCATGCCGCTTTTTACTTGAGGTTAGGCTCAGTCTGGGAGCTTCGATGAGTCATGACCACTCCGCGCCGGCGTGTTATGATTTCCGATAGTCTTTCAGGTTTTATTTGAGTTGCCGTCAAGACCCTGAATCTAGGGATCTTCCTTTGCTTCGTTTGTTGACATTATGTCTGCTATATTGCGACGAATGTTGAGGTTGTCTTTAGGTTGTCTGTGAACCGTCGAGGCTCGGAACTAGGGACTTTGCCATGGCTCCATTTGTTGACGTCGCGTCTGCATCCTGCTGGAGTGAGAAGAAACGCCGTGGTGATCTCTAGGCTGTAGATGTTGTCGTCGAGACTCTGAAGCTAGGGATCTTCTTTTGCTTCGTTTGTTGACATTGTGTCTGCTATATTGCGACGAATGTCGAGGTTGTCTCTAGGTTGTCTATGAACCGTCGAGGCTCAGAATTGGGGACTTTGCCATGGCTCCATTTATTGACGTTGCGTCTGTATCCTGCTGGAATGAGAAGGAATGCCGTGTTGATCTTCTAGGCTGCAGATGTTGTCGTCGAGATCTGACTCTCCCTTTGACAGAGCCCGGTAGGAAAATGTGGTTTCCTTTTCATTTATGCCCATAGATTGTATATAGGGGTCGATGTGGACTCACCTGCAGGGCGAAAAATTTTCTCTTCCTTTTTTTGTTTCTTTCCACGATGCTCTATCATTTCAGCTTTTTATATCGCGAAAGTCGCGATTGCACAATCATTTCGGCTTTTTATCGCGGTGCCCAATCATATCGGCTATTTTTCTTTTTGCTCACTGCTTTTTATTGCGACTTGTCCAAACATTTCGGCTATTTTTATATGCATATATTTGCTCGCTGATTTTTATTGCGAGTTGCCCCATCATTTCGGCTATTTCATATGCATTTTTGGCTCGCAGATTTTTGTTGCGAGTATGGAACTCGAGATCTGATCCTAATCTTAGCATCAGCATCGCCGCGACTGGAATATTGCCAGGAGCGAATCATCATTTACCGTGAAAGGACTTGGAATTTGATACCGATTTATGCATCAGCATCTCTACAATTGGGATATTGCCAGGAGCGAATCATCATTTGCCATTGTTGGTTTGAACAAAGGTGGCTTAGCAAACAGGGTTAGGATCCTGTCGACTAAGGCTTTTTGACTTTACGAGCCATAAGGGTCTCATAAAGGTATTTCTCCCTACGAGTCGTGAGGATCTCGTAGGCATATTTTCTCCTTAGGAATTGTGGGGATTCCTAAGTGTGTGTTCTCTTATGAGTCGTAAGGATCTTATAAGAGTGTTTTCTCTTTATAAGTCGAGAGGACTCATAAGTGTCGTTTACCATATGAGGACATTCCTCATGATTGGTGAAACTCGGTGGGGGGAACGTTTATTTATGCCCATGGATTGTATACAAGGGCCAATATCGGACCGCCTGTAGGGCAACTTAGGGAATATGACGGCTTAAGGACGGGTTTGGATCCCTGTAACTTAAGAATTTGAATCCTATAAGCCGTGAGGGTCTCATAGGGGGAGTTCTCCTTACGAGTCGAGAGGATCTAGTGAAAATTTTACGAGATTGCGCCCTTTCGGGTTTTCACAAGCTCGCCGGTAGACCTGCTGTTTTTACTCACGGCGCCCTTTTGAGTTTTCATCCATGCCTAGTTCGCTTGTGGACGTACCGTTTTTTTTTTCACCACGAGATTGCGCCCTTTCAGGTTTTCACAAGCTCGCCGGTAGCCCTGCTGTTTTTACTCACGGCGCCCTTTTGGGTTTTCATCCGTGTCCATTTCGCTTGTGGACGTACCATTTTTTTATCCCTCTGTTCGCCAATGGGGGACTTCGCCACCGGGGCAGCTGTGTAGCCAGCGGGACTTGAGTTGCATTCCTCGCCGCTGGGACTTGTGGACTTGAATTCCACTATCGCCGTGTTTGAGGCGACGTTTTTAGTTTAAGGACATTACGGTCCAATGTTAGTTTAGGGACATCTCGTTCCGGTGTTAGTTTAGGGACATCTCGGTCCGGTGTTAGTTTAGGGAAATCTCGGTCCAGTGTTAGTTTAGGGGCAAAGTTTTGCCGGATACTACTTATAGAGTTTGGACTCAGGAAGACAGCGAGTGGACACGAGCGTTGTTATTTATCATTAACCTGAGCCGTGACTTATCAAGCGTAGTATTTCTTAAGGAACTGGCCGTTTATTGGCCAGAAGGGTCTTTCGCCGTGCATATCCATGAGCAAGTAGGCCCCACCTTAATAGACCTTGTCTATGATGTACGGACCTTCATAGTTTAGCTCGAATTTCCCCTGCTTTGCATGGTTGGGGATCATAAGTCTTTTTACGACTAGCATGAGTTCGCCTTGGCGGAACGTTCTTGGTCTGGTTAGTCTTTCGTATGAGCGCGTCATCCTTGCTTTGTAAGCTTCCAGGTTTTGCTGCGCCATGAGACGTGTTTCATTAAGGGCATCAAGCTCCTTAAGCCGAAGATGGGCATTTTCTTTATCCGTCAGCTCATGTCGAACCGCCACTCGTAAATAGGGTAGTTCTATCTCTAAGGGAAGTACCGCTTCCGTGCCGAATACCAATGCGAATGGCATTGTATTCGTGACCGTTTTGAACGTGGTTCGATACGCCCAAAGAGCCTCATGCAGTCTCTCGTGCCAGTCCTTTTTGTTTCTGGACAACGTTTTCTTTAAGATTTTCATCAAGGTCTTGTTGAAAGCCTCAGCTAGACCGTTAGCTCGGGGATTATAGACCGAAGAGTATCTCCAATCTATTTTATGCTGCTGTGCGAAGCGGCTGATCTTATGGCTCCTGTAGGCTGGCCCGTTATCCGAGATGATCCAGCGCGGAGTGCCGAATCGGTAGATGAAATGTGTCCTGAAGAAATAGAGGATGTTCTCCGTCTTCACTTCCCTTAGCGGTATTGCCTCTGCCCACTTAGAGAAGTAATCGGTTGTTGCTAATATGAACCGATGCCCCTTGGATGACGCCGGTTTGATGGGCCCAATTATATCGGTTCCCCACATTTCGAACGGCCAACTAGCCAATGTTGGGTGTAGCGGATTTGGATGCTGATGGATAAATCCCCGTGAATTTGGCATGAGTGAAACTGCTTCGCATATTCGAGGCAGTCCTGAATCATTGTGGGCCAATAGTAACCCATTCTCTTGATCTTCAGCTTCATCTTTGGCCCAGCTTGATGAGAACCGCAGAGTCCGTCATAAGTTTCTTGGACGACTCTCCTTGCTTCTTCTGGTCCTAGGCATCTCAACCACAGACAGTCGAATGATCTCTTATATAGAGTATCATTGACGAAGGCGAAAGACAGAGATCGCTTCATGAGCCGATGTCTTGATGATGCGTTTTCAGGCGTTTGATGGGATTTGAAGTAGTCTATAAAGACTTCTCTCCAATCCTCAGCCTCTTCTTCATCCTTTATTCGGAAGACTACTTGTTCAGTCACTTCCTTTCCTTCAGACGACTCCGAAGATATTTCTGCTGGTGCGAGAATCCGGCGGCTTTGCACAATGATCCTTACGTCATCGAGATTTTCATCAGCCAGTTCCTTAACAAGCTTAGCTAACGCATCCGCCTTGCTATTTTCCGCATGCGGTATGCTTTCCAAGATATAGGAGGGGATTTGTGTCAGCAATTGCTGCACTCTTTCGCCATATTTCACCAACTCTGGCTTGCACGTCTGGTAGTTGCCATTTACTTGGCTAACGACCAGCTGGGAGTTCCCATATATGAGGAGGTTTTCGATCCCCATGTCGACAGCGATCTCAAGACCTGCTATCAAAGCTTCATATTCCGCTTCGTTGTTCGTTCTTGGCTCCTTTAAGGAAATGACAAAATACATTATCCCTCCTTGTAGAGTCACGAAGATAAGGCCTACCTCAGCTTTAATTATGGGGGTGTTGTGCTTTCGCTTCTTTAAGGAAGATGCTCCGTCGAAGTAAAGTTCCCATTGAGGGTCATTTTTTTTCTTCCTTCTCCCCTTCGATTGTGTCGAATGCGTGTTCGTTTGGCAATTCGCAGTTTAAGAGAGAATCGGCTGGTATTGGATGTTCAACGAGAAAGTCGGCGATGGCCTGGTCTTTCAATGCCTTGAGGGGCCGATATGTTATCGAGAATTCCATCAAGAGGAGGGCTCATTTGACAAGCTTTTCTGTCAATGTGGCTCTTGACATCAAATATTTGAGAGGATCCACTTTTGATATGAGATGGACCTCATGTGCTAAGGCATAATGTCGAAGCTTCGCTATCGCGAAGATCAGTGCTAGGCAATGTTTTTCAATGGGGGAGTAGTTGTTTTCTGCCCCTAGAAGAACTCGACTCAAATAGTAGAGGGCTCTCTCCTTTCCCTGGTCATTCTCCTGTGCCTATAGCGTGCCTAGAGAACCTTCAAGGGCTGTTGTGTACAGGATGAGGGGGTTTCCCTTGACCGGAGTGGTCAGCATCGGTGGATTCTGCAGATATTGCTTGATTTTGTCATGTGCACTTTGTCATTTACGATCCCAAACGAACGGGGTCCTCTTCTTCATTAGATGGCTGTAGGGGCAGCATTTGCCAGAGAGGTTAGCTATGAACAGTCGGATATACGTGAGCTTTCCTTGGAGAGACCGTAGTTGCTTAAGAGTTCTTGGCGAAGGCATTTCCATAATAGCCTTGATCTTTGACGGGTCTATTTCAATGCCTCGATGTCATACGATGAATCCTAGGAATTTTCCTGAGGAAACTCCAAACGCACATTTCAGAGGGTTCATTTTCAGATTGTATTTCCGAAGACGCTGGAACACTATTTTCAAATGCTCCCAGTGCTCCTCGTACGATTTGCTTTTCACCACCAGGTCGTTAATGTAGCATTCGACAATCTCGTGTATGAGGTCATCGAAGATCTTCATCATGGCCCTCTAGTAGGTAGCGCCAACGTTCTTCAGACCGAAGGGCATCACTCTATAACAGAATATGCCCAGCGGAGTCCGGAAGACAGTATGCTTTTGGTCTTCGGGATGCATCTTTATTTGATTATACCCCGAAGATCCATCCATGAAGGAGAAGACTTCATGGATGGATGTATTATCGATCATCAGCTCGGTAACCGGTACGGGGAAGTCATCTTTCGGGAAAGCTTTATTGAGGTCTCGAAAGTCTACGCAGACGTGCACCGTCCTATTTTTCTTTATCACTAGGACAATGTTGGCGATCCAGTCAGGATATTGAACTTCTTGGATGAAGCCGGAGTCAATTAGTTTCTTGACTTCGGCGTTGATACTCATTTTAAGTTCGAGCCGCATTCTTCTTGGCGCTTACTTGACTGGCTTAACGTCTGGCGATATAGCCAGTTTATGTAACGCTATTTCTGGATCTAGTCCCGGCATCTCGGAATATTTCCATGCGAAGCAGTCTTTATATTGCGTAAGTACGTCCTTTAGCATGGCCACCTGCTTTTCAGACAGCAGCTCACTGACGAACATTGGCCTCGGTTCATTTTCCGTCCCCAAGTCGATTTTTCTCAGGTTGTCCGCTGTGGTGTGTATCCCATCTTCCAGCTCTTTTGGTGCCGGTGGAAATTATAAAACCACCCCGTCCTCATTCTCATTTGAGAAGCATTGGGAGAGTTCGTCCATATCCTCGTGCTCCCTCTCCTTTGAGAATATTATCACGTGGCAGGTACGAGCTCGTTTCCAAGCTCGATGCTGATCTAGACTTTCCCTCGCAGTGTAGGTTACTCTTGGCTCATGCTTTCGTGGTGGGGCTACCCTCCAACTGTCAGATAGAGCAAACTTGTCTTGCTGATACTCGTCTTCAACCCAGTCTTTGAAGGTGAAGCAGTCTTCAAGAGGATGTCCTACTACTCGATGGTAGGATCAATAAGCCGGATGATGGACCTTGTTTATTTGCTCGGGGTGCCGAGACTCCGGGAGAATCATCATTTGATACTTGATGACAAGGTCAAATATTTTCCTTGTCTTGTCTCGGGGGAAAGAGTATTCCTGACCCATCTTCTTCATAAAAGACGGATTCCAGCTGACTTTTTCTCGATCGCGTGGCTTCTTAGATCCGCTTCGCTATTTTTGAACGCCATTCACGTTCTTGATCTTGTTGTTGCCTCTGCATCGGACTTTTTCCTTGCCATGAGAGCGCACAGCATGCTGAGGATGAAGGGCATCGTAGTCTTCTCTTTCCGTGGACTGTTGAATGAGACGCTGCGTCCCGGCTTTCTCGTAAATGGCCATTTCACGGCTGTGGTCATTCCAAACCTTTTGACCCGCTTCCCTTATTAGCTTGTCAATCTGTTCTTCGAATGATAGACTTGGTATTCGTACGGCGGGATTTCGCACTGTTTCAATATCAGCGCTATCTGTAAGAGCATTCCCTTCTCCACCAGAGTCATTATAACATGGTAGCTATGGAACCGCTCCCGTTTCTTGGACTGAATGTATCTAAGCCCAGTTGTCTCTATCCTTCCGTTGGGCATCTTTTGCTGGGTCCCGGAAACGTCCCAAATCTTGTTGTAGAACTGGGGTTGTCGAGCGGTTTGTTTGAAGGGTACGCCTTGGTATCTTAATGGCCTTTTCAATCCCTCTGCGTAATATCTGGACAGACGGATTGGTTGAAGCCCGTCGAGCGCAAGTTCGGCACCATGCCAGACTTCTCTCTCCACTTTGGTCTCCGTAGACGATAGAAGAGGATCGCCTTTTCACCTCATCGCCTAGGAGGGACATAGAAGGTCTACAGCTCTTGCACGCCGTATGTATCGAGCGCATCAAGTTCCCTGTAATGCCGCTGCGGAACCATGGTAATTTGTAAACTCTGATCAGCTCTAGTGATGGTTTGTACTGACGGGCGAACGGAGAATACGGCGTTGGCCTCATTTTCAGAGTCACTGCCAAAGACTAAAATTGGAGTAGATGGTCTTGGCCTATTGCCTTGGGGTTGGCCCGAGTAGACTATTTCTTCATCTTCCTCGGTATCGCTCCCAAAGATCGGGATAGTGGCGACGGCTTTTTATTTATCCTCTGGTTTATGACATCTTTTCGTGTCTTCGAAGTCTGGTAGGAAGTACTTGGCGTCTTTATATTCGCGGACTTCATTTACGGAGAATGGATTTAGCTCCCCTGTAATTGTGTACTCGAGGCCGTCTTTGAAGTACTTTATACACTGATGCTGTGTAGAAGGGATGATGTTGTACTCATGTAACCAAGGCCTGCCGAGAAAAGTGTTGTAGCAAGTCTTGGCCTCGATGACATGAAATTTGATTTCAGTGACGAGCATCCCGAAGCGTAATGTCAGTATTACGGACCCAAGCATCCGTGATGACTACGAGTCGAACCCAGAGATAGTAATTTTGTCCTGAGCTAGATGTTGAACGTTCATGCAGATCTCCTTTAGCACCTTCACATTGAGAAGGTTGACAGAGGACCTGTTGTCAACCAGGATCTTCCCTATCTTGATGTCATGGCAGTACCCGGTTACATATAACGGACGGTTGTGCACGCACGTTTCGAGGAGGAGGTCTTCATCGCTGAAGGTGATGTCAGCTGTGTGAATTTCTTCCATCTCGTCTTTCATTTTTTCTTCTGCAAGGAAGGCTTGAAACTGATCAGGCTCTTGTAACACCCTGATCAGAGAATCTCGTGCCTCTTTAGACAGGAGAAGGGCATCCAAAATGCTCAATTGTGAGGGTATCTTCCTCAGATATGCCAGAACATTGTAATCCACCTTGTTTTTCTTAGGCGGTTCCTTGGCTGCAAGCTCTTTGACGACTCTATCATCGAGGGCAATTTCCTCAGGGACTTTTTCCTTCCCCTTGTCTCTTTTGCTTGAACCTTTGTTTGCAGGCCCGAGATTCTTTTCAGGCAACGTACAGTTACGCAGCTGGATGTTCTCACAGTTTTTCTCTTCCTCTTCTTTCCCAGAGGCGGGTTCTTTGAAAAGAGGGCCTAGGGTTATTTCTTCCTCAGAATCGCTCCCGAATGTGAGAACTTGAGATTTCCTGGTATCAACCATATGACAGTTGCCAGCAGCTCCTTCACGCTCGTCTGTCATGCTCTTCTGCTGCTCCCGACGGGCTTTGTGCTTCATCCTCTTGAAGTATTGTTGGTGAGCAACGTATCCTTGCCACCACTTCATGAAGGCACTGTACTCTTCGGTGCGGTGCGTAACCTTCCGATAGTATAAGTAGTAGTTCGGATGTATATTCGATTTGTCGAGGCACGTACTCCCAGGAGTATTTCTTTTGAAAGATGGCAGCTTCATTCCCATTGAAAGGGCTTTGGCAAACCGTTTCCCCGTCTTAAACTCGCTTTTGCCTGCCGCGGGTATGCTTCGATCCAGTTGGAGTGGTTTGTGACTTATCCCTATCGCGGCTTCTTCATCCTGATGCCGACGCTTGGCATTTTCATATATGGCCATTTCACATTCTCGGTCAGTTTTGCACTTTTGAAGGGCTTCGTTCAGCAGCCTATCGATCATTTCGTTTGACGGTTCCAGGGATTTTGGCGCCGGTTCTGCCCCCAGCTTCTCTACGTTATTTTCTAATGCCGAGGGAGCTTCTTTGCCATTCACTGAAGAATGAGAGATCATGTGGCAACTCGCCACATAATCCTCGGGTTCTCCCGACGAGTCATTTCCCTTATTATCGTCACTATCTCCGTTCTCGAGGATATGGTCGAGAAACTCTTCAAGGGTGACTGGGGTCTGCGCCTTTTGGTTGTATTCCTCCAGTGCGTCGATGTATTTTTGTAGATTCGTACGATTGTCGTCGAGCTGCACAGGCTTCTTGGTCTTCTTCTTTTTCTCAGAAGACTTTGCAGGCCTGACCTGAGTGTTTTGCCTATCGCTACCAACTTTCGGTACTGGGCGCGGTTTCAGCATCCCGTCAGTAATCTCGGGCTCCAGTGGGCTTTTCCATCTGATCGCTGGGCATGTTTGAAGATCCTTCAGCATTCTTTTAGTTTTAGCCGAAAGGACAACTTCCCACGGAGCTTATTCTACAAATGAGTATGATGCCCCTGATGTGTCCGCCTTTTTAGGACCGTGCTGCTGTGGTGGGTTTACCTTCCAGTTTTCGGATAGCGCGAACTTGCCTTGTTGGTACTGGTCCTCAACCCAGTTTTTGAAGATGTAGCAATCTTCAATTGGGTGGCCCATTACTCTATGGTAGGGGCAGTAGTTGGGATTGTTGACGTCACCAGGTTGCAGTGGGCGTCTTGGCTCTGGTAGAGCGATGAGCCTGTTGCGCACCGCCAGTTCGAACAGTCTCCTCGTTTTATCCTGAGGAAACGAGTAAGGACGTCTCAACTTCTTTTCGAGGGATCGGCGTGTGTTGCCTTAGCGAGCAACCGGTTTCGGGTCACTCGGTTTTTGTTGAGCTTTGGCACCGAAGGTCGCTTTTCCTTTGCCCTTTTCATTCCGGAGATCCATTTTTGAAGAGGATGGCCTATGGCCCATTAGGTCCATTTGGGCCAGCTTGTCAATCAAGGCCTGGAAGGTGGTCGGCTTGAAGAACATCATAAATTGGGATATAGTTGCCTGAGGTTCAAGGGTCCCCACGAACATGCCCACGGCAGGTGCTTCTTCTATGCGCTGTTCGCATTTTGACCATAGGTTCCGCTGCCGAATTGTGTATTGAACCCTGGTCTCTCTTGGCTTCACCCTAGCATTGATTAATGCCGTGATCGGGGTGCGCTCGCTTGCGCTTGCGAACCGCTGTGTGAACAGTAGTTCCATCTCCGTGAATGTTTTGACAGAGTCATTTGGGAGCTCGGAGTACCATTCAAATGCCGTCTCCGATAAGTTGCCAACAAACTGGAGAAGAAACAGTTTGTCGTCGCCTCCAGTATTACCGCACAAAGCTCTGAATTGAGCAACGTGCTGGTGTGGATTGCCCGTCCCCTTATAAACATGGAACTTAGGGATCATATATCCTGGCAACTTGATTTGATCGTACCAGCCTGGATAAGGTCGTCCAGTTCTGACGACTTGGCCAGTCGCTTCACTTGCTTGATGAGCTCGTATTTGCTGAGCTATATAGTCATCAAGGGAAACTTTAGAGATCGTCTCCTTCCTGGCTGCTGATAGAGCCGGAAGAGGGTTTGATGTCTCCCCTCTGTCGTCTTTATTGATTATCGGTGGATCTTCAGCTGGAGGGTCCGGCTGGATCATCATTCCAACCATATCTTGGAACAGGAGCACCATTTGTTTTATATTAGCCTCTTGTTCCGTGGCCTCCTTATCTTTTCTCTCCTGCACCCTTCGCAGGAACTCCGTATCGGTCTCCTGATCTTGGCGCTGTTCGGACGATACTTCCGGGCTTTCTTTCTGCCCAGTGAGTGCGGCCATCTTTGTCAGCATCTCCTGGAGCTTTTGTTGTTGCTCCTGAACTTTTGTCATAGACCGTGTGAGTGGTCGATGACCCGTGGAAGTACGACTTTTCTCTTTTCCGGAAGCCATGTACACCGTGTGTACTACCATGCCCCCAGACTTAGGACGTTTGGGTCCACTGCCTTTGAAATTTGCCGTAGGCATGGGAAAGAGATTTAGGAGATCTCCCGAACCACTTTAAATTGCTTATGTTTGCGTTTTGATTCTCTCTTGCCTTTTCTTACTTACATATTATCTTGTGATATATTTGTGTTTTACTTTATCTTGCAAATAGAATTTTTAATTTTTGAGTATTGTTAGTATAATCCTATTCATCCCCCTCTAGGATTATTTCAGTCAAACCGTATTTGACAATTTTATCCTTATTTAATTAGCAGTATATCAAATATACTAATTTAACTAAATCCCTTTTGTATATCATCTATATACTATCTCTTCTTTTGGTTTATAGTTCTATATTTGGCAAGTAGGAGTTCACCTATGTGTGACTCCGGAGGCTCGACGTTTACTCAGCAGTGGATAATTAATTCGAACAATTCGAACTAATTATGTAAGCAGTAAAGTCCATAAGCTTATAGGGATGATAGCTACGTATTTAGACTACCTGGATAAACTGTCAATGACTGGATTGGAATAGAAAAATACTATCCATGCAAATCAATAACTATCAGTGGCAACTACCGTACAGTTCGGTCTCTTCGTCTCCTTGTGCTCCTTATTTGGTCTAGAACTTAGTAGTACTATAAAACCCTAATAACTCAAATAAGTATTGTGTTGATATTATCATGTAACCATGAGACCAAACCGATAACTACTTATCGTTTGATTTCCAGTACTCTGGCACTACATAACATTATTCTCCTTATACCGGAGAGACGAATTGCATGTTAATTCCTCATAACCTTCACATGTGTTCGCTTATACCCAATTACTACCATTATACATAGCATTGATGGATCTGTGGTTTGGTAGTAATTAAAACAATCTCTAACACACGCAAGATAGTATGGTGAATCTCAGGTTTGGAGACTAAGTCATACCTGTAAGTGTAAGGTGCTCCTTACCGTTACTACTGCGGTTTTGCGGAATCAAAAACTTTAAAATTTTGAGCACAATACACTATAAACCCTAGGATACAAGCCCAAACACTAAACTAAATAACACTAACTAGAAGTTTTAGCTACTAGGTTAGTGTACAACCTTTGTAAACGATCCTTCAGGTCTTGAAAGGTTGACTCCTCAAGCTTCTTAGGTTAATGGAACAAGCTCTCGAAGACGATCTTCCACGTTAAAGACGATCCTCCACGTCAAAGATGATCCATCCGAGGATGCCGATTCAAGCGATATTTTCGACCGAAGCAACTAAAAATCGAGTCTTGCTAAGACAAGATACTTAAGAGGGTGTAGTTTATGAAACTAGATGCTCTCTTTTAATCCTCAAAACTCTAGATAAAAAAATTGAGGAAGAAGAAGATGGAGATGGCTACTCAAGAAAATATCTCACTTGTGATAATAAAATCCCATCTCTCAAAAATATCCTCACTCTCTCATTTTATCTCTTCATGAAAAAAACAAAGAGATGGGTGGGGTAGTGACTCACTAGGATGAGTCACAAGCCCACACACTTCTAAATTCAACCATGAAGAAAAAGAGAGAGTGTATAGCCACCTCACTATGATATACATACACATACAAATACTTGTATGTGTATAATCAAGTATACCAAAACCCGTATTTATAATAAATACCGTATTTCTACCAAAATACAAATACCGTATTTATACCGAAAATACAAAATATGCGTATTCAAATTTAGAAAGAAATACATGTATTTGTATCAAAGCACAAATACCCGTATTTATACAAATACAAGTATTCGTATAAATACCGTATTCGTGTTAAAATACAAATACCCAAAAGAGAGCAATATAATACTAGCATCAAAACTAGTTGTCTTTCAAACCTGCTAGTACTACTAATCCGTCCGATTAAAGCACGTGTATAAATACACGTGTTCAATCAAACACCCGTGCGTAAAACTATAAACAAACTACACCATTTTTTCTTAACCGGGAAATCCTCTGTGTGGGACTCTAAAGACTCGACAATACGCTGACAGTGGGTTTAACCACATGCACGTCAGTGGCACTAGTTGTACGTATCGGCTATCTAGGTATCTTTCGAATGGAAGATCGACATGATAACTCGTCCGAAAATCCTACTGAGCCTATAGGTTACATTCTCCATACAGTCTAGTCTGTTCCTCTAAGAGTGTTGTATATCGGGCCTAGGGGGTAGTAAATGTCAGACCCTTAATAGCACGACAAGTCATGTTAGTGTGGAGCCCAATACAACCTGAGAAACTACTGGTGTACCAACCAGTAAATCTCACTTTTCCTGGCCAGGGATCTTTAGTATTGGCCAACCGTACACAGCGCGATATCAACTCCCAATATCGGGAGAAACGAATCCCTTCTATCCCCTGCTGCCTCCAAGTGCTTAGGGACTGCACCCAACTACTACCTATTTCCATGACTCATTAGAGCCATGGTACGGAACAGTGGGAACACACTCGAGATGAATAATGATGTCAAGTCAACGGACTAACCTGTACTCAAGTCACCGGAGAACTGCTATCTGACGATAGGTATAATACCAACCAGCAGTTCCCAGCGAGTCTGTCCAATGTAACTCATAACCCAATGAGCACTTGTATACTATCTTTGGTATCACATACTAATGGTTGTGGGACAGGCCATCTCCCCTGACGGGGATAAGAAGCGTATACACTAGTCTACTCTGGAGTATCGATGTCCAATCTCGATAATCCTATGATTAGGGACAAGTTTAAGGATGTTCTTATAGACTACCCAACCCCCACTAGTGTGACTGCCATCACACCGCTGGTACTCAAGCAAAAATCCTAAGCGCTCTATCAATATGTATTAGCGATATGTTAAAAAAACATATACACATGTTAAGATAGACTCTAACCACATAGCATACTATCATATTGAGCAAGACTGTTATATATATCTGTATATATCCCAAGCTTCCAAAATGTAATATACAATCCAGTACTATACAATGATGGCCTCTAAGGCATATATCACTAACAATCTCCCACTTGCACTAAGGTCATGTATTAGCGTATCACAAACTTGTCATCTCGAATAGCCTCTCGAACTGCGTCTGAGGGATGGCCTTTGTGAGTAGATCTGCAGTATTGTTCTCCGTGTCCACTCTCCGCACCTCGATCTCCTGGCGATCTACGATCTCTCTGATCAGGTGATACCGCCTCAAGATATGTCTGTACTTCTGATGGGACCTTGGTTCCTTCGCTAAAACTATAGCCCTGTTGTTCTCACAAAACAAAGGTATTGGGTCAACAATGGACGGAACCACATGAAATTCCGTAATGAACTTCTTCATCCAGACTGTCTCTTTTGCGGCGTCACATGCAGTGATATACTCTGCCTCAATCATCGAGTCAGCAACGGTGTCCTATTAGGAGCTTTTCCAACAGACCACCCTCCATTGAGGGTGAAGACATAACCCGACATGGATTTGGAGTTATCCTTGTCATTTTTGAAGCTGGAGTCAGTGAAGGCCTCAATCTAGAGGTCTTTACTGCTGTATACCAAGAACATATCTTTAGTTCTTCTCAGATACTTGAGAATGTTCTTAACTGCTATCCGGTGCTTCTCTCCTGGGTTCGACTGATACCTGCTTTCCACGCTTAGTGTGTAAGCAACATCTGGTCTGGTACACAACATCGCATACATTATAGATTGTACTGCAGAAGCGTAGGGTATAATACTCATGTGATCCCTTTCCAAATCAGTCTTGGGAGACATCTTTTTGGAGAGAGGGCGATCCCGTGACAAGCGGATAGGTTACCGCACTTGGAATCTTCCATACTAAATCTTTTCAGTATAGTGTCAATGTACATGGACCGTGAAAGTCCCAACATCCTCTTAGATATATCACGATCGATCTGGATCCCTATAATGTAAGTTGCATCACCCAGGTTTTTCATGGAGAACTTTTGTGACAAGAATTTTTTGACTGATTATAGCATATGAATGTCATTTTCTATCAGGAGAATGTCATCCACGTACTAGACGAAAAATACCACAGTTCTCACTACAATCTTACTATAAATGCATGGTTCATCTGCATTCTTAATAAAGTTAAATTCTTTAACCGTCTCATTAAAGCAGATGTTCTAATTTTGCGATGTCTGCTTTAATTCATAAATGGATTAAACAACTTGCACACTCTTCCGCTGCTCCTACTCTCTATAGAACCCTCTAGCTGATCCATATTAACACACTCTTCTAAATTTCCATTCAAAAAAGTGGTCACTACGTCCATCTGTCAAATTTCATAATCATGGAAGGCAGCAATGGCAAGTAGGATCCAAATGGATTTAAATATAGCTATTAGAGAAAAGGTTTCATCATAGAGCCAGGTCTTTGACGAAAACGTTTTGCTATAAGTCTAGCCTTATAAGTTTCAATCTGTCCATCTGCACCAATTTTCTTTCTGAAGACCCATTTGCAGCCTACAGGTTTTACCCCTTGAGGTGCTGTAACATTTCAGAAATATAAAATATTATTTTTGGAATTTAAATATTAAAATAATATATTTCGCGAAAACTATTCAATTTGCGAATAAGGGTTTTTCGTAAAATGGAATAAGTATATACCAATATTTGGAATATAAGTGGAGATTAAAATGATTTATTTATTATAAAGATATTTATCGGATTTGGTCATTTTTATAATTAATTATATGCAAGTTTAAATTAAACTTGATTAGTGCACTACTAATCATGATTAAGCCAAATCCGTATTTTTATCTTTTCCATGGCTTGTGCACCATGTCATGTTGTATTTTGTTGCATGTTGTTCATTTGTATTTCTGACTTATGAGTCAATTGTGAGAAAGAGAAAGAAAAGAAAAGAGAAGAATAATTGAGGAAGGAGAGAGGGGACACAATCATGATGAGGCATGCCATGCCATGTGAGGGTATGAGAGAAAGGGTATGGCTCCACCCCTCACCCATTCTTCTTCCTTCTTCATTTCTTTACCATTTTCTTCATCTACTTCTCCTCCTCCTTCACCTTTCTCTACCTCCATAAAACCACCTCAAATCTTCACCAAAACCACATGCCGCCTTCATTAAAAATGATCCCCACCTCATCCTAAACCCTATGGACCTTTCAAGTTTGGATTTTGGAGATTTTAGGCATCTAGGGTTTTTCTTGTGTTGCTCTCATGAGGTATAATTCTCACTTCCTACCTTGTAACTGGTTTCTTTACTTTTTAGTTTAGTTTAGAGTTCGATTTAGTGTAGATTAGTGATCTTAGAAATTTCTAGTTTGAAGTTTAGTGGATGTTTGGACTTATGAGTGGTAGATAGAGGTGTAGTGAGTGTTTGCAAACCTTAGGTGATGATTTATGGCCAAGAATAGAACACTAGAACCCAAAACCAGAACTTAGAATTTCCCGACATTTGGAATTGCGACAGATTGTGATGATGTTTTGGAATCTGGGATGACCCGAGACCATCGTAAAATAAGTTCCCATGACCATGAGATGAGCAGGCAACTTAGAAGCACCACCTGAAACCTGAGCCCCTATACTTCAAATCTGGCCGCAGATTTATTCCTCGTGGCCGCAAATTGCGGCCACAATGTGATGGATTTTGTTGATTTTTGGTTAGTGGCTTTCTTATGTGATATCTAGAGCAACCCTATATGCAAAATTCCCTAGTTTGGCCTAGGGTGAAATCTGGGAGTGATTTCCTCTGTTGCTGAATTTTGTTTTCCGATTTCTGAACTTGGGTTTTGGTATTTGATATTATACTTGGTCGTTGGACGTTTTTACGTCAATGAACGAGGATTATCTGGTTGTTTTGCATGCATAAGCTATAGGTTCTAACCTATGAGCACTTCGTGTGCCGTATCGGTTTTCCGGACTTGGTTTTAATTGCACTTTGATGTGTTTGATTGTAGGTACCTCCGTGTGGACTTCTGAGACGACGCAACACATCGACTTCGGCTAAACAAGGAGTTTAGCAAGTGAGTAGATTTATATCTATGGGGAAAGTCGGGTGGATGGCGTATAGTACCCCCGCAATTATAAAATGGAAACCGATATATAGAATATAGTCGGAGAAACCTATACTAGGAACCTATGGATGTGATCAAAGGATTTAGTATGAAATGACATTATAGATAAGGATGTCTTGGATTAATATATGAGGATATGAAATGTGGATGTAAATCGCGGTATATATATGTAATTGAAAGAGAATAAGTATGAGATTTATAGTGGCATGGCATGAGATCGATAAACACGACATGAGATTGAGATTAATGTGTTGTGAAATTAATAAGATATGATGTGTATGCAAGATGACTTGATGTGAGATATTGACATGATGAAAAGAGTGTGTGATGAAATAAGATGACTTGGCTTAATATGTTGATATACGGATGCGAGGCGATATGAGAATATAGATATTTTAATCCCTTTCTACACTGCTTTAGTTATTCCCTTATGTAGATGTTAGATTAGATCCTCATACTTTATAATATTGCGCTTACGGTTTACTTCTGCTACGTTTATGATATGCTCATTGCATTACATATACATGTGCTTCCATTATTTGTTATGATATCGTCTGCTAGTTCACCTGCACAATTATCGATGATGCGTATGTTATACTTACACAGATTTGCCGGCTCACACACTTCATCATCGGTAATTGCTATGCCACTTACGCAGTAGAATTGCTATATCATGCTATTACTCTTGATTGTTCAGTACTATCACATGACTCGTAGGTGTTTACCGCCGAAAGCCGGGAAAGACAGATGTCTTTCCTGCATTTGGGGGCAGATGCTATTTGGTTTTATCCGTCCACCTCTCCGAAGATTCCAAGTTGATTTATGGCACTGTGTATCGGAGTTCTGGATGGATGCGGCCGTTGTAGTAGACTTCGTCAAATTCCCCCTCGTTTGTGAGGAGTTTTTTTTATTGTGGGGGCACTCTTCACTGCAGGCGCAAGCCCCTGCAGTTAATTACGTTACTGCGTAGCGATAACCTCTTTCTCCTGCTCCAGAAGGTCACTTCATGTCAAGTGTGTTTGTTTTATTTTTGGTTGCCCGTGGATTGTATACGGAGACTAATTTATGTTGTCGCCCGTAGGGCGTGGATTAGTCCAAATCCATATTTTCTTAGATTAAGGTTTGGTTTGATTTAAGAATCGTTAACCTTATTCGAGATTAAGATCAACTTAAATATTTGTTAAGGATATGTTAATCCGATATTGGACTAAGATCTACTTAACGGGGGTTCGGGATCATTTTTGATCCAACGAAAGAGCATTTGGGTTATATCATTTTAGTTTAAGGACGTTACGGTCCACGGTTAGTTTAAAGGCATTGTGGTCCAGAGTTAGTTTAAGGACATTGCAATCCATAGAATTATTGGTTGTCGGGACCCGCCACCTCTCTGAAGACGTTGAAGAATTACAACGACATATATCAGAGGTGTGGGGAGATGTACCAATGAATGTTCGTCCGAAGCTTGATGGTCTTGTTTGGGACTAAGACCAATCTGGAAAATAAAGAGCCCATGGGCTCGGTTGATTAGGAGTTCGACCAACTTGGGTTCAACCCAGTCATTTCATATTTTGAATAAAGTGTTAAACACTTGCTTGGGCTTGGTCCTCTTTCTGTGCCAATAATGCCGAGCATTTATATGGGTTCTGATGCCTTTGCATCCCCCTTTTTTTGTTCTTTATGAGGTGTTGAACACTCTTTATGGCGCTGGGCTCTATTTGTAGAGCTCTTTATGTTAAACAGCGCCCACTTGAGGGGCATGTGAGGCTTGGTGCTGAGCGCTGTTCAGACCATAATATTGCATTTTTCATTCCCTTATTCTTATCCATTTTATAAATAAACAGGTACTCTTAACGCACTTTTGTTGCATGTTACAGGATACAGGGCTTGGATGCGAATACAGTGAAAAAGACGAAAGTTGATACAGAAAAAGGACTTTTGACCAGCAAGTAGACGGATCCTAGTCAAGCCTAGACGAAGAACAGTGCAAGATCCAAAATGTCAAGACAAACGGTTAAAAGATCGCTACAAGTTTTCACTGAAACATCTGGAGAAGAATAAGAATCCCAACAGAGAAAAGAACAATAGAAATAGAAAGCCCAAGAAGTAAATAAGGAAGCCCAGAAGTTTGGTGAGCTGAGCTCACCAAAGGGCCGCAACCCCCATATTTGCCGCGGTTCCGCGGCCAGTAAGTGCCCGTGTCGGTGGATTTTCCCCATGTCGGTGCGTCGGTGCGGGTGTTGGGATTTTCCGAGGGAAAATCTGTAATTGCACAACTGCGAGAGTCTGTAACCCTAGTTTTCCCGTTTTCCTATAAATTGTAATCACAGATCTGTAAAAACTCATGCCTCTTTTCAATAAAAAAATTCAGATCTGTTCTGTATTCGTGCTTGGAGGGAGTTATCAAATTAGTAAGTAATTTTATTTCTGTGCTTTTAATTCTCTTTAATTAAAATGTTTTTTCATCCCCTAATGAGCGAGTAATCTCCTCGCTTGTTAGGGTTAACCTTAGGGAAAGGTTTGAGAGATGAGATCTCTTACCCCTTTCAATGCCATATTCACCTAAGAATTAGAACTCCATGCATACGCGCACAACCTCTCCTTACGGCACCCTACCCCTCGAGGTAACGGTGAACCGTAGTATAAAGTGCCGGTTGCGCGCATTTTCCATGGAGGTTAGGGTAATTATCGATAAAGGAAGGACAAGAATCTAGAGGAAGAAACATCTTCCCAAAAAATTCTTATCCACTTTATTGATAATTACTATAACATCTAATAGATCTAAAATAAGGCATTGAAAGCGGTGAGGAAAACTTTAATCTCCAAAACTTCCCCTAAGCTTAACCCTAGCAAGACTTTAAATTATATTAATTTAGTTTATTGATAGATCTAGGTTTTTATAGATTTAATAAACCAACCAAAACAACATTTTGAATCAACTCGTAAAAACACATTAAAGGAAATTACCCATCTCTGTGGATCGACCCGTACTCACCGGCTAGCTGCAAAGCGACGCCGTTTCTGATTACGGTAAACAAGTATTCTTGGACTAATCAAATGGCGTCGTTGCCGGGGATGGCGTAAAATTTTTTTCTGTGTAATTTCGGGTTGATATAAATCTTAAAAATTATAAAAATATGAAAATATAAAAAAATATAAAAAAAATTATCAATTTTGATCTGTTTGAAGGGTGTATTGTTTGAATCTTGCAGGAACAGCGAAGAATCGCGGATCTGGAAATTTACAGAGGGCAAATCAGAAAAGTGCACATCAGAACAGAGGGGAAATTTGATAACAGAGCAGTGCAATTTTTTTCAGAGAGAGATCACCCCAACAGACCGCGTTTCCGCGGCAAAGGTGGGCCCCAGACCGCGGTTCCGCGGCGGCCACGTGGCTTCGTGGCGCAAAATCAGCTCTGTTTGTTTTCTAATCCCTTCTCCCCTCTGAAAATCCCCATATATCTTTTGTGAAAATTTTCTGCAGGATTTCTTTGCGCTAAAAAGTCTTTCTCCCCCTTCTAAATAACATATTTTCTCCAGGTTTCTTTGCGCCGTGCTAAAAAAAATTGATTGCAAGTGAATTTTATTGTTTTGCATAATTTAATTGGACTTTAAGGGGCTAATTGACCAAACTCAGATTGGGTGGGGATTTCATCACCCTTCCCAGGACCCCAGAAAATACCTAAAGCATGTGCATTGACCATAATTAATTAAAAAAATATTAGACTCAGACCTAAGGACATCGAGCTCAATAGGAAAAAGACTAGTATAGGCATCGACCGTTTATCCTAACTAACTTTGCGGTGTCTAGGCTAGTGGTTATTAATTAGGCCCACTATTGTGGTTCCTTCCCACTTACCTGGCCGTACTTGTCGGTGAAGAGGCGGTTTGAGGTCCTATTTCTAGTCCTAGTTAGGAGCTGTCTAGCAGACCTACGTGACCCTAGATCTAGGCCTGATTGTGCATGTGTGGTTGATACATTTGCGTCATAAGTCTATTTTCTAAACCTCTTTGCAAAACTCTCACATAAGAAAAAAAGAGAAAAATCTTTTCAAAACTTGCAACTTGTCGCTAAGAAAACTTGCAACTCACTTCCACCACTTCTTCTCATTGACGTTATCTTATCCCTACATTCTGTTTTTTCTTTCTGACTACACTATCCCTTTTAGTGTATGTCACTTTGGACTAGGGATACTAACGCCCGATTAGTCCGTGTTCGTTGGTACCGACCGACGAACCTTTCGACACCGAAGTCGAAATTCCCTCCATTTCCTTACCTCCACCTTCAAATTCTTCTTTCGAAGGTATGTCGGGACACGATCCCAACGATACCTTACCGACGGGAATGATTCCACCTCCGTTAGGTGCGAATAACCCGAATCTTCCGCCTGTTGTAGCGCCCGCACGAGTTGCGCTCCAGGATCTCTTTTACCCCGTCCGCACTTCCTTACCTACATGTCTTTCACCCCTATCGGCAAATGGGGACAATTTGTAAATAAAACCACATTTTATCAATATGCTGCCAAAATTTCATGGTTTGGAATCTGAATATGCATATATCTTTATCAATAAATTCCAAAATGTGTGCGCTATGATGAAGACGACCCAATTAAGTGATGACGCTATAAGGCTAAGGGTCATTCCTTTCACCTTATGTGACCTAGCCGAGAAGTGGCTATACAGCACCGCATCACATTCCATTAGAAATTGGGACGAGTTTGTGAGAGTTTTTCTGAAAAAGTTCTATCATCATCACAAAACTGCTAGAATCCGTAACGAGATTATACAATTTTCATAACTTCCTTCCGAACCATTTTGGAAGTGCTTCGAGAGATTTAAAGACCTACTTGTTCAATGCCCTCATCATGGGATCAAAAGTTGGCAACTTTGCCAAACATTATACGAGGGATTGAACTCGGCAACGAAGCAGTTGCTAGAAACCATATGTCAAGGTCATTTTCTCTCCAAATCTAGCGACGAAGCGTGGCAGTTTCTTGAGGATCTTAGTGAGCAAACAATTCAGTGGGAGAGTACCAAGACCACATCATCTTCTTTTGTTGGTCAATCGAGAGCAGGCATACATCAAGTAGATATGTCGATTGCTATGAAGGCGGAGATGGCCGCACTTATGAAAAAGCTAGAAGCCATTGAGACCAGAATCTCATCGTCTTCTCCTGCCCCTGCCTTACCCACACGAACTGTTTGTGCTTGTTGTTCGAATCCATCGCATCTAACTGAAGAGTGTCCTTATAGTGCACCTATTCAAGGACAAGATCAAGTCAATGCTGCCTTTCAGCAACGACAAAGAAATGATCCGTACTCTTCGACATACAATCCGGGATGGAGGAGTCACCCAAATTTCGCTTGGAACCAAAATCAACAAGTCCAAGGAAATAACAATTTTCAAAGACTTCCACCTCCACAACAACAACAAGCACCTCTACAAACTCAAAACCAGCAACCTTTCCAACAACAACCTTATACAAATCAAACGAGCAATTTGGTTCAACCAAATGATGATAAGGTTATCTCGCTCGAAAAAAGTCTAGATACGTTTCTCAAGCAATCTACAGAATCCGCAGCAAGATTTGAAAATTATGTTCAGTCTTTGATGCATAACAATGCCTCACACGATCAAAGTATCAAATCTATTGAGGCACAAATTGCACAATTAACTGCTGCGTTGAGCGAGAGAGAAAAGGGAAAGCTTCCATCTCAACCATTGCCAAATCCCGGTCGCACACAAAACGCATATCACAATCATAATGTAAATGCGGTGACCACGTTGAGATACGGAAGAGTGTTGCAAAATAATGTGGGAACTAGTGATGACATCCCCGCCGGTGGTTCTTCTTCTTCTTCTTCTTCTTCTTCTTCTTCTCCATTGTCACCTTCCCCTTCTTCATTTTCTTCACCTTCTTCTTCTTCTTCTACTTCTTCTAGCTCGAACGGACCCATTTATCACAACACGAACACATCTACACTGGGATCCATTCCTACTCCACATTCTACTCCACAAACATTTGACTCAACAAATTTTCAAAATGCACCATTTCCAAACAGATTGAGTCCCAATAAACCAATTGTACAAGTGGAGAAGATTGTGGAGTTATTTAAGCAGGTTAGCATAAATATACCTCTTTTGGATGCAATCCAACAAGTCCCTTCATACGCAAAAATCTTAAAGGGCTTATGCACCTCGAAGAGAAAGGCATCTCAAGTACCCAAGAAAGTGCTAGTGGCTAGTGCAGTGAGTAATGCTATTAACCACCATCAAACCCTACCCCAAAAACGAAAGGACCCCTTCTGTCCTACGATTTCAATCACAATTGGGGATTAGAAAATTAATCGAGCACTTTTAGATCTTGGGTCTAGTGTTTACCTGCTTCCCTACTCCGTGTATGAACAATTAGGGGTTGGAGAGTTGAAACCCACTCGTTGTACTCTCCAAATGGCTGATCGATCAATCACCAATCCAAAGGGTGAGCTAGAGGATGTGTTGATCAAAGTCGAGGAGTTCATATTCCTCGTTGATTTTATTGTTATGGATACACAACCTGTTGCTAACCCAAGAAACCAAATTTCGGTGATTCTCGGTCGACCATTTTTGGCCACTTCCAATGCTGTAATAAATTGTCGCAATGGCTCCATGACTTTATCTTTTGGGAAAATGTCTAGTGTGTTCAATATTTATAAGATGGGAAGTCTGCCCCCCGTGCCTAAAACTAGTACACGAGAAGTTAGCTCTATTCACGAAATCACGCAGGAGGACTGCGAGCTAGAGAGATTTCTATTTGATGAAGACAGTTGTGACGCCACTAGTGCGTCCCTTTTTGAGCCTACCACCGTTGACACAACCGATATTGATTATGAATGTTTCACTTTTTCGGATGATGACGACTCACAGCCCGAATATGATTCGTTTGAATTTTTGGATGAATTAGTCGAGCCATCCGAATCGGTTGTTTGCAGTGATTTCGAACCTGTGTTGGAGTCCTTTGAGTGCGAGGTAGATTCCGCAATGATTCTTTCGCCTCCAAAACTCGAACTCACGCCCTTACCGTCTCACCTTAGATATGCTTACATAGGTGAGAATGAGACCTTTCCCATTATGATATCGGCCTCTCTAGCCCTCGAGCAAGAGAACGCCCTTTTAATGGTCTTACAAGATAGGCGGCAAGTTTTCGGTTTGACTATGGCGGACATCGAGGAGATCAGTTCCCTTATAATTGAATATCATATGCAATTGATGGATGATGCCAAAGCAATAGAGGACCCACAGGAACATCTTGGGGGTATTGTGGTGAGTCAACCTCCTCCTTTAGAAGTTGAAATACCCCCATTTCTTTTAATAAGTTACGAGAATGCCAATACTCCACTGATTGCTGATCATTCACATTCTCGTTTTGATGCATCACCATCGCCTGTATATTTACCTCCACACCTTCCATACCACTACTTCTATCTTCCCCAATTCTTTGTGGATCGCTACAACGTATTTTTCTACCAACCCATACTCTTTACTGATAAATTTTTCAACTGGTTGGTGTTGACGTTTGGTCTATGCAATGTTTGGCAGTAATGTCTAACATAGTTTAAATGAAGTTTGGGAGAGGGCCTTTTTGTATATATTTTTGTTTTTCTTTACAATAAAAAAATTGTAAATAAATAAACAGGAAAGTGCCGGTATTTTGACCCTCTTAGTTTAGCATGACAGTGAGGACACTGTCAAGTTCAAGTTTGGGGGTATATGCTCGGTACGTCTTCTTCCTTCGCATTCATTTGTACATATTTTTTTTTTGCATTTGCATATTTATTTGAAAACCCATAAAAATTAAAAAATTTCAAAAATTATAAAAATCATTGTATTCAATTTTGGCTAATTGAGTTGAGTTTGACAAATAGGTTAACTGGCTAGGAACAACTAGATCTTAAACTTAGTAAATTAAAAACCCTAAAAATAACCTTCCTTAAAGTTTAACGGTAGAAAGTATATGCCTTGTAGTTTATTTAGAAATAGGAAAATTTTGGGTTCACTTCTTGGGCTAAGTCGAAACAAGGGAAGAGTATTGATGTTCTTATTAGAGTATAATTTTGAAAAATAGTTCCTAGCTTAAGTCTAGATTCTGAAAATATATACCCTACAATTTGCACATTCATGCACCTTGAAACTTGGAATAGTAGAAGAGACCTTGAAATGCTCTTGTCTAAAGTCCTTAGTACAATGAAAAGAAAAGAAAAAAAAGTGAATAAAGAAAAAAATGAACACTGGTTTTTGTGATTACTTAAGGCTGCAAAAATAGAAAAATATTTAGCGAGGGTGCTTCATCACCTAGTGCCTTAGACCAACTGGTTTGGGAGTCACTGCTAAAAACCTTAGGTGTTGCAAAACTAGGAATTATGCTTCAAATGTTCAAACACATCTTGTAATCGGTTGTTGGTACCTCAAGACGTATTAACGGTCGCATGAAGGATGTGTAAGCAAAATTCAATTAAAAATTCACCTACTAATAAGTACTTTGGACAACGAACAAAGGCATGATTGCTTGATTTGAATTTCCAAGTGTAGGGGTGATCTATACACACACGTAGGGGTATGTGATTGGAATTTAGAGGAGAGAAAGGGAGGAAGAATAGAACTTGTGTCTTTAGTAAAGTTGATAGAAATTCCTAAGTGGAGATGGAACTTTAGAAGGAAAACTTAAGAGATGCCGAAAGCTAAGTAGGTCTACATAACATATATAATCTTAAGTTAAACAATGAGGAAGCGTGAAGAATATGGGTGGATAGTTTACGAGTCGACGATAATAGAATTCCTTGTTAGAAAACCTAAATGGGAAACAAAAGTTAATGGGCCGAATTGATAGGATTTTGTGGGTAGTATCCGCTGAAAACCCTCAGGAGACAACACTCCTCCTACTAGGGACACCTAGAGGTTTAACGGCTTGTTGCACATGCTCAGTACAATCGTGTTTCCCTGCGAAAGTGTGGTTAGGATTTTAGTGAATAAAAAATAAGTTTGCTCGAGGACGGGCAAAAGGTAAGTTTGGGGGTATTTGTTCAGACCATAATATTGCATTTTTCATTCCCCTATTCTTATCCGTTTTATAAATAAACAGGTACTCTTGACGCACTTTTGTTGCATGTTACAGGATACAGGGCTTGGATGCGAATACAGTGAAAAAGACGAAAGTTGATACAGAAAAAGGACTTTTGACCAGCAAGTAGACGGATCTTAGTCAAGCCTAGACGAAGAACAGTGCAAGGTCCAAAATGTCAAGACAAACGGTTAAAAGATCGCTATAAGTTTTCACTGAAATATCTGGAGAAGAATAAGAAGCCCAACAGAGAAAAGAACAAAGGAAATAGAAAGCCCAAGAAGTAAATAAGGAAGCCCAGAAGTTTGGTGAGCTGAGCTCACCAAAGGGCCGCGGAACCGCGGCCCAACCCCCCTATTTGCCGCGGTTCCGCGGCCAGTAAGTGCCCGTGTCGGTGGATTTTCCCCGTGTCGGTGCGTCGGTGCGGGTGTTGGGATTTTCTGAGGGCAAATCTGTAATTGCACAACTGCGAGAGTCTGTAACCCTAGTTTTCCCGTTTTCCTATAAATTGTAATCACAGATCTATAAAAACTCATGCATCTTTTCAATAAAAAAATTCAGATCTGTTCTGTATTCGTGCTTGGAGGGAGCCATCAAATTAGTAAGTAATTTTATTTCTGTGCTTTTAATTCTCTTTAATTAAAATGTTTTTTCATCCCCTAATGAGCGAGTAATCTCCTCGCTTGTTAGGGTTAGCCTTAGGGAAAGGTTTGAGAGATGAGATCTCTCACCCCTTTCAATGCCATATTCACCTAAGAATTAGAACTCCATGCATACGCACACAGCCGCTCCCTACGGCACCCTACCCCTCGAGGTAACGGTGAACCGTAGTATAAAGGGCCGGTTGCGCACGTTTTCCATGGAGGTTAGAGTAATTATCGATAAAGGAAGGACAAGAATCTAGAGGAAGAAACATCTTCCCAAAAGATTCTTATCCACTTTATTGATAATTACTATAACATCTAATAGATCTAAAATAAGGCATTGAAAGCGGTGAGGAAAACTTTAATCTCCAAAACTTCCCCTAAGCCTAACCCTAGCAAGACTTTAAATTAGATTAATTTAGTTTATTGATAGATTTAGGTTTTTATAGATTTAATAAACCAACCAAAACAACATTTTGAATCAACTCGTAAAAACACATTAAAGGAAATTACCCATCTCTGTGGATCGACCCGTACTCACCGGCTAGCTGCAAAGCGACGCCGTTTCTGATTACGGTTAACAAGTATTTTTGGACTAATCAAGCGCCAACCATTGAGTGCAGAGCACTCTTTGTTTTAACAGCGCCCACGTGAGGGGCACATGAGGTGCTTGGCGCTAAGCGCCAACCAATGAGTGCTAAGCACTCTTTATTTGGGCAACGCCCACGTGAGGGGCACGTGGGACGCTTGGCGCTGGGCGCCAACCACTGAGTGCTAGGCACTCTTTATTGAACAGTGCCTACGTGAGGGGCACGTGAGGTGCTTGGCGCTGTCTCTTTCTTTGTGTATTTTTCTGAAGAGTTCAATTCTTTGTTCTCCCCTGGATCTTCGATCCCCAAGAACAAATTCATCCCTACGAGAATTAAATTCTCATTTGTGGGAGACTTGTCTTATGGATCTCAGATCCAGGGGAAAGAACTATGTTCTTTATGAGGGTTAAACCCTTGGATATGCAAATGAGATGCTATGATCTCTATTATCTTTATTTATCTTGAAGAAAGTTCTTCTTCCTTCTTCTCTCTTAAAGCTTTCTTTTTTGCTTGCTCTTCTTTTTGAACTTGAAGATTACGGGGGGTTCCTCTGTACAAGACTTGAAGTCTTAGGACCTTTATATAGTGGAGGCAAGTTTGTTGATTTAGTTAAAGAAATCTCTCATTGAGAGATCCTTAATTGATTTGGGGATTTTATCCACCGTTGGATTTTTGATCTAAGGACTTCTGTTTTACAGAAGATATTTTTCTTGTTTTTAACAAGATTGGGAAAATACTTTCCATACAGAGCTTATTCTGTAGCTTGGTGATTTTTAATCACCATTGGATATTTAATCCAACGGTGCTCTGTTTTACAGAGCGTAATCTTTCACTTTTAGAAAGATTGGGGAAAATATTTTCCCCTACAGATCTTATTCTGTAGTTTGGTGATTTTTTAATCACCATTGGATTTTTAATCCAACGGTGCTCTGTTTTACAGAGAGTAATCTTTCTCGTTTAGGAAGATTTGAGGAATATTTCCTCAACAGAATTTAATTCTGTGTTTTGATGATTTATCATCTCTGTTGGATCTTAGATCCAACGGCAGAGAACTTTTAGTTCTGGCGCCGACGCCCTCGTGCGGGGCACGTGAGGCGCTGCCTTAGAGTTTTTTAACTCTTGGCTCTGATGCCCTCATGCCAGGAACATGAGGCGCTGGCGCCCTCATGCAAGGAACGTGAGGCGCTGCCTCAGAGTTTTTAACTCTCGGCGCTGGCGCCCTCATGCAAGGCACGTGAAGCGCTGCCTCAGAGTTTTTAACTCTCGGCGCTAGCGCCCTCATGCAAGGCACGTAAGGCGCTGCCTCTTTTCAAATTTTGAACAGAGCCTTGCTCTTCTATTATTGGGGGAAATAAATGCCCCCCCACCGTTGCGCTTACGTGGCTCACACGTGGGTGTAGCGGTGGCAGCTTTTCCGCCGTTGGATCTTCTTGGAAGTTGGATCGGCTTTCCCTGCCTTTAAGTAGGCCCTTTGGCCCTTGAGATGACTACTGTTCATCTTCTTCTCTTCTTTGTTCTTCTGAGAATTTAATCCTCTTTTTCAGAGCTTAGATCTCTGTCCAAGGAAACTCTTTTAGAGTTAAAACTTTGTCCAAAAACTTGGTAATTAAGGATTATGCTCGAACCCATTAAATAGAGCTCTGCTCTTCTTAGATCACAGATCTTAAAGATGTTTTTTTAGGGTTTCTTAACCCATGGAATGATAACAGAGCTTTGCTCTTCTTAGATCATAGATCAAAAAAATCTTTCTCAGGGTTTCTTAACATGTTAATGAAGAACTCTTAGAGTTTCTAGGATTTGTACTTCATATCTTTAAAAATATTGGGGTTTTACCTTGTACCATTGTTTTTACAGAGCATAGCTCTTTAGAAAGTTTTGGGGAATTTTTATTCCCCTCTTAATTACATTTGACAGATATGATTTCTGTCTGCAGAGCACTGCTCTCGACGGAGTTCAACTCCTTGGCCCAATGAGTTTCTCATTAAATGAGAATCCTTTTAGGATTTCCTCCTTAATGACTGACTGTCTCATCAATGATGAACCGTCACTTTGATTTTGTGGGTCCCTCTTGGTCCCTTTCTCCTGTATTGCAGTGTGGTACAATTTTAAAGTACCAAATGTCGGAATTCAGATTGTAGCGTTGGCAACTAACCCTCGCCTTTTTCGTGCAGGTGCCATGACTTTCGATTCTTCCTTTCCTTTTGTTCGTTCAGATAGCGCATTCGCTGACGCGCCCGTGGATCGGGAAGTCTTCATGCTCATTAAAGATCACGACCCAGAGCAGAAATCTCTTCATCTATAGGGGTCATGGTACAATCAAATTATCCAGGGTCGGTGTAGTTTTTCTTGTGCAGTACCCTCAGAGCCCATTTCAGCGATTCACTACGCCAACTCGCCTCAGGTGAATTACGCCGTAGAAGAGGTCAACTGGATTTCAGAGGGTCGCCTTCATCCTTCTATGGCCTCAATACCTGTACAACCGCCGATGGATTTGGATATTTTGGGGCGGCACATATGTCAAGGCGAGTCGCGCCCTTGGGGCCAAGTATACATGATTGGCTTGACTCCTCGCCATTCAGTCGGATATCTGCAGTGGGATCGATACATCTTGTCGGCCAAGAAATCACTGCTGCTGAAGCTCGGGTTGTACCCCGCAATTTTTGCGTCTCTTTTCCAGTATTCCACTCCCTTGTATGGTGGGTTAAAGCTTTCTTGGAACAATGGAACATCCCGACTCAAACCTTTCTTCTATCAGATTGAGAAGATTCAATCTTCTTGGAGGAGTTCGCGGAGATCTTCGGCTTACCCGTCAGAGGGGAACATTACGAGGAGATACTTCCCCCTGACGAGTACATCTTCACCACCAAATTAGTGGTGATGGGCCTTACCTCGGAGAATGCCATTCAAAATCGATTCCCGAGCCTGATCAAGATGTTGAACATTTACGAGAGTCTATTTCTAAAGTCTGGAGGGCACAGAGTCAGCTTCACAGATTTCATCGCCCGCTTCCTTCGCCCAGCAGTCTTGTCAAAACAAGCCACGAAATTCGCTAAGCTTGACGACCCATTCAGTTTCGGTTTGGATAACCAACCGACGGCGGAAGCAGATTTAAGAAGCTTCTTCATTCCAGACACCCCGGTCGTCTTTTGCAGAGCTCGCTGTTTCAGACATCGATGAAGAGACGTTCTTCCTGGGGTTTATTGGCTTGTGGTTGAACTGGTTCGTGCTTCCGATGCACCCTCTCTATATGTGGCCGTCAGTCTTTTACCCAGCCCACTGTATGGTTGCGGGGACGCGTGTGGCCGTTGGGATAGCGGGGCTGGCTCATCTATACCATGGCCTAAGCTTAGCTGCGAATACTACTCAACCTGGGGTAAAACCTGTACATCTTCCGCTGTACTACTTTACGTCCTAGGTCGAAATGCACGTGCTTGGTGCTTTTGGAGTCCACAAACGGCCCTGCTTCTATGACAGCTATAACTTTCCCTGGGTCATGTTTCTATTTGACGCTTCCGCATTAGATCCGTCGCGGTGAGAGGCTCGACGTCTGGTCCTTCGCCCGCGTATAGTCTGGGATAGTATGACTTTTGTCGACAGAGTCTTAACTATCGGCAAGGAATCTACCAAGGCAGTGCAACTGCTGCGTGATACTTTCAAAGACAGGGCTCCTACGTTGAATGCTCGGGAGATCCTGCACTTATATTCGATTAGGCCAGGCTTTCTAGTGTTCAGGAAAGGTGCTTCGGCATTGTTCATGAGATATAACCGCACCATTTTGCTCAACAGTTGGGTTATGATCAGGGTGTCCCGCTCGAGGCTTTCTTAGCCGAGCCGGTTGCTACGGAAGAGGGTATCCGCAGCGCACTGCACCATTTTATGCGGCTAAACACGGGGTCTAGCTTTCTCATCAGTGAGCCAAGCTACGTGCCGAAAGCTTCGAATGCCTACGTGGCATGGTATCAGCATGTGACAGGTGCTGTTATCAGGGAAGAGAGACGGCTATTACTTGATCATAAGGATGCTGTCCCAGCTGGTAATCCGACAGTTCCCTTGAAGCGACAGACTACCGTTCGTCCTTCCTTAAGAGAAGCTGCTGCGGTTGTGGTCCCGTGCGCCTTCCCTGAGAAGCCTCCACCTTATGTTCCCGTAAAACGGTAGCTGTAGTGTCCCCGGAGTCCGGCGTTGGTGCAGAAGTTGGGACCCGTCGCCCGAAAATGCCCGTCAAGAGCAGCTCTTGTTATCGGCCGCCGATGTCCTCTCACAGAAAAAGAAGAAGTCGTTATTCTCTGCTGATTTCATATTTGGCCAGGAGCCGCATGCCCCCTATAGCGAGGGTTTGTGCGAGTACGGGACCAATGAGGACTTATTCATCACGCCTGCGGACGATACTGATCTCCAGGCTGCCCTTATGGCTTCCAAGCGACTAGCTCATGAAGAAGCGGCGCTGATTACTATCGCAAAATCAGGTATACTTTCAGTTTTGTTCTTCCGCGGTTATCTCTTTTCTCTTTGTCATGTTTGTATTGACACTTTCTTTTTCCACAGGTATTTCTGCCGAAGAGGCTCTCGCGGCTTCCCTCCGAACATTCAAGGAGGAAGAGAGGCTCCGCGCTTCTTTAGGCCTTGGTAAAATTCAATTTATTATACCTTTATTATTTTTTTATTCATGCTGCTCTGACCCTCTCTTTCATCTTGTTGCAGGGACTACCATAACTCAGGTCATTCCGAATGCAGTGCCGATCCCGAGCGGCGATGCAGCGGAACCCTTGAAACCAGCTACCATGACCACGGCCTTCCAAGGGTTACCACAGGAGGCTTCGCTGAAACAGCCGATGATGGATGCCGTATCGGCTCCTGAGGCAGAGCTTGGTTTGGATGATGACGTGCCCCTGTCGGAAGTTTTGAGGAGGTCATTTCTCAAGGCCCAAATCGAAAGGAAGCGTGCAGCGAAGGAGCGCAACGCCGTCTTGGCCGTAGGTGCAGGCTCAAGTAATGCTCCTTCTGTTGATATTCCTTTGGTGGATGTTCCAGCTTCCTTGTCTACCGCCCATAGACAGGTTGCACGCGCGGCCCGTGAAGAAACTGGAAAGTTACTTCGGGGTAATGTAACGCCCAGTATTTTTATTAGAACTCGATCCTCCAATTCTGATATACTCATTTCCTGCAGGGCCAAGTCCTGACGATGGGATGGCAGGCGAAACGCTGGCGGTTACAGAGCCCGAAGTGGCTACTCTTTCCCGGGAATCTAGGACCATTCAGACCACTACTCTCTCTCCCTGTTGCTCATTGGTATCGGCGGGCATCGCAAGCGTCACGACGGCCCTCGTCGAGTCAGGGGACGAAGCTATGGGCACGGAATCCATTCCTCCGAGAGGGAGTGAAGAAGCCGTTATACCCGGTGATGCCTCTGTCATGGCTTTGGTCCATGATCTATCATGTAGTCTTTGGGCGGATTTCTTTTTTAGTTTTTTTATCCCTGTTCAACCCTCTTGAAGATATTTTGTTTGTCTTGAGTACAGGCGCGGTGAATCTCGAGGCCGTGCCATCTGAAGAAGCGTCACCAGACGCTGCTCTGACAGTCGCCGTCCCTTCGCCTTCTCCAATGCTCCTTCAAATGTTGGAAGGTATGGGTTTTGACTTATCGGTTTCACTGTAGGTACCATCCTCCTTGTACTGATAGTATGTTGTCACAACTCTGCAGGAGTCCTTTTTGGCCATCTATACCAGGTGTTGAACCCGCATTTCTCCTTCCAGACGGAAATCGTTCTACCTTCTGGTATCGGTTAGTACATTCTTCAACCGACGTCTCTTTCTTACGAATAGACATGTTGTTGCTAATTCTTCTTCATATTGAATATAGCGTCATGGGTCGAAGGAGGGGGTGAAAGAACAATCGTGCCTCTGACGCTCTCCATCCTACCGCCTGTCACAGCTGGTATAATAAACTTCATCGATTATATATTTCCTTCATTTCCTGAGTCGGCATTTGACCGTAATTCATTTTGCAGCAATTGCACTGGCTCCCGCTCCCTTCGAGTCCCGCATTCTGATGCCCGCAGGGCCCTTTGCAAAATGCATATCTTCCAGGGGCACCGCAAACAGCCGTCGAATGTTGAGTGGATTCATCGAAGATCTTGACGCCGAGGCCCTTACATAAGCTGCAGATTTTGCTGTTGAAGTTAACCTAATGCTAGTGACACTTGTGAACTTCCATGATGAAGATCTTGTCGGCTCTTGGGTTGATTACTGCAAAAAGATTGAGGCTTGCCTGCATGAAATTGAGCTCCAGCGTCCAGCTCCTGAAGTATTAAATTCGAACTCTCAGCTGGCTGCTTGGATCGAGCATAGTGTTCCTTTAATTCGCCATTTTGAACAATAGGCGACCCTGAGATGAAAGGAACATGAGGTGGCTTCCAGCGAATCCGTTCGACTGGGCGCCCAGATTGAAGCGAATGCTGCATAGCTAAAAGCTGTTTTTGACAATCTCCAGAGATGTATTTCGGATGGGTTGACGCTGAGGCGAACGTTTGACTTTGCCGAGCGGATCATTCAAGACTGTGAAGCTGCCATGCTAGAAGCCGATAGGAAGCTTTCGTCCTGTTTATAGCAACGGGCTCAAGTGGAAGCGGAGTTGGCCGCCGTGGCTGATCACGAGAAAGGATTGAGAGAAGCACGCGAGCGGCTTGCTGATTTGTTGAAGACGCCTCCTCCTCAATAACCATCTTTGTACCCCTTTTTTTGTTGACTGTAAACTTGTGGTTTATGAATAACATGTATTCATTTTGATTCCTTTGTGAAATGTATCTTGTATTCACTTAAATTCATGAATAAAAGACATATTTCATTTTGTATGGACGTGTCCCTTTAGCAAATGCGTCTTGTAGATAGTCTATCTTAATCTTCTTGCAGGGTAGCGATGGCTTAGAAGACAGGTTCAGATCTGCCGCCTCAGACTTTTCAACTTTATGAGCTGTGAGGGTCTCATAAAGACTTTTCTCCCTACGAGTCGAGAGGATCCCGTAGGTGTCTTTTCTCCTTAGGAGTCGTGAGGACTCCTAAGTGAGTTTTCTCTTGAGAGTCGTAAGGATCTCACAAGAGAATTTTCCCCCCTTACAAGTCGAGAGGACTCGTAAGTGGTTGTTTCCCTCCTTGTTGAGATTCGATTTTGGAGAGTGTGGCCCATGAATAGTATGCAATAGTCCATCTTGGACCGACTTGCAAGGCCCCGGTGCTTAGGAAACAGGTCCTTATCCCTATTGCCTAAGGATTTTCATTGCGAGTCGAGACGAATCGAGAAGTTCTCGCAAGGACACTAATTTCCTCACGAGTCGAGACGAATCAAGAAGTTCTCGCAAGGGTTTCCTATCGTCACAGTTAACTCCTGCTAATAGAAGTCCGTTAGGGTCTGTGGTACTAGGGTTTCTTACCCGTCGCACCGTCGTGTAGGCCAATATATTCTCCGATATGCAATCTTGCTATTCGGGTAGCCCCGTGACTGTCGTGTCTCCGATCCTTCGGGGGCTAGACAAGACATCTTCAAGTAATCTTCCAGGTAATATTACGGTCGAAAGTTCAAGCGTTAGGGATATTCCATGTCGCTTTTTACTTGAGGTTAGGCTCAGTTTGGGAGCCCCGATGAGTCATGACCACCCCGCGCTGGAGTGGGATGGTCTCCGATAGACTTTCAGGTCTTATTTGAGTTGCCGTCAAGACCCTGAAGTTAGGGATCTTCCTTTGCTTCGTTGGTTGACATTATGTCTGCAATATTGCGATGAATGTCGAGCTTGTCTCTAGGTTGTCTGTGAACCGTCGAGATTTGGAACTAGGGGACTTTGCCATGGCTCCATTTTTTTGATGTCGCGCCTGTATCTTGCTGGAGGGAGGAAGAACGTTGTTGGTTGATCTTTAGGCTGTGGATGTCGCCGTCGAGACTTGGAACTAGGGACTTTGCCTTGGTTCCAAGGTAGTCTCTAGGTTTTCTATGAACCATCGAGATTTAGAACTAAGGGACTTTGCCGTAGCTCCGAGGTAGTCTCTAGGTTGTCTCTGAACCGTCGATATTTGGAACTAGGGTACTTTGCTGTGGCTCCGTTTTGCTGACGTCGTATTTGCTTCTGGTTGGAACGAGAAGAAGAACGCTGTTATTGATTTCTAGGCTGTAGATGTAGCCTTTGAGATCTGGCTTCTCTTTGACGGAGCCTGGTGGGACAATATGGTTCCCTTTTCGTTTGTGGCCATGGATTGTATACAGGGGTCAATATCATCTCACCTGCAAGGCAGAAATTTCATTTTATTTATTTTTATTTCTTTCCGCGATACTCTATCATTTCAGCTTTTTATATCGCGAAATTCGCGATTTCCCAATCATTTCGGCTATTTTTTCACGGTGCCCAATCATTTCGGCTGTTTTTATATGCATATATTTTGCTCGCTGATTTTTATTGCGAGTTGCCCAAACATTTCGGCTATTTCATATGCATTTTTGCCCGCTGATTTTTATTGCGAGTTGCCCAAACATTTCGGCTATTTCATATGCATTTTTGCTCGCTGATTTTTATTGCGAGTATGGAACTAGAGATCTGACACCAATTTTGGCATCAGCATCGCTGCGACTGGAATATTGCCGGAGCGAATCATCATTTTCCGTGAAGGGACTTGGAATTTGATGCCGATTTAGGCATCAGCATCGCTACAACTGGGATATTGCCAGGAGCGAATCATCATTTGCCTTTGTCAATTCGAACAAAGGTAGCTTAGCAAACAGGGTTAGGATCCTGTCGACTAACGCTTTTGACTTTATGAGCTGTAAGGGTCTCATAAAATTGCTTCTCCCTACGAGTCGTGAGGATCTCATAGGTGTGTTTTCTCCTTAGGAATCGTGAGGATTCTTAAGTGTGTGTTCTCTTATAAGTCGTAAGGATCCTACAAGAGTGTTTTCTCCTTATAAGTCGAGAGGACTTACAAGTGTCGATCACCAGATGGGGAAATTTCGTGCCATTGGTGGAACTTGGTGGGGGAAACGTTTATTTGTGCCCGTGGATTGTATACAAGGGCCGATATCGGACCGCCTGTAGGGCAACTTGGGGAATGTGATGGCTTAAGAACAGGTTCAGGTCCTTGTATTTTAAGGCTTTTGAATTCTATGATCCGTGAGGGTCTCATAAAGGGGATTCTCCTTACGAGTCATGAGGATCTCGTAAGTGTAATTTCTCCTTAGGGATCATGAGGATCTCTAAGTGTGTTTCCCCCTTGTGAGTCGTAAGGATCTCACGTAGGTATTTTCTTCTTACAAGGTCGAGAGGACCTTGCAAGTGTGCATGAATTTTTTTTATGAGTTTGCGCCCTTTCGGGTTTTCACGAACTCGCCGGCGGTCCTGCTGTTTTTACTCACGGAGCCCTTTCGGGTTTTCATCCGTGCCCATTTTACTTGTAGACGTACCGTTTTTTTTTGCATGATGAAACTATCGAGAATAGTTTCACTGCATCTGACCTATCTTGTTGCCGGTGGGATTTGAGTTGCAGTCCTCACGGCTGGGACTTGTAGACTTGCACTCCACTATCGCCATGTTAGAGGCGACGTTGTTAGTTTAAAGACATCTCGGTCCAATTTTAGTTTAAGGACATCTCGGCCTATTGTTAGTTTAAGGACATCTCGGTCCACAGCTAGTTTAAGGACATCTCGGTCCACAACATTTTGAGGAGAGCTTTCGCTGGATATTACTTATAGTGTTTGGACTCAGGAAGATAGCGAGCTGACACAAGCGTCGTCATCCATCATTAACCTGAGCCGTGACTTGTCAGGCGTAGTATTTCTTAAGGAACCGACCGTTTATTGGCCGGAAAGGTCTTTCGCCATGCATATCCATGAGATAGTAGGCCCCGCCTTGGTAGACCTTGTCTATGATGTATGGGCCCTCAAAGTTCGGCTCGAATTTCCCCCGTTTAGCACGTTTGGGGATCATAGGTCTTTTGACGACTAGCACAAGTTCTCCTTGGCGGAATGTCCTCGGCCTAGTCAATCTTTTGTATGAGTGCGTCATCCTTGCTTTGTAAGCTTCTAGATTTTGCTGCGCCATGAGACGAGTTTCATCAAGGGCGTCTAGCTCCTCAAGCCGAAGATGGGCATTCTCTTCATCTGTTAGTTCATACCGAACCGCCATTCGTAGATAGGGTAGCTCTATCTCTAAGGGAAGTACCGCTTCCGTGCCGAACACTAACGCGAATGGCGTTGTATTCGTGGCCGTCTTGAACGTGGTCCGATAAACCCAGAGAGCTTCATGCAACCTCTCGTGCCAGTCCTTTTTATTTCTGGACACCGTTTTCTTTATGATTTTTTTCAAGGTCTTGTTGAAAGCCTTAGCTAGACCGTTAGCTCGGGGATTATAAACTGAAGAATATCTCCAATCTATATTATGCTGTTGTGCGAAGAGACTGATCTTATGGCTTCTGTAGGCCGGCCCATTATCCGAGATGATCCGTCGCGGAGTGCCGAATCGGTAGATGACATGTGTCCTGAAGAAATGGAGGATGTTCTCCGTCTTCACCTCTCTTAGCGGTATTGCTTCTGCCCATTTAGAGAAGTAATCGGTTGTTGCTAATATGAATCGATGTCCCTTGGATGCTGCCGGTTCGATGGGCCCAATTATATCGGTTCCCCACATTTCAAATGGCCAGCTAGCCAGTGTTGGGTGTAACAGATTCGGATGCTGTAGGATGAAATCCCCATGAATTTGGTACGAGTGACACTGCTTCGCATATTCGAGACGGTCCTAAATCATCGTAGGCCAGTAATAGCCCATTCTCTTGATCTTCAACTTTATCTTGGGCCCAGCCTGATGAGAACCGCAGAGTCCGTCGTGAGTTTCCTGGACGACTCTCCTTGCTTCTTCTGGCCCCAGACACCTTAACCACAAACAATCGAACGATCTCTTATATAGAGTATTATTGACGAAGGCAAAAGACAGAGCTCGCTTCATGAGCTGATGTCTCGACGGTGCATTATTGGGCGTTCGATGGGATTTGAAGTAGTCTATGAAGACTTCTCTCCAATCCTCGGCCTTTTCTTTGTCCTCTACTTGGAAAGCCGCGTATTTGGTCGCTTCCCCTCCTTTAGACGTCTTCGAAGATATCTCTGCTGGCACGAGAATCCGGCGGCTTTGCACAATGATCCTTACGTCATCAAGGTTTTCGTCGGCCAGTTCTTTAGCGAGCTTGGCTAACTCATCCGCTTTGCTATTTTCCGCACGTGGTATGCTTTCCAGGGTGTAGGAGGGGATTTGCTTTTGCAGTTGCTGCACTCTTTCACCATACCTGATTAGTTCTGGTTTGCATGTCTGGTAGTCGTCATTTATTTGGCTAACGACCAGCTGGGAGTCTCCATATATGAGGAGGTTTTCGATGCCCATGTCGACAGCAATCTCAAGACCTGCTATCAAAGCTTTATACTCAGCCTCATTATTTGTTCTCGGCTCCGTTAAAGAAAGGGAAAAACGCATTATCCCTCTTTGTGGAGTCACAAAGATAAGGCCCACCCCGGCTTTAATCATGGGGTGTTTTTCTTTCGCTTCTTCAAGGAGGACGCTCCATCGAAGTAGAGTTCCCATCAGGTATCACTCCCTTCTTTCTTCCCATTGATTGCGTCAAACGTGTGTTCGTCCGGCAACTCGCAGTTCAAGGGAGAGTCGGCAGGTATCGGATGCTCTGCGAGAAAGTTAGCGATGGCCTGGCCTTTTATTGCCTTGAGGGGTCGATATACTATCGAGAACTCCGTCAAGAGGAAGGCCTATTTGGCAAGCCTTCCCATTAGCATGGCTCTTGACATCAAATACTTGAGAGGATCCACCTTTGATATGAATTGGACCTCATGTGCCAATGCATAATGTCAAAGATTCGTTACCGTGAAGATCAGCGCCAGGCAATGCTTTTCGATGGGGGAGTAGTTATTTTCTGCTCCCGGGAGAACTCGACTCAAATAGTAAAGAGCTCTCTCCTTTCCCTGGTTGTTCTTTTATGCCCATAGCGTGCCTAAAGAACCTTCAAGGGCTATTGTGTACAGGATGAGGGGCTTTCCCTTGACCGGAGCGGTCAGTACCAGCGGGTTTTGCAGATATTGCTTGATTTCGTCCAGTGCATTTTGGTATTTACGATCCCAAATGAACGGGGTCCCCTTCTTCATTAGATGACTGTAAGGGCGGTATTTTCCGGAGAGGTTAGCTATGAACCGTCGGATATACGCGAGCTTTCCTTGGAGAGACCGCAGTTGCTTGAGAGTTCTTGGCGAAGGCATGTCCATAATTGCTTTGATCTTTGACGGGTCTATTTCGATGCCCCGGTGTCGTACTATGAATCCTAAGAATTTGCCTAAGGAAACTCCAAATGTGCATTTCAGGGGGTTCATCTTCAGATTATATTTCTGAAGACGCTGGAACACTATTTTCAATGCTCCCAGTATTCCTGTATGATTTGCTCTTCACCACGAGATCGTCGGTATAACATTCAACAATCTCATGTACAAGTCATCGAAGATCTTTGTCATGGCCCTCTGGTAGGTGGCGCCAGCGTTCTTCAGACCAAAGGGCATCACTTTGTAGCAGAATATGCCCAGCGGAGTCCGGAAAGCAGTGTACTTTTGGTCTTCAGGATGCATCTTTATTTGGTTATACCATGAGGAACCGTCCATGAAGGAGAAGACTTCATGGGTGGATGTGTTATCGATCATCAACTCGGTAACAGACACTGGGAAGTCATCTTTCAGACAAGCTTTGTTGAGATCCCGAAAATCTACGCAGATGCGTACTGTCCCATTTTTCTTCATTACCGGAACGATATTGGCGATCCAGTCAGGGTATTGAACTTCTTGGATGAAGCCGGAGTCGATTAGCTTCTTGACTTCGGCATTGATACTCAATTCAAGCTCGAGCCGCATTCTTCTTGGCGCCTGTTTGACTGGCTTGACGTCCGACGATATCGCCGGTTTATGCACAGCTATCTCTGGATCTAATCCCGGCATCTCGGAATTGTTCCATGCGAAACAGTCTTTATACTGCATAAGCACGTCCTTTAACGTAGCTACCTGTTTCTGAGACAGCAGCACACTGACGAACGTTGGCCTTGGGTCGTTTGTCGTCCTCAAGTCGATTTTTCTCAAGTTGTCTGCTGTGGTGTGTACCCCATCTTCCAGCTCTTTTGGCGCCGGTGGAAATTCTGAGATCACCCCGTTCTCATCTTCATTTGCGAAGCACTGGGGGAGTTCGTTCGTATTCTCGTACTCTCCTTCCTTTAAGAATGTTATCATATGGCAGGTACGAGCTCATTTCCAAGCTCGATGCTGATCTAAACTTTCCTTTGCAGTGTAGGTTGCTCTCGGCACATACTTTCGTGGCAGGGCTACCCTCCAACTGTCGGATAGAGCAAACCTGCCTTGCTGATACTGATTTTCAACTCAGTCTTTGAAGGTGAAGCAGTTTTCAAGAGGATGTCCCACTATTCGGTGGTAGGAGCAATAATCCGGGTGATGAACCTCGTTCATCTGTTTGGGGTATCGAGACTCCAGGAGCGTCATCATTTGATACTTCATGATAAGGTTGAATATTTTCCTTGTTTTGTCTTGAGGGAAAGAGTACTCCCGACCCATCTTCTTCATAAAAGATGGGTTCCAGTTGATTTTTTCTCGCTCACGCGGCATCTTGGATCCTCTTCGCTGTTTTTGAACGTCGTCCTTATTCTTCACCTTGCTTTTACTTCTACGTTGGGCTTTTTTATTGCCATGAGAGTGCACAGCGGGCTGGGGGTGAAAGGCATCGTCATCTTCCGTAGCCTGCTGAATGAGACGTTGCGTCCTGGCTTTCTCGTAAATGGCCATTTCGCGGCTATGGTCATCCTGAACCTTTTGACCCGCTTCTCTTATTAGCTTTTCAATCTGTTCTTCGAATGACGGGCTTGGTATTCTCACGGCGGGATCTCGCTCTGGTTTGACATCAACGCCATCTGGAAATGCATTCGTTTCTCCACCGGAATTATTTATGACCCGGCAGCCATGGAATCGCTCCCTTTTATTGGACCGAACATATCCAAGGCCGGTCGTCTCCATTCTCCCGTTAGGCATCTTTCGCCGAGTCCCGGGAATGTCTTAAATCTTGTTATAGAACTGGGCTTGTCGAGCAGTCTGTTCGAAGGGTACGTCTTGGCGTCTCAACAGCCTTTTCAGTCCCTCTGCGTAGTATCTGGACGGAAGGATTGGTTGAAGCCTGTCAAGCGCAGGTTCGGCACTGTGCCATACTTCTTTCTCCACTTGAGTCTCTGTGGATTGGTAGAAAAGGATCACCTTCTCACCTCATTGCTTAGGAGGGACGTAGAAGGTCTGCAGCTCTTGCACGTTGTACGTATCAAGTGCATCAAGTTCTTTGTAATGCCACTGCGGGACCAGAGTAATATGTAAACTCTGGTCAGCTCCAGCAAAAGTCTGCATTGGCGGGCAGACGGAGAACACTGCTTTGGCCTCATCCTCAGAGTCACTGCCAAAGACCAGAATATGAGTAGATGGTCCTGGCCTGTTTCCTTAGGGTTTTCCCGAGTAGACCATCTCTTCATCCTCCTCGGTATCGCTCCCAAAGATCGGGATAGTGGCGATGGCTTTTTGTTTATTCTCCGGTTCGCGGCATCTTTCCATATCTTTGAAGTCTGGTAAGAAGTACTTGGCGTCTTCATATTTGCGGACTTCATTTATGGAGAATGGGTTCGGCTCCTCTATAACTGTGTACTCGAGGCCGTCCTTGAAGTACTTCATGCACTGATATTGTGTAGAAGGGATGATGTTGTACTCATATAACCAAGGCCTGCCAAGCAAAGCGTTGTAGCAAGCCTTGGCGTCAATAACATGGAATTTCATGTCAGTGATGAGCAGCCCGAAGCGTAATGTCAGTATTACGAACCCGAGCGTTTGTGATGATTTGGAGTCAAAACCGGAGATGGAAATTTTGTCATGAGCCAAGTTTTGCACATTCATGCAAATCTCCTTCAACACTCTTACGTTGAGAAGGTTGACGGAGGACCCATTGTCGACCAGGATCTTCCCTATTTTGATATCATGACAATACCCTGTTACATATAGTGGACGGTTGTGCTCGCACGTTCCGAGAAGGAGGTCTTCATCGCTGAAGGTGATGTCAGCCGTTTGGACTTCTTCCAGCTCGTCCTTCATCTTTTCTTCCACCAGGAAGGCTTGAAACTGGTCGGGCTCTTGTAACTCCTTGATCAGGGAATCTCATGCCTCTTTAGACAGGAGAAGGGCATCCAAGATACTCAATTGTGAAGGTATCTTTCTCAGATGTGCCAGGACATTGTAATCCACCTTGTTCTTCTTGAGCGGGTCCTTGGCTGTGAGCTCTACGACAACTCTATCATTGAGAGCAATCTCCTCAGGGACTTTTTCCTTTCCTTTGTCCCTTTTTCCCGAACCTTTGTTTGAAGGTCTGAGATTCTTTTCAGGCAACATACAGTTACACAGCTGAATGTTCTCACAGTTCTTCATCTCCTCTTCTTTTTCAGAGGTGGATTCCTTGAAGAGAGGGCCGCGGACTATTTCTTCGTCAGAATCGCTCCCGAAGGTAAGAACTTAAGGTTTTGCTCTTGTCAAACTGGTATCAACCATATGACAGGTGCCAGCCGTTTCTTCACACTTGTCTGTCGCGCTTCTCTGTTCTCGACGGGCTTTGCGCTTCATTCGCTTGAAGTGTTGTTGATGGGAAACATATCCCTGCCACCACTTCTTGAAGGCATTGCACTCTTCGATGGGGTGCGTGACCTTCCGATGGTACAAGCAGTAGTTTGGCTGTACATTCGCTTCGTTGCGGCACGTGCTCCCGGGAGTATTTCCTTCGAAAGGATGCAGCCTCATTCCCGTTGACAGAGCTTTGGCGAACTGCTTCTCTACCTTGATTCTGCTCTTGCTGGTGGCAGGTGCGCTTTGATCCGGTTGGGGTACTTTATAACTTCTCATTACCGGGGCTTCTTCAGCTTGACGCCAATGCTTGGCTTTTTCGTATATGGCCGCTTCACGTCCTCGGTCAGCTTTTCTCTTTAGGAGGGCTTCATTCAGTAGCTTGTCGATCTGGTCATCTGAAGGTTCCATGGATTTTGGTTCTGGATCTGCCCCCAGTTTCTCTACGTCAGGAGCTTCTTTGCCGTTTATCGACGAGTGAGAGATCATGTGGCAGCTCGCCACATAATTCTCAGGATCTTCTGAAGAATCGTCTCCTTCAACAATGTCACTGTTTCCATTCTCAAAAACATGCTTGAAGAATTCTTCCAATGTGACTGGGGCCCGCGCTTTTTGGTTGTATTCCTCCAGTGCGTCGATGTACTTTTGCAGGCCCGTACGATTGCCGTCGAGCTGCACGGGCTTCTTGGCCTTCTTCATTTTCTTTAAAGATTTCGGAAGCTTGGCCTGGAGGTTTTGCCCATCGTTATCAACTTTCAGCGTTGGGCGCGGTTTCAGTATTCCGTCAATAATTTCAGGCTCCAGCGGGCTTTTCCACCTAATCGCCGGACATGCCTGAAGATCTTTCAACATTCTTTTAGTTTTAGCCGAAAGGAAAACTTCCCACGGAGCTTCTTCTACATATGAGCATGATGACCCCGGCGTATCCACCTTTTTAGGAGCATGCTGTCGTGGCGGGTTTACCTTCCAATTTTCGGACAGCGCGAACTTGCCCTGTTGGTACTGGTCTTCAACCCAGTTTTTGAAGACGTAGCAATTTTTGATTGGGTGGCCCACTATTCGGTGGTAGGGGCAGTAATTGGATTGTTGACGTCATCCGGTTGCAGTGGGCGTCTTGGATCCGGCAGAGTGATGAGCCTGTTGCGCATCGCTAGTTCGAATAGTCTCCTCGTCTTATCCCGGGGAACGAGTAAGGAAGTCTCAACTTTTCTCCAAGGGATCTTGGTTTATTGTTTTGGTGAGCAACCGGTTTCGGGTCACTCGGTTGTTGTTGAGCGTTGGCGACAAAGGTCGCTTTCCCTTTGCCCTTTTCATTCTGAAGATCTGTCCTTGAAGAAGACGGCCTGTCACGCCTTGCTTCCCAGAGTACGCTAAGATATGCACGTGACAGAGCCAACCATGATACCTGTGGATAGGAAAAATCCTTCCACAGTCACATTACGGCTGTAGAGATATCAAGAACAAGAAAGTAAATAAACTATTTAGTACATGTCCATGAGCCAGAATAAACGAGTTACGGAATAATATGCGGAAGCAATAAATCCAAGTAACAATAACATCTGGAAAGTAAGGAAATAACTAACTGGATACTAACAGGATCCTCACTGCTCGGCCTGACGGCGGAAATACTCTTGATCAGCCTGCGACAAAGGTAGAGGATCTGGGCCATGCAAAACCCAGACGTCAGTGCGTCATAATATCAAGCAATAATACATCAAGGAGTAGCAAGTCATGCGGTATGAGTATGAATGGTAAAACAGGTATAACAGTAACATAAATAGTGACAGTGAAGGGTAAGGCATAGGTGATGTGCAGTGAGTAATCTAAACTGGTCTACTGGGTTAACTACACTCAAGTCTTTGAAATCAATTTGATGAATCATCGATGTAACTCAATAGTATCCCGTGCGTGCCCGGGACCACGGTCAAGATTCTCAGGCTGAATCCTAGACGTACCGCAAGGCAGTAAAAGGTAGTATGTAATGATGAATGATGTCAGTAGCATCATCCCAGGGCTGGCCTAGTCCGTAAGACTGATCAGTAAAGGCATCGAACTGTCGAGTTACAAGTTAGGTCCCATCATCGATTTCCCCATACCCCCAAGTTATGTGTACAAGTCCGGTATTGATAAATCTGGAGCTAATGCCAACACAGGATTAAGCAGGTACAGGTTTGTCTGTAGACAACAGGAAATGTCCGTTGGGACAAGTCAAGATTGTCGGCATTAGTAATAAGATCAGGTAACAGGTCAAGCTGTGGTACATCAGGTCATGTCAGGTAGTGAACAAGTATCAATCATGTCAAGAAGTGCACGGTATCAAGTCGTATCAAGTATTAATGTATCAAGTCATGTCAAGGGGTGCACAAGTGTCACGTGGGGGCTCACAATCAAACAATAATAAGCATGGGTACACAAAATAAGTATGGAGTACCATTCAAATGTCGTCTCCGACAAGCTGCCAACAAACTGGCGAAGCAACAGTTTGTCATCACCCCCAGGATTACCGCACAAAGTTTTGAATTGAGCAATGTGCTGATGCAGATTTCCCGTCCCCTTATACACATGGAATTTGGGGATTGTATATCCTGGCGGGTACTTAATTTGGTTGTACCAGCCTGGGTAAGGTCGCCCAGTTCTAACGACCTGGCCTGCCGCTTCGTTCGCTTGATGAGCTTATATTTGATGAGCTATGTAGTAATCAAGGGTAGCTTTGGAGATCGCTGTTGGATATAGTGCCCTCAAAGTCAATTATTGGATCGCAGGTACGTGTAACACCCGAGCCTAATGCTACTAATTTCAGTTACTGTTTGAGCGTAATGTGGTACTCTTTTCGCTTATCTTGCTTGTTTGTTACTTACTGTAAAATTTTAACCCGTAAATTCATTTCTGCATATAACAAATTTTAGCATCTAAAATAAAATTAAAAATATTCATCTTGGCCAACATGACGCCCCTAACCCCGTTGTAGCGTCCGTGCATCGTATTCTCGTCCCGTTCAGTGAAACGGGCGAGTTTGGATGGCTATGTGCACGTACGTGTGTCCGTTTTGGGGGTGTGCTTTTTAATCTTAAAACACTTCATTTTAAAATTTAGATCCCGCATAAATCCTATTATTTCAATTTTAAATTTTTGGACCCGACCCGAGCGCGATTTAGAAATGTTTTAGTTGGCGCCAAAATCCCAAATTTTTAATATTTTATAACCTTCGAATATTTCCTTAACCTATATACATTTTACTGTTCCCGTTAATCTTTAAATCCTTTTAAATTTGTTTCTAATGCCCAAATCATTTCCCTCAGCCAATCAATTCCTCTATAACTCCCCGTGGGCCCCTCATCTCTGTCTCTCTCTCTCTCTCTCCAATCCCCTTCTCACTCTCTCTCTTTCTTTCTCCCCCCTCAAATCTTTCTCTCTCTCTCTCTCCCTCAAATCTTTCTCTCTCTCCCTCAAATCTCTTTCTCTCTCTCCTATATTTTAAACTTCTTTTCCCTCCTCCATATATTTTTCTCACGAGAACACAGAGAACCCACCATCGCGCTACCCTAGCCACCGCCGTCTCCCTCCTCGCCGCCGCAACCCCAACACCGATGACGCCAGCACCCTCGCCTCCTCTTCTTCTTCTCAACCACAGGTCCACTTCCTCCTTCTCCCTTCTCCCAGTGCACCGCCGACCAGACCCGCGACCACCTGCACCCGCTCCTGCGTCTCGCCACCGACGATCACCTCGTCGTCGCCTCCTCCATCATCCTCGTCATTCTCATCTCCATCACCTCTCCTTCATCGTTCCCGTGCACCCCTGCACCTTCACCGCGGCCTGCGCGCACCCCCTACACAAGTTCGACCGCCGGATCTGTCGCCACCGGCGATCTCGCCTCTGTACCCGGCCTTCGTACAACCCACTGTAAGCCTTCTACTCCTCTTTCTTCCTTCCTTTCTTCTCTGGTTCCTTTCTATTCTTGATTGCACATCTTGATGGTTCACTGTTCACATTTTCGCCGGAATCCGACGATGCCGATGACATGATCCGACGTTCCAGTGAGGTACCCCGACCAGCGTGGTTCCATTGTTCGTCGTTTGGGTTCATTCCGGGAACCGTGCGCCCGTCGCGAGTTTCCCCGCCGACGTTTATCGTTCCGTTTTTCCGATATGCGATCTGTCGAGGCAAGTACCCCTTGCTACATGCTATACTGTATTTACTTATATATTATGACACTTTAAACCGATAAATTTAACTTAGCACGATCATTTCTCATTTTCATGCATAATATTGTTAAATATCATTTTATCCTTAAACTTGGAAACCACAGTTTGCAATTGAACCTAATAACCACATTCACCCGTTTAATCACATTTTAATATTGACATAGCTCATGGCATCTATCTCTGTAGTTTTGTTCCATTCGGACTCTCGTATGTATTGTAACTTGTAATAGCTGCACTGAACCGTTATATAAATCATTGCACCTCTAAAGGTTCTTAAACTTGTTAACATGACTAAACTGCTATAATTGACTTACTGCACTCTTGTAATCATCTCTGTGACACAATTGATAACTGTATTGCAAATCGAATGAATCTGCCTATTGCTTAATTCATTACTTGTATCATGTTGTTGATAACCATGCTTGCTTATATAACTGATTGTGAGCACACCCACGATATTGTTTACATCTTAACCTGACTTGCTACATATATATATTGATATACCTGACATGGTACCGTATACTGTTGACTTGACCTGATATACCATGACCTGACCCGTTACCTGATCTTGTGTCTAATGCCAACAAACCTGACATGTAGTGAAACGGGCGAGTTTGGATGGCTGCGTGCACGTACGTGTGTCCGTTTTGTGGGTGTGTTTTTTAATCTTAAAACACTTCATTTTAAAATTTGGATCCCGCTTAAAATTTTATTATTTCAATTTCAAATTTTTGGACCCGACCCGGGCGCGATTTGGAAATGTTTTAGTTGGCGCCAAAATCCCAAATTTCTAATATTTTATAACCTTCGAATATTTCTTTAACCTATATACATTTTACTGTTCCCGTTAATCTTTAAATCCTTTTAAATTTGTTTCTAACGCCCAAATCTTTTCCCTCAGCCAATCAATTCCTCTATAACTCCCCGTGGGCCCCTCATCTCTGCCTCTCTCTCTCTCTCCAATCCCCTTCTCTCTCTCTCCCCCTCAAATCTTTCTCTCTCTCTTCTCTCTCTCCCTCAAATCTCCTTCTCTCTCTCCTATATTTTAAACTTCTTTTCCCTCCTCCATATATTTTTCTCACGAGAACACAGAGAACCCACCATCGCGCTACCCTAGCCACCGCCGTCTCCCTCCTCGCCGCCGCAACCCTAACACCGACGACGCCGGCACCCTCGCCTCCTCTTCCTCGTCTCAACCACAGGTCCACTTCCTCCTTCTCCCTTCTCCCGGTGCACCCCGGACCAGACCCACGACCACCTGCACCCGCTCCTGCGTCTCGCCGCCGACGATCACCTCGTCGTCGCCTCCGCCATCATCCTCGTCATTCTCATCTCCATTACCTCTCCTTCATTGTTCCCGTGCACCCCTGCACCTTCACCGCGGCCTGCGCGCACCCCCTGCACAAGTTCGACCGCCGGATCTGTCGCCACCGGCGATCTCGCCTCTGTATCCGGCCTTCGTACAACCCACTGTAAGCCTTCTACTCCTCTTTCCTCCTTCCATTCTTCTCTGGTTCCTTTCTATTCTTGATTGCACATCTTGATGGTTCACTGTTCACATTTTCGCTGAAATCCGACAATACCGATGACATGATCCGACGTTCCAGCGAGGTACCCCGACCCGCGTGGTTCCATTGTTCGTCGTTTGGGTTCATTCCGTGAACCGTGCGCCCGTCGTGAGTTTCCCCGCCGACGTTTATCGTTCCGTTTTTCCGATCCGCGACCCGTCAAGGCAAGTACCCCTTGCTACATGCTATACTGTATTTACTTATATATTATGATACCTTAAACCGATAAATTTAACTTAGCATGATTATTTCTCATTTTCATGCATAATATTGTTATATATCATTTTATCCTTAAACTTGGAAACCACAGTTTGCAATTGAACCTAATAACCACATTCACCCGTTTAATCACATTTTAATATTGACATAGCTCATGGCATCTATCTCTGTAATTTTGTTCCATTCGGACTCTCGTATGCATTGTAACCTGTAATAGCTGCACTGAACCGTTAAATAAATCATTGCACCTCTAAAGGTTCTTAAACTTGTTAACATGACTAAATTTCTATAATTGTCTTACTGCACTCTTGTAATCATCTCTGTGACACAATTGATAACTGTATTGCAGATCGAATGAATCTTCCTATTGCTTAATTCATTACTTGTATCATATTGTTGATAACCATGCTTGCTTATATAACTGATTGTGAGCACACCCACGATATTGTTTACATCTTGACCTGACTTGCTACATATATATATTGATATACTTGACATGGTACCGTATACTGTTGACTTGACCTGATGTACCATGACCTGACTCGTTACCTGATCTTGTGTCTAATGCCAACAAACCTGACATGTAGTCCTCATGGACCGTTCATGTTGTCTATCCAGACAAACCTGCTTTTATCTGATCCTGTGTTGGCATTAGTTCTTGATTACTGAATACCTAACTTGACACATATAACTTAGGGGTATGGGGAAATCAAAGGTGAAACCTGACTTATAACTCAATAGTTCATTACCTGTTCTGATCAGTCTTACGGGCTAGGCCAGCCCCGGAGTGATGATGCTGACATCACTCGCCTATACCTGCTACCCTTTACTGCCTAGCGGCACGTCTCGGTTTTAGCCCGAGAGTCTTAGACCGTGGTCCCTGGCATGCACGGGATACTATTGAGTTACATCGATGATTCATCAATTTGGTTTCAAAGACTTTAGAATAGGAAACCTGATAGGATAGTTTAGTTTACCCACTGCACACTACCCTGCACTGCTTGATTCATATTATTGTTACCCTCGTTTTATTCATGTTATATTGCATTTCCTGTTACCCTGTTTATATTATACTTGATGACAGGACGCGCTGACATCTGGGTTTTGCATGGCCCAGATTTCGTACCGCTGTTGCAGTCCGAGCAGGAGTACTTCAGCCAGCAGGATGAGCTGTGAGTTCAGTAGTAGTTAGTTTTATTTCCTGCATTTATTTCCTGATGTGAGCCCGCACTATGGGACATACATTCCAGTTATTTTGTATTGGATCTTTTGCTTCCGCATTTATTTATTATTGACTCATGTTATCTTGGATTATGGACATGTTTTTAGATAGTTTTATTTTGTTCTTGATATCTCTACAGCCGTAATGTGACTGTGGATGGATGCTTTCTACCCACAGGTAGCGTGGTTGGCTATGTCACGTACCCATTTTAGCGTACTCTGGGAAGCGGGGCATGACATGGTTCTTTTGGTATCAGGGCCATATGTTGGTCGGGTTGATTCTTTTTGTAGTTAGGTATTGTACCCAATATACGAATCAGAATACCCGTGTTTAGGAAACATGTCCTGCCACCTTGCCGTTTTACCATTCTTGAATCACCTTCTTCCTGATTATATCTTTTACGATGTGCAAACTTCCTTTGCTTATCGACTCGAAACCTGATTCCTTGGTATCTCTAGGACTTAAGCGACTTAGGTGGAGTTAAGTAATTGTGGCTATGATACCGCGGCATAGTTACAATGCGGTACTCTATTTAAGTATCTTGAAGTTCTAGCCTTGATCTATATTCAGAATCTATCATCATACTAATGTTGGGTGTTTTGATTCCAGGAGTATGGCCGGTAAGAATTTGAAGATGTACCAAAGACGTGCAGACAAAGCCGCCATGCGTAGAGTGATAAGGGGATTGCTGGAGAATCTAAAGAGAATGACCGAGATGAAACCGGCATCTGCACTGAACCAAACGTCTGTACGTAGAAGTGTTCCGGTGAACAGATGCAGCGTAGCACCAATGAAGAAAAAAATTGTGGGTGATCGGAAAAGGAGCGTGATTTGTAACTACTGCCGTGTACTCGGACATGTGCGAAAGGATTGTCGTAGGAGGCTGGGACTCTGTTTTGGTTGTGGAGCGGCAGATCACGCCGTTAGTGCTTGTCCGTCGAAGCTTCGTACGAGGGATGATATTCAGAAGCCTCCGCAGAAACCGTTCCAAGGGCAGAAGCAGCTGACTCAAGGACCTAATCATGCTCGAGCTTTTACCATGACAACTGAAGAAGCTAAGGCATCATGAGAAGTTGTTTCAGGTACTTTACTCGTTTATGGTTTTCCCGCATTGGCATTATTTGATTCTGGTGCATCCCACTGTTTTATGTCATCCAAGTTTATAACTACACACTCGATTGCCTGCATGACCCTGTCTAGTTTCTGGGACATACACACTTGGAATGGGAAAATCATATCTAGTAAGGAATGTAAAGATTGTACAGTTGTTGTGTGCGGACGGGAGCTTTTTGCAGATTTCTTGGTGATTGATACGGGTAGCTACGAAGTCGTCTTGGGAATGGATTTTCTTGGCACTTTCCACGCTCACATTGATTGTAGGGCAAAGAAAGTAATTTTCCAGATTCCCGGACATCCCGAGTTTACCTTCATTGGAGGAAGCAGTTCTGTCGGGCCAGTCGAGTTTAGGGCTAGGCCGACAAATAATATCCTTGCATCGATGGAAGTTGATAATAGTGAAGAGCCGGCGGTTGTTCGCAATTTTATGGATGTGTTTGAAGATATATCGGGTTTACCGCCGAAGCGAGACGTGGAGTTCGCAATTGATCTTATTCCTGGTGCAGCGCCAGTATCTAAAGCGTATTATCCAATGGCACCAGTAGAGTTGGAAGAAGTCAAGAAACGGGTTGCTGAATTACTCGAGAAAGGTTGGATTCGAAGCAGTAACTCGTCTTGGGGAGCTCCAGTTCTTCTAGTAAAGAAGAAGGATGGCACAAGAAGGATGTGCATCGACTATCGAGAATTAAACCGGGTGACTATTAAGAACAAGTACCCGATCCCTCGCATTGGCAAACTTTTCGAGCAGCTTAGTGGCGCGAGGATACTCTCGAAGCTGGATTTGCGATCCGGATATCATCAGGTCCGAGTGAAAGTAGAAGATATTTGCAAGACGGCATTCCGAACTCGGTATGGACATTATGAATACTTAGTGATGCCCTTCGGAGTAACGAATGCGCCGGCCGTATTCATGGATTTGATGAACCGAATCTTTTCACCGTTCTTGGATCAGTTCATTGTGGTATTCATTGACGATATTCTGGTTTACTCGAAGAGTTTTGAAGAGCACGCTGAACATTTGAAGATTGCACTGCAGACGTTGAGACATGAGAAGCTTTATGCAAATATGAGTAAGTGCGAGTTTTGGCTGGAAGAAGTAAAGTTTTTGGGGCATGTTGTGTCTGGCGATGGAATTGCCATCGATCCCGAAAAGAGTGCAGCAGTTCGTGATTGGCCAATTCCAAAGAATGTTGCTGAGATAAGAAGTTTCCTTGGATTATCCGGATATTACAGGAGATTTGTGGAGAACTTTGCTCGTCTGGCACAGCCGTTAACCAAGCTTACGCGCAAGGAGGTACCTTTTGTATGGACGGACGGATGTGCGGTAGCTTTTGAGACATTGAAGCAGAAGTTGATAACCGCCCCTATTCTGATCGTGCCAGACAATTCCGGAGGATTGGTGATTCACAGCGACGCATCTGGAAAAGGATTGGGATGTGTCTTGATGCAGCATGGTAAGGTTGTAGCGTACGCATCGAGACAGTTGAAGACCCATGAGAAGAATTATCCAACTCATGACTTGGAGCTTGCGGCTGTGATTTTCGCTTTGAAGATTTGGAGACACTACCTTTTGGACGAAAGAGTCGAAGTTTTTACTGATCATAAGAGCTTGAAGTATGTGTTCACACAGAAGGAGCTTAATATGAGGCAACGTAGATGGTTGGAGCTGATGGCTGACTACGATCTTGATCTTAAGTACCATCCGGGGAAGGTTAACGTCGTGCCGGATGCGCTTAGTCGGTTACCAGCAATTCAGGTGTTGACTACACAGAAGGAGATCGTTGCATATTTTCAAAGATTTGACTTGGAGGTTGTGCTAACGCATTCTACGGGACAGTTGATGCAGCTACAAGTACAGTCATCATTGATCGAGAATATTAAAGCAGCACAATCGCAGGACCCTAGACTGCAAAAGTTTCAAGGACAGGTTGAAACCGGACTACGAACAGATTTATTGATCCACGAAGATGGTTCGTTGAGGTATGGTAGCCATTTGTGTGTGCCAAAGGGAGATGTTCGTGAAGAGCTTATGAAGGAGGCACACAGTTAGCTTATTCTGTACATCCAGGAGGCATGAAGATGTACCAAGATATTCGACAGCATTTCTGGTGGGAAGGCATGAAATGGGAGATTGCTCGCCTTGTGGCAAAGTGCTTGGTGTGTCAGCAAGTTAAGGCTGAACATCAAAGGGTTGCGGGTTTATTGCAACCACTTCCGATTCCTCAGTGGAAGTGGGAACATATAACCATGGATTTCGTGACGGCTTTACCGCGGAGTCCAAAAAGCAACAATGCTATATGGGTGATTGTTGACCGATTGACCAAGGCAGCTCACTTTATTCCTTTCTGGGTTGGTCAATCAACAGAGACTTTGGTAGAGCGGTACATGCAGGAGATTGTAAGATTGCATGGAATACCGGTGAGCATCGTGTCCGATCGGGACACTCGGTTCTTATCACACTTTTGGCGGAGTTTACAGGAAAGTTTGGGGACTCGATTGAAGTTTAGCACAGCTTATCATCCTAAAACTGATGGTCAGTCGGAGAGAACGATCCAAACTCTTGAAGATATGTTGAGAGCATGCATGTTGGACTTCAAGGGTTCGTGGGAGGATCATCTACATTTGATAGAGTTTTCTTACAACAACAGTTTTCAGGCAACTATCCAGATGGCTCCGTTTGAAGCTTTGTATGGTCGTAAGTGTCGTTCACCTGTTTGCTGGGACGATGTCGGTGAACGAAGGTTATTGAGACCAGATTTGGTTGTGCAGACAGTTGAGAAGGTTAACACTATCAGAAATCATATGAAGGCGGCACAAGACCGACAGAAGAGTTGGGCAGACACGTCAAGAAGACCTCTAGAGTTCGCCGTGGGTGATTTGGTATTCTTGAAGATATCACCGACTAGAGGGGTGATTCTTTTTGGGAGTCGAGGAAAGCTTAGTCCTCGATTCGTTGGTCTCTTTAAGATCTAGGAGCGTGTTGGTGAGGTAGCGTACCGTTTGGTGTTACCGCAGTCCTTGGCCAATGTGCACGATGTGTTTCACGTATCTCAACTACGAAGGTATGTTCGAGATGAAACGCATGTATTGGATCAGTCGGAGCTAGCAGTACGAAAAGATTTGACTTTTGAGGAGCGACCGATTGAAATTGTGGATCGAAAGGAAAAGGTTCTTAAGAACAAGGTGATCCATCTTGTGCTTGTTTCTTGGGGAAATCGCTCGCATGGAGAGTCCACTTGGGAACGAGAAGATGAAATCCGGCAGAGGTTTCCTCACCTTTTCTTGTAGTTCCTATCTTTGTATTCTTGGAATTTCGAGGACGAAATTCTTTTTGTAGTTGGGTATAATGTAACACCCGAGCCCAATACTACTAATTTCAGTTATTTTTTAAGCGTAATGTGGTACTCTTTTCGCGTAGCTTGCTTGTTTGTTACTTACTGTAAAATTTTAACCCGTAAATTCATTTCTGCATATAACAAATTTTAGCATCTAAAATAAAATTAAAAATATTCATCTTGGCCTACTTGACGCCCCTAACCCCGTTGTAGCGTCTGTGCATCGTGTTCTCGTCCCGTTTAGTGAAACGGGCGAGTTTGGATGGCTACGTGCACGTACGTGTGTCCGTTTTGGGGGTGTGCTTTTTAATCTTAAAACACTTCATTTTAAAATTTGGATCCCGCTTAAAATCCTATTATTTCAATTTCAAATTTTTGGACCCGACCCGGGCGCGATTTGGAAATGTTCTAGTTGGCGCCAAAATCCCAAATTTTTAATATTTTATAACCTTCGAATATTTTCTTAACCTATATACATTTTACTGTTCCCGTTAATCATTAAATTCTTTTAAATTTGTTTCTAACGCCCAAATCTTTTCCCTCAGCCAATCAATTCCTCTATAACTCCCCGTGGGCCCCTCATCTCTGTCTCTCTCTCTCTCACCAATCCCCTTCTCTCTCTCTCCCCCACAAATCTTTCTCTCTCTCCCTCTCTCTCTCTCTCTCTCCCCCCTCAAATCTTTCTCTCTCTCCTTCAAATCTCTTTCTCTCTCTCCTATATTTTAAACTTCTTTTCCCTCCTCCATATATTTTTCTCACGAGAACACAGAGAACCCACCATCGCGCTACCCTAGCCACCGCCGTCTCCCTCCTCGCCGCCGCAACCCCAACACCTACAACGCCAGCACCCTCGCCTCCTCTTCCTCGTCTCAATCACAGGTCCACTTCCTCCTTCTCCTTTCTCCCGGTGCACCCCAGACCAGACCCGTGACCACCTGCACCCGCTCCTGCGTCTCGCCGCCGATGATCACCTCGTCGTCGCCTCCGCCATCATCCTCGTCATTCTCATCTCCATCACCTCTCCTTCATCGTTCCCGTGCACCCCTGCACCTTCACCGTGGCCTGCGCGCACTTCCTGCACAAGTTCGACCGCCGGATCTGTTGCCACCGGCGATCTCGCCTCTGTACCCGGCCTTCGTACAACCCACTGTAAGCCTTCTACTCCTCTTTCCTCCTTCCTTTCTTCTCTGGTTCCTTTCTATTCTTGATTGCACATCTTGATGGTTCACTGTTCACATTTTCGCTGGAATCCGACGACGCCGACGACATGATCCGACGTTCCAGCGAGGTACCCCGACTCGCGTGGTTCCATTGTTCGTCGTTTGGGTTCATTCCGTGAACCGTGCGCCCGTCGCGAGTTTCCCCGCCGACGTTTATCATTCTGTTTTTCCGATCCGCGACCCGTCGAGGCAAGTACCCCTTGCTACATGCTATACTGTATTTACTTATATATTATAACACCTTAAACCGATAAATTTAACTTAGCACAATCATTTCTCATTTTCATGCATAATATTGTTATATATCATTTTATCCTTAAACTTGGAAACCACAATTTGCAATTGAACCTAATAACCACATTCACCCGTTTAATCACATTTTAATATTGACATAGCTCATGGCATCTATCTCTGCAGTTTTGTTCCATTCGGACTCTCGTATGCATTGTAACCTGTAATAGCTGCACTGAACCGTTATATAAATCATTGCACCTCTAAAGATTTTTAAACTTGTTAACATGACTAAACTGCTATAATTGTCTTACTGCACTCTTGTAATCATCTCTGTGACACAATTGATAACTGTATTGCAAATCGAATGAATCTGCATATTGCTTAATTCATTACTTGTATCATGTTGTTGATAACCATGCTTGCTTATATAACTGATTGTGAGCACACCCACGATATTATTTACATCTTGACCTGACTTGCTACATATATATATTGATATACCTGACATGGTACCGTATACTGTTGACTTGACCTGATGTACCATGACCTGACCCGTTACCTGATCTTATGTCTAATGCCAACAAACCTGACATGTAGTCCTCATGGACCGTTCCTGTTGTCTATCCAGACAAACCTGCTTTTACCTGATCCTGTGTTGGCATTAGTTCTTGATTACTGAATACCTGACTTGACACATATAACTTGGGGGTATGGGGAAATCAAAGGTGAAACCTGACTTGTAACTCAACAGTTCACTACCTGTTCTGATCAGTCTTACGGGCTAGGCCAGCCCCGGAGTGATGATGCTGACATCACTCGCCTATACCTGCTATCCTTTACTGCCTAGCGGCACGTCTCGGTTTCAGCCCGAGAGTCTTAGACCGTGGTCCCGGGCATGCACGGGATACTATTGAGTTACATCGACGATTCATCAATTTGGTTTCAAAGACTTTAGAATAGGAAACCTGATAGAACAGTTTAGTTTACCCACTGCACACTACCCTGCACTGCTTGATTCATATTATTGTTACCCTCATTTTATTCATGTTAAATTTCATTGCCTGTTATCCTGTTTATATTATACTTGATGACACGACGCGCTGAAGTCTGGGTTTTGCATGGCCCAGATTTTGTACCGCTGTTGCAGTCCGAGCAGGAGTACTTCAGCCAGCAGGCTGAGCTGTGAGTACAGTAGTAGTTAGTTTTATTTCCTGCATTTATTTCCTGATGTGAGCCCGCATTATAGGACATACATTCCAGTTATTTTGTATTGGATCTTTTGCTTCCGCATTTATTTATTATTGACTCATGTTATCTTGGATTATGGACATGTTTTTAGATAGTTTTATTTTGTTCTTGATATCTCTACAGCCGTAATGTGACTGTGGATGGATGCTTCCTACCCACAGGTAGCGTGGTTGGCTATGTCATGTGCCCATTTTAGCGTACTCTGGGAAGCGGGGCATGACAGTACGTGATTGCAATGATTGAGGGATGACCTATACCGATAGGATAGTCTTGCTCGAGATGATAGTATGCTATCTGGTTTGACTTTATCATCGTGTACATGCTTTAGTTCACTATTGCATGTAGATAGAGCCCATAGTATTCTTGCTTGACTGCCAGCAGTATGATGGCGATCATATACATGGGTGCTGGGGTCTATAAGCATGTCCTTAAAGTGTCCCTAGTCGAGGGAGTTTCGAGACAGGGCATCGATACTCCAGAGTAGACTAGTGTATACAGTCGAGACCCCGACGAGGGGCAGTGGCCAGTCTCACAAGCCATTGGTGCCAGTTGGTTCACCTAAGATGTATACAGGTGCTTGTTGGGTTATGAGTACATCGGACAGGACTCGTCTGGAACATGCTAGTTGGTATTATACATATCGTCAGATAGCAGTTCCCAAGTGACATGTGTACAGGTTAGTCTGTCGACCTGAGATCGTTATTTATCTCGTGTGAGTTCCCACTGTGCTTTGATTACTACCCTACCTCGGCTCAAAGGAGTCGTGCAAATAGGTTTTAGTTGGGTACAGTCCCGAGCCACATGGAGGCAGTGAGCGGATCGTCGGGGATTCGTCTCTCCTGGTATTGGGGGTGAGATCGCGCTGTGTTTAGGAGAGCCATTACACGAAATCCCTGGTAAGGGTAATCGATATTTACTGGTAGGTATTCCAGTAGTATCTCAGGGTGTTCTGGGCTACTCTCCAACACGACTTATACAGCTATTGGGGGTCTGACGTTTACCAGCCCCCTAGGCCCTATATGTGATACTCATAGACGAACAGACCTGACTGTACGGATATTGTCACTGTCAAGCTCAGTAGGGTTTCTGGATGAGTTCACCCGTCAGCTTTCCTTCCGATCAATACATGGGCAACCGTTACGTACAGCTACTACCTCTGACGTGCTAGTGGTTATACCCAGTGCTTGTATACTGATGAGTCATTTGAGTCCCCCACAGACAGTTTTCCAAGTTCGGGCGAAACGTTGTAGAGGCCGTATTGTTTTATGGTAGGGTTCGATCATATTCGTGCACTTGTGCACGGGATCATGATCGGACGGATAATACTAGCGGGCTTTGGTTTAAGCCGGATCCTAGTATTATATTGCAGGAATATTTTTGTCTCATTTGCATTCGTATTCGGTCGGAATACAAATGCGGGTATGTATTTACAGTTGAGGGGTAATCTCGTAATTCATTACGGGATTGCTTTCGGAGTTGCTAGTTTCCTTTTCCGTCTTTAAATATCTTGATCCATGTTTAATCTTTGTGAGCCATTTGACCTTTGACCTTTGACCATTCCCTCGCACTGATTTTTTTGTGATAAGGGGCCGCCCATTTCGAGCATGGAGGGGGGCAGCATGGGCTCCACTGTTGGTTACATGGGTTGCTAGTGAGGTGGCTGATTTTGGTAGGCAGGTTTTTTTTAGCACATTGGCTTGTTTTCTTTTGTGAGGGTTTTTTTGTTGCGACAAAAAAATATACACACCCACTTGATTAATTCCTTAGACCACTCACTGCAAATTCCCAGAGAGATTTTCTTGCTTGTGGCCGAGACAGCCGCAATAAGCTATGGGAGCGGATTGAAGACTGAAGGACACGGATCGATCGGTATAATCTTCAACTCCTTTTACTTATTGCTAGTTTACGGTTAATGGAACGATCCGGGTATTTGGGCTACGGTGGCACCGGTTTCGTAAAAAGTTTTTGTTCCGCATTTGGCGTCGGTTTGACGTCCGGAGCACCCCTGTAACCCAACATGGTATTAGAACCACGCCATTAACCGTATACTAGCTTGTTTTAACATGTTTAAAAGCTCGATCGGACAAAATTTCCAAAACCGCATTTTCTAGTTCAAAGTTCTATCGAATTTTTTTATGGTCTAAAAATTATTTTGAGTGTTTCAGAAAATCAGGCAGGCTTTTATAAGACAACTGTAAAATTTTGGTAGCACGTTCCCTCTGTAGCGCCGCGGAACTGCGGCCGTACCCACGTGTTGGTCACGGTTCCGCCGCAGTTTTGAGTTTTCAGTGCACTAAAATTTTGCTTTGGGTCTTTAACTTGGAATTGGGGTTTCTGGAATATTTTGTCTGGGCCCAGATTTTATTTTGAGTACTGGATTTGTACTTGGGGCCCACTTTGGGAAGTTTTGTCGATCGAGATTTTAAATGTGTTAGTTTACAGTGGTTACATTATATCTGCGACAGTGAATGTCATTTGATCGGTAAATCTTGTCTAATCGCTAGTCCTTTTAGACGGATTTGCGAACGTGACATTCATGTTGATGTTCTGTGTTGTGCTGTGATGTTGCGGTTTTATCGTAGTGGATAGCTCCTGTGCAATGGTAGTGCAGTTTGGATTTATTTGTACATTTTTTATTGCGGGGCGAGCGTCCGACATGTGGACTACCTTCACTGCCTGTTTGTATATTATTCTTTTGGGCCACGGCCGAGATGAGGTCGGTGTACCCGTTGTATATATTTTATTTTCTGTACTAGGATTACCCCGCGGTGGGGTGCACGGATAGAGGGTTCTAGAGGGCAACGGCCCGCATCTCATGGCTTTGAGACGGAGGGGGCTTCACTCAAGAATTGGCGGACTATTCGCCGCACTCGTAGGGGGTATAGGTTGACCCAAGGAGGAGTGCTCAAGTTACCGGATTCCGTGAAGCGCTAGGTGGTCCATTCACTTTGCTGAAGGGGGCTGACTCGCTTCAGGTTTTGGCGGGTAACTTGCCACGCTCGTAGGGGTCTAGGTTTTCATTGCACAGGCTATCCACACGACCAGGGGAACGTCGGGTTTGATTTGCGGCTCTATGAAACCCGGGGCTCCCAGATTATCTATATTGTTCTTTGATGCTTATTACTTTTCTGTGATGTTGTATTTATCATACCTGGAGCGATTATTATATATTGATATATATACTAGTAGATATTGTATATGTTTTGCACCCGCGCTAGTCCAGTCCCTGCTCTGTCGTTAGTTAAGTAACTTAACGGGTGATGACGAAACCCAGTGGCGAATGCGGATGGCATATACATACATTTTATTTTCGTTCTTTTGTGGTGTGATCAATTGATGGGACTGCGTTGATTCTTATCAATGCAAGGAAAACAAACCTATATTTGATGTTGTTGGAACCAATTTTTGAAAAGCTGTTATTGCAAGGGCGTTCTCTTTTATTTTGCACAGTGGTATTCAGTTTGGAATATCCTGTACCTCATTCGACGAGGCAAGGGCCGAGATCCCTTCACTAGGAGTGACCCCTTGGACAGAGGTTTGTGTCAGGGTAATAAATTCACTATAGTCGATTACTTTTTGCTTTGCATTGTGGTATTCAGTTTGGAATATCCTGCACCTCATTCGACGAGGAAAGAGCCGAGATCCCTTCACCGAGAGTGACCTCTTTAGCAAAGGTTTTTGCCACTATATTTTTATAAAAAGATATTTGGTTCCTTCAACGATATCAAGTTCATTACGCTAAAGGTTTTTCGCCAAAAACCAGCCGTAGCCCTCCGTCATTTCAGACGGGTATTGCTTAGTATTCGTGCTGCGTATGTTGACCTAGTCAAGGCGTAGTGTTCGGTAGCTCTGCAGTAATTTTCTGTTGCATGGATATGCGATTGGTTAGGACAGTCGTACGGTTATATTGACCTAGTCAAGGACTCGTACGGGTGGTTCTAATTAATCTAGGATAATGACGGGTTGAACTTGACTTGCGACTTATGATATGTTGACCTAGTCAAGGTCATTTGACGCTTGGGGTAAAAAATCACATCGGGAGTTTCAAACATATAGGAAACTTGCGAGGCTTGCGCATACCTTCTGGAGTGATGACGTGAGTGGCTTCCATCATGTTATCATGCAATGACAGTTGGATCCCGATTCCCACTGATGAGTTGGTTTACTCCTCGGGTGATCCTGACTAATTCTTCTTTCAGGTTTGGAGGAGAATTTGAGAATACAGTGGGAGGTTTCCTGATTAGATAAAGTGATTAACCATTCTGATCTAGGTTAGAGTGCACACAGAGTGTTTCTTCTATCTCTCTTTTTGACTGCGACCATGGCCCGACCCTATACTATAACTCAGTGACCAAGTTAACCGAACTTTCTTAAAACACTGGTTTTTGGATTGTCTGTGTTGCATACATCATTGCCACTCTTTCTTTTACCCTTTGAGTTTCTCCAGAACATCCCGTATTATTACGAACATCCGCTTCCATTGGATAAATCCATCGTATGGTTATATACGAACTCGGAAGAACTCCTTCGAGGATGGATTCTGGTTCTGGAGAGATTGAATAGGATTATTCAGTTGTTTTTTCCATTTACCTTCTTTCAGGTTGTGAGGGCTCCTAGGATTAGGAGAGGGTACACCTATTACGCTTATTGGATAGTCTTCTTCCAAACCATAGGCAGGTGCCGAAAGGTAGGGAATGAAGAAAACCAATTAGCTTAAGTTGAGTGTACAGAAGGTAATAAGTAAAGACAAAATAAAGGGATTAGAAAGAGGGCAAAGTAAATTGTGACTGCTATTATTTACGACCGAACCACGTATTTCATAGTCACTCCTAATTCACCTTTGTATTTCTCCAGAACACCCCGTATCACTACGAACATCCAATTCCATTGGATAAATCCATCGTATGGTTATATACGAACTTGAAGGAACTTTTTCGAGGATAGATTCTGGTTCAGGAGAAATAGGAATAAGGTTTATTCAGTTGTCTTTTATACTTACCTTCTCTCAGATTGTGAATGCTCTTAGGATTAGGAGAGTACACCTATTATTCTTATTGGATGGTCTTCTTCCAAACTATAGGCTGGTGCCGAACGGTAGGGAAGGAAGAAAACCACTTAGCCAAACGATGGTGTACAGAAGGTAATGAATAAAGACAAATAAAGGGAATTTGAGAGATGGCAAGGAAATATACGGTTACAGTCATGAATCTGATAATAGAAGAGGCATTACTAAGAATACCCGGATACCCCTTCGAAAAATTTTTATGTTTCAGTTTCACTGTGCATTGTTAATTGAAAACTGATTTCCCAATTAGACACTTGCTCCAGGGTATGTATTTACCAGGTATGATTCTCGCATCTGTATGGTTTTACAGATGATGAATGGGAGTAAGTTATTGGGAATTAGGTGATCATCCTCATTATATCGGAATTCGTTGCAATTGGTGATATTTGAGGAAATCGCCTGGGTACAGTTTTTAACCTACGACGCACAGAGTTTGAGTTATTCAACTCAGGGGACTTATACAAAATATTGTATATTGTCCCATGTCCATTAGGACAAAGGGGTTGGTACTCGTACTATATTCTGTTTACTTATGACTTCTCAAGTTTTAGACAAGTGTTTCGTAGAAATACAATGTCCTAGTTTGAGAAGTTATAGGTACAGGAATCAAGTAGAGAACCATGTGTTGCAAGTATCAGGATTCTTCAAGGTGATCGAAGATGTGAATACTTGTGTTTGGTATTCAGTTGATAGTAATGGTTTTAAGAAACTTGTTTCTCTTTCAGGTTACTCATAATTGGATGCACCCCTAAGTTGAGTAATGTTGATCGGTCTTTCTCCATTTAGTTGACATGCACTGAAGACAGATGCATGATTTGAATCTGGTTCCAATTAAATCAGTGCCTCTATTTCTATATCGTATATAGAATGGTTCGTATCTTAACGATGTTAAGGTACTGGGGCTTGTCCGGCTTATGCTTAAAACCGGACTCTGGATAACTCAAGGCACGTTTCTGTAATGGCAGTTTGTGGGTTAACCCAGGCTTTGACGAAGGTTGACTTTCTACCATCTGGAAGATCAATAGTGATATTGTTCTTGACTCGCCACAGTTTTAGTAAAATGGATTTTTTCAGAAAACATAAGTGGGAGTATGGTAGAACTGGAATAGATTCCAGAACCGCAAACGATTACGGAAAATTTAATAGGTCCTAAAGATTCGATCAGGATTGACATTCTATTAGCCACTCCGCAGATATGGTGGGTAACCTCAGGCACCCGAGAGGTACTTCGGTATCCTCAAAGACGGTGACAGGGAGGTTCTTGTTTACCCAAACTTGACACTACTGTTGTTTCAGACTATGAAACCCGGTAGGAGGATGAGTATAACGTCGTTCTAAACTAGCTTTAGAAGTGCACGTGTATATGATTCTGCCAGAGGGATGTCGTAGTCAGTGGGAGCAGCGGAAGCGTAGTGGACAAGAAGCTTATGTCTATTTATAGACTAAAGCAAATATAGTGGAGATAGATCATCTAATTTTGATGTGACAGTCATGGACTTTGAATTCATCAGAATAGGGGATAGATCTGTTAAGAAGGTAGTAGGGTGTGATGTCCTGGTACTTGGATGACATACACAATGTCGGAAGTGAAATTCATATACTACGACCGGTCATACTGTGGTTGTCACACAGTGTTTTCTCCACATAGGATATGGATATAATATCAAGCATTCTGGTTACTAGATCTATGGTTTTAGATCTAGATTTGGGTAGTTTCCCAACCTGGGTACTCTGACAGCATTCTAAAGGTATTTTAGAATGAACGACTCCTGGCATGGTAATGAACCTGCAGGTGAAGGAGTCACCCTCTCTGAAGGTGTCTTACAGACTAAAGGGGAGAGGGATGAGCGTGATTGACAGATCACTTGCTTAGGCAATTGAGTCGATCATGAGATATCAAGTACCACACCAGATATTTTTTTTGCACTAGATGCAATAAGTTGATATTGATCCAATCCTAGAGAAATGCTCGGAAGCAGTTTTAGAACATAAGTGTTTGTTCTAGGGATTTGATAACGACGGCCTCCTTCGGGAGACAGTTATCATTCCAGGCTTCCAAGGTGATCCGGATGACAGAGTGACTGTCAAAGTTATAGTTTTCCCTCTGACTAGGGGCAGTAGTTTGGACAGGTAGTCCAGGCGGATACTGAGGAGGGCATGCTGCAGGATACTGATTAAATTCAGTTGACGATAAAGTCTAAGAAGTTTACTGAATTTGGAGTTCATTTATGAACTGGGTCCCATCAGATATCTAGACATATTCTAAGACAGGTATTACTCAATTCGGAAGATGGCTTTCTCCACGAACTTGAGGAAAAGAGAGACATGGAAAGAAACATCAGGGCGGATCCACTCACTGAGGCTATTTCTCGAACGCAATAGTTTTGCAAACGAGCTTTGTGAAACTGATTAGTAGAGGAGTTGGATGTTCGGTATCACACGAGCTGTGAGTACGCGACATCGCAATAATTAGCCTTAAGTGCAAGTGGGAAATTGTTGGATATAGTGCCCTCAAAGTCAATTATTGGATCGCAGGTACGTGATTGCAATGATTGAGGGAAGACCTATACCGATAGGACAGTCTTGCTCGAAATGATAGTATGCTATCTGGTTTGACTTTATCATCGTGTACATACTTTAGTTCACTATTGCATGTTGATAGAGCCCATAGGATTCTTACTTGACTGCCAGCAGTATGATGGCGATCATATACGTGGGAGCTGGGGTCTATAAGCACATCCTTAAAGTGTCCCTAGTTGAGGGAGTTTCGAGACAGGGCATCGATACTCCAGAGTAGACTAGTGTATACAGTCGACACCCCGACGAGGGGCGGTGGCCGGTCTCACAAGCCATTGGCATAAGTTGGTTCACCTAAGATGTATACAGGTACTCATTGGGTTATGAGTACACCGGACAGGACTCGCCGGGAACATGCTAGTTAGTATTATACATATCGTCAGATAGCAGTTCCCAGATGACATGTGTACAGGTTAGTCTGTCGATCTGAAATCGTCATTTGTCTCGTGTGAGTTCCCACTGTGCTTTGATTACTACCCTTCCACGGCTCAAAGGAGTCGTGCAAACAGGTTTTAGTTAGGTACAGTCCCGAGCCACATGGAGGCAGTGAGCGGATCGTCGGGGATTCGTCTCTCCCGGTATTGGGGTTGAGATCGCACTGTGTTTAGGAGAGCCTACACAAAATCCCGGGCAAGGGTAATCGAGATTTACTAGTAGGTATTCCAGTAGTATCTCACGGTGTTCTGGGCTACTCTCCGACACTACTTATACAGCTATTGGGGGTCTGACGTTTACCAGCCCCCTAGGCCCTATATGCGATACTCATAGACGAACGGACCGGACTGTACGGATATTGTCGCTGTCAGGCTCAGTAGGGTTTCTGGATGAGTTCACTCGTCAGCTTCCCTTCCGATCAATATATGGGCAACCGTTATGTACAGCTAGTACCTCTGACGTGCTAGTGGTTATACCCAGTGCCAGTGTACTGATGAGTCATTTGAGTCCCCCACAGACAGTTTCCCAAGTTCAGGCGAAATGTTGTAGAGGCCGTATTGTTTTATGGTAGGGTTCGATCATATTCGTGCACTTGTGCACGGGATCATGATTGGACGGATAATACTAGCGGGCTTTGGTTTAAGCCGGATCCTAGTATTATATTGCAGGAATATTTTTGTCTCATTTGCATTCGTATTCGGTCGGAATACAAATGCGGGTATGTATTTACAGTTGAGGGGTAATCTCATAATTCGTTATGTGATTGCTTTCAGAGTTGCTAGTTTCTTTTTCCGTCTTTAAACATCTTGATCCATGTTTAATCTTTGTGAGCCATTTGACGTTTGACCATTCCCTTGCACTGATTTTTTTGTGACAAGGAGGCTGCCCATTTAGAGCATGGAGGGGGGAAGCATGGGCTCCACTGTTGGTTGCATGGGTTGCTAGTGAGGTGGCTGATTTTGGTAGGCAGGTTTTTTTTTGCACATTGGCTTGTTTTCTTTTGTGAGGGATTTTTTGTGGTGACAAAAAAATATACACACCCACTTGATTAATTCCTTAGACCACTCACCGCAAATTCCCAGAGAGATTTTCTTGCTTGTGGCCGAGCTCACTTGGGGGGCTGAATTGGTGAGGGGTGAGGAAGAAACTTCATCAATTGCAAAATCCTATAGCTCTTTCCATCTCATTTCTTTTTGGAAACTCCAATTTATCTCCACCCAATCGCTTGGGTGTTTTGAGACAAGATATTCCACACTCTCTCTACTTCAATCTTAGACATGTCGGCTAGCAAACTTCATGTCCGAGTTGACTCGGTTTTGAGGTGGGAGCCCGTATAAAGATCCGTTGATGTTGTGCCCTTCCGACGAGGAGACCGGAGAGCGGATTTCACCGGGACAGGCGCAACAAGCTATGGGAGCGGATTGAAGACTGAAGGACACGGATCGATCGGTATAATCTTCAACTCCTTTTACTTATTGCTAGTTTACGGTTAATGGAACGATCCGGGTATTTGGGCTGCGGTGGCACCGGTTTCGTAAAAAGTTTTTGTTCTGCATTAGGCGTCGGTTTGAAGGCCAGGGCGCCCCCGTAACCCAACAATCGTCTCCTCCCTATCTGCTGACAAAGCTGGATGAGGGTTTGATGTCTTCCCTCTGTCGAATTTAATGATTATTGGAGGGTCTTCGGCCGGAGGATCCAGTTGGATCATCATCCCCACCATGTCTTGGAGGAGAAGCACCATTTGTTTTATATTAGCCGCTTGTTCCGCGACCTCTTTGTCTTTCTTTTCAAGAACCCTCCGTAGAAATTCGGTGTCGGTCTCCTGCTCTTGGCGTTGTTCCGACGATGCTTCCGGGCTTTCTTTCTGCCCAGTGAGTGCGGCCATTCTTGTCAACATCTCCTGAAGCTTTTGTTGTTGCTCATGAGCTTTCGTCACAGACCATGTGAGTGGTCGATGACTCACGGAAGCACGACTATCCTCTTTTCCGGATGCCATATAGACGGTATGCACAACCATGCCCCCAGACTTGGGGCGTTTGGGTCCACTGCCTTTGATATTCGCCGTCGGTATGGGGATCTACTTCGGCCTTCTCCTCTTGAGGGAGGTCGAGGTTGAGGGGGCCGTTGCGGCAGGCACCCACGTAGATGACACCTTCCGTGGTACGACGGAGGGATGGTCCTCCTCTCGTCGAGCCTTCGTCTTCTTCATCCCGCGAGAATAATCTTTATCAATTACAGAGTCTTGAACTTTCCGCCAAACTCTATGGATCTTGGAGGACAACTGCTGAGGAGGCTGTTCCGGCTTCACCTGTGTTGTGTTTTCAACCGGATGACGAGACTTCTTCAGTATGGCAATTGGAGAGTTCTTGCGCACTCTCCTGAGTAGCTCGAAGCTGTTCCTAGTTGGAACAGCAGCGTCAATTTCCACCGTTGGAGCTGGTGAGATAAGTCCAGAGGGGGAACTGCCCCCAGCTTTCCTCACTCGGTGCCAGTGGCGACGTCGAGCATGTCATGCGGATGGGATCACCTCAGCTGTAGAAGCGACCTTGTCATGCCCCTTGCTTTGATGAGAGGCTGCTTTTGGTGCCAACCTGTCGAAAACTGACGTCCGTTGAGGGGGAACGTCTAACCTATCGAAGACTGACTTTCGAATAGGGGAAGCACTTGTAACGATCTCACCCGTAGCAGGAGTTGGAACGGCCAGTCTTGCGAAGACCGATCCCTTAGTGGGAGAAGCCCTTTTGATGACTTCGTTTACTGGAGCTGGAATGGCTATCCGCTTCGGGATAACCCCTTCAGGTATTGTGGGTCTCTTCACGAGCCCATTAGAGCTTTGGCCCAGTCTGTTAAAGACTGGGGCGTTGGAATTGGATGACCCGTTGAGAGGGGCCGTGCTAGTTGCAAGCCGATCGAAGACCGACTTCTTCAGAGCTTCTTATGACGGCACCGGGGCGCTGAAGCTTGTTGGCGGGATCATGGTCCCAAAAAACAATCCAGTGGTGGCCCGAGTCACCTGTTCCACCGGCATCGCAAAGATGGAGGCTGCTTGGGGCCCATAAGTTGCTCTTCCAGCAGGGATGGAGTGGGAGTTGTTGTTGCAATTGGTGCAGTAGGAAGCCATCGATGTTATCTTCTCTTTTGCACGGAGCAAGATACTAAATCTTAATACCTCGAATCCAGGGGCAACCATATTAAACTGCGATTCGTTCGCGAACACGACACACGAAGTGTGGAGTGGAAAGAGGAAAAGGTCCCACCGGGCGTGCCAGAATCTGTTTACCGCCGAAAGCCGGGAAAGACAGATGTCTTTCCTGCATTTGGGGGAAGATGCTATTTGGTTTTATCCATCCACCTCTCCGAAGATGCCAAGTTGATTTATAGTACCGTGTATCAGAGGTCTGGACGGATGCGGCCGTTGTAGCAGATTTCGTCAGAATCCCCCTCATTTGCGAGGATATTTTTTTTTATTGTGGGGACGCTCTTCCCTGCAGGCGCAAGCCCGTGCAGTTAATTACGTTACCGCGTAGCGATAACCACTTTCTCCTGCTCCAGAAGGTCACTTCATGTCATGTGTGTTTGTTTTATTTTTGGTTGCCCGTGGATTGTATACGGAGACTAATTTATGTTGTCGCCCGTAGGGCGTGGATTAGTCCAAATCCGTATTTTCTTAGATTTGGGTTTGGTTTGATTTAAGGATCGTTAAACTTGTTCGAGATTAAGATCAACTTAAATATTTGTTAAGGATACGTTAATCCGATATTGGACTAAGATCTACTTAACGGGGGTTTGGGATCATTTTTGATCCAATGAAGGAGCATTTGGGTTCTATCGTTTTAGTTTAAGGACATTACGGTCCACAGTTAGTTTAAAGACGTTGCAGTCCAGAGTTAGTTTAAAGACATTGCAGTCCATAGAATTGTTGGTTGTCGGGACCCGCCACCTCTCTGAAGACGTTGAAAAATTACAACGACAAATATCAGAGGTATGGTGTCACGACCCGTAATTAAGCATGTGATCGGCACTTAAATTACGCAACGTCTAAAGGCGTAACGTAAATCAAGTAAGCCGAAGCCCAGAAAATCTAAACTTTTTTGCGGAAAATAGTGGGGGTGCAGTTTTGAAATAAAGGTATAATGAATCATGTTTTGTCTTTTTAAAATTTTGGGCAGCACCTCCCTTGTATATTTTGATCCAAAAACATATATACAAAAATATATAGGCATCCCCAAGCGGGAGCTAGCTCTTCGCCAACTGGCGGAATCACAACCACGCAATAACATATATACGACGTCCAACGACGAAGAATCAACCCAGAAAGAACAAATAAAGAAATCAAGACATCAAAACTCAAGAAAAGCGAGCATAACCCATCGCTCTAAGTTTTGCACAACCAAGTCTGACTAGGTCTACCAATAATACAATCTCTAGTCTCTGATGTGGTGTGATATGATGGAGTTTGTCTGGATACAATAGAATATATCAGTACGAGAGTGGGCATGATCAAACATGTGTCCCACCTATCAAAGCAAACACCCTGGATGAAGCTGTGTGCCAGCAACGCCGCAACTGATCCCAAGCGGTCAAACCTGCAAGAACTGTGGCACAACGGAGATGAGTTGCCAACTCGTGAGTAGAAAACATCAGCAAGTAGAAATCGAATAAAACAACGATTTCCTAGGTCACTATATCCTGAAGGTAATAATACTATTATATCTAGGGTGACCATATATGCATATATGTCAACAATCGATCAATGCAATGACATATATAAATAAACATCCAACATCATATGCCTGTAATATCTATGGATATCATCCACGTGTCCATCAACGACATAACTCAATATTATGGAACCTGAGTGTCCAATACCGATACTCAAAATATCATGAAAACATATGTATGTATGTATGAGGATATCAACCACGTGTGTCCATCAACGACACATCAAATATCATGGAACCTGAGTGTCCAACACCGACACTCGAAACATCATGAAACCTGTGTCCAGTATCGACACGTAATTCCTCATATCTCTATCCCTCGGACTCCATCAGTTCGGATCGACCTACGGCTCTCTCAGTCCGGATCGGCCCATATTATCTCACGACTCCGGTCGGTATCCTCTAGATATCCGCCGAGCCCAAAATGATCACCGGTAGGTAGTGCTCCCCTGCCAGGCTTATCGTCTACATCTCGAGCTTCTTGCCCCGGGGTACCACACCGGGTCCACCATGTACCCGCAAACGGTATCTGCCAACTCCTCGAATCGGATCTCGAAAATAAGCTCAGAACTGAGAAAACTCATGGTGGACGTCTCGAAATATCATATCAAGAGAAACCGGGTTTTTAAAACAATACACCATTACTTTTGAAATATACCACGGTTCTCAAATCCAGAGATCTCACAAAAACAGCATCTCAATGCATATAACCATAAAGTACAAGGTATGCAACATAGAGTAGTAATATGAGCATCTCGGGTATATCATGCAAGCATATAACCATAAGGTACGATGTATGCAGCATAGAGTAGTAATATGAGCATACCGTGTAAATCATGCAAACATGTCAAGCGATAAAACTGAACAATGAGTGTACTTTTACTTTTAAGATTAATATCATGATAAGGCAGTTCTCCTGTATAAATGACCCGACAATTCTACTGTATAAGTGACATGGAAATTCTACTGTATAAGTGACATGGCAATTCTACTGTGTCAGTGACATGGCAGTTACCGATGAAGAATGTGTGTGAGCCGGCAAATCTGTGTATGTGTAACATGCGCATCAACGGTAATTGTGCAGGTGTACAAGCAATAATATCATATAGCATTAAATACCGGCACGCGGCATGTACATCACGAGGGTAATATCCTACACAGTATGAACAATAAATGGGTATATCTATCTACACATGAATCATACGGTCACTTTTAAACGATACACACCATCATTTTTAAAATAGGTATGGTTCAGGTAGCAATCTTTATATCGGCGATCTCACCTCATAACATCCGATATGACAATAATCATCGATCATCATTCCCACATCACTAGCGTGGATCAATCATCCGGTACATCTCATCACGTACGGTAATCCATCATACGGGGTCATCAAACAGAACAGGGAATCTATCGACCTATACAATAATGAGGGTACGGATCTAATGTCTCGTACGGCATATTATTCATTATACTCATAAATATATATATACACATATATCTCAAATCGCTTTGGTATAAATGTCATATCTTATCAAATCCACAACACCTCTATCTCAATCTCGTGTCGTGTTTATCGATCTCGAACTCATATCCTATCATCATCAACTCATACTTGTTCTCTTTCAATTTGTAACCATCATGATTTACTTCTCATTTCGTATTCTCATACATCAATATATTTATTAGTGTCAACTTTAATCATATCTTATCTTACTAATTCCTGTAATCAAATTAGAATTTATATCACAATCTTCCATATTAATGGTTGCAGGGGTGCTATACGCCATCCACTCGACTTCCCCCGTAGATATAATATACTCACCAGCAATTCTCCTCGCTTAGCCGAAATCGATGTGCTTCGTCGTCTCGGAAGTCCACACGAAGTACCTACAATTCAACACACAATCGCAATACAATTAAAACCAATCTGAAAACCGATACGGTACACGGTTCACTCATAATTTAAAACCCATAGCTTCTCATGCAAATTCAACCATATAACCCTCGTCCGTTGACGTATAAACGTCTAATGACAGAATCCAAACTCAAATCTAAAAACCATGTTTTAGAAATTGGCAAACGAAATTCAGCAACTAAGGAAATCCATCCCAGATTTTGACTCAGGTAAAATTAGCCAATTTTGCATATCAGGTTACTCTAGATATAGGATAAGAAAGCTACAGAACAAAAATCACATGATTCCACTCTGATGTGGCCGCAATTTGCGGCCACAATGAATTAATTTGCGGCCAGAAGTGAAGGGAATGGGCTCGTGCTTCAAGGGGTGCTTCTAGGTTGCCTACACGTCTCTCTATAATTGCCACGCCCCGCTTCCCAGAATACGCTAAGATATACACGTGACAGAGCCAACCATGCTACCTGTGGATAGGAAATATCCTTCCACAGTCATATTACGGCTGTAGAGATATCAAGAACAAGTATAAACTATCTAACACATGTCCATAAGCCAGAATAAAACGAGTCAAGAATAAAATAATGCGGAAGCAAAAGATCCAATACAGGAATAAACTGGAATGTACGTCCCATAATGCGGGCTCACATCAGGAATGAAAATACTGAAAGTAAAAATAAACTAACTACTAACAAGTCCTCACTGCACAGCTTGCTCACTGGAAAACTCCTGCTCGGCCTGCAGCAAAGGTAAGGAATCTGGGCCATGCAACACCCAGATGTCAGTGCGTCATAATATCAAGCAATAATATAAAAAGGGGTAGCAAGACATGCAAGCATGAGTATAAACGGTAAAACAGGTATAACAGTAAAATAAATGGGAACAGTGAAGAGTAAGGCACCGGTGATGTGCAGTGAGTAATCTACCGGTCTACTGTGTTAACTACTCTCATGTCTTTGAAATCAATTTGATGAATCATCGATGTAACTCAATAGTATCCCGTGAGTGCCCGGGACCACGGTGAAGATTCTCGGGCTGAATCTGAGATGTGCCGCTAGGCAGTAAAAGGTAGTAGGTAACGATGAATGATGTCAGCATCATCATCCCGGGGCTGGCCTAGCCCGTAAGACTGATCGGTAAAGGTATCGAACTGTCGAGTTACAAGTCAAGTTTCATCATTGATTTCCCCATACCCCCAAGTTATGTGTTCAAGTCAGGTATTAATAAATCTGGAGCTAATTCCAACACAGGATCAAGCAGGTACGAGTTGGTCTGAATAGACAACAGGAAATGTCCGTAGGGACAACATGTCAAGGTTGTTGGCATTAGTAATAAGATCAGGTAACAGGTCAAGCTGTGGTACAACAGGTCAAGTCAGGTAGTGAGTATAAATCCAATCATGTCAAGAAGTGCACGGTATCAAGTCGTATCAAGTAGTAGTGTATCAAGTCATGTCAGGGGGTGCACAAGTATCACGTATGTATTTATAATCAAACTATACTAAGCATAGGTATACAAAAACAAGTATGGGGTACCAATGTAACAATAAAATGGAATAGTGTGATGTGTATGCAAGTAGGTATAAATTCAAACATAAGGATGCACAGGTATCGATTAGGGTTAAAGTTATAGTTCCAACACTAAATGGGATGCAATTTATTAAACATGGGGTGTCAATATTACAATGTTATGTATTCAAGTGATCTATGGATGCAATTATATGTATATTAGACGAGATGGATGCAAATAGGTATCCGAAAGGTTATAAACTATAAAAGGTACTATAGAATGAACAAATAAGCACTATGTGATAAAAATATGGATATGGGTACAGTGTATTGTAATCTAATATGCAACAAGATATATTTTCATGTTCTAGATCTAAATGATATAAACGGAACATCGAAATGTTAACATGAAATATGCGGCACTATATTTAAACAACAGATTTAATATGAATTTAAATAAGTATGTAATAATTTAAATAGCATGTAGTAAAATTAACTTGCCTAGACGGATCAAGAAACGGGTGTACGGAACGTCCCACGTCGGCGAAATATCGCGACGCGCGCACGGTACAAGGAACGGATCCAAACAACGCACAAAGGTAATCACACAAGTCAGGTACGCTCGCTGGGTCGTCGGGATCGTCGACGTCACATCCGGTTTCCGGCGAACTAAACAAAGACAGAGAACTTTTTAAAGAAAAGAAAAGCATAGAAAAGAAAGAAGAAGAGAAGAAGGGAAGGAGGAAGAAGAAGAATGAGAAGAGGGGAAAGCTCACTGTGGTTCAGAGAGGAGTCGTGAGGGTGTCGACGGGGTCGACGAAGCTCCGGCAAGGTGACCTGCAGAGAACAGAGCCATTTCCTTAAAGAAAACAGAAGAAAGGAAAGAAAACAAAGGAAGAAGAAAGAAGAGGAAGGAGAAGGAGTGCAATGGCTCACTGGAAGTATGGTGATCTAGGAACGAGGGAGCGACGACGAGGTCGACTCCGGTGATCGTCGCCCGCGGTGAAGTAGTGTGCAGGGGGCTCGGGTTCGTTCTCGGGTGCGTGTGCAGGGCTCGGGGAAGGAGAGAGAAGGTGAAGGCGATGAGTGTGAAGAGGCGGCAACGAGACGGCAATGGAGACGATGGCGGCGACGAGGTAGGTGAGGGGGCGACGGCTGCGGAGGCAGGCGGGTTAGGGTTCATGGGTTTAAAATAGGAAGAAGGAAATATATATGATATATAGGGGGAGAGAGAGAGAGATAAGGAAAAAGAGAGAGAGAATCGAGAGGAGAGAGAGAGTGTGCGTGAATAGTAAGGAGATATAAATTTGTTTTTATATGGAAGAGAGAGAAAGGAAGAGGGGAGGAGAGAGAGAGAAAGAAAGAAAGAAAGGAAGAGAGAGAAAGATGCGTTTTGGATTTTAAAATTAATTTAAAAAATATATTAAATATATATACAGAGAGAGACAGAGAGAGTTAGCTATGAGTTAAAAATATAAAATATATTTTAGTTAAAACGTATATTAATAGTTATAAGGAATTAAGGAATATAATATTAGTCCATTTTGAGATTTGGCAAATACAAACTTACTCTAAAACACACCCGGATCGGGTCTAAAAATTCAGATTTTAAATATGAAAAATATATGCGACCTTCAAAATTTAAAACGAATGCACAGGAAACGAAAATGCATACCCCCAAGAACGAATGCACGTACGTGCGCGTAGCCATCCAAACATGTCTGTTTCACTGAACGGGACGAGAACAAAATGCGCGGATGCTACCACGGGGTTAGGGGTATCATGCAGGCTATGAAATGTAATTTTAATTTATTTTACATGACCTAAAATGTTATATGTAAAATATGCGATGTCAGATGAAATAACAATATACAGTATACATGAGATGCACGTGTCTATGTAACAAGTCAGGGTAATCTATAAATATGAATCAAACAGGTTCAAGCAAGCGGGTCAGATCGAATGTAATGTAAAATGTAAAAATACTTATTCGCACCCAAAACACGATAAATCAAGAAAATACCACAGATAAATAAATACGGGAACTGAATTAGTATAAATGAACTAGGTTGTTACAGTAATCGCAAAATAATTTTTAGGGTCTCCGGGTCATAACAGATCTCAGTATCCCCTCACAAATCACACAAAATATGATATCGGCTAAATTCAAAGTTCGTGTTTTGGTTTCTATTCTCGGGTCTTCGCCAGTAAAACACCCTCTAAGGTCTTATGAACACGCACTACACCTCAATTAGCCATTTAACAGCAACTTGTAAATTTCTAAAATCACAAACCTAATTAACTCAAATTCTAAACTAAAATACGATATTTAACACAATTACTAATCTAAAAGTGAAGTGATTATCTTGTTTGGCCACCTAGGAAATTTCTAGAGTTGCTCAAAATCTTCAAAATCCAAACTTGAATGGTTCAAAGGTCTTAGAATGGGGTTGTGCATGTTTTATGTGAAGGTTGCATAGGGTTTTAAGAATGGATTGGAGATGATGCATGGGGGTAGTGGGAGAATGAAGTATGAAGCAATTGGGTTGAAGAAACAATGGGGAGGATGAAGAATTGGCAGCCAAGTCTAACCCTCTCTCTCTCTTAAGCTCACCCTCTCTCACTCACAATTCTCCTACACTCACTCTCTCACAAAATATCTTCTTTTGTCCATGGCATCAAATTTTTATTCCTTTCACACACTCCTTTCTTTCTTTTCTTTTCTTTGATTTTCTTTTCCTTTGCTTTCCTTTTCTCATTCTCTTTTCTTTTCTCATAAATCTCACAAATCACAAACACAACATGCACATGACATGGTGCACAAGTCACGGAAAAATGTAAAAACACGGATTTTGCCAAAAATCCGATAGATATCATTAAAATAAATAAATCATTTTAATCTCCGATTAATTTCCAAATATTGGTATATACTTATACCATTTTACGAAAAATCCCTATTCGAAAATCGAATAGTTTTCGCGAAATATATTATTTTAATATTAAATTTCCAAAAATAATATTTTATATTTTCTGAAATGTTATAGTCTTCCCCCCTTAAATAAATTCGGTCCCCGAATTTAAAATTTAACTCCCCAAATACTAAAAATTTCAATAATCAGCTCAAATCAACGGGATTCTGAAATCACGGAAGATATAGAATACCACAGCGCATCGTGTGCGCCTGAAAACGAGTACGAAACTCAAAATCCAACTCCGTCAAGTATCACGCAATCATCGGAGTTATAAAAGAAATACGAATATCGAATTCCACTACTGGAATCCAAATGCACTATAGTCAAATCATAATACGTATATAGCACGAATCTTTGTAAAACCATTTTAAAAACTGAATAACTCATGCCAAATATTTCACAAATCACCGTGCTATGCGTAGCCCACGGCACAAGTGGCGGACGATCATTTGTAAAGTATTAAACATATACTTATATATGGTTTGCTCAAATTATACGTCCTGCCTTTTTGAAATATCCCAAAAGGTTCTCTTTATAAAATTTCGTGTCACTCACGGACACGTACTAAATAGCGAAACTATAGCTTCTTTTTGAAAACCTTTGGTAACTTTTTATGCATGCAAAAGTACTCAGGCACCGTCCTCAGACCAGCCCTACTCGGCTACTATACAATATAGTATCCATCATCAAAACGCGATACTCATAAATAAAAAAAATCAGCCTAAAGGCGTATCCAACATCACGTACGTCTGGTGCGCACGGAAATCAAATCCAATACAAGTGCCACAATATGCACTAAAGCAAAACTAAGTGCAACAGGTGTGCACGAAAGTATCTGTCCAGTGCAACGGATGTGCATGACAACAATATCAAATGCATCTATAGTACACGAAAGCATTTGTCCAGTGCAGCGGATGTGCACGACAATCTCAACCCAGTGCAACTAACATGCACGAATGAAAATCAATCAATTGCATCCAACATGCACGAATATAAATCACTATCAAGTGCATCCTGGTGTGCACAAAATCTCATATCATGCGCCCCATATACGCGAAAATCCAAATCAAGTGCGTCGGGTCCGTATAAAATATCCAGTGCAATAGTATGCACGATAACGAATATCAAGTGCAGACGCTCACGAAAACATAATCTGGTGCAACAAGTGCACGAAATACAAATCTGGTGCAACCAATGTACGAAAACTCCTCAATATCTCAAATGATCACGAAAATAACACCGAGTATACCAAGGTGTATAAAATCATAAACGTGTGCAACTGTGTGCATAAAATCCATCCCAATGCACTGCAAGCACATATAAACTATACCGAGTGCAAAAATCAAATCAAGTGCGTATGACATGCACGAAATCGAAATAAACAGTATCGAATCCACGAAACCATAAATACATGCAACGCAGGTACAAATCGATACCAAGTGCAATAGATATACACAAATCATAAACCAATGTCGAGGTGTATAAAACATAATTCAAGTGCAATAACTGTGCACAATATAAATCTTCAGTAGGTGCAACCATGGTGCACAAAAACATAATCACGAAACCCAATCATCGAAACTCAAGTCCAAGCGATAAAAGTATGATACTCGGATCACAAAACGCAATCACAATAACTGACATTGAGGTACACCTCCTACAATGTCAAAAAATATACCGGTGTGCCCAAACTGGCATAGCAAGGTCATCTACTTGCCTCTTTCTCACGGTCTGGCATCTCCGGTGTCTGGGTTCCCCGTTCCTCTCTGGATTACCAATCTCACGGTACTCCCGCTCGTCGGCCCGGCCAGGTGTACTAACGGAACAGTCCCGCTCTGGAACCCCTCTGATCACCGTTTGGCCAATCAACATGACCACTCTCAAACGGCATATTACTGACGGCGGCATCTGGCCCTCTGAATACGCACGATATAACCGACCCTGGGTGAAAATCTCTATCGCTGCGGTGTCCTGGAAGAACCTGCTCATGGCTTCTTCTAATCTCACTTATGCCGAACTATACGAAAGTTGGCACTCTTGCGTAACTCTTTTCTCATAACCAGACAACTGTGTCATCAGCACAGCTTTCCTCTGGAAGTTTGGCTGTATCTAACGCCTCTGCACACATATCAATTCTCTGGCATCAACGGAGAGTAACGACCGCTCGTTAACATCTCGCATGAACCTCTGGTTCCACTCGTCTTTATTATAGTCCACTTCGACGTCATCTCTTGTTGTCTGCATATTGCAATTCGTTCTTGGCTATGGTCAATCTGGAGTCTCTCACATGAACTCAACATTACAACTCGGCATCTTCATCACTCTGTAGAAGATATCTAGCCGGACACGTCCTCGGGAACTCGTCCAAATCATCGGAGGAATACACTTTATTCGTCCGTTCTCGATCAAATCACAATGTATCTGGGTGAGGCCCTTCTATCTGAAACTGGTCAACTTACCGATCTCACATCGGAGCATCCAACGAACAACGTCTTCTCTTAATCGATCCACTCTAGATCTAAGTAAGATCCTTCAACTAGAATTCTTCAACTCAACTGAGCCTGCATCGGCACATCAAATCTGACGAATCATAACAGTCGCTCCACTCGAGATAGACTAGCTATCTCCTGTCACATCTCTGTCTGGAAGCTCCAGCGGTTTTAGCTCATAAACTCTGGAAACGACATCCTATCAATCTCAGCAACAGCTGGGTCATCTGCTTGCACGGTAGACAACATCCTGATCTCTGAGGATGTACATCAACAGTCCTCCCAATCTGGCAGCCTCTATCAATGGCCCGATCATCCAGTGAAAAACCAAACACTCTCCTCAAACGAGAGGTCACAACACAACACTATACCTACACGTCCCTATGTCACCAGAAAACAACAATAGTCAGTCCTCGTCCATGACGAGCTCTCCCTGACCGCAACACTAGCAGCAGCTCAATCTGCGCTCAAACCATGGTGACAAGAACCTCAAGCAGGTATCGAAGAAGATAAATCACATGAACGAAAGAAATCATCATATCCCAAATGGATATATGATCATAGGAACGAATAGTATCAAAGATCTCAAGATATGTACATCCTAAGGTTTCTTAAGTGGAGTATTATATCGTAAATATGCCGCGGAACATACGTACGGTACGTCACTCTACTCAAGCTACCTACTCCATAAATCAAGGTCAACCTATAAAATGAAAGTTCGGGTCTAATACCCCCCCACGTTAAGTCTAAGTTCCGTAAGGTCAAGCCTAGGTTCCGAAATATACACGCCCTAGACTCCGCATAGTCAAACCCAGACTCAAACCAAGGTTAAACCTAACGCTTTGATACCAACTTTGTCATGACCCATAATTAAGCACGTGACCGGCACTTAAATTACGCAACGTCTAAAGGCATGATATAAATCAAGTAAGCCGAAGCCCAGAAAATCTAAACCTTTTTGCGGAAAATAGTGGGGGAGCAGTTTTGAAATAAAGGTATAATGAATCATGTTTTGTCTTTTTAACATTTCGGGCAGCACCTCCCTTGTATATTTTGATCCAAAAACATATATACAATAATATATAGGCATCCCCAAGCGGGAGATAGCTCTTCGCCAACTGGCGAAATCACAACTATGCAATAACATATATACGACGCCCAACGGTGAAGAATCAACCCAGAAAGAACAAATAAAGAAGGCAAGACATCAAAACTCAAGAAAAGCGAGCATAACCCATCGCTCTAAGTCTTGCACAACCAAGTCTGACTAGGTCTACCAATAATACAATCTCTAGTCTCTGATGTGATGTGATGTGATATGATGGAGTTTGTCTAGATACAATAGAATATATCAGTACGAGAGTGGGCACGATCAAACATGTATCCCACCTACCAAAGCAAACACCCTGGATGAAGCTGTGTGCCAGCAATACCGCAACTGATCCCAAGCGGTCAAACCTGCAAGAACTGTGGCACAACGGGGGTGAGTTGCCAACTCGTGAGTAGAAAACATCAGCAAATAGAAATTGAATAAAACAATGATTTCCTAGGTCACAATATCCTGAAGGTAATACTATGATATCTAGGGTGACCACATATGCATATATGTCAACAATCGATCAATGCAATGACATATATAAATAAACATCCGACATCATATGCCTGTAATATCTGTGGATATCATCCACGTGTCCATCAATGACACAACTCAATATCATGGAACCTGAGTGTCCAACACCGACACTCGAAATATCATGAAAACATATGTATGTATGTATGTATGAGGATATCAACCACATATGTCCATCAACGACACATCAAATATCATGGAACCTGGGTGTCCAACACCGACACTCGAAATATCATGAAACCCGTGTCCAGCATCGACACGTAAATCCTCATATCTCTGTCCCTCGGACTCTATCAGTCTGGATCGACCTACGGCTCTCTCAGTCCAGATCGGCCCATATCATCTCACGACTCCGGTCGGTATCCTCTAGATATCCGCCGAGCCCAAAACTATCACCGGTAGGTAGCGCTCCCATGCCAGGCCCATCGTCTACATCTTGAGCTTCTTGCCCCGGGGTACCACACCGGGCCCACCATGTACCCGCAAACGGTATCTGCCAACTCCTCGAATCGGGTCTCGAAAACAAGCTCAAAACTGAGAAAACTCATGGTGGACGTCTCGAAATATCATATCAAGAGAAACCGGGTTTTTAAAACAATACACCATTTCCTTTAAAATATACCACGGTTCTCAAATCCAGAGATCTCATAAAAACATCGTCTCAATGCATATAACCATAAAGTACAAAGTATGCAACATAGAGTAGTAATATGAGCATATCGGGTATATCATGCAAGTATATAACCATAAGGTACGATGTATGCAGCATAGAGTAGTAATATGAGCATATCGTGTATATCATGCAAGTATGTCAAGTGATAGTACTGAACAATGAGTGTACTTTTACTTTTAAGATTAATATCATGATAGGGCAGTTCTCCTGTATAAATGGCCCGACAATTCTACTGTATAAGTGACATGGCAATTCTACTGTGTCAGTGACATGGCAGTTATCGATGAAGAATGTGTGTGAGCCGGCAAATCTGTGTATGTGTAACATGCTCATCAACGGTAATTGTGCAGGTGTACTAGCAATAATATCATATAGCATTAAATACCGGCACGTGGCATGTACATCACGAGGGTAATATCCTACACAGCATGAACAATAGATGGGTATATCTATCTACACATGAATCATACGGTCACTTTTAAACGATACACACCGTCATTTTTAAAATAGGTATGGTTCAGGTGGCAATCTTTATATCGGCGATCCCGCCTCATAACATCCGATTTGACAATAATCATCGATCATCATCCTCACATCACTAGCGCGGATCAATCATCCGATACATGTCATCGCGTATGGTAATCTATCGTACGGGGTCATCAAACAGAATAGGGAATCTATCGACCTATACAATAATGAGGGTACGGATCTAATGTCTCGTACGGCATATTACTCATTATACTCATATATACACACACACACACACACACACACATATATCTCAAATCGCTTTGGTATAAATGTCATATCTTATCAAATCCACAACACCTCTATCTCAATTTCGTGTCGTGTTTATCGATCTCGAACTCATATCCTATCATCATCAACTCTACTTGTTCTCTTTCAATTTGTATCTATCATGATTTACTTCTCATTTCGTATTCTCATACATCAATATATTTATTAGTGTCAACTTTAATCATATCATATCTTACTAATTCCTATAATCAAATTAGAATTTATATCACAATCTTCCATATTAATGGTTGCGGGGGTGCTATACGCCATCCACCCGACTTCCCCCGTAGATATAATCTACTCACCAGCAATTCTTCTTGCTTAGCCGAAGTCGATGTGCTTCGTCGTCTCAGAAGTCCACACGAAGTACCTACAATTCAACGCACAATCGCAATGCAATTAAAACCAATCCGAAAACCGATACGGCACACGGTTTGCTCGTAGGTTAAAACCTATAGCTTCGCATGCAAATTCAACCAAATAACCCTCGTCCGTTGACGTATAAACGTCCAATGACGGAATCCAAACTCAAATCTAAAAACCACGTTTTAGAAATCGGAAAACGAAATTCAGCAACTAAGAAAATCCATCTCAGATTTTGACTCAGGTAAAATTAGCCAATTTTACATATCAGGTTGCTCTAGATATAGGATAAGAAAGGTACAGAACAAAAATCACATGATTCCACTCCGATGTGGCCGCAATTTGCGGCCACAATGAATTAATTTGCGGCCAGAAGTGAAGGGAATGGGCTCGTGTTTCAAGGGGTGCTTCTAGGTTGCCTGCATATCACTCTGTAATCGCTAAATAATTTTTAGGCTCTTCGGGTCATAGCAGATCTCGGTATCCCCTCACAAATCACACAAAATACGATATCGGCTAAATTCAAAGTTCGTGTTTTGGTTTCTATTCTCGGGTCTTGGCCAGTAAAACACCCTCTAAGGTCTTATGAACACTCACTACACCTCAATTAGCCACTTAACAGCAACTTGTAATTTTCTAAAATCACATACCTAATTAACTTAAATTCTAAACTAAAATACGATATTTAACACAATTACTAATCTAAAAGTGAAGTGATTACCTTGTTTGGCTACCTAGGAAAATTCTCGAGTTGCTCAAAGTCTTCAAAATCCAAACTTGAATGGTTCAAACGTCTTAGAATGGGGTTGTGCATGTTTTATGTGAAGGTTGCATAGGGTTTTGAGAATGGATTGGAGATGATGCATGGGGGTAGTGGGAGGATGAATTATGAAGCAATTGGGTTGAAGAAACCATGGGGAGGATGAAGAATGGGCAGCCGAGTCTAACCCTCTCTCTCTCTTAAGCTCACCCACTCTCACTCACAATTCTCCTACACTCACTCTCTCACAAAATATCTTCTTCTCTCCAGGGCATCAAAATTTTATTCCTTTCACACTCATTTCTTTGATTTTCTTTTCTTTTGCTTTTCTTTTCTCATTCTCTTTTCTTTTCTCATAAATCTCACAAGTCACAAAAACAACATGCACATGATATGATGCACAAGTCACGGAAAAATGTAAAAACATGGATTTGGCCAAAAATCTGATAAATATCATTAAAATAAATAAATCATTTTAATCTCAGATTAATTTCCAAATATTGGTTTATACTTATACCATTTTACGAAAAATCTCTATTCATAAATCGAATAGTTTTCGCGAAATATATTATTTTAATATTAAATTTCCAAAAATAATATTTTATATTTTTTGAAATGTTACATGTGGGGAAATGTACCTTTGAACCAATGAATGTTCGTCTGAAGCTTGACGGTCTTGTTTGGGACTAAGACCAATCTGGAAAATAAATTGCCCATGGGCTCGGTTGATTAGGAGTTGGACCAACTTGGGCTCAACCCAGTCATTTCATTTTTTGAATAAAGTTTTAAACACTTGCTTGGGCTTGGTACCCTTTCTGTGCTAACAATGTCGAGCATTCATATGGGTTCTGATGCCCTTGCTTTCCCCCCTTTTTGTTCTTATAAGGTGCTGAACACTCATTATGGCACTGGGCTCTATTTGCAGAGCGTTTTATGTTAAACAACGCCCACGTGAAGGGAACGTGAGGCGATTGGCGCTGAGCGCCAACCATTGAGTGCATAGCACTCTTTATTTTAGCAGCGCCCACGTGAGGGGCATGTGAAGCGCTTGGCGCTAAGCGCCAACCTATAAGTGCTAAGCACTCTTTATTTGGGCAGTGCCCATGTGAGGGGCACGTGGGGCGCTTGGCGCTGGGCGCCAACCACTGAGTGCTAGGCACTCTTTATTGAACAGCGCCCACGTAAGGGGCACGTGAAGCGCTTGGCGCTGTCTCTTTCTTTGTGTATTTTTCTGAAGAGTTCAATTCTTTGTTCTCCCCTGGATCTTCGATCCCCAAGAACAAATTCATCCCTATGAGAATTAAATTCTCATTTGTTGGAGACTTGTCTCATGTATCTCAGATCCAGTAGAAAGAACTATGTTCTTTATGAAGGTTAAACCCTTGGATATGCAAATGAGATACTATGATCTCTATTATCTTTATTTATCTTGAAGAAAGTTCTTCTTCCTTCTTCTCTCTTAAAGCTTTCTTTTTTACTTGCTCTTCTTTTTGAACTTAAAGTTTATGGGGGGGTTCCTCTGTACAAGACTTGAAGTCTTGGGGCCTTTATATAGTGGACGCAAGTTTGTTGATTTAGTTAAAGAAATCTCTCATTGAGAGATCTTTAATTGATTTGGGGATTTTATCCACCGTTGGATCTTTGATTCAAGGACTTCTGTTTTACAGAAGATATTTTTCTTGTTTTTAACAAGATTAGGAAAATATTTTCCATACAGAGTTTATTCTGTAGCTTGGTGATTTTTAATCACCATTGGATCTTAATCCAACGGTGCTCTGTTTTACAGAGCGTAATCTTTCTTGTTTAGAAAGATTGTGGAAAATATTTTCCCCTACAGAGCTTATTCTGTAGCTTGGTGAGTTTTTAATCACCTATGGATTTTTAATCCAACGGTGCTGTGTTTTACAGAGAGTAATCTTTCTCGTTCAGGAAGATTCGAGGAATATTTTCTCAACGGAATTTAATTCTGTGTATTGATGATTTATCATCTCTGTTGGATCTTTGATCCAACGGCAGAGAACTTTTAGTTCTGGCGCCGATGCCCTCGTGCAGGGCACGTGAGGCGATGTCTCAGAGTTTTTTAACTCTCGGCGTCGGCGCCCTCGTGCAAGACACGTGAGGCGCTGCCTCAGAGTTTTTAACTCTCGGCGCTGGCGCCCTCTTGTAAGGTACATGAGGCGCTGCCTCAGAGTTTTTAACTCTCGGCGCTGGCGCCCTCGTGCAAAGCACGTGAGGCGCTGCCTCTTTTCAAATTTTGAACAGAGCCTTGCTCTTCTATTATTGGGGGGAAACAGTAGGCATGATATACCTGCTATGCTCACATTTCTATTCTATGTTGCACAATATACTGGTATGATCATATTTTTGTTCTATGTTTGCATATATCATACTTTATGATTATACGTATTGAGATGCTGTTTTCATGAGATTCTGAATTTGAGAACCGTGGTTATATTTCAAAGGAAATTATGTATTGTTTTAAAAACCCGGTTTCTCTTGATATGATATTTCGATACGTCCACCATGAGTTTTCATGGTTATGAGATTTGTTTTCGAGACCCGATTCGAGGAGTTGGACGAACCGTTTGCGGGTACATAATGGACTCAGTATGGTACCCCGAGGCAAGAAAGGTATGTTGTGAAGTAGACGATGAGCCTGGCAGAGGGACTATTACTTACCGGTGATTGGTTGGACCCGGCGGTTGTCCGGAGGATACCAGCCGGAGTCGTGAGATGGATATGAGGGTTGTTCAGAGTATGCGGCGCCTGAGATGAGATAGATATGAGGGCCGATCTGAGCATGCGGCGCATGAGATATGAGGATTTACGTGTTGATACTGGACACGGGTTTTCATGATGTTTCGAGTGTCGGTGTTGTACGCTCAGGTTCCATGATTTTGTTGTGTCGTTGATGGACACACGTGACTGATATCCTCATACATACAGGCATGTGTTTTCATAATGATTCGAGTGTCGATGTTGGACACTCAGGTTCCATGATATTGTTGGTGTCGTTGATGGAAACGTAGATGATATCCACATGCATGCAGGCATATGATGTCAGATATTTATTTATATATGTCATTTGTATTGATTTGATTGTTGACATATATGCATACATGGTCACCCTAGATATCACAGTATTACCTTCTTGATATAGTGACCTAGGAAATCGTTGTTTTATTCGATTTCTACTTGCTGATATTTTCTACTCACGAGTTGGCAAGTCACCCCCGTTGTGCCACAGTTCTTGCAGGTTTGGCCGCTTGGGATCAGTAGCGGTATTGCTGGCACACGGCTTGCTTCCGGGTGTTTTGCTTGGTAGGTGAAACACACATTGGATCGTGCCCAATCTTGTACTTTTATTCCTATTGTATCTAGATAAACTCCATCAATCAGAACTAAAATTTGTATATTTAGTAGATCTAGACAGACTTGTGTTTGCGAGACTTAGAGCGATGGGTTTTATGTTCTCTTCTTGAAGGTTCTGATGTCTTGCTTTATTTATCATTCTTTCTGGGTTGATCTTCGCCGTTGGGCGTCGTATACATTGCTTACTTGCGTGGTTGTGATTCCGCCAATTAGCGAAGAGCTAGCTCCCGCTTGGGGATGCCATTTGTTGTATGTATGTGGTTTTGGATCAAAATATATAACGGAGGTGCTGCCCAATTTTTAAAGGCCGAAAAACGTTTTCAAATAGTATATAACCTACTTGCCTTTTCATATATCATCATTTATGCATTTATAGATAAACTTTATTTCATTATACCTTTACATCAAAACTGCACCCCCACTATTTTCCGCAAAAAGGTTTAGATTTTCTGGGCTTCAGCTTATTTGAATTACGTTACGCCTTTGGACGTTACGTGATTTAAGTGACGGTCATGTGCTAATTTACGGGTCATGACAGGTGCAATGTCCAAAGTCCAGACTTTGTTGGTGTACAAAGATTCCATCTCGGTCCGCATTGCATCCAACCACTTTACCGAGTCTCTATTCGTAATGGCCCAATGGAAACTAGTCGGCTCATCATCATTGATAATGCAATCCTCTTTATCTCCGTCTACGAGAAAACCGTAGTATCTCTCGGATGGATGAGACTGTTTACTAGATTTGCGGAGTGGCGCAGGGACGTCCGGTTCTTTTGAAACTTCTGGTTCCACTATGCTTTCAGTAATAGATTGTGGTTTTAGAATATTTTTCAGTTCTATTGCGCTCCCACTTATTTCTTTTTCAAGAAATTGAGTCTTCATATTTTTCAGTTCTATTATGCTCCCACTTATTTCTTGTTCAAGAAATTGAATCTTTAGAAAGTGGGCATGCCGAGAAACAATAACCTTTTGTTCCTCTGTTTAATAGAAAAGATACCCCCTGGAGTTTCTTGGGTATCCACAAACTTACACAGTATTGATCGTGCCTCGAGCTTGTCTACATGCTGCTTTTTGACAAAAGCTGGACATTCCCATATCTTAAGATACTTAAGATAGGGTTTCTTCCAACTCCACATTTCATATAGAGTGGTAGGTACTGACTTAGTAGGAACTTTGTTCAAAAGATATGCAGAAGATTCTAGTGCATAATCCCAGAAGGATCGCGACAACTCAGCATTACTCATTATGGAACGCGCCATATTTAGTAAGGTGTGGTTCCGCATTTCCGATACACCGTTGTGTTGAGGTGTGTATGGAGGAGCTGAGAGAGAATTCTATTCTCTTTTAAATAACCCAGGAACGCGACACTTAAGTATTCACCACCCCGATTAGATCGAAGTGTCTTGATGCTTTTTCCTGTTTGTTTTTCCACTCCATTCTTGTATTTCTGGAATTCTCAAAGGCTTCAGATTTATGTTTCATTAAGAATATATGTCCATACCTTGAGAAATCATCCGTAAAAATAATGAACTAGGAATAACCACTTCTTGTATGTGTAGACATTGGACCGCACACATCGCTGTGTATGAGTTCCAAGAGCTCGGTGGCTCTTATTCCGTATCTGGTGAACAGAGTCTATGTCATCTTTTCTTTGAGACATGATTGACAAGTTGCATAAGACAGATATTCAAATGGATCCAAATATCTCTCTTTACATAACTTCGTCAACCTTATTTCATTGATGTGACCTAGTCTACAATGCCATAAGAAAGCTTGATTTAATTCTAGAGTCTTTCTTTTGGGTGTGTTCTGGATATTAAAAACGGAATGTTGATTTAATACGTATATACCGTTGTCTAGTGTACTAGACCTAATCAAATCATGATTAAGGTGAATGTTTATAATATCACTTACAAATGTAAAATCATAATCTTCTTTAAATAGTAAAGATATAGAAATGATATTGCATGTCAAACTTGATACATAAAAATAGTTACGCAAAATTAAAATGTGTCCACTTATCAATCCTATGTAATATTCCTCTATGGAAATAGCATCTACGCTCGCTCCATTAGCAACTCTGAGGGTCATATCACCTGCCTTTATAACTCTATGGCTTCTCAATGCCTGCAATGAATTACAGATATGTGATCCTGAACCGGTATCCAATACCCAGAAAATAGAGTTGATTGACAGACAGTTTTCAATCATAAACACACCTGAAGCCGACGCCACAACTTACTTCGAATCCTGGTTCCTGGTTTTCCAAGCCCTGCAGTCATTCATCCAATGACCTTTCTTGTGATAATAGAAGCATTCCACTTTCCTAACTGTTAACCCCCTAACTTTTTCCTTGCCCTTCCTCTGTACCTTACCAACACTGCTTCTCGGTTTGGTGGGGGCCTTCTTCTTCTTCCCTATGGTTTTCGTCTTGGATCTAGAGAAAGAAGGTTCCCTAACAAGTAAAGTGGGTGTCTCCCTGGATTTCTTAAGGGTGTTCTCTGCACTCCTTAACATGTTAAGGAGCTCTGAAAGTGTAACTTTTCTTATCCTGTATATTGAAATTTAATATAAACTGGGCATAAGGTAGAGAGGAAGGACTGTAGAATCAAATCCGTGTACAACTCGTTCTCCAACGTGGTCCCATGGTCCCCGAGATCTTCAATAAAGCTGATCATTTTAAGGACGTGGTCACCTACAGATGACCTGATAGCCAACCTCGCCTGAAACAATTTCCTCGAGATCTTATATATTGTGATACGAGATTGCTCTCCATATAAATCTTTAGTATGGAGGAAAATGGAAGCAAGGTCCATATTCTCATGCCGCCTCTGGTGTTCATTATACATAGAGGCCAGCACGAGGCACTTGGATTTCATACTGTCTAGTTCACATGTCTTACGGATTACTTTATCCGCGACGGTAGAATCTGGACTTGGGACAGCGGGGGCTTTAGTAGTAAGGAGGTAGCCAGCATGTCATAAGTAATGGCTATACCTTAGCCAATCTTTATAGTTTGGCCCCGTCAATATATTATTATTTAGTAGTAACTTAATCCCGGTCATCTTGGTCGCTACAATTAGGAGAGAGAGAGAGAGAAGAAACACTCAGCATGATGCACTTGTAAGTTTAGATTGGTTTTTAGTTTATTTAAACATGATGGCTGCCATTGTTTCCTCGAATCCTCTTTCAAACAATAAAAGATGAATTAGTCGGGATTAATCACACCCTAAAATTCTTGCTTTAACCTTTCGGCCAGGTTAGTGTCGGTACTTCGAAAGAGGTTTTACAATGCTTTCGCGAAGTTTCTTAATTAAATAATCTCTTTTCCCTGGAAGTGTAGCCCCGCTAACACCGTTCTAGACACCTACTTTGTTTATAACATTGAATGTAAAGTGAAAAACTCTCCCGATGAATAATAATACTCACGGTGGGATCGGGATCCAACTATCATTGTGTGATAAATTTGAAGGAATCCTACCAAAATCATCACACTCAAGATGGTATGCAAAACTAGCAAGTTTCCTTTTTCTTTGACACTCCCGATGTAGATTTTTTCCCCAGGCGCTTATGACCTTGACGAAGGCCAAAATATCATAAGACGCAAGTCAAGTTCTACCCGTCATTGTCCAGGTTAATCTAAGCCCATTCATACAAACCCTTGACGAAAGCCAAAATAGCTGTACGCATGTCCTAGATTAACGCATCAATCAATACTACAGATGAATACCCAATAGATACCAATCACTATGCCTTGGCGAAGGTCAAAACATATAGCTTGAATACTAGTGAATACCAATCTGAAATGACGGAAGGCTACGGCTGGTTTTGGCGAAAACAGTGAACGTAATGAACTTGATATAATCGAATGAACCTGATAGCTTTTAAAAAGGAGTGGTTTTAGGCTCTGCATTTAAAAGTTATTTCTAAAGAAAACCGAGTGGTTTTTAAATGGTTCCAACGATTTAGTCTTTTGGTTTGTTTTCTTTGCATTAATCAAAATTAATGTGGTCCCATCATTTAACCCTATCAATGCCGAAAGAAATGAAAATAAAACGTACGATTATGCCATCTGCATTCGCCACGGTGCCTCTTCATGCACCGTTAGGTTACTTAACTAACGGCGGAGTGGGAACTGGACTAGCGCGGGTGCAAAACATAAGCAACGTTTATTATATATATTATATATATATATAATGATTCGTCTCACGCAATAATAGTCATTCCAGATCACATATCACAACACAAGCAACATAGATGAATATATTGGATATACTAGGATTTCCGTGTTTCGTTTTAGCCTAGAACGAAAAACGGATTCGACGGTCGTGATGAATAGCCAAACCTTCATCCCTAGACCCATACGGGTGCGGCAAACTTGTAGGGTTCTTAGGCACAACCATAAGGTTTCACAAGGCATCAAACATGCCGTATTTAAAAATTTAGTGTGCCAAACAACCCTAACCTAGGATCTAACTAGAGTTTTAAGAGCTAAACAAGAAAGTAAACTACTTTACATCTAAGTGATAACAGAATACAACCTTTGTAGACTGGTCCTTCACTTCAATAGCTCCTTGTAGTGGTCCCTTCGCTACGATCATGGAACTCCCGGACTCTTGCATGGCTTCTCAAGGTGAAAGGAACGATCTTGCTTGAAATCTTCGAGGCCAAAGATGATTTACGTCGAGGAGACACTAATTCAAGCTACTACTTCACTAATGAGATATTAGTGAAGCTAACACCCTATACTAAAGTGCTAAACTAGTAGAGCATGATGAAATAGGAAGTGGGCTCGCTTTAGTTTTATTTTTCTCACAATATTTTCTCACTTGATCAAAACCTAGAGAGCTCTTGAGCATTGAAGAAGAAGATGAAGTCAAGAGATGAGAATGAACTAATGAGGTGAGAGAATCAACCATGGGTGAGTTTGTATCATATAGCTAACTCATGTAGAGACATAACCATGGCTAAATTATAATGGTTAGGTTAATAAATATCTTTAGTAAAACAAAATTAGTGGACCAAGTCAATGCATCCACAAGCTTCTCAAAGCTTCATGCATGTGACCAATTATCCACTTATTTGGATTTACTTTAAATACTTAAACCCTACATTATAATTAGTATGGTGTAAGTCTCATACACCCATGTAGTGTGTGTCATCAACCATGACACAATATAAAACACAATTAATATATATCACATATATAATAAGTGTGCACATGTGAGAAAAATAAATGCTTAAGTGAGATAATATTAGTTAATGTAAACAAGTATATCAAATATACAATTATACACTAAATTATCAAATCAACACTTGATTTAATAATCCGGCTATATCTCATATAACCGAAAAATATTATATGTACCAACTTATCGAATCAACACGTGATTCGATAACCCAGCTATATCACATATAACCGACCGATACAAATATCGCGAGAATAGAATACGGTATCACATACTCACATTATTCTCGATCCTGCACATATCACATATGTGCTCCTACTTCGTTTTGCCTAAGCCAGTAAAACCTCTATGTAGGACTCTAAAGACTCGTCAATACTCCGGCAGTAGGTGATGATCACTTCAATCACCCACAAGCCGTCAGCGGTACTAGCTGGACGTAACGGCTACTCGGGTATTGAGCGATCAGAAGATCAACTAGCAAGCCCACTCTAGCTCCTATAAAACATGTTAGTAACACTACCGTACAGTCCGATCTCCTCGTCTGATATGTTGCATATCTAGTCTAGGGGTGGTAAACGTCAGACCCTAATAACTGATAAGTCATGCCGATATGAGGCTCATAACGGGTCGAAACACTACTGATAACACTTACCAGTAAATCTCTAAATCATCCCTGGCCAGGGACTTCCCTGTCATGGCTAATCGAGCATAACGCAACATCAACCTCCAATACTGGGAGAGACGAAATCCCCTCCTATCGCTCATCGCCTCCATGTGACTCAGGACAGTACCCAAAAACCACCGTTTTGCACGTTCTCTTGAATGTGGTAAGGTGGAAATCAAAACACATTGGGAATCACACAAGACTCTATGACGATCTTGGGTCTACAGACTAACATGTACCAGTGTCACCAGAGAACTACCATCTGATGTGAGGTATAATACCATCTGGGAGTTCTCGGCGAGTCCTTCCAGTGTACCCAGTCTTCACTGAGCACCCTTATATCATCTCTGATGTCAAACACCAATGGATATGGGATCATCCATCGCCCATCTACATGGGTCGAGAAGCTATACACTAGTCTACTCTGGTATATCGATGCCCCGTCTCGATACACCCACGACTAGGGACATTAAAGGATGTACTTACAGACTACCTTTGTCCCACTAGTATGATCTCCATCATAATCTCGGTAGTTAAGTACGCATCCTAAGGGCTTTACCAACATGTAACAGAGAGACAATCAGTATGCATGTTAAGATAAAGAGTAACTAGATAGCATACTATCATGTCGAGCAAGAAAGTCCTCCCTATATATGTCCAAGCATCCACTACAATGTACATCTCATGTACAGTAATGGCCTCTAGGGCATACATATAATTAATAATCTCCCACTTGCACTAGGGCCATCATATAGCAGTGGTTGTAGTATCTCATACTCAACCATCCCATAAAAGTCTCTCTCTGGGAAAAGGCCTTTGTGATCCGCCGTGTTGTCCTCTGAATCTACTCTCCTAACCTCGATCTCCCTGGAGATCAACCATCTCCATGATCAGGTGATACTACCTTAGAATATGTCTGGATCACTGATGGGACGGGGGTTCCCAGGCCTAAGCCACAACTCCATTGTCACACAATGGTAGGAACGAAGTTCATCTCATGAACTAATATACACCCAGACTGCATCTTTGGTAGTATCGTTGGTAGCGATGTATCGAGCTTTTATTGTCTAGTTTGCCACGGTATCTAGCTTGGAACTTTTCCAACATACCGTCCCTCCACTGAGGGTAAAGACAATGCCCGTGACTGACATTCAGTCGACCTTACCACCCTGAAAGTTATCCAGTGATTCTCCCCAGGATCTATTGATACCATCTCACTACACCTAATGAGAATCCTAAAATCCACTTAATTCTATCACATAGATCCAAAACCCAGGATTTAGAAGGCATCACCTTGATCCTATATGGAGAATCAGTGTGATAAGAGGAGATTGACCGAGTGTAGGATAGGAAACACCTTTCCTATCAAGAGTATGTTATCCACGTACAATACAAAGAAGGCCACAATACTCTCTACTACCTTTTTGTACATACAAGGTCCATCTACCATTTTGATGAAGTCAAAATCTTTGACCACCACATCAAAACAGATGTTCCAACTCCGCGATGCCTGCTTTAACTCGTAAAGCAACTTGCACATGTTTCCGCTGCTCCCACTGTCTATGAAGCCCTCTGGCTGTGTACTTATAGACGCTCTCTTCCAAATCAGTATTTAGAAAAGCAGTCATGACACCCAACCGTCAGATATCGCAGTCATGGTACGTAGCAATGGCAAGTAGTATCTGGATGGACTTAAGCATAGCTATTAGAAAAGGTTTCATCATTATCCACACCTGGTCGATGACGAAAACCTTTTATAACAAGTCTAGCTTTGAAAGTCACAACTTTTCCATGTACACCAAGTAATCTTCTCAAGATATACTTGCTCCTGATGGGGATTTAACCCTTCAGATAAAGCAACCAAAGTCCATACTTTGTTGATGTACATAGATTCCATCTCAGATCACATAGCATCCAGCCATTCTTACAGAGTCTCCACTCTTGATGGCCTGCTCGAAACTAGTTGGGTCATCATCTCATGATGCAATCCTCGCTCCCACTGTCATAGAGAATACCGAAGTATCTCTTAGGCGGATGAGAAACCCTATCAGATCGGCGGAGAGGCTGAGGTTCGTTGGGAGCTATTGAATTCTGCAGTTCTACCAAATCATCAGTTGTAGTTTGTATAGCTGGAACTCCTTCCAGTTCTACCTCATGACCACAAATTTCTTTCCAAAATAAATTCCTTTTCTAAAAAGGTGGCATGCCGAGAAATAAAACATCTTTTGTTCCTCGCTGTGGTAGAAGATATTCCTTTGGGAATACTTGGGATATCCAACAAACTTCCACAGAGCTGACCTTGCCTTAAGCTTGTCCGAATTTTGCTTTTAGACATAGGCCGGACAACCCCAAATCTTAGCTTACTTAAGAAATGGGCTCTTCCCATACCATATCGCATATGAAGTGGTAGGCACCTGATTTGGTTGGAACGCTATTCAATAGGTTTGCAGCTTCACAAGTGCATAACCCCCAAAAGGAAATAGGCAACTCAGTAGTACTCATCATAGAGCACACTATATTTAATAGGGTGCGATTGCTCCGCCCCGATACACCAACGTGCTGTGTTGTATTCGGAGGAGTAATGCTGAGAGAGAATCTCACTCTCCTTTAGAATATTCCAGGATCTCCGAGCTCAAGTATTCTCCTCCCTGATCACATCAAAGGACATAATACTTATACCCATTTTAGTTCTCTACTTCTAACTTATATTCTTTGAATTTCTCAAAAGCTTCAGACTTGTGTTTCAACAGAAACATATGTCCGAATCTTGAGAGATTATCAGTGAATGTAATGAAGTACAAAGAACTAGTCCTGGCATATGTAGACAGGGGACTTACATACATCATCATGTATCAATCCCAAGAGTTCACTGACTCTATCTCTGTTTCCAGTAAACGGAGTTATGGTCAATTTATCTTTGTGACATGACTGGCAAGTTTCACAAGATATAAATTCAAACTGATTTAAATATGCATCTTAATGTAACTTAGCTAGTCGGGTCGTATTGATATGACCTAGTCTACAATGCCTCAAGAAGGATTCGTTCATTTCTGAACTCTTCCTCTTATGTGTGTTCTGTACATTGAGAGCTGTAGTTTGATTTAGAACATATATGCTTTTAGATAACATGCCTGAACTGATCAACTCTTGATATAGGAAATGTTCAAAACATTATCTAACAATACAAAATTATATCCTTCTTTACTAAATAAAGAGACTGATATGATATTGTATATCAGATTCAGTATCTAATAACATTCGTTCAGAATCAATGTATTCGGTAATACAGGGTGATAACTGCCAATATCTTGGCTACAACAATTGCACCATTCCCTACTCTTACGGAATGATCACTCATTCCCAGTTCTCTACCTATCCTTAGCCCATGTAACATATTACATATGTGGGATCCCGATCTGATATGTAATACCCAGGACGTACAGTGAACTGAGAAACAGTTCTTAATAACTAACACATCCGAAGAAGATGCATCAACATGCTTCTTCTTCATTTGGGCGGTATGGGAATCCGGATATTCTCCTATTTCCTGCTCATTCTTATAACAATTATAAGAAAGAACGGAACCAACGTTCCCCAGCTCAGTATAACAAGCGGGTTCGGTCAATACATCCATATTATTATCTTGATTAGGGCCTGACATGGTCGCTACGTGGAGAGAGAGAGAAGAAAACACTTTAGCATATGCTCTTGCAAGATCAGATTGGTTATGATTTTATCTAATCAGGATGGCTCCCACTGTTTTTATCAAATCTTCCTTCCAACCCTAAAAGGAAAGACTAGCCGGGATTAATTACACCCTACAAGTTCACCAATCTTTCAGCCAGGCTAGTGCCGGTACTTTGAGGGAGGTTCTCCGTGCTTTCGCACGGACCTAATTAAAGTAAACCTCGTTTTCCCAGAGGCATAGCCCTGTTGACACCTTTCTAGATACCTACTTGATCGGCTAATTGTCTTGTGTAAAACTCTCCCAGAATTAACTCTTACTCGCAGTGGGTATCGGGATCCAACTATCTCATAGAAGGTATGCAATCTCATTACAAATTTCAACACTTGAAACCCCCGATATATTTTGCCCCAAGCGATCTATGACCTTAACAAGGTCAACAAACCATAGACCGCAAGTCAGGTTCAACCCGTCCTTTCGTGATTGAATTAAACCCACCCGCACAACCCTTGACAAGGTCAACAAGGCCGCATGACTACCCTAATCCAATCGCATCATATGCTTTGCAGATGAGCACTAATCATCTACCGCACACTACGTCTTGACAAGGTCAACAAACGCAGCACGAATACTAAGTAGGACATATCTGAAATGACGGAGGGCTACGACAGTTTTTTCAGAAAACCTTTTAGATAATGAACTTGATATCGTTGTAGAAACAAGTGATTTTTGAAAAGGAGTGTTTTTTAGGTTTTCACTAGTTTTGCTAGAGAGGTCACTCACGGTGAAGGGATCTCGGCTCTTTCCTTATCGAATAAGGTGCAGGATATTTCATAAATATCACTATGCAAAGCAGAAACTATAAAAGCAATCAAAAGACAAACCGGGTATTGTAGCATCTGCTAGCTTTTGCTAAAGAGGTCACTCCCGGTGAAGGGATCTCGGCTCTTTCCTTATCGAATAAGGTGCAGGATATTCTGCAAGGAATACCGCTATGCAAAGCAAAAACTAGAGCTACCCTTTTTGAAAATTTGATTCTACAATATCTTTTAGGTTTCTTTTTTTTCATTAATCACATTAATGAAGTCCCATCATTTATGCTTCCTAAGCATCACAGAAGAAACAAAAATACAATGTACGCTTATGCCATCCGCATTCGCCACAGTGTCTCGTTATGCACCGTTAGGTTACTTAACTAACGGCATACCGGGACGGGACTAGCTGTCACGACCCGGAAATGGCACGTGACTGGCACTTGAACCATATGATGTCTATAGGACCCCATCTAATTCAAGTAAGCCAAAAAAATCCCATAAATCAAAACCATTTTAAGGAAGAAGTGAAAAAAACTAGTTTTAAAACAAGTGGTTTTAAAAACATAAGCCGAAGTATGCATTTTTAAAAATCCCAAGTCTTTTCTGAAAATTTCGGCAGAGTTTCCTTTGTAAATACTGGCCCCAAACGGGGTACAACATGAATAATATATGTACAATGATAAAAGGCATCCCCAAGCGGGAGCTAGCTCTTCGTCAACTGACGGTCACAACTACGCAAGTAATATAATATACAACGCCGAAGGGCGAGGATAAAAACTCAAAAGGAAACTCAAAACATCAAGAAAACTCATAATAATACAAGCGCGACTCTACGGTCGAAATAATAAACAACTGGTCTTCTAAGTCTAATAAATAATACAGTCTGGTTGATGGAGTTTTACTAGATACAACTGAATATAAAATAATGGTACAATGGTGGTCACGATGCAAGTGAACCCGCCTAACAAAGCAATCACCCGAAAAGGAATCAGTGTGCCAGAAAGCCGTAATGAAACCTGTACGGCAAGACCTGCAAGAACTGTAGCACAACGGGGGTGAGTTGCTAAGTAGAAAACATCATAGAGCAAAAATCGAATGTATGACTCAATCCTAGGTCAAACGATCAGTAATATATATATATATATATATATATATATATATATCCTCAATATGATAAAGTCTGAAGCATAAAAAAAGGGCAAGGGTAAACATCTAAACATAAGTGTAATCCCATGTGCTCGTGTCAGTGCCTCGGGTAGCAATATGTCATATCTATAAGGTACGAATACGGTAAAATGGAAACAGAATACATCATAAATGAGAAAACTGTTTTCTTAATATAGTAAGATTTCTGTATAACATTTAAATATCATCAATGAAATCATCAGAAAATCAATGTCAAGCATCGACACAAAAATACTGATCTATCAGGTGCTGTCACCATGACTGGCCCTGATAGGTACGTATCATACACTATCTCGAAAAACCGAGTGCCCAGCTTCGACCCTCGCAATTCGACGTATTCATACATACATGACTCCGGTCGGAATCCCCACGATAACCGCCGGGTCATAGGTACTGTCGCCGGTAATTATGGTTCCCCTGTCAGGTTCATCGGCGTGGTCCATCGATCTTCTTGCCCTGGGGTACCTCCAGGCCCCACCATGTACCTGCACACGGCCCACGACGCCTCCTCGCATGGGGTATATATATCAGAACTGATAAATCTCATGGTGGCTGCTGAAATATCATATCAAGAGAAACCAGGTTTTTAAAATAATACATACTTTCTTTTAAAATAACCACGGTTCTCAAATCCATAAATATCATGGAAACAACATATCTCAATGCGTATAATCATAAAGCATGATGTATGTGACATATAATAGAAATGTAAACATATCAGTATATCATGCAATATAAAACAGTAATATGCACATATCGAGGGAAAACCGCTCTTTAAATGAATCCAGTTTAAAAATATATATCATACGGTTCCCAAATCTCCAAAATCAAGCCAGAATCATCTATGTATGTGCAAATATGTGTGTACGCAAGTATGGGTGTACAATATGTGTGTACGCAAGTATGGGTGTACAATATGTATGTACGCCAGTATGTCATACAAGGAGTCATATAGTGACATGGCAATTATCGATGATGAAATGTGTGAGCCGGCAAGCAGGTGTACGTGGAACATACGCATCATCGATAATGGTGCTGGTGTCCTGACAGCTTGGGTTTAATATAACAATAAACACATTTAAACATGCAATGCGATGCAAATAGCAAGAATATGTGGAAAATGAATAATAAACGCAACAATGAAGAATCCACATCAATATATATATATATATATATATATATCATACAGTTTTGTCATTTGAAATAACATGAATCGTGGTGTTTAGAAAAATAAGGGCTACGGTGTTTTTAAGAAAAGATGCGTCTTTTGAAAATATCCGTAGAATCCCTTGGCCTGTCTTTAAAATACTCATGATTCGTTAGTTTTGAAATAGGTATGACTCGAGTCTAGTCTAACATCTATACGTAAACTACAGGACTAAACCAACAGGCTAATCGAAAAGTTAAGGAAACCACATAAATCTGAGTCGATACATATAAATAAAATAGTCGGTGATCCCGCCTCAATAGTATCACATACGATACAATATATAACATGACATATTCGAGTCAAGAGTGCGGATCTACCATCAATATAAAGCTTGTACGGTAAATCCATCGTACGGCATCCCAAATCTGGGTACGGGTCGAATATCACATTTATCTCATCATTTATCTGATATCCTTATCATCATATCTCACGAACTGGGGGTACTAATCTAAGTCTAGTACAAACTGATACCATCTGCAAAAATATGCATGTATGAAACACACGCCTAAAGGCCTGCTAAAACCTCATGTCGCATCTCATAATACGAATCAAAACATATCACCGATCTCATGGCATCATGCCCAATCTCATCGACTCATCTCCAAGTACCATATACAATCCTCATCATCCATGTGTAGGTATATATATATATATATATATATATATATATATATACATAGTCCCAAACCTGTGTGTGTGTGTATACATATCCCCATATACGCACAAGTAAAACAAGGTAAGTATGTGTGTACGTGTGGTTGTAAACCTTATTCTAGGGCCCGCGACTAAACTGACTAACGACACTATCATCCAATTACACTAAAGTTATCCCTGACTCCCCAAAGTCTATCTAGATAATCATAAACTCACAATAAACATATAAATATATCCATATAATATGTATACCATACACTACACTACGAACTGCAAGGGTGCTATACGCCATCCACCCGACTTCCCCCGTAGATGTGTATCTACTCACCTGATCCTTGCTTGCTGGAATCGATTACGCCACGCTCATCCTCGTCGTCTTGAAATCCATATGGGGGTACCTACAACCAATACAAAATCGCAAATGCGTATTAAAGTCTAGTCGGAAAACCAAAACGGCACACGTTTCGCTCATAGGTTAAAACCTATAGCCTACGCCTGCAAAACTACCAAACAACCCCCGTCGCTGACGTACAAACATCAGACGACGGAACACAAAATCAAATACCAAATCCCAAATTAAAACGAAGTCGCAAAACAATGCAGCAACTCAAGAAAATGGTCCCAGATTTTACCCTAAGTGAAATTAGTCAATTTTGCACATATGGAGGGTCTAATTTACTGGAGATAAAGCCCTGGACCAAACACGGATCATTTCCACTCTACCCAGGCCGCAATTTACGGCCAAAATGAGTAAATTTGCGGCCATAACTTGGAGTGGGGGTCTCAGGTTTTGGGTATAGGTTCTAGGTTGCCTGCACATCTCTCAGTCTTCGCTAAATATTTTTCAGGTCACCCGGGTTATAGCAGATCACCAAAACACATCACAATTCTCACAAATTCCCGATATCGGGGTTTCTATGTTTGGGGTTTGGGGTTTAAGTCTCTGTTTTAGTTCAATTTACCATCACAACAGGGGTTGTAGTCCCTAATTACACCTCAATTGCACCTTTGGAATCAATTCAAACCCTAATCCCTAACTTGGAATTTCAAAGTTCACCAAACCGAAATAAAATACTTCTAAACTTGTATGGATGGTTAAGGAATTACACTAATGGTGCAGAAATTACCTCATTTGGCAACTCAAGAAAATTCTTGAGTTACCCGAAGTCTTCAAAATCGGATTTTTCTTGGTCCAAAGTGTTTGTCATGAGCTTGTGCATGTTTTTAGTGAAGGCAGGGTGATGCTTTGGGGTGTTTTGATGATGAAATGAGGTGTTTAGAGGGAGGAGGGAGATGGGTGCTGCCATGAGAGAAGAGAGGGGAGAGAAATGAAGAAGAAACAATGAAGAGACAAAGAGCCATGGTCTTAGGTTGACCCCTCACCTCTCTCTCTCTCTCTCGCCCATCCCTCTTTCTTTATTATTTTCTTTTGTTTTCTTTTGTTTTCTTTTATTTGTAAACCCAAATGAAAATCCAAAAACAAAATGTCATGGTTAACAAAATGCACAAGTATGAAAATGTGATATGGTGCATGTCATGTTCACAAAACCGGTTTAATGTGCAATTAGTGATATTTAATCGCGATTAGCTTTAAAAATGAGTATGATTAATTATAAAAAGTTATAATTTTCTTAAATCACATAAAACATCCTCATTTCAATAATTTCTATAATTTTCCATATATTTTCCGATTTATCGGTATTTAATTATACCGCATTAATAAAATATTCAATATATTTATTATTTAATTATAAAAATTGCCAAAAATAATATTTTATTTTTCTGAAATGTTACAGTATTCCCCCTTAAAGAAATTCGGTCCCCGAATTTAAATTTAAACTCCCACAATTTCAAAAACATTTCAGCAAAATGATCATGTCGTCGGGGCTCCGAAATCATAAATACATAAAACACATTGTAGCGCAAAGCATGCGCATGAAAAATGAGCATATAACTCAAAATCAAAATCAGAACTCCTTCAAGCATCTCGCCATCATCGGAGTTTTGGTGAAGACACAATGTCAAAATCCAATACGAAAACCAACGTGATATACATCAAAACTATACATGTACACATCGTTGTAAATTCGTTAAACATCTGAAAGAAATTCATGCCAAAACCTTTTTAAGTTGTTGTGCGATGCGCGTAACACGGCACAGTGGCGGACGTTTATTGTAAGAAAATAACCATATATATATACTCTTTGTTTAATGTACACGCCCCGCCATTTTAAAAACGATTTTAGAAAGGTTTCCTTAAAAAAAATGTTTCGTGTCATCTCGGACACGTAGGTAAATAATGAAACTATAGCTCCTTTTTTTTGGAAATCCCTTCGATAACTATCAATGTATGCAAAAATATAGTCAGGTACTGTTCTCGGACTAGTCCTGCTCAGCTATTATACCAAATAGTAAATATCATAAAATATCAGCTCAAGGGGAAAATCAATCCCAAAATATATATAAGAATGCCCTGTGCGTCTGGTCCGTACGGAAATCGAAATCCATGAATATGCACAGAAACAAAAATCTAAGTGCAACGGTTGTGCACGAAACAACTGTCCAAGGCAACGGGTGTGCCTGACAGCAATATCAGGTGCATCTGATATGCACGAAGAATCTCGATTTAGTGCATCTGGTGTGCATCAAAATCGCATCAGGCGCGTCAAGTGTGCGCAAGAATCCAATTCAAGTGTACGAAAATATATATCGAATATCAAAATCGAAATCGACGATATACAACATATTTCAATCCAAATCCAAATCAGGTATACCGTGGTATATAATCTCACAACCATGTGCATCAGTGTGCACAAAATCAAATCAAATACTAAAACTGCATGAAAACTATGTCGAAAGTACAAGTCAAAGCATATGCATATCATAGGCATGAAATCAAAATCAATATCTCGAATGACATCAATCGAAGTCAAGTGCAACCGTAGTGTACAAAAATCTCAATCATGCAAACAAATCGTCCAAAATACCGAAATCCAAAAATGACGGATGCATGATATTCGAATCACCAAATCCCAGATCGTAAACACTGTCGTCGATATGTCCTTCCTTTAAAGTCGAGAAGGTACCGGTGCATCCAATGCTAGCAAAGCAAGATATCTGCTTGCCTACTGTTCGTGGCCTGTCGTCTGGTGCCCTTAGGCTCGCGTCTCTCACTACAGATTGCTAAGTGCATAGCTCCTCGGCTCAACGGTCCAATATGGAAACGATAATGGAAGCATCCGCTCTGGCACATCCTCTAAAGATCTATGGCCAACTATCATGGTCACCCATAACATATCTCGTCGAGGATGCCGAACTCTGGCCTGCTAGGTGTGCGTAATATGATCGATCCTGGGTCCAAATCTTCTCGTATAGTATTCCAAAAAGGTCTGCCAAAATCTCTTCCAAACCTCGTTTCTGCTGAACTGCCCGAAAGTTCTCATCTTTTACTAAATCTGTATCTTGTTCTGGAACGGCTGCATACTCAACACGACTCCTTCTGAAAGATACATCCATATACAACGCCTCTGCATGCGTATCACATCTCTGATGTCGGCGGAGTGGAACATCATCTCATCAAGATCTCGTACGAACCTCTTACTCCACTTTTCTCTAATGTCGACTGCTTCGGACTCGTCTCTTCATGGTTGTATGGACTACACTCCAACGGCTATACTCGTATCTGGAGTCTCCCAAGTAATGTATCCCATCACATGATATCCGAATGACGTCGAACCTTTCAATCGATTCGTCAAAGTTCCATAATTCCCCAAAAGCTCAACATCTTGAGTACAGTTTAATAGTATTCCAGTACATGCCACAGTACCTATGGACCAACCGTAGAAGGGCAAACCTAAGCTTCACTAATGGCACCGCGGAACTGCTGCCAACCCTAAGGTTCAAAAGCGTTCCCATGGTCATTATGTCGAGTTAGGGTTTCATTCTTCTAGAAGGTCCACGGAATTACTTGCATGTTTTTTCCGCGAATACTTTAAACTTGGAAAAATGGTTTTCTGACATTCGATCGTCTTCTATCGACTCTCAACGTGCCTACGTGAAGTCGTCTCTAGCTGGAATCAATCAATCTGATGACCTCGTATCGGGATAGGCAACGAATCACATGTCCTAGTCATTCCTCCTTGGGTGACCAGCGATCTTCTATCATATCTTTAAGTATAAATCATGCGGCAATAGCCCCAAACATCTGGGGCGATATCTCGTCAGTCGCAGTAACAACTGAATCATCCGTCCGCACGCTGAACAGTGCCTCAGTCATCAAGTATAATCGGTGCATTGACGGTCATCACATTCTGGCTGGCCTCTAGCAGTGGCTCAATCCTCTGGTGATGATCTGCACGTCCGAGAAATCTCGTAAAAGCGATCCATCAACCGCTCATGGCGCGAAAACACAATAAAACGACGCATCTATGCAAATCGTATACCCCTGGAATCATGCCCTGGTCAGTCCTCATTCGTGACGAGCCCGTGCTGACACAACTCTAGTCGTAGTTCTCTCTGCCCGTATCATTGTGGCAGCAAAACCATAAACTAATATCGATGAGGATAGATCATAGGAATGAATATAATATTGTTCAAGGAAATGTACATCCTAAGGCTCCTTAAGCGGAGTAGTGTATCGTAAGTATGCCGCGGAATACACATGGTACGTCACTCTACTGAAGTCACCTACTCCATCAACCATGGTCAACCTATGCGACAAAAGTTCTGGTATAATACCCCCTCGACCAAGTCTAAGTTCCGTAAGGTCAAGCCTAGGTTCTGAATATATATACGCCCTAGACTCCGCATAGTCAAACATAGACTCGAACCAAGGTTAACCTAGCGCTTTGATACCAACTTTGTCACGACCCGGAAATGGCACGTGACTGGAACTTAAACCATATGAAGTCTATAGGACCCCATCTAATTCAAGTAAGCCAAAAAAATCCTAAAAATCAAAACTATTTTAAGGAAGAAGTGAAGAAAACTAGTTTTAAAACAAGTGATTTTAAAAACATAAGCCGAAGTATGCATTTTTAAAAATCCCAACTCTTTTCTGAAAATTTCTGCAGAGTTTCCTTTATAAACACTGGCCCCAAACAGGATACAACATGAATAATATATGCACAATGATAAAAGGCATCCCCAAGCGGGAGCTAGCTCTTCGTCAATTGACGGTCACAACCACGCAAGCAATATAATATACAACGCCGAAGGGCGAGGATAAAAACTCAAAAAGAAACTCAAAACATCAAGAAAACCCATAATAATACAAGCGCGACTCTACGGTCGAAATAATAAACAACTAGTCTTCTAAGTCTATAAAATAATACAGTCTGGTTGATGGAGTTTTACTAGATACAACAGAATATAAAATAATGGTACAATGGTGGTCATGATGCAAGTGAACCCACCTAACAAAGCAATCACCTGAAAAGGAAGCAGTGTACCAGAAAGCCGTAATGAAACCTGTACGGCAAGACCTGCAAGAACTGTAGCACAACGGGGGTGAGTTGCCAACTCGTGAGTAGAAAACATCACAGAGCAGAAATCGAATGTATGACTCAATCCTAGGTCAAACGATCAGTAATATATATATATATATATATATATATATATATCCTCAATATGATAAAATCTGAAGCATAAAAAAAGGGCAAGGGTAAACATCTAAACATAAGTGTAAGCTCATGTGCTCGTGTCAGTGCCTCAGGTAGCAATATATCATATCTATGAGGTACGAATGTGGTAAAATGGAAACAGAATACATCATAAATGAGAAAACTGTTTTCTTAATATAGTAAGATTTCTATATAGCATTTAAATATCATCAATGAAATCATCAGTAAATCAATGTCAAGCATCGACACAAAAATACTGATCTATCAGGTGCTGTCACTACGACTACCCCTGATAGGGACGTATCATACGCTATCTCGAAAAACCGAGTGCCCAGCTTCGACCCTCGCAATTCGACGTATCCATATATACATGACTCCGGTCGGTATCCCCACACCACCGAGTCATAGGTACTGTCACCGGTAGGTATGGTTCCCCTGTCAGGCTCATCGGCGTGGTCCATCGATCTTCTTGCCTCGAGGTACCTTGGGGCCCCACCATGTACCCGCACATGGCCCACGACGCCTCCTCGCATGGGGTATATATATCAGAATTGATAAATCTCATGGTGGCTGCTGAAATATCATATTAAGAGAAACCGGGTTTTTAAAACAATACATACTTTCTTTTAAAATAACCACGGTTCTCAAATCCAGAAATATCATAGAAACAATATATCTCAATGCGTATAATCATAAAGCATGATGTATGGGACATATAATAGAAATGTAAGCATATCAGTATATCATGCAACATAAAACAGTAATATGCACATATCGAGGGAAAACCGCTCTTTAAATGAATCCAGTTTAAAAAAATATATCATGCGGTTCCCAAATCTCCAAAATCAAGCCAGAATCATCTATTTATGTGCAAATATGTATGTAAGCAAGTATGGGTATTCAATATGTGTGTACGCAAGTATGGGTGTACAATATGTGTGTACGCAAGTATGGGTGTACAATATGTATGTACGCCAGTATGTCATACAAGGATTCATATCCTGATGCAACAATCCTACTGTGTAGTGACATGGAAATTATCGATGATGAAGTGTGTGAGCAGGCAAGCAGGTGTACGTGGAACATACGCATCATCGATAATGGTGCTGGTGTCCTGACAGCATGGGTTTAATATAACAATAAACACATTTAAACATGCAATGCGATGCGAATAGCAAGAATATGCGGAAAATGAATAATAAACGCAACAATGAAGAATCCACATCAATATATATATATATATATATATATATATATATATATGTCATACAGTTTTGCCATTTGAAATAACATGAATCGTGGTGTTTAGAAAAATAAGGGCTACGATATTTTTAAGAAAAGATGCGTCTTTTGAAAATATCCGTAGAATCCCTTGGCCTGTCTTTAAAATACTCACGATTCGTTAGTTTTGAAATAGGTATGACTCGAGTCTAGTCTAACATCTATACGTAAACTACAGGACTAAACTAACAGGCTAATCGAAAAGTTAGGGAAACCACCTAAATCTGAGTCGATACATATAAATATAATAATCGGTGATCCCGCCTCAATAGTATCACATACGATACAATATATAACATGACATCCTCGAGTCAAGAGTGCGGATCTATCATCAATATAAAGCTCGTACGGTAAATCCATCGTACGGCATCCCAAATCTGGGTACGGGTCGAATATCACATTTATCTCATCATTTATCCGGTATCCTTATCATCATATCTCACGAACTGGGGGTACTGATCTAAGTCTAGTACAAACTGATACCATTGCAAAAATATGTGTGTATGAAACATACGCCTAAAGGCCCGCTAAAACCTCATGTCGCATCTCATAATACGAATCAAAACATATCACCGATCTCATGGAATCATGCCCAATCTCATCGACTCATCTCCAAGTACCATATACAATCCTCATCATCCATGTGTAAGTATACGTGTGTGTGTGTGTATACATAGTCCCGTACCTGTGTGTGTGTGTGTGTGTGTGTGTGTGTCCCCATATACGCACAAGTAAAACAAGGTAAGCATGTGTGTGCGTGTGGGTGTAAACTTTATTCTAGGGCTCGCGACTAAATTGACTAACGACGCTATCATCCAATTCCACTAAAGTTATCCATGACTCCCCAAAGTCTATCTAGATAATCATAAACTCATAATAAACATATAAATATATCCATATAATATGTATACCGTACACTACACTACGAACTGCGGGGGTGCTATACGCCATCCACCCGACTTCCCCCGTAGATGTGTATCTACTCACCTGATCCTCGCTTGCTGGAGTCGATGACGCCACGCTCATCCTCGTCGTCTTGAAATTCACGTGGGGATACCTACAACCAATACAAAATCGCAAATGTGTATTAAAATCATGTCGGAAAACCAAAACGGTACACGTTTCGCTTATAGATTAAAACATATAGCCTACGCCTGCAAAACTACCAAACAACCCCCGTCGCTGACGTACAAACATCAGACGACAGAACACAAAATCAAATACCAAATCCCAAATTAAAACGAAGTCGCAAAACAATGCAGCAACTCAAGAAAATGGTCCCAGATTTTACCCTAAGTGAAATTTGCCAATTTTGCACATATAGAGGGTCTAATTTACTAAAGATAAAGCCCTGGACCAAACACGGATCATTTCCACTCTACCCAGGCCGCAATTTGCGGCCAAAATGAGTAAATTTGCAGCCAGAACTTGGAGTGGGGGTCTCAGGTTTTGGGTATAGGTTCTAGGTTGCCTGCACATCTCTTAGTCTTCGCTAAATATTTTTCAGGTCACCCGGGTTATAGCAGATCACCAAAACACATCACAATTCTCACAAATTCACGTTATCGGGGTTTCTACGTTTGGGTTTGGAGTTTAAGTCTCTATTTTAGTTCAATTTACCATCACAACAGGGGTTGTAGTCCCTAATTACACCTCAATTGCACCTTTGGAATCAATTCAAACCCTAATCCCTAACTTGGAATTTCAAAGTTCACCAAGTCGTAATAAAACACTTCTAAACTTGTATGGATGCTTAAGGAATTTAAATACTACACTAATGGTGCAGAAATTACCTCATTTAGAAACTCAAGAAAATTCTTGAGTTGCCCTAACTCTTCAAAATCGGATTTTTCTTGGTCCAAAGTGTTTGTCATGAGCTTGTGCATGTTTTTAGTGAAGGCAAGGTGATACTTTGGGTGTTTTTGATGATGAAATAAGGTGTTTAGAGGCAGGATGAAGATGGGTGCTGCTATGAGAGAAGAGAGGGAGAGAAATGAAGAAGAAACAATGAAGGGACAAGGAGCCATGGTCTTGGGTTGACCCCTCACCCCTCTCTCTCTTTTGCCCATCCCTCTTTCTTTATTATTTTCTTTTGTTTTCTTTTATTTGTAAACCCAAATGAAAATCCAAAAGCAAAATGTCATGGTTAACAAAATGCACAAGTATGAAAATGTGATATGGTGCCTGTCATGTACACAAAACCGGCTTAATGCGCGATTAGCGATATTTAATCGCGATTAGCTTTAAAAATGAGTATGATTAATTATAAAAAGTTATAATTTGCTTAAATCACATAAAACATCCTCATTTCAGTAATTTTTATAATTTTCTAAATATTTTCCGATTTATCGGTATTTAATTATACCGCATTAATAAAATATTCAATATATTTATTATTTAATTATAAAAATTCCCAAAAATAATATTTTATTTTTCTGAAATGTTACACTAGCTGTAACAACCGAGTTCAGTTATACCAATTTATATTTCAGTATTTTTTATCCGTGGTATTTTACTGATATATCATGTTTGGGGTGCGAATGGTAACTACACTTTTACATTACATTCGACCCGGCCCACTTGCTTGAACGGGTTAATTCATATTTATAGACTACCCTGATTGGTTAATTAGACACGTGCATTTAATGTGGATACTGCATTTTGCTACTTGATCTTTCATTTTAAGTTTTGGAGGTTGCATAAAATTTTCATATTTCAAATCCAAAATTTTGGACCCGACCCGGGCGCAATTCTGAAATATTTTGTATTCCACCAAATTCTAATTATTTTTTTAAATTTCTTTAAAATTCGTTCACGTATATATTTTAACAGCTAAAGATTTCTTGCTCAGCTAACAAAAAAATATTTTAACAATTAAAATCTTTTTAAAATTTTTCCCAACCAATCCCAGCCTTCCTTTTTATGCTGGGCCCCACCATCGAGCCATCCCTCTCTCTTTTATCTCTCTTCTCTCTCTCTTTTATTTTTCCCACGACCAATCAAAAATCTTTCTCTGTTATTGCCGGCCCCACAAAATCCATCTCTCTTCTTTCCCTTTCTCTTTCTCTCTGTTTCTCCACAGCTTTCTTTCTCCTCTCACGCTCTCTCTCTCTTCTCTCGCGAACACTGTTCGCTTCTCGATTCTGCTCACCGCCCGCACGATCTCGTCACCTCCCTTCTAATTCCCTCCTCCATTTTCTTTTAAAACCCAGCCGCTTCACCATGAGAACCCATCGCTCCTCACTCCTCCTCAAACCATAACCCTAAACTCCATCGCGCCATCACCTCCTCAACCCCAACCGAGCCTCGTGTCATCTCCTTCCTCCTCTTCGCCATCTCTTTCTTCTCCTCTCCATTCCCAAGCCTCACCTGCACCTATAAGAACCCAAGAACCCACCTTTCCATCGCCGCCGACCATCTCCCATCGACATCGCCATCTCCTTCCTCTCCTCCCCCTTCCTCTGCACCCTCACCTCACTAAGACCCCTACACATACCCTGCACCAACAACCCTGCAACAAAACCCCAGCAACCAAACCCTAACCGAACCCTAGCAGCCAACTTCATCGCCGAAGCTTCGTTCACGGCCGTCAACTCCTCACAACTCCTCTCTGCCCATAGTGAGACACTCATCCCTCCTCCATCTCTTTTCTTGCTTTCTTTCTTCTTTCTTTCCTTTCTTTCTTTCTTTACTTTCTTTAAATGTTCTCTGTTCTTGTCTAGATCGCCGGAGTTGGCTGCGACGTCGACAATCCCGACGACCCAGCGAGGATATCTGACCCGTGTGATCCCATTGTATATTGTTTGAATTCGTTCCGTATACCGTGCGCGCGTCACGACTTGTTCCGCCGACGTGTGACGTTCCGTATTCCCCGTTTCTGGATCCGTCGAGGCAAGTAAAACTTGCTACATGCTATTATATTACTTTATATATATTTAATTTCATGATTCAACCTATAAATTAAACCTAAGGCTATGGGTTTCCATTTTACATTTCGACGTTCGGTTATATCATTTTAAATTTACAACTTGAACCCTACCATGTTGCATTTTGTTTTACTATACCTAGTATCCACATCCGTATTTAAATCACATAGTAATTATTTACATAACTCATAGTACCCTTTAAAATAGTTTATAACCGTTCAAACACCTGGTTGCATCTATATCGTTTAATATACATAGTATTGCACCCATAGATCACTTGAATATATAATATTACAATATTAACGTTCCACACTTGATATAGCATGGTTTAATTAGTATTGGAACTTAAATTTTAACCTTAATCATAACTGTGCATCTATATACCTTAATCTGTACCTGATTACATTTCACATTACAATGTTCTGGTTTATTGTTCTATTAGTACCCATACTTGTTTTGTATACCCATGCTTATGTTAGTTAATTATGAGCACCCGCATGACATCTTGAGCACCCTGACATGACTGGTTACACCTACTACTTGACACAACATGGTACCGTGCACCTCTCGACATGACATGATACATATATACAACCTGGCTTGACCTGTTGCACCATGGCTTTACCTGTTACCCGATCTTGTGTCTAATGCCAACAAACATGACCTGTTGTCCTTACGGACAGTTCTTGTTGTCTATTCAGACAAACATGTACCTGCCTGATCCTGTGTTGGCATTAGCTCTAGATTATTTAATACCTGACTTGAACACATATAACTTGGGGGTATGGGGAAATCAATGATGAAACCTGACTTGTAACTCGACAGTTCTCTACCTTTTCTGATCAGTCTTACGGGCTAGGCCAGCCCCGGGGTGATGCTGCTGACATCACTCGTCATTACCTACTACCCTTTTACTGCCTTGCGGCACGTCTCGGATTCAGCCCGAGAGTCATAGACCGCGATCTCGGGCACGCACGGGATACTATTGAGTTACATCGATGATTCATCAAATTGATTTCAAAGACTTGAGAGTAGTTAACCTGATATACCAGTTTAGATTACTCACTGCACACTACCTTTCACTGTCCTGATTTATATTGCTGTTACACCTGCTTTACCATTTATGATCATACTTGCATGTCTTGCTACCCTGTTTATATATTATTGCTTGATGTTATGACGCGATGACGTCTGGATTTTGCATGGCCCAGATTCCGTACCTTTGCTGCAGTTCGAGCAGGAGTACTTCAGTCAGCAGGCTGAGCAGTGAGGGCTCGTTAGTAGTTAGTTCTTTTATTTTTTTAGAATTTTCATTCCTGATGTGAGCCCGCATTATAGGACATACATTCCAGTTATTCTTGTATTGGATCTTTTGCTTCCGCATTATTTTATTCTTGACACATTTTATTTTTGCTTATGGACATGTGTTAGATAGTTTACTATTGTTCTTGATATCTTTACAGCCGTAATATGACTGTGGAATAATAATTCCTATCCACAGGTAGCATGGTTTACTATGTCACGTACCTACGTTAGCGTACTCTAGGAAGTGGGGCGTGACACTAGCACGGGTGCAAAACATAAGCAATGTCTACTATATATCTCATATATAATGTATATCTATTCGTCTCAGATTCCACAGTGATCACATCACAGAGCAGCAGAAGAAACAATATTGGATATACAAGGAGATCTATGTTTTATTTTGAGCCTGTATAAAACACGAATTCCACAGTCGCGATGAATAGCCAAACCCACATCCCTAGACCCCTATGAGAGCGGCAAGCAACCCTACCAATTCTAGAGTTAGAAGACCCAGACTCGACTCCTCGAGTTGGTCTCCCACTGGACTCTAGAACCCGGCTACTTGTGCTCCCCTCCTTGGGTCTATCCAAATGCGGAAAAGTAAATAATATACAACAATGGTGACATCATCCTCAACCCGGAAGTGCCCCAATAAAAGAATATTACATACAATGAATTTTACATGAATGAAAATAAAAAAACTCTCATCTCACATAAAACTCCCGGCTATTCAAATCACGACGATCCAATATAATATATCACAGCAACACATAACATCACATGTCATCAACGTAAGTAAATATGTGTATCCCAATTGTCATTGACATATAGCAACGAAACCGGCGATACACCACATATTACACTTACGGTCGCAGAAAAGAAAATGTCAAACTACAACATTTGGAATCCATAATAACCTTAGACATCGTAAACCCAAAATATCACATATTTTGGATTTCATGCCTAACCATATGAATTCCACATATTGTATCACATTCCATAAATAGCTAGACGATATTAAACGTTTCGATCGAATCAACGAATTCCCAAAATTTCCCCAGAAAGTTCAACACTTGAGCAGTATTAAAAATACCCAAAAATATTCCCCAGTACATATGGACCAACCGTAGAAGGACCGACCCATGTCTCACACATGGCGCCGTGGAACCGCCGCTAAATAGCCTATTTGGCCGCGGTTCCGCGGTCATGTTGTCGAGATTGGGTATCGTTCTTCTAGAGTGTCCATAAAATTACCTGCATGATTTTCTAAGGATTTTTAATGTGAAAAGTTCCAACATTTTGAAAAATTTCCAGAAAGCAGGCAATATCGGGTTTTCGGAGTTCGTTCGAACTTCTAATTTCGCCTAGACAACTCCTAATGCTCTAGTAAGGCTCTAATACCACTGTAGGGTTCTTGGGCACAACCACAAGGTTTCACAAGGCATCAAACATGCCGTATTTAAAAAATTAGTGTGCCAAACAACCCTAACCTAGGATCTAATTAGAGTTTTAGGAGCTAAACAAGAAAGTAAACTACTTTACATCTAAGTGATAACGGAATACAACCTTTGTAGACCGGTCCTTCACTTCAATAGCTCCTTGTAGTGGTCCCTTCGCTGCGATCATGGAACTCCTGGACTCTTGCATGGCTTCTTAAGGTGAAAGGAACGATCTTGCTTGAAGTTTTCGAGGCCGAAGATGATCTACGTCGATGAGACACTAACTCAAGCTACTACTTCACTAATGAGAGATTAGTGAAGCTAACACCCTATACTAAAGTGCTAATCTAGTAGAGGATGATGAAATAGGAAGTGAGATCGCTTTAGTTTTATTTTTCTCACAATATTTTCTCACTTGATCAAAACCTAGAGAGCTCTTGAGCTTTGAAGAAGAAGATGAAGTCAAGAGATGAGAATGAACTAATGATGTGAAAGAATCAACCATGGGTGAGTTTGTATCATATAGCTAACTCATGTAGAGACATAACCATGGCTAAATTATAATGGTTAGGTTAAAAAATATCTTTAGTAAAACAAAATTAGTGGACCAAGTCAATGCATCCACAAGCTTCTCAAAGCTTCATGCATGTGACCAATTATCCACTAATTTGGATTTACTTTAAATACTTAAACCCTACATTATAATTAGTATGGTGTAAGTCTCATACACCCATGTAGTGTGTGTCATCAACCATGACACAATGTAAAACACAATTAATATATATCACATATATAATAAGTGTGCACATGTGAGAAAAATAAATGCTTAAGTGAGCTAATATTAGTTAATGTAAACTAGTATATCAAATATACAATTATACACTAAATTATCAAATCAACACTTGATTTAATAATCCGGCTATATCTCATATAACCGACTAATATTATATATACCAACTTATCGAGTCAACACTTGATTCGATAACCCGGCTATATCATATATAACTGACCGATACAAATATCACGAGAATAAAATACGGTATCACATACTCGCATTATTCTCGGTCCCGCACATATCACATATGTGCTCCTGTTTCGTTTTGCCTGAGCTAGTAAAATCTCTATGTAGGACTCTAAAGACTCGTCAATACTCCGGCAGTATCACCCATAAGCCGTCAGCGGTACTAGCTGGTCATAACGGCTACCTGGGTATTGAGCGATCAGAAGATCAACAAGCAATCCCACTCTAGTTCCTGTAAATCCTATCAGTAACACTACCGTACAGTCCGATCTCCTCGTCTGATATGTCGCATATCTAGTCTAGGGGTGGTAAACGTCAGACCCCAATAACCGATAAGTCATGCCGATATAAGGCTCATAATGGGTCGAGAAACTACTGATAACACTTACCAGTAAATCTCTAAATTATCCCTGGCCAGGGACTTCCCTGTCATGGCCAATCGAGCACAACGCAACATCAACCCCCAATACCGGGAGAGACGAAATCCCCTCCTATCGCTCATCGCTTCCATGTGACTCGGGACTGTACCCAAAAACCACCGTTTTGCACGTCCTCTTGAACGTGGTAAGGTGGAAATCAAAGCACGGTGGGAATCACACAAGACTCTATGACGATCTCGGGTCTATAGACTAACTTGCACCAGTGTCACCAGAGAACTGCCATCTGACGTGAGGTATAATACCATCTGGGAGTTCTCGGCAAGTCCGTCCAGTGTACCCAGTCTTCACTGAGCACCCATATATCATCTCTGATATCAAACACCAATGGATATGGGATCATCCATTGCCCATCTACATGGGTCGAGAAGCTATACGCTAGTCTACTCTGGTATATCGATGCCCCGTCTCGATACACCCACGACTAAGGACATTAAAGGATGTACTCACAGACTACCTTTGTCCCACTAGTATGATCTCCATCATAATCTCGGTAGTTAAGTACGCATCCTAAGGGCTTTACCAACATGTAACAGAGAGACAATCAGTATACATGTTAAGATAAAGAGTAACCGGATAGCATACTATCATGTCGAGCAAGAAAGTCCTCCCTATATATGTCCAAGCATCCACTACAATGTACATCTCATGTACAGTAATGGTCTCTAGGGCATACATATTACTAACAAAACTATCCTCCAAATTCCCGAAGTGAAGCAACATCCTTCAATAAAATGAGTAGGCTACTAGGCACTTCAAGAACCTGATAGTTTGTGCACCCCACCTTGGGTCTATCCTAGGTGCAGAAAAAGTAAATGAAATAATACAATGGTGGCTACAACCTCAACCCGGATGTGCCCCGCAAAAGAATATTACATCACTTTACAAATAACATGAATGAAAGAAAAGAACACTCTTCTCACACATACCCCGGCTATTCAATCACGACGATCCAATTCTTCATATCCACAAATCGCAAATAAGATATAAGATATGTGCAATCCCTACTAATCGACGTATAACAATCAGTCGACGTTTAGAAACTCATATACAAAAGCAAAGCGAATAAACGATGCTAAAATTTCGACTTAGAAATACTCCGTATGCCCAAGCACAAAGATAACATAACATGAAATCTGGGCAAAAATAAACAATACCATAAATCCTAAATCCAAGAGTACAAAACACTACAAGAAGTACGAGACCCAACTCAACAGGAAAAATGCCCATAGCAGGGAAATGAGCAATTCTGGCGATTTTGCTCCTTTTTCTCTGGTGTTCTAGTTACAATATAAAGAGCATTCTACAATTGTTTTAAAAAAAAATTTTGAAGCTCTAAAAATTCGACAGAAACTTAGACTTTGGATTTATCGATACAGAGTTATTTCGGTTTCGAAACTCTAGACTTCGTCAAAATAGTTAGTTAAGTGTTTAGGTATGCTTTGATACCAGTGTAAGTGTAAGGTGCTCCTTACCACTACTACTACGGTTTTGCGAAATCAAAAACTTTAAAATCTTGAGCACAATACACTATAAACCCTAGAATACAAACCCAAACACTAAACTAAACAACACTAACTGGAATTTTAAGCTATTAGGTTAGTGTACAACCTTTGTAGACGCTCCTTCGGGTCTTAAAAGGTTGACTCCTCAAGTTCCTTGGGTTGATAGAACAAGCTCTCAAAGACGATCTTCCACATTAAAGCCGATCCACCCGAGGATGCCAATTCAAGTGATAGTTTTGACCGAAACAACTAAAGATCAAGTCTTGTTAAGAAAATATCTTAGGAGGATGTAGTTTATGAAACTAGATGCTCTCTTTTAATCCTTAAAACTCTAGAGAAGAAATTGAGGAAGAAGAAGGAGATGGCTACTCAAAAAAATATCTCACTTGTGATAATAAAATCCCACCTCTCAAAAATATCCTCACTCTCTCATCTTATCTCTTCATGAAAGAAACAAAGAGGTGGGTGAGCTAGTGACTCACTAGGGTGAGTCACAAGCCCACACATTTCTAAATTCAACCATGAAGAAAAAGAGAGAGAGTGTGTGTATAGCCACCTCATCATGATATACATACACATACAACTATTTGTATGTGTATAATCAAGTATACCAAAACCCGTATTTATAATAAATACGTATACCATATTTCTACCAAAATACAAATACCATATTTGTACCGAAAATACAAAATACGCGTATTCATATTTAGAAAGAAATACATGTATTTGTATCAAAGCACAAATACCCATATTTATACAAATACACATATTCGTATAAATACCGTATTCGTGTTAAAATACAAATATCCAAAAGAGAGCAATATAATACTAGCATCAAAACAGGCTCTCTTTCAAACCTACTAGTACTACTAAACCGTCCGATTAAAGCACGTGTATAAATACACGTGTTAAATCGAACACCCATGTGTAAAACTATATGCAAACTACACCGTTTCGCCTGAACCGGGAAACTCTCTATATAGGACTCTAAAGACTCGACAATACGCTGGCAGTGGGTTTAACCACAAGCACGTCAATGGCACTAACTGTACGTAACGGCTATCCAGGTATCTTTCGAAAGGAAGATCGATACGATAACTCATCCGAAAACCCTACTGAGCCTAAAGGTGACATTCTCCGTACAGTCAGGTCTATTCATATAAGAGTATCGCATATCGGACCTAAGGGTGGTAAACGTCAGACCCCTAATAGCGTGACAAGTCATGTCGGTGTGGAGCCCAATACAACCTGAGAAACTACTGGGGTACCTATCAGTAAATCTCACTTTCCCTGACCAGCGACCTTTAGTATTGGCCAACCGTACACAGCGCGATATCAATTCCCATTACTGGGAGAGACGAATCCCTTCTATCCCTTACTGCCTCCAAGTGCTTCGGAACTGCACCCAACTACTACCTATTTGCACGACTCATTAGAGCCGTGGTAGGGTAGTAATCTAAGTACAGTGGGAACACACTCGAGACGAATAATGATGTCAAGTCAACGGACTAACCTGTACTCATGTCACCGGAGAACTGCTATCCGACGATAGGTATAATACCAACCAGCAGTTCCCAGCGAGTCTGTCCAGTATAACTCATAACCTAATGAGCACCTATATACTATCTTTGGTACCGTATACCAATGGCTGCGGGACATGCCATCTCCTCTGACGGGGATAAGAAGCGTATACACTAGTCTACTCTGAAGTATCGATACCCAGTCTCGATAATCCTGAGACTAAGGACAAGTTTAAGTATGTGTTTATAGACTACCTAACCCCCATTAATGTGACTTCCATCACAACGCTGGTAATCAAGCAAAGATTTTATAGGCTCTATCAACATGTATTAGCAATATGTTAAAAAAAATATACACATGTTAAGATAGACTCAAACCAGATAGCATACTATCATATTGAGCAAGACTGTTATATATATCTGTATATATCCCAAGCTTCCAACATATAATATACAATTCAGTACTATACAATAATGGCCTCTAGGGCATATATCACTAACAGTACCAGTCGTCTCTATATGAATTTCCATTTGACAGTTATGTATAATTACCAACTGGAAATTCAAGGTGAGTCATTCGTTGTACCTATCATCTATAAGCACCTGCATACAATACTCTGATGTCACAACACCAGATGACTATAAGAACAATCATTACTCTCTAATGAGTAAGTATAGTATACTAGTCTTTTGGAGTATCAATGTCCTGTCTCGATACTCCTATGGCTATGAACATTTAAGAATATGCTTATCGACTAGTCAGGTCTCATTATTGTGAGCTACATCGCAATTATGTAGTCTAGTATTATTTTACGGACTTTATTAGTAATCAATAATAAACAGAGTATTATAAATAAAAGATATACCAATAAAGAAAAACCAAATAGCATACTATTATTATGAACGAGAAAGTTCTATACATGTAGGTTATAATTACAACTATTTGCCTCTAAGGGCACCTACATCTAACAATCTCCCACTTTCACATAGGGCCAATTATTGTTTTATCGCATACCCAATATCTCAACGAGTCTCTCGAACTGCGGTTGGGAAAGAGCCTTAGTGAATGGATCCGCTTTGTTATCTTCCGTATCTACTCTCAATATATCAATATCCTTCCATTTATGGATCTCTCGAATCAAATGGTGCTTTTGAATTATGTGCTTGGATTTACAATGAAACCTTCGTTCCTTAACCAATGAAATGGCTTCATTGTTATCCCAGTATAGGGTTACTGGATCAGTATTGCTCGGAACCAATCCTAAATCAGAGATAAACTTCTTCATCCAAGCAGTCTCATTCGCATCCTTATTTGCTGCTATATACTCCGCCTCCATGGTATAGTCCGCCACAGTATCCTGTTTCGAACTACTCCAACTAATAGCTCCACCATTTATGGTAAAAACATAACCAGAGACAGATTTACAATCATCTATATCACTCTGAAAACCGAAATCAGTAAACTCCTCAACCTTGAGGTCACCTTTACCGAATATAAAGTACAACTACTTAATATTTCTCAAATACTTGAGTATGGTCTTTATAGCAATCCAGTGTTGTTTTCCAGGATTAGACTAATATCATCTTACTATACCAAGTGCATAAGCCACATCAAATCTAGTACATAATATCGCATACATGATAGACCCAACTGTCGAAGCATATGGCGTCGTATCCATGTGTTTTCTCTCCTCATCTATCTTAGAAGACATATCCTTAGAGAGATATATACCATGCCTAACAGGTATATTATCTTGCTTGGTCATCTTGGTATGTTCCATACCGACCCTCTTCATTATGTCATCTACGTACTTGGATTGGTGGTTTGTATATATCTACGCATCATATGTAAATATTGCATTGCATAAAATAAAAGTTAGAAAGTGAAAAATACATATGAAAGAAAGGAAGAGATTTAAGAAATGCAAGAAAATTAGATGTTTTAAAACGAAACTAGTAATACGTAGTTATGAGCTGTTGTCCCAAGGGTTAGTAAGATTAAAGGAATCACTAATCTGTGAATAGAAATAAGGCTGAAAAATAGTCCCTATTCTTGAGTCCAAACTTCTGAACATTGATACCCTACTATACACACTTGCAAATATCTTGAAACTTGGAATAGTAGAGGATACCTTGAAATACTCTTACCTAAAAACCTTAGTATGAAGGAAAAATATATAATTCAACAAAAATATAAATGGTGCAGAAGAATAAACACTGGTTTTGTAATTACTTAAGTCAGCATAAAAAAATATAGCGAGGGTGCCTTATCACCTTGTGCCTTAGACCAACTAGTTTGGGAGTCACTGCTAAGCCTCAAGTGTTGCAAGACTGGGATATTGCTAATTACGCCTTAATAAGTAAGCATATTCGGTAATCGGTTGGTTAGTACATCAAGAAGTATTAACGGTCGCATGAAGAATGTGTGAGCAAATCCATTTAAAATATCACCTACTAAAAAGTACTTAGGGATATGGACAAAGTGTATGATAGCTTGAATTGAATTCTCCAAGTATAGGGATGTCTTTTACACACACGTAGGGGTATATGATCGATGTTTGGAGAAAAGGTAGGGAGGAAGACTAAAGACGAAGTTTTATTGAAGGATGATGTGATTTCTGACATCTTTTCAAGACCATTAAGATAGGGCTTATGACAACTAAAAAGCCAATGTAGTTTGAAACACTTATTTTCAAGTTCTTTGTTTTATATGTTCTTTATCTTTGCATGTAATTTTCATCTTCTTTCTTATTTTAGGATTTTGTAGGTGAAATCCGTTGAAAACCCTCAGGAGACAACACTCCTCCTACTAGGGACACCTAGAGGTTTAAAGGCCTGTTGCACGAGCTAAGTGCAATTGTGTTACCTACGAAAGTGTGCTAGGTTTTCCTTTTTCTTTTTAAAATAAATAGTTTTCTTGGGAAGATCAAAGATGAGTTTGGAGGTATTTGATCAGTCAAATTTATTGTATATTTGTATGGACATTTTTCCTACTATTGTTAATTACTAAAAGGTGTTATTTGTAAATTAAGAATATGTGTGGGTTTATTTGTAAAAAGATTATTATCATATGTTTCTTCAATTATAATTAATATAATTAGGGAAAATATATGCATATAATATTTAAATAAAATATTCATATTAAAATATGCATATCATATCAAATATTCCTAATCAATATTCTTAAGATATCATATCATATAATTGGTTGGAATAATATCTCAAATAAAACAAATACTACTAACAATTTGATTTGAGATATTGTGTAGGTATTATAATAAGATTAGCTCAGGTCTGAACTATGAAAAGGAGATCCACAACAAATCGAAGTATCAAACCAAATCTGTCAAATATTAGGAGCAAATCGAAGAATCTCGCAATGGCAGAGACTAAGAGATTTATTTTCAGAATATTTTTATCAGAAGGATCTCCAAATACCGAGAAGAAAAGGAACGAGAAATCCTAAGTCACAATCCCACCAGAAAGCGGTGGATTCGAGGTCAATAAAGGGTTTGGGCGGTGGTTCCGCGGTTTGATGGTGGCCCTACGATCTGAAATTGCAGGGTCTTGATCATAATTACACATACTTCAATATGGCATCTAGGGTTTCTAATTCCAGAGACTATAAAAAGGACCGAGAGTATCTATCATTAAAAAAACTTAACATTCATTTATCCATCGATCGATCGAGAGATCTAGCGAGCAAATAGGTTTTTTCTAATTTACGTTTTCAGCGAGCAATTTTGTAATGCGCTAGTTGATCAATAAAGGTAGTCTTTTCTTTTAATTTTTGTCGCATTTACTTTCTGCACTTTACTTTCCGCATTAATGCACTAGTAATGTGGAAAGTAAAGTAGTTCTTCTACTGCTATAGGATTTAATCCTAATAGAATTTAATTCTATCATTTAATGATGATTATTTATTATCACCATTGGATCTTTAATCCAACGGCTCTGTTTAACAGGGAATATCTCCAGATTTTAGGAAAATATTTTTCATGTAGAATTTAATTCTATCCAAGCAGACCCGCTTTAATTTGGGCATAGTTAAAGAATTTAATTTTTCCTGCAATAGACGCTCACGTGCCTTTCACGTGAGGCGCTGGTCCTAGGACTCAATCAAGCGTCCACCTGTTTTGCACACCAGCGCTTACGTGCCTTTCACGTGAGGCGCTGCTATAAGATTTAATCCTATTAAAGACTGGCGCCAACGCTCACTTGCCTTTCACGTAAGTCGCTGCCTCAGGATTTGATCCTACTATAGACAAGTGTCCACGTGTTTTGCACGGCGGCGCTCACGTGTTTCCTCATAAAATGAGGCGCCGCCTCATTTTATGAGGAATCGTTTCACCTTCTTTCTCTTCTTTTTCTGAGTCAACCCTTTCTTTTTCAATGCTTTCTTTTAGTCAGAGCTTGGAAATAGTTCCACCATGCACAATATTTTCTGTGCCGAGACTTAAATACTTCTCTTTATAATCTGAAGTAGTGCTCATTTTATCCTTCAAAAAGAAAGAACTACTTTAACAGAGAAAGAACCATTGCTTGTAATCGCCCACATGCTCTTTGACAGCCATAGAAGGTGCTCATCGAGGAGATTATTCCTCGTTTTGTTGCTCGTCTGGCTAATCCCACTCTCACGGATGATCAATATGACATGGTGGTGCACGAGCTTATGATTCGTAGGGGGTCTCCACTCCCCTCTGGTTCTATTTGGTTTCGCATGATTTTCCTGGCCATCCTTGACAGTATTCCCCCTCATCCGGCGGAGATGACTCTAGTGATACTCGACGCAGCGAAGGACAAGATCGACTGCGTTCATAAGGCGTGCTTGATTACAAAGCCTCTGAAGGACCGCTCGATTCATATGCTGAGTTAGATCTGGGCTCGGCGGGCTATCATGACTTCCTTTGCCGATGAGCGTGGCACTGACAAATAGAGAGGGACTCTTCGTGAGAACTGCCGTTACGACATAGTAGAGAAGGCAGAGATGGAGTTAGAGAACTTTGTTTACTGTTTTGTTAACCCTTGTAATTCTGATTCCATATTTGGTGATCTCTTCCCTGTAGCTTGAAATAAATATTTGAATGCATATTTGTTATTTGATGAATTTTTCCATGTCAAACAAATGCCCCCCACTACTTTTTCCATGTAGGTATAGACATGGGTAGTGCAGAGTAATACATAGCATACGACTGATTTCGGGAGGGCATATCGTATATAACCTTTAGAATCTTAATCTAAGAAAATAGCGAGAGGGCACTGGCACCGTTATTTATCATTGACTCATATCACAATTCTTAAGAAATGTAGTTCTAGACCCTGAGGCCCATGAGTTGCACCTTTCTCTTTTTGATGGCAGCGTCATCTACCAATTTTGTCGGATGTGGCCCATGGATTGTATACAAGAGTCAATATTGACCTCCTTGTAGGGCAACAGTGGCTTAAGAAACAGGTTGATATCCCCGTCGCCTAAGGCTTTTCTCCTTTATGGGCCGTGAGGGCCTCAAAAAGATGTTTATTCCTACGAGTCGTGAGGATCTCGCAGGTGTATCCTAACGTAAAATATAGATAACCCATTTTTTTCACGCCCCGCTTCCCAGAATACGCTAAAATAGGCACGTGACATAGCCAACCATGTTACCTGTGGATAGGAAAATCCTTCCACAGTCACATTACGGCTGTAGAGATATCAAGAACAGGAAAGTAAACTAAACTATCTAGTACATGTCCATGAGCCAGAATAAACGAGTCAAGAAATGATAATATGCGGAAGCGAAAGATACAATAAATGAAACTCCTGGAAGGTAAAACTGCATACCAACAGGATCTTCACCGCTCGGTCTAACAGCGGCAATACTCCAGATCAGTCTGCAACAAAGGTAGAGGATCTGGGCCATGCAAAACCCAAACGTCAGCGCGTCATAACATCAAGCAATAATATAAACAGGAGTAGCAATACATGCAAGTATGAGCATAAATGGTAAACAATCATAACAGTGATATAAGTAAGGACAGTGGGGTAATGTGTAGTGAGTTATCTAACTGGTCTGTTGGGTTAACTACTCTCAAGTCTTTGAAATCAAGTTGATGAATCATCGATGTAACTCAATAGTATCTCGTGCGTGCCCGGGACCACGGTCAAGATTCTCGAGCTGAATCCAAGACGTGCCGCCAGGCAGTAAAAGTGTAGTATGTAAAGATGAGTGATGTCAGCATCATCACCCCGGGGCTGGCCTAGCCCGTAAGACTGATCAGAAAAGGTATCGAACTGTCGAGTTACAAATCAGGTTTCATCATTGATTTTCCCATACCCCTAAGTTATAAGTGTTCAAGTCAGGTATTAAATAATCTAGAACTAATGCCAACACAGGATCAGACAGGTACAGGTTTTTCTAGATAGACAATAAGAATGGTCCTTAAGGACAACATGTCAGATTTGTTGGCATTAGGCACAAGATCAGGTAACGGGTAAAGCCATGGTACATCAGGTCAAGTCAAGTAGTGTACGGTACCATGTCATGTCAAGTAGGAAGTGTAACAGGTCATGTCAGGAAGCACAAGATGTCATGTGGGTGCTCATAATCAAACTAACATAAGCATGGGTATAAATAAACGAGCATGGGTACTATCAGAACAATAAACTGGAACATGTAATATGATATGCAAATAGGTACAAAATAAACTAGATAGATGTACGGTTATCGATTAGAGTTCGGTTTATGGTTCCAACATTAAGTATCATACACTTAAACAAATATGGATTATTAAAATCTCGTTATTATGGGTTAAATGCACTAGAGATGTAATGATATCTAAAATATGTTCAATGGATGCAATCGGGTATTCGGGGTAGAAACTATCTAAAAGTGTTATGGTATATGCAGATATTTATTAAGTAATTTAAATACGGATGTGGGTACACGATATGGTGCTCTAACATGCAACAAATTATATTTAAGATCCGAGTCTACAATGATATAATCTGACATCGAAATGCAATAATGAAAAACTAATAGCCTTGGGTGCAATTTACAGGTTTAATCATGAAATAAATATGTATAAATATTATAGTAGCATGTAGCAAGTTTCACTTGCATGCACTAGATGTGAAAATACATGATACGGATGTAATCGGACATCCAAAAATGATAAAACATGAAAAGTGACAATGCGGGTTGCATAAATAATCATTATGGGGTATTATAATTTAAATATACATAGAAGGTAATAGTATAGCATGTAGCAACATTAACTTGCCTTGATCGAATCACGAAGCGGTATACGGAACGTCACGCGTCGGTGGGAAAGGTCGCGACGCGCGCACGGTACACGGAATGAGTCCAAATAACGCATGATGGGATCACACGGGTCAGATATCCTTGTTGGGTCGTCGGGATCGTCGTCGGCATGACTGGATTTCGGCAACTAAAAGAACAGTAACCTTTTAGAAGAAGAAAAGTAATAAAAGAAAGGAAGAGAAGAAAGGCAGATGAAGAAGTGGAAAGAGAAGAAGAGGGTTGCTCACTGGTAACGGGGAGACGAGATGGTGGCGATGTCGGGTCACCGGAGGTGAGTTGCCGGCAAGGTGCAGGGGTGTCAGTAGGTTTAGGGTTAGGTTAGGGTTACGCTAAGGTTTTTTTTTGCTGGCTTCAAGGTGCAGGGGTGTGCAGGGTTGGTGAGAGGGAACAAGGCAGAGGAAAGGAAGAGAAGAGGTATAGAGATGGCGACGGTGATCGGCGTCGATGGACTGAGGTGAGGCAGGCGGGTTTCTTGGGTTGCAGTGGGTGCTCGGGAGATTGAAGGAACTGGCGAAGGAGAAAGAGATGAGGGCTTGGTGAGGTGAGGGTGATCGGGTGAGATGTCAGCAAGGTGCTAGGGTTGATGTCGACGAGCACTGGCGGTGAGGTGTGCAGGCGATGGGTTCGGTGAAGGCTGTGGGTTGTTGTTGCAAGGTTACTCGGGGAGATGAAAGGAGAGAAAGATGATGAGGAAGAGGTGAGAGAGGAGGCGAAGTTGATGAAACGAGATGAGGTCGAGGAAGAAGAAGGCGGCTAGGGTTAACATGGCAAGGCGATGGGCTTAAAGAAATAGAAGAAGAAGAAAGAGTGTAGGGAGGTGACCAGATCATATGGGCGGTGACGGGAGTCGAGGAATGAACAGTATTCGCGAGATGAGCGAGAGAGGGCGTGAGAGGAGAGAGAAAGAGGAGAGAGAGAGAGAGAAGAGAGAGAGAGACGTGGGCCCGGTGAATTGAAAGGGGTTTTTTGATTGGTTGGACGGAAAATAAAAAGAGATAGAAGAGAGAGAGAGAGAGAGGTTCGATGGTGGGGTCGAGTGAGTAAAAAGAAGATTGTGATTGGTTGGGGAGAAAAATTAAAAAAGATTTTAATCGTTAAGAAATTTTCTTTGGTTAGCTGTAAAAATCTTCAGCTGTTAAAAAATTATTAAAAGAATTATAAAAATATTTAAAATAGTTAGAATTTTGCGGGATATAAAATAATTCAGAAAAACGCCCGGGTCGGATCCAAAAGTTTGGATTTGAAATATGAAAATTATTAACCAGTTTCAAAATTTAAAATGAAAGATTATATGACAGAAATGCATACCCCCAAGAACGGACGCACGTACGTGCGCGTAGCCATCCAAACACGTCCGTTTCACTGAACGGGACGAGAACACGAGGCAAGGACGCTACCACAGGGTTAAGGGTATCAAGCAGGCCATGCAATGTACTTTAATAAATATTTTCTGTGACTTAAAAGTTATATGATAAAACATGCGATGTCAGATGAAATGCCAATATGCAGTTTTATACTAAATGCACGTGTCAATGCAACGAGTCAATGTAATCTATAGATAAGACTCTAACAGGTTCAAGCAAGCGAGTCGGATCGAATGCAATATAAAGTGTAAAACACAATTCGCCCCCAAGATACCTTAAATCAAGAAATATCACGAATAAAGAAATACGAGAACTGGAATTGGTATAAATGAACTCGGGTGTTACATTATACCCAACTACAAAAGAATTTCGTCCTCGAAATTCCAAGAACAAGATAGGATAAACAAACAAGAAATTTCAAGAATAGATGTGGAAACTTCTGTCGGATCATCTTCTCGTTCCCAAGTTGGTTCTCCATGCGAGCTATTACTCCAAGAAACAAGTACAAGAGGGATAACTTTGTTCTTACGAATCTTTCTCTTCGATCCATAATTCGACATCGGTCGCTCCCCAAAAGTCATATCTTCTTGTACAGTTAGCTCCGAATGATCCAACACATGTGTTTCATCTCGAACATACTTACGGAGTTGAGGTATGAGAAACATGTCATGACCATTCGCCAAGGATTGCGGTAACGCCAAATGATAAGCCACTTCTCCAACACGTTCCAAGATCTTAAAAGGTCCAACGAATCGGGGACTAAGCTTTCCTCGACTTCCAAAACGGATCACCCCTCTAGTCGGTGATATCTTCAAGAATACTAGATCACCAACCGTGAACTCTAGAGGTCTTCTCGATGTATCGACCTAACTCTTCTGCCGATCTTGCGCTGCCTTCATATGATTCCGGATATTGTTAACTTTCTCTACTGTTTGCACAACCAAATCTGGTCCCAACAATCTTCGTTCACCGACATCGTCCCAACAAACAGGTAAACGATACTTGCGACCATAGAAAGCCTCTAATGGAGCCATCAAAATAGTCGCCTGGAAACTGTTATTGTAAGAAAACTCCACCAAGTGTAGATGATCCCATGAACCCTTGAAGTCTAACATGCAAGCTCTCAACATGTCTTCAAGAGTTTGGATCGTTCTCTCCGACTGGCCATCTGTTTGAGGGTGATAAGCTGTGCTAAACTTCAATCGAGTCCTCAAACTTTCCTGTAAGCTCCTCCAAAAGTGTGATAAGAAACGAGTGTCACGGTCGGACACGATACTCACCGGTACTCCATGCAATGTTACAATCTCCTGCATGCACCGTTCTGCCAAAGCTCCGTTGATTGACTAACTCGAAATGGTATAAAATGAGCTGCCTTGGTCAATCGATCAACAATCACCCAAGCTGCATTGTTGCCCTTTGGACTCCGCGGTAGAGCCGTCACGAAATCTATGGTTATATATTCACACTTCCACTGAGGAATCAGAAGTGGTTGCAATAAACCAGCAACCCGTTGATGTTCATCCTTAACTTGCTGACACACCAAGCACTTTGCTATAAAGCGGGCAATCTCCCGTTTCATGCCTTTCCACCAGAAATGCTGTCGTATATCTCGGTACATCATCGTGCCTCCTGGATGTACGGAATACGCTGAGCTGTGCGCCTCCATCATAAGTTCTTCGCGAATGTCTTATTTTGGCACACACAAATGGCTACCATATCGCAACGAACAATCTTCACCAACAAGTCCGTTAGAAGTTCAGCTTCAACCTGTTCTCGAAACTTTTGCAATCTTGGGTCCTGTGACTGCGTTGCTTCAATATTCTCGATCAACGACAACTGTACTTGCAGCTGCATCATCCATCCCGAAGAATGCGGTAGTACGATCTCCAACTCGAATCTCCGAAAGTCTTCACTAAGTTTCTTCTGTGTAGTCAACATCTGAATTGCTGGCAACCGACTAAGCGCATCTGGTACAACACTAACTTTCTCCGGATGGTACTCAAGATCGAGATCGTAGTCAGCCATTAGCTTCAACCTTCTGAGCGAACACGTACTTTAGGCTTTTGTGATCGGTGAATACTTCGACCCTTTCGCCCAATAAGTAGTGTCTCCAAATCTTCAAAGCGAAAATCCCAACTGTTAACTCCAAGTCATGAGTTGGGTAATTCTTCTCATGGGTCTTCAACTGCCTCGATGCGTAAGTTGTAACCTTCCCATGCTGCATCAAAACACATCCCAATCATTTTCCAGATGCGTCGCTGTGAATCACTAATCCTCTGGAACTGTCTGGTATGGTCAAAATAAGAGCGGTTATCAACCTCTGTTTCAACGTCTCAAAAGCTGACGCACACCTACCCGTCCACACAAATGGTACCTCCTTGCACGTAAGCTTAGTCAACAGCTCCGCTAGACGAGCAAGGCTCACCACGAACCTTCTGTAATACCCAGCAAATCCAAGAAATCTTCTTATCTCTGCAACATTCTCCGGAATCGGCCAATCTCGAACTGCTGTACTCTTTCGGGATCAACGGCGATTCCATCTCCATCCACAATGTGCCCCAAAACTTCACTTCTTCAAGCCAATACTCGCACTTGCTCATACAATTTTCTTGCCTCTATGTCTGCAGTGCGATCTTCAAGTGTTCTGCATACTCTTCAATACTCTTTTGAGTAGACCAGAATATCATCAACGAACACCACTATAAACTGGTCCAAGAATGGTGAAAAGATTCGGTTCATCAAGTCCATAAATATCGTCGGTGCATTCCTTACTCTGAAGGGCATCACTAAATACTCGTAATGTCCATACCGAGTCGGAACGCAGTCTTACAATTATCTTCTGATTTAACTCGGACCTGATGATATCCGGATCATAAATCCAGCTTCGAGAATACCCTCGCGCCACTAAGCTGCCCAAACAATTCGCCAATGCGAGGGATCGGGTGCTTGTTCTTAATAGTCACCCAATTTAATTCTCGATAATCGATGCACATCCTCCTTGTGCCATCTTTCTTCTTTACTAGAAGAACTGGAGCTCTCCAAAGTGAGTTGCTGCTGCGAATCCACTCCTTCTCTAGCAATTCGGCAACTTGCTTCTTGACTTCTTCCAACTCCACTGGTGCCATCGGGTAATACGCCTTTGAGATTGGCGTTGTACCAGGAACAAAATCAATCGCGAACTCCACGTCTCGCTTCGGCGGTAAACCCGAGGTGTCTTCGAACACGTCCATGAATTCTCGAACTATAGCCAGCGCTTCTTTCTTATCAACTTCTATCGACGAAAGAACACTGTTTGTCGGCCTAGCCCTAAACTCGACTGGCCCGACAGAACTGCTTCCTCCAATAAAACAAACTCCGGATGTCCGGGAATTTGGAGAATCACTTTCCTTTCCTTACCATCAATATAAGCGTGGAAAGTGCCGCGAAAATCCATTCCCAAGACAACAACAACCAAGGGATGCACCAGGATTGAATAATCCTAATGCGGGGAAAACAAGAACAAGTAAGATACCGAGATGACTTCATCCGAAGTCAAGATACTGAAGAGGATTAAGCACGGTAAACATGATTCAAACTGGCGATGAAACAATAACTGGTAAGCAATGAAACCGAGAGAAGCAAGGTAGTATAACGATCATGGAATAAGGAAGTGAATCAAGACCGGGACTCCAAGTTACTTAAATAGAGTACCGCATTGTGACCATGCTGCAGTCCATGGGTACAATTACATAACTCCACTCAAGTCGCCCAAATCCTAGTATCAGAATCAAGAAACGGGGAGAAACAACAGTGAACCAAAAAGGTTTCAGGTCGAGATGCGAAATCGTTTGTATATCGTCAAGACAAGGATCAAGAGAAAGATATGATTCAAGAATCACGATTACAAGGTGGCAGGACATGTTCCTAATCACGAGTATTCTGATTTGTGTATTAGGTCCCATACCCAACTACAAAAGAATCAAACTCGATTAACCTATATCCTATGTCTCTGATACTAAAAGAACCATGTCACGCCCCGCTTCCCAGAGTACGCTAAAATAGGCGCGTGACATAGCCAACCATGCTACCTGTGGATAGGAAAATCCTTCCACAGTTACATTACGGCGGTAGAGATATCAAGAACAGGAAAGTAAACTAAACTATCTAGTACATGTCCATGAGCCAGAATAAACGAGTCAAGAAATGATAATATGCGGAAGCGAAAGATACAATAAATGAAACACCTGGAAGGTAAAACTGCATACCAACAGGATCTTCACCGCTCGGTCTAACAGCGGCAATACTCCAGATCAGTCTGCAACAAAGGTAGAGGATCTGGGCCATGCAAAACCCAAACGTCAGCGCGTCATAACATCAAGCAATAATATAAACAGGAGTAGCAATACATGCAAGTATGAGCATAAATGGTAAACAATCATAACAGTGATATAAGTAAGGACAGTGGGGTAATGTGTAGTGAGTTATCTAACTGGTCTGTTGGGTTAACTACTCTCAAGTCTTTGAAATCAAGTTGATGAATCATCGATGTAACTCAATAGTATCTCGTGCGTGCCCGGGACCACGGTCAAGATTCTCGGGCTGAATCCAAGACGTGCCGCCAGGCAGTAAAAGTGTAGTATGTAAAGATGAGTGATGTCAGCATCATCACCCTGGGGCTGGCCTAGCCCGTAAGACTGATCAGAAAAGGTGTCGAACTGTCGAGTTACAAATCAGGTTTCATCATTGATTTTCCCATACCCCTAAGTTATAAGTGTTCAAGTCAGGTATTAAATAATCTAGAACTAATGCCAACACAGGATCAGACAGGTACAGGTTTGTCTGGATAGACAATAAGAACGGTCCGTAAGGACAACAGGTCAGGTTTGTTGGCATTAGGTACAAGATCAGGTAACGGGTAAAGCCATGGTACATCAGGTCAGGTCAAGTAGTGTACAGTACCATGTCATGTCAAGTAGGAAGTGTAATAGGTCATGTCAGGAAGCATAAGATGTCATGTGGGTGCTCATAATCAAACTAACATAAGCATGGGTATAAATAAACGGACATAGGTACTATCAGAACAATAAACTGGAACATGTAATATGATATGCAAATAGGTACAGAATAAACTAGATAGATGTACGGTTATAGATTAGAGTTCGGTTTATGGTTCCAACATTAAGTATCATACACTTAAACAAATATGGATTGTTAAAATCTCGTTATTATGGGTTAAATGCACTAGAGATGTAATGATATCTAAAATATGTTCAATGGATGCAATCGGGTATTCGGGGTAGAAACTATCTAAAAGTGTTATGGTTTATGCAGATATTTATTAAGTAATTTAAATACGGATGTGGGTACACGATATGGTGCTCTAACATGCAACAAATTATATTTAAGATCCGAGTCTACAATGATATAATCTGACATCGAAATGCAATAATGAAAAACTAATAGCCTTGGGTGCAATTTACAGGTTTAATCATGAAATAAATATGTATAAATATTATAGTAGCATGTAGCAAGTTTCACTTGCATGCACTAGATGTGAAAATACATGATACGGATGTAATCGGACATCCGAAAATGATAAAACATGAAAAGTGACAATGCGGGTTGCATAAATAATCATTATGGGGTATTATAATTTAAATATACATAGAAGGTAATATTATAGCATGTAGCAAGATTAACTTGCCTTGATCGAATCACGAAGCGGTATACGGAACGTCACGCGTCGGCGGGAAAGGTCGCGACGCGCGTACGGTACACGGAATGAGTCCAAACAACGCATGATGGGATCACACGGGTCAGATATCCTTGTTGGGTCGTCGGGATCGTCGTCGGCACGACCGGATTTTGGCAACTAAAAGAACATTAACCTTTTAGAAGAAGAAAAGTAATAAAAGAAAGGAAGAGGAGAAAGGCAGAGGAAGAAGTGGAAAGAGAAGAAGAGGGTTGCTCACTGGTAACGGGGAGACGAGATGGTGGCGATGTCGGGTCACCGGAGGTGAGTTGCCGGCAAGGTGCAGGGGTGTCAGTGGGTTTAGGGTTAGATTAGGGTTACGCTAAGGTTTTTTTTTGCTGGCTTCAAGGTGCAGGGGTGTGCAGGGTTGGTGAGAGGGAACAAGGCAGAGGAGAGGAAGAGAAGAGGTATAGAGATGGCGACGGTGATCGGCGTCGATGGACTGAGGTGAGGCAGGCGGGTTTCTTGGGTTGCAGTGGGTGCTCAGGAGATTGAAGAAGGTGGCGAAGGAGAAAGAGATGAGGGCTTGGTGAGGTGAGGGTGATCGGGTGAGATGTCAGCAAGGTGCTAGGGTTGATGTCGACGAGCACTGGCGGCGAGGTGTGCAGGCGACGGGTTCGGTGAAGGCTGTGGGTTGTTGTTGCAAGGTTGCTCGGGGAGATGAAAGGAGAGAAAGGTGATGAGGAAGAGGTGAGAGAGGAGGCGAAGTCGATGAAATGAGATGAGGTCGAGGAAGAAGAAGGCAGCTAGGGTTCTCGTGGCGAGGCGATGGGTTTAAAGAAATAGAAGAAGAAGAAAGAGTGAAGGGAGGTGACCAGATCATATGGGCGGTGACGGGAGTCGAGGAATGAACGGTATTCACGAGATGAGCGAGAGAGGGCGCGAGAGGAGAGAGAGAGACGTGGGCCCGGTGAATTGAAATGGGGTTTCTGATTGGTTGTAGGGAAAAGAAAAAGAGATAGAAGAGAGAGAGAGAGAGGTTCGATGGTGGGGTCGGGTGAGTAAAAAGAAGATTGTGATTGGTTGGGGAGAAAAATTAAACAAGATTTTAATCGTTAAGAAATTTTCTTTGGTTAGCTGTAAAAATCTTCAGCTGTTAAAAAATTATTAAAAGAATTATAAAAATATTTAAAATAGTTAGAATTTTGCGGGATATAAAATAATTCAGAAAAACGCCCGGGTCGGATCCAAAAGTTTGGATTTGAAATATGAAAATTATTAACCAGTTTCAAAATTTAAGATGAAAGATTATATGACAGAAATGCATACCCCCAAGAACGGACGCACGTACGTGCACGTAGCCATCCAAACACGTCTGTTTCACTGAACGGGACGAGAACACGAGGCAAGGACACTACCACAGGGTTAAGGGTATCAAGCAGGCCATGCAATGTACTTTAATAAATATTTTCTGTGACTTAAAAGTTATATGATAAAACATGCGATGTCAGATGAAATGCCAATATGCAGTTTTATACTAAATGCACGTGTCAATGCAACGAGTCAATGTAATCTATAGATAAGACTCTAACAGGTTCAAGCAAGCGGGTCGGGTCGAATGCAATATAAAGTGTAAAACACCATTCGCACCCAAGATACTTTAAATCAAGAAATATCACGAATAAAGAAATACGAGAACTGGAATTGGTATAAATGAACTCGGGTGTTACACTTTTGATACAAGAGTCCGTTAGATTTGTGGTACTAGGTTAAGTCCATCATACCGTTGCGTTGGCTGATATATTCTTGATTTGCAGTCCCTTAGGTTGCGGCTCGAGTAGCCACGTGTTTGTTGTGTCTTTGATCCCTTCTGAGGCTGGACAAAACGTCTTCAAGTAATCTTCTTAAGTTGGAATATCCGTATTACCATCAGAAAATCAAGAGTTAGGTAGTGTATACGGTAACGCACCAACAGTTGTAGATCAAGACTTTTTTGAAGGACCACATCATATGGGACCCAGGAAGGGTGTGAATTGTTTTATGCCCATGGATTGTATACGGCGCTCGATATGGGGATCCACTGTAGGGCAATATGTTAGTTTAAGAACATTACGATCCAACATTAGTTTAGGGACGTCTCGGTCCATTTTTTGATCCTTTTTCGCCGTGTTTGGGCGAATATTGGTTTAAGGACATTTTGGTCCAATTTTGCCATGTTTGGGACGAATTTTAGTTTAAGGACATTTCGGTCCATTTTTAGTTTAGAGACGTTTCAGTCCATTTTTAGTTTAGGGACATTTTGGCCCAACATTCCCATATTTAGGACGAATTTCATTTGGCATCACTTTCAGAGTTTTGACTCAGGAAGATAGCGAGCGGACATAAGCGTCGTTATCTATTATTGACCTAAGTCGCGACTCTTCAGGCATAGTAATTTTTGAGAAATCGACCGTTTATCGGCCGGAATGGCCTTTCGCCATGCATATCCATAAGCAGATAAGATCCACCTTGGTAAACCTTATCTATGATGTACGGGAATTCATAGTTTGGTTCGAACATCCCCCGTTTGTACGATTAGGGATCATTGGTCTTTTGACAACCAGCACGAGTTCGCCTTGGCGAAATGTTCTCGTCCCGGTCAGTCTTTCATATAACCATGTCATCCTTGCCTTATAAGCCTCTAGATTTTAATGTGCTATAAGACGGGTTTCATCAAGAGCGTCAAGTTTCTCGTGCCTAAGATGAGCATTTTCTTCATCTGTTAGCTCGTATTAAATAGCTACTCATAGTGAGGGGAGCTCTATCTCCAATGGGAGTACTGCTTCAGGGCCAAACATCAAGGCGTATGGTATTGTATTTGTGTCCGTCTTGAACATTATTCGGTATGCCTAAAGAGCTTCATACAGCCTCTTGTGCCAGTCCTTTTTTTGTTTCTGGACAACGTCTTTTTTATAATCTTGGTCAAGGTCTTATTGAATGCTTCAGCTAGACAATTGGACCGAGGATTATAGACTGAGAAGTATCTCCAGTCTATCTTGTGCTGCTGTGCGAAATGATTTATTTTGTGGCTTCTATAAAATGGCCCATTATCCGAGATAATCCGCCGCGGAGTTCAGAAACGGTAGATGACATGGGTCTTAAAGAAGTGGAGGATATTTTCTGTCTTCACCTCCCTTAGCGGTACTGCTTCTGCCCATTTAGAGAAGTAATCAGTTGTTGCTAGTATAAACCGATGTCCCCTGGATGACGCTGGTTCGATAGGGCCAATTTTATCAGTTTCCCACATCTCGAACGGCCAGTTAGCCACTGTCGGATGTAGCAGGTTTGGATGTTGATGTATGAAATCCACGTGTATTTGGCACGAGTGACACTACTTCGCAAATTCGAGACAGTCCTGAATTATCGTGGGCCAGTAATAGCCCATCCTTTTTTTCATCAGCTTCATCTTTGGACTCACTTGATGAGAGCCGTAAAGTCCGTCGTGTACTTCTCGAACGACTTTTTCTTCTTCTTTCGGCTCTAGGCACCTTAGCCGTAGAAAGTCGAATGATTTCTTGTATAGAGTATCATTGACGAAGGCGAATGACAAAGCTAGTGTCTAGACGACGCATTTTCGGGCATTTGTTGGGACTTAAAGCAGTCTATGAAGACTTCTCTTCAGTCCTTAACCTCTTCTTCGTTCTCTATTTGGAGAACTTCTCGTTCGGTCGTTTCTTTTTCTTCGGATAGTTTTATCAGATCTTCCGAAGGTATATCTTCTAGCACCAAGATCTTGCGGCTCTGAACAATGATCTTTGCGCCATCGATGCCTTCGTCGGCCAATTCTTTAGTCAACTTAGGTAACGCTTCCGCTTTGCTGTTTTCCGCTCACAGCACGCCTTCCAGGATATATGTAGGGATTTGGGTCAACAGCTACTGCACTCTTTCGCTATGTCTTATTAACTCTGGATTGCATATCTGATAGTCTCCATTTACTTGACTAACGACCAACTGGGAGTCTCCGTATATGAGAAAGTTCTCGATTCCCATGTCGATAGCAATCTCAAGACCGGCTATCAAAACTTCATATTCTGCTTCATTATTAGTCCTGGGTTCCATCAAGGAGAGAGCGTAATGCATTATTCTTCCTTGTGGGGTCACAAAAATAAGACCCATCCCGGTTTTGATTATGGGTGTGTTTGATTAGTCAAATTTGTCGTATATTTTTATGGACGTTTTCCCAACTATTATTAACTACGAAAAGATGTTAATTGTAAATAAAGAACATATGTGGGTTTATTTGTAAAAAGATTATTATCATATGTTTCTTCATTTATAATTAATATAATTAGGGAAAATATATGCATATAATATTTAAATAAAATATTCATATTAAAATATGCATATCATATCAAATATTCCTAATCAATATTCTTAAAATATCATATCATATAAATGGTTAGAATAATACCTCAAATAAAAAAAATGCTACTAACAATTTGATATGAGATATTGTGCAGGTATTATAATAAAATTAGCTCAGGTCTGAAATCTAAGTAGGAGATCCACATCAAATAGGATTACAAAACCGAATCTGCCGAATATTAGGAGCAAATCGAAGAATCTAGCAACGACACAGACTAAGAGCAATATTTTCAGAATCTTTGTATCAAGAGGATCTCCAAATATCGAGAGAAAAATGCACAAAAAATTTGGAGGCACGAACCTACCAAACGGCGGCAGAAGCGCGGTAAAATAAGGCTATAGGCGGTGGTTCAGCGGTCATTTAGCGGCCGTAGGATCTGAAACTTGAGGGTCATGATCGTAATTTAACACACTTCAATATGTCATCTAGAGTTTCACATTCCAGAGCTTATAAAAGGACCGAGAGCAATCTATATGATAATCGATTCATCTATCTATCAATCTAAAGAGAGATCTAGCGAGCAACTAGGTTTTCTAATTTAGTTTTTCAACGAGCAATTTGTAATGCACTAGTTGATCAATAAAAATAGTCTTTTCTTTTAATTTTTGTCGCATCTACTTTCCACATTACTTTTCTGCATTACTTTCCGTATTAGTTTCTGCACTTTTAAATTTTAATTATGATTTCATTCATCTTCCACCTCTCTTTTTCTACGCTATTATCCATGAGCGAGTAAATTCTTGCTTACTAGGGTTTGTAAGATAGGGTAGAATAATGAATGAAAACTATAACTTAAATTCTTTTTAAAAGATTTAATGTTTATAAAGTTTAGCAAAATGAATGTTAACCCTCTTATCGGATGCACTATCAATTCATGATAGTCACGACCACGATTTGAGATTCGTTAATAATCGTTTTGTTAAGAGCATGAGATAAATAGAGATCAATGGAAGGACAAGAGGCGGTAGTAGGAAACCCTAATTCCCTCCAAGAATCATGATCCACATTCATCGCTATCTCTCTAGTATTAAATAATTAAAAGATAAAAATAATTAAATTTTTTACTTCATCCATTAACTACTAAGTCCTATCTATAAACCCTACAAGCCTTTCTATTATAAAATTTTCTAACCATCCTAGTTTAAAACGACAAACATCTCATCTTTCTTCTATCAACTCGTCTAAAACAAGATAAGAAATTCACCGTTTCTCTGCGGACGATCCGTACTCATCGCGGCTAGCTATTTGCATCACCATCTTGATTGTGATTATTTACAACACACATACACAACACCTTTTCGCATCAATCAAATGGCACCATTGCCGAGGAAACGGTCGTAATTATTTTTCTTATTATTTGGGTTGATTACTAATATAAAACCAGAGAACATAAAAATAATAATTTAAATTAAAAAAACCTGCATTTTGTATTTTTAATGATTTTTGTACGAGTTTTGCGAGAAATCTGGAGCATTTGGAGCGAACCAACAGAGATTCAGAGATTAACAAATAGGAGTAGAGGAGCGTCAGAGTGCAGTGCCAAATTTTGAAGGGGAGAACTCATCACTATGCGGCGGAACCACGACCCATAGGGGCAATAGGTGGCGGAAGCGCGGCCAAATTGGGGAGTTGATCCCTAAAATTTTTTTAGTATTATCCTAGCGTCTTCCTCTCTCCTCTAAAACTCTAATAAACTATTTTTACGTGTAGGATTCTTTGTAAATAGCGCCGCTAAAAATATCTTTTTGCGTGTTTTAAATTTTGGTTTATTTTGCATATTTAAAACGGATATTAAGGGGCCAGAAACCCAAATTCAGATTAGGTGAGAATTGCATCACCCTTCCTAGGCCCTACAAATCACAAACAAGCATATGCATAACCCTACATTAATAAAAAAAAATATCTAGACCAAGTCTCTAAGGACAGTCGCGCTCAATTAGGATAAAGGAGGGTCGTGGGTAATGTATTGCTTATCTACATTTCTCTTGTGGTGTCTTAGACAAGTATGACTAAGAAAAATGGTTACTTAATTAGGCCTGCTATTTCAGTGATTCGTATAGCGGATACCTCCCACTTACCTGACACTTACCTGGCTGCAAGATTGATAAGAAAGTGATAGAGGATTGATCCTACGTCTTGTCCTTTGGAAGTCTATTAGCGGTCTAGTGATTTAACCTAGGTGACCCTACCTCTAGGGATTGTTTGTGGACATTTGCAATTAGTTGAATCGAGTCCCTATTTCAAAGAAAAACAATTTCAAAATTTTTTAAAAAAATGTTATTACCATTTCACCCTTTTTTTCTTTTCATTCACTCAAACCGACCAACCCTTGCCGAGCTTTACTGCAGACAACCAGATATTTCTTATTATCGTAATTGCTTTGGTACAAATTCCGACCATACCATTTCTTTAAGGGATATAATAGAACACTCTAGAAACAACAGTTGGACACCTCACTCAAAGTCCTATTAACCGCGTAAAAATTCAACACCTTCTTATGTTGATAATCCGTTTAAGGCTAGTGAGAAAACTTCTAAATCCATATCCATTGCTGAGCATATTGCGAAGACTCGTAGCCAAAATTTCATACCTTTCACTAATCTAAAACCGTTAGGACAACAATCACAATCATTTCCATATGAAAATGTTGATACTTGTTTTGATGCGAATACGGCAACTTTTACACCCATGACCATTGCTGAGCAAATTGCAAAAGCCAGTCGCCAACTAACCAACCAATCTCAATATTCTTCATATCACAATGTTGATCCTAATTCTATTTATAAAACTTGGGTACACCCTTCTAATTCTTATCAACAGCACCAAACTTTCACACGCTCTCATGTTGATACTTCTCTTGAGGCTAATGTGGCAATTCGTAAACCAATATCGATTTCGGAACACATTGAACTCGCCAATAACCACCAATAAAACACATTCCAACCATACTCAACTTTTGCACCCTATCTAGACAGTGCTTCTGAACGTCAATTAGGAAGTTCCACGGTTCAAAGAGAATCCTTCAATGAAATTTCTTCACAAACCATGTCCAGTCTTGAAATAGAGTTGGAATTGAGTAGTAAGAACGAACAAGAGATTCCTCAAAGTCAAACCAAAACCAATTCTTTTGATCTCGACACCTTCCATCCTAAACCACAACTGAATGTATTTGATGATCAACCGCTTAATAATCTAATTGATGAGGTGCCCGAGAATAACATGTTTGACTTTTCCAATCGTGAGTGTGAAAGAGAGCTTTACACCATTTTAAATCAAACTGATCCTTATCCGACTGCATTTGACATTTCAAACCTTCCAATTCCATCAAGTGAACCAAGTGATCCATCGATTGAGGATAATATAATTGATGAATTTTTAAAGAACTATTCGTTTAATTCGACTGAAGGTGTTAGTGAGAGCAGTGATGAGAATATCTTTGAAGATGAACTCGCAATATTGGATGAGTTAGATTCCCGGACCCATCATGTCCCTTCCATTGAATGTGAACATCTTCCTGTACATTTAACTGATCATATTCTTACCACCGACCTATCCAATATGTAAAACGATATTCAGCCTTCATCTCCCATATCTGGTTCAACAATGCTCAACACCCAAGTTTGTTTACCCATTTCATTACCCACTTTCTTTAGTTCTTTTTCTCATCTTCTTTCACTTCCACCGAGCTTTGATGAACCACACTCCGATATTTCGAGTTCTATGATTCTTGAAAGACCACTCGATTTAGACTCTTTTGAGAATGAGGGAGACAAGCTTTTCGAGTCTCCTACCTCCATAATTTCTGACGAATCGAGTGTTTTGAATCCTGTGCACAATAGATTGACCTTGAAACTTTCAATCTTCCTAGTGAATCTGCCTATTCCAGTAATATGGGTATCGATTCCTTTCTTTCTGATGAGATTATCATTCAGACAATCAATGAAATTTTCGAAAATATTTTTGCCGAAGAACTCGTGTTCCTTAAGACTTGGATGTTGTGATGAATCAATCTCCACCGGAAATTCGTGCGCCTTCCTTTGAGGCCGAAGAAGTTGAACCACCACCCCTTCTTCTTATCCCATACAAGAAAGCGACTATTCCATCAATTCCTTATCTTTCAAATTCTCGTTTTTATTCACATTCACTTTTTCATTTGTACCAACCGAGACGTAAAACCTTTCGATTACACATTTTCTCTTCCCCCCGCTTCATTTCTTCTCGATACTCTTATTTCTATTTCTTCTACTTGAGACATGATGCAACCTCCATTCTTATACAGTCTCAAGTCTTATACACGTACATATGTTTCGCATTCTTCTATCAACCATGGTGTTACTAGATAAAATATTTGAATGGTTGGTCTTAACTTTTGGACTTTGTAAAGCTTTATGTAGACCAACAATAATATTTACCCCCTTTTTATGATGAATTTCAATGAAAACACTGTTTTACTCAAGTTTGGAGGGAAGAAGAAAAATATTTTTAAATGGCTCTAGAAATTTTTGCACGATTATAAGCCGAGAACAAATTTGGAGGAGGATTTCACGGTTATTTACCCTTAACCCCTTCTTTATACCATCTTATTGAACCGTTCCTCCTAATCTTCATGTTTTGAGCTTACAAGACAACATCAATGAGGACACTGCTGCAAACAAGTTTTGGGGGATGGTTTGTAAAGATGGTTTGTATATATCTACGCATCATATGTAAATATTGCACATTGCATTGCATAATAAATTTTGAAAATAAAAATTAGAAAGTGAAAAATACATATGAAAGAGAGGAAAAGATTTAAGAAATGCAAGAAAATTAGATATTTTAAAATGAAGCTAGTAATACATAGTCATGAGCTATTGTCCCAAGGGTTTGTAAGATGAAGGAATCACTAATCCGCGGATAGAAATAAGTCTGAAAAATAGTCCCAATTCTTGAGTCCAATCTTCTGAACGTTGATACCTTACTATACGCACTTGCACGCATCTTGACACTTGGGATAGTAGAGAATAGTTTGAAATACTCTTGCTTAGAAGCCTTGGTATGAAGAATTAACAATATATAAGTGGTGCATAAAAAGTTAAAAAGAAAAATGAACACTGGTTTTGTAATTACTTAAGGCAGCATAAAAAAATATAGCAAGGGTGTCTTATCACTTAGTACCTTAGACCAACTGGTTTGGGAGTCACTGCAAAACCTTAAATGTTGAAAGATTAGGATATTGCTAATTACACCTTAAATAGTGAGCACATTCGGTAATCGGTTGGTTAGTACCTCAAGAAGTATTAACGGTCGCATGAAAAATGTGTGAGCAAAATCCATCTAAAAACATCACCGACTAAAAACTACTAAGGAATATAGACAAAGGGTATGATAGCTTGAATTGAATTCTCTAAGTGTAGGGATGTCTTTTACACACACGTAAGGGTATATGATCGATGTTTGGAAGAAAAATAGGGAGGAAGACTAAAGACGATATTTTATTGGGGGATGATGTGATTTCTGACATCTTTTCATGACCATTAAGATAGGGCTTATGACAACTAAAAAGTTAGTATAATTTGAAACACTTATTTTCAAATTCTTTCTTTTATATGTTCCTTATCTTTGCATGTAATTTTTATCTTCATTCTTTCTTTTATTTTGGGATTTTATGAGTGTGATCTGATGAAAACCCTCAGGAGACAACACTACTCCTACTAGGGACATCTAGAGCTTTAAAGGCTTATTGCACGAGCGAAGTGCAATTGTATTACCTACGAAAGTGTGCTAGGTTTTTCTTTTACTTTTTGATAAATAGTTTGCTCAAGACGATCAAAGATAAGTTCAAATTTACTGCATATTTTTATGGACATTTTCCCTACTATTATTAACTCGAAAAGGTGTTAATTGTAAATAAAGAACATATATGGGTTTATTTGTAAAAAGATTATTATCATATGTTTCTTCATTTATAATTAATATAATTAGGAAAAATATATGCATATAATATTTAAATAAAATATTCATATTAAAATATGCATATCATATGAAATATTCCTAATCAATATTCTTAAAATATCATATCATATAAATGGTTAGAATAATATCTCAAATAAAATAAATGCTACTAACAATTTGATTTGAGATACTGTGCAGGTATTATATTAAGATTAGCCTAGGTCTGAAATCTAAGTAGAAGATCCACATCAAATTGGATTACAAAACCGAATCTGCCGAATATTAGAAGCAAATAGAAGAATCTAACAATGACACAGACTAAGAGCAATATTTTCATAATCTTTATATCAAGAGGATCTCCAAACATCGAGAGAAAAATGCACAAAAAATTTAGAGGCACGAACCCACCAAATGGTGGCTGAAGCGCGGTCAAATAAGGCTATAGGCGGCGGTTCGGCGGTCATTTAGCGGTCGTACGATCTGAAACTTCAAGGTTATGATCGTAATTTAACACACTTCTATATGTCATCTAGGGTTTCACATTCCAAAGCCTATAAAAGGTCCGAGAGCTATCTATATGATAATCGATTCATCTATCCATTGATCTAGAGAGAGGTATAGCGAGCAACTAGGTTTTTGTAATTTAGTTTTTCAGCGAGCAATTTGTAATGCACTAGTTGATCAATAAAGGTAGTCTTTTTTTTAAATTTTTGTTGCATTTACATTCCATTTTATTTTTCTGCATTACTTTCCGTATTACTTTTCTGCATTACTTTTCTGCATTACTTTCCGCATTACTTTCTGCACTTTTAAATTTTAATTATGGTTTCATTTATCTTGCACCTCTCTTTTACTACGCTATTATCCATGAGTGAGTAAATTCTTGCTTGCTAGGGTTTGTAGGATAGAGTAGAATAATAGATGAAAACTATAATGTAAATTCTTCTTAAAAGTTTTAATGTTTATAAATTTTAGCAAAATGAATGTTAACTCTCTTATCGAATGCGCTATCAATTCATGATAGTCACGACCACGATTTGAGATTCATTAATAATCGTTTTTTAAGGGCTTAAGATAAATAGGGATCAATAGAGGGACAAGGGGCAGTAGTGGAAAATCCTAATTCCCTCCAAGAAGCATAATCCACATTCATCGCTATCTCTCTAGTATTAAATAATTAAAAGATAAAAAGAATTAATTTTTTTACTTCATCTATTAACTACTAAGTCTTATAAACCTTACAAGCCTTTGTATTATAAAATTTTCTAACCATCCTAGTTTAAAACGACATATATCTCACATTTTTTCTATCAACTCGTCTAAAGTAAGATAAGAAATTCATCGTTTCCATTTGATTGATGCGAAAAGGTGTTTATAGGACTTAGTAGTTAATGGATTTCTTATCTTATTTTAGACGAGTTGATAGAAGAAAGATAAGATGTTTGTTGTTTTAAATTAGGATGGTTAGAAAATTTTATAATAGAAAAGCTTGTAGGGTTTATAGGACTTAGTAGTTAATGGATGAAGTAAAAAATTTAATTCTTTTTATCTTTTAATTATTTAATACTAGAGAGATAACGATGAATATAGATTAGGGTTCTTGGAGGGAATTAGGGTTTCCCACTACTACCCCTTGTCCTTCCATTGATCTCTATTTATCTCAAGCCCTTAACAAAATGATTATTAACGAATCTTAAATCGTGGTCGTGACTATCATAAATTGATAGCGCGCCCGATAAGAAGGTTAACATTCATTTCGCTAAATTTTATAAACATTAAAACTTTTAAAAAGAATTTAAATTATAGTTTTTATCCATTATTCTATCCTATCCAACAAACCCTAGCAAGCAAGATTTTACTCACTCATGGATAATAGCGTAGTACAATAGAGGTGGAAGATGAATGAAACCATAATTAAAATTTAAAAGTGTAGAAAGTAATACGGAAAGTAATGCGGAAAAGTAATGCAGAAAAGTAATGCTGAAAGTAAATGCGACAAAAATTAAAAGAAAAGACTACATTTATTGATCAACTAGTGCATTACAAATTGCTCGCTGAAAAACTAAATTACAAAAACTTAGTTGCTCGCCAGAGCTCTCTCTAGATCAATGGATAGATGAATCGATTATCATATGGATTGCTCTCGGTCCTTTTATAGGCTCTGGAATGTGAAACCCTTGATGACATATTGAAGTGTGTTAAATTATGATCATGACCCTGAAGTTTCAGATCCTACGGCCGATAAATGACCGCTGAACCGCCGCCTGTAGCCCTATTTGACCGTGCTTCCGCCGCCGTTTGTTGGGTCCGTGCCTCTAAATTTTTATGCCTTTTTCTCTCGATATTTAGAGATCCTCTTGATACAAAGATTCTAAAAATATTGCTCTCAGTCTGTGCCGTTGCTAAATTCTTCGATTTGCTCCTAATATTCAGCAGATTCGGTTTTGTAATCTGATTTGATGTGGATCTCCTACTTAGATTTCAGACCTGAGCTAATTTTATTATACTACCTGCACAATATCTCAAATCAAATTGTTAGTAGAATTTATTTTATTTGAGATATTATTCTAACCATTTATATGATATGATATCTTAAGAATATTGATTAGAAATATTTCATATGATATGCATATTTTAATATGAATATTTTATTTAAATATTATATGCATATATTTTCCCTAATTATATTAATTATAAATGAAGAAACATATGATAATAATATTTTTACAAATAAACCCACATATGTTCTTTATTTACAATTAACACATTTTTGTAGTTAATAATAGTAGGGAAAATGTCCATAAAAATATGCAGTAAATTTGACTAGTCAGTGTTCTTCTTTCGTCGCTTCATGGAGGACGCTCCATCAAAATAGAGTTCCCATTGGTAATCATTTTCTTCTTTCTCTTCTTCGACTGCGTCAAACGCATATTCATCCGGTAACTCACAATTTAGGGGAGAGTCTGCCGGTATCGGATGTTCCGCGAGAAAGTCGGTGATGGCTTATTCTTTCACCGCTTTGAGGGGTCGATACGTTATGGAGAACTCAATCAGCATGATGGCCCATTTAGTGAGCCTTCCCGTCAAAATGGCTTTTGACATCAGATATTTGAGAGGATCCACCTTTAATATGAGGTGGACCTCATGCGCCAAGACATAGTGTCTGAGCTTCATTATTACGAAGATCAACGCCAAGCAGTACTTTTCAATGGGGGAATAGTTGCTTTCTGCCCCCAAAAGAACTGGACTTAGATAGTGGAGAGCTCTCTCCTTTCCTTGATCATTCTCTCGTGCTCATAGCGCGCTTAGAGAACCCTCAAGGGTCGTTGTATATAGGATAAGGGGTTTTCCCTTAACTGGAGTGGCCAATACCGGCGTATTTTGCAGGTATTGTTTGATTTTGTCTAGTGCGTTTTGGCATTTTTGATCCCAGAAGAATGCTGTCCCTTTCTTCATCAGATAGCTATAGGGACGACATTTTCCGGAAAGATTGGTTATGAACCGCCGGATATACACAAGCTTTCCTTGGAGAGATCGTAGCTGTTTGAGGGTTCTTGGTGAGGGCATTTCTATAATCGCCTTGATTTTTGAGTGATCAATTTCGATATCTCGGTGGCGTATGATGAAGCCTAAGAATTTGCCTGAAGAGACTCTAAATGCGCACTTTAGAGGGTTCATCTTCAGATTATACTTCCAAAGACGTTGGAACACGATTTTCAGATGTTCACAATGCTCCTCATGTGATTTGCTCTTAACCACAAGGTAGTCGATATAACATTCGACGATCTCGTGTATGAGGTCATCGAATATCTTCGTCATGGCTCTTTGGTATGTAGCTCCGGCGTTTTTCAAATCGAAAGGCATCACCTTATAGCAGAATACGCCTAACGGATTCCGGAAGGCGGTGTGCTTCTGGTCCTCAGAATCCATTTTTATTTGGTTGTATCCTGAAGATCCATCCATGAATGATAAGACTTCATGGGTGGACGTGTTATCGATTATCTACTCGATAATAGGTACTGGGAGGTCATCTTTTGGGCATGCTTTGTGTAGGGTTTCCTAGGGCGGCAGCAAGGTTTCGGGAGGTATCGTCCATGCCGTTTTCATTTTTTTGTCGTACTAAAGAACCCTAACCCTAGAATCTTAACTAGAGATTTAGACGAACTAGCAATGCAAACATCTTTACATCTAAGTGAATGAGGAATACAACCTTTGTAGACCGGTCCTTCACTTCTAAAGCTCCGTGTAGTAGTCCCTTCGCTCCAAGTAGTGAACACCCGAACTCTAGTAAGGGTTCACATGAAGAAATGAACAAGCTTGCTCAAAGTCTTCGAGGCCGAAGATGATCTACGTCGAGGAGACTCAAGCTCATGCTACCTCTTCACTAATGGTAGATTAGTGAAGCAAACACCCTACACTAAATGGCTAATATAGTAGAGGATGATGAAGTAGGAATTGGGCTCTCTTTAGATTTATTTTTCTCACAATATTTCCTCACTTTTTGAAAAGCTAGCAAGCTTTTTCATGAGGAAGAAGAAGTGAATTGGAGATGAGAATGAAACTCATAAGGTGAGAATAGCAACCATGGGTGAGTTAGTGTCATACACTAACTCATGTAGAGAATGAACCATGGCTAAGGATAATGGTTAGGTTAATAAATATTCTTAGTAAAAACAAATTAGTGGACTATGTCAATGAACACTACAAGCTTCTACAAGCTTCAAGCCATGACAAAATCCCACCAATTTGTAAATTACTAAATAAATAAAAACCCTAGATTATCATAAACATGGTGTAAGTCTCATACACCCATGTAGCATGTATCATCTAGCATGACACAAAATAATGTACATTAATATATATCACATATATACTATATGCACACAAGTGAGAAAAAGAAATGTTTACTGAGCAAATATTAGTTAATGTAAGTTAATATATCAAATATATAATTATACATTAAATTATCAAATCAACACTTGATTTAATAATCCGGCTATATCACATACAACCGACTAATATCAAATGTAACAACTTATCGAATCAACACTTGATCGGATAACCCGGCTATATCACATATAACCGTCCGATATCACATATCGCGAGAATAGAATGCGGTATCACATACGCGCATTAATCTTGGTCCCGCATATATCACATATGTGCTCCTACTTCATTTCGCATGAACCAGGAAATCTCTGTGTAGGACTCTAAAGACTCATCAATACGCCGGCAGTAGGTGATGATCATATCAAACACCCACAAACCACAAGCGGTCTGCTAAACGTAACGGCCACCCGGGTATTGAGCGATCAGAAGATCAACAAGCAAGCATGCTCATACTCCTGCGAATCCAATCGGTAACACTACCGTACATTCCGGTCTCTTCGTCAGATATGTCGCATATCACAGCCTTGGAGTGGTATAACGTCAGACCCCAATAGCCTGATAAGTCATGCCGATGCAAGGTCCATAACGGTTTAAGAAACTACTGATAACACTTACCGGTAGATCTCAGCAACCCTGACCGGGGATTTCCTGTTATGGCCAATCAAGCATAGCGCAACATCAACCCCCAATACCGGGAAAGATGAAATTCCCTCGCATCGCTCATTGCCTCCATGCGACTCGGGACTGTACCCAAAAACCACTTTTTTGCACGACTCAGCAGAGCCATGGTAGGGTGGAAATCAAAGCACAGTGGGAGACACACAAGACTCTATGACGATCTCGGGTCGACAGACTAACCTATACCAGTGTCACCTGAGAACTGCTATCTGACGTGAGGTATAATACCATCTAGGAGTTCTCGGCGAGTCATGTTCAGTGTACCCAGTCTCCACTGAGCACCCGTATACATTCTCTGATGTCAAACACTAATGGATGTGGGATCATTCATCGCCCATCATATGGGTCAAGAAGCGTATACGCTAGTCTACTCTGGAATATCGATGCCCTATCTCGATACTCCCACGACTGGGAACTATTGAAGGATGTACTCACAAACTACCCAGAATCCACCAGTATGATCTTTATCATAATCCTGGAAGTCAAGTACACATCCTAAGGGCTTTATCAACATATAACAGAGAGACAGTAAGTGTACATGTTAAGATAAAGAGCAACCAGATAGCATACTATCATATCGAGCAAGAAAGTCATCCCTATGTATGTCCAAGCATCCACTATAATATACATCATATGTACAATAATGGCCTCTACGGCATACATATAACTAACCCTTTGTTGAGGTCCCGAAAGTCCACAAAAATGCGAACTATCCTATTTTTCTTCATCATCGGAACAATGTTGGCGATCCAGTCGAGATATTGAACTTCTTGGATGAAGTCGGAGTTGATTAATTTATTGACTTAGGTGTTGATACTCATCTCCAGTTTGAGCCGCATCCTTCTTGGTGCCTGTTTGATTGGTTTCATGTCTGGCGATATGGCCAGTTTATGTACCGCCACTCCTGGATCTAAACCCAGCATTTCAGAGTAGTTTCAGGCGAAGCAGTGTTTGTACTGCATAAGCACGTATTTCAGTGTGGCTATTTATTTTTCAAATAGCAGCTCACTGACAAATGTCAGACTCGGATCATTTTCCGTCCCTAAGTCGATTTTCTTTAGGTTGCCCGCCGTAGTATGTATCCCGTCCTCCGGCTCTTTTGGTGTCGGTGGAAATTTTGAGATCTTCTCATCAACGTCTTTATTTGTGAAGCATCCAAAGAGGTTAAACATATCCTCGTTCTCTCTCTCTCTCTCTCTCTTTTGAGAGAGTTACCATATGATAGGTACGAATCCACTTCCATTTTCACGGTTGAGCTGGTCCTAACCTGACGGTGTAGATATTCTTTGGCTTGTGTTTTTGCGGTGGGCTTATCTTCCAACTATCAGATAGCATGAACCTGCCTTTCTGGTATTGGTCCTCCACCCAGTTCTTGAACGTGAAGCAGTCTTCAAGAGGGTGACATATTGCTCTATGATAAGAGCAATAATCCGGATGATGGACTTCATTTATTTGTTCGGGAAGCCGAGACTTCGGAAGCGTCAACATTTGGTGCTTCATGACAAGGCTGAAGATTTTCCCCGTCTTATCTCGACGGAAGGAATATTTCTGACCCATCTTTTTTATAAAGGACGGGCTCCAACCGAGCATTTCTCGATCAAACGGTGTCTTGGACCTGGTTTGTAGTCCTTGAACGTTATTTGTGTTCCTTGCCTTATTTTTATCTTCGCTTTGGGATTTTCCCTTTTCGTGAGAACATATGGTGAGCTGTGGGTGGAGAGCATTATGGTCTGCTTCTTCCACGGTTTGCTGACTGAGACGTTGCATCTTGGCATTTTCATAAATGGTCATTTCGTGCTGTGGTTGTCTCGGCTCGTCTGACAAGCTTCTTTTATTAGCTTACCAATTTGCTCTTCGAGCGACGGACTTAGCATCCTTAGAGTGGGATTTTGCTCCAATTCGACGTCATGGCTACTTGAAAGAGCATTTTGTTCTTCATTCGAGCTTTTATAACATGGCATCTATAGATTTGCTCCCTTTTTTAGACCGAATGTATCTCAGCCCAGTCGTTTCCATCTTTCCGTTGGGCTTCTTTCATTGAGTCCCGGGAATATCCCAAATCTTTTTGTAGAATTGGGTTTGCTGAACTGCTTGTTCGTGAGATGCGTCTTGGCTCTTTAACAGTTTCTTTAATCCCTCGGCATAATATCTTGGCATATGGATGGGCTGGAACCTGTCAAGTGTGGGGTTAGCACCATACCACACTTCTTTTTCCACCTTAGTCTCTACAGATTTGTAGAAGTGAATCGCCTTTTCATCTCTTGGTCTCAGAGGCACGTAGAAAGTTTCCAGCTCTTGCACGCTATATGTATTGAGCGCATCAAGTTCCATATAATGTTGAGGCGGAACCATTATAATTTGTAGACTTTGATCCGCTTCGGCAAGAGTCTGTGTTGATGGGCGGACGCTGCTAAAGACCAAGATAGGGGTCAATGGCCCGGGCTTGTTGTTTTCCCTTTAAGATTGCCTCGAGTAGACTATTTGTTCGTCTTCCTCAATATCGCTTCCAAAGATCGGGATGGTGGCTGCGGATTTTTATTTATTCTCCGGCTTGTGGCACCTTTCAGTATCCTCGAAGTCCGGCAGAAAGTACAACTCATTTTCATACTTTCTCACTTCATTTACCGAGAACGGATTAAGTTCTCCCGTAACGGTGTACTCCGAACCATCCTTGAAATACTTCATACACTGATTTTGTGTAAAAGGGATGATGTTGTACTCGTGTAACCAGAGCCTACCGAGTAAGGCGTTGTAGCAAGTTTTGGCGTCAATGACATGGAATTTGATGTCAGTGACAGGCAGCCCGAAACGATGCGTGAGTATTACAAACCCCAGTGTCCGTGATGAATGTGAATCAAACCTGGAGATAGTAATTTTATCTCGGGCAAGGTGCTGAACATTCATGCATATTTCCTTCAGCACTTTCACGTTGAGAAGATTGACGGAGGATCCGTTGTCGACAAGGATTTTCCCTATCTTGATATCGTAGCAATACCCGGTGACGTATAGCGGTTGATTATGTTCGCACGTACCGAGGAGTAGATCTTCATCGCTAATATCAGCCGTGTGGACCTTTTCCAGTTCATCTTTCATCTTCTTTTCTGCAAGGAAAGCTTGGAATTAATCTGACTTTTGTAAGGCCTTGATCAGGGAATCTCGTGCCTCTTTAGACAGGAGGAGAGCATCCAGTATGCTCATTTGTGAGGGTATTTTCCTTAAATGTGCAAGGACATTTTATTCCACCTTGTTTTTCTTAGGCGGGTGCTTTGTGGCGAGTTCTTTGACTGCTTCTTCATCAAGGGCGATTTTCTCGGGCATCTTTCCTTTCCCTTTATCTTTTTTGTTCGAACCTTTGTTTGCTGGTTGGAGGATCTTCTCAGGTAGTGTATGGTTACACGGCTGAATATTTTCGCAATTCTTCTCCTCCTCTTCTTTCCCGAGGCGGAGTCTTCAAAGAGATGGTTGAAGGGCGTTTCATCCTTGGAATCGCTCCTGAACATGAGAACTTGGGGTTCTTCCCCTTCAGAACTAGTACAAGCTATATGAAAGTTACCAATTGTTTCATTTTGACGAGCGTGAGCTTCGTGCTTCTCTTTCTTGAAGTGTATTCGATGGGCAACATATCCTTGTCACCACTTCTTGAAGGCGTTGCACTTCTCGATGGGGTAGGTGACCCTTCGGTGATATATGCAGTATTTTGGATATGATACTCCTTCGTTGAAGTATGGGACCCCGGGAGTGTACATCAGGTGCAGTGGCAGTTTCATCCCCATGGACAGGGCATTGGCGAACCGCTTCTCAGTTTTAGTCCTGCTCTTATTTATCGCAGGCGTGCTTTGATTTGTCCAGAGAACTTCATGACCCGTCCTTGTCGCGGCTTCTTTCTTTAGACGCTGCCGCTTGGCCTCTTCGAATATGTCCATTTCGCATTCTCGGACATCTTTGCTCTTTTGAAAGGTTTCGTTTAACAATCTTTCAATCAAGTATTCTTCTGGCAATTACGGGGATTTTAGTGCCGATTCTGCCCCCAGTTTCTCTACGTTGATTTCTGATGATATGGGAGCTTCTTCGTCATATAACGATGAATGAGAGATCATGTAGCAACTTGCTACACGGTCTTCCTTTTTTCTGATGGGTCATTTTCCTCATCATTGTCATTGTCGCCGTCTTGAAGAATATGCTTGAGGAATTCTTCGAGCGTGACCGGTGTTTGTGCTTTCTGGTTATATTCTTCCAGCGTGTCTATGTATTTTTGGAGGTCTGTGAGCTTGTCGTTGTTCATATCAGATTTTTGCATTTTCATACCGCCCAATTTTTATCACATTGCATATCCGTAGATACTCTTGAGCCGTGTTTGCTAGTCAATTGCAGGATACAGGTTCTCGGTTCCAAAACGGTGAAATTCATGGAAAACACGAAAGAATCCGGGTTCCTGCCAACCACAGATAAAAACACGGTCTCTGCTCTTCATCCGTATGTTGCCAGATATCAATAGGAAGACAAAAGATCAAATCAATGTCATTCTCATGCACAAGGCTCAATGGTAGCACAAAATCCAAGAGATCTACGCGGAGCTCGAGGCAAATCATGACAAAATCTTGACAAAAAGTCCACCTTTCCCTCAACAGAATTCTGGAAAATTCGTGAAGCAATTATAAGAAAATACACATACCAGAATAATGTAGACAACAGATCAGGCCAGCACCAAAAGTTGGGGGGCCCAATTCAACTAAACAGCCGCGGATCCGCGGCCAAAGGTGGGTCCAGGCCGCGGTTCCGCGGCCGTTCTGGCGCCAAAGAGGAGGAATTTTGGAGGGTAGGATGGTCTTTTCGTTTGTGTTCAGAAGGTTGCCTTAGGTTTTCATTCTCTGGCCTATAAATAGCCCAGAAGTTTGTGAAGGAAAGGGTCCAACTTTGTATTTTCATTTTGCCTAGTTTTAGTGTTGTTCTTCTTCCTCTTCTCACCTCTTCTCCATTAAACTTGTAGTGAGCTTTTGAGTGAAGAGTGATGAATAAAGAAGACCATTTTTATTATCATGCTTGTCTCTTTCTTTACTTGTTGTAATTTGTTGTAATTTTAATTGTTAAGTAGTTGTTGTTATTTGCTTGATTGTTTCTTTCTTCTCTCTTTTTCTTTATCATTCATACGACCAGGATACTTACGCTTGATCCTCGCCAAGGTGAGGTCGCAAATAGTTAGTCGTATTCTTCTAGTCTCCTTCTTTCTATCTTCCTCTTTTGTTTGTTTTATTTTTCCGTATTATGAAGTGTGAGTAGTTTTATACTTGTTAGGGTAGGATAAGGGAAGTTTGAGAGAAGGAAATCTCTCTCACTCTTTCCTTGCCCAACAACTTAAATCAACTCCCGTTAATTGAACCACAATCCGCTCCTTACGGCACCCTATCCTACATGATAGCGGTGATTCCGTAGTGAGACCGGTTGTGGTTGAATTAACCGGAGGTTATGGATAAGAGCCAAGAACGGACGGACAAGCACCAAAAGGAAGACTTATGCGTTGGAAAGCCTAGCTTATACTCGCAAAGTCCTTCCTAGTCGTGCTAATCCCCGTTGTTGCCGATTACCGTAACACCGATATTAAGAGGGGCAACGAAAGATGTGGAGACTCCTAACTCAAACTAACCTAATCCTAACCCTAACAAGCTCTCTTTAAATATCAACTTAACACTTAGATAACCACAACAAAATCTGCAACCGGACTTAACTCGTCGAAAAACACATAGAAAAAGATTCCCATCTCCCTGCGGACGACCCGTACTCAACCGGCTAGCTACATGCGAAACCGTCTTGATTGCGGTATTTAAACTTAAACTTGAACACGCTCTTATCCTATCAATCAAATGGCGCCGTTGCCAGGGAGACGGTAGTTTATTTCCTTGTGTAATTTCGGGTTAATTTGTAAGTATAAAAAAAAAAAACGAAAAAAAATATACATACTTTGTAAACAAAACCATCTTGTTATTCTTGATTAGTTTTTGTGCAAGTGTGCAGGAAAATACGAAGTTCACGATCGACGCCAAGGACGTTGAAAATACGGAGTTCAAGTACAGTGCCAAAGACGTGGGAAGATAGACCCACATTTTCGCGGCTACACCGCGACGGACAAAAACGAAGCATCCGGTCTACGGTAAAAATCTGGAGTAGATACAGTGAGCAACTCAGCATTCCACACATCCAGAAAAATAGAGGACACCAAACAGAGCACACACCAGAAAATTGATGGCCCAATACCCACTTCCTGCCGCGGATTCGCGGCAATAGAGGGGAATAGGCGGCGGATCCGCGGCCACTTGGTGGCTTCAGAGCCCCAAAACTTCTCTGTAAGTCCCTCTGCCTCTCTCCACTCCTCTGAACTCCACTGAACTGTGTTTCTGCAGCCTTCTTTGCGCAAACTCTTCTCCCCCTTCCAATAAACTGTTCTTGTGCAGGATTCTTTGTGCCGCAAATAAAAATTGTTTGCAGTTGATTTGTTACTGTTTTGCATTCTTTAATACGGACTTAAGGGGCTTGAAACCAATCCAGATTGGGTGGGGATTTCATCACCCTTCTCAGGACCCCGGAAATCACTAAAGCATATGCATTGTCCATTGTAAATTAAAAAATACTAGACTTCAGCCCTAAGGACTTCGCGCTCATTAGGAGAAGATAAACCTTGTTTAGAACCTCGCTTAACCGTATATTGTTTACGGGGTGTCTAGGAAAGTGTTAAAGGCGCAACCGCCGAAAGAGAAAGGGTTATTTAATTAAGGAACTTCGCGAAAGCGTTGGACAACCTCCCCTTATCTCTGCACTTACCTGGCCTCGTGATCAGTGTATTTTTAAGCCTGTTTCTCGACACTGTTTAACTTCGACAATCAAGTTCAGGAGCAGGTCTAGTAGACCTAGGTTACCCTAGATCTAGGTGTGATTGTGCATATCTTGTTTGTGATTGCTTAAGCCGTATTTCCATACATACTTCTGTAAATCTCTTTCTAAAAACAAAACAAAATAAAAAAAGAAAAAAATCAAAAACTTTTATAAAAACTTGCCCTTTTTGTCGCCAAATCCATTTTCACCCACCACCCATCGCCTTTCTCCATTGACGTTTTCTTACCCTCACCTTCTCCGCTTTGACTATACTAAACTCGTTTAGTGTATGTCCGCTTGGACTCGGGACACTAGCGCCCGTCTAGTCCGCGTTACGTTAGTCGCAACCGACTACGCGATCGACTCCGAAGTCGATACTCCGTCCACTCCTCTTTCACCCCTTCCTTTGCCGGCCAACTCCGACGTTGACCAGAATTCTGTTCATACATCTTCACCTTCACCTTCACCTTCACCAACCTCTTCTTCCGCGATGTCGGGATTTAATCCGAACATCTCTTTGACCACCCCTGGATTGGCTCCACCTCCTACGGAGACCAATCTCCCACCACCTCCGCCTGTTGTAGCGCCGCAGCGAATCGCGCTCCAGGATCGTTTCTACCCTACCCGTTCTGCACTCCCCACCTGTCTTTCTCTTCCTCCGGCCAATGGGGACAACTTTGAAATTAAGCCCCATTTCATCAACATGCTTCCACGTTTTCATGGGCTTGAATCTGAAGATGCCTATATCTTCATAAATAAATTTCAAAATGTCTGTGCCATGATGAAAACCACCCAGCTGTCGGACGATGCTATACGTCTACGGGTCATTCCGTTCACTCTATGCGATCTCGCTGAAAAATGGCTGTATAGCACCGCTTCCCACTCAATCACCAGCTGGGACGAGTTTGTTAAAGCGTTTCTGAAAAAATTCTACCCAAATCATAAGACCGCAAGAATTCAAAATGAGATCAACCAATTCTCCCAGCTTCCTTCTGAACCCTTCTGGAAGTGCTTTGACCGATACAAAGACCTTCTTGTTCAATGTCCTCACCACGGTATAGAGAAATGGCAACTCTGCCAGACCTTATACGAGGGACTGAACCCAGCAACGAAGCAGTTGCTGGAAACCATCTGCCAGGGCCACTTCCTATCCAAATCTGACGAGGAAGCGTGGCAGTTCTTTGACGATCTTGCGGAGCAAACGCTACAGTGGGAGAGCACTAGACCGACTTCCTCTTCTTCTACCTCCTCTTCTACCGGTCAGTCTAGGGTAGGAATCCACCAACTCGATATCTCTATTGCGATGAAAGCTGAAATGGCTGCAATAACACGAAAGCTTGAAGCGATAGAGAGCAAATTTTCTGCTCCTGCCCCCACACCTGTTCTCCCCCTTCGTACCATCTGCGCTTGTTGTTCCGATCCTTCCCACTTGACCGAAGAGTGTCCTTACAATCCACCCTCGCAAGGACAGGATCAGGTTAATGCTGCCTTCCAGCAAAGACCGAGGAATGATCCATACTCTTCCACCTACAATCCCGGTTGGAGGAACCACCCCAATTTCGCCTGGAATCAGAATCAGAATCAATTCCAGGGAAACAATTTTCAAAGGGCCCCTCCGCCGCAACAACAAGCGCCACAACAAACTCAGCATCAGTATCAGCAGCCCTTCCAACCCCAACCTTACCAAAACCAGACGAACAACTTTGCACCCAACAACTCTTTTCCACCGAACAACAACTTTGTTCCGTCCAACAACGATAAGGTTTCCTCGCTCGAGCGAAGTCTGGAGGCGTTTGTTAAACAATCGACTCAATCCACCGCCAACATCCAGTCTTCGATCCAATCTTTAGTGCAACACACCACCGCACACGGGCAGAGCATCAAGACCATTGAGGCCCAGATTGCACAGCTAAACGCGGCCTTGAGCGAGCGAGAGAAGGGGAAGCTCCCGTCCCAGCCACTTCCAAATCCCGGCCACCCACATAATGCACATGTTGCTCTTGAACAACAAAACCATAATGTGAGTGCCGTGACCACACTGAGATCGGGGAGGGTGCTGCAAAACAACATTGGCAGACGGATCAACGATGATGCCCCGGCCGCTGCTTCTTCTTTTTCTCCTTCTTCTTCTTCGTCTTCCGAGCCTATTCTCTGTTCTTCACAAGGCTCTCCCTCTTCTTCTTCTGCTCTGAACGGACCCACTTCTCACTCTACGAAAACACCTATTCTGGGATCCGTTCCAACTCCAAAATCTCCTCCTCCAGCATTAGACTCAACCAATTTTCAAAATGTTCCATTTCCAAACCGGTTGAGGTCTAAAAAACAAAATCCACAAATGGAGAAGATTTTGGAGTTATTCAAGCAAGTTAACATTAACATTCCTCTTTTAGATGCTGTCCAACAAGTCCCGTCTTACGCGAAAATCTTAAAGGACTTGTGCACGAAAAAGAGGAAGTCTCAGGTACCCAAGAAAGTTTTCTTGGCTAGGGCTGTGAGTGATGCCCTTACCCAATCTTTACCATAAAAACGGAAGGACCCTGGCTGTCCTACGATTTCAATTACTATTGGGGATAAGAACATCAACCGCGCACTATTAGATCTTGGTGCCAGTGTTAACTTGCTCCCGTATTCAGTATACGAGCAATTAGGCGTCGGAGAGCTGAAACCCACACACTGCACTCTCCAGATGGCCGACCGATCAATCACCCATCCTAGGGGTGAGCTAGAGGATGTGTTAATAAAAGTCGGGGACTTCATATTCCCCGTTGACTTCATTGTCTTAGATACACAGCCTGTAGCTAACCCCCGGAATCAAATTCCGGTGATACTCGGTCGCCCATTTCTCGCAACCTCAAATGCTGTGATCAATTGTCGCAATGGTTCGATGAGCCTCTCTTTTGGAAATATGACAATTGAACTCAACATTTTTAGGTTGGGGAATCAGCCCGCCGAACCTAATGCTCATATACTGGATGTCTGCTCGATCCAGGAGATCACCCCCGAAGAGTGTGAATTCGAGGAGTTTCTGTTTGAACACGATAATCTTGACGCCACTAGTGCGTTTCTCTTCGAACCTGCTGCTGCTTCTGCGCCCAACAACGAATACGAGTGTTTCACGTTCTTGAACGATCTTAGCCGCGCACAACCCGAGTTTGAATCTTTTGACTTTCCGGATGAGTTACCTGAACCATCCAACTCGGTTGCCTACACTCGCTTTGAACCTTTGCTGGAGTCCTTTGAGTTCGAAACCTTTGCACCAGTCTTGCCCTCCATCATTTCACCTCCAACGCTCGAACTCAAGCCGTTGCCGTCTCACCTTAAGTACGCCTACTTAGGTGAGAACGAGACCCTTCCTGTCATCATTTCGGCTTCTCTAGCTCCAGAGCAAGAGAAAGCCCTTCTCGCGGTCCTGCACAGCAACAGGCAAGCGTTTGGCTGGTCCATGGCGGACATCAAGGGGATTAGTCCCCTCATCGTTGAGCATCACATTCATCTGATGGATGATGCCAAACCAGCCCGGGATCCACAAAGACGTCTTAATCCAGTCATGAAGGAGGCTGTGAAGAAGGAGATCGTCAAATGTCTAGATAGTGGTATCATTTACCCTATCTCTGATAGCCAGTGGGTTAGCCCCATTCACGTTGTCCCCAAGAAGTCGGGCATCACGGTCATAACCAACGAGGCGAACGAGTTAATCCCTACTCGCACCCAAACTGGGTGGCGAGTTTGCATTGATTACCGAAAACTCAACGCCGCGACGCGGAAAGACCACTTTCCGCTACCTTTCATTGACCAAATGCTCGAACGATTGGCCGGACACGAGTACTACTGCTTTCTTGATGGCTACTCCGGTTATAATCAAATTCCCATCGCCGAAAAAGACCAGGACAAGACCACTTTCACTTGTCCTTTCGGCACGTTTGCATATCGACGCATGCCCTTTGGGTTATGCAATGCGCCCGCTACCTTCCAGCGGTGTATGATGGGAATTTTCTCGGACATGGTGGAAAAATTTCTGGAGATTTTCATGGATGACTTCTCCATCTTCGGCGACTCCTTTGACGAGTGTTTGCTGCATCTTGACGCTGTCCTTACCCGATGTAAGGACAAGAATCTCACTTTAAACTGGGAGAAATGCCACTTCATGGTGCGCGAAGGTATTGTCTTAGGACATATCATCTCGCAAAATGGCATAGAGGTTGACAAAGCAAAGATTGAGGTCATTTCCAATCTGCCTCCTCCCCGTTGCGTCAGAGATATCCGAGCCTTCCTTGGCCATGCCGGTTTCTATAGACGGTTTATCAAGGACTTTAGCAAGATTGCTAGGCCCTTGAATCTTTTGCTGGCCAAGGATACACCATTCGACTTCAACTCGAGCTGTGTGACTGCATTCGAGTCACTGAAACGCTCACTCACTTCTGCTCCCGTTCTCTCCTCACCTGACTGGACGCACCCTTTCGAGATTATGTGCGATGCATCCGACTTTGCCATCGGTGCTGTCCTTGGACAGCACATCAACAAGATGCCGCATGTAATCTATTACGCGAGCCGAACCCTGAACGACGCCCAACTCAATTATACAACGACTGAGAAGGAATTCTTAGCTGTTTTATTTGCTCTAGAAAAGTTCAGGCCCTACCTCATCGGCTCTCCAGTCATTGTCTACACGGACCATTCAGCTTTGCGCCATCTTTTTGCGAAGAAAGATGCAAAATCTCGGTTAATCCGTTGGATCCTCTTGCTTCAAGAGTTTGACCTTGTCATTAAGGACAAACGAGGATGTGAAAACGTGGTTGCCGATCATCTCTCACGACTTCCTTCTTCGCCTTCGCTTCCAATTCCGATCAATGACGTTTTTCCGGATGAACAACTCTTGACAGTATCGTGCGAACCCTGGTTCGCAGATATTGTGAACTATTTGGCCACGGGATTACTACCGACCGAATGGTCACGTCAGGACAGACTTCGCTTCTTATCCCAAGTAAAACACTTTTACTGGGACGAACCCTACTTGTTCAAGTACTGTCCCGACCAGATTATTCGTCGGTGTGTCCCTGATGAGGAATTCAAGAGTGTGCTGTCATTTTGCCACGATCAAGCGTGTGGCGGGCATTTTGGGCCCAGAAAGACAGCTGAGAAGATCTTGCAATGTGGTTTCTACTGGCCACAACTTTTCAAAGACGCTCACGACTATTGCAAGACTTGCTCCCGGTGCCAACACATGGGCCGGATATCCCGGAGGAATGAGATGCCGCTCCAACCGATCTTGGTTGTGGAGATTTTCGATGTTTGGGGGATAGACTTCATGGGGCCGTTTCCCAGCTCTTTTGGGAACTTGTACATCCTTCTAGCTGTTGATTACGTCTCTAAATGGGTCGAGGCTGTGCCCAGCCGAACTAACGACAACAAGGTTGTCGTTAGGTTCCTTAAAGAAAACATTTTCTCACGGTTTGGGCACCCCCGAGCGATCATTAGCGACAATGGAAGTCATTTCTGCAATAGGACTTTCGAGGCCTTGATGCGGAAATACTCCATTAATCATAAGCTTTCTACGCCCTACCACCCCCAAACCTGCGGGCAGGCCGAAGTTTCAAATCGGCAAATCAAGCAGATACTGGAGAAAACGGTTTCCAAGAACCGTAAGGATTGGTCTTTGAAACTCATTGATGCCCTTTGGGCATTTAGAACCGCTTATAAGACCGACCTTGGCATGTCTCCCTATCGGCTTGTGTACGGAAAAGCCTGCCACCTTCCTGTCGAAATCGAGCATCGCGCTTTTTGGGCGATAAAGGAGCTGAATCTGTCTCTTGAGGACGCGGGCAGCCATCGGAAGCTGCAGCTGAACGAACTGAACGAGCTTAGGGATGAGGCTTACGATAACGCGGTTGTCGTTAAGAATCGAACGAAGGTGTTTCATGATAAACACCTTTTGCGCAAAACCTTCGTACCTGGTCAGCAGGTACTATTTTACGACACCCGACTTCACTTCCATCCTGGAAAGCTGAGATCTCGCTGGAAAGGGCCGTATTTTGTGCGGAATGTGTATCCGCAGGGCGCTGTGGATTTGGAAAATCCAAAGGACGGTTCTATTTTCAAAGTGAACGGACACCGATGCAAACCGTACCTTAGCGCCGAACCAACAGAGAAGCTCCTGTTCTTACAGGAGCCGGTTTACCTTGCATGATCTTCCTCTGCCTACCTCCAAACTTCGGTTATCCAGCCAAGAACAGTGGACACTGTTCCAAATAAGTTTGGGGGTATGTACAAACCATTTTGTTTATATTTGTGTATATTCTTTTTTTTTAAAAAAAAAAAAAACAAACAAAACCAAATAAATTTTTTTTTTGTATCGCTAAACCGACAAATTTTGAACCTTCCAACTGCTCTCTTCATGCTACGACAGTGAGGACACTGTCCAGTTTAAGTTTGGGGGTACGCTCGGTACGCATTTCTTACCTTCGCATTCATATGTATATTTTGCATCTGCATATTAAAATCCATAAAATCCATAAAAATTTGAAAATTTTCTAAAAATATAAAAACTTTTTGTCAAGTTAGCTTGTGAAAGAACTCTGACTCAACATTCGACGGTTTTCGTTTGAAAAAATAGGAATAACTAGATCTTATTTTTGGATTTTGAAAACCTGAAAGATAACTCTCCTTTGAAGTTAACTATAGCTGATATAAGTATTTACATCACACTACACGTGTCGTGAGTTTTGGGAATTAGATGACAAGTTTTTCATGTTTAAACTTTTAAACAGATAAATGATTTTCTGAGGATCAAATAGGTTTGTTCTGAAATAAGTAATGTCAAGAATAGTTTATGAAGTAAAGCGAATATGAAGGAATGTTATTGATGCCGTAATTGGAGCTAAGTCTGAAAAATAACCCATCTAAAAACTTGATTGGAATGATTACACACCAAACCCACTAGACACGTCTTTTATCCAAAAAAATATTTGAACTGCCGGTTATATCTCCGTTCGTATTAAATCATCTGATTTTCACGCCAAACTGTCTTTTGTTTTTGGACCTAGGTAACTTGAGTAATTAAGTCCGCTGGGGTGTTTCTACACCTAATGCCCTAAAACCAACTGGTTTGGGTGCATTGGCCCAAAGCTCGCTAAGAAGCCTAGAAAGTCCAGTTTAAAACAAAGTCAAGCAAGTGTTCTCTCCGAGTTAAAATTCCTAACGGTTCTTTGTGTGAGAATAATCTTGATAAAAGACAGGCTTTTATAAAAAAAATTTAAACGGAGATATGAAGGTTTTATTCTATGATAAAGACTATTGCACGTTCACAAAGGTGTGTATGAAATGAAAACAAGTAAAAGGTGGAGTGAAAAATACAACTTAGTTTCCTGTTAAGGAAGATAGAAATTCTGAAGTTGAAACCTTACAGGAAAACGAAACTTGAAAAATGCTTAACTCGTTATAAAACTTATGTGATCCTTTTAAAATTGTTATCTGGGCTTTATTGTGCGACATGATGACTTTAATCGATCCTTCTGGAACTTAACGACACTATTTGCACCGCACGTAAAGACATATAAAATCTGTAGTTAAATAAGAAGCGAGGTGTGAAAAATAAAGGTTCGATGGTCTAGACTTAGGATTATAGAATTTTTATTTTCTAAAACAAAACTTTAGGGTTTGAAACTTTCATTTTTACAAACCAACTTGACCGGATTTTGTGGGTAGTATCCGCTGAAAACCCTCAGGAGACAACACTCCTCCTACTAGGGACACCTAGAGGTTTAACAGCTTGTTGCACATGCTCAGTGCAATCGCGTTCCCTGCGAAAGTGAGGTTAGGAAATTTTTTGTGAATAAATGGACTTTGCTCGGGACGAGCAAATGATAAGTTTGGGGGTATTTGTTCATATCAGATTTTTGCATTTTCATACCGCCCAATTTTTATCACATTGCATATCCGTAGATACTCTTGAGCCATGTTTGCTAGTCAATTGCAGGATACAGGTTCTCGGTTCCAAAACGGTGAAATTCATGGAAAACACGAAAGAATCCGGGTTCCTGCCAACCACAGATAAAAACACGGTCTCTGCTCTTCATCCGTATGTTGCCAGATATCAATAGGAAGACAAAAGATCAAATCAATGTCATTCTCATGCACAAGGCTCAATGGTAGCACAAAATCCAAGAGATCTACGCGGAGCTCGAGGCAAATCATGACAAAATCTTGACAAAAAGTCCATCTTTCCCTCAACAGAATTCTGGAAAATTCGTGAAGCAATTATAAGAAAATACATATACCAGAATAATGTAGACAACAGATCAGGCCAGCACCAAAAGTTGGGGGGCCCAATTCAACTAAACAGCCGCGGATCCGCGGCCAAAGGTGGGTCCAGGCCGCGGTTCCGCGGCCGTTCTGGCGCCAAAGAGGAGGAATTTTGGGGGGTAGGATGGTCTTTTCGTATGTGTTCAGAAGGTTACCTTAGGTTTTCATTCTCTGGCCTATAAATAGCCCAGAAGTTTGTGAAGGAAAGGGTCTAACTTTGTATTTTCATTTTGCCTAGTTTTAGTGTTGTTCTTCTTCCTCTTCTCACCTCTTCTCCATTAAACTTATAGTGAGCTTTTGAGTGAAGAGTGATGAATAAAGAAGACCATTTTTATTATCATGCTTGTCTCTTTCTTTACTTGTTGTAATTTGTTGTAATTTTAATTGTTAAGTAGTTGTTGTTATTTGCTTGATTGTTTCTTTCTTCTCTCTTTTTCTTTATCATTCATACGACCAGGATACTTACGCTTGATCCTCGCCAAGGTGAGGTCGCAAATAGTTAGTCGTATTCTTCTAGTCTCCTTCTTTCTATCTTCCTCTTTTTTTTGTTTTATTTTTCCGTATTATGAAGTGTGAGTAGTTTTATACTTGTTAGGGTAGGATAAGGGAAGTTTGAGAGAAGGAAATCTCTCTCACTCTTTCCTTGCCCAACAACTTAAATCAACTCCCATTAATTGAACCACAATCCGCTCCTTACGGCACCCTATCCTACATGATAGCGGTGATTCCGTAGTGAGACCGGTTGTGGTTGAATTAACCGGAGGTTATGGATAAGAGCCAAGAACGGACGGACAAGCACCAAAAGGAAGACTTATGCGTTGGAAAGCCTAGCTTATACTCGCAAAGTCCTTCCTAGTCGTGCTAATCCCCGTTGTTGCCGATTACCGTAACACCGATATTAAGAGGGGCAACGAAAGATGTGGAGACTCCTAACTCAAACTAACCTAATCCTAACCCTAACAAGCTCTCTTTAAATATCAACTTAACACTTAGATAACCACAACAAAATCTGCAACCGGACTTAACTCGTCGAAAAACACATAGAAAAAGATTCCCATCTCCCTGCGGACGACCCGTACTCAACCGGCTAGCTACATGCGAAACCGTCTTGATTGCGGTATTTAAACTTAAACTTGAACACGCTCTTATCCTATCAATCAGTCGTCATACTCGGCAGGCTGTACAGGTTTCTTAATCTTCTTCTTTTCTTAAATGAGTTTGAAGGCTTGACTTGGGAGCTTTTTCCCTTATCAACGACTTTCGGTGCGGGACATGGTTTCAGCATCCCTTCTATAATTTCGGGTTCAAACGGGTTCTTCCACTTGATCGACAGACATGCTCGCAGATTGTTCAGCATTCTTTTAGTCTTTGCTGAAAGGACTAATTCCCATGGAGATTCTTCCACGAGTGAGCATGATTCCCCCTGTGCGTCCACCTTTTGGGGAGCGTGCTTTTGGGGAGGATCTACCCTCCAATTGTCAGACAGTGCGAACTTCCCCTGCTGGTACTGGTCCTTGACCCAGTTTTGGAAGATATAGCAATTCTCGATCGGATGGCTTACTATCCTGTGCTAGGAGCAGTAGTTGGGGTTATTGATGTCGCCGGGCTATGCGGGCCGCCGTGGGTCTGGCAATATGATCAAATTATTTCGCATCGCCGGCTCAAACAACCTCCTTGTTTTATCGCGAGGGAAAGAGTAACCACGTCCTAATCTTTCTTTTAAGGACGGGCATGCCCGTGTGTTGTTTTGGCGAGCAGCTGGTTTTGGACCGCTTAATTGTTGCATGTTGGCAACAAAGGCCGTTTTTCCTTTTCCCTTGTTATTTCGAGGGTCCTTGCTTAAGGAGGAAGGACCATGACCCAATTGATCCATCTTTGCTAACTTATCAATTAGCGTCTGGAACGTGGTAGGCTTGAAAAGGGTCCTAAACTGGGACACGTTCGATTGAGGATCAATCGTCCCGATGAACATTCCCATAGCCGGAGACTCCTCAATGCGTTGTTCGCATTTGGACCATAGATTTAGCCATCAGATCGCATATTGGACCCACGTTTCTCCCGATTTGACCCTGGCATTGATTACTACCATGATCGAAGTGCATTCACTCGCGCTGGCGAACCGTTGCGTGAATAGCAGCTCCATCTCAGAGAAGGTTTTCATGAAGTCATTTAGGAGCTCTGAGTACCATTCAAAAGCTGTTTCTAACAAGCTTCCGACAAATTGGCAAAGCAACAATTTGTCATCGCCTCTAGTATTGCCGCACAGAGCTCTGAATTGTGCGATGTGATGGTGGGGATTACACGTTTCTTTGTAAACGTAGAATTTCGGGATCGTATATCCCGGTGGGTACTTTATCTGGTCATACCAGGCCGGATATGGTCACTCGGTTTTGACAAGTTGGTTGGCGGCTTCAATGGCCTGGTGAGCTCTAATTTGCTGAGCAATGTAGTCATACAGAGCCGCCTTGGAGATTGTTTCCTCCTTGGCCGTTGATAAGGGCTGGAGAGGATTTGACGTTTCTCCTCTGTCGTCTTCGATAATCACTGGGGGATCTTCAGCCGGTGGTTCTGGTTGGATCATCATCCCAACCATATCTTGGAATAACATAGCCATCTGCATGATGTTAGCAGCTTGCTCCACAGATTCTTTGTCTTTTTTCTCCAGCATTCATCACAAGAACTCTATATCGGTTTCTTATTCTTGGCGATGTTCAGTTTTTTTGTCCGGACTTTCTTTTGGCCCAGTGAGTGCCACCATTATGGTCAGCATCTCTTGGAGCTTTTGCTATTGCTCCTGAGCTTTTGTGAGCGACCGAGTATGCGGCCTATGACTCACCGAAGCATGGATTTCTTCTTTATCATTGGCTATATAGACCGTATGAATCGTTATGCCCCCAGACCTAGGGCATTTGAATCCTTCGCCTTTGGATTTTGCCGCTGGCGGTAGAAGTTTCCCCGTCCTCGTTCTTTTATTAGATGTTGGAGCTGAAAGAGCCGCTATGACAGGCACCTTTCTAGAAGAACTCCCCCGTTGTATGCTGGAGGAGTGGTCTTTTTCTTGTCGGCCGTTAGATTTCTTAGGTTGACAAGAGTAACTTTCATTAAGCACGGAGCCTTGGACCTTCCGCCAGACTCTATTTATTTGCGAGGAGAGCCGTTAGCGAGGCTGCTCCGGCTGCTTCTGTACTGGGACTTCTACCGACAGAGGTGATTTTTTCAGAATCGCCGTCAGGGAGTTCTTGTGTACCTTCCTAAGCGGGTCAAAACTGTTCCAAATTGGAACAGGAGCGTCGATATCTATCATAGGAGCTGGTGGGGTAAGCCCGGAAGGGGAGTTTCCCACAACTGGTCTCATTCGGTGCCAGTGGCGACATCGAGCATGTCTTGCAGTAGGAATTGCCTAAGTTTTGGAGGCGTCTTTATCGTGCCCCCGGCATTGCTGAGGAGCGTCGCTTGGCGTCAGCCTATTAAAGACCGACGTGCTTGTTGGAGCTGGAGTAGAGTTGGCCAATTTGTCGAAGACTGACCGCCTTGGAGGTGAAGCACTTTTGTCAGCTTCATAAGCAACATGAGCAAGGAGGGCTAGCCGTTTTAGGGCAGCTCCTTCTAGTATCATAGGCTTCTTTACGGGCCCATTCGAGTTCTTCTCTAGCCTGTTAAAGATGAGATTTTTTGAGTTGGACATCTTGCTGATAGGGGCCGTCTCAGTAGCCAGCCGATTAAAGACCGACCTTCGGGGACTTGGTCTTGTGGCGTTAAGGCGCCAAAGCTTACAGGTAGGAGCATGGTCCTGTAGAATAGTCCAGTAGTGGCCTTTGTGACCTTCCCCACCGGCATCAAGAAGATGGAGGTCGCGTTAGGCCCGTATGTTACTCCTCCAGCTGGGGTGGAGAGGGAGTTGTTGTTGCAGGAAGTGCAGTTGAGAGCTATTGATTCTGCACATGAGCGAAATACCAAATTTTAGTGTCTCGAATTCAGGGGCAACCATGAATATAGTGAACCACAATTTTGTTCGCGAAGCACGACAAACCAAGTATGGAGTGGAAAGAGGAAAAGGTTTCATCGGGCGTGTCAGAATCTGTTTACCACCGAAAACAGAGACGGGCTGGGATTGATCGTCTTGCCTGAATTTGGGGGCAGATGCTATTTAGATATATCCATCCACCTCTCCAAAAATATCAAGTTGATTTATAGCACAGTATATCGGAGGTTTGGATAGATGCGACCGATATAGCAGACTTTATCAGATTCCCCTTCATTTATGAGGGTTTTTTTATTATGGGGACGCTCTTCCCTACAGGTACAAGCCCCTGTAGTTAATTACGTTATCGCGTTGCGATAACAACTTTCTCCTTCTCCGGTAGGTCATTTTGTGTCATGTTGTTTTTTATTTATTTTGTTTGCCCGTGGATTGTATACGGAGACTAATTTATGTCATCACCCGTAGGACACGGATTAGTCCAAATTTGTATATTTTTAGATTTGGGGTTTGAACTTAAGTTGTATGTTCCGTTAGTTCAAATAATATTTTATTTTTATTTAGGGACCATTAATCTGGTTTTAGATTAAGATCGACTTAAATATATGAGCATTTGAGCTCAATTTATTTTAATTAAGAATATGTTAGTCTTATTTGAGATTAAGATCAACTTAGAAATTTTGTTAAGGATCATTAAATTTTATTAAGATCCATCAACAGAGTATATAAGCTCGGTTGCAAAGAAATTTCAGAGACTTAGCCAATTTGGGCTCGGTCTTGGGCTTTTCCCTTATTCAGCAGTGCTAAGCACTTAGTCTTTTGACTATATCTATCTATTTATATATATATATATATATATATATATATATATAGTACTAAGCACTTTTGTTCAGCGCTCACGTGTTGCCTCGTAAGGCGCTGAGTTTTTTGAGTATTCACGTACATTGCACGTGAGGCGCTAAGTTTTCTTTTATGGGTGCTCACGTGCTATCACGTACGGCGCTGCAATTTCGCTAAGCACTGATGTGTTTTGCTTTCTGGAGCTCGCGTGCTATCACGTGAGGCGCTAAGTTTCTAGAGCGCTCACGTGCATTTCATGTGAGGCACTGAGTTTTCTTTTTGGACGCTCACGTGTGAAACACGTGAAGCACTTTCTTCATGGTTTCTTTTGAGTGCTTAAGTGCTTTCACATGAGCTGCTGAGTTCTTAGAGATTTAATCTCTAGGGTTTTGAGAAGAAGTTAAACTTCTATCAATGATGTTTTGACCATTAATGATCACCGAGATCATTATTTTGAGGATCTGGGGATCAGATTTTCTTTGAGAACTAAGTTCTTCTTTTTTTTAAGAACTAAATTCTTCATATAGGGTTAAACCCAGTTTTCAGAGGAATTAAATTCCGGGGATATAACTTCCATCTTCTTTCTTTATTTCTCATACCTAGTTTTTCCCCTAGATCTTGAGTCTGGAGAACAAAATTATCCCGATGAGAATTAAATTCTCAACTTATAGGAGATTTGCCTTGCGGATCTCAGATCCAAAGAAAGAACTGAGTTCTTTTGGAGGGTTAAACCCTTATATTTACATATGTTAGGCAAAGAAGATGCTTTCATCTCTGTTTTCTTTACCTAGGGTTTTGAGAGGAGCAAAGACTTTTCTTTAGCAAGAGAATTGAATTCTCGGTTCTAGTTGCCAAAGCTTATAGGGGGTCTAAGAAAGATAAACAGAACGCTTCGGGATGAGTAAATAAATTAAATCAGGACACTTCAGCACAAACAGTGAAGTGAAGAAACCACTTACGGGTCCTCTCGATTCGTAAGGGAAAAATACTCTTGGAAGATCCGTACGACTCTTATGAGAAAACACACTTGGGAATTCTCATGATTTCTAAGAAGAATATACACCTATAAGATGCTCTCAACTCTTAGGAACAAACAGTTTTATGAGACCTTCACGGCTCATAAAGTTAAAAAGCCTTAGGTGATTGTCACGACCCGCTTCCCAGTGTACTGGTAAAGAGATGTGACGGGCCCGCTACATATTTACTCAGAAGTAAACACGCTAAGCGTAACTAAGCAATATAATGTAAATATACACAAGAAGACATGAAATGTAAATGAACGGCAACTTTTATTTATTAAACATTTCTTTATAATACAACTGAAAAGTAAATACAATGATAAAAGCAATGCCTAAACAATGGCATGAACATGAAATTAAAGTATATATAAGAGTCTAGAGCTCGGGGTTCTCGCTGACCTGATCCAAGTCCTCTGAAGCGGGCTATATCCAGTGAGTCGGATCCAGCTGACAACATTCCAAAGAAAGAAGAGAGAAGGAATGTTGTCAGCGAACAATCGCTCGGTAAGTCCCAAAGAAAAGTAGGAATAGAATATAACTGGTGTATTGTGAGTTTGTTATGTTAACGCGGTTGTTTGTAGCTTGGTACAGAATATGCCAGTGTATACGAAAGGAGTCCAACTATTCCGTGGACTAAGGTATATGGAGCACAAGGAACCGTTAAGCCACGGAACAACAGAAATGGATATTCAGGTTAGGTGTGTTAAAGTGACCGTGTCGTGCCACTTCTAACACATTCCGTACCAGTCTATCCCTTTAAAACTCCGTAATGTATTATGTATTGATGTATATTGTTTTGTTTAATAGATGTATGATTTGCCGAAACCTTGATATCAGTAGTTCATGTAAATGGAAAGGATATAGACGGATAGTCATGTAGACCAGTCAAATGTATATCCATGGTTCGGTCAAATCATATTCATGTTGATATAGATTAAATTCTGGTATAAATGGATTCATGTTGAATTGGAGTTATACTTGAATCATATTCAAGGATAGATTGATTGATTTCATATTAGATTGAGACTTTGCCTGAGTCAGACACTTACACAGAATTGAAGTTCCGAATTAGTTTTTGGAGTTATCTGTAACTGCTGCACATGGACGGCAGGATTTGTGTCTTTTTCCAAGACAATTACCGTATTGATAACACCGTTTGTAGGTTGTCTACCTTAGATAGGAAAGCACCCATATTCTCTGGCTCCCTGAGGCTCAAGAGAACCGGTCTCGCTTAAACCTATATTTACTAGGGTCCTTATTGTAAATTAGTATAACTTGAGGGGTTTTATGAAAAATAGTTTTGATATATTTTCAAAATAAATCTCAAGTATTTAATTATTGTCTTCAGGGTTTTCATAGATGTAAATTTTAAAAGTGATGATTTATTCTAGTAGATATAAACCTAAATTTTAATAGTATATAGTATTTTCTTGTAATTTGACTTGTACTGAGTGTGTGGTATTTTCATGATCTTTTGTAACTCTTCTGATTTAGAAAACATGGAATATATATAATATATTTAAAGTAAATATTTTGATAATATATATATATATATATTAAAAAAATAGAATTTATTTATTAATTAGAAATCACGTCTTTCTTAAAATTGTAATACAAATTTCATCGAAATCGTATGCTCCGTGAGGAGGTTTGCATCTCGCCCTACTAGTCCGATGGATGTGTGATAACCTGCACCAACCAAGTCGGATTCCCCAAAATGGGTTGTAAGGACTTAATCGTATGGAATTTAAATAAGACAATTTAAAGAATATGATTTTGTAATAGTTTAGAGTATTTTATTGTAAACTTGTAATTATCCCTCAAACTAAAGTTCCAAAAGCCATCGTGCTATGTCAAGAATGAGTGTTGTGATGAGGTAGGTCATTACCTCGTGGGTTTTCTAAAGGTAATACAAAGAAATATGATGAAATATGTAGAATGTAAAGTTTATGGTATTTGTTCGTAAAAATGTGATAAAAGTTACATAACATGTTATTTTGAGATGAAACTTGTTCTAAAGTGTTTGGTTATGATTGTTAAACAATATATGAAGAATTTGTAGGTTTGTTATTAAGAAAATTTGGGTTTTTTTAAAGAAAAGAGAATCGGAAGTCAAAATAACTCTGCTTCCGACGAGTTTTGAAATGAGAGTGTTTTAGATTAGAATGAAAGGAGGAGAGAGGGACTTACTGATTTGGAGAAGAGAGGGGAGGTAGAGGGAACTTTTGAAGGTGTCGGGGAGTCACGGTGTCGCCCGATTTTTCCCGAAACGTCGCCGGAACTTTGACCTTGGCTAACTCCACTTGTACAACTTTTGGACTTAGGAATTTTAGACAGTTTTGGCAATGGATTTCAGAATGAGGAGGGACAAAGTGTAGGGTGATATTTATAGGATAGAATTAGAGTTTAGGGTGTGAATAGAGAATTAAAAATACATTAAAATTAGAATTAAAGAGTGAAATTACACTCTCTGGATAATTACAGAGTAATCAAACATAATAGGAGTTAAGGGGGGAGGCCAAGAGACTAGGGCACAAAAATTAGGGGCAGTACCTACTGGAGGGGCCGGCGGCGCCGGCCCCATGAAGAATCTCGCCGGTCCAATTCGAGGGTAGGGTGCTTGGATTAGGGACACGTGTCCTAGGCTGTTCAAATAGCATTTTTCACGTGTTTGTTTAATCTGACTTTTCATTTTTACGTATATTGCACATGTAAACTTTTGGGCTTCCAAAAAGTTTAAAAGAAAAATCATTAAAAATAATATGTGGCTGAGGGGATTTGAACACAGGGGCTATCTCACAGCAGTGCAAGGCTTTACCAGTGAACTACGAGTTGTTTCTTGTTGTTCTTAAACAACTTAAATTTATAACTTGTGCTCAGGATTTACAAATACTCCATTTGTACATTAACTTTAAAAAATTTCTGTACATTATAAACAGAGTCGTTACAGCGACAAATCTAAATCTATTTCCTAAGATATCGCTACCCTACAGAGAGATCAATACCGACTCGTGTATACTATCTACGGGCCACATTCGATAAAGTTGCATAACAATGAAGTGAAGAAGCCACTTACGGGTCCTCACTACTCGTAAAGAGAAAATACTCGAGTGAGATCTTTACGACTCACGAAGGCGAAAGACACTTAGGAATCCTCACGATTTCTAAGGAGAATATGCACATATGAGATCTTCACGCCTCATAAGGAGAAAAACCTTCTTGAGACCCTTACGGCTCATGAAGATGGAAAAAAGTCTTAGCTGGCAGGGATTATAAACCTGTCTCCTAAACCATCAATTCTATGGTGATGTAGTACTTTGCACTACTTAACCCATATACATACTTACATGGGCATAGTAGTGAGGGCATTTGTTTGCGCCAAATTTTTTTACTCAAAGCTTGTTGTTCTCTTATAAAAATAAAAGGCAACCCCCACGTGTTAAACACGTGAACACTCACATATAAAGCATGTGAGTACCGGCTTCAGATAAGATTAAATTCTATATTAGCCTCCATATGTTAAACACGTGAGCACTCACATGCAAAGCATGTGAGTACTGGATTAAATCCTATGATGGTACCCACGGTCTAAACACGTAAGCACTCACATGATATCCACATAACCGCTGATGCTGGCTCTCGGCAGCATCTCACGTGATATCCACGTAAGAGCACATGCCAGTCTCTTGGCAGCATCTCACGTGATATCCACATAAGCGCACGTGCCAGCCTCGTGCGTTGCCTCATGTGATATCTGATGGGTTACGCCAGCTCTCCGGCCATCAATCCGTGGCCAAATGCAGAACAAAAACTTTTAGAAACTGGCGCTAACGGAACCCTAATATACGGATCATACCATTAACCCTACACTAGCTATATGAAAAGGAGTTTTAGAGAGGTTATACCGAACGATCCGCGTCCTTCGGTCTTCAACCTCTGTCCCAAGCTCCTCGCGGCTTCCTCGATCATGTTTGATCTTCGGTCTCCCCATCAAAGAAGATCCACATCGAGAGTTGGTAATACGGGCTCCCGCCTCAAAACCGAGGCAACTCGAGTATCTAGTTTGCTAGCCTAGATAGCCAAGATGAAGTAGAGAGTGTGTGTGATTACTTTGTCTCAATACACCCTAGGTTTCTCAACTCATGAGACATATAGGGTAGAGGTTGAAGAAGATGCCAATGGAGAAAGTGTGAAGCCAAGAAAAAAAAGAGCAAGTGAAGAAAAGTGTCTACTCTTTTTCTTGAGTTGTTTTGGCTAAGTGTTTTGTGTGTTATTTTGTTGTGAGCAATTAGCAAGTAAAGAAAAGCATTTCACAAGAAAAGATCTGCCTTGCTCACCAATAATATCTCACAAATATCTTACCCAAAACAAAACCCCACCCATATCACCATGAATCACTCATGACCCAACACCATGAGTCACCAAGTGCACATGCATGAGTTTAAAGCATGCCATGACTCACGCTTTCCCACCAAATAAACATTTAAACTAAATGTTTAACAAAAAGAAATGGCAACTCCTAAAGTAATCATGTAATAGAATTACAAGAATACCCCTCATCCGTATTTGCATACCCACATCCGTATTCCGACTGAATACGAATAAAACGAGACGAAAATAATCCAACAATACAATACTAGGATCCGGCTTAAACCAAAGCCCACTAGTATTATCCGTGGGATCATGATCCGTTCATAAGTGCATGTATATGATCGAACCCTGCCATAAAACCATACGGCCTCTACAACATTTCTCCCGAAGCAGGGAAACCCTCTGTGTGGGACTCTAAAGACTCGTCAATACGCTGGCAGTGGGTTTAACCACAAGCACGTCAGCGGCACTAGCTGTACGTAACGGCTGTCCAGGTATTGAGCGAAAGGGAGGCTGATGAGCAAACTCATCCTGAAACCCCTACTGAGCCTGATAGTGACAATATCCGTGCAGTCCGGTCGGTCCGTCTATGAGTATCGCATATAGAGTCTAAGGGGTGGATAAAGTCAGACCCCTAATAACGCGACATTTAGTGTCGGTATGAAACCTATCACTACCTGAGAAACTACCGATCCTAGATCAATAATTCTCGACTACCTTGGCCAAGGATTTCTGGTGATGGCCACCCATGCACTCCGCGACATCAACCCCCAATACTGGGAGAGACAAATCCCTTGACGATCCGCTCACTACCTCCATGTGGCTCGGGACTGTACCCAACTAAAACCTGTTTGCACGACTCCTTTGAGCCGTGGTAGGGTAGTAATAAAAACACAGTGGGAACTCACATGAGACAAATGATGATCTCAGGTCGATAGACTAACCTGTACACATGTTACCAGGGAACTGCTATCTGACAATAAGTATAATACCAACTAGCATGTTCCCGGCGAGTCCGTCCGGTGTACTCATAACCCAATGAGCACCTGTATACATCTTAGGTGAACCAACTAACACCAATGGCTTGTGAGACCGGCCACCGCCCCTCGTCAGGGTCTCGATCAGTATACACTAGTCTACTCTTGGAGTATCGATGCCCAGTCTTGAAACTCCCACGACTATGGACATTTTAAGGATGTGCTTATAGACCACCCAGCTCCCACATATATGATCGCCATCATACTGCTGGTAGTCAAGCATGAATCCTATGGGCTCTATCAACATGTAATAGTGATCTGTAGTGTCACCTGAAGCATGTACACGATGATAAAGACAAACCAGATAGCATACTATCATCTCGAGTAAGACTATTCTACCGGTATAGGTCCTCCCTCAATCATTGCAATCACGTGCCTGCGATCTAATAATTGACTTGAGGGCACTATAGCCAACAATATCCACATGAGCGCTAATGCTGCTTCTTAGTAGTTCTCACGTGATATCTACATGAGTGCTATTGGGTAACGTCTCACGTGCAAAGTACGTGGCATACATGCTAACCCATTAGGCAACGCCTCACGCGCAATGCACGTGAGTGTCTCTTCTGATAGAATTAAATTCTATGTGGGAAATGTTTTCCCGATCTTTCTTAAACAAGAAAGATCCTCTCTGTTAAACAGAGAACTCTTGGATCAAAAATCCAACGGTGATTATAAAATCGCCAATTGATCGTCTGATAGAATTAAATTCTATCTTAGGAAAATATTTTTCTAATCTTGTTAAACAAACAAGAAATATTTTCTCTGTTAAATAGAAAGCCTTGGATGAAGAATCTAACGGTGAATAAAATTCATCAGTTGATCTTTAAGATCAATTAGATAGATTATGAAATCAATCAAGATCTCTCTATGAGTGATTTTCTCAAACAAACTGATTTTTCTCTTTTCCTATAAAAAGGACCCAAGAGATAAAATATCATAGGGAGAAGAATATCCATAAACTTCCACAAAAAATTGAGAATTTAATTCTCAAGATAGAGGAGACCCCTCATAAGCTTCAACAACAGAGAATTTAATTCTCTTCGAAGTAAGATTAGTTTCCTCCTCTCAAACCCTAGATAAAGAGAATACAGAGAAGAATCTCTTTTACCGACTATATATATATATATATATATATATATATATATATATATATATATATATATAAGGGTTTAACCCTTTTCAAAATAACTTGGTTCTTTCTCTGGATCTGAGATCTACAAGACAAATCTCCTAAAAAGAGAATTTAATTCTCATAGGAAAAATATTGTTCTTGAGAATGAAAGATCCATAGGAGAACAATGTTGAAAAGAACATGGATGAAAGAAAAAGAAAAAGATAGAGTTTATACTACAGGAACTTTGTTCCCTCATAATCAAGAACTTAGTTTTTAAAGAAGCTGATCCTGGTGATCGTTAATGGTCAAAATGTCATTAACAGAAGTTAAACTTTTTTAAAATGAAGAACAAAGATTTAATCTCTAAGGAAGACATGCGCATCACGTGCAAATCACGTGAGCACCTAAGAAGACAGCATCTCACGTGATAGCACGTGAGCACTAAAAGACACGTGAGCGCACATGAAGACAATACCTCACGTGAAAAGCATGTGAAAAGCCAAGACTCGGCGGCTCACGTGATAACACATGAGAGCACCTAAAGATAACGTCTCATGTGATATCCACGTGAGAATTTGAAGACAGCGGCCTACGTGAACAACGCTGGGGGGCATTTGTTCCCTTATAAAAAAAGAGAAAAAAGGAATGGGGAAAATTCCCCACTAATGGAGCCTCACGTGGCCACACGTGAGCGCCTATATACAAAGATTATAGGTGTTGTGGCAGGCTGAAATGGAGCCTCACGTGTAAGCATGTGAGCATCTATATACAAAGTATATAGGCTCCATATTAAAACACACGGCAGGCCAAAGAAGCTCACGTGTTAACACGTGATGCCCTTTCTTTAGACTGTTGCATATAAGCAAACAAGTTTAACTCCGTAGGGGTCACGCGCTACACGTGAGTGTTCCTAATCACCTTCCAAGCTGATAGAATTAAATTCTAAATGAAAGGATCAAAACCCTATTTGGAAAATATTTCTTTAAATCTTTCTGAACAAGAAAGATTACTCTCTGTAAAACAGAGTACCGTTGGATTAAAAAATCCAATGGTGATTAAAAATCACCTATCTACAGAAAAAATTCTGTATGGGAAAATATTTCCCTAATCTTGTTAAAAACAAGAAAAATATCTTCTGTAAAACAGAAGTTCTTGGATCAAAGATCCAACGGTGGATAAAATCCCCAGATCAATTAGGATCTCTCAACGGGAGATTTCTTTAACTAAATCAACAGACTTGCCTCTACTATAAAAAGGACCCAAGACTTCAGGTCTAAAAAAAAGGAAGGAGATACACACAGAGAGACCCCCTCATAAACCTAAAAAGAGAGAAAGAGAATTCAATTCTCTAAAAAGAAGAAGATCTCCCTTTTAGAAAAAAGAAACCCAAGGTAAGAAGAAAGACAGAGAGATTATTTTATCTCTTCTTCGCCTCTCCAAGGGCTTAACCCTTCAAAAAAAAGAACTTAGTTTTTCCTCTGGTTGAGGTTTGCAGAAACAGATCTCCCCACAAGTTGAGAAATTAATTCTCATCAGGGAGATTCTGTTATGCAGATTCAAAACTCAGAGGAAAGAACTAAGTTCAAAGAATTTATTTCTTCCAAAAGTTTATAGGAATTTAATTCCTCTGATAAAACTAGGGTTTAACCCTGTATAAGAATTTAATTCTTATAAAACAAGGGACCTAAAATTCGTAAAACTCATATCAAAATCTCTGTGCATATAAGACTGGTGATTCATTAGCGTTCAACGCTATAACAAAAGCTCGCGTGTTCTCACGTGGCCCCCAAACAGTTGCTTAACACTTATATGGAAAAGGGGAAAAAATCCAAAGATAGCGCTCACATTTTGAGCACCTCACGTGTCCGCACGTGAGCATTATATAAGCTAAGTACTTAGCACTTATAAAAGGAAGAGGGAATAAATCCAAAGAGGCAGTGCACAACTTTGGGACGCCTCACGTGCCCACACGTGAGGGCCACAAGAATTAAGTGTTTAACACTTATACACAGACAGGGATTTGGAACCAAGTGTACAGCGCTAACTTTCAGGCACCTCACGTGCCACACGTGAGCGCCCCAAATTTTAGTATTTAACACTGCTTTAAAGTCTCACGTGGGAGCACGTGAGCACCGAGCATATATCAGTGTTTAACACTATAAGAAGCCAACCTCAGCCACAAATTGGCTAAGTCTTCCTGAGATTAAAATATCTTGGATCTCCAAATAGACCGAGCCTCTATGCTCATGACTTCCCAAAAATGACTAATGATTCTTAGATGGTCTACCATGACCTCTCCTCTCAATCTGGAATTTGGTTCAAGGGTGCATCTCTTCACACCTCTGATACATGTCGTTCTAATTCTTCAACGTCTTCAGAGAGGTGGCGAGTCCCAACAACCAACAACACTTTGGTGCACTCCCAAACCAATGGGTACATTCCAATACGGACCGAACATCCTTAAACTAAACCCTCATCCAAAAAAGTGGTGATCTACGGATCGCAACGTCCTTAAACTAACGATGGACCGTAACGTCTTTAAACTAAAACAATAGAGCCCAAACGCTCTTTTGTTGGATCTGAATGATCCTAAAATCTTGTTAAGTATATCTTAGTCTAAAATTGGACTAACGTATCCTTAACAAACATTTAAGTTGATCTTAATCTCAAACAAGATTAACGATCCTTAAATCAAATCAAACCTAAATCTAAGAATATACGGATTTGGACCAATCCACGCCCTACGGACGACAACATAAATTAGTCTCCGTATACAATCCACGGGCAACCAAAAATAAAACAAACACAAACGACATGAAGTGAACTTCTGGAGCAGGAGAAAGTGGTTACCGCGATGCGGTAACGTAATTAACTGCAGGGGCTTGCTCCTACAAGGAAGAGCGTCCCCACAATCAAAAACCCCTCACAAATGAGGGGGAATCTGATGAAGTCTGCTACAACGGCCACGTCCGTCCAGACCTCCGATACACGGTGCCATAAATCAACATGGCATCTTCGGAGAGGTGGACAGATAAAACCAAATAGTATCTGCCCCTAAATTCAGGCAAGACAACCTTACGCGGTCTCGTCTCCCATTTTCGGCGGTAAACAGATTCTGGCACGTCTAGTGGGACCTTTTTCTCTTTCCACTCCACACTTCATGTGTCATGTTCACGAACGAATCGCGGTTTAATATAGTTGCCCCTAGATTCGAGGTACTAAGATTTGGTGTCTTACTCCTATGCAGAAGAGAAGAGAAATCGATTGCTTCCAACTGCACCTGCAACAGCAACTCTCGCTCCACCGCAAATGGATGAGTGACTTATGGGCCCCAAGCGGCCTCCATCTTTGCAATGCCAGTGGAGCAGGTGACTCAACCCACCACTGGACTGTTCTTTGGGACCATGATCCCACCAGCAAACTTCAATGCCCCAGTGCCACCACAGGAAGCTCCAAAGAAGTCAGTCTTCGATCGACTTGAAACTACCACGTCCCCTCTCAACAGGTCGTCCAATTCTACCACCTCAGTCTTCAACAGGCTGAGTCAAAGCTCAAATGGTCCCGTAAGGAGGCTCGCGATACCTGAGGGGGTTATCCCGAAACGGATAGCCGTTCCAGCTCCGGCGATAGAAGTCGTCGACAGGGCTTCTCCAGCTAAAGGATCGGTCTTCGCAAGATTGACCATTCCAACTCCTGCTTCCAGCGAAGTCATCAAGACTACTTCCCCTACCAAAAGGTCGACCTTCGAAAGATTGACCGTCCCCTCTCAAAGGACGTCAGTCTTCAACAAGCTGGCACCTGCAGTAACCCTTCACCAGAGCAAGGGGCATGACGAAGCCACTCCTGTAACTGAGTCAGTCCCATATGCAAGGCATGCTCGACATCGCCACTGGCACCAAGTGAAGAAAGCTGGGGCAACTCTCCCTCCGGACTTACTCCACCAACTCCAATGGTGGAAATTGACGCTACTGTTCCAAGTGGGAATAGCTTCGATCCACTCAAGAGGGTGCGAAAGAACTCCCCAAGCGCTGTATTGAAGAAGTCTCCCCGGCCTGCTGAAAACATGACGCAGGCAAAGCTGGAGCAACCCCCTCAGCGGTTGTCCTCCAAAATACACAGAGTCTGGCGGAAGGTCCAAGATTCTGTGATCGATAAAGACTACTCCCGCCGACTGAAAAAAAACGAAGGCTCGGCAAGAGGAGGACCATCCCTCCGTCGTACCATGGAAGGTATCATTTGCATGGGTGCCTGCTGCAACGGCCCCCTCAACTTCGACCTCCCACAAAAGGAGAAGGCCGAAGAATTAAGCGACGGGCTCGTTCCACTTAAATCACATCTCCACTGAGACAGCACGTTGAGCACCCGCAACAACACGTCACTTGAAATACGAGTGACTCTCTTCACTACATTTCTCATCACTTACAAGAATCCTCTTGCACTCAAGAGATTCCACACAAATAGAGAAAAACAAGAAAATTACAATCCAAGATACCCTTCTCAAGTGTTTACAAATCAAGCTCTAGTATACTTCAAAGGAGTATAAGATTTGCAATTAAAGCTCAAGTGTTTTCTTTTTCTTTTGGTGGGTGAGGATGAACTCAAAGAATGATTGCAATTTTTCAGAATAGTTGTTATGCAATAACTACAAAAAAATCCTTTTATAACCCTAACCAAAAATCACACAAGCACAAGCATTTAATACGTCTCAGGCAGAGAAACAGATGCCTGAAGGCAAATGGGACAGACATCTGAAAGAAAAATAAAACTAGCCGTTATAGTATTAAATGCAGGTAACGGTAATATTTTTCAAATAAATAAAGCTTCGGACGAATGTCATCAGGAGATTTAGACCTCTGTCGTAGTTTTCAAAATATGACCGAAAGAGCAGAAACCAACCAGACATATGAAGGCAAAGTGGCACTTGTTTGAAGAACAAAAAGTTTCTTAAGTTTTAAACATTCAGACGTGTATTCAAATAAGGTTCATACGTTTATTCTCATAAAAAGTTTGAAAGATATGAAACACAGAGAACAACCAGATGACTGAAGAAGTTTTGACAGACGTTTGTTCCATAAAAAATTTTAAACAAATGAAAATCCAAAGAACAAACAGACGTATGAAGAAGCAAAGACAGACATTTGTTCTGTTAAAAAGTTTAAAACATTGGAAAACCAGAAAACAACCAGACATTTGTTCTAGCATGCTTCAGACGTTTGTTCTGAAGAAGAAACTGATATTTCAAAACTTGTGTATATTTTGCAATAAATATCAAACGTCTGAAGAAGACATGGTGTCACGACCCGCAGGGTACGGAACGTGACTGGCACTTAAGTTTACGAAACGTCTAAAGACGTCCGTAAAAATAAGTAAGCCAAAGCCCAGAAAACAAAACCAATTAAGCAAAAGAGTGAAGAAAACCCAAACATTTGAAAGCAAGTTTATCAAATAAGTCATGTAAAACCCCTTTTAAAAACAATACTAATTTTTCCGAAAATTTCGGCAGAGTCTCCTTTGTAAATACTGGCCCCCAAAAATAGGTACAACAAAATATATATGAATCCAACAAAATAGGGCATCCCCAAGCGGGAGCTAGCTCTTCGCCACAAGGCGGTCACAAATCCCACGCAATATAAATGACAACAAGCGTAATAATCATAAGGAAGCATGAAAAAAGTAGCATGTCGGCTCAAGTGAGCTCGACCCCAAAATACAGCATAAAATCCACAAACCTCACAGTCTCATCTCTAGGTCAATATACAATAATCTGGTAGAAACAGTAGATGGAGTACACTAGATACAAGAATATACAAGGTGGTACAAAAATGATAACATAACCCACCTATGAGCAAATCTCGAGCTCAGGCAAAAGAGGCAAAAGAACAAGTGCGCCCGCCGCTACTGAACTGACGGAGCGGACCTGCAAAAGACTGTGGCACAACGGGGGTGAGTTGCCAACTCGTGAGTAATAAATAACATCTACAAAGGCTATCGTATGCATGCACACAAGCATCCTAGCATCTATAATACAGGTATGACTGGATGCACTAGCAGGTGTGTATATAACATCAGTGTACTAATATGTATGCAACATGAATATCTGAGGTCTCAATAGGTATATATAAGAATATTTTATCTCTTTTTGTTTTTGAAACTCTTTTAGAAGGCCGGCATAATGTCAATGAATCGACGAAAATCGGTGTCCAGCAACGACACCCAAAAGCTGTCTCAAATCTCATAAATGTATCTCTGGCCTCAGCCGTCCGGCTGACCCATCTCAATATCAATATCTCATCATCTAGCGGCCACGGTCGGTATCCTCTGGATATCCGCCGTCCCAAACAGTCACCGGTAGGTAATCCGTCCCCTGCCAGGCTCAACGTCATCACCACATTCCTCTTGCCCCGGGGTACCTTACCGGGCCCACCATGTACCCGTGCCGGTTCCTCCACTCCTCGACACGGATTTCCAAATCCACAGCAAACTCATGATGGACGACACTTACATCACTAGAAAACCGCAATTTACATATTTTTAAAAAAAATATAATAAGTTTAGAAATTTTGCGGCTTTCCCCCGAAATCCAGCAATATCATAAAATCTCAAGAAATCCTCATAAGTGCATATATCAATGATAATGAATGCGTATGATATCAATAATCAAGTTGCGATGTGTGATTAATGTATTAAGCATGAACAATTAATATGATGAAGTACATGCACATGAATAGCAATACTACGGTTTCATTTTTAAAAGTTATCTAGTGTGGTGGCATGGCAATTACCAGGGTGTGTGTGTAAACATGAATAGTGCTCGTGCTGCATATAAAAACCCTGGTAATGGTGCAGGTGTCCTATGAAATGGTTTCGTATAGGTATGTCAATATAATGCATGGATGCAGCAAATAGTCAGTTAAGTATTTCACCCCTAATTACTAACATTACTAAGGATTTGTAAGTTACTAAAACTATTGGGCGGCTTGCGCCATCCAATGATAGTCCCCCGTAGATGTTACATCTACTCACCGGGATCCCTGGCTAGCTGTGTCCAATCACCGCCTTTCCCTTTCGCGCCGCGTCTGACGTCTCCGCGACCGAACTTGGAATTTACATCAATACCAAACATAAGGTTACATATCAAGAACGACGCAAAACCCCAACGAAACTACTAAAGTTCGCTAGCTAGGTACAACGTGCACAAAGTGCGCGGAACACACGCGAAAATCGCAAAAACTGCCAAAAAACACCGATTTGGTCGCCCGGCAAAACTAAAACCCGACTACCCAAAAATCCGCACTCACGCATCCTAAAAGTCGTAGGACAAGCCATTACAATTATCAAGATATCAAAAATAATTCATCACATAATTTTTATACAAAACTAGTAAGCATTTGCATTCCAAAATCGGTGCAAAAATCGCCGATTTGCGACAAAACGACTACAATTTAGCATAATCACCCAAGCACACTACAAGCAATCTACAAACACTAATTACAACACAATAGCAATGATTCCAATCCTATTTTCCATAAACAACCATTTCTTGAATTTATAACCTAGCAAATTCCAAATAAATTTCCACACTTGAAAACTTAATTTAACACAACAAAAGCCCACATAAGAAAATTAATCACTTAGATTAGGTTAGCAAAATACTAGATAGCAAAGTAAATTAATTAACCTAATAATGGATTTCCAAACCCTAATCAACTCATTAACATGTTTCACAATCCAATTCCATACAAAAACCCCTTTCTAGATTTTCCTAAAACAACAATTACAACTAAAATCACACTTTTAAAAATAACAAAATTAACACAATTTGAAGACCACAACAACAAGGTAACTTCTTTGATTTGTGTAGGAACTAGCAAGCAACATAAATTTAATTAACCACATAATGGTATGCTAACAAACTTTAGTTTAAAACAAACTACTCTTTATAAACTAGATTAGAATTTAGCTAACTTTTAACACTAAACCATACAATTAAAGGAATTTAGCAAAAGAAAGTAATTTGATGGAAATTATACCTCTTGATCTATGGATCAAGCAAGAAAATTTTGCTCCAATCGATGGCCTCAAGCACCAAGATCCAAGCTAGGGAGGTGAAGGAAAAGAAGGATGAAGGAGGGTTTTAATTTGCAAGCTTTAATTTGAATTTTTGATGAATTAAACTTGAAGAATTGTGAAGAAATGAGAAGAAAATAGATGAAGAAGGGGGAGGTGCAGTTTCGGCCAGCAAGAGGAATGGGGGAGGGTGTGGGCAAGTGGGGAAAGTCAATGGTCAAGTCCACAAAGTCAAATGCACCATACTTTATTAACTACAATTAAAATAAATCAAAAAAACCCTTAAATCAACTCAAGAAAGCAACTAAAGAAAAGAGGCCAGAAATTTCTGGACTTGGTCAGGGTTGGGCTGTCCTAGGGCTGAGGGAAAAGAGAGAGGGGTTTTACAAAAGAAATTTTATGCAAAAAGGCCCCCTACAACTCAAAAATTGCAAGTTTTAGCTCAAAATTCAATAAATTCGTTTCATAACACAAAAATTTGTTAAAAATCAAAATAAATTACTAAAAATTTATGTTATCACTAGATTATAATTATCATAATTTTAGAGATTAAAATTAGCCCGGAAAAATTTGTATTTATCGCTTATTTAATGTATTTTCTTACCGGCTTAAAATAATATTAAAAAATTGAAAAATTATGGAAAATTTTTAAACGACCAGAATTTCATAATTAACTCATTAGCTACTAAAAACAAGCAATTACCTATCCATTTTAAGTATAATTAGCCCTAACTGCAAAATAACGAGAAAGACGGTTTTCGGAAAAATACCGAATTTTCACCGAATTTCAGGAAAACACCAAAACGACTTTTCAAGACGCTACAATCTTCCCCCCTAAAAGAAATTCGGTCCCCGAATTAAAAAAAAATATAGCTACGCGTACCTTCGAAGAGATGGGGATATTTCTTCCTCATCTCGCCCTCGGTCTCCCAGGTAACCTCCTCGCTGCTCGGGCTACGCCAAAGGACCTTGACGGTTGGTATAATCTTCGACCTCAACTTCTTCACCTGCCGATCCAGGATGGCCACCGGCTGCTCTGCAAAAGAAAGGTCGCGCTCTAGCTGGACTGTCGGGTGCTGAATCGCATGCGAAGGGTCGTGAAGGTACTTGCGGAGCATCGAAATATGGAAGACGGGGTGAACATCGGGAAAGCTGGGTGGAAGAGCCAAACGATATGCAACAGCGCCAACCCGCTCGAGGATCTCGAAGGGACCTACGAATCTAGGGCTAAGCTTCCCCTTTCGCCCAAAACGCATCACGCCCTTCATCGGAGAGACTTTCAGAAAAACATGGTCGCCAACTGCGAACTCTAATCTGCGACGGCGCCTGTCTGCATAGGATTTCTGCCTGCTCTGAGCCGCTCTCATCCGGTCTCGGATCAACTGGATCTTCGATGTCGTCTCCTCAACAAGCTGCGGCCCCAAAATGCTGCTCTCGCTGAGCTCTGTCCAACAAACGGGCGATCTGCATCTCCTCCCATACAATGCCTCGAAAGGTGCCATCTGAATAGTATCCTGGAAGCTGTTGTTGTAGGAGAACTCCACTAGAGGTAAATGACGATCCCAGCTACCACCAAAGTCTAAGACGCACGCTCTGAGCATGTCCTCGAGAGTCTGAATGGTCCGCTCTGACTGTCCGTCGGTCTGCGGATGAAACGCTGTGCTGAAGCTCAAACGAGTGCCCAAAGCCTCCTAAAGTCTCTGCCAAAGTCGGCTGGTGAACTGAGTGCCTCGATCTGACACGATACAAGTCGGTACGCCATGTAGTCGCACGATCTCGTCAATATAGAGCTGAGCATACTGAGCGAAGCTGAAAGTCGTCTTCACTGGAAGGAAGTGAGCCGCTTTCGTCAATCTATCCACGATCACCCAGATGTAGTCGTACCCTCGACTGGTCCTGGGTAGACCCACAACGAAATCCATCGAAATCTGCTCCCATTTCCACTCTGGAATGGGTAACGGCTGTAGCTCTCCTGCGGGCCTCTGGTGCTCGGCCTTGACTTGCTGACAAGTCAGGCATCTCGAAACGAACTCCGCAATGTCCCTCTTCATCCCGTCCCACAAGTAGGTCTCTCTCATATCATGGTACATCTTGGTGGAACCGGGGTGGACACTATACACTGATCGGTGTGCCTCCTCGAGAATGTCGCGCCGCAATCCATCAGCATCTGGTACGCACAGTCTAGATCCATATCGTAAAATCCCCTGATCGTCAATCACGAACTCGGAAAATCTGCCCTGTCCCATCTGTGCCATGATCTCTGAGCAACGGTCGTCACTGCGCTGTGCCTCATATATACGGTCAAGCAACTGTGGGCGTGCACGAACATGCGCGAGCTGTCCCCCTGTCTGAGTGAACTCGAACTCAACTCGGCTGTCGCATAGCATCTGCCAATCTGCTGACGACTGCCTCTGCACTGCGCGCAAAAAGGATAGACTACCCCCGGGCCTCCTACTCAACGCATCTGCCACCACATTTGCCTTGCCGGGGTGATATAAGATCTCGCAGTCGTAGTCTTTCACCAACTCCATCCAACGACGCTGTCTGAGGTTCAGGTCTCGCTGCTGAAATATGTACTTTAAGCTCTTGTGATCGGTGAATATCTGACACGACTCGCCATACAGGTAATGTCGCCAAATCTTCAGTGCAAAGACCACTGCAGCCATCTCCAAATCATGAGTGGGGTAGTTCTGTTCATGCTTCTTCAACTGCCGAGAAGCGTAAGCGATCACCCGGCCATGCTGCATCAATACGCATCCTAATCCCACTCGCGAAGCATCACAGTAGACAACAAATCCGCCTGATCCCGAAGGCAAAGATAATACCGGCGCCGTAGTCAAACATGTCCACAGCTGCTGAAAACTGCGCTCGCACTCCTCTGTCCAAACAAAAGGAACTCCCTTCCGGGTCAAACTGGTCAACGGTGCAGCTATACGGGAGAAGTCCTGAACAAAACGCCTGTAGTAGCCCGCCAAGCCTAGAAAACTACGGATCTCAGTAACCGATGTAGGTCGGGGCCACTGCTGAACAGCCTCAATCTTCTTCGGGTCCACACAAATGCCGTCTCTCGTAACCACGTGACCCAAGAATCCGACGCTGTCCAGCCAGAATGCACACTTGGAGAACTTTGCGAACAGCTGGTGCTCCCTCAGGGTCTGTAACATAATCCGCAAGTGCTGCTCGTGCTCCTCTCTGCTCCGGGAGTACACCAAGATATCGTCGATAAACACGATGATGAACAAGTCAAGATACGGCCTGAACGTACGGTTCATCAAATCCATAAATGCTGCTGGGGCATTGGTGAGTCCGAACGACATCACCAAAAACTCGTAGTGGCCGTAGCGCGTGCGGAAAGCTGTCCTCGGTATATCCTCCTGTCGAACTCGCAGCTGATGGTATCCTGATCGCAAGTCGATCCTCGAAAAATACCCCGCACCCTGAAGCTGGTCGAACAAATCATCAATGCGCGGCAACGGATATCTGTTCCGAACGGTAACTTTGTTCAGCTGGCGGTAGTCGATACATAAGCGCAAACTTCCATCCTTCTTCTTGACAAACAGGACCGGAGCACCCCACGGAGAAACACTCGGTCGAATAAGCCCCTTATCCAACAAATCCTGCAACTGATCCTTCAGCTCTCGAAGCTCTGCCGGGGCCATCCGATAAGGTGGTATAGAAATAGGCCCCGAACCGGGAATCAAATCAATGCAGAACTCAACATCGCGCTCAGGCGGTAGCCCAGGTAGCTCATCAGGGAAAACATCAGGGAACTCACAAACTACCGGGGCCCGGTCCAACGGAACCTCTGCAGCTCGAGTATCACAAATATACGCTAAGAATCCCTGACATCCCTTCCGCAAGAGCTGACCAGCGCGAAGAGACGAAATTAAGCTGGGAAGGGCGACACTACGGTCTCCCCGAATAACAAGGACTGGCTCTCCCGGAAAGCTAAATCTGACTGCCTTCTCACGGCAGTCCACCGAAGCATAACAAGTGGCTAGCCAATCCATGCCCAGAAGCACATCAAAGTCCAACATATCGAGGAGTATCAAATCAACTGATGAATCCCTCTCCCCGATACGAACGGAACACAAACGAAATACAAACCGAGCGACAAACGACTCGCCTACCGGAGTAACAACAACAAGCGGCTGATCTAACGACGACGACTCACGGCCCAACATCGGTCCAAAGTGTGTAGATACGTACGAATGTGTGGAACCTGGGTCGAATAATACCCGTGCGTCGAAAGAACAAACTGGCAAGGTACCTGTCACAACGGCATTGGATGCCTGCGCATCCTGCGGTGTCAAAGCAAATACTCGGGCCTGTCCTCCACCGATAGCGGGCTGACCTCGACCTCGGCCTCTGCCTCCTCGTCCTCTTTGAACAGGACCGCCGCGTCCACGGCCTCTCGGTGCACCTAACTGGCGTGGAGCATCGCCTAGGGTAGGAAGTAGGGCTCTCTGAGGAGGGGGTGGTGATGGTGGTAGGGTTACATGCGGAACTGTCGCTGCTCCCTGTCGTCTCACCGGACAGTCTCTGACAAGATGGTGCAGACTCCCGCACCCAAAACATCCTGGCGACTGCTGCTGCCCCTGGGGATAAGAACCATATAACTGTCCCCGCCCAAATCCTCTGCCAGGCCTATCTCTCGGAAAGAATCTGGCGCGCTGCCTCTGAGACGGTACATCGGTGCGAATCCTCTTCGGCCCAGAAACGGCCGAAGTCCGTGATATGCGCGCCTCCATCCGCAATGCCGTATCCATAGCAGCTGAATAAGTGTCGTAGTGCTGGGCGCCAATGGCAAGATATAGCTGGGCATCAAGTCCCTGTACGAACCTCTTCACCATCTTCTCCTCGGTATCCACCAAATACTGAGCATATCGGGATAACTGTGTAAACTGGATGTCATACTCAGACACCGTCATCCCAGGTGTCTTGACTAAGGCCTCGAAGCTACGAGCTCTGGCGCCACGAACGCTCTTTGGAAGAAAACGGGCTAGAAAGACCGCTGTAAACTCGGCCCAAGTCATAGGCGGCAGACCTGCAGCTCGACCTCTCAAGACTGACTCCCACCATGTCTGCGCGAGACCCTCTAGTCGGAAACTCGCAAGCTCTACCCATCGATCATCCGAACATCTCAGCGAACGGCAGATCCTGGCTAAACTGTCGAGGAACGTCTGTGGGTCCTCCGCTGCCTCGGTGCCGGTGAATACTGGAGGTCTCATCCTCATGAAATCCTGTAGTGAAACCGAAATGGACACGGTGGTAGTAGTAGGAGCAGGTATCATGGTCGTCTGTGATGTAGTAGGTACGTCATCCGGCCTCGGTGTACGACTGGCTGCAACTAGGGATCCTACCATCTGACGCAGCTCCTGCATGCCTCCCATCATCTGTCGCAACTCCTCCATACCGGTCTCGAGCCTATCCATACGGCCCGGGAAAGGTGGATCGGTCTGTCCCTGCGGCGTAGGCATACCACCCTGCTCAGTCCTAGTCTCGGACGAGCCCGCTCGAATCTCGTCTCTGGCGGCAGCCCTCTGTGCCCTCGTAGCCTTCGGCGGCATAGTGGCTGTTACAGGAAAACGGATAGTAAGGACAGTGCAATAGGATTATAGGATACACGGAATTGAAGAAGGAATTTTTCAAGCAAGTATATCCTAAAGTCACTTAGGCGGAGTACCGTATCGTAAGTATGCCGCGGACATACGCACGCTACGTTACCCTGCTTAAGTCACTTACTCCATCTACCAAGGGTCATCCTACACTCACAAAGGTAAAACCTATCGCTCTGATACCAACTTTGTCACGATCCGCAGGGTACGGAACGTGACTGGCACTTAAGTTTACGAAACGTCTAAAGACGTCCGTAAAAATAAGTAAGCCAAAGCCCAGAAAACAAAACCAATTAAGCAAAAGAGTGAAGAAAACCCAAACATTTGAAAGCAAGTTTATCAAATAAGTCATGTAAAACCCCTTTTAAAAACAATACTAATTTTTCCGAAAATTTCGGCAGAGTCTCCTTTGTAAATACTGGCCCCCAAAAATGGGTACAACAAAATATATATGAATCCAACAAAATAGGGCATCCCCAAGCGGGAGCTAGCTCTTCGCCACAAGGCGGTCACAAATCCCACGCAATATAAATGACAACAAGCGTAATAATCATAAGGAAGCATGAAAAAAGTAGCATGTCGGCTCAAGTGAGCTCGACCCCAAAATACAGCATAAAATCCACAAACCTCACAGTCTCATCTCTAGGTCAATATACAATAATCTGGTAGAAACAGTAGTGGAGTACACTAGATACAAGAATATACAAGGTGGTACAAAAATGATAACATAACCCACCTATGAGCAAATCTCGAGCTCAGGCAAAAGAGGCAAAAGAACAAGTGCGCCCACCGCTACTGAACTGACGGAGCGGACCTGCAAAAGACTGTGGCACAACGGGGGTGAGTTGCCAACTCGTGAGTAATAAATAACATCTACAAAGGCTATCGTATGCATGCACACAAGCATCCTAGCATCTATAATACAGGTATGACTGGATGCACTAGCAGGTGTGTATATAACATCAGTGTACTAATATGTATGCAACATGAATATCTGAGGTCTCAATAGGTATATATAAGAATATTTTATATCTTTTTGTTTTTGAAACTCTTTTAGAAGGCCGGCATAATGTCAATGAATCGAAGAAAATCGGTGTCCAGCAACGACACCCAAAAGCTGTCTCAAATCTCATAAATGTATCTCTGGCCTCAGCCGTCCGGCTGACCCATCTCAATATCAATATCTCATCATCTAGCGGCCACGGTCGGTATCCTCTGGATATCCGCCGTCCCAAACAGTCACCGGTAGGTAATCCGTCCCCTGCCAGGCTCAACGTCATCACCACATTCCTCTTGCCCCGGGGTACCTTACCGGGCCCACCATATACCCGTGCCGGTTCCTCCACTCCTCGACACGGATTTCCAAATCCACAGCAAACTCATGGTGGACGACACTTACATCACTAGAAAACCGCAATTTACATATTTTTAAAAAAAATATAATAAGTTTAGAAATTTTGCGGCTTTCCCCCGAAATCCAGCAATATCATAAAATCTCAAGAAATCCTCATAAGTGCATATATCAATGATAATGAATGCGTATGATATCAATAATCAAGTTGCGATGTGTGATTAATGTATTAAGCATGAACAATTAATATGATGAAGTACATGCACATGAATAGCAATACTACGGTTTCATTTTTAAAAGTTATCTAGTGTGGTGGCATGGCAATTACCAGGGTGTGTGTGTAAACATGAATAGTGCTCGTGCTGCATATAAAAACCCTGGTAATGGTGCAGGTGTCCTATGAAATGGTTTCGTATAGGTATGTCAATATAATGCATGGATGCAGCAAATAGTCAGTTAAGTATTTCACCCCTAATTACTAACATTACTAAGGATTTGTAAGTTACTAAAACTATCGGGCGGCTTGCGCCATCCAACGATAGTCCCCCGTAGATGTTACATCTACTCACCGGGATCCCTGGCTAGCTGTGTCCAATCACCGCCTTTCCCTTTCGCGCCGCGTCTGACGTCTCCGCGACCGAACCTGGAATTTACATCAATACCAAACATAAGGTTACATATCAAGAACGACGCAAAACCCCAACGAAACTACTAAAGTTCGCTAGCTAGGTACAACGTGCACAAAGTGCGCGGAACACACGCGAAAATCGCAAAAACTGCCAAAAAACGCCGATTTGGTCGCCCGGCAAAACTAAAACCCGACTACCCAAAAATCCACACTCACGCATCCTAAAAGTCGTAGGACAAGCCATTACAATCATCAAGATATCAAAAATAATTCATCACATAATTTTTATACAAAACTAGTAAGCATTTGCATTCCAAAATCGGTGCAAAAATCGCCGATTTGCGACAAAACGACTACAATTTAGCATAATCACCCAAGCACACTACAAGCAATCTACAAACACTAATTACAACACAATAGCAATGATTCCAATCCTATTTTCCATAAATAACCATTTCTTGAATTTATAACCTAGCAAATTCCAAATAAATTTCCACACTTGAAAACTTAATTTAACACAACAAAAGCCCACATAAGAAAATTAATCACTTAGATTAGGTTAGCAAAATACTAGATAGCAAAGTAAATTAATTAACCTAATAATGGATTTCTAAACCCTAATCAACTCATTAACATGTTTCACAATCCAATTCCATACAAAAACCCCTTTCTAGATTTTCCTAAAACAACAATTACAACTAAAATCACACTTTTAAAAATAACAAAATTAACACAATTTGAAGACCACAACAACAAGGTAACTTCTTTGATTTGTGTAGGAACTAGCAAGCAACATAAATTTAATTAACCACATAATGGTATGCTAACAAACTTTAGTTTAAAACAAACTACTCTTTATAAACTAGATTAGAATTTAGCTAACTTTTAACACTAAACCATACAATTAAAGGAATTTAGCAAAAGAAAGTAATTTGATGGAAATTATACCTCTTGATCTATGGATCAAGCAAGAAAATTTTGCTCCAATCGATGGCCTCAAGCACCAAGATCCAAGCTAGGGAGGTGAAGGAAAAGAAGGATGAAGGAGGGTTTTAATTTGCAAGCTTTAATTTGAATTTTTGATGAATTAAACTTGAAGAATTGTGAAGAAATGAGAAGAAAATAGATGAAGAAGGGGGAGGTGCAGTTTCGGCCAGCAAGAGGAATGGGGGAGGGTGTGGGCAAGTGGGGAAAGTCAATGGTCAAGTCCACAAAGTCAAATGCACCATACTTTATTAACTACAATTAAAATAAATCAAAAAAACCCTTAAATCAACTCAAGAAAGCAACTAAAGAAAAGAGGCCAGAAATTTCTGGACTTGGTCAGGGTTGGGCTGTCCTAGGGCTGAGGGAAAAGAGAGAGGGGTTTTACAAAAGAAATTTTATGCAAAAAGGCCCCCTACAACTCAAAAATTGTAAGTTTTAGCTCAAAATTCAATAAATTCGTTTCATAACACAAAAATTTGTTAAAAATCAAAATAAATTACTAAAAATTTATGTTATCACTAGATTATAATTATCATAATTTTAGAGATTAAAATTAGCCCGGAAAAATTTGTATTTATCGCTTATTTAATGTATTTTCTTACCGGCTTAAAATAATATTAAAAAATTGAAAAATTAGGGAAAATTTTTAAACGACCAGAATTTCATAATTAACTCATTAGCTACTAAAAACAAGCAATTACCTATCCATTTTAAGTATAATTATCCCTAACTGCAAAATAACGAGAAAGACGGTTTTCGGAAAAATACCGAATTTTCACCGAATTTCAGGAAAACACCAAAACGACTTTTCAAGACGCTACACATGGACAGACGTCTGAAGAAGGAATGCACAGAAAATTTTGAGCTTCAAATTGAAAAACGTTTTGAATGAAAAACTTTACCAAGTTTTGCCTAAAGATCTCATGCATGCAAAGTGAATGTGTTTTGAGCTTTTTCATGCTATTCTTATAAACCATGAAGTAGTTATATCGATTTCCTATGTCGATATTGTTTGTTTGCCAAATCTTGAATATTCCGATATCTCGACACGAGCTTTTGAATTTTGATTTCTTGAATTCTTTTGAACTTGGACTTTGACTCCTTAGCTTCATAAAGCTTGAATGTGATCTTTGAGGAGCTCTAGTCCATTAACCTCCAACCTCTAATTGATTTGCCGTTTAAGCTCAATTGTCTCCATCCTCCATCATAAACCTGCGTCGGTTTGATATCCTGAAATCTTTCTCAAATACGACCAAGCATCATATACAGTGTTATAAAATATGCAATATGAAATACATGTATAGATCTATTAATATTGTATAACATCATCAAAACTAAATAGTAGGATTATGAGAATCCAAAAGCCATCATTGACATGCTACTCAAGATAATATACGATATTAAATGAGTAAATAATACATGCCCATATATATATGTATTAATTATATTATGAATATAATAAATATGTGTGTGTGTGTAATTATAAATATATAAATATATATATTGATATATATAAATATTTATAAAATAATATTGTTGTACATTTGATGTGTATCAAATATTATATGCATATGTATATGTGTGGGCTAACATGTATTAAGTAATAATAATTAGTTTGTTTAAGAGATTAAACAAATTAATTAATTACGAGGTTTTTATTAGAAAACTATATCTCTATATATAGGCTTCTATTTGATACAAACCCTAACCTTAATCAATTCCCTCACCCCCTCCTAAAAGTTTCGACCATCCCCTCTTCTCTTTTAGCCGAAATTTATTAGGAAAAATAAATTAAAAATTCGATTTTTAATTCCTTGTCTTTAGTTATAATTCTCTCTAATTAATTAGACAAGCTAAGTAATTAATTAGAGTTCATTGATCTTGGAGATTCGTGTGGATGCAAGTAAGGAGATCATCAAGGTGTAATCAAGTCGTCTTGATTAGATAGGAATCGCTAGCACAGCGAACGGAATGCAAATCCGAATTTGCGTAAAGATATTATCTTTTCGAATCAACCGTTTATAATTAACCTAATTTATAAACCCTAAATTGGTGTTGATGTAAAAAAAAAAAAATTCCCTTCCACTGCGTTTATACCAGTTTAACCAACAGAAACAACAACGCATAATTAAATTTATCACAACGGAAGCTAAAATATAAGCATGTATGGAGCAATAGTATCAACATAACGAAAACATAATAACATAAACGTAACACAAACTAATAGCATAATCATAACGTAAACGTAGCATAAACTAATAATACAATTATAACGTGAACAGATAACAAGTAAAACGAGCGTAGCATAAACGAATAATAAGTAAAGCAAGTCTAGTGTAAACAAATAATAAGTAGAGTAAGCATACCATAAATGAATAATAAGTAAAGAAATGATAACGTAAACGAATAATAGGTAAATCAAGCATATCGTAAATGAATAATAAGTAAAGCAATCATAGCATGAACAAACATCATAAATGGATAAATACTACAAATAATTTAATTATACTTTAAAATAAAACGAAACGTTGTTTGGAAATAAGGAGGCTGCGATATTTTAAAAATAGATATCCTTTTAAAATCCCAGTAGCACATCCTTTGCATTTTTAAAACTTGAGCGAATCGTTATTTTTAGAAACGAGTAAAACCTTTGTACTTTCATAATCTCTCAATTGGGATATCTCGTAAGACTCAACGGATCAATAATAAAAGACCGCATTCGGCTAACCATCACCACCTCATCTAGTACAGAATCTATCACATACGATGACAACAAATATTCCACTGAATCAACATCATAAATTCATCTAGTCTGGAAAGAATATAATGCACTCAATAAAAGTCAGTACGGACCTCTAATCTACGTACGAAAACACCTGGTTCAAATAGTATGGACACCTAATCTATGTACGCACATAATATTGATCATACTATAACATGTAAAATATGGCAATTACTAGTAATGTGTACGTGTTAAATGTGTAAGTGTTCTAGTCTATACGTGTCATGGAAGTTACTAATGATGTGTACGTGTAGCATGTGAGTCTATATTGGTGTTGCATGGTAATCATTAGTAATTATGCAAGTGTCCTGGTACTTGTGCTCGCAAAAATATAGCAAAGGAAAGGAAACGTAGAATAGGTAAATTGAGCATATGAGACATGAATTATAATAAACAAAATAGTGTTCTTAATAGTTTTGGATGCCGGGGATGCTATACGACATCCACCCGATTTCCCACTTGTACATACTAAATCTACCCGCAGTAATGCGGCTCAAGCGAATCAAAGCCTACAACCGCCTTCCATGTCGATTCAGGAGTCTCCGCAATCGACCCTATAACCAATAATAATCATAAAAATGCAAGAAAACCCCATTAATATCGATATAAACCCAAGAAAACTAAACACGGTGCGAAACTCAAGTTAATCAGGCTAAAAAGAGCATCAGATATATGAAGCTCTAAACTCAGACGTCTGAAGAAGATGTCTCATCGAGACAGAGAAGAGGGAGACGTCTGAAGAACAATATACAAACGTCTGTCCAAAAACACATAGGAAATCCAGAGAAGTTGCAGACGTCTGAATTTTTGAGCTCAGACGTCTGGAGAAAAATATGAAACAATCAAGAGAAAACACAAACGTCTAAATATCAAGGCTCAGATGTCTGAAAAGCAATTATAAAACATAAAAGAGGAGTCACAGATATCTGAAGCTCATGGCTCAGATGTCTGAAGAAGAAAACTGTTGCTTGAAACTGGAATTTTGCAAAAACACTTTAAAACCAAAATTTTTGCTAAAAACTACCCTCTACAATCCAAAACAATTTGTAATCAACAAGAAAACTTCACTACACACTACAACTACAAGTAACCATTTAAAAACCTATCTTTGCAAGATTTGAACCATAAAAACATGATTTTTAAGTAAAAGACATAGTTTTCATAACAAATAAAACTCTAAAACTTATTAAAAGATGGATTTTTACCTCTTGAAATAGAAATGAAGAGGAGATCCAAACTTGAATGAGGCTACTTGAAGACTTGAAGGTTTCTACTTGGAGAGAACTTGTTTGGTGTTAAGGAGATGAAGTGGAGGGTTTGGTTGAGTTGGGTTTGATGGAGTGTAAGAGAGAGCTTGAGAGAGTATGAGAGAGAGTGAGAGAGGAAATTTTAAAGAAGAAGAAAAAGAAAATGGGCAAGTGTGTACATATAGGCATGGTTCTCCCATGCCTCCCTCTCCCAAATAAAAAAAAGAAAACATTAATTTTTAAAATATGTTTGACATGCAAAAAATAAAGATTAATTAGAAAAAGAAAATATTAGTTTTATCATAATTTTTTTATAGATATCTATATATATCAAATTCTGATAACCCAATTCAATAAATATTATCACTTTAATAAAACTCATTATATCATTATTTAAATTCTAAAATAAACTTTAAATTTTTTGAAATGTTACATATTGTCTAATGAATGCCAAAAATTGTTAATGTATTTATATTAATATCGCCGATATTGGCCAATACTGTGTTATGAATGATATTTTTGTTGATATTACTGGTTTTATATAGCCGATGCTAGCCGATGATGTGTTATGAATAATATTTTTGTTGATGTTACTGTTTTTTTATAGCCGATTGTAACACCCTAGAATGATCGTACGTATTTATATTAATAAATGGAATTGATTGATTGTGTTGTTCATATTGAGTTTTGGTTTTGAGACATCATGAGGCGACTCAAGTTTATTGTGAGACTTTTTATACATCCAGAGACTAGTGGATTGCTTAGTTAGTCATGCGAGCCGTCTCAGGCTATTATTGAGCCATCTCAACCTGAATTGCGGCTAATATTGGTTTCCTGACATGGTTTGACCCGTTATCGGTTATCTGGGCTTTGTTATTGATGGTTGGGTTATGGTAAAATATTATACTGATTATGATATGCATAGTTTAATATGGGACTAATGTTTAACCTTACCTTCTATCCTTTAACCCTAACCGATCTTGATTTTGTGAACTATCCGGCCCAATTATTTTACCTATCCTATATGAATCCACACAAGTCTCATGAAAACCCTAGATTGTTATTTGCCTTACAAAACCCTAGCCTCCATATCCTTCTTTTGGAACCGAAACCCTAACTCAAAACCAAGGAAGCCCTTCATCGATATCCATCGTCATCTTCATTTCGAGGCGATTGCCATCACCGCTGGTTTCTTCTTTCTTCCTTGGATCGGCCGAAGCATCCAAGCCAGGGTACCATATGGATTGCTAGCATCATCGCCGTCGACATCTTGTTCGTGAGATCATATCAAGGCAAGTACTTGGTACTTGCGACATGCTAACATGATTAGATCTTGTTTATTTCATATAATGAATATATATTGATTTATGCTTGAGATAGATATATAAGCTATTGCCTTTATTAAATTCTTGCGATTATTGCCATGTTATACATGATTGACATGATTGAAATATTGCTAGATATCGTTATAATCTCATATTGTTTATATCGATCGTTTGACATATAGTTTCTAACCTAATTAACGATGGGTCGAAGTCGGAATCACGACGTATCGATAAATCTTTAAATCTATTGATGCTTTGTTAACCCTAAAAGATATTACTTTTATATTGTTAAATTGATGGCACGGAACGTAGGGAAATCGAGTTACTTAATGTTTTTATCAATAATGTGAAACAAGCAGTGCAGGGTAGTGTGCAGTGGGTAAATAACTGTTCTATCAGATTTTCTATTCTAAAGTCTTTGAAATCAATTGATGAATCATCGATGTAACTCAATAGTATCCCGTGCATGTCCGGGACCACGGTCAAGATCCTCGGGGCTGAATCCGAGACGCGCCGCTAAGCTGTAACAGGTAGCAGGATGGGCGAGTGATGTCAACATCATCACTCCGGGGCTGGCCTAGCCCGTAAGACTGATCAGAACAAGTATCGAACTGTTGAGTTACAAGTCGGTTTCACCTTTGATTTCCCCATACCCCCAAGTTAAGTATGTCGAGTCAGGTATTCAGTAATCAAGAACTAATGCCAACACAGGATCAAGTAGAAGCAGGCTTGTCTGGATAGACAGCAGGAACGGTCCATGAGGACTACATGTCAGGTTTGTTGGCATTAGACACAAGATCAGGTAACGGGTCGAGTCATGGTACATCAGGTCAAGTCAACAGTATACGGTACCATGTCAGGTATGTCAATATATACATATGTGTAACAATGTCAAGTCAAGATGTAAACAATATCGTGGGTGTGCTCACAATCAGATATATAATCAAACATGGGTATTAATAACATGAGATAAGCAATGAATTACATAATAAGCAGTTTCATTCAAATTACAAGAGTGCAGTAAGACGATATAGCCATTTAGTTATGTTAACAGGTTTAAGCACCCTTAGCGGTGCAATAGTTTAGGTATCGGTTCAATACAGTTATTTCAAGTTAAATGCATACGAGTGTCCGAATGTAACAGAACTACAGGGATAATTGCTACCAGCTATTTAACAGTAAAATGTGATTGAAAAGGTAGATTTGATTATTGGGTTCAAATTAGCAAACTGTAAATTCCATGTTTAATAGTAAAATGATATAATGCAACATTGTAACCGAAATGGAAAACGATTGTACCAAGCTAATTTTACAGGTTTAGGGTTCAATACATATATAGATATATTGTATAGCATGTAGCAAGGGGTACTTGCCTCGACGGGTCGCGAACCGGGAAAAACGGAACGTAACGTCGGCGGGGAAACTCGCGACGTGCGCACGGTTCACGGATTGAACCCAAACAACGAACCAAGGAACCACACGGGTCAGAGTACTCTGCTGGATCGTCGGAACACATCGCCGGCACGGCCGGATTCCGGCGAGCATGTGAACAGTAAAAATCAAGAATTGCAATCAAGAAAAGAAGGAAACAAAGAAGAAGGGGAGAAGAAGGTCTTACTGGTAGGGTTTCTGAGATTTCAGGGGAGCCGGCATGGGGCGACGGCGAAGAAGGTTGCCGGCTTGGTGGTACTCCAGCGAAGGAAGTAGGTTATGGTTTGCAGCCGCGGCCGAGGGGGGTCTGTAGAGGGAGGTGGAAGCAGTTTGAGAGGCCGGGATGTGGAGAGGGATGCGAGGAGGAGACGAGGGCGACGACGGCGAGTCACCGGGGAGGTTGGGCTCGCTGGGGAAAGAACGGGTGGCCTCGTCGGGTGTGCAGGCGCTCGAGAGCGTGGGAAAAATGGAGGAAGGAGGTGGGTGTGGCTGTGATGAGGGCGAGGAGGCAAGGATGCTGGTGGTATCGGCGTCGGTGTCGGGGCTGCGGCGGCGACTGGGATCGAGGCGGCCGGGGACTGCAATGGGTTAGGGCTTCTGTTCTTTTCTCATGAGGAAAAATAAAAAAAAGGAGAAGAAAGATTTAAAAGGGAGTGAGAGAGAATGAAGTTAGAGAGAGAGAGAGATTTGATAAATAGAGAGAGAGCGTGATCTGAGAGATAGAGAGAGAGAGATAGACGCAGAATAGTATGAGAGAGAGGGAGAGAGAGAGAGAGACGTAGGAATTAAGTGGGGCCCAAGGGAGATTATAAGCCTCGCGATTGGCTGAAGAAGAAAAATTGCAGAAGATTTAAGAATATTATTCTGTTTAAAAATATTTAGATTGGTTAGTGTTAATTTATGCGATGGTTTTAAAATATATATTAATTTGGGATTTTGGCGCTAAATAAAACATTTCCAAATCGCGCCCGGGTCGGGTTCAAAAATTCGAAATTGAAATAATAGGATTTTAAGCGGGTTCCAAATTTTAAAATTAAGTGTTTTATGATTAAAAAGCATATCCCCAAGACGGACACATGTACGCACACGTAGCCATCCAAACTCGCCCGTTTCACTGAACGGGACGAGAACACGATACACGGACGCTACTACAAGGCTAGGGGTATCGAGTAGGCCAAGATGGATATTTTTAATTTCATTTTAGATGCCAAAAATTGTTATATGAAGAAATGACTTTTCCGGGTAAAACTTTGCAGTAAGCAACAACAAGCAAGCTAAATGAAATGAGTACAACCTAATGCTCAAACGGTGACAGAAATTAGTAGTATCGGGCTCGGGTGTTACATTATACCCAACTACAAAAAGAATTTCGTTTTCGAAATTCCAAGAATACAAAAAAAACTACAAGAAAATGTGAGGAAACTTCTGTCGGATTTCATCTTCTCGTTTCCAAGTGGACTCTCCATGCGATTGATTACCCCAAGAAACAAGCACAAGGGGAATAACCTTGTTCTTAAGAACCTTTTCCCTTCGATCCACGATTTCAACCAGTCGCTCCTCAAAAGTTAAGTCTTCCCGTACTGTTAGCTCCGGATGATCCAAAACGTGTGTTTCATCTCGAACATACTTACGGAGTTGAGATACGTGAAACACATCGTGCACACTTGCCAAGGACTGCGGTAACGCCAAACGGTACGCTACCTCACCAACACATTCTAATATCTCAAAGGGTCCAACGAATCGAGGACTAATCTTTCCTCGACTCCCAAAACGAATCACCCCTCTAGTCGGTGATATCTTCAAGAACACCAAATCACCCACGGTGAACTCTAGAGGTCTTCTTGACGTGTCTGCCCAACTCTTCTGTCAGTCTTGTGCTGCCTTCATATGCTTTCTGATAGTGTTAACCTTCTCAACTGTCTGCACAACCAAATCTGGTCCCAATAATTTTTGTTCACCGACATCATCCAAACAAACAGGTGAACGGCATTTACGACCATACAAAGCTTCAAATGGAGCCATCTAGATAGTTGCTTGAAAACTGTTGTTATAAGAAAACTCCACCAAGTGTAGATGATCCTCCCAAGAACCCTTGAAGTCCAACATACATGCTCTCAACATGTCTTCAAGAGTTTGGATCGTTCTCTCCGATTGACCATCAGTTTGAGGATGATAAGCTATGCTAAATTTCAATCGAGTCCCCAAACTTTCCAGTAAACTCCTCCAGAAGTGTGATAAGAACCGAGTGTCCCGATCAGACACGATGCTTACCGGTACTCCATGCAATCTTATAATCTCCTGCATGTACCGCTCTGCCAAAGTCTCTGTTGATTGACCAACCCGGAAAGGAATAAAGTGAGCAGCCTTGGTCAACCGATCAACAATCACCCATACTGCATTGTTGCCCTTTGGACTCCACGGTAAAGCCGTCACGAAATCCATGGTTATATGTTCCCACTTCCATTGAGGAATCGGAAGTGGTTGCAATAAACCAGCAACCTTTGATGTTCAACCTTAACTTGCTGACACACCAAGCACTTAGCCACAAAGCGAGCAATCTCCCGTTTCATGCCTTCCCACCAGAAATGCTGTCGAATATCTCGGTACATTTTTGTGTCTCCTGGATGTACAGAATAAGCTGAACTTTGTGCCTCCTTCATAAGCTCTTCACGAACATCTCCCTTTGGCACATACAAACGGCTACCATACCTCAACGAACCATCTTCGTGGATCAGTAAATCTGTTCGCAGTCCAGCTTCAACCTGCTCTCGAAACTTTTGCAGTCTAGGATCCTGCGATTGTGCTGCTTTAATTTTCTCAATCAAAGACGACTGTACTTGCAACTGCATCAACTGCCCCGTAGAACGCGGTAGCACAACCTCCAAGTTAAATCTTCGAAAATCTGCAGCGATCTCTTTCTGCGTAGTTAACACCTGAATTGCTGGTAACCGACTAAGCGCATCCGGCACGACGTTGACTTTCCCCGGATGGTACTTAAGATTAAGGTCGTAGTCAGCCATCAGCTCCAACTATCTACGCTGCCTCATATTAAGCTCATTCTGCGTGAACACATACTTCAAGCTCTTATGATCAGTAAAAACTTCGACCCTTTCGCCCAAAAGGTAGTGTCTCCAAATCTTCAAAGCGAAAATCACAGCCGCAAGCTCCAAGTCATGAGTTGGATAATTCTTCTCATGGGTCTTCAATTGTCTCGATGTGTACGCTACAACCTTCCCATGCTGCATCAAAACACATTCCAATCCTTTTCCAGATGCGTCGCTGTGAATCACTAATCCTCCGGAATTGTCTGGCACGGTCAGAATAGGGGCGGTTATCAACTTCTGCTTCAACGTCTCAAAAGCTAACGCACATTTATCCGTCCATATAAAAGGTACCTCCTTGCGCGTAGGCTTGGTCAACGGCTCTGCCAGATGAGCAAAGTTCTCCACAAATCTCCTGTAGTATCCGGTTAATCCAAGGAAACTTCTTAACTTAGCAACATTCTTTGGAATAGGCCAATCTCGAACTGCTACAATCTTTTCTGGATCGACGGCGATTCCATCGCCCGACATAACATGCCCCAAAAACTTCACTTCTTCTAGCCAAAACTCGCACTTACTCATCTTCGCATAAAGCTTCTCCTGTCTCAATGTCTGCAGTGTGATCTTCAAATGCTCAGCATGCTCCTCAAAACTCTTCGAGTAAACCAGAATATCGTCGATGAATACCATAATAAACTGGTCCAAGAATGGTGAAAAGATTCGGTTCATCAAGTCCATGAATACTGCCGGCGCATTCATTACTCCGAAGGGCATCACTAAGTATTCGTAATATCCATACCGAGTTCAGAACGCCGTCTTGCAAATATCTTCTGCTTTCACTCGAACATGATGATATTCGGATTGCAAATCCAGTTTCGAGAATACCCTCGCGCCACTAAGCTGCTCAAAAAGTTCTCCAATGCGAGGGATGGGTACTTGTTCTTGATAGTCACCCGGTTTAATTCTCGATAGTCGATGCACATTCTTCTTGTGCCATCCTTCTTCTTTACTAGAAGAACTGGAGCTCCCCAAGGCGAGTTACTGCTTCGAATCCAACCCTTATCAAGCAATTCAGCAACCTGTTTCTTAACTTCTTCCAACTCTACCGGTGCCATAGGATAATACGCTTTAGATACCGGCGCTGCTCCAGGAATAAGATCAATTGCGAACTCCACATCTCGCTTCGGCGGTAAACCCGATATATCTTCAAACACGTCCATAAAATCGCAAACAACCGCCGGCTCTTCACTACTATCAACTTCCATTGCTGCAAGAATATTGTTTGTCGGCCTAGCCCTAAACTCGACTGGCCCGACAGAACTGCTTCCTTCAGTGAAGGTAAACTCAGGATGTCCGGGAATCTGGAAAATTACTTTCTTTGCCCTACAGTCAATGTGAGCATGGAAAGTGCCAAGGAAATCCATTCCCAAGACGACTTCATAGCTGCCCGTATCAATCACCAAGAAATCTGCAAAAAGCTCCCGTCCGCACACAACAACTGTACAATCTTTACATTCCCTACTAGATATAATTTTCCCATTCCCAGTGTGTATGTCCCAGAAACTAGACAGGGTTGTGCAAGCAATCGAGTGTGTAGTTAGAAACTTGGATGACATAAAACAGTGGGATGCACCAGAATCAAATAATGCCAATGCGGGAAACCATGAACGAGTAGAGTACCTGAAACCACTTCTCCTGATGCCTTAGCTTCCTCAGCTGTCAAGGTAAAAGCTCGAGCCTGATTAGGTCCTTGAGTTAGCTGTTTCTGCCCTTGGAACGGTTTCTGCGGAGGCTTCTGAATATCATCCCTCGTACGAAGCTTTGACGGACAAGCACCAATTGCATGATCAGCCGCTCCACAAACCAAACAAAGACCCAGCCTTCTTCGACAATCCTTCTGCACCTGCCCAGGTAAACGGCAGTAGTCACAAATCACACTCTTTCTTCGATCAACGATCACAGGCTTCTTCATGGGTGCTACACCTTGACGGCCTACTGGAATACCTCTGTGACCATGAGCTCTGTTAGGTACAAATACGGGCTACCTTGCCGCAACTGTTGTCTGCTGCAAGCTCCCTTTCATCCCAGATAAACTCTGCTTTTCCCGAGCTGTCGTAAGAACCTGTGAGAAAGTGGTCAAACCCAGGGAGACAATCTGCCTCTGGATGTCCACATCCAAGCTGCGCATGAACCTTCGTGCCCTGTCTGCATCGTTGGCAACTAAAGGTCCAGCGAATCTGCCGAGTCTCGTCCACTCTGCTGCATGCACGTCCACGGGTGCTCCATTCTGCCTTAGCCCAATAAATTTCTCTTCCATTTCCTCCCGTGCAGTCCGCGGGAAGAACTTCTGTTAGTTATGTATATGCCCTAGAGGCCATTGTTGTACATATGATGTATATTATAATGGATGCTTGGATAATATAGAGATGACTTTCTTGCTCGTCATGATAGTATGCTATTTGGTTTCACTTTATCTTAACATGTTGACTTGTATTGGTTTACTGTTTTACTCTCACATGTTGATAAAGCCCTTAGGATCTGTACTCGACTACTGGGACTATGATGAGATCATACTAGTGGGGCCGCGGTAGTCGATGAGTACATCCTATAACTGTTCCTAGTCGAGGGTATATCGAGACAGGGCATCGATACACCAGAGTAGACTAGCGTATACGCATCTTGACCCATATGATGGGCGATGGATGATCCCATATCCATCGGTGTTGGACATCAGAGATGGTGTACGGGTGCTCAGTAGAGACTGGGTACACTGGACGGACTCGCTGAGAACTCCCAGATGGTGATATACCACACGTCAGATGGCAGTTCTCCGGTGACACTGGTACAGGGTAGTCTGTAGACCCAAGATCGTCATAGAGGCTTGTGTGATACCCACTGTGCTTTGATTTCCACCTTACCACGTCCAAGAGGGCGTGCAAAACGGTGGCTTTTGGATACAGTCCCGAATCACATGGAGGCAATGAGCGATAGGAGGGGATTCTTCTATCCCGGTATAAGGAGTTGATGTTGTGCTGTGTTCGATTGGCTATAACTGGAAGTCCCTGGCCAGGGCTGATATAGAGATTTACTGGTAAGTGTTACTAGTAGTTTCTCGACCCGTTATGAGCCACACATCGACACGACTTATCGGTTACTGGGGTCTGACGTGTACCACCCCTAGACTTGATATGCGACATATCAGACGAACAGACCGGACTGTACGGGAGTGTTACTGATTGGATTCACAGGAGAACGCACAGGCTAGCTTGTTGATCTTCTGATCGCTCAATACCTGGGTGGCTGTTACGTTTAGCTGACCGCTTGCAGCTTGTGGGTGTTTGATATGATCATCACCTGCTACCGGCGTATTGACGATTCTTTAGAGTCCTACACAGAGGTTTCTTGGCTCAGGCGAAACGGAGTAGTGGCGCATATGTGATATGCGCAGGAGCGAGAATAATACGATATGGGATACCGTATTATATTCTCGCGATATTTAGAAATGAACCGGGTCATCGGATCAAGTGTTGATTCGATGAATCGGTACATGATATATTAGTCGGTAATATTTGATATAGCCGGATCGTCGAATCAAGTGTTGATTCGATGATTTAATGTATAATAATATATATGATATATTGTATTACATTATCTAATAATGGCTCGCTTTATTATTTCATTTTCTCAGTGGATGATACATTGATATATATGCGATATATGTTAATTGTATTATTTTCTTTTGTTGCAAATATATAATATATATGTGATATATATTATTGTGACATGATATGATTAATTGTTAAACATGTTTAAGGATGATTAATTGAGATTAGGGTTTGATTAGGGTTAGTAGCTTCATGCACCTTCTAGAAGCTTTTTCTTTTGTCATTCTTAAGATCTTTATGGATGACACATTCTTTAACTCAACCAAACCCTAACTCTAGTTATTTCTCTACAAAATCTTGACCACTCATCCTTGACCATGGTTAATACTTCAATCATATACTTTTATTTCTATTCATCACAAAAGGATTTATGATTATCTTTTCATTATCATCTTCTTCCTTCTTCAAGAAAGCTTGCTAGTTTTTCTTTAAGTGATGAAATAAAATGAGAAAATGATTTAAAAAGAAAGCAAAATTACTACTCTCTCATCCTCATCTCATCTAGCCCATGGGATTAGTGTGTTCTTCTCTTTTGAGTGATCATCGGAGATTTGGAATACTTCGAGCTAGCATGGATCGTTCGAGTCGTGGAGCCTCTCATGAGTCCGGGAGATCGTGGATCGCGGCAAAGGGACTTCTACTCGGAGCTTGTGAAGTGAAGGAGCGGACTACAAAGGTTGTAATCCCTCACACTTAGATAAAAGTTATCATCTTGCATGTTAAACCCTAATAATCTAGCAAAGATCCCGGCTTTGGGTTGTTCGGCACGTCTAAATTTTTATCCGGGCATGTTTGATGCCTTATGAACCTTCATTAGAGTGCCTAGGAACCCTACAGTGGTATCAGAGCCTAGCTAGAGCATTAGGCGATGTGTTTACGAAGTTAAAACTCCGATCGAACCCGAAACGACGCAAAAAGACCCCTCTCTGGAAATTTTTTAAATTTTGGGATTTTTCTGAATTAAAAATATGTAAAAAAATCAGCAGGGAATTCTAAGAATTACCATGAAACACGGGCCCACAAATCCACCAACTCAGCGCGGAACCGCGGCAGGAACATGGTTCTCGCGGCGGTTCCGCGGCCGAATTGTAGGATTGTGACACGTGGCTTCATGGTATAATCCGTAGGTACTTGTTGATGCTTCTGGGTATTTTTAATCTGTTTCAGGTATTGAAAATTCTGGGGTTTGTTTTGTAATAGTAGACTCGATCGGAAATTTTTAATTCGTATTTCTTTCCGGATATTTAGAAACTGTTAAACTACTTGAACGGATATCATTAACTCACTGTTTCCCGGCACGGAAAACTTTCAAGCGTTGAATTTTTATTGGGTTTAAATCTTTCGGAAAAATTGTACAAGTTAACCGGTGGACCCTCTAGAAGACAACAAACCTTAACTCGATTATGTGACCGTCTTGAACTGCCTTTTGAACCTTCGGGTTTGGGGCAGTACGGCGTGCCACATGTGAGGCGTTGGCTTGACCCTTCTACGGCTGGATCACCGGTACTGTAACATATTCTGGGATTATTTGAACTCCGCTCAAGAGTTGAGCACTTTGGGAAGTTTTGGGTGTTTGATTATCTGTTCGGAAAGTTTAATACTGTCTATTTATCTGGAATGTGATACAATATGTGGAATTCATAGAGTTAGGCATGAAATACGAAGTATGTGATATTTCGGATTTACGATGTCTAAAGTGATTGTGGATTCCAAATATTGTAGTTTTACACTTTCTTTTCTGTGACCGTAAGTGTAATATGTGATATCGCCGGTTTCGTTGCTATATGTCAACGACAATTGGGATGCGCATATTTACTTACGTTGATGATATGAGATATTATGTGTTGCTGTGATATGTTATATTGGATCGTCGCGTTCTGAATAGCCGGGGGTTTTATGTGAGATGAGGGTTTTTATTTTCATTCATGTAAAATTCATTTGTAATGTAATATTCTTTTATTTGGGGCACTTCCAGGTTGCGGTTGCTGTCACCAGTGTATATTATTTACTTTTCCGCATTAGGTAGACCCAAGGAGGGGAGCACAAGTAACCGGGTTCTAGGGTCCAGTGGGAGGCCATCTCGAGGAGTCGAGACCGGGTCTCCTAACCCTAGAATTGGCAGTGTTACTTGCCGCTCTCGTAGGTGTCTTGGGATGTGGGTTTGGCTATTCGTCGCGACCGTGGAATCCGTGTTTTATACAGGCTCGTATTGAAAACACGGACGTCCTAGTATATCCAATATTTCATATATGTTCTTCTGCTGCAATGTTCTTTGATGAGATCATATTACTGCCTGAGACGAATGCTGATACTATATATATATGCTGATATATAAATATTACTGCTTTCGTTTCTTCTCTGATGCTTAGGAAGTATAAGCTGATGGGATTTTTATTAATATGATTAATAAAAGGAAAAGAAACCTAATGATGTTGTAGAATCAAAACTTTATAAAAGGGGTAGCTACAGTTTTGCTTTGCACAGTGATATATACGATATATCCTGCACCTTATTCGATGAGGAAAGGACCGAGATCCCTTCACCGGGAGTGACTCCTTTAGCAAAACTGGCAGATGCTACAAAACGCGGTTTGTCTTTTGATTGCTTTTAGTGTTTTGCTTTGCACAGCGGTATATATGATATATCCTGCACCTTATTCGATGAGGAAAGGGCCGACGATCCCTTCACCGGGAGTGACCCCTTTAGCGAAACTAAGAAAAGCCTCAAAAACACTCCTTTTCAAAACTTCACTCGATTCTACGACGATATCAAGTTCATTACGCTCAGGGTTTTCTGAAAAACCTGCGTAGCCCTCCGTTATTTCAGATAAGTCCTATTTAGTATTCGTGCTACGTTTGTTGACCTCCGTCAAGGCGTAGTGTACGGTAGCTGACTAGTTTTTTATCTGCTTATGCATTTGATGCAGATTGGATTAGGGCAGTCGTACGGCCTTATTGACCTCCGTCAAGGGTCGTGCGGGTGGGTTTAATTCAATCAAGAAATGACAGGTTGAACTTGACTAGTAGCCTATGGTTTGTTGACCTCCGTCAAGATCATAGGACACTAGGGGCAAAAATATTATCGGGAATTTCAAGTGTTGAAATTTGCAATGAGATTGCATACCTCCTATGAGATAGTTGGATCCCGATACCCACTGCGAGTAAGTGTTACTCCTGGGAGAGTTTTACACAGGACAATTAGCCGATCAAGTAGGGTTCTAGAAAAGTGTTAACGGGGTTACGCCTCTGGGAAAACGAGGTTTACTTTAATTAGGTCCGTGCGAAAGCACGGGGAACCTCCCTCAAAGTACCGACACTGATCTGGCTGAAAGATTGATGAAATTGTAGGGTGTAATTAATCCCGGCTAATCTTACCTTTTAGGGTTTTAAGGTAGATTTGATAAAAACAGTGGGAGACATCCTGATTAGATAAGATAATAACCAATCTAATCTTGCAAGAGCATACGCTAAAGTGTTTTCTTCTCTCTCTCTCCAGGTAGCGACCATGCCATGCCATAATCAAGATAATAATATGGATGTATTGACTAAACCTAATTATTGTACTGAGCTAGGGAATGTTGGACCCGTTCTTTCTTATAAGAGTTATAAGACTGAACAGGAAATAGAAGAATATCTGGATTCTCACGCCGCCCAAAATAACATGCATGTTGATGCATCTTCTTCGGGTGTGTTAGTTATTGAGAACTGTTTCTCAGTTCACCCTACGTCCTGGGTATTAGATACCGGATCAGGATCCCACATATGTAAACAGTTACATGGGCTACGTAAAGGTAGAGAACTGAGAAAAGGTGATCATTCCGTTCAAGTAGGGAACGGTGCAAGTATTGTAGCCAAAGCAGTTGGCGAATATCACCTGGTATTACCAAGTCGTAATACACTGATTCTAAATGAGTGCTATTATATACCGAACATGATGTGCAACATTATATCAGTTTCTTTATTGAGTAAAGAGGGATATAATTTTGTAGTACAGGATAATGTTATGAACATATTCCTAGATCAAAAGTTGATTGCATCAGGCTCGTTACATAATGGCATATTCATTCTAAATCAGAATACAGTCCTGAATATACAAAACACACACAAGAGGAAAAGTTCGGATATGAACGAATCCTACTTGTGGCATTGTAGACTTGGTCATATCAATGCGACACGACTGGCTAAGTTACATAAAAATAGTTATTTGAATCCGTTCGAATTATCATCTTATGATACTTGCCATTCATGTCTCAAAGGAAAAATGACCAAAGCTCCGTTTAGTGGACACGGAGAAAGAGTTACCGAACTCTTAGGACTGGTACATAGTGATGTATGCGGTCCCATGTCTACGCATGCCAGGAACGGTTCTTCCTACTTCATTACATTCACTGACGATCTCTCAAGATTCGGATATGTGTTCCTGATGAAACACAAGTCTGAAGCTTTTGAGAAATTCAGAGAATATAAGCACGAAGTAGAGAATCAAACGGGCAAAAGTATTAAGATTCTTCGATCTGATCGAGGAGGTGAATACTTAAGCAGTGAGTTCCTAGATTATCTAAAAGAGAATGGGATTCTCTCTCAGCTTACTCCTCCTTATACACCACAGCACAACGGTGTATCGGAACGAAGGAATCGCACCCTATTAGATATGGTGCGCTCTATGATGAGTACAGCTGAGTTACCTATTTCCTTCTGGGGGTATGCACTTGAGACAGCGGCATACATACTGAATAAAGTTCCTACCAAATCAGTGCCTACCACCCCATATGAGATATGGGAAGGGAAGAGACCATATCTTAATTTTGTTAAGATATGGGATTGCCCGGCTTATGTCAAAAGACGAAACCCGGACAAACTCGAGGCAAGATCTGTTTTATGTAAGTTTATTGGATATCCCAAGCATTCGCGAGGGTATATTTTCTACCACAGTGAGGAACAAAGGGTGTTTGTTGCTCAACACGCCACCTTTTTAGAAAAGGAATTTCTTGCAAAAGAGATTAGTGGCTCTGAGGTAGAACTGGAAGAAGTTCCAGCAGAACAAACTACAACAGATAATTTAGTGGAACCAGAGGATTCAGTAGTACCCGACGAACCCCAGCCTCTCCGCCGATCTAGTAGGGTTTCTCGTCCACCTGAGAGATACTACGGTTTTCTCATTGATGGTGGAAGCGAGGATTGCATCATAGATGATGATGACCCCACTAGTTTCGAGCAGGCCATCACGAGTGGTGACTCTGTGAAATGGCTGGATGCAATGCGATCTGAGATGGAATCCATGTACACCAATAAAGTATGGATTTTGGAAAATGCTCCTGAAAGGGTAAAACCCATTGGGAGCAAGTGGATTTTTAAAAGAAAATTTGGTGTAGATGGAAAAGTTGAGACTTTCAAAGCTAGACTTGTAGCAAAGGGTTTTCGTCAACGACCAGGTGTGGATTATGACGAAACCTTTTCTCCAGTAGCTATGCTTAAGTCCATCCGGATCTTACTTGCCATTGCTGCATACCATGACTACGAAATCTGGCAAATGGATGTTAAGACCGCCTTTCTAAACGGTGATTTAGAAGAGTGCGTGTACATGACTCAGCCAGAGGGCTTCGTAGATAGTGGGAGCAGCGGAAAGGTGTGCAAGCTGCTTAAATCCATTTATGGGTTAAAGCAAGCATCGCGGAGTTGGAACATCTGTTTTGATGTTGTAGTCAAAGAGTTTGACTTCATCAAAAATATAGATGAACCTTGTATCTATAAGAAGGTAGCAGAGGGTAAGGTAGTCTTCCTCGTATTGTACGTGGATGACATACTCTTGATAGGAAATAATATTCCTATGCTGCAATCAGTCAAGCTCTTCTTATCACAGAGATTCTCAATGAAAGATCTAGGTGATGCCTCCTGCATATTGGGAATCATGATCTTTAGAGATAGATCTAAACGGATACTGGGATTGTCCCAATCCAGATACATTGACACCATACTAAAAAGGTTTAGTATGGAAGAATCCAAACGTGGGAACCAACCCACGATCTCTGGACCCACTCTCTCCAAAGAGATGTCTCCCAAGACTGATTTGGAGAGAGCTCGCATGCAAGGGATACCCTATGCTTCGGCAGTAGGCTCTATCATGTATGCGATGCTATGTACCAGACCCGATGTTGCATACTCACTAAGTGTAGTGAGTCGGTATCAAGCAGATCCTGGAGAGAGTCATTAGACAGCTGTGAAGAACATTCTCAAGTACTTACGAAGGACTAAGGAGATGTTCTTGGTGTATGGTAACGGAGAACTCCAGGTGGAGTCCTTTACCGATTCCAGCTTCCAAAGTGATAAGGACGACTCTAAGTCGCATTCGGGTTTTGTCTTTACCCTAAATGGAGGGGCGGTATGTTGGAAGAGTTCCAAACAGGATACCGTTGCAGACTCAACGATGGAGGCTGAATACATCGCTGCCAACGATGCTGCCAAAGAAGCTGTCTGGATCAAGAAGTTCATTAGTGAACTTGGTGTGGTTCCATCCATTGAGCATCCAATACCTCTGTATTGTGATAACAATGGAGCTGTGGCTTTAGCCAAGGAACCCAGGTCCCATCAAAAGTCCAGACATATTCTGAGGCGGTATCACCTGATCAGGGAGATAGTTGATCGCCGGGAGATCGAGGTAAGGAGAGTAGATACGAAGGACAACACTGCGGATCCATTCACGAAGGCTATTCCCCAGATACAGTTTGAGAGATTATTCGGGATGCTAGGTATGAGATACTACAGCAGCTGGCCTTAGTGCAAGTGGGAGATTGTTAGTTATGTATATGCCCTAGAGGCCATTGTTGTACATATGATGTATATTATAATGGATGCTTGGATATATATAGAGATGACTTTCTTGCTCGTCATGATAGTATGCTATTTGGTTTCACTTTATCTTAACATGTTGACTTGTATTGGTTTACTGTTTTACTTTCACATGTTGATAAAGCCCTTAGGATCTGTACTCGACTACTGGGACTATGATGAGATCATACTAGTGGGGCCGCGGTAGTCGATGAGTACATCCTATAACTGTTCCTAGTCGAGGGTATATCGAGACAGGGCATCGATACACCAGAGTAGACTAGCGTATACGCATCTTGACCCATATGATGGGCGATGGATGATCCCATATCCATCGGTGTTGGACATCAGAGATGGTGTATGGGTGCTCAGTAGAGACTGGGTACACTGGACGGACTCGCCGAGAACTCCCAGATGGTGATATACCACACGTCAGATGGCAGTTCTCCGGTGACACTGGTACAGGGTAGTCTGTAGACCCGAGATCGTCATAGAGGCTTGTGTGATACCCACTGTGCTTTGATTTCCACCTTACCACGTCCAAGAGGGCGTGCAAAACGGTGGCTTTTGGATACAGTCCCGAATCACATGGAGGCAATGAGCGATAGGAGGGGATTCTTCTATCCCGGTATAAGGAGTTGATGTTGTGCTGTGTTCGATTGGCTATAACTGGAAGTCCCTGGCCAGGGCTGATATAGAGATTTACTGGTAAGTGTTACTAGTAGTTTCTCGACCCGTTATGAGCCACACATCGACACGACTTATCGGTTACTGGGGTCTGACGTGTACCACCCCTAGACTTGATATGCGACATATCAGACGAACAGACCGGACTGTACGGGAGTGTTACTGATTGGATTCACAGGAGAACGCACAGGCTAGCTTGTTGATCTTCTGATCGCTCAATACCTGGGTGGCTGTTACGTTTAGCTGACCGCTTGCAGCTTGTGGGTGTTTGATATGATCATCACCTGCTACCGGCGTATTGACGATTCTTTAGAGTCCTACACAGAGGTTTCTTGGCTCAGGCGAAACGGAGTAGTGGCGCATATGTGATATGCGCAGGAGCGAGAATAATGCGATATGGGATACCGTATTATATTCTCGCGATATTTAGAAATGAACCGGGTCATCGGATCAAGTGTTGATTCGATGAATCGGTACATGATATATTAGTCGGTAATATTTGATATAGCCGGATCGTCGAATCAAGTGTTGATTCGATGATTTAATGTATAATAATATATATGATATATTGTATTACATTATCTAATAATGGCTCGCTTTATTATTTCATTTTCTCAGTGGATGATACATTGATATATATGCGATATATGTTAATTGTATTATTTTCTTTTGTTGCAAATATATAATATATATGTGATATATATTATTGTGACATGATATGATTAATTGTTAAACATGTTTAAGGATGATTAATTGAGATTAGGGTTTGATTAGGGTTAGTAGCTTCATGCACCTTCTAGAAGCTTTTTCTTTTGTCATTCTTAAGATCTTTATGGATGACACATTCTTTAACTCAACCAAACCCTAACTCTAGTTATTTCTCTACAAAATCTTGACCACTCATCCTTGACCATGGTTAATACTTCAATCATATACTTTTATTTCTATTCATCACAAAAGGATTTATGATTATCTTTTCATTATCATCTTCTTCCTTCTTCAAGAAAGCTTGCTAGTTTTTCTTTAAGTGATGAAATAAAATGAGAAAATGATTTAAAAAGAAAGCAAAATTACTACTCTCTCATCCTCATCTCATCTAGCCCATGGGATTAGTGTGTTCTTCTCTTTTGAGTGAGAAAGCTTGAGTCGTAGCAACTTCAAGGTAGATCATCGGAGATTTGGAATACTTCGAGCTAGCATGGATCGTTCGAGTCGTGGAGCCTCTCATGAGTCCGGGAGATCGTGGATGCGGCAAAGGGACTTCTACTCGGAGCTTGTGAAGTGAAGGAGAGGACTACAAAGGTTGTAATCCCTCACACTTAGATAAAAGTTATTATCTTGCATGTTAAACCCTAATAATCTAGCAAAGATCCCGGCTTTGGGTTGTTCGGCATGTCTAAATTTTTATCCGGGCATGTTTGATGCCTTATGAACCTTCATTAGAGTGCCTAGGAACCCTACAACTTCTCCAGGAAACTCTTAGAAAAATCCGCCCACTTGATCGGCTTGGGTAAGTGGGTCTCCTCCACAAACCACCATTCTCGGGCGTAGTCCACTAACTGAATGCGTACCACATCAACCCTTTTGTCATCTGGAATATGTGCCGCAATCAGCAAATTCTCCGTGTCAACTAGCCAGTTTTCGGCTGGCAACGGCTCCTCCAAACCAGTGAATGTAGACGGACCCAACCGTCTGAAATTTGCCACAGTCCCTACTCGGTCAACTGGTTTAGCTCCAATGTTGTTTACAGACTGCTGAACGATCTGCAAACCTTCCTGAAACGAATCCGCTTGCTGCTGGATCAGCTCAGTCTGCCTCTTTTGATTCTCTAGCATTCCTCTTATCACTCCAAGCATGGCGGCTTCGTCCACACGCCTCTGGTACGTCTTGAAATTCTTTTCTGCCATATCCCTAAAATCAAAACACCCAACATTAGCATGATGATAGATTCAATATATAGATCAAGGCTAGAACTCCAAGATACTTAAATAGAGTACCGCATTGTAACTATGCCGCGGTATCATAGCCATAATTACTTAACTCTACCCAAGTCGCCTAAGTCCTAGAGATAGCAAGGAATCAGGTTTTTCGAGTCGATATGCAAAGGAAGTTTGCACATCGTAAAAGATATAATCAGGAAGAATGTGATTCAAGAATAGTAAACGGCAAAGTGGCAGAACATGTTTCCTAATCACGGGTATTCTGATTCGTGTATTGGGTACAATACCCAACTACAAAAGAATTAACCCAACTAACCTATGGCTCTGATACCAAAAGAACCATGTCACGCCCCGCTTCCCAGAGTTTGCTAGATTGGGCACGTGACATAGCCAACCATGCTACCTGTGGGTAGGAAGTATCCATCCACAGTCACATTACGGCTGTAGAGATATCAAGAATAAGATAAGACTATCTAAAAACATGTCCATAATCCAGAATACAGGAGTCAATAATAAATAAATGCTAAAGCAAATGATCCAATACAAATAACTGAAAAGTATGTCCCATAATACGGGCTCACATCAGGAAATAAATGCAGGAAATAAAACTAACTACTACTGAACTCACAGCTCAGCCTGCTGGCTGAAGTACTCCTGCTCGGACTGCGACAGCGGTACAGAATCTGGGTCATGCAAAACCCAGACGTCAGCGCGTCATGTGAACAAGTAATATAATATGAACAATGTAACAGGTAATGCAAAAATAAACATGAATAAAGCAATAATGTGAAACAAGCAGTGCAGGGTAGTGTGCAGTGGGTAACTAACTGTTCTATCAGATTTTCTATTCTAAAGTCTTTGAAATAAATTGATGAATCGTCGATGTAACTCAATAGTATCCCGTGCATGCCCGGGACCACGGTCAAGATCCTCGGGGCTGAATCCGAGACATGCCGCTAGGCAGTAACAGGTAGCAGGATGGGCGAGTGATGTCAGCATCATTACTCCGGGGCTGGCCTAGCCCGTAAGACTGATCAGAACAGGTATCGAATTGTTGAGTTACAAGTCGGTTTCACCTTTGATTTTCCCATACCCCCAAGTTAAGTATGTCGAGTCAGGTATCGAGTAATCAAGAACTAATGCCAACACAGGATCAGGTAGATACAGGCTTGTCTGGATAGACAGCAGGAACGGTCCATGAGGACTACATGTCAGGTTTGTTGGCATTAGACACAAGATCAGGTAACGGGTCGAGTCATGATACATCAGGTGAAGCCAACAGTATACGGTACCATGTCAGGTATGTCAATATATACATATGTGTAACAATGTCAGGTCAAGATGTAAACAATATCGTGGGTGTGCTCACAATCAGATATATAATTAAATATGGGTATTAACAACATGAGATAAGCAATGAATTACATAATAAGCAGTTTCATTCAAATTACAAGAGTGCAGTAAGACGATATAGCCGTTTAGTTATGTTAACAGGTTTAAGCACCCTTAGCGGTGCAATAGTTTAGGTATCGGTTCAATACAGTTATTTCAAGTTAAATGCATACGAGTGTCCGAATGTAATAGAACTACAGGGATAATTGCTACCAGCTATTTAACAGTAAAATGTGATTGAACAGGTAGATTTGATTATTGGGTTCAAATTAGCAAACTGTAAATTCTATGTTTACTAGTAAAATGATATAATGCAACATTGTAACCGAAATGGAAAACGATTGTACCAAGCTAATTTTACAGGTTTAGGGTTCAATACATATATAGATATATTGCATATCATGTAGCAAGGGGTACTTGCCTCGACGGGTCGCGAACCGGGAAAAACGGAACGTAACGTCGGCGGGGAAACTCGCGACGTGCGCACGGTTCACAGATTGAACCCAAACAACGAACCAAGGAACCACACGGGTCAGAGTACTCTGCTGGATCGTCGGGACACATCGCCGGCACGGCCGGATTCCGGCGAGCATGTGAACAGTAAAAATCAAGAATTGCAATCAAGAAAAGAAGGAAACAAAGAAGAAGGGGAGAAGAAAGTCTTACTGGTAGGGTTTCTGAGATTTCAGGGGAGCCGGCACAGGGCGACAACGAAGAAGGTTGCCGGCTTGGTGGTACTCCGGCGAAGGAAGTAGGTTATGGTGTGCAGCCGCGGCCGAAGGGGGTCTGTAGAGGGAGGTGGAAGCGGTTTGAGAGGCCGGGATGTGGAGAGGGATGCGAAGAGGAGACGAGGGCGACGACGGCGAGTCACCGGCGAGGTTGGGCTCACTAGGGAAAGCACGGGTGGCCTCGTCGGGTGTGCAGGCGCTCGAGAGCGTGGGAAAAATGGAGGAAGGTGGTGGGTGTGGCTGTGATGAGGGCGAGGAGGCAAGGATGCTGGTGGTATCGGCGTCGGTGTTGGGGCTGCGGCGGCGACTGGGATCGAGGCGGCCGGGGACTGCAATGGGTTAGGGCTTCTGTTCTTTTCTCGTGAGGAAAAATAAAAAAAAAGGATGTGAGTGCCCCAATTTAAAACGCTCTCATGTGATAGAATTAAATTCTATGTGATAGAATTAAATTCTATTAGGGAAATATTTTCCCTGATCTTTCTAATATGCAAAGATCTTTCTCTAATAGAGAATCTTTGGATTTAAAATCCAATGATGATAAAATATCACCAATTAAATCATCTAATAGACTTAAATTCTATTTGGGAAATATTTTCCCTCATCTTTCTAATATTGAAAGATTTTTTTCCGACAGAGAATCTTTGGATTTAAAATCCAATGGTGATAAAATATCACCAATTAAACCATATGATAGAATAAAATTCTATGTTAGAAAAATATCTTCATAATCTTATTAAACAAACAAGATATTCATATGGTAGAATAAAATTCTATGTTAGGAAAATATCTTCCTAATCTTATTAAACAAACAAGATATTCATATGATAGAATAAAATTTTATGTTAGGAAAATATTTTCCTAATCTTGTTAAAACAAACAAGAAATCTTCTCTGTTAAACATAGAGCCTTTGGATTAAAAATTTAACGGTGAATAAAATTCACCGGTTGATCTTTAAGATCAATTTTATTGATTATGAAATCAATCATGATCTCTCAATGAGATATTTTCTCAAAAATTTTCTCTACTCCTATAAATAGGAGAAAAGAGATTAAATCTCAAGGAGAGGAGACCCCTCATAAGCTTCTGTAAAAAAATATACAAAAGGCCCTCCACAAGCTTCCACAAAACAACAGAGAATTTAATTCTCAGTAACGAAGAAGATCTTCCTCCTCTCGAACCCTAGGTAAAGAAAAAAGCAGAGATCAAAATATCACTTTTACTTATCATATCATATCTAAGGGTTTAACCCTTTAAAAGAACTTAGTTCTTTCTCTACATCTGAGATCCACAAGATAAGTCTCCCACAAGTTGAGAATTAAATTCTCACCAGGAAGTTCTTGCTCTTGAGAATCAAGAATTCAGGGAAGAATAAGGTGGAAAAGGAGATGAAAGGAAGAACACGAAAAAGATGGAGTCCAAAATACTCCATGAACTTAGTTTCCTCATAAATTAAGAACTTAGTTCTTAAGAACCTGATCCCAGATCCTCAAAATAGTGATCTGAGCGATCGTTAATGGTCAAAATGCCATTAACAGAAATTAAACTTCTCTAAAAACATGATCAGAGATTAAATTTCTAAGGAGACAGCGCCTCACGTAATATACGCGTGAGCGCACAAAATCTCTAAGGAGACATCGCCTCACGCGATACACACGTGAGCGTCCAAGGCCCATGAAGACAACGCCTTACGTGAAACACATATGAGCGCTCAAAAACTCAGGGCCTCATGTGAAACACACGTGAGCACTCAAGAAATATAGCGCGTCACTTGATATTCACGTAAATGCTACGTGACTGAGTGCTTAGTACTGTTGGGTGGTATAGAAACCCAATCTTAGCCCAAATTAGCTAAGTCTATGAAGCATAAGCTTCTTCATAAATCAACTGAGCTCATATGCTCGTGATACCCAATTTGATCTTAGTCCCATGTTTCCCCCAATCAGAGCAAAGCTCTGCTAAAAATTCAAAATCCAAATTATGAAGCAACGCTTCAAATCCCGGGCGCAACGCGCCACGTGTCAGGCGCTGAAACGTCAGCGCAGCGCCCGAGAAGGCGCGCCTAATCAGAGCAAAGCTCTATTAAAGGAAGCAACGCTTCAGCTGCGCAAGCACTGCGCTGCGCAACACGTATCAGCGCAGATGCGCCAGCGCAGTTGCGCTGTGCGGTGTGCTGCGCGACACGTGTCAGCGCAGATGCGCTAGCGCATGTGCGCTGCGCTTTGCGCTGCGCGACACGTGTCAGCGCAGTTGCGCTGCGCTGTGCGCTGCGTGACACGTGTCACGCGCTGGGGCATTTGCGCCAAACAGAATTAAAATTTTAAAGAAATCTTTCTGTTCTTGTTAAAACAAGAAGATTTTCTTCTGTAAAACAGAAGCCCTTGGATCAAAGATCTAACGGTGGAGAAAATTCCCCAAATCGCTCAGAGAAAGATCTCTTTAACAAATTCAACAAACTTATGGGCACTATAAAAAGGACCCTAGGCCTCAATTCAAAGGCATCAACATTTTTCTTGAAAAAAGTCAAGAACTTAAAACAGAGAGAGAACTCTGAGAAAATTCCAAACAAAAAGGTAAAAACCTTTTTTTTCTCTCATGAACATATCATAGATCTTAAAATCAAGATCAATGATCTTCGATAAAAAAATATAATAATAATAATAAAATAGTGCTTTGCACTCTTGTGAACCTCTGGTTCTGGAAATAAAAAGAAAAGAAAAACTTATTTTTCTTTGATTTAAATTAGATCAAGAAATCAAATAGTGCTCTGCACTTCTGTTCTTGAATCTAAAAGATTCTTAGTGCTTTGCACTTCCAAACTGCGCTGTTGCACTCTTGAGAGAGCGCCACGTGTCAGCTACAGAACAACTTGCGCTACGTATTGGCGCAACTCACCAGAGCACGCCACGTGTCGGTAGCGCAACAGCGCAGCGCACTGCGCCGTTGCGCTTGCGCTCACCAGAGCATGACACGTGTCACCACCGTATGAGTTTGCGCCTTGCGCTCCTCAATTGGCGCAAAGCGCCTGACAAGCCACGTGGGGCAGTGTCAGAACATTGAATGCAATGCATTATTGAAAGGGCAGAGCCCAATAAAAAGGTCTATCAGATAAGAATAAAAATGCTATGCATTATTGAAAGGGCAGAGCCCAATAAAAGGGTCTATCAGACAAAAATAAAAATGCTCTGCATAATTTAAAAGGCAGAGCCCAATTAGAGGACCAAATAAAAAGGGCAGAACCCAATTAAAAAGGTCTAAATGGCCTAAAATAGATGCTCTGCATCATTAAAAAGGGGCAAAGCCCTAGTAAAAGGCCTAACAGGCCAAATGCAAACAAAACGTTGAATATTTTCAACTGGACTTAGCCCAATTTTGGCCGTAAGTCCTTAAATTAAATTGACTGAGAAAGATTGCTCCCCTAAATCAATTTACATCCGGTTTGAGGGTACATCTCCGAACTCCTTTGACATCTATCGTTGTAATTCCTCAACGACGTCAAAGAGGTGACGGGTCCCAACGACTACACATTAATATGGACTGCGAGGTCCCTAAACTCGTGGACCGAAACGTCCTTAAACTAATGTCGGACCGAAACGTCCTTAAACTAATGATGGACCGAAACGTCCTTAAACTAATAACGGACCGAAACGTCCCTAAACTAATAATGGACCACTACGTCCTTAAACTGGCGACGGACCACCACGTCCCTAAACTGGAACATGGACCACCACGTCCCTAAACTGGAACTATAGAGCCTCTAAATGCTCTTTTGCCAGATCTAAACGGTCCCGTTTAAGTTGATCTTAGCCCCAAACATGGCTAACGTATCTTTAAACAGACTATAAAACCTTAAATCAATTTCGGTTCGAGGGTACATCTCCGAACTCCTCTGACACCTATCGTTGTAATCCTTCAATGATGTCAGAGAGGCGACGAGTCCTGACGACCATATCCATTAAATTGACCATCACGTCAAGTTGATCTTAGTCCAAAATAGGACTAACGTATCCTTGACAAACGTTTAAGTTGATCTTAGCCGCAACGCGACTAACGCATCCTTAAACTAAAAACACCAAACCCAAATCTAAGTAAATACAGATTTGGACTAATCCACGTCCTACGGGCGACGGCATTACTCAGTCTCCGTATACAATCCACGGGAAACCACAAACAAAATAAACACACACGACACGAAGTGAAATTCTGGAGAAGGAGAAAGTGGCTACCGCAATGCGGTAGCGTAATTAACTGCAGGGGCTTGCGCCTGCAGGGAAGAGCGTCCCCACAATCAAAAACCCCTCAAGCGAGGGGGAATCTGACAAAGTCTGCTACATCGGCCGCATCCGTCTAAACCTTCGATATATGGTGCCATAAATCAACTTGGCATCTTCGGAGAGGTAGACGGATAAAACCATATAGCATCTGCCCCGAATCTCAGTGCCAAGACTTCGCAGTCTTGTGCGCCGCCATTCGGAGGGGAACAGATTCTGGCACGCCCGGTGGGACCTTTTCCTCTTTCCACTCCACACTTCATGTGTCGTCTTCGCGAACCAATCGCGGTTTGTCAAATGGTTGCCTTTGGATTTTAGGTTTACTAAGATTTGGTCTCTCATTTGGTGCAGAAGAGAAATCAAGCATCGATGGCCTCAACTTGTTCGAAGTGCTCCAACTGCGGTTGCGGATCGCGTCCGGCCTCAACTGGGGGCATAACCTACGGGCCCCAAGCGGCCTCTTTGTTCACCATGCCTGTGGAGCAGATTACTCAAGCCACCACGGGGTTGTTTTTCGGAACTATGCTTCCTCCAACAAACTTCAGCACTCCTGTGCCCGTACAAGAAACTCCTAAGAAGTCGGTCTTCGATTGACTTTCAATTACTGCGGCCCCTGTCAACGGGTCGCACAATGTCAAACCAACAGCCTCCGTTTTCACCAGGCTAGATCAGAACCCTAAAGTGGCCGTCCCAAAGAGGGCAACGGCCGCTGCTTCGGAAGTCGTTAAAGCGGCTTCTCCCATCAAAGAGTCAGTTTTCGCAAGATTGACGGTTCCCACTCCTGCCCCTGCTGGTCAAAAGACATCAGTCTTCAATAGGCTGACATCGGCAATCACCCCACACTCAAACAGGGGGCAAAAAGAAACTATCTCAATCTCTGAGCCAATCCCAACGGCTCGCCGTGCTCGACGTCGCCATTGGCAACGAGTGAGGAAAGCAGGGGGCAACTCCCCCTCAGGGCTAACTCCACCTGCTCCAATAGTGGAGGTCAACGCTGCTGTTCCAACTGGGAACAGCTTTGAATTGCTGAGGAAGGTGAGAAAGAACTCTCCAGTCGCTGCATTGAAAAGATCTCCACCTATGGAGAGAGCTCCGGAGACAAAGCAGGAACAGCCCCCTCAACGGCTGTCGTCAAAAATATACAAGGTTTAGTGGAGGGTCCAAGACTCTGTGATTGACCCCGACCACTCTCGTCACCAGAAAAAGGCAAAGGTGGAAAAGGAAAAGGACCGTCCTATTAAACAGCAGAGGACAGCAGTTGCTAGGATGCCCATTTCAACAGTTCCTTCAACCTCAACGGCCCACAAAAGAAGGAGGCCAGAGAAAACCCCCATGCCAGCGGTAAAGGTTAAAAATGGTGAACCTAAACGCCCCAAGTCAGGGGGCATAACAGTTCATACGGTTTACATGGCATCGGGAAAAGAAGACAGCCGTGCATCAACGGGTCATAGACCGCTTACACGGTCAGTGACCAAGGCTCAGGAGCAGCAACAGAAGCTCCAGGAGATGATGAATGCTATGGCCGCACTTACAGGGCCAAAAGAGAACCCTGAAACGTCCTCAGATGAGCGCCAGGAGGAAGAGACTGACGCCGAGTTCCTTCGCCGAATATTGGAGAAGAAGGACAAAGAGGCTGTTGAACAAGCAGCCAACATACAGCGTATGGGCCTCCTCTTCCAGGACATGATAGGGATGATGATACAATAAGATCCTCCGGCTGAAGATCCCCCGATCGTCCTTGGAGATGATAGGGGAAAGACATCAAATCCTCAGCCCGCTCTATCAACGGCTAAAGAGGATACAATCTCTAAAACTGATCTGGACGAATACATAGCCCAACAAATACGGGTTCACCATGCGACTGAAGCAGCCGGCCAGGTCGTAAAAACGGGGCAGCCATATCCAAGCTGGTACGACCAAATCAAGTACCTGCCGGGTTATACAATCCCCAAGTTTCATGTCTACAAGGGAACTGGCAATCCCCATCAGCATGTTGCCCAATTCAGGGCCCTTTGCGGTAACACCGGCGGTGATGACAAGCTTTTGCTTCGCCAGTTTGTTGGAAGTTTATCAGATACAGTGTTCGAATGGTACTCTGAGCTCCCTAACGACTCTATTAAAACCTTCGCGGAGATGGAGCTGCTGTTTACTCAACGTTTTGCAAGTGCCAGTGAACGTACCCCGATGACGGCACTGATTAACGCCAGGGTAAAATCCGGCGAGACATGGGTTCAGTACGCTATACGGTGGCGTAATTTATGGTCAAAATGCGAGCAGTGCATAGAAGAAACTCCTGCGGTGGGAATGTTTGTTGGAACCCTTGATCCACAAGCAACCATCTCACAGTTTATGATGTTCTTCAAGCCGACTACCTTCCAGGCTTTGATTGACAAACTAGCGCAGATGGACCGGATGGGCCATAAACCCCCTCTCCTAAAGCCGGACTCCCGAAATGACAAAGGAAAGGGAAAAGCGATCGTTGTCGCTAATGCTCAACAACAACCGAGCGACTCGAAGCCGGTTGCTCGTCCAAATAATATGCGCCCGTATGTACCCCTTAAGGATAGGATGGGACGTCTTTATTCCTTTCCCCGCGATAAAACGAGGAGGTTATTTGAGCTGGCGTTGCGCAACAGACTCATAAATCTGCCGGATCCAAAACGTCCGTTGCAACCAAGTGACGTCAACGAGCCTAACTACTGTCCTTATCATCGAGTGCTAGGCCACCCGATTGAAGAATGCTACGTTTTCAAAAATTGGCTTGAAAACCAGTACCGACAGGGAAAATTTGCGTTATCTGACAAATGGAAGGTGAATCCCCCGCAGCCCCACACCTCTAAAGGGACGAATACGCCGGGGGCAACATGCTCCGTCGTTGAAGAAGCTCCTTGGAAGGTTGTACTATCAGCGAAAACGAAGAGGATGCTAAATGATCTTCGGATATGTCCAGCAATCAAGTGGAAGAACCCATTGGAACCGCAAGTCGTTGAGGGGATGTTGAAGCCACGTCCAACTTCAAAGACCGATGATGGTGGTTCAAGCACTTGCAGCCAGTCGTCAAAGTCTTCAAAAAAGAAGAAGTCCAAGAAGCCCGTAAAGCCTAACGACAAGCGCACGGACTTGCAAAAACAAACTGACACGCTGGAAGAATACAACCAGAAGGCACAGACTCCCATTACATTCCAAGAGTTCCTCAACCATATCTTTCGAGATGAAGACGAGGGAGGTAGTTCGTCGGATGAATCTGTGGCAAACTGCCATGTGATTTCCCATTCGTTCATAAACGATGAGGAGACTCCTCGTGTTGACGAGCTGGGGGCAGATCCTGCACTAAAAATTCCAGAGCCGTCGGATGAAATGATTGACGCGGTCCTCAATGAAGCGTTCTTAAAAAGCAAAGCTGATCGGGAGCGCGAAGCAGTTATATTCGAAAGGGCCAAACGCCAGTGCCTTGACGAAAGAATTGAGATATTCCCGCTGAGGCAAAGTGCACCCACCGCGGATAAGAGCAAATCTAAGATAAGGAAGAGGTTTGCTAAAGCCGTGTCAATGGGTATAAAGCTACCATCCACCGAGGAAAGCGTTACTGGTAATATAGAAAACCACCCCTCCTATTGCCTGTATCATCGGAAGGTGTCGCACCTCACTGAAGAGTGCAAAGCTTTCGATAGATGGTGGCAAGGATATGTTGCTCACCGGCAACGGTTTAAGCGGGAAAAACGCAAAGCTCACCGAGAGCAGAGCGGAACGATCAAAGTGCTTAACAAAACTACCGATCGTTGTTGCATGATTGACGCCGGAGGATCACAAGTGCACACATTCGGGAGCGATTCTGATGAGGAGTTAGAGCTTGGCCCCCTCTTTAAAGAATCCACTTCGGGAAAAGAAGAGGGACCGAAGGTTTGTGAGAATATCCAGCTACGCAATCGGACGCTACCTGAAAAGAATCTCGGACCTTTAAACAAGAAAGACAAAGGGAAAGAGAAGGTCTCCGAAAACATCGCCTTGGATGACCGAGTTGCGGAAGAGTTAACCGCCAAGAACCCACCGAAGAGAAATAAGGTAGATTACAACGTCCTGGCACATCTAAGAAAGCTACCCTCACAACTCAGCATTCTTGATGCCCTGTTACTATCAAAATAGGCGAAGGATTCTTTGATTAAGGAGCTACAAGATCCGGACCAGTTCCAAGCCTTCCTGGCCGAAGAAAAGATGAAGGATGAATTGGAAGAGGTGCACACGGCCGACGTTGCTTTTGGCGATGAAGACCTTCTCCTCGGGACGTGCGAACACAATCGTCCCCTTTATGTTTCAGGATACTGTCATGACATAAAGATAGGTAAAATCTTAGTCGATAATGGATCGTCTGTTAATCTCATCAATGTGCGGGTGTTAAAGGAAATTTGCATGAGTGTCCAACACCTCGCCCGAGACAAGATCACCATCTCCGGGTTCGACTCCCAATCATCAAAAACTCTTGGATCTGTGATATTGACGTTACGCTTCGGGTTGCTCGTCACAGATATTAAATTCCATGTCATAAATGCCAAGACGTGCTACAATGCTCTGCTCGGTCGACCATGGTTACACGAGTACAATATCATCCCTTCTACACAGCATCAGTGTATGAAATATTATAGGGATGGTCTCGAGTACACTGTGGCAGGAGAATTGAATCCGTTTTCCGTGAATGAAGTTCGCAAGTATGAAGATGCCAAATACTTCTTGCCGAGTTTCGAAGACACGGAAAGGTGTCACAAGCCGGAGAACAAAACTAACGCCACCATCCCTGTCTTCGGCAGTGACACCGAGGAGGAAGAGGATATAATTTATTCGGGTCCATCCCAATACACCAAGCCGGGACCATCCGTTCCTTCATTGATCTTCGGTAGTGATTCGGAGGATGAAGTTCAGGCTGTATTCCCTGCTCGGCTTTCAATACGAGCTTCTGCTGATGAAGAGCGAAGTCTGCAGATAGCCATGGTGCCGCTTGAACATTATAAAGAACTGGATGCACTCGACACCGACAGCGTGGAAGAATTGCAGACATTTTATATCCCTCCCGGAAGAAAAGGCGAGAAGGCAATCCTATTCTACCGTTCTGAAGAAAACAAGGTGAAAAAAGAAATCTGGCATGGCGCGGATCCCATGCTCGACAGGCTTCAGCCTATCCGTCTTCCCAGATATTATACAGAAGGTTTGAAGAAGCTGCTGAAACGCCAGGGGATATCCTTCAAACAGACCGTTAGAAAGGCCAAATTCTATTACAAGGTCTGGTACGTTCCCAGGACTCAACGCAAACTGCCTAACGGGAGAATGGAAACAAAAGGGCTTGGGTACATCTGGTCAAAGAAACGAGAGTTACTAAACAGCTGTTACGTCATATATGACTTCGATGAAGAAGCGGATGTAAGTGTATATGCCCTAGAGGCCATTACTGTATCATACTAGTATGTATATTACTTGATGGAAGCTTGGGATATTCACAGTTGTATCGACAATCTTGCTCGATATAGTAGTATGCTACTTGGTTTGTCTCTGCTTTAATGTGTACATGTGTGTTTATTTATTATATCACCTATACGCATTAGTAGAGCCCTTAGGATCTTTGCTTGATTACCGGCGTTGTGATGGCGATCACACTCGTGGGGGCTGGGTAATCCACAAGCACATCCTTATACACGTCCCTAGTCGTGGGAGTATCGAGATAGGGTATCGATACTCCGGAGTAGACTAGCGTATGCGCTTCTCATCCCAGCACGGGAGACGGTCTGTCCCACAGCCGTCAGTACATCGTACTTGAGATAGTATGCGGGTGCTCGTTAGGTTACGAGTACACTGGACAGGACTCGTCGGGAACTGATGGTTGGTATTATACCTATCGTCAGTTATCAGTTCCCAGGTGACATGAGTACAGCTTAGTCCGCTGACTTGACACTGTCACTTCGCCTCGAGTGTGTTCCCACTGTTCTTTGATTACTACCCTACCACGGCTCTACTGAGTCGTGCAAATAGATAGTAGTTGGGAGCAGTCCCGAAGCACTTGGAGGCAGTGACGGTTAGACAGGATTCGTCTCTCCCGGTATTGGGGGTTGATATCGCGCTGTGTCTAGGAGAGCCATTACACGAGTAGTCCCTGGCCAGGGCAAACGAGATATACTGGTAGGTTTCCAGTGTTATCTCAGGATGTTCTGGGCTTCACTCCGACAAGACTTGTACCGCTTTTAGGGGACTGACGTTTACCGCCCCCTAGGCCCGCCATGTGATTGATCTCAAAACTATCTATTACCGCAATCAAGAACGGCGTCGCTTGATAGCTAGCCGGTGAGTACGGGTCGGTCCACAGGGATGTTGTGAATTTCCTAGTCGCGCTTACGAGTTAATTCCGAAGGGTGTTCGGATTGATTATTAAATCTAAAAACTGAATTAATCTATATCTAAATCTTGCTAGGGTTAGGTCTAGGTTAAGTTTGGAAAGTCAATAAATCTCACCGCTTTCTATACCCATATGAAGATCTAATTAGGTGTTATGGTAAATATTAATAAAAGGGATTAGGATGATTGGGAAGATTGTTCTTCCTCTAGATCCTTGTCCTTCCTTTCTTAATCTTTACCCTAACCTTCATGGAAAACCTTAAAATCTGGGCCTTTAGACTACGGTATCACCGCTACCTCGTGGGTAGAGTGCCTTAGGGAGCGAAATAAGAAGGTATGCATAAAGTCCTATGAAAATATATGACGGGCAAGAAAGGGGATGAGAGATCTTCGTCTCTCAAACCTTCCCCAGATCTAACCCTAACAAGCGAGGAGACTACTCACTCATTAGGGAATTGAAGAACATTTATCTAGGGCAGAGAATAAAAGATTAACTAGGGCAAAGAATTAAATTTAACTAGGACAAGAATAGAAAATTAACTTATGGCAGAAAATAAAGAACTTACAAAAATGATGCTCTCCAAAAGAATGCTGAAATTTATTAATGAAGGGAGGCATAAGAAAATACAATGAGTAGAGTTCCTATTTATAGAGAATAGGAAACCCTAGGTTACAATTGATTTGCATGTCTACATTTACCAAAATATTCTTAGGAAGACCTAGTCAAAGTAGACTTCAAGCTTTGGTAAAATTTTATGTCTCTGTCTTTTATTAAAAGAAAGTATTGGGCCTTGGATCTTTAGACTTCCTTATTATTTGGTTCTTTATTAAAATAGCTTCTATGTTTCTTCCAGATCTCCAGTGAATAATTGCGGTGGACTTTTAACCGTTCGCTTTGTAATCTTGGACCTTGCATTGCCTTGTACTTTGTGAATTTTATGTTTAATGTAGGCTTGATCAAGAGTCTTCTATTTGTTGGTCAAAGTCCACTTTTTCATCGTCTTTACATCGTTTTCACTGTTTTCGCTTCAAGAACCTGTAACCTGTAACATGTAGCAGACATGCGTCAAAAGCACCTATTTATTTATAAAAAGAATAAGAATGAGGAATATAATAATGCAATATTATGGTGTGAACAAATACCCCCAAACTTATCTTTTGCTCATCCTCGAGCAAACTTATTTTTATTCACTAAAATCCTAACTGCACTTTCGCAAGGAAACGCGATTGCACTGAGCACGTGCAACAAGCCGTTAAACCTCTAGGTGTCCCTAGTAGGAGGAGTGTTGTCTCCTGAGGGTTTTCAGCGGATTACACCCACAAAATCCTATCAACTCGGCCCATTGACTTTTGTTCTCCAATTAGGTTTTCTAACAAGGAATTCTATTATTTTCTGACTCGCAAATTATCCACCCATATTCTTCACACTTCCTCATTATTTAACTTAAGATTATATATGTTATGTAGACCTACTTAGCTTTCGGCATCTCTTAAGTTTTCCTTCTAGGGTTCCATCTCCATTTAGGAATTTTTATCAACTCTACTAAAGATACAAGTTCTAATCTTCATTCCTTTATCTCATCTAAACTCCAATCACATATCCCCACGTGTGTGTAAAAATCATCCCTACACTTGGAAATTCAAATCAAGCAATCGTACTCTCGTCCATTGTCCAAAGCACTTATTAATTGGTGAATTTTTAATTGAATTTTGCTTACACATCTTTCATGCGACTGTTAATACTTCTTGAGGTACCAACAACCGATTACAAGATATGTTTGCACTTTAAAGCGTAATTCATAGTCTTGCAACACCCAAGGCTTTTAGCAGTGACTCCCAAACCAGTTGGTCTAGGGCACTAGGTGATGAAGCACCCTCGCTAAATATTTTTCTATTTTTGCAGCCTTAAGTAATCACAAAAACCAGTGTCCATTTTTTTATTCTTCATTCACATTTTTTTTTCATCGTACTAAGGACTTTAGACAAGAGCATTTCAAGGTCTCCTCTACTATTCCAAGTTTCAAGATGCGTGATTGTGCAAATTGTAGGGTATACGTTTTCAGAATCTAGACTTAAGCTAGGAACTATTTTTCAAACTTATACTCTAATAAGAACATCAATACTCTTCCCTCATTTTGACTTAGCCCAAGAAGTGAACCCAAAATTTGCCTATTTCTAAATAAACTACAAGGCATATACTTTCTACCGTTAAACTTTAAGGAAGGTTATTTTTAGGGTTTTTAATTCACTAAGTCTAAGATATAGTTGTTCCTAGCCAGTTAACCTATCTGTCAAACTCAAGTCAATTAGCTAAAATTGAATACAGCAATTTTTATAATTTTTGAAATTTTTCAATTTTTATGGGTTTTCAAATAAGTATGCAAATGCAAAAATATGTACAAATGAATGCGAAGGAAGAAGACGTACCGAGCATACCCCCAAACTTGAACTTGACAGTGTCCTCACTATCATGCTAAACCAAGATGGTCAAAATACCGGCACTCCCCTGTTTATTTATTTATAATTTTTTTTATATTTTTAATGTTTTGAATTTTTTTTATTTTTTATAGAAAAAGAAAACAAAATATATATATACATATATACAACAAGGTTTCCCCCAAACTCAAGCTTAGCCTTACACAAGCCAAAAGTTAGCACCAACCATTCAAAAATCTTATCGTGGTAATGGTCAAGTTGGTGGAAGAATGGGGTGTAGAAGAAACAAATGAGAAACACGTGAGACCGTGTGGAAAGAAGAGAATACGGTATCGGTGGAGGAGAAGAATGGCGGAAAGAAGAAAGAAGGGTCACGCGATCTTGAGGGTGTAAATCGAGTGAATAAATTAGCGCAATTTGTGATGACCGATGTGTTAAAAGCGATTGCGCTAACCTATCAACTCGTCGAGAAATGGGATCAAATCCCTCAAGATTCGCAAGAGATCATGGGTACACCGAACTTGGTATTTGAGATGAAAGCGTCATGGTCACTTGCACGGTCGGAACAATAGGAAAGAAGAAAGGAAGTGAATTAGGGATAGTATCATTCTTACCGTAGTAAACTGTGTCGAACTGGAAAGATTCCATCAATGGTTCGAAACGACTGTAAGCAACCGAGTCTAAAAGATTAACTAACTCATCTGAAAATGCAAAGGACTCAAACTCGGGCGGTGAGACTTCAACATCGTCCGAAAAAAGTGAAACACTCGTAAGTGTCATCGGCTATGGGAACTGTGTCAGATTCAAAGGAAAAGTTTTCAAGCTCACAGTCGTCAAGCGTGAAATAAAGTGTGGTCGGAATGATGGAAAAGAGGGAGGGTGATTTAGGTAAAGGTTCAAGAGGATGAATTGGAAAATCCGACACATCAAAGAAAAATGGTTCAACCTCAATATGATCCTCACCACTCTCCTCAATATTATCCTCATAATTCTCCTTAATATTCAACCCATCCATGCCATTATCATCAAAATCAAGAAGCATATGAGATTCGGGAGAAACATTTAATAACTTGAGATGATAATTTGAACATAAAATTTCAATTAAATCGACAGGTTCATCATCCGAAATATTCCCAGCGTCTATATCCTCAATCAAGTGAAAGTCAATTTCTTTAGACGCCTCCTCAAAAGCATGGATGTTTATCAATGTAGGTTCTAGAGTGGAAGTGTAAAGGTCAAACGGTTAGGTGTTGTTTCACTCGAAGGGGGTTCCTCACAATTTGGAAAATCAAACTACAAAGTCGCACAACTCGTTTTTATTTTGAACTTGTGAATCATTTAGGACATTCGATGGAAAACTAGATATGTGGGCTTCAATCGGGTAAGGGTAGGTTTGATTTGGAAATCCTCTCACATTCTTATTCTGTCCAACCGCCTCCTCATACATTGAAAAATTTGGGACTAGCGGGAAACTAGCTACCGGTTCAGCAGGTTGCATAAGGGCGGCCACGGACGCTTCCACATTCCTAACCATTTTGTTTGTTGCTGTGATATACGCCTCCAACGCCTCTTCCAAACTAGACTTTGGTGGTAAAGGGGTTTCGGCAAAACATTCGAAATTGTTTGGATATGTGAAACTCCCAAAAGGTTGTGTAGAAACAGGGTCTAGTGACGGTGGGAAAGTCGGGTAAGACTGGTAGGAAGTGGGTGGTTGGGCAGGGGTAGGGTCAACATATGGATAAAAAGATGAATAGTCATGTTGATCCCTAGAACTGGATGAGTGGAGAGGGGTGAAAGATCGACTGCGAGATTGAGCAATATGCTCAGCAATGGACATCGGCCTAGGAGTGTCAGAAGGACTCGAAAGAGTGGTATCAACATAAGGAAGTGGTGAAGGTTGACTTGGTTGACACAAAGTGGGTTGAAAAGTCAAACTGTTTCTCCTAGACTCCTCTATATGATCTTTCAAAGATTTTTTAGGCATGGAAGGATCGTCTTTAAATTGATCGAACACATTGACATATGACGCAAAATTAGGTTCGGGATACCAAAGTTCGGCTAATGATTTATCGTGTGGGGTACCCATGTTAGAAGAAGAAAGGTGACAAGAAGGAAGGTTGGATGGTGCAAGGATTTATTTGGGGCTAAAAAAAATTTTGCAAGTTCTATAAAATATTTGTGTTTTTTTATTTTCATTTTTCATTGATTTTTTTTCTTTATCTTTATTTGGAAAAATTTTTGTTGCAAAAAGATTTTAAAGAAAAGATATGCAACAGCAAAATATTTTATAGAAAAGATATGCAACAGCAAAATATTACTTGCAATTGGTTATTATTTGAAGCATATCACAAGAATCTTTATTTGGAAAAAATTGTTGCAAAAAGATATTCGAGAAAAAATATGCAACAACAAAATATTTCTTGCAATCAATTTAGTTCAAGCGGGGCCCAAAAATCCTGCACAAGATCGTTATTTGGAAGGGAATATATTTTTAAGGTGCACAAAATCCTGCAGGCATTTCCAGAAAATATATTTCAAAATATACAGAAAAGGAACAGAAAATCTTACAGAAAATTTTTCAGAAGTAGATGCCACCAGATCGCCGCCCTTCCGCGGCAATAGCGCTCTAACACCGCGGTCCCGCGGTCCTCTTGATGGCTCAGATCCCCACAATTTTTTTGGTGCGACGAATCGACAAGACGGCCGCGTTTCCGCGGCCTAAGGTGGGTATTGGCCACGGAATCGCGGCGGGTTGGGGGGTTTGGGGCTCCAAAATTTTTGTGCTTCTCTGTTTTTTAAAATCCTTTCTGTTCCGATACCCCTTTTTCTGTTTCGCTTTCTGGAAATTTCCAGATCGTCTTTGTATATCCTGCAAAATTAAAACAACAAAGTATCCTTTCCAAAAATAACAAATTATATATTTATATATATATATATATATATATATATATATATATTTTAGATTTTTATGATTTTTTTATTTATTTTGATTAACCCGAAATTGCAAAAAGGAAATTTCTACACCATCCCCGGCAACGGCGCCATTTGATTGATCTCAAAACTATCTATTACCGCAATCAAGAACGGCGTCGCTTGATAGCTAGCCGGTGAGTACGGGTCGGTCCACAGGGATGTTGTGAATTTCCTAGTCGCGCTTACGAGTTAATTCCGAAGGGTGTTCGGATTGATTATTAAATCTAAAAACTGAATTAATCTATATCTAAATCTTGCTAGGGTTAGGTCTAGGTTAAGTTTGGAAAGTCAATAAATCTCACCGCTTTCTATACCCATATGAAGATCTAATTAGGTGTTATGGTAAATATTAATAAAAGGGATTAGGATGATTGGGAAGATTGTTCTTCCTCTAGATCCTTGTCCTTCCTTTCTTAATCTTTACCCTAACCTTCATGGAAAACCTTAAAATCCGGACCTTTAGACTACGGTATCACCGCTACCTCGTGGGTAGAGTGCCATAGGGAGCGGAATAAGAAGGTATGCATGAAGTCCTATGAAAATATATGACGGGCAAGAAAGGGGATGAGAGATCTTCGTCTCTCAAACCTTCCCCAGATCTAACCCTAACAAGGAGGAGACTACTCACTCATTAGGGAATTGAAGAACATTTATCTAAGGCAGAGAATAAAAGATTAACTAGGGCAAAGAATTAAATTTAACTAGGACAAGAATAGAAAATTAACCTAGGGCAGAAAATAAAGAACTTACAAAAATGATGCTCTCCAAAAGAATGCTGAAATTTATTAATGAAGGGAGGCATAAGAAAATACAATGAGTAGAGTTCCTATTTATAGAGAATAGGAAACCCTAGGTTACAATTGATTTGTATGTCTACATTTACCAAAATATTCTTAGGAAGACCTAGTCAAAGTAGACTTCAAGTTTTGGTAAAATTTTATGTCTCTATCTTTTATTAAAAGAAAGTATTGGGCCTTGGATCTTTAGGCTTCCTTATTATTTGGTTCTTTATTAAAATAGCTTCTATGTTTCTTCCAGATCTCCAGTGAATAATTGCGGTGGACTTTTAACCGTTCGCTTTGTAATCTTGGACCTTGCATTGCCTTGTACTTTGTGAATTTTATGTTTAATGTAGGCTTGATCAAGAGCCTTCTATTTGTTGGTCAAAGTCCACTTTTTCATCGTCTTTACATCGTTTTCACTGTTTTCGCTTCAAGAACCTGTAACCTGTAACATGTAGCAGACATGCGTCAAAAGCACCTGTTTATTTATAAAAAGAATAAGAATGAGGAATATAATAATGCAATATTATGGTGTGAACACCATGAGATGTATCAGACGAACAGACCGGACTGTGCGGAGATTGTCACATACAGGCTCAGTAGGAGTTCGGATGGGTTTACCTCATCGGCCTTCTTATCGACATCTACCTGGGGACCGTTACGTACAGCTAGTGCCGCTTGCGGTCTGTGGTTAAACCCACTGCCAGCGTAGTGTCGAGTCTTTAGAGTCCTACACAGAGAGTTTCCCTGCACTGAGCGAAACGTGTAGCGGCCGTATGGTTTTACGGCAGGGCCGCGATCACTTACGTACACTTGTGTGCGTATAGTGTTCGGGCAGGCAGTACTAGTGGGCTTTGGTTTAAGCCGGATCCTAGTATTGCACGGATGGATTTGTTTTGTCTTCTGCGCATCCGCATTCTACGGAATGCGGATGCAGGTGTGTATGCACAGTTTTCCGGAGTGATGAAAGAGGAGATGCCTCATTAGGGTTTTGGCAGTTGGTTCGGCCAAAACCGTTATGTGGCATGCTCATTAGGGTTTTGACAGTTGATTCGGTCAAAACCATTTTGAGGCGGACTCATTAGGGTTTTGACAGTTCGTTTGGTCAAAACCATTATGAACCGCGGACATCATTTACTAATCCTTTTAGTGATAATTTTATGATGGCTAATTGCATTGACCATTTGACCCCGTTGACCTCTCTTGACTTTGTTGACCGGTTGACCGTGTTGACCATTGACTTTCAAGAGGGATCTACACTCTTCTTTTCTTTTTCTTTTTCCTTTTGGATTATGATAATGGTCATTTCAATGTAGCCATCAAACTTTATCTTGATGGGATTAGCAATGATGTTGTTTTTGCATTATTGCAACCATGGTTACTTTTCTTTGTATCATAATTTCTTTCTCATTCTCTCTCTTGTTTTTCAAGTGAGAAGAAAAGAAATAAACCATGGTTGTTGCTCCTTCTTCTTCTTCCTCCTCTTGATTTATCTTTTGATCTCATGTGTTGAGAGATAAAGATCCCACAAAGACAAAACCATTCATCTACCACTTCTACACAACCTAGGGCTTCTAGATTAGCAATCTCTTTGCCCTAGTTACCTCGGCTCGACGTGGAGCTCGGTGCACATCTCTCGGGTGGATCGTCTTCGACTCAAGGAGGCCGCGGAGGTGACCAAAGTCCGGATCAACTCTCGGAGCAAGTAAGGAGAAGAACAACAAGAAGAGAAGGAGTTCAAGTTGAGTGACCAAAGTCCGGATCAACCCTCGGAGCAAGCAAGGAGAAGAACAACAAGAAGAGAAGGAGTTCAAGTTGAGGTATAACCCCTAACCGAGTAGATAAATCTCTAGTTAGGATGCTAGTGTATTGTTTAGCAAAGATCCGGCTTTTACGGTCCATGTTGCCAAGTCCAGAAAAATTTTTGTTTTACCGTTTCCGCAACCCCGAAAGTACCGGGAGAGGTAACGTGGACCTAACAGTGGTATCAGAGCCCAACTAAACACACCCTAGCATATTAGCAAAGTATTTGGAATTTCGAAACACCCCGGAAATTTGTAGTTTCTGCCGATTTTTAGAACCGTTCCAAAATTAAAAAATCATACACTAAAAATCGGCTCAGGCTTTTGTTAGAATACTGAAGAAAAATGATCACCCAACTCGACTAAAGCGTCGCGATTCCGCGGCATAAGCTTGCTTATGCCGCGGAACCGCGGCCGAGTTAACTCGGTTGGGGATCCTGTTTGCTGCAGTGTTCTTATATGGGTATTTTGGGATTTTTACAATATGACTTTTCTGCCCAGATTTTCCAGAAAGAAAAATTTGTTTTTGGGGCTCAAAAATCCGTATTTTTGGTCGATGTTCTGTAGACTTTGGCTAATGGTTATATCTGTAATGTTATATGTGTATTGAACGTCTACTAATCGCTATACGTCGATTAGTGGGGGTTATACATATCTGTGATCTGTGTTGTTGATGGTTTGTGTATATGAACTCGTTGGATTGTCGCGGATGAATAGCCGGGATGGATGTGAGATGAGGGTTTCTTTTTCTTTCATTCATGTAATAAATTTGTAAATTGATGTAATATTATTTTTATGGCCGCACAACCGGGTCGGGGTTGTAGCCGTCATTGTATAATTCTTTTTACTGTTTTTGCTCCTAGGATAGACCCATGGAGGGGGTGCACAAACTACCGGGTATCTCGAAGTGCCGAGTGGCCTACTCACGGTGATGAGGGAGGTTGCTTCGCTTCGGGTACTTGGCGGGTAGTTTGCCGCACCCGTAGGGGTCTTGGGTGGGGTATTGGCTATTCATCGCGACCGTGTAATCCGCTTTTCGTTGCAGGCTCGAACGAATCGCAGGTTCCTAGTATATCCAAAGTGTTCATCTGTGATCTGGATTGGCTATCATTGCTGTATATCTATATATAATAACTATTTAGGCGTTGCTTATATTTTACAGCCGCGCTAGCCCAGCCCCCGCTCTGTCGTTAGTTAAGTAACCTAACGGGTAATGACGGGGCCCCGTGGCGAATGCGAATGGCATAAGCGTACGTCATATTTTGGTTGTTTTCTGCAATGGTAGGATTTAAATGATGGGACGCATTAAAAGAACTAATGCAAGAAAATAAACCTAAAAGACGTTGTTGGAACAATTTTTCAAAAAGCTGTTATTGCAAGGACGTTCACTTTTATTTTGCATCGAGGTATTCGGTTATGAATGCCCAGCACCTCAGTCGACGAGGCAAGGGCCGAGATCCCTTCATCGGGAGTGACCCCTTAGACAAAAGTTTGCGTCAGGGTAATAACTTCACTATAGTCGATTATTCTTGCTTTGCATCGAGGTATTCAGTTTGGAATATCCTGCACCTCATTCGACGAGGAAAGAGCCGAGATTCCTTCACAGGGAGTGACCTCTTTAGCAAAAGTTTTCGCCACTATTTTTTTCAAAAAGGGCAATCATGTTCCTTCAACGATATCAAGTTCATTACGTTAACGGGTTTTCGCCAAAAACCCAGCCATAGCCCTCCGTCGTTTCGGATCAATATTATTTAGTATTCGTGCTGCGTTTGTTGACCTAGTCAAGGCGTAGTGAACGGTAGCTAAATAATATTTTTCTGTGGATTGCAAATGTGATTGGTTAGGACAGTCGTGCGTCCTTGTTGACCTAGTCAAGGGCACGTACGGGTGGGTCTAATGCAATCAGGATAATGACGGGTAGAACTTGACTAACAGTTTGTGGCTTGTTGGCCTAGTCAAGGTCATGAACCGTTAGGGGCAAAAACCACATCGGGAGTTTCAAAAGTACTGAAACTTGCAGATTTAGCATACCTTCTGGAGTGTGGTGACTAGAGTGGATTCTATCTAAGTCATCACACAATGATAGTTGGATCCCGATCCTACTGATGAGTTGGATTACTCTTAGGAAATTATTTCACTTAACGATCAATGCTATAAACCTAGTAGGTGTCTAGAAAGGTGTTAGCGGGGCTACGCCCCCAGGGAAAAGAGGTTCTTAAATTAAGGAACTTCGCGAAAGCGTTGGAAAACCTCCCTCGAAGTACCGACACTAGCCTGGATGAAAGGTTAAGCAAGTAATGTAACGTGAATTAAAATCCTGACTAGTTCTTCTTTTAAAAGGTTTTAAGAAGAATTTGAGTAAACAGTGGGAGACATTCTGGTTAGATAAATTAATAAACCAATCTAATCTTGCAAGAGCGTACGCTGAGTGTTTCTTTTCTCCCTCTCCAGGTAGCAACCATTTCACGCCCTAATCAAGATAATAAAATGTATCGCTTGACCGATCCGAATTCTTATTCGGGGCTGGGGAACGTTGGTTCAGCTCTAACTTGTGACAACAGTCATAAGTATGAGCAAGGGAAAGGGGATTGTATGGATTCCCAGGATACCCAGTTGAAGAAGGAGCATGGTTTTGCATCTACTTCAGGTGTTCTTGTAATTGAGAACTGTTTTACGGTCAGCCCTACCTCCTGGGTACTTGATACTGGATCAGGATCTCATATCTGTAATTTATTGCAGGGACTGAGAAAAAGTAGGAAAGTTGCACCGGGTGATATGTCGCTCAGAGTAGCGAACGGAGCACAAGTTAATGCGGCAGCCGTCGGTGAATATCACCTAGTATTGCCAAATGGCAAGACTATGATTTTGAACGATTGCTACTATGTACCCTCCATGGTTTGCAACATCATATCAGTTTCTTTACTCGATAAAGATGGATATAACTTTGTTCTTGACAAGAATATCATGAACATTTACCTTCATAAGGTACTAGTTGCAGAGGGTACACTGTGTAATAGTATCTACGTTCTAAATCAGAATACAGTTCTCAATATACAAAACACACGCAAGAGGAAGAATTCAGATACGAATGAATCCTACTTGTGGCATTGTAGACTTGGTCATATCGGAGAGAAAAGACTGAGTAAGTTGCATAAAGATGGACTCTTGAATGCGTTCGAGTTTTCATCTTATGAAACTTGTCAGTCCTGTCTCAAAGGGAAGATGACCAAATCTCCGTTCACCGGACATGGAGAAAGAGCAGCAGAGCTCTTGGGACTCATACACAGTGATGTATGTGGTCCGATGTCTACACATGCAAGGGGTGGGTTCTCCTACTTCATCACATTCACTGACGATCTCTCTAGGTTCGGATATGTGTATCTGATGAAACACAAATCTAAAACTTTTAAGAAATTCAAGGAATTCAGAAAGGAAGGAACCAGATTAGCAAAAGTATCAAGATCCTCCGGTCAGACAGGGGAGGGGAGTACTTAAGCACGGAATTCCTAGATTACTTAAAAGAGAATGGTATTCTCTCTCAGCTTACTCCTCCTTATACACCACAGCACAACGGTGTTTCGGAGCGGAGGAATCGTACCCTACTGGATATGGTTCGCTCCATGATGAGTAATGTCGAGTTGCCTCTTTCATTTTGGAGACATGCGCTATTGACAGCAGCATACTTATTGAATGATGTTCCGTCTAAATCAGTGCCTAAGACTCCGTTCGAGATATGGAATGGAAAGAGGCCATATCTTAAAAGATTTAAAATATGGGGTTGTCCGGCTTATGTTAAAACGCATAAACCGGATAAACTAGAGGCACGGTCAGTTTTATGTAAGTTTGTGGGATATCCAAAGAATGGTTATGGATATCTATTCTACCACACCGAGGAACAGAAGGTGTTTGTTGCTCAGCATGCCGTTTTCTTAGAAACGGAGTTTCTTGAAAAAGAAATTAGTGGGAGCACGGTAGAATTGGAAGAAATTCAGCGACCACAAACTAAAACTGAAAATTTGACAGAACCTCAGGATTCAATAACCCCAGACGAACCTCAGCCACTCCGCAGATCTGGTAGGATTTCTCATCCGCCCGAGAGATACTACGGTTTTCTCATTGACGGGGATCGAGAGGATTGCATCTTGGAAGAAGATGACCCTACCAGTTTCAGGCAGGCCATTATCAGTAGGGACTCTGATAAGTGGCAGGAAGCAATGCAATCCGAAATGGAGTTCATGTACGCCAATAAAGTGTGGACCTTGGATATTGCTCCACCTGGGGTAAAACCCGTTGGATGCAAATGGATCTACAAAAGGAAACTTGGTGTAGATGGGCAGGTGGAAACCTATAAGGCTAGACTCGTTGCAAAAGGTTTTCATCAAAGACCTGGTTTGGACTATGACGAAACTTTTTCTCCGGTGGCTATGCTCAAATCCATTCGGATCCTACTTGCCATTGCTGCCTTCCATGACTATGAAATCTGGCAGATGGATGTTAAAAAGGCTTTCCTAAATGGTTGTTTGGAAGAGTGCGTTTACATGGATCAGCCAGAAGGTTTCGTAGACAGTGGGAGCAGCAGAAAGGTGTGCAAGTTGCTTAAATCCATTTATGGATTAAAGCAGGCATCGCGGAGCTGGAACATCTGTTTTGATGAGGCAATCAAGGAATTTGATTTCATCAAGAACGAGGATGAACCTTGTGTCTATAAGAAGATTGTAGGACGAACTGTCGTATTCCTAGTCTTGTACGTGGACGACATTCTTTTGATAGGAAATGACATTCCTATGCTACAATCGGTCAAGCTATTTTTGTCACAAAGGTTCTCCATGAAGGACCTGGATGATGCCTCGTACATTCTGGGGATCAAGATCTATAGAGATAGATCCAAAAGACTATTGGGACTTTCGCAGTCCAGGTACATAGAGACCGTACTAAAGAGATTTAGTATGGAGGGTTCCAAGCGCGGTAACATACCCGCATTGCACGGAATTACCCTCTCTAAGAAGATGTCTCCTAAGACTGACGAGGAGAGGGTTCGCATGAGCACTATACCCTACGCTTTGGCGGTAGGATCTATAATGTATGCGATGCTATGTACAAGACCAGATGTAGCTTACGCGCTGAGCGCGGTAAGCCGGTATCAGTCAGACCCAGGGGAGGACCACTGGACAGCAGTGAAGAACATTCTCAAGTACCTGAGAAGGACTAAGGAGATGTTCCAGGTTTATGGTAAAGGAGACCTCAGGGTCGAGTCCTTTACCGATTCAAGCTTCCAGAGTGACAAAGATGACAGCAAGTCTGTCTCGGGTTTTGTGTTTACCCTCAACGGAGGGGCGGTATGTTGGAGGAGTTCCAAACAGGATACTGTCGCAGACTCGACGATGGAGGCTGAATACATTGCTGCAAGCGATACCGCAAAAGAGGCGGTCTGGATGAAGAAGTTCATTAGTGAACTTCAGGTGGTTCCGTCCATTGTTGACCCAATACCTTTGTATTGCGATAACAACGGGGCTATAGCTTTAGCGAAGGAACCAAGGTCCCATCAGAAATCCAGGCACATCTTAAGGCGGTATCACCTGATCAGGGAGATCATTGATCGCCAGGAGATCGAGGTGCGGAGAGTGGACACAAAGGACAACACAGCGGACCCATTCACGAAGGCCTTACCCCAGACTCAGTTCGAGCGGCTGATCGAGATGATAGGTCTTCGATACGCCAGTACATGGCCTTAGTGCAAGTGGGAGATTGTTAGTGTATATGCCCTAGAGGCCATTACTGTATCATACTAGTATGTATATTACTTGATGGAAGCTTGGGATATTCACAGTTGTATAGACAATCTTGCTCGATATAGTAGTATGCTACTTGGTTTGTCTCTGCTTTAATGTGTACATGTGTGTTTATTTATTATATCACCTATACGCATTAGTAGAGCCCTTAGGATCTTTGCTTGATTACCGGCGTTGTGATGGCGATCACACTCGTGGGGGCTGGGTAATCCACAAGCACATCCTTATACACGTCCCTAGTCGTGGGAGTATCGAGATAGGGTATCGATACTCCGGAGTAGACTAGCGTATGCGCTTCTCATCCCAGCACGGGAGACGGTCTGTCCCACAGCCGTCAGTACGTCGTACTTGAGATAGTATGCGGGTGCTCGTTAGGTTACGAGTACACTGGACAGGACTCGTCGGGAACTGATGGTTGGTATTATACCTATCGTCAGTTATCAGTTCCCAGGTGACATGAGTACAGCTTAGTCCGCTGACTTGACACTGTCACTTCGCCTCGAGTGTGTTCCCACTGTTCTTTGATTACTACCCTACCACGGCTCTACTGAGTCGTGCAAACAGGTAGTAGTTGGGAGCAGTCCCGAAGCACTTGGAGGCAGTGACGGTTAGACAGAATTCGTCTCTCCCGGTATTGGGGGTTGACATCGCGCTGTGTCTAGGAGAGCCATTACACGAGTAGTCCCTGGCCAGGGCAAACGAGATATACTGGTAGGTTTCCAGTGTTATCTCAGGGTGTTCTGGGTTTCACTCCGACATGACTTGTACCGCTTTTAGGGGACTGACGTTTACCGCCCCTAGGCCCGCCATGCGATGTATCAGACGAACAGACCGGACTGTGCGGAGATTGTCATATACAAGCTCAGTAGGAGTTCGGATGGGTTTACCTCATCGGCCTTCTTATCGACATCTACCTGGGGACCGTTACGTACAGCTAGTGTCGCTTGCGGTCTGTGGTTAAACCCACTGCCAGCGTAGTGTCGAGTCTTTAGAGTCCCACACAGAGAGTTTCCCTGCACTGAGCGAAATGTGTAGCGGCCGTATGGTTTTACGGCAGGGCTGCGATCACTTACATACACTTGTGTGCGTATGGTGTTCGGGCAGGCAGTACTAGTGGGCTTTGGTTTAAGCCGGATCCTAGTATTGCACGGATGGATTTGTTTTGTCTTCTGCGCATCCGCATTCTACGGAATGCGGATGCAGGTGTGTATGTACAGTTTTCCGGAGTGATGAAGGAGGAGGTGCCTCATTAGGGTTTTGGCAGTTGGTTCGGCCAAAACCGTTATGTGGCATGCTCATTAGGGTTTTGACAGTTGATTCGGTCAAAACCATTTTGAGGCGGACTCATTAGGGTTTTGACAGTTCGTTTGGTCAAAACCATTATGAGCCGCGGACATCATTTACTAATCCTTTTAGTGATAATTTTATGATGGCTAATTGCATTGACCATTTGACCCCGTTGACCTCTCTTGACTTTGTTGACCGGTTGACCGTGTTGACCATTGACTTTCAAGAGGGATCTACACTCTTCTTTTCTTTTTCTTTTTCCTTTGGGTTTATGATAATGGTCATTTCAATGTAACCATCAAACTTTATCTTGATGGGATTAGCAATGATGTTGTTTTTGCATTATTGCAACCATGGTTACTTTTCTTTGTATCATAATTTCTTTCTCATTCTCTCTCTTGTTTTTCAAGTGAGAAGAAAAGAAATAAACCATGGTTGTTGCTCCTTCTTCTTCTTCCTCCTCTTGATTTATCTTTATATCTCATGTGTTGAGAGATAAAGATCCCACAAAGACAAAACCATTCATCTACCACTTCTACACAACCTAGGGCTTCTAGATTAGCAATCTCTTTGCCCTAGTTACCTCGGCTCGAGGTGGAGCTCGGTGCACATCTCTCGGGTTGATCGTCTTCGACTCAAGGAGGCCGCGGAGGTGACCAAAGTCCGGATCAACTCTCGGAGCAAGCAAGGAGAAGAACAACAAGAAGAGAAGGAGTTCAAGTTGAGTGACCAAAGTCCGGATCAACCCTCGGAGCAAGCAAGGAGAAGAACAACAAGAAGAGAAGGAGTTCAAGTTGAGGTATAACCCCTAACCGAGTAGATAAATCTCTAGTTAGGATGCTAGTGTATTGTTTAGCAAAGATCCGGCTTTTACGGTCCATGTTGCCAAGTCCAGAAAATTTTTTGTTTTACCGTTTCCGCAACCCCAAAAGTACCGGGAGAGGTAACGTGGACCTAACAGCGGATGCTCAATGGGAGGACGCTAATCCTAAGCCAGTAAAAGTTCCTGATGAAAAATTGCCCGGTCCATCATTTGAAGAACAAATGGACAGTCTTATAAGGGAAGCTGGTCAAAAAGTCCGAGATGATCACAACCGCGAGACGGCCATCTACGAGAATGCCAAGACGCAACGCCTCCTCCAACAGGCCGTGAAGGATGAAAATGCCGCTCCTTGTCAACCTGTTATAAAAAAGGCTCGACGCGAAGGCAGAAACAAGTCGAAAGGCCAAAAAGGCGCTCAACAACAACAAAGCAGAGCTAAGAAACCACGCATACGAGAGTCGAGCGTTATTGACCTAGCCCTTATGAAGAAAATGGGTCGAGCATACTCATTTCCTCGGAACAAGACGAAGAAAATACTTGATCTTGCTCTAAAACATCAAATGCTTACACTGCCAGAGTCCAAACACCCTGAGCAAGCAGGCGAAGTCTCCAACCCAAATTATTGCTCTTACCATCAAGTAATAGGGCATCCGCTTGAAGATTGCTTCACCTTCAAGAATTGGGTTGAAGATCAGTATCAGCTTGGCAAATTCGCGTTGTCTGACAATTGGAGGGTAGCGCCGCCACAGAAGCACGAACCCGAAAACACAAGAACAGAACCAACTCCGCATTGAGATTGGAAGCGGATTCGCACCTGTCATATGATAACGATATTAAAAGAAGAGTCCGAGAACATGGACATCCCTCCTTGGTGCTTCGAAAACAGCAATGATGAGGTGATCTCAGAATTTCCCCCAGCCCCGAAAGAACTGGAGGATGGAATACATACCACTGCAGATAACCTCAAGAAAATTGAGTTGGGGACGGTAAACGATCCGCGACCGACATTTGTCAGCGAGCTGCTGTCTGAAGAGAGGGTGGCTGCGTTAAAGGACGTCCTTGTACAGCATAAAGATTGCTTCGCATGGAACTATTCCGAGATGCCAGGACTAGATCCAGAAGTTGCTGTACATAGACTGGCGATATCCCCGGGTGTCAAGCCAGTTAAACAAGCGCCGAGAAGAATGCGGCTCGAGCTCGAGATGAGCATCAACGCCGAAGTCAAAAAGCTGATAGACTCTGGCTTTATCCAGGAGGTTCAATACCCTGAATGGATTGCTAATATCGTCCCAGTGATGAAGAAAAATGGGACGGTGCACATATGCGTGGACTTTCGGGATCTCAACAAAGCCTGCCCGAAGGATGATTTCCCAGTACCAATCACCGAACTGATGATAGACAATACGTCCACGCATGAAATTTTCTCCTTCATGGACGGCTCATCAGGGTATAATCAAATAAAAATGCATCCGGAAGACCAGAAACATACGGCTTTCCGGACTCCTTTGGGGATATTTTGTTACAAGGTGATGCCCTTCGGTTTAAAGAACGCCGGTGCCACCTACCAAAGGGCCATGACAAAAATATTCGATGACCTTATACACGAAATCGTCGAATGCTATATCGACGACCTCGTTGTTAAAAGCAAATCATATGAAGAACATCCCGAGCATCTGAAGACCGTATTTCAACGCCTTCGGCAATACAACTTGAAGATGAACCCGTTCAAATGTGCATTCGGGGTTTCCTCGGGCAAATTCCTGGGGTTCATCATTCGACACCGAGGTATCGAAATAGATCCGTCCAAGATCAAGGCGATTATGGAAATGCCTCCGCCAAGAACTCTTAAGCAGCTGCGATCTCTCCAAGGGAAGCTCGCATACATACAACGGTTTATAGCCAATCTTTTAGGAAAGTGCCGTCCCTACAGTCACCTGATGAAGAAGGGAACCCCATTCGTTTGGGATCACAAATGCCAAGGCGCACTGGACGAGATCAAGCAATACCTACAGAACCCTCCAGTGTTGGCTGCTCCGGTTAACGGGAAACCTCTCATCCTTTATACAACTGCCCTCGAAGGTTCTTTAGGCGCATTATGGGCACAGGAAAATGACCAGGGAAAAGAAAGAGCGCTCTACTATCTAAGTCGAGTTCTACTGGGAGCAGAAGACAACTACTCCCCCATTGAAAAACACTGCCTGGCCTTGATCTTCGCAATAACAAAGCTTAGACATTACGCATTAGCGCATGAAGTCCGTCTCATTTCGAAGGTGGATCCTCTCAAATATCTAATGTCAAAGGCCATATTGACGGGACGACTCGCTAAATGGGCCCTACTTTTGATGGAGTTCTCGATAACATATCAACCTCTCAAGGCAGTGAAAGGCCAGGCTATCGCCAACTTCCTCGCAGAGCATCCGATACTGACTGATTCTCCTCTCAATTGCGAATTGCCAGACAAATATGCGTTTGACGCTATCGATGGGAACGATACCCGATGGGAACTCTATTTCGATGGAGCATCTTCCATGAAAAAGCGCGAACAAAATACCCCTACAATCAAATCGGGGGTAGGACTCATCTTTATAACCCCACAGGGAAGGATAATGCGCTACGCGTTCTCCTTAACAGAGCCGAGGACAAATGACAAAGTCGAATATGAAGCTCTGATAGCAGGTCTTGAGATCGCCATCGACATGGGAATTGAAAACCTCCTCATATACGGAGATTCTCAACTGGTCGTTAGTCAAGTAAACGGCGACTACCAAACGTGCGAGCCAGAGCTGGTGAAGTACGGTGAAAGGGTGCAACAATTGCTAACCCAAATCCCCTCCTATACTTTGGAGAGCATACCACGCGCAGAAAATAGCAAAGCGGACGCATTGGCCAAACTTGCTAAAGAATTAGCTGACGAGAACCTCGATGATGTCAGAATCGTGGTACAAAGTCGTCGAGTGCTCGCCCCAGCAAAAATACCTCCAGAATCATCCGAAGAGAAGGGAGCGACTAAACAAACGACCTTACAAATAAAAGACCATGAGAAGGTTGAGGATTGGAGGGAAGTCTTTATAGACTACTTCAAGTCCCACCAAATGCCCGAAGATGCGTCCGCAAGACATCAGCTCATGAAACGAGCTCTGTCTTTCGCCTTCGTCAATGATACTCTATACAAGAGTTCATTCGATTCTCTGTGGCTGAGATGCTTAGGACCTGACGAAGCAAAAAGAGTCGTTCAGGAAGTTCATGAAGGAATCTGTGGTTCTCACCAAGTGGGCCCAAAGATGAAGTTGAAAATTAAACGGATGGGCTACTACTGGCCCACGATGATCCAGGATTGCCTTGAATATGCAAAGCAATGTCACTCGTGCCAAATTCATGGGGACTTCATCCATCAGCATCCCAATCCACTGCATCCAACAGTGGCTAGCTGGCCATTCGAAATGTAGGGAACTGACATAGTCGGCCCCATCGAACCAGCATCGTCCAGGGGACATCGTTTCATCTTGGCGACGACTGATTACTTCTCCAAATAGGCAGAAGCGGTACCGTTGAGGGAAGTGAAGACGGAGAATATCCTCCATTTCTTCAAAACGCATGTCATATATCAGTTTGGAACCCCGAGAAGGATCATCTCTAACAATGGGCCAGCCTACCGAAGCCATAAAATTAGCCGCTTCGTACAACAGCACAATATAGACTGGAGATATTTCTCAGTCTATAATCCGCGAGCTAACGGTCTCGCCGAGGCCTTCAACAAGACCTTAACAAAGATTATAAAGAAAACGGTGTCCCGAAGTAAAAAAGACTGGCATGAGAGGCTGCAAGAGGCTCTTTGGGTGTTTCGAACTACATTCAAGACAGCCACAAACACAACGCCGTACGCGTTGGTATTCGGCACGGAAGCAGTACTCCCCCTCGAAATAGAATTACCCTCCTTACGGGTTGCAGTCCACTACGAGCTGACGGACGAAGAAAATGCTCACCTTCGGCTTGAGGAGCTTGACGCCCTTGAAGAAACACGGCTCATAGCGCAACAAAATCTGGAAGATTACAAAGCAAAGATGACGCGCTCATACGAAAGACTCACCCGACCGAGGACATTCCGCCAAGGCGAACTCGTGCTAGTGGTCAAAAGGCCCATGATCCCCAATCGAGCCAAGCGGGGAAAATTTAAGCCAAACTATGAAGGCCCGTACATCGTAGATAAGGTCTACCAGGGTGGGGCCTATCTGCTTATGGACATGCACGGTGAAAGGCCTTTCAGGCCAATAAACGGTCGCTTCCTAAAGAAATACTACGCTTAATGAGCCACAGCCTAGGTTAATGATAGATGACGACGACTATGTCCGCTCGCTATCTTCCTAAGCTCAAGCTTTATAAAAAGTTGCCAGCCTTCTCCATGACGGACCGAAATGTCCTTAAACTAACAACGGACCGAGACGTCCTTAAACTAATAGCAGACTGAAACGTCTTTAAACTAATACCGCAGCATCCTTAGGCTGACGAGATAAAAAAAAGAAGAAAAAAATATTTTAAAAAAAAACGGTATGTCCATAAGCAGATAGGGCACGGATGAAAACCCGAAAGGGCTCCGTGAGTAAAAACAGCAGGGCTACCGGCGAGTGTTCGTGAAAACCCGAAAGGGCGTGACCTCGTAAAAAAAAGGAAAAGAAAAAAAAAAGAAAGAAAAAGAGAAAAAGAGAAGAAGAAAGAAGGAATAAAAAAAACAACACAAAAACGGTAAGTCTATAAGCAAAATGGGCACGGATGAAAACCTGAAAGGGCTCCATGAGTAAAAATAGCAAGACTACCGGCGAGTGTTTGTGAAAACCCGAAAGGGCGCAACCTCGTTAAAAAAAACACTTACAGGGTCCTCTCGACCCTGTAAGGAGAAACCACCCACGTGAGATCTTTACGACTCACAAGGGAACAACACGCTTAGGGATCCCCACGATTCCTAAGGAGAAAATACACTTGCGAGATCCTCACGACTCGTAAGGAGAACGCTCTTATGGGACCCTTACGGCTCATAAAATTTGAAAGTCTTAAGTTATAGAGGTTTAAACCTGTGCTTAAGCAACCCCCAAAACTTTCGATATTGCCCTACAAGTAGTCCAATACTGGCCCTTATATACAATCCACGGGCGCGAATAAACATTTCCCTAACTAAGTCCCATCCGAGATTAGGGATATGTATGCATGGTGAACAACCCTTGTAAATCCTCTCGATTTACAAGGAGAAAACCCTCCTGTAGGATCCTTACGACTTACGGAGGAACAAAACACTTAGGAACCCTCACGATTCCTAAGGAGAAAATACACCTACGAGATCCTCACGACTTGTAGGGAGAAATACCTTTGTGAGACCCTTACGGCTCATGAAGTCAAAAGCCTTAGTCGACAGGACCTTAACCCTGGTCGCTAAGCCTTCTTTGTTCGACAACGACAGAGGCAAATGATGATTCACTCCGGGTGATATCCCAGTTGCAGCGGTGCTGATGCCGAAATCGGTGTCCAATTTCAGGTTTACAGCGAAAAGCCAGTAGGCCGCACATCCATACGAAATAGCCGAAATGATGGGGCAACTTGCAATAAAAAGCAGCAAGTAAAAATGTATGCATGCAAAATAGCCGAAATGATTGGGCAACTCGTAATAAAAAGCAACGAGTAAAAATAAAATAAATAGCCGAAATGATTGGGCACCGCGAAAAATAGCCGAAATGATTGGGCAATCGCGACCTTCGCGATATGAAAGCTGAAATGATAGAGCATCGCGGAAATAAAACAAGAAAAATGATGGCCCTACAGTTAAGATCACATCGATCCCTGTATACAATCCAAGGGCGTAAACAAAGAGGGAACCATACTCTCCCAACAGACTCCGTCAGAAGACAAAGCCAAACCTTGACGGTTCATTCCAACCGAAGAAACCAGTATCCCTAGCAAACCCCTCGAATCACGGATACAAACACTCCTTAATGAGAGCCTCCTGATCCGCGTCGACCCGCAGAGCCACCAGTGCCTCCGTGGAAATCCTCGACTCGTTTCAAACACCAAGGAAACAAATAATCCTTGGCGCTTGGGAAACAAATAATCCCTAGCAAACCCCTCGACTCACGGATACAAACACTCCTTGATGAGAGCCTCCTGATCCGCATCGACCCGCAGAGCCACCAGTGCCTCCGTAGAAATCCTCGACTCATTTCAAACCCCAAGGAAACATATAATCCTTGGCGCTCGGGAAACAAATAATCCCTAGCAAACCCCTCGACTCACGGATACAAACACTCCTTGAAGAGAGCCTCCTGATCCGCGTCGATCCGCAGAGCCACCAGTGCCTCCGTGGAAATCCTCGACTCGTTTCAAACCCCAAGAAAACAAATAATCCTTGGCGCCCAGGAAACAAATAATCCCTAGCAAACTCCTCGACTCACGGATACAAACACTCCTTAACGAGAGCCTCCTGATCCGCGTCGACCCGTGGAGCCACCAGTGCCTCCATGGAAATCCTCGACTCGTTTCAAACCCCAAGGAAACAAATAATCCTTGGCGTTCGGGAAACAAATAATCCCTAGCAAACTCCTCGAATCACGGATACAAACACTCCTTGACGAGAGCCTCCTGATCCGCGTCGACCCGCCGAGCCACCAGTGCCTCCGTGGAAATCCTCGACTCGTTTCAAACCCCAAGGAAACAAATAATCCTTGGCGCTTGGGGAAAAAATAATCCCTAGAAAACTCCTCGATTCATGGATACAAACACTCTTTGACGAGAGCCTCCTGATTCGCGTCGGCTCGTAGAGAAACCAGCCTCTCCGCGAGAAAATTCCCGATTCGTTTCAATTTGCAAGATGAAGTCTCAGGCAGCAAGGATTGAAAAGCTTGCTTCCTGAGCAATGGGACCCTGCAAGTCAATCCAAAATGGTCTTTTGCATACTATTCACGGGTCTCACTCTCCAAAGTCGAATTTTGACAAGGAGGGAAACAACCGCTTATGAATCCTCTCGACTCGTAAGAGGGAAAATTCTCTTATAGGATCCTTACGACTTATAAGAGAAAACCACACTTAGGAATTCTCACGATTCCTAAGGAGAAAATCCACCTATGAGATCCTCTCGATCCGTAGGGAGAAAAGCCTCTATGAGACCCTCACGGCTCATAGAGTTGAAAAGTCTTAGGCAACAGACCTGAACCTGCGGCCTAAGCCATCGCTACTTCTTAAGAAAGTCGGAATACTCGTTTTAAACATCCATCAACCATGGTTATTAAGACAGCCTGCTAGCAATTAAAAAAGAAGAAGAAGAAAATGACAGAAAGAATATCCGATCTACATTTGATCTGGCGTTCGTAACGCATTCATTTATGCATGGGCAGAAGACTCAGGACGAGAAATAAGACAAGCTGAAATAAAAAAGGGGGGTTTCCATTCATATTGCTAAAAAAAAAATTTACAATCATAAGAACAATGAATAAGAAACATTATTCAAATTGTTACAACGGTATAACCTCAGATCCGGGGCACGGATTGAGGAAATCAAAAGCAAGGCCATCCAGAGTTCTTCTGGCCTTTCTAATTATTCTTATGCACAGCCTCTCACGCTCCTCTGTGTAAAGATCATCGGCAAGCCCTCCTGGCCTTCGATAAGCAGTAACTATCGTCGTCTGTTGGAAGATTTGGTGTAGGATGTCAATGAGGCTGTCCCGCCGTTTCTTTGAGATCAGCCCCGTCAGGTACACTAAATGCACCTTGTCTTCGGCATCATCCAGCGCATTGAGCGGTAAGGCCTCGTGAAGACCCGGAAGTGCTCTCCATATTGCTCCCAACACGACTTTCAAAAGAGCCGAACGACGAGGCAGCAGCCAACCACCGCTTGCGTTCAGACGATCCATGACCTCTGCACATTGAGCGTCTGTAAACTCCTGGTTTTGTTGACGACCCTGTGCGCGGATATCGTCATAAGTGATGAACTCGTGCAAACTGTATAGATGCACCGCCATTATGCCTGGAGGAAATACTACAGGAAGATCAGCGATAGAAAAGTAATAATATACATAGAGGGCTAAATTCCTAGAGAGCAAAACTATATTCAGGGATAAAAACCCATGGACAAAAGCTCTGCTGGTTAAGATTAATCTAAGAATCGATTTTACCTAAAGTTTTTCTAAAAACTTTGAAAAAGAGAACAAAGCTCCGGAGTTCTTGAAGGCAAGAACAAAGCTCTGAAGTTTTTGAAAATAAAAATCTGAAAGATGATAAGCATCTGTGAGGGACCAAAGGTCCTATTTATAGGCATCAAGTGCCTCTTCGACTTCCAAAAGTTGTCACGGCGGTTTACCCTAATCAGAGCAAAGCTCTGTTCAAATTTCGAGGCGGGAGATGAAGCAACGCTTCATCTTCCCCCAATCAGAGCAAAGCTCTGCTTTGAAAGATTTAAAATTTAATAAATGAAGCTACGCGTTGAATTCTTTGCACTGCGCAACGCGCCACGTGTCTGGCGCAAACGCATCAGTGCAGCGCCCAAGGCAGCGCACCCAATCAGAGCAAAGCTCTATTTCAAGCAAAATTAAAGGAAGCAACGCTTCAGTCGCGCAGGCACTGCGCTGCGCGACACGTGTCAGCGCAGATGCGCTGGCATAGTTGCGCTGCGCTGTGCGCTGCACGATACGTGTCAGCGCAGATGCGCTCACACAGTTGCGCTGCGCCGTGCGACACATGTCATGCTCTGGAGCATTTGCGCCAAACAGAATTAAAATCCTGAAGGAATCTTTTCTGTTCTTCTTAAAATAAGAAGATTTTCTTCTGTAAAACAGAAGCCCTTGGATCAAAGATCCGACGGTGTGGGAAATTCCCCCAAATCATTCAGAAGAGATTTCTTTAACAAATTGAGCTTGCCTCTCAATTTGCAAGATGAGGCCTCAGGCAGCAGGGATTGGAAAACTTGCTTCCTGAACAATGGGACCCTACAAGTCGATCTAAAATGGTCTCTTGCATACTATTCACGGGTCTCACTCTCCAAAGTCGAGCTTCGACAAGGAAGGAAACAACCGCTTACGGGTCCTCTCGACTCGTGAGAGGGAAAAATTCTCTTATAGGATCCTTACGACTTATAAGAGAAAACCACACTTAGGAATCCTCACGATTCCTAAGGAGAAAAACCTACCTACAAGATCCTCTCGACCCTTTAGGGAGGAGAGTCTCTATGAGATCCTCACGGACCCTTAGGGAGGAGAGTCTCTATGAGACCCTCACGGTTCATAGAATTGAAAAGTCTTAGGCAGCAGACCTGAACCTGCGGCCTAAGCCATCGTTATCTCTTGGAGAAATAAAGTTATCTGCCAATTAGGTTCATCAAAGATATCATGCTGAGAAAAAAGAAAAAGACGGAGAAATGACACAAGACATTACAAAAATGTGTATCTTTTATTCATAAATATTGATCGAGTACAGGATACATTGTACTAAAGAATAAAAAATATACATACATTTTACAAGTACAAACGATACAAGGAGAATTACTGAGAAGGAAGCATCTTGCATAGATCTAGCAATTGTTCGCGCAATTCCTTCCCCGCTTTCTCCTGATCGGCTACCACCGCCAGCTCCGCCTCCACTTGGGCCCGTTGCTGCAAGACAGACGCAAGCTGCTCCCTGACGACCTGATAAGCAGCTTCCCGACCTGGGGGTATCGCACTCAGCTACGTCAAGCTTTCGCTTCAAGTTTAGCCTATGGGAGATGCGCTCCAAGAGACCCTCAAAGATAGTCTTCACTTGGGCAGCATTTGCTTCAACCTCAGCACGCAGATGGGCCGTCTCACTCGAGGTCTCTTGGCATTCCCTTAGCTTTAAAGCTGCTTCTTGTTCCAAGTGGTGGACGTAAGAGGCGCTTCCCTCGATCCATGCTGCTCTTTCATTGCTCGCGGCTAAAGTCTCAGGGGCAAGATGCATCGGACTCCAGCCGATGAAGGCGAGCCTCAATCTCCCGACAGTGATTAACCCAAGATGCGATGATGCCCTCGTCATGGAAATTCACGAGTATCACCAGCATCGGGTTAACCACTGTAGCGAAGTCCGCAGCAGAAGTAGGGGGTCTCAACGTCAAGCTCCTCAATGTAGTCGCTCAACATACGCAAGTTGTTCGCGGCGCCTTTCGAAGATGGACATCTCAGGAAAGGACCTACCGGCATTATGATACGAGACTCGAAGGGAGCCAAGACCGGAACGACAGCTGAAAAGGCAAAATACGATTAAATGATGATTCAATAGATATGAAGAAAGTCATTCATAACATAGTTACTATACCAGTTGAAGCAGGTGGTAAGGCCGGAAGAGCCGTGGCTGGGGCCGAGTTTTCTGCTTCCCCTTCGATTTGCAGCACTGCAGTAAGGACGAGAAAAGTTAGAAATAATTCTATCGTCGAAAGGAAAGGTATCAGTCGGAAATTATACTCACCATCACCACTAGAGGGAGCGGCAAGCTCAGATGGAAAGGAGAAGTGTGGGAGCGACACCTGGTACAAATGGTCAAAGAGCACTCCTGAAAAACACAACAATGTAAATTTAGTATATAGATTATACGTCTGAAAAGTGAGATTAATAAGTTGCAAACTCATGCCTTCCAACATCTTTGACGGTGTGAGAGAGGGCTGAGGGGTAACCACCACCAAGGCAGTCGTTGAAGGCGCTCCCTCAAGTAGTGGGGCATCGGCGCTGGCCGCACCTGTATTACAAGAAAGGTAAATTTGTCAGAAAGAACTGTAAAGCAAAAGAAAAGCAGCAACCGGGGGTTTACCTGAGGAACTTCCGGCCGAAACGGAAGCGACTCTCTCCTCTATTGACATGAAGCCACTGCCCGTAGCCTCATCACCTGATTCGATAGGGACCGTCGTCGTCGCGCTCGCAAGACCTGGAGACGGCGGAAGATCGTACGCAGGAAGGGCAACGACTGGAGTGTTGCCGGACTCTAAGGATGGGAGCGGCTAACTCTTCCCCAGGAGTCGTACCCATATCAGCTGTTCCTCCTGCGGGTTCTTCGATCTCCATCGGCTCATCCGCCGTCGCTGCGAGATCATCAGCCTTAAGTGCCTCATTCGCTACCGCCATCGGTTCAGTTGTAATGATCATTTCATCTGCCGCCACTTTAGGCTGGGCATCAATGACCCTCTCAGCTGTAGACCCCTTAACCTCTATCTCGGGCCCCGAAGCCTCGGCGACGTTGCCCACCGTTGGCTCAGGCTCGGTAGGAGCCGCCTCCTCTGCTCCCTTGGGTTCAACGGTCTCCGCCTCCCCCGCGATCGGACTTAGCCCTGCAAGATGAGGAGATATAAGGACCAATGGAATTAAAATCCTTATAATAAAAACTCTGAGAGAAATATTACCTGAAGCAAATTTACCGTTTGCGCTCCGAACTGCACGCGCCACCTCTCTGCGGGCAGTGGATAAGGCGACAGGGGCCCCTTCGGATGGAGTATCAGCGCGAGGGACGGTGCTAGGGCCCGCTCCCACAGCCAAGGCAGCCCTGCGCGCCTTCGCCTCGCGCCTTAGCCGCTTTCTCTCCTCCCGAGCTGTCATAATGGACCTCTGTGACGCCTCTCTCACCGCGGCGTCGTCATCCGCAAATAAAGACACCTCCAAAGCTTTTAAGGCGCCTCTCATCGGCTCCTCAAGACGGACTTCCTGCGATGGCCCAGAGGAAGCAGGAACATCGGCAGCCGGTAGAACATCTGCGTCACTTAGAGGGAACGGCATTGAGGTTCCTGTGATTAAAAGGAAAAGGTTAGATCAACCATAACACAAGCGAAATGAAAACTTGATGAATCGAAACTTACTAAGGCCCATGGATACTCTAAGACGTTCCTCCTCCTGGAAAGTCTTCAGAGAAGCGGCAATGGCTTCTTCATCAGTGACGCCTGTTGAAAGAAAAGAAAGAAAAGCGTTAGTCAAAGGCAATAAAGAGGATATGTTGCAATAAAGAAAAGGCGATTAGTAGTTACCTGATTGCGCAAGCTTAGCTAGCCACGCGTCACGCTTCGCCAACCACGCTGAAGCTTCGAGGGCAGCCTCCAGGTCTGTATCGTCCGTCGGCGGCGCGATCACTAATCCTTCATTAGTCCCGTATTCGATCAGGCCCTCGGCATAGGGAGCATGGGGTTCCTGACCGAACACGACGTCCGCAGCGAAGAGCGATTTCTTCTTCTTTTGCCCTCCGATCCTAGGCTCACGTGGGATCGACTTCCGTTTAGTAGCCACCTTGGGACGGCGGGTCCCGATGTCCGCACCCACGGCAGACTCCGGCGAGGCTGTAACCACTGTCTCCATGGGAGCACAGGGTGCGGGAGGTGCATCTGTGACATCAGGGAGCGGCAACTCACGTGGAGGACTTTGCGCACGCAATGATCTGCCCCCGGCATCTTTTAGAGGAGGAACCACTAGGGTCCTTGGCATTAAGGGAGCGTTACGGTTGGTACCGGGAGGTGCTTCTTTACGGTCGATCAACACTCGCCTCTCTTCCTTTACAACGGCCCCCGTCGCATGATTGTACCACTCTTTATATACGTTGAGGAGTCGTGGAGCGCAGGGCCGGCGCACTGATGAAAAAATGAGAACCCGTGTTCAGGCGCATGAAGTGATGTAACGCGTTCTCCATCCCTTCTTCATTGACAGCAGGTTCCAGTAAGAAAGCTTCCAAGGGTACCCCTTGATCGTAGCCCAGTTGTTGGGCGAAACGATGCGGGTTATATCTCATGAAGATTGCTGCGCCGCCCTGCCTGAAGACTAGGAAGCCCGGTCTAATAGAATATAAGTAGAGGGTCTCCCGGGCCGTCAACACTGAAGCTCCATCCTTAAAGGAGTCCTGTAATGGTCGCGCTGCAGTGGCGGACGCTTTTTCCACTGGTTAATACCTTATCAATAAAGGACATCCCGACTCCAACGGTGTGAGAGCGAAGCAGTAAACCTCTGGCATTCCGTGGTGAAGGGGTCACGATTGATGCGCCAATCAATTGAATTATGCGAGGGAAACCACATTTGTCAAAGAACGAGGGTATTTTATGCATTTCGAAGACACCCGCCGTATGTAGCTCGAGCCATGACATAAAGTAGTGCATCGGGAAGACCACGTGCAATACTCCGGGCTCGTTTGCATCCGCGGCTCGGCTAAGACCATGATGTAAGTGCGCCAAGCCGGCGATCCCCACAGCCACCTTTACCCCGATGACCATTCGGTGGGCTGGATAAAAGACGGAAGGCCGCATGCGATGAGAGTGCATTGGGATCGTGAACCAACTCAGCCACAGTCCGAGAAATCCTAAGAAAAATGCCTCCTCGTCCATCCCGGGAGCTGCAATTTCTGCAAAAGATATGGTAGGGAAGTCCGGAAGGAAGAAAGTATTTTGGTCTATCTCCTTCGCCGGCAGGTTATCTAAACCTAGGCCAAAAGGATCATCCAGAATAGCAGACTTAGCGGCTTCTGATGAAATGACGCTCGGGCGAAGGAAGTGAGCAATGAAGTCCTCAAAATTAACTCCTCGGCTCCCATGTTCGATAAAAAGGGACTCGTAGATGTTCAACATCTTGATCAGGCTCGGAATTGATGTTGAACAGCGTTTTCCGGCGTGATCCCCCTTACCATCGGCTTGGCACCAAGACGTACTCATCTGTTGGGAGCAGCTCTTCATAATGTTCCCCCAAGACTGGTAGACCAGATACCTCCCGTAAACTCCTCCAAAGAGATGGAAACTTCCCTATCCATTGCTAAGAAAGTGTGGGTAGGAATATTCCACTGCTCCAGGAAAGCCTTGAGCCACCAAGTGGGGAGTGTGGGATACTGGAAGAGAGAAACGTAGACCGCGGTGTACATTCCAAATGTTATCAACTGCGACTTCTTCGTCGACAAGATGTACCGGGCCCACGGCAGATAGCCAATTGGATGGCGGGGGATCAGACCAATGTTATATGATTGCCCCCAGGGTCTCGCCTCGCCCTGACAGATACGACGTCCTAGGATATCCAAGACCATAGGATGTTGGACTGGAACCGCATCCATAGCCGGTTGAAGACAGCTGTTCGCGGTCCAATCCACCATCTCCACGGCATACTGCACCGAGGGCGGGGTAGCATAATGAATCGCCATGATGGGCTCGGACGGCACTGCACATGTGAAGCTGCGTCGACCCATAATGATTTGGTTATACTAAGACCCCCAAAGATGGAGATTCTTGCACTCCGGGTCGTATTTTCTAATCATGGTCAGGACTTCGCGGTCCGAAGGCGCCTCGGGAAATCCCTCCTCTGAGCGGACGAACGGGAATGAAGTGTCTAGAGACATGATCGCTGCAAAAAGAACAATTTGCCCGTTAGTGTTGTAATTCCAACGTTTGGCATCTAAAACAGAAAATGCATTAATTAAATTAAAATTAATTAATTACACCACACAGCAGTGCAGTGAGTAGGAGACCAAAGGGGGACCCACAAAATCTGGATGACAATACGTCAGTTAACAAGACGACCTCATCATTGGATGAGATTGTCAGTTAGTCCCCAGGAAAACATTCCCATTAAAAAAAAAGGAGAATCCCTAGAGACAAGGAGAAAATCTCCTCTTTCAGAGCAAAGCTCTGTCACAGAGTGACACTTGTCAAACTCTGGTCCCAGGGAAATAAGATTCCTTAAAAAGAGCACAGCTCTATGGTAATAATGGAAAGGTCCATCAGAAAATGTCTATACCAAAAAGAATTAAAATTTTTGAAATCTTGGAAAATCCACAAAAAAACTTGTGAAATTTTTTTCATTTATCAGATCTAAAAGATCCACAAATGATCTATGAGTAAAGCTCTGTTCATAGGTTAAAACCTATGAACAAGATCCCTGTAGATCTACAAGTTTTTGAGAGCAAAGCTCTGTTTATGAAACCCCAATGGAAATCTATTTAGATCAAAAGATCTGTAAGAGCAAAGCACTTTAGTTAAGGTTAATTTAAGTTAATTTGATTTTACCTAAAGTTTTTAACTTTGGAAATGAGCAAAGCTCTGAAGTTCTGGAAACGAGAGCAAAGCTCTGAAGTTCTAAGCAAGAGCAAATCTCTGGAATCAAAATCTAGAAAATGGTGAAGTTTTCTAAAGGGCCATAGGCCCATTTATAAGGCGCCTGCGCCCCTTCAGCTTACCTCTTGATCCAACGGTCAGGGGCTTGCCACCGCTGCACTCACGTGCGCGCCACGTGAGCGCAACGGTGGGGGGGCATTTGTTTCCCCCAATCAGAGCAAAGCTCTGCTGAAAATTCAAAATTCAAATTATGAAGCAACGCTTCAAATCCCGGACGCAACGCGCCACGTTGTCAGGCGCTGAAACGTCAGCGCAAGTGCCCGAGAAGGCGCACCCAATCAGAGCAAAGCTCTATTAAAGGAAGCAACGCTTCAGCTGCGCAAGCACTGCGCTGCGCGACACGTGTCAGCGCAGATGCGCTAGCGCAGTTGCGCTGCGCGGTGCGCTGCGCGACACGTGTCACGCGCTGGGGCATTTGCGCCTAATAGAATTAAAATTTTAAAGAAATCTTTCTGTTCTTGTTAAAACAAGAAGATTTTCTTCTGTTAAACAGAAGCCCTTGGATCAAAGATCCAACGGTGGGGAAAATTCCCCAAATCGCTCAGAGAAAGATCTCTTTAACAAATTCAATAAACTTATGGGCACTTTAAAAAGGACCCTAGGCTTCAATTCAAAGACATCAACATTTTTCTTGAAAAAAGTCAAGAACTTAAAACAGAGAGAGAACTCTGAGAAAATTCCAAACAAAAAGGTAAAAACCTTTTTTTTTCTCTCATGAACAGATCATAGATCTAAAAAACAAGATCAATGATCTTCGATAAAAAAAATATAATAATAATAATAAAATAACGCTTTGCACTCTTGTGAATCTCTGGTTCTGGAAATAAAAAGAAAAGAAAAACTTATTTTTCTTTGATTTAAATTAGATCAAGAAATCAAATAGTGCTATGCACTTCTGTTCTTGAATCTAAAAGATTCTTAGTGCTTTGCACTTCCAAACTGCGCTGTTGCACTCTTAAGAGAGCGCCACGTGTCAGCTACAGAACAACTTGCGCTACGCATTGGCACAACTCACCAGAACACGCCACGTGTCGGCAGCGCAACAGCGCAGCGCACTGCGCCGTTGCGCTTGCGCTCACCAGAGCATGACACATGTCACCACCGTATGAGTTTGCGCCTTGCGCTCCTCAATTGGCGCAAAGCGCCTGACAAGCCACGTGGGGCAGTGTCAGAACATTGAATGCAATGCATTATTGAAAGGGCAGAGCCCAATAAAAAGGTCTATCAAATCAGAATAAAAATGCTATGCATTATTGAAAGGGCAGAGCCCAATAAAAGAGTCTATCAGAAAAAAATAAAAATGCTCTGCATAATTTAAAAGGCAGAGCCTAATTAGAGGACCAAATAAAAAGGGCAGAGCCCAATTAAAAAGGTCTAAATAGCCTAAAATAGATGCTCTGCATCATTAAAAAGGGGCAAAGCCCTAGTAAAAGGCCTAACAGGCCAAATGCAAACAAAACGTTGAATATTTTCAACTGGACTTAGCCCAATTTTGGCCGTAAGTCCTTAAATTAAATTGACTGAGCAAGATTGATCCCCTAAATCAATTTACATCCGGTTTGAGGGTACATCTCCGAACTCCTTTGACATCCATCGTTGTAATTCCTCAACGACGTCAAAGAGGTGACGGGTCCCAACGACCACACATCAATACGGACTGCGGGGTCCTTAAACTCGTGGACCGAAACGTCCTTAAACTAATGTCGGACCGAAACGTCCTTAAACTAATGATGAACCGAAACGTCCTTAAACTAATAACGGACCGAAACGTCCCTAAACTAATAATGGACCACTACGTCCTTAAACTCGCGACGGACCACCACGTCCCTAAACTGCAACATGGACCACCACGTCCCTAAACTGGAACAATAGAGCCTCCAAATGCTCTTTTGCCGGATCTAAACGGTCCCGTTTAAGTTGATCTTAGCCCCAAACACGGCTAACGTATCCTTAAACAGACTATAAAACCTTAAATCAACTTCGGTTCGAGGGTACATCTCCGAACTCCTCTGATACCTATCGTTGTAATCCTTCAACGACGTTAGAGAGGCGACGAGTCCTGACGACCATATCCATTAAATTGACCATCACGTCAAGTTGATCTTAGTCCAAAACAGGACTAACGTATTCTTGACAAACGTTTAAGTTGATCTTAACCACAACGCGACTAACGCATCCTTAAACTAAAACACCAAACCCAAATCTAAGTAAATACAGATTGGGACTAATCCGCATCCTACGGGCGACGGCATTACTCAGTCTCCGTATACAATCCACGGGCAACCACAAACAAAACAAACACACACGACACGAAGTGAAATTCTGGAGAAGGAGAAAGTGGCTACTACGATGCGGTAGCGTAATTAACTGTAGGGGCTTGCGCCTGCAGGGAAGAGCGTTCCCACAATCAAAAACCCCTCAAGCGAGCGGGAATCTGACAAAGTCTGCTACATCGGCCGCATCCGTCTAAACCTTTGATACATGGTGCCATAAATCAACTTGGTATCTTCGGAGAGGTAGACGGATAAAACCATATAGCATCTGCCCCGAATCTCAGTGCCAAGACTTCGCAGTCTTATGCACCGCCATTCGGAGGGGAACATCCCATATACGACAAATGATCTTCATCCCATATCTTCTAACTTAATTTTAGTCTCATATAAGACTAACGATTTTAAATCCAGCATGATCTTTTCTTTCAAATATGGATTAGGTTCAAGGATATATCTTTCCATACCTCTGATAAATGTCATTGTAATTCCGCAACGTTTTTAGAGAGATGGCACGTCCCAACAACCAACAACTCTTCTTTTGTCGCCCCAAACACGGCGATGTTGGGACCGAAATGTCCTTAAACTAATAATGGACCGAAATGTCCTTAAACTATCACGTCGCCCTGTAATGACTCTGTTTCAATGTACAAGATTTTCTTAAAATTAATGTACTGAATGGAGTATTTGCAAGTCTGAGTATACTTGAAATATTATTTTGTTTGAAAAATAACAAGAAAACACTTGTAGCTCATTGGTAAAGACTTGCACTGCTGTGACATAGCCTCTGTGTTCGAATTCTATCAGCCACATATTATTTTTCTTTTAAACTTTTTGGAAGCCCAAAAGTTTACACGTGCAATAAACGTAAAAACGAAAAGTCGCTGAAAACAAACATGTGGAAAATTACATTAACAGCGACCTAGGCACCTGGCAAAAATCCCACACCCAACCTCACCAAAACGACCGTCAAAGATTGCTTTGAAATTACACCCCGATGGTAATGCCCCCAAACTTTGCCCAAGTGACTTTTCCCCTACCCCACTACTCCTCTTCTGTTTGATTTCTCTGCATTTATCCAGAGAGCGTAATTTCACTCTTTAATTCTATTTTAAATGCATTTTAATTCCTTTCTTCAATCTTCAAAACCCTAATTTCTTCTATAAATACCACATCACATTCTAGCTCTCTCCATTCTGAAATCCATTATCAAAAATTCTCAAATTTTTCCAAGTCAAAGAAGTGTACAAGTGGAGTTAGCCCAATGTCAAGTTCCGGCGACAATTCGGGACAATTCCAGCGACATCACGACTCCACGAAGTTTCCATCTTGGTCCCATACCTCCCCTCTCTCTTTCAAACCATAAATCCCCTCTCTTCTATTCTTTTCACATCTCAAAACTATCTCTTTTCAAATGAAGTCGGTAAGTGGAGTTACCCGACTATTAAATTCTATTCTCTTTAAAATAACAATTTTTCTTAGGAAACAATTATTCAAATTATTATACCTTGCTTTTTAAATATTAACTAAAATTTTAGAAACCAATTTCACTATAAAACTTCATGTAAAACAATTTCTATTACACTTTTACGGTTAAATACCACAAACTTTATATTCGGCATCTTTTATCACATTTGCTTGTATTACCTTTAGAAAAATCACACGACGTAATGACCTACCTTTCACAACACACATCTTGACATAGCATGATTTCTTGAAAATAATATTTTTGGGAAAAATACGAATTACATTTAAATACCATAAACTATTAAAAAGCGTATTCTTTAAATTGTTTTAAATTAAATTCCTTGCGACTACGTCTCTATAACCCACTTTTGGGGAACCTGATCGGGATGGTGCGGGTTATCGCACATCCTCGGGACTAGTAGAGCGAGATGCAGACCTCCTCACGGAGCATCCGATCTCGATGAAATTTTTAATGCAATTTTTAAGAATAACGTGATTTTCTATTAATAAATAAATTTTATTTTTAATAATTATATATAAATATTATAAAATCATCTATTTTAAATATATAATAAATTCCACTTTTTTTCAACAAAAGAAAAGAATCATAAGTTCATGAAAATACCATCAAGAATCCATACAAGTCAAATTTACACAAAAATACCATATATTATTCAAGCTAGATATTTATTCACTAGAATACATCACTTTTAAAATTTACATCTATGAAACCCTAATACGATAAATAAATACTGAGCTTTATTTTGAAAGTATACTAAAAAATATTTTTCAAAAACCCTCTCAAGTTATATTAATTTGCATTAAGGACCCTAGTAAATATAGGTTTAAGCAGGACCAATTCTCTTGAGTCTTAAGGAGCCGGAGAAAGTGGGCGCTTGCCTATTTAAGGTAGAAAACTAAAACGGGGTTATCAATAATAATTGGCTTGGAAACGTCACAAATCCTGCCGTCCATGTGCAGCAGTTACCGATAACTCCAAAACCTAATTAAGGAATCCAATTCTGTTTAAGTGTCTGACACAGACAGAGTCTCAGTCTAATATGAATACAATTCCAACCTATATACAATTCAAATATAACTCCAATACAACATGAATCCATATATACTGGAACTTGAACATGAATACCAGAATACTATCCAATATCAATATGACTTGATTTGACCGAACCATGGATATATATTGACTTGACTACATGACTATCTGTTTATATCCTTATCCGTTTACATGAACAACTTATATCATGGTTTCGGCAAGTTTTATACAACAAATCATTACAATCAATACAATATACATTACAGGGTTTTTAAGGGGTAGACTGGTACGGAATGTGTTAAAAGTGGCATGATGATGGTCACTATAATACACCTAACATGAACATCCGTTGTCGTTGTCCTATGGGTTTTGACGGGGCCTTGTACTCCTTATACCTTAGTCTACGGAGCAAGTTGGACTCCTCTCGTATACACTAGCACATTCTGTACCAAGTTACAAACAACTACGTTATCATAACAAACATACATTATACAGTTATATTATCTTTAATTGTCCATTCTATTTTCTCTCTCTCTTTTGGAACTTACCGAGCGATTGTTCGCTGACGACATTCATTTTCTCTTCTTTCTTTGGAATGTTGTCAGGAGGACCCGACTCTCTGGAGATCGAGCCCGGCCTAAACGATTTGGAGCAGTTCATTGAGAACCTAGAGCTCTAGTTCACTTATATATACTTTTACTTTCAGTTCATGCCATTATTTAAGCATTGCTTTCCAGTATTGTATTTACTTTCCAGTTGTATGTAAAGAATGTTTAATCAATAAAAAGGTAGTTGTTTATTTATATCTCTTGTCATTTCTTGTGTTCATTCATTATATTGCTTATTCACGCTTAACGTGTTTACTTCTGAGTAAATACATCACGTCCCTCGTCGCGTCTCCCTACCCATACTCTGGGAAGCGGAGCGTAACAGGTTTTGTTGGCAGCCCATGCAGGTCAGTTCTGCATGAAGTCATACCATGCAGGATCAGTTCTGCATGGAATCCTAAACAATATAAGTCACAAGAATTATAAGAATCAGCAACTAAATATTCTTTATATTTCATATTTCTTGAATCTATCATAACCCTTTTTTTCTTTCAAGGTTATGGATATCCCGAACAATACGAGCACGAACACCGATGGCAATACCACACCACCTTCTCTACCACTTACACCTATCGTAGCAGCTCCTATCAACGAGCAGACGGTATTTCTTGAGGAAATTAAGAGCCTCTTGGAGGGACAACAGCAGCAGATTGCTATACTTCTACACCGCCCAGAAGCTGAGGCACCCAGTGTGAAACAATTCCGGGCATTATACCCTAAACAATTCTCTGGGAAAGAGAGCCTTTTGGAAGCAGAGGAATAGGCTCAGTCTGTAACGACTCTGTTTATAATGTACAAAATTTGTTTAAAGTTAATGTACTAAATGAAGTATTGCAACCCTGAGTATGCTATAAGTATTTGAATTGTTTTAGAATGGCAAGAAAACACTTGTAGCTCATTGGTAAAGTCTTGCACTGTAACAACCCTAAAATTTCTGTATATTTTTTTAAAATACAGAAAGGGATATTTGAGCCTGAGCACAAGTTATAAATTTGTTTTTCTTTTTAATAGCAAGCAAGAGCTTGTAGCTCATTGGTAAGACTTTACACTGCTGAACAAAACTCCAGAGTTCAAATCCCATTAGCCACATTATTTTTTTATTAGTTTTCCTTTAAATTTTTAGAATCCCAAGAGTCTACACATGCATAACTCATAAAAACCAAAAATCACACTAAAAACAAACGAGTCTAGGAGTAGAAAAATCGGCGGGGGACACGTGGCGACGAGCCCCGGCCCGACTCGGGTCGGCGACTCGGCCGGCGGCGCCAGCTTGACTCGGTCGGATCTGATCCTTCTCTTCATGAAACATGTGCCTCCTGGTCTACCCATAACTCCTGTACTGTTTAAAATCCCTGCATTATTCCAGAGGAATTAAAATACAATTAAAACTATTTTTAATGCATTTTTCTATCAAACCCTAACCTTAACCTTTTCCTATAAATACCACTCCATTTCACACACCCCTCACTCATAAACTCTGTCCAAACTCTCAAGAAAAATCCCTAGAACTTTTTTGTACAAGTGGAGTTAGCGAAGGGCGAAGCTCCGACGAACTTCCGACGACGACTCTAGGAGCTCCCGGCGACAAAATGACGCACCGGTACCTCCTACCACTCCCTCTTCCTTTTCTCTAATCTACAATCCAATAAGTCCCTCCTCCCTCTTCTCTTTTCTATTCTGAAAACTCATAATTCTAAAACTCGACAGAAGCGGAGTTAATCCGACTTCGGATTCGGTTTATCTTTAGTTCCATTTTTCTTAAAACAACAATATCAATCTCTCACAATATGACTATTAATCATTAACAAAACATATTGAACAAGTTTCATATCAAAAGAATTCCTATTTTACTTTTTATCGCAATTTTACAGAAAAATACCATATAGTTTAGTTTTGACATAAATCATTATAATTTCTTACTATACCTATAGATAGTTCATGAGATAATGACCTACCTATTCACAACACTCATATGTAATATAGAACGATAATATTGGGAAACATAGATTTGGGAAAATACGATTTTACACAAAACTACCTCAAACTTATAAAAACCTTTTTCTACAAAATTATGTATTTTAAACAAATCTTTGCAAAGCGCCGCTACAACCCATTTGGGGAACCCGTTCGGGATGGTGCGGATTATCGCACATCCTCAGGCTTAGTAGTGCAAGATGCAGACATCCGCAAGGAACATACGGTATCGAAAGATTTAAAAATAAAATATCTTAAGAAAATGAGATTTCTAGAAAAATAATAAATTTAATTATTTTATAAATCTATATATGTATCATCAAAATATCTATTTTTGATATAGTATAAATATTCCAAATTTTCTAAATCAAAAAGAATCACTTTACATGAAAATACCATGCAATTCCATACAAGTTCAATACTTTACAATTAAATACCATGTATTATGAAAAATAGGTTTATTCAATAGAAATGTCACAATGATAAAATATAAATCAATGAAAACTCTAAAGACGATAATAAAATACTTGAGGTGTATTTTGAAAATTATACAAAATTATTTTTACATAAAACCCCCTCAAGTTATGCTAAATTACAATAAGGACCCTAGTAAATATAGGTTTAAGCGGGGCCAGTCTCTTGAGCCTCAGGGAGCCGGAGATATGGGTGCTTGCCTATTTAAGATAGACAACTTAACAAACGGTGTTATCAACACGGTAATCGTCTCTGAAAAAGACACAAATCCTGCCGTCCATGTGCAGCGGTTACCAATAACACCAAAACCTAATTCAGGATTCAATTTCTTCTCTATTTGTCTGACTCAGACTGAGTTTCGATATAATCAATCTAACTTGAATGAGATTCAAGTATGTATATATATATATAACAATTCAATATGAATCTATGAATCCATATAATCAATCTGTTCAATCTATTCAATCTGTATTGACTGAACCGAACCATGGATATACATCAATCTACATGATTCTCCAGTTACATACATTTACTGATATCATGGTTTCGGCAAGTCATCCATCTATACAATCTATAATACTATACAATTCAATTTACAAGACATTACAATACAATACAATACCATCAATACAATCATTACCATCAATACAATAAATACACTGGGTGTTAGGGTAGTTCATGCGTGAATCCAACAAAATCTCAAGAGTCCCCCTAGATCATGAATCCATGTCTACTAACACAAGAAAGCTATCATGAGGGCCCGTGTTTCCTTGCTCCTGGATTACAGCCTGTTGAGTTTGGAATACTTCAACACTAGGTTGAAGTCCCGTTACTAACATTTGATTCGGGCCCATGGTTCCCTACCCCTGGATTATAGCCTGTTGGGTTCGAGAACACTCTTGAGATTGGTTGACATTCACCCTTGAACTTACGTTAACAACAGCATTAACACTAATACAACAGTATAACAATATAATATAACTTTAAAAGCTATACACTCTCTCTTTGCCTATTCTACTGCTCCCTTATCTTTAGGACTTACCGAGCGATTGTACGCTGACGACATTCCCTCTCTTTCTTCTTTGGAATGTTGTCAGGTGATTAGGACCTTCAGGAGATCGAGCCCACCAGCGAGGACTTAGATCAGCTAGCCTTCGACCCGAAGCTCTAGATACTTGTACATTTCATTTCAGTACTTTCCATTTCTGTTATGCCACTGTTTAGGCATTGCTTTCCATTCCATGTATTTACTTTTCTGATGCATTGTACAAAAGAATGTTAATAAATAAAATTGTTGTTCATTACATTTATCTCTTGTGTATATTTCTTTTTATTGCTTAGTTACGCTTAGCGTATTTACTTCTGAGTAAATACATAGTGGCCTCGTCGTGTCCCCTTCGCCGTACACCGGGAAACGGGGCGTGACAGGTTTTGTTGGTGGCCCATGCAGGTTAGAGCTGTATGGAATCCTACCATGCAGTTCAGCTCTGCGTGAACAACCTAAGAAATATAACACAAGAACCAGCAACTGAAAACATTCTTTACAATTCATACTTCTTGAATCTTATCATTTCATATACTTTGAATCTGTCTTAACCCAAATTTTTCATTCAAGGTTATGGATTCCCCAAACAACACCAGCACCAATGTCAACAACACACCTCCACCACTACCGCTCACACCTGCCGTCCCTGCTCTGATCAATGAGCAGAAGGTTCTGCTTGAGGCAAGCCGCAGCCTCCTGGAAGGACAGCAGCAGCAGACGACTATTCTCTTGAACCGTCCAGAAGCGGAAGCACCTGGGGTGAAGCAATTCAGGGCCTTGCACCCTAAGCAGTTCTCAGGAAAAGAGAGCCACTTAGAAGCTGAGGAATATGTCTCAATGTTCGATTTTATGATGCTGAATTCACCATGCTCAGTCGGTAAGATATGTCTCAATGTTCAATTTTATATCACATACTACACAGCTAACACAAGACCGTAACAGGTTTGCGGCCCATCTCATACCGACTACTGAGATCAGAGCTAGAAGATTTCAGAAAGGGTTGGACCCGGAAATCTAAGCTGCAATAGCTACAGGGGATTTCTCAACCCATGATATGGCTTTGAAAACTGCCCGAAGATATGAGGTAGTGGTGAAGAAGAAGGGCATACCTCAATTTGCCGGAGTGAAGCACCCTGCCAACCAGATGGCAGGAGGAGCCTCATCAGGACCACCATTTGTACCAAGTAGACCGGGAGTACCAATCAACAGACCTAGCCCAGCCTTTTTGTACCTACTGTAAGAGAGCTGGACATCTAATGAAAGATAGTCAACGAGCAAACGGTCTTTGCCTAATATGTGGATCATCTTCACATACCATAGGAACTTGCCCACACAACCGAACTAACCCTAATTCCGCAGCTAGACCAGTTATCCAAGCTCCACCTACTCGGTTAGCTCTTCCTGCACCACCTCCACGTGGACCACCTTTACCTCGACAACCATCGATGTACCAGCATGCACGAAGAAATGTGCCGAGACGCCAGGCTTACACTTTGGCGGCCGTAGAAGCTGAAACGGTTGGTCAGGATAACCCTGGTAATTCTCTTCAACCTTTTCAAACCCTTGTATCACTTTGTTATTTTTCATACACTATCAGTACTTCAGTCACCAAGCTTTCCATGAATCTGTTACACTTTCCTTTTAGAAATTTCGAGGACGAAATTTTTATCAGGAGGGTAGAATGTAACAACCCTAAACTTTTTGTACATTTTTTTTAAAATACAGAAAGGGGAATTTGAGCCTGAGCACAAGTTATAAATTTGTTTTTCTTTTTAATAGCAAGCAAGAGCTTGTAGCTCATTGGTAAGACCTTGCACTGCTGAACCAAAGCATCAGAGTTCAAATCCCATTAGCCACATTATTTTTTTATTAGTTTTCTTTTAAATTTTTAGAATCCCAAGAGTCTACACGTGCATAACTCATAAAAACCAAAAGTCACACTAAAAACAAACGAGTCCATGGGGTAGACGTCAGTGCGTCATAATATCAAGAAATAAAATAAACAGGGGTAGCAAGGCATACAGGTATGTGTATGAACGGTAAAACAGGTATAACAGTAATATAAATTAGGACAGTGAGGGTAATGCATGGTGAGTAATTTGGACTGGTCTATTGGGTTAACTACTCTCAAGTTTTTGAAATCAATTTGATGAATCATCGATGTAACTCAATAGTATCTCATGCGTGCCCGGGATCACGGTCTAAGAATCTCGGGCTGAATCCGAGACGTGCCGCAAGGCAGTAAAAGGGTAGTATGTAATGACGAGTGATGTCAGCAGCATCACCCCGGGGCTGGCCTAGCCCGTAAGACTGATGAGTAAAGGTATCAAACTGTCGGGTTACAAGTCAGGTTTCATCATTGATTTCCCCATACCCCCAAGTTATATATGTCAAGTCAGGTATTAATAAATCTGGAGCTAATGCCAACACAGGATCAAGCGGGTACAGGTTTGTCTGGATAGACAACAGGAAATCTCCGTAGGGACAACAGGTCAAGTTTGTTGGCATTAGTAACAAGATCAGGTAGCAGGTCAAGCTATGGTACATCAGGTCATGTCAAGTAGTGTAAAGGCATCATGTCATGTAAAAAGTGCACGATATCATGCCGTGTCAAGTAATATGTGTATCAAGTCATGTCAGGGGTGCAAAAAATGTCACGTGGGTGCTCATAATCAAACTAAAATAAGCATGGGTATACAAAACAAGTATGGGGGTACTAATGGAACAATAAAAAAAATGGAACATTGTGATGTGGTATGCAAATAGGTACAGATTAAAGTATATAGATGCACAGTTATCGATTTGGGTTAAGGTTATAGTTCCAACATTAATTAAAATACACTTTATCAAATATGGAATGTTAAAATCTCATTATTATGTGTTGAATGATCTAGGGATGCAATTGTATATATATAATAGGCTAAATGGATGCAAACGGATGTCCGATAGGGTATAAACTACTATGGGTTGTACAAACAATCATTATATGATTTAAATATGGATATGGGTATCGTGTATCGTAATCTAATATGCAACATGATATGTTTCAAGTTCTAAATCTAAAATGATGTAAATGGAACATCGAAATGTTAAAATGGAACATGTAGCATTAGATTTAATCTACAGGTTTAATATGCAGTTAACTAAGTATAAAAATAATATAAATAGCATGTAGCAAGTTTTACTTGCCTGATCGGATCTCAAAGCGGTACGTGCAACACGTCGGATGTCGGGAAAATGTCGCGATGTGTCCATGCGAGCACAGAACAAAACAAGGTAAGGCAAGAACATGACCGCTCTGTCAGGGAACGTCCTCAGGATCACCCGGATCAACAGCGACAGGCAAGGCTCCGTCGATCACCGGAAAACGCGAATCAAGAAAAGAAAAGAGAAAGAAGAAGAAAGAAGAAGGAAGAAGAAGAAGAAGAAAGAAGGGATGAAGGTTGTACTGGGGTTGGTGCTCTGGGGCAGAGGAGGCGGTACAGGGGTGACGTCGGCAATGGGTCTCCGGCGATCGCCGGAAAAACAAGATCAAGAAAGAGGAAGAGAAGAGGAAGGAAGAAGAAGAAGAAGAAATGGTTGTTCTCAGGCCTGGGGTCCTCTGGGGTCAGAGGAGGAGGTGCTGGTGCTGTGGGGATGATCGGAGCTCCGGCACGGTGATGCGAGGGTGCTCGGCGAAGGGCAGCGAGGTGTAGGGTTGAAGGGGTGTGCAGGGAAATAAGGGTTTGGTTTGTAGGGTGTTTGGAGAGATGGGGATGGTGACGCAGGGAGGCCGACAAGTGGTCGGCGATGAGGTTGCCGGCGAGGTCGGCGACCACAGGCAGTGGCCGCGGAAGTTGCAGGGTTTCCTACAGGGAAAGCTTGGGTTTTTCATGCTCTGGAAGGCGAGGAGAAGAGGAAGAGGGGGAGAGGGTGGTCGTGAGGATGAGGAGGCGACGGAAAACAAAGCTCCGGCGACGTGCAGGCGATGAGTTTAGGAAAGATAGGTCGTCAGGGTTAGGCTGCAGTCGGGGAAAAAGAGGAGGAGAAGAGAAGTGGAGAGAGGAGTGGAGGAGATGGAGGCGAGGTCAAAGATGGAAGCGGCGACGGCGACGAGCGCGACGCGCGGGCGTGGGTTCTCGCGAGGCGAAGGGTTTCGAGGGAAAGAAGATGAGGGAGAAGAGAGAGTGTACGTGGGTTAGGTTTGAGAATGGGTTTTTTTTAAAAAAATAAAAAATATATATATATAATATAGAGGAGAGAGGATGAGAGAGAGAGAAACGGGAGAGAGAGATAGAGTGAGGAGAGAGATCGAGAGGAGTGAGAGAGAGGGGAGGAGAGAGAAATTTGCAATTTAGTGGGTTAGGATTTAGATTATAATATATAAATTAGTTATAAAAGATTATATATAATCGTATAAATATATGTTTTAAACAATAAATGTTAAAAAGAATATTTTAGTTAATCAGCGTATATAATAGTTTATAAGGAATATAATATTAGTCCGTTTTGAGATTTGGCAAATACAAACTTACTCCAAATCATGTCTGGGTCGGGTCTAAAAATTCAGATTTTAAATATGAAAAATATATGCGACTTCCAAATTTTAAAATGAATGATTAGGTAACGAAAATGCATAATCCCAAGAACGGATGCACGTACGTGCGCGTAGCCATCCAAACACATCGGTTTCACTGAACGGGACGAGAACAAGATGCGCGGATGCTACCACGGGGTTAGGGATATCATGCAGGCTATGAACTATATTTTTAAAAATATTTTACGTGGCTTACAATATTATATTGTAAAAGATGCCATGCCAGGTAAAATGCCAGTATGCGATAAAATTGAAAATGCAAAAGTCTACATAACAAGTCAGGGTGATTCATAAATATGAATCAAACAAGTTTCAAGTAAGCGAGTCGGGTCGAATGCAATATAAAATGTATAATACCATTCGCACCCAAAATACGATAAATCAAGAAAATACCATAGATATATAAATACGGGAACTGGAATTGGTATAAATGAACTAGGTTGTTACATTATATCCAACTACAAAATGAATTTCGTCCTCGAAATTCCAAGAACAAGAAAGGATAAACAATCAAGAAACTACAAGAATAGATGTGGAAACTTCTGTCGGATTTCACCTTCTCGTTCCCAAGTTGATTCTCCATGCGAGCGATTTCCCCAAGAAACAAGTACAAGAGGGATAACCTTGTTCTTTAGAACATTTTCCCTTCGATCCACAATCGATATCGGTCACTCCTCAAAAGTCAAATCTTCACGTACAGTCAGTTCCGAATAATCTAACACATGTGTTTCATCTCAAACATACTTACGGAGTTGAGATACGTGAAACACGTCATGAACATTCACCAAGGATTGCGGTAACGCCAATCGATACGCCACTTCTCCAACACGCTCCAAAATCTCAAAAGGTCCACCGAATCGAGGACTAACCTTTCCTCGACTTCCGAAACGAATCACCCTTCTAGTCGGTGATATCTTCAAGAATACCAAATCACCAACGGCGAACTCTGAGGTCTTCTCGGTGTATCTGCCCAATTCTTTTGTCGGTCTTATACTGCTTTCATATGATTCCGGATAGTGTTAACCTTCTCAACTGTTTGCACGATCAAATCCGGTCCCAACAATCTTCGTTCTCCAATATCGTCCCAACAAACAGGTGAACGACGTTTGCGACCATATAAAGCTTCGAATGGAGCCATCTGAATAGTCGCCTGGAAACTGTTATTGTAAGAAAACTCCACCAAGTGTAGATGATCCTCCCATGAACCCTTGAAGTCTAACATGCAAGCTCTCAACATGTCTTCAAGAGTTTGAATCGTTCTCTCCGACTGGCCATCTGTCTGGGGATGATAAGCTGTGCTAAACTTCAATCGCGTCTCCAAACTTTCCTGTAAGCTCCTCCAGAATTATGATAAGAATCGGGTGTCACGGTCGGAAATGATGCTCATAGGTACTCCATGCAATCTCACAATCTCCTGCATGTACCGTTCTGCTAACGCTTCCGTCGACTGACCAACTCGAAATGGTATGAAATGAGCTGCCTTGGTCAATCGATCGACAATCACCCAAACTGCATTGTTGCCTTTTGGACTCCGCGGTAAAACTGTCACGAAATCCATGGTTATATGTTCCTACTTCCATTGAGGAATTGGAAGTGGTGGCAATAAACCAGCAACCCTTTGATGTTCAGCCTTAACTTGCTGACACACCAAGCACTTCGCTACGAAGCGGGCAATCTCCTTTTTTCATGCCTTCCCACCAGAAATGATGTCGTACATCACGGTACATCTTCGTGCCTCCTGGATGTACGGAATATGCGGAACTGCGTGCCTCCTTCATAAGTTCTTCGCGAATGTCTCCTTTTGGCACACACAAACGGCTACCATAACGCAACGAACCATCTTCATGAATCAACAAGTCCGTTCGAAGTCCAGCTTCAATATGTTCTCGAAACTTCTGCAATCTAGGGTCCTGTAACTGTGCTGCTTTAATATTCTCGATCAACGACGACTGTACTTGCAGCTGCATCAACTGTCCCGAAGAATGCGGTAGTACAAACTCCAAATCGAATCTTCGAAAGTCTTCAATAAGTTCCTTATGTGCAGTCAACATGTGAATTTCTGGCAACCGACTAAGCACATCCGGCACAACATTAACTTTCCCCGGATGGTACTTAAGATCAAGATCGTAGTCAGCCATTAGCTCCAACCATCTGTGCTGCCTCATATTAAGCTCCTTCTGCATGAAAATATACTTCAAGCTTTTGTGATCGGTGAATACTTCGACCCTTTCGCCCAATAAGTAGTGCCTCCAAATCTTCAAAGCGAAAATCACAGCTGCTAGCTCCAAGTTATGAGTTGGGTAATTCTTCTCATGGGTCTTCAACTGTCTCGATGCGTACGCTATAACCTTTCCGTGCTGCATCAAAACACATCCCAATCCTTTCCCAGATGCGTCGCTGTAAATCACCAATCCTCCGGAACTGTCTGGCACGGTCAGAATAGGAGCGGTTATCAACCTCCGTTTCAATGCCTCAAAAGCTGACGCACACTTATCCGTCCACACAAATGGTACTTCTTTGCGCGTAAGCTTGGTCAAAGGCTCTGCCAGATGAGCAAAGTTCTCCACGAACCTTCTGTAATACCCGGCAAGTCCAAGAAAGCTTCTGATCTCTGCAACATTCTTCGGAATCGGCCAATCTCGAGCTGCTGTAATCTTTTCGGGATCGACAGCAATTCCATCTCCAGATACGACATGTCCCAAAAACTTCACTTCTTCAAGCCAAAACTCGCACTTGCTCATCTTTGCATACAATTTTTCTTTCCTCAACGTTTGCAGTGCGATCTTCAAATGTTCTGCATGCTCTTCAATACTCTTCGAGTGGACCAGAATATCATCAATGAACACCACTATAAACTGGTCCAAAAATGGTGAAAAGATTCGGTTCATCAAGTCCATGAATATCGCCGGTGCATTCGTTACTCTGAAGGGCATCACTAAATACTTATAATGTCCATACCGAGTTCGGAACGCCGTCTTGAAAATATCTTCTGTTTTAACTCAGACCTGATGATATCCGGATCGCAAATCCAGCTTCGAGAATACCCTCGCGCCACTAAGCTGCTCAAATAATTCGCCAAAGCGAGGGATCGGGTACTTGTTCTTAATAGTCACCCGGTTTAATTCTCGATAATCGATGCACATCCTTCTTGTACCATCTTTCTTCTTGACTAGAAGAACTGGAGCTCCCCTAGGTGAGTTACTGCTGCGAATACAACCCTTCTCAAGTAATTCAGCAACCTGCTTCTTGACTTCTTCCAACTCCACTGGTGCCATTGGATAGTACGCTTCAGAGACTGGCGCTGCACTAGGAATAAGATCGATCGCGAACTCCACGACTCGCTTCGGCGGTAAACCTTATATGTCTTTGAACACGTCCATGAACTCTCGAAATATAGCCAGCGCTTCTTCCTTATCAACTTCCATCGACGAAAGAACATTATTTGTCGGCCTAGCTCTAAACTCGACTGGCCCGACAAAACTGCTTCCTTCAGCAAAGATAAACTCTGGATGTCCGGGAATCTGGAAAATCACTTCCTTTGTCCCACAATCAATGTGAACGTAGACAGTGCTGAGAAAATCCATTCCCAAGACGACAACAAACAAAGGGATGCACCAGAATTGAATAATTCTAATGCGGGGAGACATGAACAAGTAAGATACCTGAAACGATTTCACCTGAAGCCAAACACTGAAGAAGATAAGCACGGTAAACAGAATTAAATCTTGCGATAAACATGAACTGGAAAGAAAGAGAAGCAAGGTAATATAACGACCATGAAATAAGGAAATGAAACAAGACCAAGACTCCAAGTTACTTAAATAGAGTACCGTATTGTAACCATGCTGCAGTTCATAGTTACAATCACATAACTCCACTCAAGTCGCCCAAATCCTAGTATCAGAATCAAGGAACATGGAGAAACAATAGGGAACCAAAAAGGTTTCAAGCCGAGATGCAAAGTCATTTTCATATCATCAAGACAAGGATCAAGAGAAAGATATGAATCAAGAATCATGATAACAAGGTGGCAGGACATGTTCCTAATCACGGATTTTACGATTCGTGTATTGGGTCCAATACCCAACTACAAAAGAATCAAACCCGATTAACCTATATCCTATGGCTCAGATACCAAACAAACCATGTCACGCCCCGCTTCCCAGAGTACGCTAAGATAGGCACATGACATAGCCAACCATGCTACCTGTGGATAGTGAAAATCCTTCCACAGTCATATTAAGGCTGTAGAGATATCAAGAACAGGAAAGTAAACTAAACCATCTAGTACATGTCCATAAGCCAGAATAAATGAGTCAAGAAATAATATAATATACGGAAGAAAAAGATCCAATAAATAAAACACCTGGAAAGTGAAACTGGATACCAACAGGATCCTCACCGCTTGGTCTAACAGCGGCAGTACTCCTGATCAGTGTGCAACAAAGGTAGAGGATCTAGGCCATGCAAAACCCAGACGTCAGTGCGTTATAATATCAAGCAATAAAATAAACAGGGGTAGCAAGGCATACAGGTATGTGTATGAACGGTAAAACAGGTATAACAGTAATATAAATGAGGACAGTGAGGGTAATGCATGGTAAGTAATCTGGACTGGTCTATTGGGTTAACTACTCTCAAGTTTTTTAAATCAATTTGATGAATCATCGATGTAACTCAATAGTATCTCGTGCGTGCCCGGGATCACGGTCTAAGACTCTCGGGCTGAATCCGAGACGTGCCGCAAGGCAGTAAAAGGGTAGTATGTAATGACGAGTGATGTCAGCAGCATCACCCCGGGGCTGGCCTAGCCCGTAAGACTGATGAGTAAAGGTATCGAACTGTCGGGTTACAAGTCAGGTTTCATCATTGATTTCCCCATACCCCCAAGTTATATATGTCAAGTCAGGTATTAATAAATCTGGAGCTAATGCCAACACATGATCAAGCGGGTACAGGTTTGTCTGGATAGACAACAGGAAATCGCCGTAGGGACAACAGGTCAAGTTTGTTGGCATTAGTAACAAGATCAGGTAGCAGGTCAAGCTATGGTACATTAGGTCATATCAAGTAGTGTAAAGGTATCATGTCATGTCAAAAGTGCATGATATCATGCCGTGTCAAGTCATAGGTGTATCAAGTCATGTCAGGGGTGCACAAAATGTCACGTGGGTGCTCATAATCAAACTAAAATAAGCATGGGTATACAAAACAAGTATGGGGTACTAATGGAACAACAAAAAAATGGAACATTGTGATGTGGTATGCAAATAGGTACAGATTAAAGCATATGGATGCATAGTTATCGATTTGGGTTAAGGTTATAGTTCCAACATTAATTAAAATACACTTTCTCAAATATGGAATGTTAAAATCTCATTATTATGTGTTGAATGATCTAGGGATGCAATTGTATATATATAATAGGCTAAATGGATGCAAACGGGTGTCCGATAGGGTATAAACTACTATGGGCTGTACAAACAATCATTATGTGATTTAAATATGGATATGAGTATCGCGTTTCAAGTTCTAAATCTAAAATGATGTAAATGGAACATCGAAATGTTAAAATGGAACATGTAGCATTAGATTTAATCTGCAGGTTTAATATGCAGTTAAATAAGTATAAAATAATATAAATAGCATGTAGCAAGTTTTACTTGCCTGATCGGATCTCAAAGCGGTACGTGCAACACGTCGGATGTCGGGAAAACGTCGCGATGTGTCCACGCGAGCACAGAACAGAACCAGGTAAGGCAAGAACATGACCGCGCTATCAGGGAACGTCCTCAGGATCACCGGGATCAACAGCGACAGGCAAGGCTCCGTCGATCACCGGAAAACGTGAATCAAGAAAAGAAAAGAGAAAGAAGAAGAAAGAAGAAGAAGAAGAAGAAGAAAGAAGGGATGAAGGTTGTACTGGGGTTGGTGCTCTGGGGCAGAGGAGGCGGTACTGGGGTGACGTCGGCAATGGGTCTCCGGCGATCTCCGGAAAAACAAGATCAAGAAAGAGGAAGAGAAGAGGAAGGAAGAAGAAGAAGAAGAGATGGTTATTCTCAGGCCTGGGGTCCTCTGGGGTCAGAGGAGGAGGTGCTGGTGCTGTGAGGATGATCGGAGCTCCGGCACGGTGATGCGAGGGTGCTCGGCGAAGGGCAGCGAGGTGTAGGGTTGAAGGGGTGTGCACGGAAAATAAGGGTTTGGTTTGTAGGGTGTTTGGAGAGAGGGAAGAGGAGAGATGGGGATGGTGACGCAGGGAGGCCGACAAGTGGTCGGCGATGAGGTTGCCGGCGAGGTCTACGACCACACGCAGTGGCCGCGGGAGTTGCAGGGTTTCCTACAGGGAAAGCTTAGGTTTTTCAAGCTCTGGAAGGCGAGGAGAAGAGGAAGAGGGGGAGAGGGTGGTCGCAAGGATGAGGAGGCGATGGAAAACAAAGCTCCGGCGATGTGCAGGCGATGAGTTTAGGAAAGATAGGTCGTCGGGGTTAGGCTGCAGTCGGGGAAAAAAAGAAGGAGAAGAGAAGTGGAGAGAGGAGTGGAGGAGATGGAGGCGAGGTCGAAGATGGAAGTGGCGAAGGCGACGAGTGCGACGCACGGGTGTGGGTTCTCGCGAGGCGAAGGGTTTCGCGGGGAAGAAGATGAGGGAGAAGAGAGAGTGTACGCGGGTTAGGTTTGAGAATGGGTTTTTTTTTTTAAAAAAAAAAAATATATATATATATATATATATATAATATAGAGGAGAGAGGCTGAGAGAGAGAGAGAAACGGGAGAGAGAGAGAAGAGAGAGATAGAGTAAGGAGAGAGATCGAAAGGAGTGAGAGAGATGGGAGGAGAGAGAAATTTGGAATTTAGTGGGTTAGGATTTAGATTATAATATATAAATTAGTTATAAAAGATTATATATAATCTTATAAATATATGTTTTAAACAGTAAATGTTAAAAAGAATATTTTAGTTAATCAACGTATATAATAGTTTATAAGGAATATAATATTAGTCCGTTTTGAGATTTTGGCAAATACAAATTTACTCCAAAACACACCTGAGTCGGGTCTAAAAATTCAGATTTTAAATATGAAAAATATATGCGACTTCCAAATTTTAAAATGAATGATTAGGTAACGAAAATGCATACCCCCAAGAACGGATGCGCGTACGTGCGCGTAGCCATCCAAACACGTTCGTTTCACTGAACGGGACGAGAACAAGATGCGCGGATGCTACCACGGGGTTAGGGGTATCATGCAGGCTATGAACTGTATTTTTAAAAATATTTTACGTGATTTAAAATGTTATATTGTAAAAGATGCCATGCCAGGTAAAATGCCAGTAAGCGATAAAGTTGAAAATGCACAGGTCTACATAACAAGTCAGGGTGATTCATAAATATGAATCAAACAAGTTTCAAGCAAGCGGGTCGGGTCGAATGCAGTGTAAAATGTATAATACCATTCGCACCCAAAATACGATAAATCAAGAAAATATCATAGATATATAAATACGGGAACTGGAATTGGTATAAATGAACTGGGTTGTTGCAAAATCCCTAGAACTTTTGTGTACAAGTGGAGTTAGAAAAGGGCGAAACTCCGACGAACTTCCGACGACGACCATAGGAGCCCCCGGCGAAGAAACGACGCACCGGCACCTCCTACCACTCCCCCTTCCTCTTCTCTAATCTACAATCCAGTAATTCCCTCCTCCCTCTTCTCTTTTCTATTCTGAAAACTCATAATTCTAAAACCCGACGGAAGCGGAGTTAATCCGACTTCCGATTCGGTTTTTCTTTAAAGTTCCATTTTTCTTAAAAAAACAATATCAATCTCTCACAATATGACTATTAATCATTAAAAAATATATTGAACAAGTTTCATATCAAAAGAATTCCTATTTTACTTTTTATCGCAATTTTACAGAAAAATACCATATAGTTTAGTTTTGACATAAATCGTTATAATTTCTTGCTATACCCATAGATAGTTCACGAGGTAATGACCTAGCTATTCACAACACTCATATGTAATATAGCACGATAATATTGGGAAATATAGATTTGGGAAAATACGATTTTACACAAAACTACCTCAAACTTATAAAAACCTTTTTCTACAAGATTATGTATTTTAAACAAATCTTTGCAAAGCGCCGCTACAACCCATTTGGGGAACCCGTTCGGGATGGTGCGGATTATCGTACATCCTCGGGCTTAGTAGTGCGAGATGCAGACCTCCGCAAGGAGCATACGGTCTCAAAATATTTAAAAATATAAATATCTTAAGAAAATGAGATTTCTAGAAAAATAATAAATTTAATTATTTTATAAATATATATATGTATCATCAAAATATCTATTTTTGATATAGTATATATATTACAAATTTTCTAAATAAAAAAGAATCACTTTACATGAAAATACTATGCAATTTCATACAAGTTCAATACTTTACAATTAAATACCATGTATTATGAAAAATAGGTTTATTCACTAGAAACGTCACAATAATAAAATATAAATCAATGAAAACTCTAAAAACGATAATAAAATACTTGAGGTGTATTTTGAAAATTATACAAAATTATTTTTACATAAAACCCCCTCAAGTTATACTAAATTACAATAAGGACCCTAGTAAATATAGGTTTAAGCGGGACCAGTCTCTTGAGCCTCAGGGAGCCGGAGATATGGGTGCTTGCCTATTTAAGGTAGAAAACTTAACAAACGGTGTTATCAACATTGTAATCGTCTTTGAAAAAGACACAAATTCTGCCGTCCATGTGCAGCGGTTACCGATAACACCAAAACCTAATTCAGGATCCAATTTCTTTTCTAATTGTCTGACTCAGACTGGGTCTCGATATAATCAATCTGACTTGAATGAGATTCAAGTATATATATATATATATAACAATTCAATATGAATCTATGAATCCATATAATCAATCTGTTCAATCTATTCAATCTGTATTGACTGAACCTAACCATGGATATACATCCATCTACATGATTCTCCAGTTACATCCATTTACTGATATCATGGTTTCGGCAAGTCATCCATCTATACAATCTATAATACTATACAATTCAATTTACAAGACATTACAATACAATACAATACCATCAGTTCAATCATTACCATCAAAACAATAAATACACGGGGTGTTGGGGTAGTTCATGCGTGAATCCAACAAAATCTCAAGAGTCCCCATAGATCATGAATCCATATCTACTAACACAAGAAAGCTATCATGAGGGCTCGTGTTTTCTTACTCCTGGATTACAGCCTGTTGAGTTTGGACTACTTCAACACTAGGTTGAAGTCCCGTTACTAACATTTGATTTGGGCCCGTAGTTCCCTACCCCTGGATTACAGCCTGTTGGGTTCGAGAACACTCTTGAGATTGGTTGACATTCACCCTTGAACTTACGTTAACAACAACATTAACACTAATACAACAGTATAAAATATAATACAACTTTAAAAACTACACTCTCTCTGTGTGTGTGTCTATTCTACTGCTCCCTTATCTTTGGGACTAACCAAGCGATTGTTCGCTGACAATATTCCCTCTCTTTCTTCTTTGCAATGTTGTCGGGTGATTCGGACCTTCAGGAGATCAAGCCCACCAGCGAGGACTTGGATCTGCTAGCCTTCGACCCGGAGCTCTAGATACTTGTACATTTCATTTCAGTGCTTTCCATTTCTGTTATGCCACTGTTTAGACATTGCTTTCCATTTTATGTATTTACTTTTCTGATGCATTGTAGAAAAGAAAGTTAATAAATAAAGTTGATGTTCATTACATTTGTCTCTTGTGTATATTTTTTTTATTGCTTAGTTACACTTAGTATATTTACTTCTGAATAAATACGTAGCGGCCTCATCACGTTCCCTTCGCCGTACACCGGGAAGCGGGACGTGACATGCACTGCTGTGACATAGCCCCTGTGTTCAAATCTCCTCAGCCACATATTATTTTTTGCTGATTTTTCTTTTAAACTTTTTGGAAGCCCAAAAGTTTACACGTACAATACACGTAAAAATGAAAAGTCACTAAAATCAAACATGTGGAAAATGTTGTACACACAGACCCCGACACGTGGCATGCATCCAAGCCCTATTCCCTTTGGCTTATCCGGCGAGATGCGCTATTGGGCCGGCCCCGCCGGGCCCCCATCTCAAATGCTTAAATTTTTTCACCCTAACACCCTTTGGCCTCCCCCACTACTCCTCTTCTGTTTGATTTTCCTGCACATTAACAGATAATTAAAACAATCTTTAAAAAAATTTAATGCATTTTAATTCTCATTTTAATACCCTAAACCCTAATTCTATTCTATAAATACCACCCCACACCCTATCCCTCTCTATTCTGAAATCCATTGTCAAAACTCTCAAAGTTTTCCAAGTCCAAAAGGTTAAACAAGTGGAGTTAGCCCAAAGTCAAGTTCCAGCGACGATTCGGGAAAAATCCGGCGACACCACAACTCCACGAAATTCACAACTTGTTTCTATACCTCTTTTCTCTTCTCCAAACCCGTAAGTTCCTTCTCCTCTCCTCTCTTCTATTCTAAAACAATCTCTTATTAAAACTCGTCGGAAGTGGAGTTATTTCGATTTCGGATTCTAATTTCATTAAAAACCAACTTTTCTTAACAACAAATCAACCATCTCTTAATATCTTGTTTAGAAACCATAAAACAATATTTAGAACAAGTTTCAATTCAAAATAAAATGTTATGCAACTTGTATTACAATTTTTCGTTTAAATACCACAAAGTTTACCTACGACATCAATTCATCATATTGCTCATATTACCTTTAGAAAACTCACGAGCTAATGACCTACATCATCACAACACTCATCATGACATAGCACGATGGTTTGAAAACAATATTTTTGTGGCTAAGGCGAATTTTACAGTTAAATACGATAAACTATCAAAACCGTATTTCTTATAATTGTTTTAGTCAAATTCCATACAATTATGTCCTTACAACCCATTTTGGGGAATCCGATTTGGTTGGTGCTGGTTATCGCACATCAATCGGACTAGTAGGGCGAGATGCAAACCTCCTCACGGAGCATACGATCTCGATGGAATTTATATTACAATTTTTAAGAAAACATGATTTCTATTTAATAAATAAATTTATTTTCTAATAGTTATATATAATATTATCAACCTATCTATTTTAAATATACATAAAAATAACCATGTTTTCTAAACAAAGGAATCCCAAATTTCATGAAACTACCATCACAAATCAATACAATTCATTTTACATGAAAATACCATATACTATTCAATTTAGGTTTATATCCACTAGAATACCTCATCTTATAAAAATTACATCTATGAAAACCCTAAAGACGATACATAAATACTTGAGATTTATTTTGAAAATATATCAAAACTATTTTTCATAAAACCCCTTCAAGTTATATTAATTTACAATAAGGACCCTAGTAAATATAGGTTTAAGCGGGACCAATTCTCTTGAGCCTCAGGGAGCCGGAGAATGTGGGTGCTTGCTTATTTAAGATAGACAACTAAAATGGGGTTATCAATACGGTAATTGTCTTGGAAAAAGACATAAATCCTGTCGTCCATGTCCAGCAGTTACCCTTAACTCCAAAACTTAATTCAAGACTTCAATTCTGTTTAAGTGTCTGACTCAGACAGAGTCTCAGTTTAATCCGAAAATAATCCATACTTGATATAATTCCATTACAACATGAATCCATCTATATCAACATGACTTGATTTGACCGAACCATAGATATACATTGACTTGTCTACATGACTATCTATTTATATCCTTATCCATTTCCATAAACAATTGATATCATGGTTTTGGCAAGTTTTATATCTATAAATCACAACATAACAATACAATAAACATTACGGGGTTTAAAAGAGGTAGATTGGTACGAAATGTGTTAAAGTGGCACGATGATGGTCACTTTAATACACCTAATTTGAATTTCCGTTGCTGTTGTTCCGTGGTATAACGGTTTCTTATGATCTGTATACCTTAGTCCACGGAATGGTTGGACTCCTATCATATACACTGGCATATTCTGTACCAAGCTACAAATAACAGCGATAACATAACAAACATACATTATATAATAACAACGATAACATAACAAACATACATTATATCAGTTATACTCTCTATTTGTCTATTCTATTTCTATCTCTCTTTGGAACTTACCTAGCGATTGTTCATTGACGACATTCCTTTTCTATTCTTTCTTTAGAATGTTGTCAGGAAGACCCGACTCTCTGGAGATCGAGCTCAGCTCAGAAAACTAGGAGCAGCTCATCGAGGACCCCGAGTTTTAGTTCACTTGTATATACTTTACTTTCAGTTCATGCCATTGTTTAGGCATTGCTTTCCATATTGCATTTACTTTTCAGTTGCATTGTAAAGAATGTTTAATAAATAAAAAGTTGTTGTTCTTTTACATCTCATGTTTTTCTTGTGCACATTTACATTATATTGCTTATTTATGTTTAGCGTGTTTACTTCTGAGTAAATACGTCGCAGGCCAGTCACGTCTCCTTATCCGTACACCGGGAAGCGGGGCGTGAAACAGTCGATCGAAAATGATCTGGCAGCAGCACAAGTGCCAGAGATCGCTTAGGTAAGAGTTGCAAAGCTGCAACTAACTGATAATGCCAGGGTATGGTGGAAGGCGGAAGAAAGCCGTCTTGCCCATCCGATCGAATGGAAGATTTTTCACGAGATGTTCGACGCGAAATATTTTCCCGAGACTGCCCGATTTGACATGGAGCAGCAATTCATCCACCTGAAATAAGGCTCTATATGGAGCAAATTTGTGAATGAGTATGAAGCTGAATTCACTATGTTGAGCAGGTAAGATATGTCTTAAATATTTAAAATTCCATCACATACTACACAGCTAACACAAGACCGTAACAGGTTTGTGGTACATCTCATACCGACTGCTGGGATCAGGGTTAGACGATTTCAGTAAGGGTTGGACCCGGAGATCCAAGCTGCATTATCTACAGGGGATTTCCCAACCCATGATTTGGCTTTGAAGACTGCCCGTCGATATGAGGCAGTAGTAAAAAAGAAGGGCAGACCTCAATCTGCCGGTGTGAAGCGCCCTGCTATTCAGATACCAGGAGAAGCCTCTTCCAGGCCACCGTTTGTACCCAGGAATCTGGGAATAACTTTTAACCGGCCCAGTCTAGATTTCTTCTTCTATTGCAAAAGAAATGGACACCTGGCGAAAGATTGCAGGTGTGCTAATCGCCTTTGCTTAGTCTATGGCTCATCCACACATGATATTGGATCTTGTCCTCACAGACTCAATCAGAATCATGCACCCAGACTAGCAATCGCGTATCCGCAGAGGCTAGCTATCCAGGCACCTGCTCCTCAACTTGCTCTTTCAGCTCCACCTCCTCATGGATCACCTACTGCACCTCCTCCTCGTCAGTTCCATCATGCACAAAGGAACCTACCTCAGGGACAGAGGAACGGACAGAGGAATGCTCCCCCAGCAAGGAGGAATGTACCTAGACGTCAGGCTTTCACAATGACTGTGGAAGAAGCTGAAGCCACTGGCCAAGTCATCACTGGTAACTCCCTTTCTTTCAATCTTTATACATATTAAAGTATCTTTCCTATACCTAAACATATCCCACATAACTTAGTTACAATCTTAGTAGCCTCACTTCCTGCACTAGCACTCTTCGATACTGGAGCATCACATTGTTTTATGTCACAACGGTTCGTTCGAACTCATGCGATTCTAGTCAAACCACTCGTATCCAGCTGGAATGTCAGTTCAGGGAATGGCGTTCTAAAGGCAACTTTGGGATACGACCTGTGTCCAGTGGTCATCTGCAGCAGAGAATTTTATGTTGACTTCAAGGTGCTGGATATACCGAACTTCGATATAGTTTTGGGTATGGATTGGCTAGGAACTTTTTACGCTACCATCGACTATCATCAAAGGAGGGTAGTGTTCGAGATTCCAGAGCATCCGGTCTTTTATTTCAAAAGTGGAGACCGTACACTGGAGCCTAGCACATAAAAAGCTAAACCAAAGAAGGTCGTGGTTGCAACACTACAAGCAGAGGAAGAATCAAAACCAGAGGTTGTTAAAGAGTTTGAAGATGTATTCCTGAAAATATATCAGGTTTGCCTCCCGATCGAGCTCTTGAATTCAGTATTGACTTAGTACCTGGTGCACAACCGGTGATCAAAGCACCATATCGCTTAAGTCCAGAAGGTTTGAAGGAGATCCGTACTCAGCTAGACGAACTTCTGCAGAAAGGATGGATTCGTCCCAGTACTTCAAGTTGGGGATCTCCAGTTTTGCTTGTGAAGAAGAAGGAAGGTTCATACAGAATGCGTATTGACTACCGAGCTCTGAACGGAGTCACGATAAAGAACAAATATCCACTACCGCGCATCGACGATCAGTTCGATCAGCTAAGTGGGTCTTGCGTTTTCTCAAAATTAGATCTTCGTTCGAGTTATCATCAGGTGAAGGTCAAAGAGTCTGATATTCCGAAGACGGCATTCAGGACTCGCTATGGTCATTATGAGTTTCTCGTGATGCCATTTGGAGTGACCAATGCACCAGCCATATTCATGAATCTGATGAACCAAGTTTTCCGAGAGTACCTAGACAGGTTCGTTGTCATATTCATCGACGACATCCTGGTGTATTCTAAGAGTCCGAAAGAGCACGCTGAACATTTATGAATTGTCCTAGAGACCTTGCGACAGCATCAACTCTATGCCAATTACAGCAAGTGTGAGTTTTGGCAAAAACAAATCGGATTTCTCAGGCATATAGTTTCTGGCGAAGGAATCTCTATAGATTCAGCTAAAGTATCAGCAGTAAGCAAATGGCCGACACCAAAGACAGTGAAGGACATTCGAAGTTTCTTGGGATTAGCGGGATACTATCGAAGATTCATAGAAGGCTTTTCGAAGATTGCAACACCCCTGACCAAGCTCACACGTAAAGATGAAGCATTCGTGTAGTCAAAAGCATATGAAAAGGCTTTTGTAGAACTCAAGTCAAGATTGACATCAACACCCATTCTCGTAATATCGGACCAATCAGGAGGTTTCGTTGTGCATTGTGATGCATCCGGTAAGGGATTAGGATGTGTTCTACACCAGCATGGTAAAGTTGTAGCTTATGCATCAAGACAGTTGAAAGTTCATGAGCACAACTATCCGACGCATGATCTTGAGTTGGCAGCTGTTATATTTGCACTGAAGATTTGGCGTCATTACCTTCTTAGAGAATGGGTAGATATATACACAGACTACAAAAGTCTGAAGTATGTGTTTACTCAGAAAGAGCTGAATATGTGGCAGAGAAAATAGCTAGAACTTATGGCAGATTTCGACATCAACCTACAGTATCATCCAGGGAAGGTGAATGTAGTTCCTGATGCACTTAATCGCCAGCCACTATCAATGAATCTCACCGCACAGTGGAAGCTGCAGCAAGATTTGCACAAGATGGAGATTGAAGTGGTTATGCTAGGTAATACTTCAGAGTTGATGAATTTACAGGTTCAATCTGCTATTGTCAATCAGATCAAAGCAGCTCAAGCAAGCGATGCCAAGTTGCAAAAGATCAGAGAACAAGTAGAAAGTGGACGTAGAACAGACTTCATCTTCCACGAAGACGGATCTTTGAGATATGGAAGCAGATTTTGCATACCATAAGGTTCTGTTTGAGAAGAGTTGATGAAAAAAGCTCACAGCTCTCCATACTCAGTACACCCTGGTGATACAAAGATGTATAAAGATCTACGTCAACATTACTGGTGGCATGGAATGAAGCGTGAAGTAGCCAGAAGCATAGCCAAATGCTTGGTGTGTCAGCAAGTAAAAGCTGAACATCACAGGACTGCTGGTTTATTTCAACCGTTACCTATTCCAGAATGGAAGTGGCAACACATCACTATGGACTTCGTGACTGCACTTCCTCATAGCACGAAAGGTAACGATGCAGTATGGGTTATTATGGATCGACTCACAAAATCGGCTCACTTCATCCCATTTCGAGTTGGCCAATCTATCGAGACACTAGCAAAAAAGTACATTGAAGTAAGTCTGAATCTAAGTAAGATTTAACTCTTCATAGTGTATTATTTCTGATACCCATGTACTCATGCAGGAGATCGTGAGATTACATGGAGTACCGGTTTGCATTGTCTCTGATCGTGACACCAAATTCCGATCGCAGTTTTGGCAGAGTCTGCAAGCTAGCTTTGGAATGAGTCTGAATTTTAACACAGCTTATCATCCAAAAACAGATGGTCAAACTGAGCGAACGATTCAGTTTCTAAAAGATATGCTAAGAGCGTATATGTTAGACTTCGAAGGATCGTGGGAAGATCACCTATATCTTGTGGAGTTTTCATATAACAACAGCTACCAGGCGAGTATTGGTATGGCACCGTTCGCATCTCTTTATGGAAGAAAGTGTCGTTTACCATTAAGTTGGGACAACATCGAAGATAGAGAACTCCTTGGACCAGAGATGATCATAGCAACTGTGGATTTAGTTCGCACGATCAGAGAAAGAATGCGCATAGCCCAAGACCGACAGAAGCACTGGGCTGATGCAAAACGCCGACACTTGGAGTTCCAACCGAGAGATTATGTCTTTCTGAAGATCTCTCCAAACCGTGGTGTGATTCTCTTTGGAAAGAGGGGTAAGCTAAGTCCGAGGTACATTGGACCATTCGACATACTTAAACGAGTCGGAGAAATGGCATATCGTTTGGCCCTTCCACCCTTATTGGAAGGAGTGCACAATGTGTTCCACATATCCCAGCTCCGAAGGTATGTGAGTGACCCCAAACACATTCTTGATCACTCCGAGCTCACGGTACAGACAGACTTATCTTATGAGAAACAACCTGTTGAAATCCTGGACAGAAAAGTAAAATCACTCAGGAACAAGGAAGTAAACTTGGTTCGACTGACGTAGAGAAAACATTCACCGGGAGAATCAACATGGGAAAGAGAAGACAACATGCGTGCAAGATACCCTTACTTGTTTGTAAATTAGTCATTAGATATTTGTAAATTTTGACGACGAAATTTTTATAAGGAGGGTAGAATGTAACGACTCTGTTTTAATGTATAAGATTTTCTTAAAGTTAATATACTGAATGGAGTATTTGCAAGCTTGGGTGTACTTTACGTATTATTTTGTTTAAAAAACAACAAGAAAACACTTGTAGCTCATCAGTAAATCCTTGCACTGCTGTGACATAGCCCTTGAGTTCGAATCCCATTGACCACATATTATTTTTAATGATTTTTCTTTTAAACTTTTTGGAAGCCCAAAAGTTTACACGTGCAATACACGTAAAAATGAAAAGTCACTAAAAACAAACATATAGGAAATTGTATTAACAGCGACCTAGACACGTGGCAAGAATCCCACACCTAACCTCACCAAAACGACCGGTGAAGATTGCTTTGAAATTACACCCCGATGGTAATGCCCCCAAACTTTGCCCAAGTGACTTTTCCCCTATCCCCACTACTCCTCTTCTGTTTGATTTCTCTGCATTTATCCAGAGAGTATAATTTCACTCTTTAATTCTATTTTAAATGCATTTTAATTCCTTTCTTCAATTCTCAAAACCCTAATTTCTCCTATAAATACCACATCACATCCTAGCCCTCTCCATTCTGAAATCCATTATCAAAAATTCTCAAATTTTTTCAAGTCAAAGAAGTGTACAAGTGGAGTTAGCCCAAGGTCAAGTTCCGGCGACAATTCAGGACAATTCCGGCGACACCGCGACTCCACAAAGTTTCCATCTTGTTCACATACCTCCCCTCTCTCTTTTCAAACCATAAGTCCCTTCTCTTCTATTCTTTTCACAACTCAAAACTATCTCTTTTCAAATGACGTCGGTAAGTGGAGTTACCCGACTTTTAAATTCTATTCTCTTTAAAATAACAATTTTTCATAGAAAACAATTATTCAAATTATTATACCTTGCTTGTTAAACGTTAACTAAAATTTTAGAAACCAATTTCACTATAAAACTCCATCTAAAACAATTTCTATTAAACTTTTACGGTTAAATACCACAAACTTTATATTCGGCATCATTTATCATATTTGCTTGCATTACCTTTAGAAAAATCTCATGAGGTAATGACCTACCTCTCACAATACACATCTTGACATAGCACGATTGCTTGAAACAATATTTTTGGGACAAATACGAATTTACATTTAAATACCATAAACTATTAAAAACCGTATTCTTTAAATTGTTTAAAATTAAATTCCTTACGATTACGTCTCTACAACCCACTTTTGGGAAACCCGATCTGGATGGTGCGGGTTATCGCACATCCTCGGGACTAGTAGAGAGAGATGTAGACCTCCTCACGGAGCATCCGATCTCGATGGAATTTTTAATGCAATTTTTAAGAATAGCATGATTTTCTATTAATAAATAAACTTTATTTTTAATAATTATAAATAAATATTATCAAATCATCTATTTTAAATATATAATAAATTCCACGTTTTTTTTCAAACAAAAGAAAAGAATCATAAGTTTCATGAAAATACCATCAAGAATCCATACAGGTCAAATTTACACAAAAATACCATATATTATTCAAGTTAGATATTTATTCACTAGAATACCTCACTTTTAAAATTTATATCTATGAAAACCCTAAATATAATAAATAAATACTTGAGGTTTATTTTGAAAGTATACTAAAAAATAATTTTCATAAAACCCCCTCAAGTTATATTAATTTATATTAAGGACCCTAATAAATATAGGTTTAAACGGGACCAATTCTCTTGAGCCTCAAGGAGCCGGAGAAAGTGGGTGCTTGCCTATTTAAGGTAGAAAACTAAAATGGGGTTATCAATGGTAATTAGCTTGGAAAAAATCATAAATCTTGCTGTCCATGTGCAGCAGTTACCGATAACTCCAAAACCTAATTCAGGAATCCAATTCTGTTTAAGTATCTGACTCAGACAGAGTCTCAGTCTAATCTAAATACAATTCCAACCTATATGCAATTCAAATATAACTCCAATACAACATGAATCCATATATACTGGAACTTGAACATGAATACCAAAATACTATCCAATATCAACATGACTTGATTTGACCGAACCATGGATACATATTGACTTGACTACATGACTATCCGTTTATATCCTTATCTGTTTACATGAACAAGTTATATCATGGTTTCGGCAAGTCTTATACAACAAATCATTACAATCAATACAATATACATTACGGGATTTTTAAGGGATAGACTGGTACGGAATGTGTTTAAAGTGGCACGATGATGGTCACTATAATACACTTAACATAAACATCCGTTGCCATTGTCCCGTGGATTTTGACGGAGCCTTATATTCCTTATACCTTAGTCCACGGAGCAAGTTGGACTCCTCTCGTATACACTAGCACATTCTGTACCAAGTTACAAACAACTACCTTAGCATAACAAACATACATTATACAGTTATATTCTCTTTAATTTTCCATTCTATTTCCTCTCTCTTTTGGGACTTACCGAGTGATTGTTCGCTGATGACATTCATTTTCTCTTCTTTCTTTGGAATGTTGTCAGGAAGACCTGACTCTCTGGAGATCGATCCCAGCCTAGACGATTTGGAGCAGTTCATTGAGGACTCAGAGCTCTAGTTCACTTGTATATACTTTTACTTTCAGTTCATGTCATTATTTAGGCATTGCTTTCCAGTATTGTATTTACTTTCAAGTTGTATGTAAAGAATGTTTAATCAATAAAAAGGTTTCTGTTTATTTATATCCCTTGTCATTTCTTGTGTTCATTCATTATATTGCTTATTTACGCTTAACGTGTTTATTTTTAAGTAAATATATTGCGTCCCTTGTAGCATCTCCTTACCCGTACTCTGGGAAGCGGGGCGTGACACGCCCTAAACACGGCAATAATGGACCGAAATGTCTTTAAACTAATATTCGTCCCAAACATGGGAATGTTGGACCGTAACGCCCTTAAACTAATATGGTTTACCCTACGGACTGTCTCTATACTGACTACCGTATACTATCCATGGGCTACTCATATATGATCTAACGATCAGTTGAGCCCATATGCTCATTTGTTCCTAAGTCGATCTTAGTCTCATATATGACTAACGATCCTTAAATCAACCCCAAGTTTCCCGTGAACAGATGGACCTCATTAATATGAGGAATGCGTCCTAAGTTCATTCCCGTTGGAAAACTAAGCTGCCAACGTGGACCCCGTCAAGCAAATGCTTGACCCAAATCATGAAAATATATGTACGGATTTGGACTAATCCGTGCCTTACGAGTGACAATATAAATTAGTCTCCGTATACAATCCATAGGCAACCAAAATAAAATAAACATAACACAACACGAAGTCATCTACCGGAGCAGGAGAAAGTTGTTATCGCAACACGATAATGTAATTAATTGCAGGGGCTTGCGCCTGCAGGGAAGAGTATCACCACAAACAAAAACCCCTCACAAATGAGGGAGAATCTGATGAAGTCTGCTACATCTGTCGCATTTATCTAAACCTCCGATATACGGTGCCATAAATCTGCTTAGTATCTTCGAAGAAGTAAATGGATATGTCCAAATAGTATCTGCCCCCAAATTCAGGCTAAACGTCTCCGTGTCTCAGTCCATTCTTCGGTGGTAAACAGATTCCAGCACACCCGGTGGGACCTTTTTCTCTTTCCACTCCACACTTCGTATATCATGTTTTTCCATGATCAAATAATCGCGGTATATATATGTTTGTAGTTGTGCTTGTGTGATGGGATATTGAAGCTGGTGTTCCATCTCTATGTAGGGATCAATGGCGTTCACATCCGCTCACTGAAACTCAAGCTCCGTCATATCTGGTGGAGTCAAATATGGGTCACTTGCAGCCTCAAATCTCTGCAATCCGGCTCTTCAAGAAATCAATGGGCTTTTCTTTGGGACAATGGTCCCACCTCCTATCCTCGGTGCCTCAACGCCGAAGAAGAAAGCCCAGAAGAAGTCTGCCGTCCACAAGCTGACACCTTATTCCCGCATAATAGAGGAGAGAAAAGGGGAGAAAATTCCCCACGACTCAAACCTCACGTAAGCGCTTATATGCAGAGCATATAAGCACCCCAACCAAACAATTAAAGACTACATAAGCCTCACGTGTTAAACACGTGAGCGCCCATATGTAAAGCATATAAGCACAAAGAAAAATCCTCATTGGGGTCACGCGTTAAACACGTGAGAATACCCTTTCGAAGCATTTGCTTCAGATAGAGTTAAACTCTATGCATAGATATAAATTCTATTTTTGTATGCAAAGCATATGAGCATTAAGAGTAAATGGCCAAAAGCCAAATTGACCACACGTGTTAAACACGTGAGCACCCATATGCAAGGCATATGGGTGCCAAATGAGAAAAGCTAAATAAGCCTCACATGTTAAACACATGAGGGCGTCTCTTTATATTGAATTAAATTCTACTCTTGGGAAATACCTCCCTGGATTTTTCTAAAAGAGAAAGATCCTCTCTGTTAAACAGAGAACCGTTCGATCAAACATCTAATGGTGATTAAACATAGAATTAAATTCTATTAGGGGAAAATATCTCCCTGATCGTTCTAAATATTTTATGTTAAATAGAAAGTTGGTGGATCAAACATCCAATGAGACGGAAAATATTTCCTATATCTTTCTAAACAGAGAAAGATTGTGCTCTGTTAAACCAAGCATCCTTGGATTAAAAATCCAATGGTGATAAAAATATCACCGTTTAATAGAATAAAATTCTATATATGGGAAAATATTTCCCCAATCTTGTTAAAAACAACAAAACATATTCTGTAAAACAGAAGTTCTTGGATCAAAGATCCAACGGTGGGTAAAATTCCCCAAACCAATTTTGAGACCAATTAAATCAATTGGAATCTCTCAATAAGAGATTTTCTCAAAATTAATTAACAAACTTGCCTCCATTATATAAAGGACCCGAGACTTCAAGTCTCATAAAGAGGGAACCCCCTCCATAAGCTTCTGAAAAATATAGAAAGCTTCCAAAACAACTGAGAATTCAATTCTTAAGAAAAGAAGAAGAATTTCCTCCTCAAAACCCTAGGTAAAGAAAACACAGAGATCAAAATATCTTTTTTTACCCATCTAAGGGTTTAACCCTTCTCAAAGAACTTAGTTCTTCCTCTGGATCAGAGATCCACAAGACAAGTCTCCCACAAGTTGAGAATTTAATTCTCATCGGGAAGATCTTGTTCTTGAGAATCAAAAATTCAGAAAAGAACTAGGTTAAAAAGAAAGAAAAAGGAAAAGAATATATGTTCTGGGAATTTAATTCCTTTGAAATTAGGGTTTAACCCTACATAAAGAACTTAGTTCTTATAAAAAGAAAAGAAGAACTTAGTTTTCCAATTAAAAAAATGATCCAAGATCTTCAAAATAGAAATCTTGATGATCATCAATGACTAAAATGTCATTAACAGAGGTTAACATCTCTAAAAAGAAGAAGAATTTGGCAGCCACCAAATAAAGTAGCCCAGCACCCCAAAAATAAAGCAATCACGTGAAATACACGTGAAACACTCTTGGAAACACGAAATATGATGCCTCACGCACTTCACACGTGAGCATCAAAGCTCTAGCCAAGTGCTTAGCACTTCTGTCAAAAAAAGGGGGTAAACAAACAAAATCCAAAATCAATGCTCAGCACTCACGTGCTTCCCACGTAAGTGCCATGTAAAGTGCTTAGCACTCTATGTTCAGTCAAAATGAATAAGTGCTTAGCACTGATTGGGCAGCGCCCATATCTGAGCGCCTCACATGTTTCACACGTGAGCACCATAGAAAATTAGTGCTTAGCACTATAGTAGCGCCTCATGCAAAAAACACGTAAGCGCCAGAAAAGATTAGTGCTTAGCTCTATTTCAACGCCCCACGTGAAACACACGTGAGCACTGTATATCTTAGTGTTTAGCACTGCTGGGTATTATAGAAACCCAATCTCAGCCCAAATTGGCTAAGTTTTCTGAGATTAAACATCTTTGATTTTAATTTAACCGAGCCCATATGCTCGTGATTTCCAAACTGATCTTAGTCTCAAATATGACTAATGATCTATTATTGATGATATCCAAAATGATATTCATCCCATATCTCCTAAGGTAATCTTAGTCTCAAATATGACTAACAATTCTTAGGTCCACCACAACCCCTTTTTCCCTCAAATACGGAATTTGGTTCAAGGGTACATCTTTCCACACCTATGATATATGTCGTTGTAATTCCTCAACGTCTTCAGAAAGGTGGAGGGTCCCGACAACCAACAACTCTTTTCTCGTCCCAGCTTGGTGTAAAATTTCATCAAGACAGGGAATGATACATCCCACATTGATACACTTCCGAATTGACGTGCACACCTCAAATCGGATCGTGCCCCAAATTGGGTACATTCTATGTCGCTATCGTTCACTCTGCCATGTAACAAATACACGTGCGCGCAAAATGAATAATGGACCGAAATATTCTTAAACCAACATTCATCCCCAAAATGGGAATGATGGACCGAAATGTTCTTAAACTAATATTTGTCCCCAAAATAGGAATGTTGGATCAAAATATCCTTAAACTAATATTCGCCCCAAACACGGTGATAATGGACCATGATATCCTTACACTAAAATAATTGACCTCATGTGCTCATTTATTTCTAAGCTAGTTTTAGTCTCAAATATGACTAACGATCCTTAGATAAAACCCAAATATCCCGTGAACGGATGGACCTCACAAACATGAGAAATGCATCCTGAGTTCATTCTCGTTGGCAAACCAAGCTACCAACGTGGACCCTGTCAAGCAAATCGTTGACCCAAACCCAAATCTCAAATATACAGATTTGGACTAATTCGCGCCATACGGACGACGACATAAACTAGTCTCCGTATACAATCCACGGCAACCAAAATAAACAAAAATACACACGATACGAAGTGAACTACTGGAGAAGAAGAAAGTGGTTATCGCAATGCGGTAACGTAATTAACTGCAGGGGCTTGCGACTGCAGTCAAGAGCGTTCCCATAATCAAAAACCCCTCACAAATGAGGGGGAATCTGATAAAGTCTGCTACAACGGTCGTGTCTGTCCAAACCTCCGATATATGGTGCCATAAATCAACTTGGTATCTTCGGAGAGGTAGATGGATAAGTCCAAATAGTATCTGCCCCCCAAATTCAGGCAAGATGATCAATCACAGTTCGTATCTATCTTTCGGCAGTGAACACTCCTCAAGCTTCAGTCCTACCGACAACATTGATATCCATGCGACCGGCACCTGCCGAAGACCAAGGCCAAGACAGGGGGCAGAATATTCATGCTCTCAAAGAAAACAGGAGGCAGGCTCAGCAAATTCCTGAGACTGAAAAAACTCCGGTCAAAAGACATGATCGACGTCAATATAGGTATCAAATAAGACAAACTGTAGGCAATTATCTATTTGGGTTGACTTCGACTCCGATGGCAAATGCTGTTGTTCCAACTGGGAAAAGTTTTGAACTGCTGCGAAGGGTCAGACAAAATTTCCCTATCGCGGTATTGAAAAAGTCTCCGCAACTCACGAAGATCCAAGAAGAGCAGAAACCAGTTCGCTCCTTAAAACAACTTTCCTCATATATACATAAGGTGTAGAAGCAGGTGAAGGACTCAGTCGTCATCCACGACTCTTCCTCTAAGCGTCAGCCAAACTCTGACAACTCCCTTTCCAAATACAAGGGGACTCATCCCAAGGTGGTTTCTATTCTGATGGTTCCTCTTAAAGCCAAAGCGGCTTCTCACAAAAAAGAGAGGCCTAATAAAATCCTAACGCCTGAGGCAAACTCCAAGGGTCAAGATTCTAAACACCCTAAGCTTGGAGGCATGATAGTTCATACAGTCCATGTGGTGAATTCTAAAGAGGAAAGTACTGCTTTTGCTAGTCACGGACCGCATACTCGATCTCCGATAAAGGCTCAACTGCAACGTGAAAAGTTGCAGAAGATGCTTGCTCAGGTGGCAACACTCGCTAATCCATTGCCTAAGGAAAATCCCGATAACACACCTGAAGAAAGAGTAGAACAGAAGTCGGATATTAATTTCTTGAAGCGTGCTCTCAAAAAGAGAGATGAAGAAGTGGCAACGATGTCCGCTAAAATAAACCAGATGGCTCTTCTGATCCAGAATATAGGTAGAATGGTGGTCAAATCGGAACCATTGGCAGATGAATCGCCGGTAGACGCTCTTAAAGACGAGGGTGATATTTCAAATCCTCTGCAAACCTCATTAACGGCTGAGAAGGAAATGATCCCAAAAGAAAAGCTGGACGCATATGTCACTCAGCAAATCAAAGCTCACTATGCCAGTGAAGCGGCAAATAGGTCGATCAAGACTGGTCGACCGTATCCGGGGAGTAACGATCAAGTACAGTACCCTCCTGAATACAAAATTCCGACATACCACATGTATACAGGAACCGGGAATCCTCGCCAGCACATCGCGCAATTTAAATTCATGTGTGGCAACACTGAAGGAAATGATATACTGCTCTTCCGACAGTTCGTCAACAGTTTGGCAGGCACTGCGTTCGAATGGTATGCGGAACTCCAAAATGACTCCGTGAAGACCTTCGACGAGATAGAGATACTCTTCTGTCAAAGATTTGTAGTGCAAATAAACGCACTACCGTAACGACGTTGGTCAATGAAAGGGTTAGACCGAACGAGACCTGGGTTCAATATGTTACTCGATGGCGAAATCTCTGGTCTAAATGCGAACAACGCATAGACGAAGCCCCAGCCATGGGAATGATCATAGCCTCCCTTGACCCAAATTCAAAGGTGTTCTCATATATGGCCATCTTCAAGCCGATGACCTTCCAAGAGCTCATAGATAAAATGGCTTGATTGGATCAGATGGGTCAAAACGCATCCGATGGAGATATATGAAAAGCAGAGGTAAGACGGCGTTTTTCACCAATGCTTAACAAAAAATGAGTGGCTCTAAAACAACTTGTCACCAAAATAGCGACAGTTCAGATTGGGACACGAATACTCGCTCCCCTGAGATATACGCAGGGGGTATATTGCTCGCTGGCGGAGGAATCTCCATGTGAGATAGTCTTTTCTTAAAATAACAGAAAGGATACTAAATGACCTATAAGCGGGTCCTACAATCAAATAGGATAGCCCGCTTGAACCAAAAAACCATGGAAAGGATGTGGAATCCATGTCCCACTCCGAATCAGATGATGAGAGGAAAAACCTCCTAGTCAAGTTCATTCTTCCAAGGAAGAAGAAGACTCAACAGAAATAGCGACGTGATATCTCGTTCCCTCGTATATGAAGAAGATGCTCCATCAGTGTCAGAAAGAGACATTGATGAGCAGGGAGCAGGTGCCATGTAAAATGCCCGGTATTTCCCACAAAACAACCCGATTGGTACGATGGTAAAATAAGCAGTCCAAGAAGGTGAAAATAGCATAAGGTGTGAAGCATCCACGCATATAAAGGACAGGCAGCAGCGCCTCAACAAGCAAGCATTGGAAGGAATGAGTTATGCAACACCCCGACCAAATGATAAACAATAGACCAGAACGTCCCTAAACTAGAATTTCTCCCCAAACACGGCGATAATGGACCGAAATGTCTCTAAACTAGCATTTCATCCCAAACATGGCGATAATGGACCGAAACGTCCCTAAACTAGCATTTCGCTCCAAAACACGGCAACAATGGACCGAAACGTCCATAAACTAGCATTTCGCCCCCAAACACGGCGACAATGGACCGAAATGCCCATAAACTAGTATTTTGCCCCAAACAGGGCGATGGTGGACCGAAACGTTCCTAAACTAGTATTTCGCCCCAAACACGGCGATAATGGATCGAAACGTCCCTAAACTAGCGCGTCGCCCCAAACACGACGATAATGGACTAAAACGGCCATAAACTAGCGTGTCGTCCCAAACACGGCGATAATGGACTGCAACATCCCTAAAACCAGTATGATCCTTGAGATCAACATTACAATTGAAGTCCCACCGGTGAAAATTGCAACTCAAGTCCTACCGTCTACTTAGCCACTCCAGCGATGAAGCCACCCCAAGTCCCACCGGCAAATAGATGGGTCATCTATGGAGAAAATACTTTTGAGAGTTCCACCATTCGAAAAACAGTATGTTCACAAGAAAAATGGGCACGGATGAAAACCCGAAAGGGCACCGTGAGTAAAAACAGCAGGACTACCGGCAGTTTGTGAAAATCCGAAAGGGCGCAATCTCGTTTAAAAAAAAGACGGTATGTCCACAAGCGAAATGGGCACGGATGAAAACCTGAAAGGGCGCCATGAGTAAAAACAGCAGGACTGCCGGTGAGTTTATGAAAACCCGAAAGGACGCAATTTCGTAAAATAAAAAATTTATGTGCACTTGCAAGGTCCTCTCGACCTCGTGAGAAGAAAATACCTGCGTAAGATCCTTACGACTCACAAAAGGAGCAGCACACTTAAGAATCCATAGGATTCCTAAAGAGAAATTACACTTGCAAGAACCTCACGACTCGTAAGGAGAATTCCCCCTATAAGACCCTCACGGCTCATGTGATTCAAAAGCCTTAAGTTACAGGGATCTAGACCTGTTCTTAAGCCATCATATCCTCCAAGTTACCCTACAAGTAGTTCAATACCTACTCTTGTATACAATCCACATGCACGAACAAAATATGTTCCAACCAAGTTCCACCAATGGCGAGAAATATCCCCATTTGGTGAACGACACTTGTAAGTCGTCTCGACTTACAAGAAAAAAATTCTCTTGTAAGATCCTTACGACTTGCAAGGAAAAATATCACTTAGGGAATCCCCACGATTCCTGAGGAAAAAACACATCTATGAGATCCTCACGACTCATTGGGAGAAATACCTTTATGAGACTCTTACGGCTCATAAAGTCAAAAGCCTTAGTCGACAGGATCCTAACCTTGTTTGTTAAGCAACCTTTGTTCAAATCGACAAAGGCAAATGATGATTCGCTCATGACAATATCCCAGTTATAGCGATACTGATGCCTAAACAGGTATCAAACTCCAAATCCTCTCACGGCATATGATGATTCGCTCGTAGCAACATTTCAGTTGTAGCGATATTGATGCCAAGATTGGTATCAGAATTCAAGTCCCCGACTCGCAGCGAGCAAAAAAATTGCATATAAAATAGCTAAAATGATGGGGCAGCTCGCAATAAAAATCAGCGAGTCATAATATATATATATATATATATATATGCATAATAGCCGAAATGATGGGGCAACTCGCAATAAAAATGAGTAAAAATAAAAAAGATGATGACATAGCCAAAATGATGGGGCAACTCACAATAAAAACAGCGAGTAAAAATAAAAAAGATGATGACACAGCCGAAATGATTGGACACCGCGAAAAAATAACCGAAATGATTGGGCAATCACGACTTTCGCAATATAAAAAGCTGAAAAGATAGAGCATCATGAATATATATATATATATATTTAAATTTTCTGCCCTGCAAGTAGGTCCATACTGACTCTTGTATACAATGCATAGGCACAAATGAAAGAAAAGGAACCATATTTTCTCACCATGCTTCGTCAAAAGAAGCACCAGATCTCGACGGCAACATCTACAGCCTGGAGATCATCCCGACGTTCCTTCTCGGTGTAGACGCGACGTCAATAAGGACCTAAGGGTCAAATAAAAGTGGAGTAATGGCAAAATCCTAACTTCAGCTCGACGTTCCTTCTCGGTGTAGATGCGACGTCAATAAAGACACAAGGGTCGAATAAAAATGGAGTGATTGCAAAATCCTAGCTCCAGCTCGACGTTCCTTCTCGGTGCAGACGCGGTGATTGTTTGTAATTTTCCGATTGGATGTAAAAGTATCAAATCAAATCAAATCAAATGATCCCCACCAACGGCGCCATTTGATTGTTCATAATTTTCCGATTGGATGTAAAAGTATCAAATCAAATCAAATCAAATGATCCCCGGCAACGGCGCCATTTGATTGTTCATTTCTTTGTGTGTCGGTTTAAGAAAATGTATAGAATCACAATCAAAGAATTATTTGGCCGCAATCAACTACGGTGTCGGATGTAGATTGTAAGTGAGTGCGGATCGTCCACAAGGACAGTGTAATAGTTCGTCTTTTGAATTAGATGAGTCGAAAGTTTAAAGAAAAGACAACAAAACAATTCATGATTTATATTTGAAGTTCAAGAATTAGAAAAATCTAGATCAAATAACAAGAAAAAGATAGAATCAAGAATTGATAGTTTGTTGATTTTTCCAAACCAAATATCAAGAATCGAAATGAGGCTCGTAGGAATCGATCGGATCTATAGATGTGATGTAATCTTACAATTACGTATTCTTATCCTTCGATGAATTGATACTAGATCGATGATGATCGACAAGAATTAGGGATTTCTTGTGAAACTAGAGTTTCATCTCATCCCTTGTTCTTTCATCGATATCATTCATATTCTCGCCTCTAGTAAATTCAAGAAACGATCGTAGATCCCTAATTTCGAGCGATCACAATCAAGAAAGCATCGCAACGAAACTAGGTCATCGATTCTTGAACTTGCTAGGGTTTACAAAACTCGTAGGACTCAAGAATCGTTTTAAGATTTGTTACATCATCATTCTATTGATCGTCTCGACTCCTTGACGAGCGGAGTTTTACTCAAACATCACAACAAGAACTACAATTACAAATTGAGATCGAATCATGATGCAAGAATTTAAAGAAAGCAAGATTCAAGAATTTCACCTTTTATTTATATCAACAATTTCATTACAATCGCTCAAGAACTACAAGAGGAAGAACTCGATCGTCGATTTGGCTTCGCTCGGCTCCATGAGTCGCGGATCGGCTTGGATCACTTGCTCGGTTGGAGATCGGCTCGGTTCCTAAAAGGTTGAAGGGCTTCTTGCTTGATTGGTACTCAAGATCTTGAATTTGGAGTGGAATTAAGGTTAGGGTTTCGCACAAGTCTTGTCACTAGACTTTTGGAAGAAGATGATGTAAGAGGGAATGAACTAGCTAACTAAAAGATTAACAACTAATGATGAACCTAAAGATTGATTAACCTTTAACCCTAGGTCTAGGTTCCTATTTATAGACATCTAAACCCTAGATCTAGGATTTCAAATTCTAAGTTTCCCTCCTAAAGTTTGTTGAGGAAATTTGAATTTCCCTCCAAAAGTTAGTTAGAGGAGAAGCTTCTAGATGTGATTAGTTAGGAGGGAGCTTCTAGAAGAGGTTAGTTAGGAGCTTAATTAGGATTAGCCTTACTTAATGATCTTTGCTGATCTGGCAGTAGCTTCGCGAGAATTCTGGAATTTGACATATCAGAAATGAATGTAGGCCCAAAGCTGAGAATTTTGCACTGAAATTGGACGGATGACGTGGCCAAACCGCCGCGGAACCGCGACGCAAGCCGGCTCCCGCCGCGGTTCCGCGGCTCTTTGGAGTCTTCATGGCTCGGTTCTTCTGTGCTGAACTTGGGCTAACATATGGGCCTTTATTGTATATGTTGAATTTAATATCTCCTTTTGAATTGCTACCAGATCTGAAATCATGGAGTTGGCGTAATTTTGATCAGCTCTTTGGTTTTTCTTCCGTATTTTCCTGCACAGACTCAAGACAAGTGTTGCGCAAATACAGAAATGATGCGATGCCATGAAATACGGTTAATTTCCTTTAAAGTGTCGGTTTAAAAGTCTAACACATGAAATCTGATATTTTACGACTGATTTGCTAATATGTGAAATATGAATACCGAACACTTCTAAATGAGTGCAAATGTTAAGGAAATTGCCGTGTTAAAAATACATTATTTTCGACTGATCACGCGGCGTCAACAAGGACCCAAAGGTCAAATAAAAGTAGAGTAATGGCAAAATTCTAGCTCCAGCTCGATGTTCCTTCTCGGTGCAGACGCGACGTCAAAAAGTACCCAAGGGTCAAATAAAAATGGAGTAATGGTAAAATCCTAGCTTTAGCTTGATGTTCCTTCTTGGTGCAGATGCGATGTCAATAAGGACCCAAGGGTCGAATAAAAGTGGAGTGATTGCAAGATCCTAGCTCCAGCTCGAAGTTCTTTCTCGGTGCAGACGCGACATCAACAAGGATCTAAGAGTCAAATAAAAGCAGAGTAATTGTGAAATCCTACCTTCAACTCGATGTTCCTTCTTGGTGCAGACACGACGTCAATAAGGACCTAAGGATCAAATAGAAGTGGAGTAATGGCAAAATCTCAGCTTCAGCTCAACGTTCCTTTTCGGTGAGGACGCAACGTCAACAAAGAAACAAGGGTCAAATAAAAGTGGAGTAATAGCAAAATCTTAGTTCTAGCTCGACGTTCCTTCTCGGTGCAGACGCAACGTCAACAAGGACCCAAGGGTCGAATAAAATTAGGGTGACGGCAAAATCCTAGCTCCAGCTCGACGTTCCTTCGCAGTACAGACGCGACGTCAACAAGGACCTGTTCCCTTATAAAAAAATAATAATAATAATAATATATAGAAAGAAAAATGAAAAAATCCCCCACTGTGCAGGTCTCACGTGCCCACACGTGAGCGGCTATATGCAAAGCATATAGCCGCTGCATTTAAGCAGTTGATAGGCCAAAATTGAGCCTCACGTGTAAGCATGTAAGCGCCTATATGCAAAGCATATAGACGCTACATTCAAACAGATAGCAAAAAAAAAAGAAGAAGAAGAAGAAAGAGGGAGGCTCATGTGTTAACACATGATACCCTCTTATGTTATTGCATATAAGCGAACAAAGTTAATTCTATTGGGGTCATGTGTTACACATGAGTGTTCCTAAACACTTTCCAAGTTGATAGAATTAAATTCTAAATAAAAGGATCAAAACTCTATTGTGAAGACATCTCCTTAAATTATTTTAAACTATCCGATAGAATTAAATTCTATATATGTGGGAAATATTTCCCTGATCTTCTTTAAACTAGAAAGATTTTCTTTGTTAGACGAAGGACCTTTGGATCAAAGATCCAACGGTGATCGTCTAATAGAATAAAATTCTATCTTAGGAAAATATTTCCTATTCTGGTTAAAAACAAATAATAAATATTCTCTGTTAAACAGAGAGCCTTTGGATTAAAAATCCAACGGTGAATAAAATTCACCAGAACAATTGGATCGATTATGAAATTAATCATGATCTCTCAATGAGGGATTTGCTTAACAAATTGATTATTTTTCTTCTCGTAGAGAGAGAAACGTACAGAGGAGAGCATACAAAAAAAAGGAAGAAGAGAATTTAAGTCTCGGAAAAGACTTGCTTCATCAGAACATTCTCAGTAGAGAAAAAGAGAGAAATATACAGAGATTATCTTAACCTTTCTAAGGGTTTAACCCTTCGCATAAGAACTTAGTTCTTCCTATGGTTGAGATCTGTAGAAGCAGATCTCCCCATAAGTTGATAATTTAATTCTCATCGGAAAGATTCTGTCATGCAGATTCAAAACCTAAGGGAAAGAACCAAGTTTAAAGAATTTAATTCTTACAGGAACATATAGGAATTTAATTCCTCTGAAAATCAAGGTTTAACCCTATAATAAGAATTTAATTCTCACAAAAAAAGGAAAAGGCATGAAATCCACTAAAACCCTAGCATGAGAACAAAATCTCCAAACACTCAATAGGATCTCACGTAGGGAAACACACAAAATCGCCTCGCGTGCTCGCACGTGAGTCAAGTGTTTAACACTTCTATATAAAAAGGGAAGGGAGAATAGAACCCAGAGAATAATTCTCACTTTGGGGCGCCTTACGTGCCCACATGTGAGCGCTTTCAAAAGTCAAGTGTTTAACACTTCTATATAACAAAAAAGGAGAGGAGGAATAGAACCCAGAAAACGAATCCCACTTTAGGGCGCCTCGTGTGCTCACACTTGAGCGCTTTCAAAGTGCAGTGTTTAACACTGATTCGGAGCCTCACGTGGGAACACGTGAGTGCTGAACATATACCAATGCTTAGCATGATGAGACTCGGACTTCAACCCTAAATTGGCTAAGTCTTCCTGAGGTCAAAACCTCTTTGATCTCTAAATTAACCGAGCCTCTGTGCTCATGTTTTCCAAACTAATCTCAGTCTCAAACATGACTGATGACCACTCAACTGATGATGTCCAAAACAATATTCATCCCACATTCCCCCAAGAAAATCGTAGTCTCAAAATACGACTAATGATTTCTGGGTTGACCATCAACTTCATTTTCCCTCGAATAGGAAAATTGGTTCAAGGGTACATCTCTCCACACCTCTGATACATGTCGTTGTAATTTCTCAACGTCTTCAGAGAGGTAGCGGGTCCTGACAAACAACTACTCTTCGGTGCACTTCCCAAACTGACATGCACACCCCAGATCAAACCACACCCCAAGCTGGGTGTCTCCCATATCATCGTTGCTCATCCCGACACGTAACAAATACACGTGAGCGCAAGATGATCAATAGACCGTAACATCCTTAAACTAAACCCTCCAGACCGTAATGTCCTCAAACTACTACGGACCGTAACGTCCTCAAACTACTACGGACCGTAACGTCCTCAAACTACTACGGGCCGCATCCGTCCAAACCTCCGATACACAATGCCATAAATTAACTTGGCATCTTTGGAGAGGTGGACGGATAAATCCAAATAGCATCTGCCCCCAAAATCAGGCAAGACGATCCATCCCGGTTCATCTCTATTTTCGGCGGTAAACAGGACCCAAGGATCGAATAAAAGTGGAGTGACGGCAAAATCATAGCTCCAGCTCTACGTTCCTTCTCAGAACAGACGTGACGTCAACAAGGACCTAAGGGTCGAATAAAAGTGAAGTGACGGTGAAATCCTAGCTCCAGATCTTGATGGCAACATCTACAGCATAGAAATCATCTCGACGTTCCTCCTCATTCCAGCAGGGTGCAGACGCAACAGTCAAATAAAAGTGGAGCAATAGCATATTCCTAGCTCTAGATCTCGATTGCAATACATACAGCATAGAGATCATATGGATGTTTACTCTACTTCAACGAAGAATTGGCGCGACATCATCAAAGAAAAAGCGAAGTGATGACATATTTCTAGCTTCGGGTCTTGATAGCAAGCCTAGAGACCATTGGATGTCATCTCATCCCAGAAGGGTGCGGCAATGACTCATCGGGGCTTCAAATTAAGCCTAACCTCAAGTAAAGTGCCACGGCAATACCTAACACTTGATATTCCGATGGTAATATGGATATTCCAACCTTAGAAGATTACTTGAAGACGTCTTGCCAGCCTCAGAAGGGATCAGAGATACGACAGACGCGGAGCTACTCGAGCAGCAACCTAAGGGACTGCATGTCGAGAATATATCAGCCAACACGACGGTACGATGGACTTAACCTAGTACCAAAAACCTAACGGACCCATATCATAAAAGAAAGGGGTTATCTATATTTCACGTTAGGATACACCTGCAAGATCCTCTCAACTAGTAGGAAAAAACCTTCTCAGGACCCTTACGGCTCATGAAGGTGAAAAGCCTTAGACGACGGGGATATCAACCTGTTTCCTAAGCACTGTTGCCCTACAAGATGGTTAAGACTGACTCTTATATACTATCCATGGGCCATATTCCCCAAAATTACATCCAATGAAGAGAAGAAGCCACTTATGGGTCCTCTCGACTCGTAAAGGGAAAATACTCTTGTGAGATCCTTACTACTCTCAAGAGAAAATACAATTAGGGGTTCTCACGACTTCTAAAGAGAAAATATACCCACGAGCTCCTCTCGACTCGTAGGGAGAAAAATCTTTATGAGACCCTCACGGCTCATAAAGTTGAAAAGCCTTAGGCGACAGATCTAAACCTATTTTTTAAGCCTTCGCTGCCCTACTAGGAGGTCAAGAACGACTCTTGTATACTATCCATAGGCCACATTCTCTAAAATTGCACTAATGAGGAAAAGAAGCCACTTACAGGTCATCTCGACTCGTAAGGGGAAAATACACTTGTGAGATCCTTACGACTCTCAAGAGAAAACACATTTAGGGGTCCTCACGACTTCTAAGGAGAAAATACACCTACGAGATCCTCTCGACTCGTAGGGAAAAAAATCTTTATGAAACCCTCACGGATCATAAAGTTGAAAAGCCTTAGACGACATATCTAAACCTGTTTTCTTAGCTATCACTGCCTTATAAGGAGGTCAAGACCGACTCTTGTATACTATTCACGAGCCACATTCATCAAAATTGCTTGCTAATGAAGTGAAGAAGTCACTTACGAGTCCTCACGACTTGTAAGGAAAAAATGCCCGAGTGAGATCCTTATGACTCACGGAGGCGATGGACATTTAGGAATCCTTACGATTTCTAGGGAGAATATACACCTATGAGATCCCCATGACTCATAGGGAGAAAAAACCTTATTGAGACCCTTACGGCTCATGAAGATGGACAAAGCCTTAGGTGACAGAGACTTAAACCTGTCTCCTGAGCCATCAATCCTATGGTGATACATAATTTTGCACTATTTAACCCATGTACATACCTATATGGGCAAAGTAGTCGGGGGCATTTGTTCCTGCCAAAAATTTTGGCTCAAAACTTGTTGTTCCTTTTTATAAAAATAGAGGACAACGCCTCATATGCAAAGTACATGAGCACTCACATGCAAAGCATGTGAGTACCGGCTTTGGATAGGATTAAATCCTATGATATCCCCCACATGTTAAACATGTGAGCACCCACGTGTTAAATACATGAGCACCCTTGCCGTATTCTTTTAGCAGCACTCACATGCAAAGCACGTGAGCGCCGCTGCTATATATGTATATGGCAGCGCTTACACGATAGCACATGAGTGCCCCAATTTAAAACGCTCTCATCTAATTGAATTAAATTCTATGTAATAGAATTAAATTCTATTTGAGAAATATTTTCCCTGATATTTCTAATATGGAAAGATTTTTCTCTAACAGAGAATTTTTGGATTTATAATCCAATGGTGACAAAATATCACCAATTAAACTATCTGATAGAATTAAATTTTATATGCTAGAATTAAATTCTACTTGGGAAATATTTTCCCTGATCTTTTTAATATGGAAAGATCTTTCTCTAACAGAGAATCTTTGGATTTAAATTCTAATGGTGATAAAATATCATCAATTAAACCTTATGATAGAATACAATTCTATGTTAGGAAAATATCTTCCTAATCTTGTTAAACAAACAAGATATTCATATGATAGAATAAAATTCTATGTTGGGAAAATATTTTCTTAAACTTATTAAAAAAATAAAATATTCATATGATAGAATAAAATTTTATGTTAGGAAAATATTTTCCTAATCTTCTTAAAATAAACAAGAAATGTTTTCTGTTAAACATAGAGCCTTTGGATTAAAAATCCAACGGTGTATAAAATTCGCCGGTTGAATTTTAAGATCAATTTGATTAATTATGAAAACAATCATGATCTCTCGATGAGATATTTCCTTAAACAGATTGATTTTTCTCTTCTCCTATAAATAAGAGTAAAGAGATTAAATCTCAAAAAGAGGAGACCCCACTATAAGCTTCTGTAAAAAAAATATACAGAAAGTCCTCCACAAGCTTCCACAAAACAACAGAGAATTTAATTCTCAGTAAAGAAGAAGATTTTCCTCCTCTCAAACCCTAGGTAAAGAAAAAAGCAGAGATCAAACTATCTCCTTTACCTATCATATCATATCTGAGGGTTTAACCCTTTAAAATAACTTAGATCTTTCTCTGGATCTGAGATCTACAAGACAAATCTCCCACAAGTTGAGAATTTAATTCTCATCGGGAAGACCTTGCTCTTGAGAATCAAGGATTCAGGGAAAAACAAGGTGGAAAAGGTATTAACAGAAGAACACGAAAGGAAGAACACGAAGAAGATGGAGTCTATAAAACTCTATGAACTTAATTCCCTCATAAATCAAGAACTTAGTTCTTAAGAACCTGATCCCGGATCCTCACAATAGTGATCTGAGCGATCGTTAATGGTCAAAATGCTATTAAAAGAAGTTAAACTTCTCTAAACACATGAACAGAGATTAAATCTCTAAGGAGACATTACCTCACGTGATACAAACGTGAGCGCACAAAATCTCTAAGGAGACAGCGCCTCACGTGAAACACACATGAGCACCCAAAACTCAGTGCCTCATGTGAAACACACGTGAGCGCCCAAGGCCCATGAAGACAGCGCCTTACGTAAAACACACGTGAGCGCTCAAAAACTCAGCACCTCACGTGAAACACACGTGAGCACTCAAGAAACATAGCACCTCACTTGATATTCACATGAGTGTTATGTAACTGAGTGCTTAGCACTATTGGGTGATATAGAAACCCAATCTTAGCCCAAATTGGCTAAGTCTATGAAGCTTAAGTTTCTTCTTAAATCAACTGAGCCCATATACTCATGTTACCCAATTTGATCTTAGTCCCATATATGACTAATGATTTTCATCCCATATCTTCTAAGTTAATCTTTGTCTCATATAAGACTAACGATTCTTAGATCCACCATGATCTTTTCCCTCAAATACGGGATTTGGTTCAAGGGTACATCTTTCTACAGCTCTGATATATGTCGTTGTAATTTCTCAAAGTCTTCAGAAAGGTAGCGGATCCCAATAACCAACAACTCTTCTTTTGTCGCCTCAAACACGGATATGTTGGACTGAAATGTTCCTAAACTAATAATGGACCGAAATGTTCTTAAACTATCGTGTCGCCCCAAACACGAAAATAATATACCGAAATGTCTTTAAACTAATATTCGTCCTAAACATGGGAATGTTGGACCGCGACGTTCTTAAACTAATATGTTTTGCCCTACGAACTATCTCCATACTGACTACCGTATACTATCCATGGGCTATTCATATATGATCTAATGATCAGTTGAGCCCATATGCTCATTTGTTCCTAAGTCGATTTTAGTCTCATATATGACTAACGATCTTTAAATCAAACCTAAGTTTCCCGTGAACGGATGGACCTCATAAATATGATAAATGTGTCCTAAGTTCATTCCCGTTGGCAAACCAAGCTACCAACGTGGACCCCGTCAAGCAAATGCTTGACCCAAACCATGAAAATATATGTATGGATTTAAACTAATCCGTGCCCTCCAGACGACGACATAAATTAGTCTCCGTATACAATCCACGGGTAACCAAAATAAAACAAATATAACACGATACAAAGTGTAATACCCAGCCCCTTTTTATCAAAATCCGTATTTTGTTGCTTTATAATTTTATCCATTTTATTTTTAATTTTTATTTTCTTACTTATAAATTTACTTATTTTATTTTACGACTTATTTATTTATAAATTTTAACTTATAATATATATAATTACCTAGCCTAAACCTAACTAATTTTCCTTTCCTTCACAATCTTTATACCCTCAGCCGAGCCCACTAAATTTTCCTTAATAAACTTTTGATTTTCCTAAACCCAGCCCGTTTATCTTTTCCCCCTTAATTTCTCTTCTCTAACCCAGCCAGCCCACTCCCTCAATTCTCCATTTATATTCCCTTTTAAAGCCCGGCCCAGCCCTTTATCCCAATTCATTAATTCTTTTATAATATACCGCGGCCCATCTCATTCAGCCCGCTCCTGTTTATCTCCCTCTCCTTCAAAAAAAAATTCCAACGGCTCTTTCCCCAGTCTCGCGCGCGTTTCCTTCGCGAGCGCACGTCTCCTTCGCCGTCGCCCTCGCCCCCGCTCGCGCGTACACCATTAATCCCCACGACGCGTGCGTTTTACTCCATGACCCTCTCTACCTCACGCCCACTCTCTCTCGATTCCTCACTCTCCACCTCGCTCAACCCAGAAAACCCCTGCCTCGATCCCTCGCCATCACCACCGACGACTTCGTCATCACCCCCATCCACCAAAACTCCAACCACCACGAAACCCCCTGCTATCTTCCTCCACTGCCCCCGAGCGCCTCGCCTGCACCCGCCTCGCCTGCACCCACTCGCCTGAACACCGAGCCGCCCCCGCACCATCGTTGTTGTCGTCGTCGTCATCATCATCGCCGCCGTCGCCTACTTCATCTCTCTCAGTCTTCTCTCCTCCTCTCTCAACCTCCCTGCATCACCCTCCCTCTCTCTCTCGTTCTCACTGTGCTGGCTCCCTCTCTCCCTGTCTCCCTTCTCTCTCTCTGGATCTCTCTCTCTCACTCACATCTCTCTCTTTCTCACTCTCTCTCTCTGCATTCTCTAACCCCCTCTCATCTCACTGCTCCTCTCTCCCTCTCTCTCTCTCCCGACCTCTCTCTCTCTCCCGACCTCTTTCTCTCTCCCAATCTCTGTCTCTCTCCCCCGTTCTCTCTCTCTCACTTTCTCTCTCTCTCGTTCTCTCCCTGTCCTTGTCCTCTCTCTCTCTTTCTCTCTCCGTTCTCTTTCTCTCTATGTGCGATCTCTCTTTCTCTCTTCCTGCAACTCTCTCTCTCATTCCCCTCTCTATCTTTCTCTCTAGCTCTCTCTCTCTCTCTGTTTCTCTCTCTCTCTCTCTAAACTCAGGCTTTCTCTCTCTCTCACTCCCTCTCCACACTAACAGCCATTGCACAAAAGCCAAGTGTCACAGCCGAGCCGACCACCAAACTGCGAGCCGTCGTACCGAGACTCGTGTTCGAGCCAAGTCAGGTGCCGAGCCGCGCGTGTGTCGCGCGTTCGTGACGTCACAGCCACCGTACATCGCCTAGACGCCTCCAGGCAAGTTCTTACTTGCTTTCATGCTATTCTATATATATTACAAATCAATATCGTATATATATCCCATGTTTACCTTATGTTAAAATGTTGCAACACAACTGTTCGATGCTTGTTCCCTTAGGAAAACATTATCAAATTTGACGGAACTCGATGGTGTTGGTTGGCCCGTAGGGCTGTGAACATAGTGTGTGATTTTAGTTGGATAATTTGATCGTTAACGACTAAAACAACTACCCCCAAGTTTAACCGTAAAACTGAATTTCTACTGTACCTGAAAATCGTAAATTTCATCATAAATCATATACATATTAGATTGGTGCGTTCAAGGGCTCAAATTGAAGCTAACTCGACGAACTTTAATCCTATACTAGTTTTCAGACATTCCTGTACTTAAATCATGAAGATAATTGTATCGGAGTACGACTCTGGACTGCAGTCCAGAGCGACTCAAATTGTGTTTTCTGTTCCGTAATGGATACCATGGGATTTCCTTAACTCGTAGGTTGCGGAACTCCGCTGCTTATTGTAGATAAATCTGTTAGCTAGACAACACATTTAATTTCATCCTGTTTCGTTATCATTTACTATTTAATCTGTAATTTAGAACATCGGGACACATAACAGTCCCAGCAGATTCAGAATTGACATGTTGATATTAAACAGATTATAACTCCTAACGTACAGACGCGATTGAAGATCCGTTTGTTGCGTTGAAAACTTTACTGAAAACCCTAGAATTCATCCAACTGTAGCGTCGCTAAATTATGATCCCAACTGGGGTTAAAATGCGTTGCGAAATGGATTCCTGATTCTGAAACTGGGTTTCCAGCCGCGTGCGCTTAAAATGAAACAGTTATAAGTAATGATCCTGAAACCCGTTTGACCTGAAACAAAATTCTAAGGATAGATAACTGAACATATTAAATACTACCTGTTTATCATTTCGCTAAATTATATACATATGTTTCATGATAAATCGTGCAAGTGATAGACTGCTGTTTTTATGATACCTTAGTTGTGCTTCTTATACTGTTCATGCATCATATCATACATATGTCATTGTATTGATAACCTAGTGACATCGTGCATCTACCCAGTGTTAGATTTTAGTGTTGATTGTGGCAAGTACGTCAGTGTTCGTGTATTCGTGATTAAGTGAAAGTGATACGTACTTGTGCACAATCAGTGTCCCTTTTATTCTATTGCATTGTCGACGTCTGTGGGATGCGTGTACGTGTGACTATAAGTGGTATGGGACACTTATGGAAGCGCTTGCACGGATGTCACAGATAAGGCATCCGACACTGCCATTTATCTTAGGTATTAGTCGGGACGTGCTTGATGGAGGTCCTGCCTCCAGTTCTCGCGCAGACTTGTCACGGATCGATTAGTATTTAGGGTTATGGTTAGCGTTTGATGTAGACCACGGGGTGTGGGGTAGTTCAAGTGTGAATTCAACAGAATCTCGGGAGTCCCATGCCGGCTTATATATTTAGGGAGTTATATGGAGATTTACAGGGTATGTGCTATATCACCGTGATACACTCGTTACATGTTGGGCCCGTGGTCCCTTGCCCTTGGGTTCTACCCTTGGGTGGAGGACACTCGCGAGTGGTTGACTCTCACACTTGGACTGACGATAGGCTTATTGACCTGTGCAGTGAGACTTAGAGACCGATAGGGTTACTGTCATTTACATTCCTTCTATACTGTGTTGACATTTCATGACATATTGTTATACTGCTTTACTTTTCCGCTGCATTGATCTCTGCTCATTCATATTCATGCTGTTTTACCGTTATTCACATCTATTACTACTGTTAGAACTGTTACTTGATTATATACATTATATTGCTATTGTGTCGCTCTGACGACCTGAGTATGCATGCTCAGTGTGAGAAGACGATTTAGCCTGGACCAGTGCATCACAGACTTCTTGACTTGCCTTCCCGAGTTACATTCATTCGTTCCACCTCAGGTTAGTCTTTACATTGTTTACTTCAGTTACTGCATTTCTCATTACCTGCGCATTATATGCTGTTTACCATGATAAACTAGAAGCCGAAGTGTGACTACGGCAGGACATTTCCTTGACCGTAGGAGCATGGCTGGCCTTGTCTACCCCTCGTATTCCGTATTTTGGGAAGCGGGGCGTGACATGGTTAAATTGGTATCAGAGACAGGTTTTGCATCGATTGGGATTGCAGTTTTCCGTGTACAGTTTGGCAATCTAAGACACCCTTCAGTCTAGGTTGTAAACTTGATATTCTTGATCCATATTCACATCGTGCGTTCAGCTATCTATTCGCTATGGTTTACTTAAAATCATACCGTTGATTCTTCACTTGAAATAGATTCATCACCTCTAATATTCTTGAATCTTTATCCTATCCATAATACGTTTTGACTCGTATATCTTGCGACTTATATCATCCTTAAAATCATTGTTTCAGGATCATGTCTTCCAACGACTCTTCCTCTATCTCCACTTCTCAGAACCAGAATGTTGAGATCCTTAGTGTACTACAAGGTTTAAAGGAAGCCCAGGAGCGAACCAACGACTTATTAGCTGAAGGACTGAGAAGACAGATAAATCAGGCACCAGCGGGAGTCTCCTAACATCAAGGGATCCATATTGGACGAGGAAAGGAGAAGAAGATGAAGCGTCGACAGAAGCATCAGAAGAACCTTTGCTGTGGATATTGTAAGAGGCCAGGACATCTTCAGAAGGATTGTCGCCGTGCCCAAGGGAAATGTCTGATATGCGGTTCCGACAAACATCTCATCAACGGTTGTCCAGAAAGGAAAGAACTGCAAGGAGGAAACTCGTCCACACTCCCCACTTCAGCCAAGTGAGGATTATCGCGCAGTTTTAACTTCGACCATAAGGCGGATCTAACTCAGAATTCAACTAGCATGACGATGATGCAGCGTTCTGGCAATCGAAGAAGAATTTTATGTTTTTCCAAATTCAATAATAATGTTGTTATCTTTTATGAATATTTCTTCCAGTTTGCGACCTTGTACCTGCTGAACTTTTAGTTGAATGCAATAAAATTTGAATCATAATACATGCATCATTCTCATGCTTTTCTATATCAAATTCTATTCATTATCACAGCATTTTTAACTCTGAGTTTTCAATTCCTGCAACCGCATATTTTCCTATATTTCGTACCATGAGCTTTCCTTGATGTATTCCATTGTTTAATCATGACTCTTTTCTTTCAGACATGGCCCACCCTGGAGCAGAGCCGCACCTAGATGAGGATATACAGTCATGCGTTTCCTTAGACCGCACACTGATGGATTCCGACGATGAGATCAACGGTCCCCAGGACAACTTCGAAAACAATGATTCAGAGGACGAAGAAGCAGTTGCCCCAGAGTTTAACGTGTTAGCTGATTCCGACGAGGAAGAAGGAGATCCCGAAGAGAACCCTGTAGAGGAAGAACCGATAGAGGAAGATCCCGATGAAGACCCCGAGGGAGAACCGATGGAAGAAAACCAAGTGGGGGAAAATCCCATGGAAGAGAATGTAGAAGAAGAAAACCACATGGGATCGGACCTCGATGAAGAAGTTCCATCTGAGGATGAAGGACTAGAAGATCAGGACCCTGCTGTGGACGAACTCCCAATAGCGATACCAGCGAGGCAGTATGGAAATGGACGCCCCTATCTGAGTGCGCGAGCCTACCGCAACCTGCTGAATCTTCACAACCGCGGCTGACGGAATTATCTTTTGATGTTATCTTTTTTGGCCAAATAAACTATGTATAGTTTAGGGCCACTTTTCGCCTTTAGGAATGCCTTGTTTCAAATTTTCTTGAATGAGATGAATCTTCTGAGTTCGTAAATTCCCGATTATTGATTCGCTTGACACTTGTTTATCGCTCATATCCGTTTATTTTCTACTGAGTTCCCTGACTGTCCACCCCTACTCATTGTATAGTTTTCACCCTCGTTTCGATTAGAAAGTACCGCACCCTGATCCTTGGAATGAGCCACCCTCCATCCCCGTCTGTTCCCCGTTTGAGATCCTTCTAGGAGGAGAACCATTCTTGTGAAACTTCCGAGTTCACTAACTCTTCAAATTTTGATTCGTGTGTTGTACCAACTGTTGTTTTTCCCCACACTTTTCCTTTTGTATTCCGGTGTTGCTCATCTTTACTCTCTGTGCTGACCCGATCCCAGACTCCTTGATCTTCAGTCTAAAGCCGACACACTTCAACCTTCTGATTGAGCCACACTTCCTTATAATCATTACCCTATCTAGCCCTATACCTATTTGTGTTTTTCCTATTACCCTAATTATATTTAGGGACACTGTTATTCAAAATTTAGTTTTCAGTACTTTAAATTTATCAAAGAGTACGTGTTACTGATTATTCTGTTTTATGTACATTATTATTATTCTCATTTTCAGTAGCGCAACCTTATACCGCGCAAATTTTGTTCCATGTTTCTTAAAGTCAATATACAAGTTTTCTAAATCGTTTTAAACCTATTTTTCGATATGTTATCCTAAAATGTTTTAACCTACCATCCAAGCTTTCACTACCTTGTTGTCGTTACTATATTTTCGGGTGTTGTACTTTTGTTTACTAGTATATATGATTGTGTCTTATACTTATTTTCTACTTATTTTGTTAAACTTAGATGTGCACATATTTGGGTTTCGATTTTATCGAACACACCTTGATTTTTATTCGTTATTGTTACCTATATTCTAGTATATTGTACTTGCCCTTATAGTTTTCCTACATTATACCTTGTAAGCCTATCTTCTGTTTGTGGTTCCTATATTTATGTATGAACCCTCAAAACTTTGTCTACTCGTTTTAAGTAAATCAGCATGTATTAGTGTTCGATATGATAATTCTTCGCTTATTATTTATAGCTAGTTGTTTCTTTTAAATTTCGAGGACGAAATTTTTGTAAGGGTGATATGATGTAATACCCAGCCCCTTTTTATCAAAATCCGTATTTTGTTGCTTTATAATTTTATCCATTTTATTTTTAATTTTTATTTTCTTACTTATAAATTTACTTATTTTATTTTACGACTTATTTATTTATAAATTTTAACTTATAATATATATAATTACCTAGCCTAAACCTAACTAATTTTCCTTTCCTTCACAATCTTTATACCCTCAGCCGAGCCCACTAAATTTTCCTTAATAAACTTTTGATTTTCCTAAGCCCAGCCCGTTTATCTTTTCCCCCTTAATTTCTCTTCTCTAACCCAGCCAGCCCACTCCCTCAATTCTCCATTTATATTCCCTTTTAAAGCCCGGCCCAGCCCTTTATCCCAATTCATTAATTCTTTTATAATATACCGCGGCCCATCTCATTCAGCCCGCTCCTGTTTATCTCCCTCTCCTTCAAAAAAAAATTCCAACGGCTCTTTCCCCAGTCTCGCGCGCGTTTCCTTCGCGAGCGCACGTCTCCTTCGCCGTCGCCCTCGCCCCCGCTCGCGCGTACACCATTAATCCCCACGACGCGTGCGTTTTACTCCATGACCCTCTCTACCTCACGCCCACTCTCTCTCGATTCCTCACTCTCCACCTCGCTCAACCCAGAAAACCCCTGCCTCGATCCCTCGCCATCACCACGACGACTTCGTCATCACCCCCATCCACCAAAACTCCAACCACCACGAAACCCCCTGCTATCTTCCTCCACTGCCCCCGAGCGCCTCGCCTGCACCCGCCTCGCCTGCACCCACTCGCCTGAACACCGAGCCGCCCCCGCACCATCGTTGTTGTCGTCGTCGTCATCATCATCGCCGCCGTCGCCTACTTCATCTCTCTCAGTCTTCTCTCCTCCTCTCTCAACCTCCCTGCATCACCCTCCCTCTCTCTCTCGTTCTCACTGTGCTGGCTCCCTCTCTCCCTGTCTCCCTTCTCTCTCTCTGGATCTCTCTCTCTCACTCACATCTCTCTCTTTCTCACTCTCTCTCTCTGCATTCTCTAACCCCCTCTCATCTCACTGCTCCTCTCTCCCTCTCTCTCTCTCCCGACCTCTCTCTCTCTCCCGACCTCTTTCTCTCTCCCAATCTCTGTCTCTCTCCCCCGTTCTCTCTCTCTCACTTTCTCTCTCTCTCGTTCTCTCCCTGACCTTGTCCTCTCTCTCTCTTTCTCTCTCCGTTCTCTTTCTCTCTATGTGCGATCTCTCTTTCTCTCTTCCTGCAACTCTCTCTCTCATTCCCCTCTCTATCTTTCTCTCTAGCTCTCTCTCTCTCTCTGTTTCTCTCTCTCTCTCTCTCTAAACTCAGGCTTTCTCTCTCTCTCACTCCCTCTCCACACTAACAGCCATTGCACAAAAGCCAAGTGTCACAGCCGAGCCGACCACCAAACTGCGAGCCGTCGTGCCGAGACTCGTGTTCGAGCCAAGTCAGGTGCCGAGCCGCGCGTGTGTCGCGCGTTCGTGACGTCACAGCCACCGTACATCGCCTAGACGCCTCCAGGCAAGTTCTTACTTGCTTTCATGCTATTCTATATATATTACAAATCAATATCGTATATATATCCCATGTTTACCTTATGTTAAAATGTTGCAACACAACTGTTCGATGCTTGTTCCCTTAGGAAAACATTATCAAATTTGACGGAACTCGATGGTGTTGGTTGGCCCGTAGGGCTGTGAACATAGTGTGTGATTTTAGTTGGATAATTTGATCGTTAACGACTAAAACAACTACCCCCAAGTTTAACCGTAAAACTGAATTTCTACTGTACCTGAAAATCGTAAATTTCATCATAAATCATATACATATTAGATTGGTGCGTTCAAGGGCTCAAATTGAAGCTAACTCGACGAACTTTAATCCTATACTAGTTTTCAGACATTCCTGTACTTAAATCATGAAGATAATTGTATCGGAGTACGACTCTGGACTGCAGTCCAGAGCGACTCAAATTGTGTTTTCTGTTCCGTAATGGATACCATGGGATTTCCTTAACTCGTAGGTTGCGGAACTCCGCTGCTTATTGTAGATAAATCTGTTAGCTAGACAACACATTTAATTTCATCCTGTTTCGTTATCATTTACTATTTAATCTGTAATTTAGAACATCGGGACACATAACAGTCCCAGCAGATTCAGAATTGACATGTTGATATTAAACAGATTATAACTCCTAACGTACAGACGCGATTGAAGATCCGTTTGTTGCGTTGAAAACTTTACTGAAAACCCTAGAATTCATCCAACTGTAGCGTTGCTAAATTATGATCCCAACTGGGGTTAAAATGCGTTGCGAAATGGATTCCTGATTCTGAAACTGGGTTTCCAGCCGCGTGCGCTTAAAATGAAACAGTTATAAGTAATGATCCTGAAACCCGTTTGACCTGAAACAAAATTCTAAGGATAGATAACTGAACATATTAAATACTACCTGTTTATCATTTCGCTAAATTATATACATATGTTTCATGATAAATCGTGCAAGTGATAGACTGCTGTTTTTATGATACCTTAGTTGTGCTTCTTATACTGTTCATGCATCATATCATACATATGTCATTGTATTGATAACCTAGTGACATCATGCATCTACCCAGTGTTAGATTTTAGTGTTGATTGTGGCAAGTACGTCAGTGTTCGTGTATTCGTGATTAAGTGAAAGTGATACGTACTTGTGCACAATCAGTGTCCCTTTTATTCTATTGCATTGTCGACGTCTGTGGGATGCGTGTACGTGTGACTATAAGTGGTATGGGACACTTATGGAAGCGCTTGCACGGATGTCACAGATAAGGCATCCGACACTGCCATTTATCTTAGGTATTAGTCGGGACGTGCTTGATGGAGGTCCTGCCTCCAGTTCTCGCGCAGACTTGTCACGGATCGATTAGTATTTAGGGTTATGGTTAGCGTTTGATGTAGACCACGGGGTGTGGGGTAGTTCAAGTGTGAATTCAACAGAATCTCGGGAGTCCCATGCCGGCTTATATATTTAGGGAGTTATATGGAGATTTACAGGGTATGTGCTATATCACCGTGATACACTCGTTACATGTTGGGCCCGTGGTCCCTTGCCCTTGGGTTCTACCCTTGGGTGGAGGACACTCGCGAGTGGTTGACTCTCACACTTGGACTGACGATAGGCTTATTGACCTGTGCAGTGAGACTTAGAGACCGATAGGGTTACTGTCATTTACATTCCTTCTATACTGTGTTGACATTTCATGACATATTGTTATACTGCTTTACTTTTCCGCTGCATTGATCTCTGCTCATTCATATTCATGCTGTTTTACCGTTATTCACATCTATTACTACTGTTAGAACTGTTACTTGATTATATACATTATATTGCTATTGTGTCGCTCTGACGACCTGAGTATGCATGCTCAGTGTGAGAAGACGATTTAGCCTGGACCAGTGCATCACAGACTTCTTGACTTGCCTTCCCGAGTTACATTCATTCGTTCCACCTCAGGTTAGTCTTTACATTGTTTACTTCAGTTACTGCATTTCTCATTACCTGCGCATTATATGCTGTTTACCATGATAAACTAGAAGCCGAAGTGTGACTACGGCAGGACATTTCCTTGACCGTAGGAGCATGGCTGGCCTTGTCTACCCCTCGTATTCCGTATTTTGGGAAGCGGGGCGTGACACAAAGTGACCTACCGGAGCAGTAGAAAGTTGTTATCGCAACACGATAATGCAATCAACTGCAGAGGCTTACGCCTGCAGGGAAGTGCATCCCCACAATAAAAAAATTCCCTCACAAATGAGGGGGGATCTGATGAAATCTGCTACATCGATAGTATCTATCCAAACCTCCGATATACGGTGCCATAAATCAACTTGGTATTTTCAGAGTGGTGGATGGATATGTCCAAATAGCATCTGCCCCCAAACCCATGCAAGATATTTCTGCGTCTCAATCCAGTCTTCGGTGGTAAATAGCTATCTCATAGCAACAGAGAAGATAAACATTTGTTGCAGGCATGTTTGAGCCGGTCCAAACATTACCTGAGCCTCTCATGTTTACCGAACAGATCTGTCACCATAAAACCTTCGTAACATTCTGTTCGATAATCCGATTTTGACGTTCTTAGACTCGTTGGAAAGATCTCTTCAAGATCTACAACTTTTATGTTCACCATATTTTATAACATTGAAGTTATGACCCCCAAAAAGGTCCTCTAATTAGAAAGTCTCAATTGAACCGAAACCTGATATTCAAACTCGATATGAACTTGACATGTTATATTTTTTCACGAACACACGATGCACTAACTGAATATATAATTGACTTAAATTGTGATATTTATATGATTGAATGTCTCGCTATTCATGTTTAATGAGTATAAACTTGATCATGAAATTGTTATGGTCACGATATTTCTAGATTGCCATGTTATTGATTGTTTTCTTGGAATTATGATTGATTGACTATTGTTACCATATTACCTGTTAGTGTATATGCCCTAGAGGCCATTACTGTATCATACTGGTTTGTATATTACTTAATGGAAGCTTGGGATATTCACCTTGTATATACAATCTTGCTCAAAATGGTAGTATGCTACTTGGTTTGTTTCTACTTCAATGTGTACATGTGTTTATTTTGCGATATCACCTATACGCATTAGTGGAGCCCTTAGGATCTTTGCTTGATTACCAGCGTTGTGATGGCAGTCACACTAGTGGGGGCTGGGTAATCTATAAGCACATCCTTATGCAGGTCCCTAGTCGCAGGAGTATCGAGACAGGGCATCGATACTCCGGAGTAGACTAGCGCATGCGCTTCTCATCCCAGTATGGGAGACGGTCTGTCCCACAGCCGTCAGTACGTCGTACTTGAGATAGTATGCGGGTGCTCGTTAGGTTACGAGTACACTGGACAGGACTCGTCGGGAACTGACTAGTTGGTTTTTATACCTATCGTCAGTTATCAGTTCCCAGGTGACATGAGTACAGCTTAGTCCGCTGACTTGACACTGCCACTTCGCCTCGAGTGTGTTCCCACTGTACTTTGACTACTACCCTACCACGGCTCAAAGGAGTCGTGCAAACAGGTGGTAGTTGGGTGCAGTCCCGAAGCACTTGGAGGCAGTGGCGGTTAGACAGGATTCGTCTCTCCCGGTATTGGGAGTTGACATCGCGCTGTGTCTAGGAGAGCCATTACACGAGTAGTCCCTGACCAGGGCAAGCGAGATATACTGGTAGGCTTCCAGTGTTATCTCAGGGTGTTTTGGGCTTCACTCCGACACGACTTGTACCGCTATTGGGGGACTGACATTTACCGCCCCCTAGGCCCGACATGTGATGTATCAGACGAACAGACCGGACTGTACGGAGAATGTCACACTCAGACTCAGTAGGAGTTCAGATGGGTTTTACCTCGTCAGTCTTCTTATCGACGTCTACCTGGGGACCGTTACGCACAGCTAGTGCCGCTTGCGGTCTGTGGTTAAACCCACTGCCAGCGTAGTGTCGAGTCTTTAGAGTCCCACACAGGGGGCTATTCGCCTCTGGGCAAAACTGAGTAGAGGTCGCATGGTTTTGCGGCAGGGTTCGTTCTCATCCGCGCACTTGTACACGTTTGGAGTCCGGACGGATTATACTAGCAGGCTCTGGTTTGAGCCAGATATTGGTATATGTTTTGGGGTTCCTTTTATCTCTCAGTATTCTTGTTCCTCGGAACGAGAATGCAGGTGTGTATGCACAGTTGCTTGAGGCGGAGGATGAGGTTTTTCATTAGGGTTTCGGAACGGGTGCGTATGCACAGTTGACAGTCGTCTTTTTCCAAACCCTAATGGATTTATGGAATATCAATTAATAACAGTAATTAAATGAAATTGTGTCATGGTTGATTTTGTTGACTTGTTGACCATGGTTGACTTGTTGACCATGGTTGAATGTTTGACCATCATCATTGCTTTGCAAGGATACTCCTTGATTCTTGCTTACATTCATTTAATGAAGTGATGATAGTGGTCATTCCAAATACAACCATCAACTATTTCATTTTGAATTATTATTATTAATTAGATAAATCTTTTTCCTTTTGTTATGGTTGCAAAAGAAAAAGGAGCTCATTCTATCATATTGATTCTCTCTCCTCATTTCATCTTCTTCTTTCTCAAGCTTAAGGAGAATCCTTCTCATGTGTTGAGAATCCCTCTCCTTGAAAAGAAAACACCCCATAGATACTCTCTACTCTCTCTAGGGTTCAAGGTTTAGCAAGCCGGAGATCCTAGTTCACTCTAAGTTCGAGAAAGAGCCCGAAGGTTGAACCCTCAGGTGGATCTATCTTTGACGGAAGAAGGCGACGAGGAGAGAACCATCAACCTCTACTAGGTTTCAAGAAGAAGGAGTTCAAGTTAGGTATAACCACTTTGCCGAGTAGTTAACTCTCCTTTGCATGTTTGCTAGTTTAGTTTAGAATCGATCCCGACCTTGTTTAGTCCATGTTGCTCCTCATGACAAAATTTGATTGTTATACCGTTTCCGCCTCCTCGTAAGTACCGGGGATGGCAACGTGGACTTACAGTGGTATCAGAGCCTAACTAAACTTAAACTAGCTTGGTAGCGAAGTGTATGGAAGTTCGAAACGGAAAAATCGAAAAACCGAGTTTCTAAAACCCTAAGTTTCTGTCAAATTTTTTTCTGTTCAAAATAAAATTTGTTATACTCCAAAAATCATCTCAGGGTTTTTAGAAGAAAGCCACCAAAAACGAGCCAGTGACTCGACCAAAGAGCCGCGTTTCCGCGGCAATAGCAAGCTATTGCCGCGGAACCGCGGCCATCTTGGTGAGTCACTGGGTGGTTTTTGGTGTAGTGTTTTCTGGCTTGGTTTTATGATTTTTAAGATGGTTTGTATGTGCCCAGATTTTCCAGAAAAGAAATTTACTTTTGGGGTCCTATAAATCCGTATTTTTTTTTCGAACTTCGCTACACTTTGGCTATATTGGTTATATCTGTGATGTTTGTATGTATTGAACGTCGGCTAATCGCTATATGACGATTAGCCGGGGTTATACATCTCTGTGATCTGTGATGGATGATGGTTTGTGTATATGAATGCGTTGGACTGTCGCGGGTGAATAGCCGGGGTGGATGTGAGATGAGTGTTTTCTTTTCTTTCATTCATGTAAAATGTAAATTGATGTAATATTATTATTTGGATGGCCGCACAACCGGGTCGGGGTTGTAGCCGTCATTGTATAATTCTTTTTACTGTTTTTGCTCCTAGGATAGACCCATGGAGGGGTGCACAAACTACCGGGTATCTCGAAGTGCCGAGTGGCCTACTCACGGCGTTGAGGGAGGTTGCTCCACTTCGGATACTTGGCGGGTAGTTTGCCGCACCCGTAGGGGTCTTAGGTGGGGTATTTGGCTATTCACCGCGACCGTGTAATCCGCTTTTCGTTGCAGGCTCGAAAGGATTGCGGATTCCTAGTATATCCAATGTATTCATCTGTGATCTGTAATGTCTATCATTGCTTTATATTTAGGCGTTGCTTATGTTTTACAGCCGCGCTAGCCCAGCCCCCGCTCTGTCGTTAGTTAAGTAACCTAACGGGTGATGACGGGGCCCCGTGGCGAATGCATATGGCATAAGCGTACGTCATATTTTGGTTGTTTTCTGCAATGGTAGGATTAAATGATGGGACGCATTAAAAGAACTAATGCAAGAATATCATGCATTAAAAGAACTAATGCAAGATGATAAACCAAGCTAAAGTCGTTGGAACACTTTCGAAAAACCACTCGGTTCTTTTCAAAACTAACTTTTAAATGCGGAGTTTGAGCCACTCCTTTTAAAAGCTATCTCGTTCCATCGATCATATCAAGTTCACTACGTTCACGGTTTAGCCAAAACCATTCGTAGCCCTCCGTCATTTCACATAAATAGTCAATAGTATTCAAGCTGTGTTTGTTGGCCAAAGTCAAGGCATAGTGATTGGTAGCTATTGGGTATTCATGTGCAGCATAGATAGATGTGTTGATTTGGAACAGTCGTACTGCCTTGTTGGCCAAAGTCAAGGGTAGGTACGGGTGGATTCAAATTAACCTGGAGAACGACGGGTAGAACTTGACATGTGACTTATGATTTGTTGGCCAAAGTCAAGGTCATAAGAGCATGGGGCAAAAATCCACATCGGGAGTTTCATAAGTACTGAAACTTGCTAGATTTGCATACCATTTGGAGTGTGATGATTATGGTAGGATTCCTTCATTTTCACGCGATGATATTTGGATCCCGATCCTACTGTGAGTATATGCTACTCCTCGGGAAATTTCTCACTAAACGATCAATGCTATAAACCTAGTAGGTGTCCAGAAAGGTGTTAGCGGGGCTACGCCCCCAGGGAAAAGAGGTTCTTAAATTAAGGAACTTCGCGAAAGCGTTGGAAAACCTCCCTCGAAGTACCGACACTGGCCTGGCTGAACGGTTAAGCAAGTATTATGCGGTGGGATTGATCCCGACTAATTCTTCCTTTATGGTTTGAGGAGGGATTCGAGAGACAGTGGGAGCCATCCTGTTTAGACAAACTTAAAACCATTCTAAACTTGCAAGAGCATCGTGCTGAGTGTTCCTTCTCTCTCTCCTGCAGCGACCATTCAACATGACTGGACTTAAGTTACTCTTAGATAAAAACATACTGACAGGGCCAAACTAGAAAGATTGGCTCAGGAATGTCAAAATGGCAATCACTTATGACAAGCTGGGATATCTTCTTACCACCAAAGCTCCCCCCGTCCCAGGTCCCACCTCCAGCGTCGCGGATAAGGAAATCCGTAAGACTTGGGAGATTGATTGCGCGAAGGCCAAGTGCCTCGTGCTTGCCTCTATAGACAACGAACATCAGAGGAGGCACGAGAATATGGACCTAGAATCCATATTTCTCCATACAAAAGAACTATATGGAGAGCAGTCCCGTATCGCAAGATACGAAGTGTCGAAGAAGTTGTTTTCGGCAAGATTGGCCGTCGGATCATCGGTAGCGGAACACGTGCTTAAGATGATTGGCTACATTGAGGAGCTCGCAGAACTTGGGACCACGTTGGAGAGTGAGCTCTATACGGACTTAGTTCTCCAGTCCCTTCCTTCCACTTACGCCCAGTTCATACTGAATTTCAACTTGCAAGAAAAGGAAGTTGAACTTTCAGAACTCCTCAACATGCTGAGGAGCGCAGAGGGCACCCTACAGAGAGGTAGGAAAACACCCGCTTTGTTTGTAGGAGGATCTTCTTCTTCTAGGTCTAAGGCGAGAGCCAAGGGAAAGAAGAAGAAAGCCCCCGCCAAACCAAGGGGCGGTGTTGGTAAAGTGGAAAAGAAGGGAAAAGAAAAGGCAACAATGTTGGCGGGGAAACTGGTGGGTAAAGAGGAATGCTTCTATTGTCACAAGAGTGGACACTGGAAAAAGGATTGCAGGGCTTGGAAAGCCAGGACACAGGAACTGAAGCAGGTTGCGGCTTCAGCTTCAGGTGTGTATGTTATTGAAAACTGTCTTTCGATAAACTCTACTTCCTGGGTATTGGATTTGGATCAGGATCTCATATCTGTAATTCTTTGCAGGCGTTGAGAAACCGTAGTGTTTTGAAAGCAGGTGACATGACCATCAGAGTTGCAAACGGAGCTGGCATGGATGCTAAAGCCGTGGGGGACTATCACCTGGGAATGTCGGAGGGACATGTTTTGGTTTTACGTAATTGCTTTTTTGTACCCAACGCAACTTGTAATATCATTTCTGTATCTTTAGTTTCTAAAGAAGGTTATGAATTTGCGTTTGTAAGTAATGTTGTAAACATTCACCTTAATCAAGTGCTGATTGGGTCAGGTACACTGAGCAATGGTATATACGTATTAAACCAACCACAGATTTTCAATGTCCAGAATACACACAAAAGAAAGTCTCCAGATATAAATCAGACTTTCTTATGGCATTGTAGACTGGGTCACATCAATGAGAGAAGGTTGACTAAGTTACATACAGAAGGATATTTGGATCCGTTCGAATATCAATAATATGCCACTTGTCAATCCTGTCTCAAAGGAAAGATGACAAAGACTCCGTTCACTGGACACGGAGTAAGAGCAAGCGAGCTCTTGGGACTCGTACACAGCGACGTGTGCGGTCCAATGTCTACACATGCGCGAAGCGGTTATTCTTACTTCATTACTTTTACGGATGACTTTTCAAGATACGGTTATGTCTTCTTAATGAAACATAAGTCCGAAGCTTTTGAAAAGTTCCAGGAATATAAGAATGAAGTAGAAAAACAAACCGGCAAAAGTATCAAGATTCTAAGATCGGATCGAGGTGGAGAATACTTAAGTGCCGAGTTCCTGAATTACTTAAAAGAGAATGGAATTCTCTCTCAGCTTACTCCTCCATACACTCCGCAACATAACGGTGTATCGGAAAGACGGAACCGGACCCTATTGGATATGGTACGGTCCATGATGAGTAGTGCTGAGTTACCGCGATCATTCTGGGGGTATGCGCTAGAATCAGCTGCATACCTTTTGAACCGAGTTCCCACTAAGACTGTGCCTACCACACCATATGAGCTGTGGTGTGGAAAGAGGCCCCATCTTAATCACATTAAGACATGGGGATGTCCAGCTTTTGTCAAAAAGCAGCATGCGGACAAACTCGAGGCACGCTCAGTACAGTGAAAGTTCGTGGGATATCCAAAGAACTCTAAGGGATATTTCTTCTACTGTGATGAGGAACAAAAAGTTCTTGTTTCTCGTCATGCCTACTTCTTGGAAACTGAGTTTTTGGAAAACCAGATAAGTGGAAGCACAGTAGAACTGGAAGAAATTCCAGAACCACGAGCTATTACTGAAAGCTTAGAGGAACCAGAGGGTTCAAATGAACAGGACATTCCTACGCCGCTGCGCAGGAGTAGTAGGCAGTCTCATCCGCCCGAGAGATACTACGGTTTTCTCATAGACGGGGATAGAGAGGATTGCATCATAGATTATGATGAGCCTACTAGCTTCCAGCAGGCCGTTCAGAGCGTTGACTCGGTAAAATGGTTGGATGCAATGCGGACCGAAATGGAGTCCATGTACACCAACAAAGTATGGACGTTGGACATTGCTCCAGACGGGGTAAAACCCGTAGGATGCAAGTGGATCTTCAAAAGGAAGATTGGTGTAGATGGACAGGTTGAGACCTTTAAAGCTCGACTTGTAGCAAAGGGTTTCCGTCAAAGACCTGGTTTGGACTATGACGAAACCTTTTCTCCAGTGGCTATGCTGAAATCCATTCGGATCCTTCTTGCCATTGCTGCCTTCCACGATTATGAGATTTGGCAGATGGACGTAAAGACCGCTTTTCTAAATGGAAATTTAGAGGGGTGTGTCTATATGGATCAGCCAGAGGGTTTCAATCAGAGTGGGAGCAGCGGAAAGGTGTGCAAGTTGCTTAAGTCCATCTATGGACTAAAGCAGGCATCACGGAGTTGGAACATCTGTTTTGATGAGACGGTCAAGGAATTTGGCTTTATCAAAAATCCAGATGAACCATGCATCTATTGTAGATTTGTAGCGAGAACTGTAGTATTCCTCGTTTTATTCGTGGATGACATTCTCTTAATAGGAAATGACATTCCTATGCTACAATCTGTCAAGGGATTCTTGTCGCACAGGTTCTCCATGAAAGACCTGGGTGATGCCTCTTACATCCTGGGGATCCGGATCCATCGTGATAGATCCAAGAGGATATTAGGACTTTCACAGTCCAGGTACATCGACACTGTACTGAAGAGATTCAGTATGGAAGATTCCAAGCGCGGTAACCTGCCGGCTTGTCACGGGATCACCCTCTTTAAAGAGATGTCTCCCAAGACTGATTTGGAGAGGGATCGCATGTCTATTATACCCTACGCTTCTGCGGTAGGCTCTATAATGTATGCGATGTTGTGTACCAGACCGGATGTAGCTTATGCACTGAGTGTAGTAAGCCGGTATCAGTCAAACCCTGGGGAGAAGCACTGGATAGCGGTAAAGAACATTCTCAAGTACCTGAGAAGGACTAAGGAGATGTTCTTGGTGTATGGCGGAAAAGACCTCCAGATCGAGGCCTTTGCTGACTCCAGCTTCTAGAGTGACAAGGATGATTCCAAGTCCATGTCGGGTTTTGTCTTTACCCTCAATGGAGGGGCGGTGTGTTGGAAGAGTTCCAAACAGGAAACCGTTGCAGACTCGACGATGGAAGCGGAATATATCGCTGCATCTGATGCCGCAAAAGAAGCTGTCTAGATGAGGAAGTTCTTGAAAGAACTTCAGGTGGTTCCGTCCATTGTTGATCCAATACCTCTGTATTGCGACAACAACGGGGCTATAGCTTTAGCAAAGGAACCCAGGTCCCATCAGAGATCCAGACACATCTTGAGGCAGTATCACCTGATCAGAGAGATCGTGGATCGCAAGGAGATCGAGGTTCGGAGAGTTGCTTCAGAAGAAAACACTGCAGATCCATTCACCAAGGCCCTACCCCAGACTCAGTTCGAGCGGCTGATCGAGATGATAGGTCTTCGATACGCCAGTTCATGGCCTTAGTGCAAGTGGAAGATTGTTAGTGTATATGCCCTAGAGGCCATTACTGTATCATACTGGTTTGTATATTACTTAATGGAAGCTTGGGATATTCACCTTGTATATACAATCTTGCTCAAAATGGTAGTATGCTACTTGGTTTGTTTCTACTTCAATGTGTACATGTGTTTATTTTGCGATATCACCTATACGCATTAGTGGAGCCCTTAGGATCTTTGCTTGATTACCAGCGTTGTGATGGCAGTCATACTAGTAGGGGCTGGGTAATCTATAAGCACATCCTTATGCAGGTCTCTAGTCGCAGGACTATCGAGACAGGGCATCGATACTCCGGAGTAGACTAGCGCATGCGCTTCTCATCCCAGTGTGGGAGACGGTCTATCCCACAGCCGTCAGTATGTCGTACTTGAGATAGTATGCGGGTGCTCGTTAGGTTACGAGTACACTGGACAGGACTCGTCGGGAACTGACTAGTTGGTTTTTATACCAATCGTCAGTTATCAGTTCCCAGGTGACATGAGTACAGCTTAGTCCGCTGACTTGACACTGCCACTTCGCCTCGAGTGTGTTCCCACTGTACTTTGACTACTACCCTACCATGGCTCAAAGGAGTCGTGCAAACAGGTGGTAGTTGGGTGCAGTCCCGAAGCACTTGGAGGCAGTGGCGGTTAGACAGGATTCGTCTCTCCCGGTATTGGGAGTTGACATCGCGCTGTGTCTAGGAGAGCCATTACACGAGTAGTCCCTGGCCAGGGCAAGCGAGATATACTGGTAGGCTTCCAGTGTTATCTCAGGGTGTTTTGGGCTTCACTCCGACACGACTTGTACCGCTATTGGGGGACTGACGTTTACCGCCCCCTAGGCCCGACATGCGATTTATCAGACGAACAGACCGGACTGTACGGAGAATGTCACACTCAGACTCAGTAGGAGTTCAGATGGGTTTTACCTCGTCAGTCTTCTTATCGATGTCTACCTGGGAACCGTTACGCACAACTAGTGCCGCTTACGGTCTGTGGTTAAACCCACTGCCAGCGTAGTGTCGAGTCTTTAGAGTCCCACACAGGGGGCTATTCGCCTCTGGGCAAAACTGAGTAGAGGTCGCATGGTTTTGCGGCAGGGTTCGTTCTCATCCGCGCACTTGTGCACGTTTGGAGTCCGGACGGATTATACTAGCAGGCTCTGGTTTGAGCCAGATACTGGTATATATTTTGGGGTTGCTTTTATCTCTCTGTATTCTTGTTCCTCGGAACGAGAATGCAGGTGTGTATGCACAGTTGCTTGAGGCGGAGGATGAGGTTTTTCATTAGGGTTTCGGAACGGGTGCGTATGCACAGTTGACAGTCGTCTTTTTCCAAACCCTAATGGATTTATGGAATATCAATTAATAATAGTAATTAAATGAAATTGTGTCATGGTTGATTTTGTTGACTTGTTGACCATGGTTGACTTGTTGACCATGGTTGAATGTTTGACCATCATCATTGCTTTGCAAGGATACTCCTTGATTCTTGCTTACATTCATTTAATAAAGTGATGATAGTGGTCATTCCAAATACAACCATCAACTATTTCATTTTGAATTATTATTATTAATTAGATAAATCTTTTTCCTTTTGTTATGGTTGCAAAAGAAAAAGGAGCTCATTCTATCATATTAATTCTCTCTCCTCATTTCATCTTCTTCTTTCTCAAGCTCAAGGAGAATCCTTCTCATGTGTTGAGAATCCCTCTCCTTGAAAAGAAAACACCCCATAGATACTCTCTACTCTCTCTAGGGTTCAAGGTTTAGCAAGCCAGAGATCCTAGTTCACTCTAAGTTCGAGAAAGAGCCCGAAGGTTGAACCCTCAGGTGGATCCATCTTTGACGGAAGAAGGCGACGAGGAGAGAACCATCAACCTCTACTAGGTTTCAAGAAGAAGGAGTTCAAGTTAGGTATAACCACTTTGCCGAGTAGTTAACTCTCCTTTGCATGTTTGCTAGTTTAGTTTAGAATCGATCCCGACCTTGTTTAGTCCATGTTGCTCCTCATGACAAAATTTGATTGTTATACCGTTTCCGCCTCCTCGTAAGTACCGGGGATGGCAACGTGGACTTACATTACCGTACCTGATTGTGATGTTTACCGAAATGCCAACAATTCATTGTTATCGATCGATTGACTTAATTATATCGATTGATAAGACATGTACATGCATTGATTATTATTGCGTTGGTATTAGGAGCACAATATATTGATATTGACATGAATTGAAATTTAGGAAAGGTGAAATCAAGAATGTAAACGAAATGTAACTCAAGAGAATATTATTGTACCGTGATTCCGTGGGAAAAGAACGAAATAACATTGCTGATTGATATTATATCGTAGTCCCTTAGGGAAAGAACGGGATATATTGTACCGTGGTCCTGTGGGGGAACGAACGGGATATATATTGTTGAGTTACGATGAAAATTGTATTAATTGATTTCAAATACCTGTATATTAGATAACTTAGCGACATGGACCCATAGGAGTAACACGACATGATTGCATTGATTATATCCTGATTGTTCATCACTTGATATTGACACTGTTCATTACTCACTCACATGATACATTGCCTTGATATATATTAATTGCTCATTTAATTTTGTTTCTGGTTATATTCATTATGATTATATATTCGACGCTCTAATATCTAGGTTTTGCATGATCCAGATACTTTGGGTTTAGCATAGGAAGACAAAGAGTACTTTGAGAAATTTGTTGAGCAGTAAGGGATATTGCTATGAATCTATTTATTATAGGTTTATTTATCGTACTGACTGTTTTATTAGTTTATTATCCCATAAGGGACAAGTATTAGTTATAGTTCTTACTTTCTTTGATACTTGATCGTTTCTTTAATTTCTTCCGCTATTAACCATTGATTTTTATTGACTCTTGATCATTAGATGTCGTTATTATTTATTGTGGCGTAGTGGACATATGATAGTTAGTTATTTATTATATTGTTCTTGATTACTGATTGACAGCAGTAATGTGACTATGGATGGATATTTCCTTACCGTAGGAAGCATGGTCGGCTTTGTCCCGTTCCAGTAATCGCGTATATTTGGAGGCAGGGCATGACACCGATGTTGATGTATTTTTTTTGATGGTGTATTTCTGCTTAGATGTCAAAAATTGTTGATGTGATTTTTTTATATGTTAGAAATTACAGGTAAGTGCTTAGAAATTATAGGCAACTGCTTAGATGTTACAGACAACCTATATAGACATTACATGTAAGTGCTTAGAGCTTACAGGAAACTTATTAGAAATTACAGGCAAGTTGTTAGATATTACAGGTAAGTGCAGATGTAACAGGCAAGTGGTTAAAAATTACAGGCAAGTGCTTAGATGTTACACGCAATTATAAATTCTTTTCATAAAACAGTTTCTAAATTTCATGCATACTTAACCAATATCAAAATTTACAGCAAAATTATAACAGATATCATAATGTTTCAGCACAAAAGGTCGACGAAACTTGACAGTGGACACATAAAAATAAAACAAAATACCAAACAACCAACATGTATCTATTTTACACTTAATCGATAGGAGCAGTGCATGTCATTCTATTGTGGCCTTCATTGCCACACCTATTGCAATTAATCATTCTCTTTTAAACATCTATATTGTTTATGCGCCTTGTAGAAAGCCTTTCCGGCCGTTTTCTCGTCAAAAGAGGCTGGATCTCAATCTTCTCTTCCATGACAGTTGGCTTGTCGAATGTAAGTATTGGGTATTGTATTCACGTTAAGCAGCCGTGAAATATCGATCGTTAAGAATGTGTTACAGTAGTTATAAATTGATTGTCTCAAGAAATTGATAACGGATCATACCTACAAGGAATCCTAGTAACATTCCATTCTCGGCATGTACATGATCGAGCCGACACATTGATCTGAATAGTTTTAATGTTAAGCATCTTATAATGCTCCGTATCAACTTGATAAACAGAAAAACTCTAGCAGCTTCCACCGGAGTTTCCACCGTCGTGTGCGCAAGACGGCAGGTTGTGGTCATTCTCTTCCACCGGAGAACGACGAGGTCAGGCCGAAGTTGGGCTTAGGGGGACCCCTGCCTCCGCCCATGTAGTTTGGGCGGGCACGAGCGATCTGATGTCCGAGCCGACAATCCAAGAAGCGCCATCTGCTCTAGTCTCAAAATTTCCTCCGATTTGGGACATACCACTCCATCCACCCTTCGGCTTTTTCTCGATGACTGTTGAAGCGATCCATCAAACATACCCTTCTGTAGTCCACCATTTGAAGAATTGAAAAAGTGCAGGCCTCACGTATCCAATTATTATATGATTCAACAATATTGGATATAACATGACCATACCTGCATTCAATAAACACATAAATAAATGTTACATGCAACTTTTATAGATGTTATATGCAACTTATTAGAGGTTACAGGTAATTTATTAGATGTTACAGGAAATTTTAATAGATATTACATGCAAGTTATTAGAAGTTACAGGCAGCTTATTAGATATTACAGGTGCCTAGAAGTTACAAGCAAGTCAGTAGATGTTACAAACAACTTAGTAACTATAATCAAGTTAATAGATATTACAGGCAACTTTGTCATGCCCCACTTCACAAAATAAATAAAATAAATAATAAATTAGCGAGGACGTAACGGGACCCACGATATATTTATATCAAGAAGCATAACTTCTCGATATATAGATACGTCAAGTGTCTATACATGCAATAGTTGTATCATAAAAATTTATAACAATATTTATTAAACAAGATAATCAAGGTTCACAATGAAATAACAAGTTTTTAGCGATACAAAGGAAAGAGGCTTCAAGAACAAGGTATACACAAGATACATGTCGTAAAGTTTTCATTAACAAAAGGAGAGAATAATATTTCATAAATGGCTGGAAGTGTGAAAAGTCTTGAGTTGATACAACCTCCTCACCAGGCGCTACTTTGTCTCTCTCTAAAATAGAATCTGATGGACATTTCAAGAAAACAAAAAAAGAAGAAAACATATGAAATGCCCATCAGGGAACCAACGCTCGGTAAGTCTCCCAAAAATCTAACAAAAATAATGAAAATATGATATTATTATAAAATAAAATCAACTCGGTAAATAGAAAGGAAAAATAATGTAAAAAGGTATTGACGTATATATTTTTAAAACCATATTGTATCTTGTACGAATCGAAACAAGAATAGAACATGCAACATTGTGAATATTCTGTTCGTCATGTCGGAACATCATATGGGGTTTCTAGAGGTGGCCCCCGTGAATTCAAGAGCTAGCCCCCGCCCTCATGACATGGCACTTTGTTCCCCGTGGCATTTTTCCACGTGGTATTTAGTTCCGCATACAATAGCATTTATCGCCTTCTCGATATATATGACTCTATTCCTTTTCCAACTCCCCCATTATCCCATGTCAAAAAACGTTTATTACATAAAGCATGAATTTTCTATAAACAAGAGTTGACCGGTAATATGAATCAAGTATCAATCACATATAAAGTAGTAATCACTTTTCAAGTATCTCATGCAGAAACTAAACCGACATAACTTGTAAAAAATCTCATAAAACATGAATAAATAGTTGGGAAAACCATATAATGAAAATATGAAATAGTCGCTTAATTTTAGTAGGAAGATATGACAAGAGCTTCCGGAAAATATAAATATATGGATAAGGAAAACTTACAGAAGTGTGCAAATTGATATAACAATCAATTTGCTGAATTCCTAACTCATAGATCAAGACCCTGATCGACTTGAAATTTCTACAGCACCTCAAGAAAGACCTTTTATTGTGACGAAAAATTATAAGAGAGGGAGAGTGGAAAAAATTTATTTATAGAACTATAGATTAGGGTTTTGAGATAAAGGGCTTGGATTAAAAAAAATAGATCTAATGATTTAAAGAAAGGTTTTCATAAAAATAGGTTTGTTTTTAAAAAAAAAATCTTTAATTAAGATAAAATCTAATTAAAATCTTAAAAATACTTAATAAATAATCTTATTTTTTCAAAAAGTTTTTAATGAATCTCTTAATCTTTTCTTGTCTTTTAAAAACACCAAAAATGATTTTAGAAATTACTCTCCAACAAAAGATATTTTAAATCGAAGATAAACAAAATCTTTTCGTTTAAAATACTAATAATTTTTTTATATTGAAAATCCTTTTCTTAACATTCTCTTTTCAAAAATCCCCTTTATCAAAAAATAATAAAATTTAAAATTATGATTCTATTTTTTAAAAAATAAATTCATTCTCTTCTCTTTTAAAATACTAGCAAATCAATTTTATCTTTTCAAAAACTAAAAATTCTCTTTTACTATTTAAGAAATAGAAATAAGAAGCTTAAATTCAACCAAAATTTTATTTATTTCAAAATGGGCACGGTCGTTAAAAACTTAGTAGAAGTTACATGTAACTTATTAAATTGCGACAACTTATTATAACTTGCATGCAACTTATTAGAAATTACAGGCAACTGCCTAGATGTCATTGGAAACTGTCCAGATAATGCAAGCAACTGCTCAGATATTATACATATCTATATCAATCATATCCATAACCAAACCAGGTGTATTGTGGAGCAAGAATTGAAATTGTACCTTATTCCAGGGAAGTTACAATTAGCCCAATGTTAAGGATTGTAATGTTCAACCAATGCATTGTAAGCAACCATCGATTCCTTCTTCAATAGCTTTATCTTCCCCAAGAAATCAACTGTTATGTACTGGTAACACCATGTCTCCATGAGATGCGCATAAGCTTCGGCTTTCGAATTCTTCATATCGAGCCCCCTGAGCCTATTTTTAAAATTCTGCTTCAAACGAAGAATGCAAAATGAATGCAATGCGGCGGGGAAGCACATCCTAACCACTTCTTTGATTCCCTTGTCGGAATCGGATACAAAAATAAGGCTATGCGATGGATGGTAGGCCATAAGACAATCAAACAACATGGCTCTCAACTGATCTAAAAACCATGTCCAATTTGTGATGTTCTCTTGATCACAAATAATAAAAGCTAACGGAAATAAACCATTGTTTCTATCATAAGCAGTCCCCACCAATAGAAGGCATTTTGCCATGTTCTTGATGAATGTTCCATCAAGGAATATAAGAGGCCGGCAACCACCTAAAAACTCGTCAATACAAAAACCATTGCTAACAAATAATCTCATGAATCTATCATCCTTGTCTATGCTAATTATGCTCCCGGAATTGATTTTCATGCATTGCTTTGGTACCACCTCAAAAAGTCATAAGAAAGCCAATATTACAGGCAAATTTTCTTAGATATTAGGGAAATGCAACAGTTTAAACGTTACAGACAACTTTTATAGATGTTAAAGCAACTGCTTAGAAGTTACAGGCAACTTTTTTAGATATTACAGGCAAGTGGTTAGAAGTTGTAGGCAACTGCTTAGATGTTACATGTAAGTGCTTAAATGTTGCAGGCAACTATCTTGTATATTCCTTTAAACAAAAATCAAGTCAAATAAAGACAAACCTGCTCATAATGGCTTGAATATCAACAGATGCTTGGATATGAATGACCTTCTGGTTCATCTCTTGATGGATACAGAACATATTTATATAGGCACCTTCAGTTATCATCCAAACCATATGATCTATATTTCTTCATTTTGTGTAAAAGTTTTAACTTATCAACCGGTATATCAAGTTGAAATGAAATTGTTCCTTTCAATTCGAACTATATTGTCGCCGTCGAGATGGTCAAGACCGCACATTTCTTATTGGATCCACCCACAAAACACATTAATGTCCAAGTTTGGGACATCATCAATGAGCAAGATAGTAAATGAAGATTTAGTTTGTTGGGGATAGTAAATAACAGTGGAGTAAATGAGAGAATTCTGATGTTTTAGTTGCCTGTAACTTCTATCGGATTGCCTATAACATCTATCCTGAGTTAATTTTTGTTGATTTTTGCTTAAAGAACTGAATATTAAATGCCCCAACCAATCCATTTTCCCTCTAAATTCACCATTTTCTCCACACACAAAAAACCCTATTTGCCAACAGAACAAGAATTATCCCTTGCAAAGCTCTGTTCAAAATTTGAAATTTTAACTAAGGCAGCACCTCACGTGCAAAGCACGAGAGCGCCATCGCCAAGAGCGCCAGCGCTAAGAGTCAAAAACTCTGAGGCAGCGCCTCACGTGCAAAGCACGAACCCACTTTCTGCCGCCCTTCCGCCGCAATATGGTGGGCCCACTTTGTCGTTTTTCTTCAGTTGTTTTATGGGCTGAAATTAGGGGTTTTGGAATATTAAATTTGGGCCCAGGTTTTCTGTGACTGCTACAGTTTTGATTGGGGGCCCACTTGTTAATTTTTGGTCAATCGGAAAATTTTAAACACATTTTTCACAGTATTTACATTATATCTGCGACCGTGAATGTCACTCGATCGGTAAATCCTGTCTAACTGCTATAGCCCGGTTAGACGGATTTGCGAACGTGACTTTCACGTTGATGTTCTATGTTTATGCTATGATGTTGCTGATCGGTCGTGGGGGATAGCCTGGATGCAATGCTAGTACAGTTTTGTTGTATTATGTACATTTGATATTGCGGGGCGAGCGTCCGACATGTGGACTGCCGTCACTGCCTGTTTGTATTATTCTTTTGGGGCACGACCTGGTTGCGGTCGATGTACCCGGTGTATGTATATTTTACTTTCTGTACTAGGGTTACCCCGCGGTGGGGTGCACGGATAGCCGGGTTCTGGAGGGCAACGGGCCCGCATCTCAGGGCATTGAGACGGAGGGGGCTTCAGTCCAGGATTGGCGGGCTATTCGCCGCACTCGTAGGGGGTACAGGTTGACCCAGGAGGGGTGCCCAAGTTACCGGATTCCGTGAAGTGCTGGGTGGTCCATTCACGGTACTGAAGGGGGCTGCCTCGCTTCAGGTTTTGGCGGGTGACTTGCCGCGCCCGTAGGGGTCTAGGATTTCATTGCACAGGCTATCCACACGACCAGGGGAACGTCGGGTTTCAGCAGCGGCTCTGTGAAACCCGGGGCTTCCAGATATCTGTATTGTTCTGTGATGCTGTACATTTCTGTGATGTTGCATTTTATTCACGCCTTGAGCGAAATACTATATATTGGTATATATATTAGTAGATGTTGTATATGTTTTACATCCGCGCTAGTCCAGTCCCCGCTCTGCCGTTAGTTAGCTAACCTAACGGGTGATGACGGGACCCAGTGGCGAATGCGGATGGCATATACGTACGTCAGTATATTTTCGTTCTTTGTGGTGTGATCAATTGATGGGACTGCATTGATTCGGATCAATGCAAGTTTAAACAAACCTATTCTGATGTTGTTGGAACATTTTTCAAAAAGCTGTTATTGCAAGGACGTTCACTTTTGTTTTGCATCGTGGTATTCATTTGGAATATCCTGCTCCTCAGTCGACGAGGCAAGGGCCGAGATCCCTTCACCGGGAGTGACCCCTTGGATAGAAGTTTGCGTCAGGGCATTAACTTCACTATAGCCGATTACTTTTGCTTTGCATCGTGGTATTCAGTTGGAATATCCTGCACCTCATTCTACGGGGAAAGAGCCGAGATCCCTTCACCGGGAGTGACCTCTTTAGTAAAGGTTTTCGTCACTATATTTTCTAAAAGGCTATGCAGTTCCTTCAACGATATCAAGTTCATTACGCTAAAGGTTTTTCGCCAAAAACCAGTCGTAGCCCTCCGTCATTTCTTACAAGTATTACTTAGTATTCGTGCTGCGTTTGTTGACTGTGTCAAGGCGTAGTGTGCGGTAGCTAAGTAGTGTTTGTTTGTAGCATATTAATGGGATTGGTTAGGACAGTCGTGCGGCCTTGTTGACTATGTCAAGGGCTCGTACGGGTGGGTTTAATGCAATCCAGGATAATGACGGGCTGAACTTGACTAGGACTCTTTGATTTGTTGACTGTGTCAAGGTCACTTGGGTCCTAGGGGTAAAAATCTCATCGGGAGTTTCAAAAGAACTGAAACTTGCCAGGCATGCGCATACCTTCTGGAGTGTGGTGACGTGAGTGGATTCCGTCACATTATCATGCGATGATAGTTGGATCCCGATTCCCACTGATGAGTTGGTTTACTCCTCGGGTGATCCCGACTAATTCTTCTTTCAGGTTTGGAGGAGAATTTGAGGTACAGTGGGAGGTTTCCTGATTAGATAAATTGGTAACCATTCTGATCTAGGTTAAGAGTGCACGCTGAGTGTTTCTTTTTTCTCTCTCTGGCAGCGACCATTGACCCGACCCTAAGACTATGACTCAGTGACCAAGTTGACCGAACCTTCTTAACACTTGCTTTTGGATTGTCAGAGTTGCAGACCTCATTGCCACTCCTGCTTTTACCCTTTTCTCCAGGACACCCCGTATTACTACGAACGTCCACTTCCATTGGACTAAACCATCGTATGGTTATATACGAACTCGAAGGACTTCGAGGATGGTTTCTGGTTCTGGAGAAAACGGATAGGACTATTCAGTTGTCTTTTCTTTTCACCTCCTCTCAGGTTGCGAGTACTCCTTGGTTTAGGAGTAGTACACCTATTACGCAAATTGGATAGTCTTCTTCCAAACCTTAGGCTGGTGCCGACCGGTAGGGAATGAAGAAAACCAATTAGCATAACGATGGTGTGCAGAAGGTATTAAGTTCAGACAAAGTAAGGGATTAGTAAGAGGGCAAAGTAAATTGCGACTGATATTCACGACCAAACCAAGTATTTCTTCGCCAATTCTAAATCACCTTTGTATTTCTCCAGGACACTCTGTATCACTACGAAGATCCCATTTTATTGGATACTCCATCGTATGGTTATATACGAACTCGAAAGGAACTAGTTCCAGTTCGGGGATGGATTCTGGTTCAGGAGAAATAAGAATAAAGTACATTCAGGTGTCTTTTATCTTCACCTTCTCTCGCGTTGCGAGTGTTCCTAGGATTAGGACAGTACACCCTTTATGCCTTTTGGTTAGTCTTCTTCCAAACCATAGGCTGGTGCCGAATGGTAGGGAAGGAAGAAAACCATTTGGCCTAAAGGGGTGTACAGAAGGTAATGACTAAAGACACAGAAAGGGATTTAGAAAGATGGCAAAGAATTATACGGTTACAGTTGTGAATCTGGATAATGGAAGAGGCATTACTAGGAATACCAGCATACCCCATCGAAACATTTCAATGTTTCAGTTTCACTGTGTACTGCTAAAAGAAAACTGATTTCCCGATTAGACACTTACTCCAGGGTATGTATTTACCAGGTTGGATTCTCACATTTGTATGGTTTTACAGATGGTGAGTGGGAATAAGTTATTGGGAATTGGGTGATCATCCTTATTATATCAGGATTCGTTGTAATCGGTGATATTTAAGGAAGTCACCTGGGTTGTTTGCCGGACGGCAATTATTTGGTTTTGAATATCCGCGGTTATGCACCAATTTCAAATTGATATATCTGTACGTCTATTTTCATAGAGTGAGATATACCTTTTGATATTATGTCGATGACATTTACCTATATCAGTGGATGGTTAGGTAAGGAGCATTAAACAGCGGTGTAATTCTTCTTAACCATAAGTACAGTTTTCAACCTGCGACGCACAGTGAAAGAGTTGTTAGACTCAGCGGACTTATACAGAGTATTGTATGTTGTCCAGTGTCCATTAGGACAGAGGGGTTGGTCCTCGTACTATATTCGGTTTACTTATGACTTCTCTAGATTTTAGACAGCTGTTTCGTGGAAACACAGGGTCTAAGTTTTGAGGAGTTATAGGTATTTGAATAGAGTAGAGTACCAGGTGTAGCAAGTATCGGGATTCTTCAAAGAGATTGAAGATGTAGATACTTGTGTATGATATTCTGTTGATAGTAATGATGAAGACAGATTGCTTCTCTTTCAGGTTACTCATAATTGGAAGCATTCCTAAGTTGAGTAACGCTGATCGACCTCCTTCCATTTAGTTGACATGCACTGGAGACAGCTGCATGATTTGAATCTGGTTCAAATAAATTAGTGCCTCTGGTTCTATATTGGATATAGAACAGTTCATATCTTAACGATGTTAAGGTACGGGGAGTTGTCCGGGTTATGCTTAAAACCAGACTCCGGATAACTCAAGGCACGTTTCTGTAATGGCTGTTTGTGGGTTGACCCAGGCTATGACGAGGGTTGACTTTCTACCATCTGGCAGATCAATAGAAATATTGTTCTAAACTCACCACAGTTTTATTAAAAATGGATTTTTTCAGAAAAAGCAGTGGGAGTATGGTAGAACTGGAAGTGATTCCAGAACCGCAAACGATTACTGAAGATTTAATAAGGAACCTAAAGATTCAATCTGATTTGACATTCCATTGGCCACTCCGCAGATGAGGTGGGTAACTTCAGGCACCCGAGAGGTACTCCGGTAGCCTCAAGGACGGTGACAGGGAAGTTCTTGTTTACCCACACTTGCCATTGTTGTTGTTCCAGGCTGCGAGACCCGGCAGGAGGATGAGTATAGCGTCGTTCTAAACTAGCTTTAGAAGTGCACGTCTATATGACTCTGGCAGAGGGTTGTCATAGTCAGTGGGAGCAGCGGAAGCATTGGTGGACTTCATGCTTATGTCTATTTATAGACTAAAGCAGATATAGCGGAGTTAGATCATCTGTTTCTGATGTGACAGTCATGGGTTTGACGTCATCAGAAAAGGGGATGGATCTGTTGAGAAGGTAGTAGGAAATGATATTCCTATACTACGATCGGTTATACTTTGGTCGTCACACAGTGGTTTCTCCACAAGGGACTTGGATATTATATCAGACATACTGGTTACTAGATCAATGGTTTTAGATCTAGATTTGGGTGGTTTCCCAATCTGGGTATCTTGACAGCATTCTATGAGTATTTAGAATGGACGACTCCTGACACGGTAGTACACCTGCAGTTGATGGATTCACCCTCTCTAAAGGTGTCTTATAGACTAAAGGGGAGAGGGATACTCATGATTGGCAGATCACTTGCTTAGGCAATTGAGTCAATCATGAGATGTCAAGTACCACACCAGATGTTGTTCTTGCACTAGATGCAATAAGTTGATATTGATCCAATCCTGGAGGAACAGTCGGAAGCAGTTTTAGAACATAAGTGAATGTTCTAGGGATATGATAACGGCTGCCTCCTTTAGGAGACGGTTATCACTCCAGGCTTCCAAGGTGACATGGACGACAAGGAGGTTGTCAGAGTTGTAGTTCTCCCTCTGACGAGGGACAGTATTTTGGACAGGTGGTCCAAGGCAATACTGAGGGAGGCTTGGCGCAGGATACTGATTAAGTTCAGTTGATGATACAGTCTAAGAAGTTTGGATTTGGAGTTCATTTATGAACTAGGTCCCATCAGACATCCAGACATTCCAAGACAGGTATTGCTCATTTCGGGAGATGGCTTTCTCCGCGAACTTGAGATATAGAGAGACATAGAAAGAAACATCACAGCGGATCCACTCACTGAGGCTATTCCTCGAACGCAATAGTTTCGCAAACAGGCTTTGTGCGACTGACTAGTAGAGGAGTTGGGTGTTCGGTATCACACGGGCTGTGAGTATGCGACATCGCAATAATTAGCCTTGAGTGCAAGTGGGAGATTGTTGGAGATAGTGCCCTCAGAGTCAATTATTGGATCACAGGCACGTGATTGCAATGATTGAGGGAGGACCTATCCCGGTGGGACAGTCTTACTCGAGATGATAGTATGCTATCTGGTTTATCTTTATCATCGTGTACTGCTTTAGGTGACCTGACATGTCGCTATTACACGTTGATAGAGCCCCTAGGATTCTTGCTTGACGACCAGCAGTATGATGGCGATCATATACGTGGGAGCTGGGGTCTATAAGCACATCCTTAAAAGGTCCCTAGTCGTGGGAGTTTCGAGACTGGGCATCGATACTCCATTAGTAGACTAGTGTATACAGTCGAGACCCCGACGAGGGGCGGTGGCCGGTCTCACAAGCCACTGGTGTCAGTTGGTTCACCTAAGATGTATACAGGTGCTCATTGGGTTATGAGTACACCGGACAGGACTCGCCGGGAACCTGCTAGTTGGGCTTATACCTGACGTCAGATAGCAGTTCCCAGGTGACATGTGTACAGGTTAGTTCATCGACCTGAGGATCGTCATTTGTCTCGTGTGAGTTCCCACTGTGCTTTGATTACTACCCTACCACGGCTCAAGGAGTCGTGCAAACAGGTTTTAGTTGGGCACAGTCCCGAGCCACATGGAGGCAGTAAGCGGATCTTCAGGGGTTCGTCTCTCCCGGTATTGGGGGTGAGGTCGCGCTGTGTCTAGGAGAGCATTACGCAAAGCCCTCGGCCGAGGCCAGGAGATTTACTGGTAGGTATTCCAGTAGTATCTCAGGGCGTTCTGGGCTACGCTCCGACACGACTTGTACCGCTTTTGGGGGTCTGACTTTCACCAACCCCCTAGGCCCGCCATGCGATACTCATAGACGAACGGACCGGACTGTACGGATATTGTCACTGACAGGCTCAGTTGGGTGTCTGGGGTGAGCTTCCTCATCGACGTCCCTTTTGGTCAATAGCTGGTGGCTCGTCACGTATTGGCTTATACCTATGACGTGCCAGTGGTTAAATCCACAGCCATAGTATTGACGAGTCTTTAGAGTCCACCACACTTACAGTTACTCAAGCTTTCGGGCGAAACGCTGTAGAGGCCGTATGGAGATATGGCAGGGTCCGATCAGATACGTGCGGTATTGCACGGATCAGGATCGGACAGTTTTGTACTAGTGGCCGTATAGTTATATGGCAGGGTTCGATCAGATACGTGCGGTATTGCACGGATCAGGATCGAACGGTTTTTACTAGCCGGCTTTGGTTTAAGCCGGTCCTAGTTTAGTACAGTGTAGATTTGTCTCTTTGCATTTGTATTCGGACGGAATACAGATGCGGGTGTGTATGCACAGTATCGGGGTTTTCCTGTAATTTATTACGGGACCAGTTTTCTGGAGTTGCCAGTTTGCATTCCGTTTCCGGCCGGTTTTCCTTTGTTCTTTCCCGGCCGGACTTTTCCGATGGAGGGGGTAATTTGCAGTTTTGCAAATTACACTTTGTGGGGGGGTTTCTTGCATAAAGTTTGATTATGATAGTTTTCATTTTCTTTCATCCATGCTTGCTTTTTATGGTGAGATGAAAGGTTATGGGTTGAATAGGAAAAAAGGCATGGTTGATGTTTTCTTGTCTTGGATGTGGTCACCTCCTCTCTTGCTCCTACACTCACCTCCCTTTGCTTTATGTTATGATATTCATTCCTCCACCATTCGAACTAAGGGAGAGAGTTTTATTCATGGTTGAGAAAAAGAAAGAGAGAAAGAAAAAGAATGAGAGAGTTCATCTTGATTATGTGAAGGAATTCTTCATCTCCTTCTTCTTCTTGTTTTAGAAAAATGAAAGCACCATTTTTCTTAACCCCAATCCTCCATCATGGCAACTACAAACCCCAAAGTGAGACTATGATTTCTACACTTCACATTCTACAGCAAATCTTGAGCATGTCGAGTTGCCGGCTTCATGCTCGAGTTGCCTCGGTATTGAGGCGGGAGCCCGTAAAAGACGAAGGCGATGTGGTGCCCTTTCCGGCGAGGAGCGACGATGTGGAGCCAAGACTTTCCGCGGGAGATCGGGATGATGAAGAGAAGGACGGAGACTCGGATCACTCGGTATATTTCTCACCCTATCCCTTGTTAGCTAGCGTAGGTTAATGGTTTCGATCCGGGTTTTCTTTGTCCGCGGTAGCGCCGGTTTCCGAGTAAGGAAAAATTTGATTCCGCAATTTGGGCCTCGAGTAAGACGGCCGGGGCGCTGCCGTGGCGCAACAAGGCAACTATCTTGTATATTCCTTTAAACAAAAATCAAGTCAAATAAAGACAAACCTGCTCATAATGGCTTGAATATCAACAGATGCTTGGATATGAATGACCTTCTGGTTCATCTCTTGATGGATACAGAACATATTTATATAGGCACCTTCAGTTATCATCCAAACCATATGATCTATATTTCTTCATTTAAGTGTAATACAGCCTTATAACAGTATATCAATTGTTCTTTAAATTCGAACTTGTTCACATCAGAATGTAATGTCGAATGTCACAATTCGCACATTTCTTATTGGATCCACCCACAAAACACATTAATGTCCAAGTTTGGGACATCATCAATGAGCAAGATAGTAAATGAAGATTTAGTTTGTTGGGGATAGTAAATAACAGTGGAGTAAATGAGAGAATTCTGATGTTTTAGTTGCCTGTAACTTCTATCGGATTGCCTATAACATCTATCCTGAGTTAATTTTTGTTGATTTTTGCTTAAAGAACTGAGTATTAAATGCCCCAACCAATCCATTTTCCCTCTAAATTCACCATTTTCTCCACACACAAAAAACCCTATTTGCCAACAGAACAAGAATTATCCCTTGCAAAGCTCTGTTCAAAATTTGAAATTTTAACTAAGGCAGCACCTCACGTGCAAAGCACGAGAGCGCCATCGCCAAGAGCGCCAGCGCTAAGAGTCAAAAACTCTGAGGCAGCGCCTCACGTGCAAAGCATGAGAACGCTCGCGCTAAGAGCGCCAGCGCCAAGAGTCAAAGACTCTGAGGCAGCGCCTCATGTGCAAAGCACGAGGGCGCCAGCGCTAGAACTAAATGTTCTCCACCCTTGGATCAAAGATCCAACGAAGATGAATAAATCACCAAATTACAGAATTAAATTCTATTGAGGAAATACTCCTCAAATCTTTCCAAACAAGAAATATTGTGCTCTGTAAATCAGGGCACCAAGATACAGAATAAGTTATGTATGGGAAAATATTTTCCCAATCTTGTTAAATAACAAGAAATATGTCTTCTGTAAAATAGAAGCCCTAGGATCAAAAATCCAATGGTGGGGAAACATCCCCAAATCAATCAGAGAAAAATTTCCTTAACTGATTCAACAAATCAGCCTCCCCTATATAAAGGACCCAAGACTTCAAGTCTTAGAGAAGGAAACCTCCCTATAAGTTTCAAGTTCTGAGAAGAGAAAAAGAAAAGAGCAAGCTCTGTGAAGAAGAGCCTTCTTCAAGGTAAATAAAAAGAAGAGAAACCATAGCATCTCTTCATAAAAAATAAGAACTTAGTTCTTAGATCTAGGAGACAAAGTCTCCCTTCATAAAAATAAGAACTTAGTTCTCAGATCTATGAGACAAAGTCTCCCTCCATAAAAAGAAGAACTTAGTTCTTAGATCCATAAAGACAAAGTCTTTCACAAAAACAAAAGAGATCATAGTATCTCCTCATAAAGAAGAACTCAGTTCTTAAATTCATGAGACAAAGTCTCTTATAAACGAGAACTTAATTCTCAGAGTACAAAACTGATCAGAACTGCCAAAGAAGCGCCTTAGCGCTCCAAGTCTGGCGCTCAGCGCCAAGCGCACCACGTGCTCCTCACGTGTGCGCTATTTCATAAGAAGCGCCTTAGCGCTCTAAGTCTGGCGCTCAGCGCCAAGCGCACCACGTGCTTCTCACGTGTGCGCTATTTCATAAGAAGCGCCTTAGCGCTCCAAGTCTGGCGCTCAGTGCCAAGAGCTCCACGTGCTCCTCACGTGTCCGCTATTTCATAAGAAGCACCTTAGCGTTTAAGTCTGGCGCTCAGCGCCAAGCGCACCACGTGCTCCTCACGTGTGCGCTATTTCATAAGAAGCACCTTAGCGCTCTAAGTTTAGCGCTCAACGCCAAGCGCTCCACGTGCTCCTCACGTGGACGCTGAGGGAACACAAAGTGTTCTTTAAATAAAGACCCAGAGCCATAATGAGTGCTCAACACTCAATAAAAAACAAAAAGAAAAAGGGGTGTCAGAACCTAAATCAATGCTCGGCATTGTTGAATAAAAAGGGACTGAACCCAAATAAATGTTCAACATTTTATTCAAACTGAGTGGGCTGAGTCCAAGTTGGCCATAAGCCCCTAATTCAGATTAATTGAGCCCATGTGCTCACAATCTTTTTAATTGGTCTTAATCCCAAATCTGACTACAAATCTCCTAACCAACATTGGTTCAAGGGTACATCTCTTCATACCTCTGATATATGTCGTTGTAATTCTTCAACATCTTCAGGGAGATGGAGGGTCCCAATAACCAATAACTTTTGGTGCATCCCCAAACGGTTAAACCAAAACCTCACTGTCACGCCCCGCTTCCCAGAGTACGCTAGATTGGGCACGTGACATAGCCAACCATGCTACCTGTGGGTAGGAAGTATCCATCCACAGTCACATTACGGCTGTAGAGATATCAAGAACAAGATAAAATTATCTAAAACATGTCCATAATCCAGAATAACAGGAGTAAATAATAAATAAATGCGGAAGACAATGATCCAATACAAATAACTGAAAAGTGTGTCCCATAATGCGGGCTCACATCAGGAAATAAATGCAGGAAATAAAACTAACTACTACTGAACTCATAGCTCAGCCTGCTGGCTGAAGTACTCCTGCTCGGACTGCAACAGCGGTACAGAATCTGGGCCATGCAAAACCCAGACGTCAGCGCGTCATGTCATCAAGTAATATAATATGAACAGTGTAGCAGGCAATGTAATATAAACATGAATACAGCAAGAATAACAATAATATGAATCATACCAGTACAGGGTAGCGTGCAGTGGGTAAACTAAACTGTTCTATCAGGTTTTCTATTCTAAAGTCTTTGAAATCAATTGAGTAATCCTCCATGTAACTCAAAGGATATGTCCCGTTACCCCCCGGGACCACGGATCAGGAATATGGGAACCAATAGTGGTTCTGTCCCGTTGCCCCCCGGGACCACGGATCAGGAAAATGTAAGAGTCACAAATGGCTCTGTCCCGTTACCCCCCGGGACCACGGATCAAGTAATACCCTTTTAAGTTACACTTTAGTTTACACTTTTGATTTCCCCATACCCCCAAGTTATATGTGTCAGGTCAGGTATTTAGTAGTCAAGAACTAATGCCAACACAAGATCAGGTAACAGTAGGTTTGTCTGGATAGACAACAAGATTGGTCCATGAGGACTCCATGTCAGGTTTGTTGGCATTAGGCACAAGATCAGGTAACAGGTAAAGCCATGGTACATCAGGTCCAGCCAGGTAAAATATAAAGGTGTCATGTCATGTCAAGAGTGTACGGTACCATGTCATGTCAAGTAGGAAGTGTAACAGGTCATGTCAGGAAGCACAAGATGTCATGTGGGTGCTCATAATCAAACTAACATAAGCATGTGTATAAATAAACAAGCATGAGTACTATCAGAACAATAAACTGGAACATGTAATATGATATGCAAATAGATTTAATTTCAAGGATATGGATGCACAGTTATCGATTAGGATTACATATATAGTTCCAATATTAATTAGGATGCAATTTATTAAACATGGAGTGTTAATATCACATTATTATGCAGTAATGTGGTCTATGGATGCAATTATATGTATCTTAAATGCGATGTATGCAAACGGGTATCCGAAAAGTTATAAAACTATAAAATGGTAATGTGGGATGTACAACTAAGCAATATGTGATATAAATATTGATATAATAATGTTAATATGGATAGCAAATTCAAAGCGATTAATAACTATAAAAGTGGTATTGATTAACCATGCACAAGAAGGTTCCGTTCAGAAATTCAGCGTCACCCTAATTTGTAAAATAGCTTAAAAATAACAAACGTTCTCCAAAAGGGACGTGTCTTATACCAAAACAAAAATAATTCAATAAGGTTTTCAGTTTTATAAGTATAAGCATCTCAGGTTGTCCCTACAAAAAGTTATGAATATTAGAAGTTGAAAGTTTGCTGCTGGAATTTCCCTGGACAGCAGTTTGCAGACATTTTCATTTGCATTTTATGTTATTTAAACAATTTATTTTGCAAGTAAATATTTCATAGAGTTATAGTATTCTGAGTTAGCTTCGTAACGAACTAAAGAACGTATACTAATGATTTTTCTATGATTTATAATGAATTTTATAAGATAAGGTGTACAGTAAATTTCAGATTTGTCATATCCGATTTTTCAACGACGTTTCATGTGTAAACTATAAGATTTTCAAATGTATAACATTATAAAATGAATATTATAAACTAATTAAAGATAATAATAATAAATATTATGACGATATATATTTTAAATGATATGGTTGCAGTATAATGTAATCTAGTATGTCACAAGATAAGTTTTCATGATCTAGATTTAATATGTTATAAACGGATGCAAACGGAACATCGAAACGTTATAAAATTAAACATGGGGCACTAGATTTAAACTATAGATATGGTATTTATTTAAATAGGTATAAAATGAATTATATAGCATGTAGCAAGATTAACTTGCCTCGATGGGTCGCGAATCGGGAAAACGGAACGTTGACCGTCGGCGGGGAAAACTCGCGACGGGCGCACGGTTCACGGAATGAACCCAAAAGACGAACAAAGGAATCACATGGGTCGGGGTACCTCGCTGGAACTTCGAGAAGCGTCACCGGCACAACGGAATTCCGGCAACAAAAGAACAGTTAAAAAAATGAGAAACGAGACATGAAGCAAGAAGAGAAAGAATGATAAAGAGAAGTACGAGAGAATATATAAGAGAGAGAGAGAGAAAAAGTGGAGAGAGAGAGAGAGATAGTAGGAGAAGGAGAGAGAAAGAGTTAAAGAAAGTGGGGCCCACGAGGTTTAAATCCCTCGTTGATTGGCTCAGGAAGATTGCAGAGGTTTAAAAGATTAATTAAAAGATTTTAGGAAATTAAATTAACAGTAAAGATTGTATGGTTAAAGAAATATTATATGGTTTTAAATATTATATTAATTTGGGATTTTGGCGCTAAATGAAACATTTCCAAATCGCGCCCGGGTTGGGTCCAAAAATTCGAAATTTAAAATAATAGGATTTTAAGCGGGATCCAAATTTTAAAATTAAGTGTTTTATGATTAAAAGAATACCCCCAAAACGGACACACGTACGTGCACGTAGCCATCCAAACTCGTCCGTTTCACTGAACGGGATGAGAACACAATGCATGGACGCTACCACGAGGCTAGGGGTGTCAAGTAGGCCAAGATGGATATTTTCAATTTTATTTTAGATGCCAAAATTTGTTATATGTAGAAATGACTTTGCCGGATAAATTTTACAGTAAACAATAAACAAGCAAGTTGAATGAAATGAGTACCACATTATGCTCAAACAGTAACTGAAAATAGTAGCATTGGGCTCGGGTGTTACACTCACAGACTACGGTGTCTTTAAACCAGACTATAATGTCTTTAAACATGGACTATGAGGTCCTTAAACTCATGGACTATGAGGTCCTTAAACTCATGGACTATGAGGTCCTTAAACTCATAGACTATGATGTCTTTAAACTTTACAGACTATGATGTCTTTAAACTGCCACGGACTATGATGTCCTTAAACCCTATGGACCGCAACGTCCCTAAACTAAGACGATAGAGCCCAAATATTCTTTCGTTGGATCTAAATGATCCCAAAACCCCGTTGAGTAGATCTTAGCTTGAAATTAGACTAACGTGTCCTCAAAAAACGTTTAAGTTGATCTTAATCTAAAAGAGATTAACGATCCTTAAACCAAACAAACCCAAATCTAAGAGAATACGGATTTAGACTAATCCACGCCCTACGGGCGACAACATAAATTAGTCTCCGTATACAATCCACGGGCAACTAAAATAAAAACAAACACACACAACACGAAATGAACATCTGGAGAAGGAGAAAGTGGTTACCGCGATACGGTAGCATAATTAACTGCAGGGAAGAGCGTCCCCACAATCAAAAACCCCTCATACGAGGGGGAATCTGACGAAGTCCGCTACAACGGCCGCATCCGTCTAAACCTCCGATGCACGGTGCCTTAAATCAACTTGGTATCTTCGGAGAGGTGGATGGATAAAACTAAATAGCATCTGCCCCCAAATTCAGGCAAGACGTTTATCTTCCCGCGTCTTTCGGCGGTAAACAGATTCTGGCACGCCCGGTGGGACCTTTTCCTCTTTCTACTCCACACTTCATGTGTCGTGTTCGGGAACGAATCGCGGTTTAATGTGGTTGCCCCTAGATTTGAGGTACTAAGATTTGGTGTCTTTCTCCCGTGCAGAAAAAATTACTTCCAACTGCACCAACTGCAACAACTCCCACTCCGTCCTCGCTGGAGGAGTGACCTATGGGCCTCAAGCGGCCTCCATCTTCGCTATGCCAGTGGAACAAGTGACGCAGACCACCATTGGGTTGTTCTTCGGGACTATGATCCCGCCAACCAGCTTCAAAGCCTCGATGTCGTTGCACGAAGCTCCAAAGAAATCGATCTTTGATCGGCTTGCAATTACGGCGGCCCCTCTCAACGGGTCGCCCAAATCCAGCGCCTCGGTTTTCAACATACTAAACCAAAGCTCAGGTGGGCCCGTGAAAAAGCCTACAATACCTGAAGGGATTATCCCGAAACGGATAGCCATCCCTGCTCCAGTAAATGAAGTCATCAGAGAGACTTCTCCTGCTAAGGGGACAGTCTTCACAAGACTGGCCGTTCCAACTCACGCTCCAGGAGAAGTCACCAAGACTGCTTCCCCTACTCGAAAGTCTGCCTTCGATAGGTTGGTCATCCCCTCTCAACGGACGTCAGTTTTTGACAGGCTGACACCAACAGCAGTTTCTCATCAAAGCATGAAGCACGATGTAGCTACCCCGACAACAAAATTGATCCCGGCCGCACGACATGCTCGACGTCACCACTGGCGCCGAGTGAGGAAAACTGAGGGCAGTTCCCCGTCTGGACTTACCTTACCAGCTCCAATAGTAGAAGTTGATGCTGCTATTCCAACTGGGAACAGCTTTGAGCAGCTCAGGAGGGTGCGCAAGAACTCTCTGACTGCCGTGCTAAAAAGATCTCCTCCACCTATGAAGAATATTACAAAGGCGAAGCCAGAGCAGCCCCCTTACCGGCTGTCCTCCGAAATTCACAAGGTCTGGCGATAGGTCCAAAACTCTGTGATTAACCAAGACTACTACCGCTGACCGAAGAAAATGAAAGTTCGGTAAGAAGAGGGCTATCCCGCCGCCGTACCACACAGGGTATCGTCTATTTAGGTGCCCGCTGCAACGGCCCCCTCAACTTTGACCGACCACAAAAGAAGAAGGCCGGAGAAAATCCCCGTGTCTGCGATGAATCTCAAGGGCACTGAACCTAAACGCCCCAAGTCTAGGGCATGGTGGTGCACGCCATTTACATAGCTTCCGGGAAAGAGGATAGCCGTATCTCCATGAGCCATCGACCACTCACGCGGTCAGTAACTAAGGCTCAGGAGCAACAACAACAAAAGCACCAAGAGATGCTGACAACCATGGCCGCACTCACTGGGCCAAAAGCAAGCCCGAAAACATCGTCGGAGCAGCGTCAGGAGCAGGAAACCGATGCCGAATTCTTTTGAAGAATGCTTGAGAAGAAGGACAAAGAGGCCATGGAACAAGTGGCCAACATAAAATAAATGGCTCTATTGTTCCAAGATATAGTGGGCATGATGATCCAGCCAGACCATCCAGCTGAAGATCCTCCAGTAATAATTGAAGACGATAGAGGGGAGACATCAAACCCTCTTCCGGCCTCTTCAGCGGCAAAGGAGGAAACAATCTCAAAAGTTGCGCTTGATGATTATATAGCTCAACAGATACGATCTCATCAAGCGAACGAAGCCGCTGGCCAAGTCATCAGAACCGGGCGACCATATCCAAGCTAGTACGATTAGATTAAGTACCCGCCAGGATACACGATCCCTAAATTCCATGTATATAAGGGGATGGGTAATCCGCACCAGCACGTCGCTCAGTTCAGGGCTCTCTGCGGCAATACTGGAGGTGAAGACAAACTACCACTTCTCCAGTTCGTCGGCAGCCTAGCGGAGACAGCTTTTGACTGGTATTCGGAGCTTCCAAATGACTCCGTCAAAACGTTTACAGAGATGGAGTTTCTATTCACTTAGTGTTTCGCATGCGCCAGCGAACGCACCCCAATCACGGCACTGATCAATGCCAAAGTGAAGCCGGGAGAAACCTGGGTTCAATACGCCATTCGGTGGCGGAACCTATGGTTAAAGTGCGAATAGCGCATAAAGGAAGCTCCTACCGTGGGTATGTTCGTGGGGACCCTCGACCCTCAGGCGACTATTTCCCAATTCACGATGTTCTTCAAACCGACCACCTTCCAGGCCTTGATCGACAAGCTAGCCCAGATGGATCAAATGGGCCATAGGCTTTCCTCTTCAAAGACGGATCCTCGGAATGAAAAGGGGAAAGGGAAAGCAACCTTCGTCGCCAATGCTCAACAACAACCGAGTAACCCGAGACCGGTTGTTCTCCAAAGCAACAAGCCGCGATCCCTCGATGAGAAGTTGAGACGTCCTTACTCATTTCCCCAGGATAAAACAAGGAGACTGTTCGAACTGGCAGTGCGAAACGGGCTAATCACTCTGCCGGATCCGAGACACCCATCGCAACCTGGTGACGTCAACCATCCTCACTATTGTCCCTACCACAGAGTAATGGGTTACCCACTCGAAGATTGCTACGTCTTCAAAAACTGAGTTGAAGACCAATACCAACAGGGTAAGTTCGCATTATCTGAAAACTGGAAGGTGAACCCACCACAACCGCATGTTCCGAAAAAGATAGACACGCTGGGGGCATCATGTTCATTCATAGAGGAAGCTCCATGGGAAGTTGTTCTTTCGGCAAAAACTAAAAGAATGCTGAAAGATCTTCAAGCATGTCCGGCGATTAGTTGGAAAGGCCCGCTAAGCCGAAGATCATTGAGGGGATGCTGAAACCACGCCCAACATCGGGAGGTGGTAACGAAAGGCAAAACACCCAGGCCCAGCCGTCAAAGTATTTGAAGAAAAAGAAGAAGATCAAGAAGTCCGCGCAGCCTGACGACAAGCGCACGGATCTGCAAAAGCATATTGACGCGCTAGAAGAATATAACCAGAAGGCGCGGACCCCGGTCACACTCCAAGAGTTTCTCAACCACATCCTTGAGGACGGAGATGACGACAATGATGAGGGAGAAGACTCGTCCGAAGAACCTGAGGATTATGTGTCAGGTTGTCACATGATCTCTCATTCGTCATTAAAGGGCGAAGAAGCTCACTCGGCATCAGAAGATAGCATAGAGGAGCTGGGGGCAGGAGTAGTGCCAAAATCCTTGGATTATGAGACAAAGTCTACCAAGGTGGGGCTTACTTGCTCATGGATATGCATGGCGAAAGACCCTTCAGGCCAATAAACGGCCTGTTCTTGAAAAAATACTACGACTGACCGAAACGTCGTTAAACTACTACGAACCGCAGCATCCTTAGGCTAATGCAGCAAAAAAAGAGAAAAAAAAACGGTACATCCATAAGAGAAATAGGTACGGATGAAAACCCGAAAGGGCTCCATGAGTAAAAACAGCAGGGCTACCGGCGAGTTTGTGAAAACCCGAAAGGGCGCAGACTCGTAAAAGAAATCCATGCACACTTACAAGGTCCTCTCGACCTTGTAAGGAGAAAATGCCTGAGTGGGATCCTTACGACTCACAAGGGAGCAACACACTTAGGGATCCCTATGATTCCGAAGGAGAAAATACACTTACGAGATCCTCATGACTCGTAAGGAGAATTCCCCTTATGAGACCCTCACGGCTCATGGGATTCAAAAGCCTTAAGTTACAGGGATCTGAACATGTTCCTAAACCGTCATACACCCCAATTTGCCCTACAAGCGGCCAATACTGACCCTTGTATACAATCCACGGGCACAAATAAACTTCTCCCCTACCAATTTCCACCAATAGTGTGAAATTCCCCTATCTGATGAGAAACACTTATAAGTCCTAAGGAGAAAACACTCTTATAAGATCCTTACGACTTATAAGAGAACATACACTTAAGAATTCTCACGATTCTTAAAGAGAAAACGCACTTACGAGATCTTCTCGACTCGTAGGGAGAGACACCTTTATGGGACCCTTACGGCTCATAAAGTCAAAAGCCTTAGTCGACAGGATCTTAACCCTGTTTGCTAAGCCACCTTTGTTCGAATCGACAAAGGAAAATGATGATTCGCTCATGGAAATATTCCAGTTGTAGCGATGCTGATGCCTAAATCGGTATCAAATTCCAAGTTCCATCCTCGCAGCAAAAGATCAGCGAGCCAAAATGCATATGAAATAGCCGAAATGATAGGACAACTTGAAACAAAATCAAAAAGTAAAAGATATGCATACAAAAACAGCCAAAATGATTAGGCGACTCGCAATAAAAGGCATTGAGTAAAAAGAAAAAAAGCCGAAATGATTGGGCACCACGAAAAATAGCCGAATTAATTGGGCAATCGCGACTTTCACGATATAAAAAGCTAAAATGATAGAGTATCGTGGAAAGAAATAAAAATTGAAAGAATGAAACATTCGCCCTACAGGTAAGTCCATACTGACCCTTGTATACAATCCATGGGTATAAACAAAAAGGGAACCATATTTCCCCACCAGACTCTGTCAAAGGGAGAGTCAGATCTCAACAGCAACATCTGCATCCCAGAAGATCAACAACGACATTTCTTCTCACTCCAAAACCAGATGCAGACGTAACGCCAACAACCGACCTCAGAGTCGCAACGAAGCGGAGCCATGGAAAAGTCCCTAGTTCCAAATCTCGATGGCCACATATACAGCCTGGAGACCAACAACGATGTGCCTCCTCATTCCAGCAAGACACAGACGCGACACCACCAATCAGAGCCATGGAAAAGTCCCCAGTTCCAAGACTCTACGGTTCACAGACAACCTAACGTCAGCAAACGACCCCCGTCACGGAAATACATCATTCAATGACCTCCGTCTCGGAAATACGTCAGCAAACGACCTCCGTCGCGGAAACACGTCATTCAATGATCCCGTCGTGGAAACAAGTCATCCAACGACCTCCCCGTCAAAGCAACGCTCCGACCCGGAAACAAGTCAGCCAATGACCTCCCAGTCAGAGGAACGCTCCGACCCGGAAACAAGTCAACCAATGACCTCCCCGCCGGATCAATGCTCCATCTCGGAATCAAGTCACCTCACAAACCTCTCGATTCAGGGAAATCAGCGTCCTTGGCGAGAACCTCGATTTGCGTCGACCCGCAAGGAAATCAGTATCTTTGCAGGAATCTCTCGATTCGTCCCGACCCCAGGGAAATCAGTGTCCTTGGCTAAACCTATCGATTCAGGGAAATCAACGTCCTTAACGAGAACCTCTCGATTCGCGTCGACCAGCAAGGAAATCAGCGTCTTTGCAGGAATCTCTCGATTCGTCTCAACCCCAGGGAAATCAATGTCCTTGGCAAATATCTCGATTCAAGGAAATCAGCGTCCTTGATGAGAACCTCTCGATTAGCATCGACCCGCAAGGAAATCAGCATCTTTGCAGGAATCTCTCGATTCGTCTCAACCCCAGGGAAATCAGTGTCCTTGGAAAATATCCCGATTCAGGGAAATCAGCGTCCTTGACGAGAACCTCTCGATTCACGTCGACCCGCAAGGAAATCAGCGTCTTTGCAGGAATCTCTCGATTCATCTCAACCCCAGGGAAATCAGTGTCCTTGGCAAATATCTCGATTCAGGGAAATCAGTGTCCTTGGCAAATATCTCGATTCAGGGAAATCAACGTCCTTGTCGAGAACCTCTCGATTCGCGTCGACCCGCAAGGAAATCAGCGTCTTTGCAGGAATCTCTCGATTCATCTCAACCCCAGGGAAATCAGTGTCCTTGGAAAATATCTTGATTCGGGGAAATCAACATCCTCGACGAGAACCTTTCGACTCGTTTTAACCCGCAGGGAAATCAGTATCTTTGCAGGAATCTCTCGATTCGTCTCAACCTCAAGGAAATCAGTGTCCTTGGCTAAATATCTCGATTCAGGGAAATCAGCGTCCTTGACGAGAACCACTCGATTCACGTCGATCCGCAAGGAAATCAGCGTCTTTACAAGAATCTTTCGATTTTTCTCGACCGGCAGGGAAATCAGTGTCCTCGACGAAATATCTCGATTCAAGGAAACCAGCGCCCTTGACGAGAACCTCTCGATTCGTGTCGACCTGCAAGGAAATCAGCGTCTTTGCAGTAATCTCTCGATTCGTCTCAACCCTAGGGAAATCAGTGTCCTTGGCAAATATCTCGATTCAGGGAAATCAGCGTCCTTGACGAGAACATTTCAACTCATTTCGACCCGCAAGGAAATCAGTGTCTTTGCAGGAATCTTTTGATTCGTCTCAACCTCAAGGAAATCAGTGTCCTTGGCTAAATATCTCGATTCAGGAAAATCAACGTCCTTGACGAGAACCTCTCGACTCGTTTAGACCCGCAGGGAAATCAGTGTCTCTGCAGGAATCTCTCGATTCGTCTCAACCACAGGGAAATAAGTGTCCTTGGCAAAACCTCTCGATTCAGGAAAATCAGCGTCCTTGGCGAGAACCTCGATTCGCGTCGACCCGCAAGGAAATCAGTGTTTTTGCAGGAATCTCTCGATTCGTCTCAACCCCAGGAAAATCAGTGTCCTTGGCAAAATCTCTCGATTCAGGGAAATCAGTGTCCTTGGCGAGAACCTCGATTCGTTTCGACCCGCAAGGAAATCAGAGTCTTTGTAGGAATCTCTCGATTCGTCTCAACCTCAAGGAAATCAATGTCTTTGGCTAAATATCTCGATTCAGGGAAATCAGCGTCCTTGACGAGAACCTCTCGATTCGCGTCAACCCGCAATGAAATCAGTGTCTTTGCAGGAATCTCTCGATTCGTTTTAACCCCAGGGAAATCAGTGTCCTTGGAAAAATATCTTGATTCAGGAAAATCAGCGTCCTTGACGAGAACCTTTCGATTCGTCTCGACCGGTAGGGAAATCAGTGTCCTCGGCGAAATATCTCGATTCAAGGAAATCAGAGTCCTTGACGAGAACCTCTCAATTCGTTTCGACCCGCAGAGAAATCAGTGTCTTTGCAGGAATCTCTCGATTCGTTTCAACCCCAGGGAAATCAGTGTCCTTGGCGAAATACCTCGATTCAGGGAAATCGGCGTCCTTGGCGAGAACCTCTCGATTCGTCTCGACCGGCAGGGAAATTAGTGCCCCCGCGCATAAAAAATTCCCTTGTGAGATCCTTACGACTCTCAAGAGAAAATGCACTTAGGAGTCCTCACGACTCCTAAGGAGAAAAGACACCTACGGGATCCTCTTGACTCGTAGGGAGAAAAGTCTTTATGAGACCCTCACGGCTCATAAATTTAAAAAGTTTTAGGTGGCAGATCCTAACCCTGCCTCCTAAGCCATCATTGCCTAGAAAGGAGGTCAAGATGGACTATCTGTGGGCCACACTCTCCGAAGTCGAACATCGACAAGGAGGGAAACAACCACTTACAAGTCCTCTCGACTTGTAAGCAAAAAAATTCTCTTATAAGATCCTTACAACTCTCAAGAGAAAACGCACTTAGGAATCCTCACGACTCCTAAGGAGAAAAGACACATGCGGGATCCTCTTGACCCATAGGGAGAAAACCCTTTACGAGACCCTCACGGCTCATAAAGTTGAAAAGTCTTAGGTGGCAGACCTGAACCTGTTTCCTAAACCATCGCTATCCTACAAAAAGGTCAAGATGGACCATCTACGGGCCACACTTGCCAAAATTACATGCCACGGAAATGGAGGTGCTACTCAAGAGTATATAAACTGCTTTGTGCCAAGTCAAAAAAAAAGGCATAACTCATGGACATCAACCGCATACTCTGCAAGGCTAATTAAGCGTTCGAAGCGTACCCACTCATGTATGTGCATAAAGGATAAAATAAACGCATAGAAAGGAAAAATTTGTTATTCATACCTCAGAAAATTCTTACATTGATGAAAACAGTAAACAAAAGCATCATTAAAATGTTTACAATGGTAAAACATTAAATCTGGGACACAGATTAAGAAATTCGGAAGTAAGGCCGTGTAAAACGCTTCTGGCCTCTCTGACCATTCTCGTGTGCATCCTCTCACGAATGCAAGCGTTAAGATCTTCGCTAATTTCCTCCGCCCTCTGATAGCCAGCGATTATCGTCGTCTGTTAAAAAATTTGATGCAGGATATCAACAAGATTGTCTCGCCGTTTCTTCGAAATCAGGCCCATCAGATATACTGAGTGCACCTTATCTTCGGCATCATCCAGTGCCTTAAGCGGCATGGCTTCATAAAATCCAGGAAGTGCTCCCCAAATCGTTCTCACAACGAGCTTCAAAAGAGCGGAGCGACGAGGAAACAGTCGACCATTGTATTCATTAAAGCGACTCATAATTTGAGCGCACGGGACGTTTGTAAGCTCCTGGTTTTGGCAGTGGCCTAGTGCGCGAATGTCTCCATAAGAAATAATTTCGTTAAGATCATACAGATGAGCGGCCATAGTGTAATACCCAGTTCTTTGTGTACACCACTAACCGTATTCTTCAAAATATATTATTTAGAAATTTTATGTATTTTATTTATAATTATTTTATTTCCTTTAAACCCCTTTAAACACCAAACCCAAACTCTATTTCATCTTCTTTTTTTTACTTCCTATTTTTCCAAGCTCGTTTCCCTTTTAATCCAACTCCAGCCCAAAACAAAAATAACAAAGCAAATAATAAAATCCCTATTACCCCCGGCCCAGCCCCTGCTCCTAACCCAAACCCAAGCCTTATCTCTTTTATTCCCTTAGCCCGTGCCCCAATTTCCTCAGCCTAGCCGAATAAACAAAACACAATTCATTAATTATTTCTCCCCAAATTAATTCCCCAGCCCAACTGAAAGTTAGGACTAAATATTTATACAAACCCAGCCCAACATTCCTTTATTCCCAAATGAATTAATCTTAAAAATAACCCCGGCCCAATTCCTTTTCTTTCCTTTACAAACGATTTTAAACAAAATTTCCTGGCCGGCCCAGCCCACTCCCCCGACCCGTTCTTAACTCGACTCAACCCGTTCGCTTCCCTTTCTTCCCCACGTTGCCATTTCTTTCCCACTCCTTTTCAGTTCGCTGCGCTTCCTCGCCCACGAGGCACACGTCCCCGAGCCCCACTCCCTGTCGTGACCACGCCATCGCTCCCAGCCCACGATCACGTGCACATGCCCGCTCACCTTCACCAACCTCGTCCCTCCCCTCTCTCTTCATCCCCACGCACGCTCGTTCCCACGCCCCTCCTCGTCGCGACCTCACGCGCACGCGCGTAGTTTTCCTTTACATCCCATCTCTCTCTCTCTCTCTCTCTCTCTCCCTCTCCTGCAAAGCCCCGACCTCACCCTCGTTCCTCTAACTCTTCTCTCCCCCTCTTTCCCCAACTCTCCCCTCTCTCTCTCGAAAACTCCCACAACCTACTGCCAACCCCCTCAACTGCCAACGCCGCCGACGACAACGACGACGAGGACCTCAAATCTCCCCTTCCTTCCTCCTCCTCCATCAACAGAGCCCCTTCACTACCCTACTCCCTTCACCCGCCGAGCACTCCCCTGCACAACCCCTCGGCCACCACCTGCACCTCGACGCCGGCGAGCCCTTACTGCCCTGAACCATCTCGTCGACACCCTACAACCTCAGCATCATCACCATCATTACTTTCCCGAGCCCCACTATCTCTCTCTCTCTCTCTTTCAAACCCTAAACACCAAGCCCGACCCCTGCTACGCCATCGCCGGAGCGACCACCGCCGACATCGTCGACCTCAGCACATCCCAGGAGATCGACAGAGCATCCCACTCCGCATCCAGCGAACGCTAGGCATCCCTAGACAACTCCGACGTCGAACCCGAACGCGAGCCGAGGCCGCGAACCCTAGCCGCGCCGTTCGTCGCGCGTCCGTGCCGTTGCCGCTACCGTGCATCGCTAAAGCATCTCCAGGCAAGTACCCTACTTGCTACATGCTAGATGAATTCCGTTACAAACTAAAATCATATAAATGCCATGTTTGCAATTCACGAAAACTTATATGACATAACTGTTCGATGCAAGATCCCAATGAAAACCTTCATTTATTTTGACGGAACTCGATTACATATTCTGGCCCGTGTGGCAATGAGCACTGTGTAGAAATTTTACTGGAAAATACAATTGTTAATGGCTTAAACGAACCCCCCCAATTACACCCGTAAAAACAGGGAAATTCCCGAACCTGAAATTTGTTAAAATCACAATTAATTGTGCACTTATTGAAATGATGCGTTCGAGGGCGAAATTCGAAGCCGACTCGAAGAAATATAACCCTATGTAAGTATTTAATTGTTTCTGTACTGAAATTATGACGAGAATTAGTCCGGAGAGCGGCTCTGGACTACAGTCCAGAGCAACTCTGCTTATTGTTTTCTGTCCCGTAATGGTTACTACCTTGCTGCCTGAACTCGTATGTTGCGTAACCCTACACATTATTGAAGATCAATCTGTTATCTAAATAATGCAAGTGATTTCACCCCTTTTCGTTGTCATTTACTATTTAAACTGCAATTTAAAGGAACGGAACGTATAGCAGTCCCAAACAGAACCAGAACTGATACCCTAGTGTTGAACAGTACGTAACTTCTGACGTCGAGACGCGATTGAGAATCTGTATGGTGCATTAGAAACCTTATTGAAAACCCTAAATTTCATTCAACTGTAGCAACGATAAATTCTGATCCAAACCAGGATTGAAATGCGTTACGAAACGGACTTCTGATTCTGAAACCGGATTTCCAGCAGTGAACGCTTAAAATGAATTGGCCATATCTAGTGATCTTGACACCCGATTGACGTGAAACCAAATTTGTTGGATAGATAATCAAACATACTACTTATCCCCTATTCATAGTTTCGCTAAATTGTGCATATCTGATTTATGAAGAATTATGCAAGTGGTAGGACATCGTTTGATGACATCTTAATCCTGCCTTAAATATTGTATTCTCATCACATTATATATATGTCTTTGCATTGGTAACCTAGCGATCATATGCAATACCCAGTGTTAGGTTTTAGTGTTTGATTGTGGCAAGTACGTCAGTGATTAAACATGAGTGGATAAGTGAAAGTGACACGTACTTGTACACGATCAATGGACCCTATTGATTTATTGCATTGTCGACGTCTGTAGGACGCGTATAAGTGTGACTATAATTGGTATGGGACACTTATGGAAGCACTTGTATGGGTGTCACAGGTAAGACACCAAATACTGTCCATTTAACTTGGGTATCAGTCGAGACATGCTTGATGGAGACCCTGTCTTCAGTTCTCGCGTAGACTCGTCATGGACCGACTGGTGTTTGAGTTTATGATTGGCGTTTGGTATAGACCACGGGGTGTGGGGTAGTTTGAGTGTGAGTTCAACAGAATCTCGGGAGTCCCATGTCGGCACATATGGAGATATATGGAGATATATATAGGGATATCACTGATTATTACCGTGCGTTTTTCGGGCCCGTGGTCCCTTGCCCTTGGGTCCTACCCTTGGGTGGGGGATACTCACGAGTGGTTGACTCTCTCGCTTAGACCGACGATAGGCTTAGTGACCTGTATAGTGAGACTTAAAGACTGATAGGGATAGTGACATTGACATGCATTGCTTACTGAATCGACACACCTGACATACTATTTTACTGTTTTACTGTTCACCTGCTCTTTTAGACACCCGCATTGGCTACTTCATGTTCATATCGTTACTATCTTGATTTACTGTTATATATTCATTATTACTGTACGAGTTACCACTTGCATCTATATATATATATATTGCTATCGCATCGCTCTGACGACCTGAGTATGCATGCTCAGAGTGAGAAGTGGATCTAGCTTGGACCAGGACCAGACGTACATCGCGGACATCTTGATCCGCTACCCAGAGTTATACTCTTTTGATCTCCATCAGGTTAGTTCTTTGTATTTGTTTTTTTTCAGTTACTGCATTTCTCATTACCTGTGCATTGTTCACTGATTACCACGTAAAGCTGGAAGCCGAAGTGTGACTACGGAGAGATATTACCTCGACCGTAGAAGCATGGCTAGCCTTGTCAACCCCTCGTATTCCGTATTTTGGGAAGCGGGGCGTGACATGGTTTTGTTGGTATCAGAGCCAGGTTTTGCTATGATTGGAATTGCAGTTTCCGAGTTGAGCTTGACAATTTAAGTCGCTCTTTCGGCCCAGAATGCGAACTGTTATCTTTGACTTGAATCTTTATTATTCATCATGCCATATTTTGACTCCATCAGTTAGAGTTTTGGGTGACTTGGTAGAGTTACGTGGTTGTAATTATGAACTGCAGCATAGCTACAATACTGTACTCTATTGGGTAACTTGGAGTTCTCCATTTGTTTTTCCGTTTGAATGAGTTTCACCTCACTCGATATTCTTGTTTCATTGTCAATTTTATATCTTGTTCTGATTTTTCCCCCTGTATTTTATGCCGTCCTAAAATTGTTGTTTCAGGACCATATCTTCCAACGACCCTTCCTCTATCTCCACTCCCGAGAATCAGACCGTAGAGATTCTGAATGCACTGCAAAGTCTGAAGGAAGCCCAGGAGCGAACAAACGACCTGTTAGCTGAAGGACTAAGAAAGCAGACGACTCAGGCACCAGCGAAACCTCCAATCATAAAGGGATCCCTGTTAGACGAGGAAAAGAGGTGAAAATGAAGCACCCACTTGTTCCCCCGCGACAGAAGCAGCAGAAGACCTAATGTTGTGGGTACTGCAAGAAGCCAGGACACCTTCAGAGGGATTGTCGCCGCGCCAATGGGAGATGTCTGATTTGCGGATCCAGCGAACACTTTATCAATGATTGCCCTAGAAGGAAGGAGCTACAAGGAGGCGGTTCGTCCACACGCTCCACTTCTGCTAAGTGATGGTTATTTCGTAGTTCGAGCATCGAAGAACAGTGCGGACCCCGCCCAGGATTCAACTCGCGAGACAGGAATGCAGCAGTCCAGAAATCAAAGAAGAATCATCACGTTTTCTACTTTCAATAAAGATGTTGTCACTTTTTGTAAATATTTCTTTTCGTTTGAAATCTTGTATTCGTCGAACTTTTAACTGAATGCAATAAAACTCTGAGTTGTGATGTATGTATCGGTCTCTTGCTTGTCACTTTATTTATACTATTCATTGCATCAGCATTTTTATTTTTTCCGTCCTTGCCTCCAGCATATCCTCCCTGTGCCACCGTATCCTTGGATATCTTCTTAATGTGTCCCACTACCTAATCATGACTCCCCCTTTTCAGGTCATGGCTCACTTTGGAAAAGCGCCGCCTCTGGATTAGGACACACGGTCATGCGTTTCCTAGGACTACCTGCTGGTAAGATCAGATGATGAGATTAACGGCCCACAGGTTATTTTCGAAAAAAGCGATTCCGAGGGTGAGGGATTCGCAGCCCCAGAAGTCAGTATAGTCAGCGACTCTGACGACGAAGAAGAGGGCCTCGAAGAAGACCCAATGGGGGAAGATTCCGAGGAAGACCCGATAGAAGAAAATCCTGGAGAGGAAAACCGTAGGGAGAATCCAGTGGAAGAAAATCCAATAGAAGAGGATCCAGCAAAAGAAGATCACGTAGAATCAGACCTCGATGAAGAAGCTCTAGCCGAGGAAGAAGGGCCAGAAGAAGAAGACCCCATGGCAGAAGAACTTCCAGTGGCGATCCCTGTGAGGCGATATGGGAATGGACACCCCTATCTGAGTGCGCGAGCCTACCGTAACCTGCTGAACCACCACAACCGCGACTGACATGATTGAGCTTTCGTCTCCTCTGGCCAAATAAAATCTAGGTGTAGTTTAGGGCTATCTTTTATTCATCGTGGTCGCTTTGTTCGGACTTTTCGGAAATGAAATAAATTGCTGAGTTCGCCAATCTTTTGATTTTTGGTTCACATGATACTTGACTGTTTCCCCTACACACTTATTTTCCTCCTGAGATCCCTGACTGTCCACCCCTGCACCTTGTGCTGTCTTGACCCTCACTTAGATTAAAAAGTACCGCACCCCGATCTTTTGAATGGGCCACCATTCATCCTTCGTATGTGCCTCTTTTGAGATCCTTCTGGAGGAGAAATTGATAGTGAAATTCCCGATTTAGCTAACCCTTCGGATCTTTGATTCATATCGACCATTTTCCTTCGCATACATCCCGTCCCCTCCTGTGGTTCTTTACTGCTCACCCTTACACCCTGGGCTGACCCGACCGCGGCCTCTTCGACCTTCAGTTTAAAGTGTCACACCCCAACCTTTTGAGTGAGCCATATTCCATCCTAATCCCTACCCTGGCCAGCTCAATACATCTTTATGCTGTTTCCTGTTACCCTAACTATATTTAGGGACATCGTTATTCGAAAATTTAGTTTTCATTATTTTTTGTTTATCGAAAAGTGCGTGTTATTAACTACTCCTGTTTTACGCATTTTAAGTACACTACTATTCTTCCCGTTTTTCGGTGGCGCAACCATATATTGCACATATTACTTTGTGCTATGTTACTTATTTTCACCATGTGGTTTTCTAAGTTATATTAAAATTGTTTTATTGATACGTTATTCTAAAATGTTGTAACCTATCGATAAATCCTTCACTATTTTATTATGGTTATGCCTTGTACTTATTATTTTAGCTGCGCTACTTTTGATATACGTATGTGTGCACATATTTGGGATTTCGATTTTATCTAGAATGCCTCGAATGTTATTATTCGTTGTTGCTATGTTATTCCCTTGTACATATAGTTTTCCCTTATAGTTGATTTCTACCTTATGCTTACTTAGACCTTCAATTTTTACCTACATGTCTAAAGTAAATCTCTATGTATTAGTCTTCGATGGGGTAGCTCTCCGCTTATTATTTGGTAACTTATCGTTTATTTTAAATTTCGAGGACGAAATTTTTGTAAGGGTGGTATAATATAATACCCAGTTCTTTGTGTACACCACTAACTGTATTCTTCATAATATATTATTTAGAAAATTTATGTACTTTATTTATAATTATTTTATTTCCTTTAAACCCCTTTAAACACCAAACCCAAACTCTATTTCATCTTATTTTTTTTACTTCCCATTCTTCCAAGCCCGTTTCCCTTTTAATCCAACTCCAGCCCAAAACAAAAATAACAAAGCAAATAATAAAATCCCTACTACCCCCGGCCCAGCCCCTGCTCCTAACCCAAACCCAAGCCTTATCTCTTTTATTCCCTTAGCCCGTGCCCCAATTTCCTCAGCCCAGCCGAATAAAGAAAACACAATTCATTAATTATTTCTCCTCAAATTAATTCCCCAGCCCAACTGAAAGTTAGGACTAAATATTTATACAAACCCAGCCCAACATTCCTTTATTCCCAAATGAATTAATCTTAATAATAACCCTGGCCCAATTCCTTTTCTTTCCTTTACAAACGATTTTAAACAAAATTTCCTGGCCGGCCCAGCCCACTCCCCCGACCCGTTCTTAACTCGACCCAACCCGTTCGCTTCCCTTTCTTCCCCACGTTGTCATTTCTTTCCCGCTCCTTTTCAGTTCGCTGCGCTTCCTCGCCCACGACGCATAAGTCCCCGAGCCCCACTCCCCATCGCGACCATGCCATCGCTCGCTGCCCATGACCACGCGCGCATGCCCACTCACCTTCACCGACCTCGTCCCTCCCATCTCTCTTCACCCCCACGCGCGCTCGTTCCCACGCCCCTCCTCGTCGCGACCTCACGCGCACGCGCGTAGTTTTCCTCTACATCCCATCTCTCTCTCTCTCTCCCCCTCTCCTGCAAAGCCCCGACCTCACCCTCGTTCCTCTGACTCTTCTCTCCCCCTCATTCCCCAACTCTCCCATCTCTCTCTCGAAAACTCCCACAACCCACTGCCAGCCCCCTAAACCGCCGACGCCGCCGACGACAACGACGACGAGGAAGACCTCAACTCTCCCCTTCCTTCCTCCTCCTCCATCAACAGAGCCCCTTCACTACCCCACTCCCTTCACCCGCCGAGTACTCCCCTGCACAACCCCTCGGCCACCACCTGCACCTCGACGCCGGCGAGCCCCCACTGCCCTGAACCACCTCGTTGACGCCCTACAACCTCAACATCATCACCATAATTACTTTCCCGAGCCCCACTATCTCTCTCTCTCTCTCTTTCAAACCCTAAACACCAAGCTCGACCCCAGCACATCCCAGAAGATCGACAGAGCATCCCACTCCGCATCCAGCGAACGCGAGGCATCCCCGGACAACTCCGACGTTGAACCCGAACGCGGACCGAGGCCGCGAACCCTAGCCGCGCCGTTCGTCGTGCGTCCATGCCGTTGCCGCTGCCGTACATCGCCAAAGCGTCTCCAGGAAAGTACTCTACTTGCTACATGCTAGATGAATTCCGTTACAAACTAAAATCATATAAATGCCATGTTTGCAATTCACGAAAACTTATATGACATAACTGTTCGATGCAAGATCCCAATGAAAACCTTCATTTATTTTGACGGAACTCGATTACATATTCTGTCCCGTGTGGCAATGAGCACTGTGTAGAAATTTTACTGGAAAATACAATTGTTAATAGCTTAAACGAACCCCCCAATTACACCCGTAAAAACAGGGAAATTCCCGCACCTGAAATTTGTTAAAATCACAATTAATTGTGCGCATATTGAAATGATGCGTTCGAGGGCTCAATTCGAAGATGACTCGACGACCTGTAACCCTATGTAAGTATTTAATTGCTTCTGTACTGAAATTATGACGAGAATTAGTCCGGAGAATGGCTCTGGACTGCAGTCCAGAGCAACTCTGCTTATTGTTTTCTGTCCCCTAATGGTTACTACCTTGCTGCCTGAACTCGTATGTTGTGGAACCCTACACATTATTGAAGATCAATCTGTTATATAAATAACGCAAGTGATTTCACCCCCTTTTCATCGTCGTTTACTAGTTAAACTGCAATTTAAAGGAACGGGACGTATAGCAGTCCTAAACAGAACCAGAACCGATACCCTAGTGTTGAACAGTGCGTAACTTCTGACGTAGAGACGCGATTGAGAATCCGTATGGTGCGTTAGAAACCTTATTTAAAACTCTAAATTTCATTCAACTGTAGTGATGCTAAATTCTGATCCCAACCAGAATTGAAATGCGTTACGAAACGGACTTCCGATTCTGAAACCGGATTTCCAGCAGTGAACGCTTAAAATGAATTGGCCATATCTAGTGATCCTGACACCCGATTGACGTGAAACCAAATTTGATGGATAGATAATCAAACATACTACTTATCCCCTATTCATAGTTTCGATAAATTGTGAATATCTGATTTATGAAGAATTATGCAAGTGGTAGGACATCGTTTGATGACATCTTAATCCTGCCTTAAATATTGTATTCTCATCACATTATATATATGTCTTTGCATTGGTAATCTAGCGATCATATGCAATACCCAGTGTTAGGTTTTAGTGTTTTATTGTGGCAAGTACGTTAGTGATTAAACATGAGTGGATAAGTGAAAGTGACACGTACTTGTACACAATCAATGGACCCTATTGATTTATTGCATTGTCGACGTCTGTGGGACGCGTATAAGTATGACTATAATTGGTATGGGACACTTATGGAAGCACTTGTATGGGTGTTACGGTAAGGCACCAAATACTGTCCATTTAACTTGGGTATCAGTCGAGACATGCTTGGTGGAGACCCTGTCTTCAGTTCTCGCGTAGACTCGTCATGGACCGACTGGTGTTTGAGTTTATGGTTGGCGTTTGGTGTAGACCACGGGGTATGGGGTAGTTTGAATGTGAGTTCAACAGAATCTCGGGAGTCCCATGTCGGCACATATAGAGATATATGGAGATATATATAGGGATATCACTGATTATTACCGTGCGTTTTTCGGGCCCGTGGTCCCTTGCCCTTGGGTCCTACCCTTGGGTGGGGGATACTCACAAATGGTTGACTCTCACACTTGGACCGACGATAGGCTTAGTGACCTGTACAGTGAGACTTAGAGACTGACAGGGATAGTGACATTGACATGCATTGCTTACTGAATCGACATACCTGACATACTATTTTACTGCTTTACTGTTCACCTGCTCTTTTAGACACCCGCATTGGCTACTTCATGTTCATATCATTACTATCTTGATTTACTGTTATATATTCATTATTACTGTACGAGTTACCACTTGCATCTATATATATATTGCTATCGCGTCGCTCTGACGACCTGGGTATGCATGCTCAGAGTGAGAAGTGGATCTAGCTTGGACCAGGACCAGACGTACATCGCGGACATCTTGATCCGCTACCCAGAGTTATACTCTTTTGATCTCCATCAGGTTAGTTCTTTGTATTTGTTTTGTTTCAGTTACTGCATTTCTCATTACCTGTGCATTGTTCACTGATTACCACGTAAAGCTAGAATCCGAAGTGTGACTACGGAGAGATATTACCTCGACCATAGAAGCATGGCTGTCCTTGTCAACCCCTCGTATTCCGTATTTTGGGAAGCGGGGCGTGACACATAGCGACTAAAAAGGAAAATCGGTGAGAGTTTAGTGGACAGACTGATCGATAAAATGCTTATTGAAACAGATACGGGGATTTAAACAACTCTTAATATCCTCACGGAGAAAACAAGTTCTGATTAAGACACCCAATAAATTCAAATTTGTGCAAATAAAGGAGAAATCTTAAAAAAGGATTCTTATTTAATGAGAGACTCCTCAGGCCAAGGAGTTAAACTCCTCAAGAACAACGCTCTGCAGACACGAGTGACATCTGTCAACTCTAATCATGAGAGGAATAAAATTCCCTAAAAATTTTAAGAGCTATGCTCTGTGAAGACGATTGAATCATCCATCAAAACACTAAAAAAGCAAAGCTTTTACAGAGTACAAACTCCAAGATCTTCAAGATCGGTGAACAAACTCCAAGAGTTATTCATGGAAGATGAACAGCGTTCCAGTTCATGGGTTAAAATCACCCTAAAAGGATTTTATCTTGAAGATCTGTGATCTAAAGATGTGCACGGCTCTGTTAATGGGTAAAACCCTAAAATATTTTTTAAGATCTACGATCTGAGAAGAGCAAAGCTCTGTTAATAAGTTCAATTCTTACCAAATTTAGGCAGAGTTTTGACTCTAAAAAGAGTTTCTGATGGCAGAGAACTTGGCTTTGAAGGAGAATTAAATTCTCAAGAAACAAGAAAACAAGAAGATGAACAGAGATCATCTCAACGGGCCAAAGGCCCTATTTATAGGCATTGGAAGTCGATCCGACTTCCAAGTTAATCCAACGGTGGAAATGCTGCCACCGCTGCACTCACGTGTGAGCCACATGAGCGCAGCGGTGGGGGCATTTGTTTCCCCCAATTAGAGTAAAGCTCTGTTCAAAATTTAAAATTTGAACTGAGGCAGCGCCTCACGTGCCAAGCACGAGAGCACTTGCGCCAAGAGCGCCAGCGCTAAGAGTCAAAGACTCTGAGGCAGCGCCTCACGTGCAAAGCACTAGAGCGCTATCGCCAAGAGCGCCAACGCTAAGAGTCAAAGACTCTGAGGCAGCGCCTCACGTGCAAAGCACGAGAGCGCTAGCGCTAAGAGCGCCAGCACCAAGAGTCAAAGACTCTGAGGCAGTGCCTCACGTGCAAAGCACGAGGGCGCCAACGCTAGAACTAAATGTTCTCCACCCTTGGATCAAAGATCCAACGAAGATGAATAAATCACCAAATTACAGAATTAAATTATGTTGAGGAAATACTCCTCAAATCTTTCCAAACAAGAAAGAGTGTGCTCTGTAAATCAGAGCACCAAGATACAGAATAAGTTCTGTATGGGAAAATATTTTCCTAATCTTGTTAAATAACAAGAAAGATGTCTTCTATAAAACAGAAGCTGTAGGATCACGGATCCAATAGTGGGGAAACATCCCCAAATCAATCGGAGAAAAATTTCCTTAACTGATTCAACAAATCAGCCTCCCCTATTTAAAGGACCCAAGACATCAAGTCTTAGAGAGGGAAACCTCCCTATAAGTTTCAAGTTCTGAGAAGAGAAAAAGAAAAGAGCAAGCTCTGTGAGGAAGAACCTTCTTCAAGGTAAATAAAAAGAAGAGAAACCATAGCATCTCTTCATAAAAAATAAGAACTTAATTCTTAGATCTAGGAGACAAAGTCTCCCTTCATAAAAATAAGAACTTAGTTCTCAGATCTATGAGACAAAGTCTCCCTCCATAAAAAGAAGAACTTAGTTCTTAGATCTATAAAGACAAAGTCTTTCACAAAAACAGAAGAGATCATAGTATCTCCTCATAAAGAAGAACTCAGCTCTTAAATCCATGAGACAAAGTCTCTTATAAACGAGAACTTAATTCTCAGAGTACAGAACTGATCAGAACTGCCAAAGAAGCGCCTTAGCGCTCCAAGTCTGGCACTCAGCGCCAAGCGCACCATGTGCTCCTTACGTGTGCGCTATTTCATAAGAAGCGCCTTAGCGCTCCAAGTCTGGCGCTCAGCGCCAAGCGCTCCACGTGCTCCTCACGTGTGCGCTATTTCATAAGAAGTGCCTTAGCGCTTTAAGTCTGGCGCTCAGTACCAAGCGCACCACGTGCTCCTCACGTGTGCGCTATTTCATAAGAAGAGCCTTAGCGCTCTAAATCTGGCGCTCAGCGCCAAGCGCTCCACGTACTCCTCACATGGGCGCTGAGGGAACACAAAGTGTTCTTTAAATAAAGCCCCAGAGCCATAATGATTGCTCAACACTCAATAAAAGACAAAAAGAAAAAGGGGTGTCAGAACCCAAATCAATGTTCAACATTGCAATACGGATGTATTGAGTGTTTTTTTCTCTCTCTCCAGGTAGCATACGCTGAGTGTTTTCTTCTCTCTCTCCAGGTAGCAACCATGTCACGTCTTAATCAAGATAATAATACGGATGTATTGACCGAACCCGCTTGTTATACTGCGCTAGGGAACGTTGGTCCCGCTCCAACTTATAAATGTTATAAGACAGAGCAGGAAATAGGGGATTACCATAATTCCCGTGCCGCCCAAACAAAGAAAGTGTATGTTGATGCATCTTCTTCGGGTGTGTTCATTACAGAGAACCGTTTCTCAGTATCCTTTACATCCTGGGTATGAAATACCGGATCAGGATCCTCAAAATATAATCTGTTACATGGGCTACAGACAGGTAGAGAACTGGGAACGGGGGATAAGTTTCAAAAGTTGGAAATGGTGAAAGTGTTGCAGCCAAGTGTGTTGGCAGTTATCACCCTGTATTACCAAATGCATTGATTCTGATCGAATGTTATTAGATACCGAACGTGATATACAACATCATATCAGTCTCTTTATTTAGTAAAGAAGGATATAATTTTGTATTGTTGGATAATGTTTTGAACATTTTCCTATATCAAGTGGTGATCGGTTCATACACGTTATCTAAAAACATATACGTTCTAAATCAAACCACAGTTCTTAACGTACAGAACACACACAATAGGAAGAGTTCAGAAATGAACGAATCCTTCTTGAGGCATTGTAGACTAGGTCATATCAATGCGACCCGACTAGCTAAGTTACATAGAGATGCATATTTAAATTTGTTTGAATTTACATCTTGTGAAACTTGCCAGTCATGTCACAAAGATAAGATGACCATAGCTCCATTTATTGGAAACGGAGAAAGAGTTAGTGAACTCTTAGGATTGATACATGTTGATGTATGTAAGTCCCCTGTCTACACATGCCAGGACTGGTTCTTTGTACTTCATTACATTCACTGATGATCTCTCAAGGTTCGCACTTATGTTCTTGCTGAAACACAAGTCTGAAGCTTTTAAGAAATTCAAAGAATGTAAGTCAGAAGTAAAGAACCAAAATGGGTATAAGTATTATGTCCTTTGATGTGATCAAGGAGGAGAATAATTGAGCATGGAATTCCTGGACTATTCTAAAGGAGAATGAGATTCTCTCTCAGCATTACTCTTCCGTATACAAAACAGTGCGTTGGTGTATCGGGGCGGAGCAATCGCACCCTATGTGATATGGTGTGCTCTATAATGAGTACTACTGAGTTGCTTGTTTCCTTTTGGGGGTTATGCACTTGTGAAGTTGCATACCTATTGAATAGGGTTCCAATCAAATCCAATCAAATCAGATGCCTATCACTCCATATGTGATATGGTATAGGAAGAGCCCATCTCTTAAGGATGTTAAGATTTGGGGTTGTCCAGCCTATGTCTAAAAGAAAAATCCGGACAAGCTTGAGGCAAGGTCAGTTCTGTGGAAGTTTGTTGGATATCCCAAGCATTCGCAAGGGAATATCTTCTACCAAACTGAGAAGCAAAAGGTGTTTTGTTTCTCAGCATGCCACCTTTGGGAAAGGGAATTTCTTGTGAAGAAATTAGTGGTAATGAGGTAGAATTGGAAGGAGTTCCAGCTATACAAACTGCAGCTGATGATTTGGTAGAACCGAAGGATTCAATAGTTCCCGACGAACCTCAATCTCTCCGCCGATCTAGTAGGGTTCCTCATCCAGCTGATGATGACCCAACTAGTTTCGAGCAGGCCATCAAGAGTAGGGACTCTGTAAGAATGGCTGGATGCTATGCGATCTGAGATGGAATCCATATACACCAACAAAGTATGGACTTTGGTTTCTTTATCTGAAGGGTTAAATCCCCATCATGAGTAAGTATATCTTGAGAAGATTACTAGGTGTACATAGAAAAATTGAGACTTTCAAAGCTATGCTTAAGTCCATCCAGATCCTACTTGCAATTGCTACATATCATGACTACGATATCTGGAGGTTGGGTGTCATGACTGCTTTTTCTAAATAGTGATTTAGAAGAGAGCGTCTATAAGTACACAGCCAGAGGGCTTCATAGACAGTGGGAGCAGCGGAAACGTATGCAAGTTGCTTTATGAGTTAAAGCAGGCATCGCGGAGTTGGAACATCTGTTTTTGATGTGGTAGTCAAAGTGTTTGACTTCATCAAAATGGTAGATGAACCTTGTATATACAAAAAGGTAGTAGGGAGTATGGTGATGACCCTCATATTGTACGTGGATGACATACTCTTGATAGGAAAGGAGTTTCCTATGCTATGCTCGGTCAATCTCCTCTTATCACAAGGATTCTCCATATAGGATCAAGGTGATACCTCCTAAATCCTGGGTTTTAGATCTATGAGATAGATCTAAGTGGATGTTAGGATTCTTACTAGGTGTAATGAGATGGTGTCAATCGATCCTGTAGAGAATCACTGGATAGGATCCAGGGTGGTAAGAACGACTGAATGTCAGTCACAGACATTGCCTTTACCCTTAGTGAAGGGACGGTATGTTGGAAGAGTTCCAAGCTAGATATGTGGCATACTAGACAATAAAGGCTGGTTACATTGCTACCTAAGATGCTACCAAAGAGTCAGTCTGGATGTATATAAGTTCATGAGATGAACTTCATTCCTCCATTGTGTGACAACGGAGTTGTGGCTTAGGCCTAGGAACCCCCGTCCCATCAGGGAACCAGACATATTCTTAGGCAGTAACACCTGATCATGGAGATGGATGATCTCCAAGAAGATCAAGGTTAGGAGAGTAGATACAGAGGAGAACAGGGCGAATCCACTCACAAAAGCCTATTCCCAGGAGAGACTTTTATGGGATGGTTGAGTATGAGATACTTCAACCACTGCTGATTGTTGGGTATGAGATACTACAACAGTAGACCCTAGTGCAAGTGGGAGATTGTTAGTGATATGTATGCCCTAGAGGCCATTACTGTACATACGATGTATATTGTAATGGATGCTTGGACATATATAGGGAGGACTTTCTTGCTCGACATGATAGTATGCTATCTGGTTGCTCTTTATCTTAACATATACATTGATTGTCTCTATATTACATGTTGATAAAGCCCTTAGGATGAGTACTTGACTATCAGGACTATGATGCAGATTATACTAGTGGGGACAGCGTAGTCGCTAAGTACATCCTTCAAATGTTCCTAGTCGTAGGTGTATCGAGACAGGGCATCGATATACCAGAGTAGACTAGCGTATAGCTTCTCGACCCATGAGATGAGCGATGGATGATCCCATCTCCATTGGTGTTTGACATCAAAGAAAGTATACGGGTGCTCAGTGGAGACTGGGTACACTAGACGGACTCGCCGAGAACTCCCAGATGGTATTATACCTCACGTCAGATGGCAGTTCTCTGGTGACACTGGTACAGGTTAGTCTGTAGACCCGAGATCGTCATAGAGTCTTGTGTGATTCCCACTGTGCTTTGATTTCCATCATACCACGTCCAAGAGGGCGTGCAAAATGGTGGCTTTTGGGTACAGTCCCGAATCACATGGAGGCAATGAGCGATAGGAGGGGTTTCCTCTCTCCCGGTATAGGGAGTTGATGTTGTGCTGTGTTCGATTGGCTATAATAGGAAGTCCTTGGCCAAGGAAGCTTCAGAGATATACCGGTAAGTGTTATCAGTAGTTTCTCGACCCGTTATGAGCCTCATATCGACACGACTTATCGAGTTACTGGGGTCTAACGTTTACCACCCCTAGACGAGATATACGACATATCAGACTAAGAGACCGGACTGTACGGTAGTGTTACTAATTGGATTCGTAGGAGTGTGAGCAGGCTTTCTTGTTGATCTTCTGATCGCTCAATACCCGGGTGGACTTTTACGTTTAGCAGACCGCTTACGGCTTGTGGGTGTTTGATATGATCATCACCTACTGCCGGCATATTGACGAGTCTTTAGAGTCCTACACAGGGGTTTCCTGGCTCAAGCGAAACGGAGTAGGAGCACATATGTGATATGTGCGGGACCGAGATTAATACGATATGAGATACCGTATTATATTCTCGCGATTTGTAACATTGATCGGTTGTATGCGATATAGCCGGGTTATCGGATCAAGTGTTGATTCGATAAGTTGTTACTTTTGATATTGGTCGGTTATAGCCGGATTATTAAATCAAGAGTTGATTTAATAATTTAATGTATAATTATATATTTGATATATTACATTAAATTAACTAGTATTTGCTCACTTAAGATTTGTTTTCTCACTTTATGTGCACATTGTACATATGTGATATGTATGTTTGTGTACATGCATTGTGTCATGGTTGATGATACATGCAAGATGGGTGTATGAGACTTATACCATGATTAAGGTTTTGTATTTTGTCTTAAGATTTAACAAAAGAATAAGACATAGTCAAAGTTCTCAAGCTTGGAAGAAGCTTTGAGAAACATTGACAAAGTCCACTCTTTTGTCATTTCCTTAGATATTGCTTAACCCAACCCTTAACCTCACACCTTGGTTAATTCTCTACATGAGTTAAGAAAAAGGTTTAACTCACCCATGGTTGCAATAATGCAAAGGATAAGTTTTCATTTGGATAAACTCTTGAGAAGAGTTCTTCTTCGTCTGATATGTATGCAAACATAGAACGGTAATGTGGGCATATCAAGTATATCATGAAAGCATGTCATGTAATAGTACTGAACAAATAAGAAATGACATCATGATTTCGCAGTTCTACTGTGCAAGTGGCATGGCAATTACCGATGATGAATGTGTGTGAGCTGACAAGTCTGTGTAAGTGTAACATGCGCATCATCGGTAATTGTGCAGGTGTACTAACAGATGATATTATATATCAATAAGTAGTAGGAACATCATACGTGAATTATGAGGGATAAACCAATATAAACATGAACAATAATCAGATGGAAATCTTTACGTCGGCGATCCCGCCTCATAGCATCAAGTGTCGCAATATCCTCGATCATCATCCTCAATTCACGAGCACGGATCAAACATCCGGTATATCTCATCGTACGGTAATCCATCGTACGGTGTCATCAAACAGAATAGGAATTCTATCATCCTATTCATTAACAAGGGTACGGATCAATGGTCTCGTACATCACCTCAATCTTTATTCACACACACACACACACACACACACACACACACACACACATATCTCAAGTCACATTTATATCAATCTCTTATCATGTCTTGGCAAAGTACTTATATTCTCATATCGCCTCGCGTCCGTATATCGACATATTAATCCAAGTCATCTTAGGTCATCGTATTCTCTTTTCATCACATACATATCTCACATCAAATCATCTTGCTTAAATATCGTATTCTCATTTGTATGTATGTATAATTTCGTGTCATCTATTGGCATATGAATGCGACATGTACTGTGCTTTGCGTCCTCAGGCCAACATATCCACTAATAATATCTTTTATCATAACGATATCGATCTCGTATCTTGCCACTTTAAATATCATACTTTTCCCTTTTCAATTTTATACTTATCACGATTCATTTTCTTATTTTATATTCTCATATATCAATCCGAGTCATCTAAATCTATCATCTCGATATCCCACATCGCGTTATCCTATATATATATATATATATATATATATATATATATATATATATATATATATCAATTTCTCATATATCAATCTGAGTCATCTATATCTATCATCTCAATATCCCACGTCACGTTATCTTATATACATATATCATATTCTCAAGCCAATATATCCATTAGTGTCAACATTTATCACATCGTCTCTTACTAAAACCTTTAATCATGTCTGTAAGTTCGTAGCATATCTTTTTTCCAAACGATAATTTATTCAACGATCTTTTCATATCAAAGGTTGCGGGGGTGTTATATGCCATCCACCCGACTTCCCCCGTAGATATAAATCTACTCACCTCGATCTTCGCTTGCCGGAGTCGATTACCCCGCGCTCTCCTCGTCGTCCTGAAGTCCACGCGGAGGTACCTACAGTTTCAATTGTGTCGTATTGTAAAACAAGAATCAAATACAAGAAAAGCCGATACGGCACACGAAACACACATAGGTTAGAACCTATGGCCTACGCATACAAGAATAACCAACAACTCTCGATATCATCGTACGAACGCCAATCGGTCGAGATAAAACACAAATATCAAAACTTAAGTTATTAAAAGTTGTAAAACGAAATCAGCAACTCAAGAAAACACTCCCAGATTTGCCTCAGGTGTGAATTAGGACATTTTGCATATGTGAAGGATCTAATTAGAGGGCATAGGAGCCATAGACCAAGCACAAGGTCAAAACCTCATGCCAAGGCCGCAAATTGCGGCCAGAATGGAGTTTTTGGCGGCCAAGTAGTGGGGTTAGGGTCTCAGGTTTCTAGGGTAGCTTCTAGGTTCCCTGCACGACTCTCTGTAATAGCTAAATAATTTTTAGAGTCCCCGGGTTATAGCAGATCTCTAATTCTAATCACATTTTCCATAAAAACCGACATCGGAGATTTCCAAGTTCATGGTTTGGGGCTTAAGTCTCAAGTTTAGTCCAGAATTTGACACTAAAGGATGTTGTGGTCACTAATTACACCTCAATTACTCTTTCAAGATCTAATAAATCCCTAAGCCTCCTCTTGGAATTTCCCAACATCACCAAACCACACTAAAATGCTCCAAACTACACTAGAAAATATGAAACACTAGAAACTTAACTAGAAGTATAAAATTATACCTCATTTAGCAACTCAAGAAAATTCTTGAGTTGCTCAAAGTCTTCAAAATTCCCACTTGATCCATCCAACTGTTTGTAGTGAGCTTGTGATCAATTTTTGTAGAAAGGGGCATGGTGGTTTGAGGTGTTTATCATGATGGTAGTGGGTGGTAGCAAGAGATAGAGGAGGGGAGGAAAGAGGAGGAGAAGATGAAGATGATGAAGTGAAGAAAGTGTATGCCATCGTGTGAGGATAATCCCCCCCCCCTCTCTCCCTCTCTCTTGCCCATACCTATGTCCCACATCAAACCAAAATATCTCTTCTTCATCCTTTTCTTTTATTTTTTTAAAAAGAGACACAAACAAGAAACATAATGTTTGCAAATGAAGAATGGCTTCAAAACATGTAACAAGCATTTGCTACATGTTATGTTGCATGCCATGCATAAACAAGATTTGTGAAATATTAATCGAGTTTAATATTAATTTATATACAATTAACCGTATAATAAATTGTAAAATGCCCAAATCACATAAATTCTTTCCAAATCACTAATTCATATTTATTTCCCAAATATTGGTATATAATTATACCGTTTTACGGAAAACCCCTATTCGCATATTGAATAGTTTTCGTGAAATATATTATTTTATTATTTAAATTCATAAAAATAATATTTTATTTTTTCTGAAATGTTGCAATTTCCCCCCTTAAATAAATTCAGTCCCCGAATTTAAATTTAAACCCCCAAATACAAAAACATTACAATAATCTTGTTCAAATCAACGGGGCTTGTTGGGGCCTCACCCGCGCGCGCAAACATGTATGTTTTGAAAATGGAATCATTTTAAGAAAATGGATGCGCACGCGAGCTCAGTCTTGTTTTAAAATTTATAAACCGCAAGTGCACGGCGTGTTGTAGCAAGCCGGCAAGTACGGGTCAATCCGCAGGGAATTGTGTATTAGGTTTTGTTGTTTAAGGTTCAAAAAATAACGAATGGTTTGATTGTCACAAAAATGAATAGAAAACGAAAACAAAGAAAACAAGAAGAGAAAGAAATGGCCGTGGCTTTGGCTCGGATAGTTGATTTCCTCTAATAATTTATCCCAACCATACCCGTCAAAATCACAAGCTTCCTCCTCTAAAATTGGAGTACAAAAATCATCGGACTGAATAGGAGGATTTTCTTGTGTGTCCTGATAACACTCAGTCAATTTAATCATATCATCATCTATGAAATTATCAAAATTCGTTAGATCGTTTATCTCTCTCGGGTGACTTCCTAGATGACAGATATTGATATTATTAGGTTCTAATTGACGGTGTTCACTCTTTAGAATCACTACAGCTACATGCTCTTCAATTCTAGCCAAAGATCGAGCTTGGGCGTGAAACAATTTCTCAGACTGTTGTATAAACAGGGCTAGTGTTGCAGCTGTTTGATTCTCGACCGCAATCATCACTTCAATATCTTTCTCTAAAGTGGTCAACCTAGCATCCATCTCACCATCATTCCCTAATGATGTGTCAGTTGTTTCAGGTAAGGAGGGTTGTGATGGTGGTGATGCAAAATCAGTTACCCTGTCGACCTCTTTCTCTAAATCTTCAACCATTAGGTCTCTAATTGAAGTGGGACTAGGTTCAAGAGTGTTAGGTGAGTGACCGTTATCAAAACTCCAGGACGGTTGGTCACCCCCTAGAAAAGGATAGTTTTCATGAATGTGGGAAGAATCGTGGCAATTTGAACAAAAGAATTGGGGCTGAGTATAAATAAAAGAATAAGAATCGTGAAAAATTGCATTGAATCGTGTATCACCCATATCAACAAGAATTCACAAAAATCACAAAAACCAAGAATATCACACCCCTAGCAGTTTATGTTATGCTAAGTCAACTAGACCTGCTCAAGAACCTAATTTTCGAAGTAAAACTGTATTGAGAAACGGGCTTAAGATATACGGATCACGAAGCCAGGTAAGTGCAGAGATAAGGGGAGGTTTTCCAACGCTTTTGCGAAGTTCCTTAATTAGAATAACCCATTCTCATGAACACTTGCCTAGACACCCCGTGAACGATATACCGTTAAGTGGTGTTCTAAATACAGTTAACTTCTCCTAATGAGCGCGAAGTCCTTAAAGTCAAAGTTTTAGTTGATTTAAAATTACTGTGGGTATGCAAGAATGCAGTTTTGTGATTTGTGGGCTACGGAGAAAGGTGATGAAATCCTTTACCGCATCTTATTTGGTCGTGCCTTTAAGATCCGTATTAAGATGCAAATGCGCAAATCAATAAAAGAATTCAAGAATTCAATCAATAAAGCAATTCTTTTTCCGTTTAGGCTTAAGCGCTGCAACTAATACGGGTTAGTTCTCTGCGCAATTGGTGGCAAGTTTGTGCGAAGAATCATGCAGAAGATAGAGTATTGGAATGCATCGGATTTGAGTGAAGGTGTTAGAAAATACGTACCGATGTGATTTGGGTTAAGAAACCCCCTTGAAGTGATTACGGGTATTTGAATGTTCGCTTGCGCGGGTCAAACTACCCGGATCTTTGGCACTATATTTCACTAACGCCCTGCACTGGAATTTGAAGCATGCTCCGCACGATCGATGGTCGTAATTCCGTAAAAACTGAAATGTCAGAAAATACGATATTTAGTGTCAAAAAGCGATATATATGCCCCAATTCCTGCACACTAAAAATTATAAAAATCAAACAATACCGCTAGAATACTAACAAGCAACTAGAGACACCACAAAAGAAAAAATCACATAACATCACCATTGACCCGGCGGCGCTGGATATATGAGCAATGTCGCCGGTCTTTTTTAGGAGTTAGATGCTCGAATTTTTTATGGGTTCTCTAGGCTAGTTAAGTGTTCTTATGGTATAACTTGATTTTTAAAATAAATTTCAGGGTGTTAGCAGGTCTGAAGGACAGAGAACAAAGTAAAAAGAATGTTTATTGTGTTTGTTTTGAAAAAATTGAGTTAAAAAGTTAGTGAGTTAATACGAACCAGAAATAACAATTCCTAATGACTACCAATTCCCCGGCAATGGCGCCAAAAACTTGTTGGGGCCTCACCCGCGCGCGCAAACATGTATGTTTTGAAAATGGAATCGTTTTAAGGAAATGGATGCGCACGCGAGGTCGGTCTCGTTTTAAAATTTATAAACCGCAAGTGCACGGTGTGTTGTAGCAAGCCGGCAAGTACGGGTCGATCCGCAGGGAATTGTGTATTAAGTTTTGTTGTTTAAGGTTCAACAAATAACGAATAGTTTGGTTGTCACAAAAATGAATAGAAAACGAAAAAAAGGAAAACAAGAAGAGAAAAAACATGGTCGTGGCTTTGGCTCGGATAGTCGAATCGTGACGATTCCTTCGACGCTTCCTTGATCATGAGTTGTCCGTCCTTGTGGCGATCCCGGCGTGAAGCATGACTTGTCAATGCGGTTGCATAGCACAAGTCATCAAAATACCGATATTCGATGCAAGGCACGAAACGAGTCCATATTGTTTACTTACCGTTTATATGTCCAAGCTTGAGGTACCAACACTAAGCACAAGGGTTAGTAAGCATACACCAACATCAAAAACACAAATTAGCAAGTGAGAGCAATTGGTTTTAGTGTTAACTTTGCTAGGTGGTTGTGATGCTATAGGGTATATGAAAACCAAGGGTTTGTCAAGCACTTGATCACAAAATACCGTATCCAAACTTAGCAAACTTAACACCAAATTGATTTTAACTTAAACATTGTGAAATGGGGAAAGAGAGTAAGTATAGTATATGAAGAGGTTACAAGTAACCATAGTTTCAAAATACCATATCACCTCAATACATAAACAATTTTTAAGTTAGGATCATATTAAGCACATTAAACATAAACAGGAGGAGGAGAAAGGCAAAGCCTTTCATCTCATTTCCTCACCATCACCACAACCAAAGAAAGATTAGTTACGCATAAAAATAGCAAAATAAAGCAAGAAAGGGAAAGAAACAAGTAAACAAAACAATAAAAATATTACTTAACACTTGATGAAGTTGAGATACAAGATATTGGTAGCTTGTTCAACCTCCATAATGAAGCTCTCAAAAGAAACTTCAAGGGAGAAGAAGAAGAAGAAACCAAGTTAAAACCCTCATAACTCTTAAGCCTAAACCAAAAGCAAAAACAAAACTAGAAAATATATGCATACCCTCTCTCTAATCTGTTCTGGTATTTATAGATATCAAAATAGAATAAACAAACAATATATATAGGATGATATGATGCCTATAAAGTGCCAGCAAAAAAATAGGGGAAAAAGGAGCAAGGGGGGCCGGTGTCGCCGGATTTATTGGGGGGCTCGCCGGTCCCAATCCGAGCAATGAGGCTCGTCTTGGCAAGGTGGACTTGTGTTCTCTCCATAATCACTCTGATGCGGTTTGATTTATCTGTTTAAGCCTGGTTTGCATTCAGAGACTTGGAGGGAAACTTGATGCCAATATCACATCAAAACTTTTTGCATTTATTACCCATCACACCCACATGTGCCTACTTGTGCCATGGGCAGCCCCTCTATGGTCCAAGTCATCAAAGAGCTAAGTGCACACTTGTGTTATGTTGGACCAAAATTGTCTGCACACATTTATTGCAAAAGAGCTCTTTGAATATCGGTCGGTTTTCTGTTCTGATTGCAGTGTCGGCTCCCAAACGCTATATCCGTGACATTGAGTGTGTTTCCAGTGTTTTATCACGAATACCTGTAATCTGTAATTACTGAGCAGACACTGATTAATATTACCGATATATAACGAAATTGATAATGAATGAGAGGTATTAGAATGCAGTTTTCTGAGATGAACAGGGCTCCGGAATCACAAAATACTCAAACATAACACAGCGCATCCTCTAAAAACCATTTTAAAAGCTGAATAAAACTCATGCAAAGTCCTTTCCAAACTGCCGTGTGCTGCGTAACTCACGTAAAAATGGCGGACGCTCATTGTAAAGTAATAAATATACATTCTTATACGTTTTGCTCAAATATACGTTCCGCCTTTTTGAAATTTCCCAAAAGGTTTTCCTTTAGAAAAGTTCGTGTCACTTACGGACACGTAGGAAATAGCGAGACTATAGCTCCTTTTGATAACCTCTTGGTAAATATCGTTGCATGCAAAAATACTCAGGTACTGTCCTCAGATCAGTCCTGCTCGGCTACTATATAATATAGTGCCCGCCATAAAATATAATGCTCAAAAGTAAAAATCTGTTTCAAGAGGCTTATCCAACATCGCGTACGTCTGGTGCGCACCAAAAAACCAAGTGCAAGACAAAAGCCAGAATGTGCACAAAAGAAAAACTAAGTGCAACGGGTGTGCACGAAAACATCTGTCAAGTGCAACTGGTGTGCACGACAACAATATCAAGTGCATTTAGAGTGCACGAAAATCTCAACCAAGTGCAACTAACATGTACGGATAAAATCTTAATCAGGTGCATCTGGTGTGCACAAAATCTCATGCCATGCGTCCAATATGCGCGAAAATCCAAATCAAGTGCGTCTGGTCCGCACAAAACATCTAGTTTAGTAAAACGCACGAAAACGAACGTCAAGTGCAATGGTGCACGCAAACATAGATATAGTGCAACAAATGTATAAAAACATAACCTCAGGTGCACTGGGTGTCCGAAAACTCTTCAATATCTCAAATACGCAAAAAAAAAAAACCAAGCATGCCAAGGTGTATAAAACCATAAACGTGTGCAACTGCGTGCACAAATGAAAATATCAAGTAGGTGAAGCCATGGTGCACGAAAACAAATATCACGAAACTCAATCATCAAAATTCAAAGTCCAAGTGATAACAGTGTGATATTCGGATCATAAAACACAAATCGCAATAAACAACATTGAGGTACACCTCCTTCAATGTCGGAAAAAGCCGGTGCGTCCAAAGCTGGTAAAGCAAGAACATCCACTTGCCTCCTGCTCACGGTCTGGCGTCCTCTGTCTCTGGGTCCTCATTTTTTCTGTGGATTACCAATCCCATAATCTTTCTGCTCGTCGGCCCGGTTAGGTGTAATGACGGAAACAGCTCCATTCTGGCACTCCTCTGATCATCTCTTGACCAATCTAAATGACCACTCACAAACGGCACATTACAGATGGTGGCATCTGGCCCTCTAAATATGCGCGATATAACTGATCCTGGGTGCAAGTCGTTATCGCTGCGGTGTTCTGAAAAGAACCTGCTTAGGACTCTTCCAATCTCACCAATACTGAACTGTACGGATGTTGGCATTCTATTCTTAACCATTTTTTCCATAACCGGACAGCCGCGTCCTCAGCATGGCTTTCCTCTGAAATTTGGCCGTATCCAACGCCTCTGCACACATGTCAATCCTCTGGCATCAACGTGGAATAACAACAGCTCGTTAACATCTCGCACGAACCCCTAATTCCACTCGCCGTCATTATCATCCACTTCGACGTCATCTCTTGCTGTCTTCATACGGAAATTCGTCCTCGGCTACAGTAAATCCGGAGTCTCTCACAAGGACTCAAAATTACGAACTCGGTATTTTCACCATTCTATGGAAGATATCTGGCCGAACATGTCCTTGGGAATGCATCCCAATCATCGGAGGAATACGCTTCATTCGTCCATTCTCGATTAACTCTCAACGCATCAGGGTGCGGTCTTTCTATCCGAAGCTGGTCAACTTACCGATCTCACATCGGGGCATCCAACGAAAAACGTCCTCCATTGATCGATTTACTCTAGATCTGAGTAAAATCCTCCAAACAGGAATTCTTCCACTCAACTGGCCTGCGTCGGCGCATCAAATCAAACAAATCATCTTCGTCGTTCTATTTAAGATGGACTAGCGGTCTTCTGTCACATCTCGATCGGTAAGCTCCAGTGGTTTCAGCTCATAAACTCTGGAGACAACTTCTCGTCAATCTTAGCAACAGCTGGGTTATCTGTCTGCACGGTAGACAATATCGCGATCTCTGAAGTAGGCTAAACATCAACAATCCTCTCAATCTGGCAGTCGCTATCAACGGTCCGATCATCCAGTACAGATCCGAATACTCATCTCAAACGAGAGATCACTATACAAACACTATACCGATACGTCCCTATATCACCAGAAACATCATGGTCAGCCATCGTCCATGAAGAGCTCGTTTTGACCGTAACTCTAGCAGCAGCTCTCTCTACGCTCAAACCACCGGTGATAGGAACCTCAAGCAGGTATCGATGAAGATAGATCGAAGGAACGAAAGTAATCAACAGGTCCAAAATGGATGTATGATCATAGAAAGGAATGGAATCAATAAGAGTATGATCATAGGAACGAATAGAATCGAGGATCTCAAGTAATGTACATCCTAAGGTCACTTAAGCGAAGTGGTGTATCGTAAGTATGCCGCGGAACATACACACGGTACGTCACTCTACTCAAGCTTCCTACTCCATCAACCAATGTCAACCTACGCGACGAAAGTTCGGGTCTAATATCCCCCTCAGTCAAGTATAAGTTACGTAGGGTCAAGCCTGAACTCGAACCAAGGTTAAACCTAATGCTTTGATACCAACTTTGTCACGACCCAGAATTTAGCTTGTGGCCGGCACTTAAATCACGCAACGTCAAAAGGCGTAACGTAATTCAAGTAAGATGAAGCCCAAAAATCTAAACCTTTCGGAAAATAGTAGAGGTACAGTTTTTAAATAAGGGTATGATGAAATCAAGTTTTTGTTTAAATGCATAGATAATGAAACATTAAAATGCAATGGGTTATATACTAGAGTTCAAAACGCTTTTCATCTTTTAAAAATTTAGACAGCACCTCCCTCGTATAATTTGATCCAAAACCACATACAAGCAATATATATATATATGCATTCCCGAGAGGGAGCTAGCTCTTCGCCAATCGACGGAATCACAACCACGCAAGAATCAAATATACGATGCCCAACGGCGAAGGTCAGCACAGAAATAATAAATGAATAAAACAAGACATAACCAGCTCAAAAACAACCATACACCCAACGTTCTAAGTCTCGCGAATACAAGTTTTTCTAAGTCTGCAAATATACAAAGTCTAATATCTGGTTTGATAAAGTTTATCTAGATACAATAGAATAATAAGGTACAAGAGCAGGCACGATCCAATGTGTCCCATCTACCATAGCAAAACACCATGAAGGAAGCTGTGTGCCAGCGATACCGCTACCGATCCAAGCGGTCGAACCTGTAAAGAAACTGTGGCACAACGGGGGTGAGTTGCTAACTCGTGAGTAGAAAACATCAGCAGGTACAAATCGAATAAACAGCGATTCCTAAGTCATACTATATCATAAAAGTAATACTATGATATCAAGGGTGTCCATGAATGCATATGTATCAATAATATAATCGATGCCAATGACCTGTAAAAGTAATCATCTGGATCAAATGTCTGTATGTATGAGGAAAATCAACCAACATGTGTCCATCAACGACACATCAATATTATGGAACATGAGTGTCCAACACCGACACTCGAAACATCATGAAAACCCGTGCCCAATATCGACACGTAAATCCTCATATCTAAGGCGCCGCATACTCAGATCGGCCCTCAGGCATCGCATCCTCTGATCGGCCCTCAAATCCATCTCATGACTCCGGTCGGTATCCTCCGGATAACTGCCGGGTCCAAACTATCACCGGTAGGTAGTACATCCCTTGCCAGGCTCATCGTCATCCCCACGAAATCACTCTCGCCTCGGGGTACCTTACCGGGTCCACCATGTACTTGCAGACGGTTCATCCAACTCCTCGAATCGGGTCTCGAAAACAAGCTTAGAACCGAGAAAACTCATGGTGGACGTCTCAAAATCACATCATGAGAAACCGTGTTTTTAAAACAATTCATTATTTCCTTTGAAATATAACCGCGGTTCTCAAATCCAGAAATCTCATGAAAATAGCTTCGCAAAGCATATAACATAAGGTACGATGTATGCAAACATAGAACGGTAATATGAGCATATCAAGTATATCACGAAAGCATGTCATGTAATAGTACTGAACAAATAAGAAATGACATCATGATTTCGCAATTCTACTATGCAAGTGGCATGGCAATTACCGATGATGAATGTGTGTAAGCCGGCAAGTCTGTGTAAGTGTAACATACGCATCATCGGTAATTGTGCAGGTGTACTAACAGATGATATTATATATCAATAAGTATGGGAACATCACACGTAAATTACGAGGGATAAACCAATATAAACATGAACAATAATCAGATAGCAATCTTTACGTCGGCGATCCTGCCTCATAGCATCAAGTGTCGTAATATCCTCGATCATCATCCTCAATTCATGAGCGCGGATCAAACATCCGGTATATCTCATCGCGTACGGTAATCCATCGTACGGTGTCATCAAACAAAATAGGGATTCTATCATCATATTCATCGACAAGGGTACAGATCAATGGTCTCGTACGTCACCTCAATCTTTATTCTCATATATATATATATATATATATATATATATATATATATATATATATATATTAAGTCACATATATATCAATCTCTTATCATGTCTTGACAAAGTACTTATATTCTCATATCGCCTCGCATCCTTATATCGACATATTAAGCCAAGTCATCTTAGGTCATCGTATTCACTTTTCATCACATACATATCTCACATCAAATCATCTTGCTTAAATATCGTATTCTTATTTATATGTATGTATAATTTCGTGTCATCTATTGGCATATGAATGCGACATGTACAGTGTTTTGCGTCCTCAAGCCAACATATCCACTAATAATATCTTTTATCATAACGATATAGATCTCGTATCTTGCCACTTTAAATCTTATACTTGTCCCTTTTCAATTTTATACTTATCACGATTCACTTTCTTATTTTATATTCTCATATATCAATCCGAGTCATCTAAATTTATCATCCCAATATCCCACATCGCGTTATCCTGTATATATGTGTATGTGTGTGTGTGTGTATCAATTTCTCATATATCAATCCGAGTCATTTATATTTATAATCTCAATATCCCACGTCACGTTATCTTATTTACATATATCATATTCTCAAGCCAATATATCCATTAGTGTCAACATTTATCACATCATCTCTTACTAAAACCTTTAATCATGTGCGTAAGTTCGTAGCATATCCTTTCTCCAAATTATAATTTATACAACGATCTTTCCATAGCAAAGGTTGCGGGGGTGCTATACACCATCCACCCGACTCCCCTCGTAGATATAAATCTACTCACCTCGATCCTCGCTTGCCGGAGTCGATTACACCACGCTCTCCTCGTCGTCCCGAAGTCCACGCGGAGGTACCTACAGTTTCAATTACGTCATATTGTAAAACAAGAATCAAATACAAGAAAAGCCGATATGGCACACGAAACACACATAGGTTAGAACCTACGACCTACGCATGCAAGAATAACCAACAACTCTCAATATCGACATACGAACGCCAATCGGTCGAGATAAAACACAAATATCAAAACTTAAGTTATAAAAAGTCGTAAAACGAAATCAGCAACTCAAGAAAACATTCCCAGATTTGCCTCAGGTGAGAATTAGGACATTTTGCAGATGTGAAGGGTCTAATTAGAGGGCATAGGAGCCATGGACCAAGCACGAGGTCAAAACCTCATGCTAAGGCTGCAAATTGCGGCCAGAATGGAGTTTTTGGCAGCCAGGTAGTTGGGTTAAGGTCTCAGGTTTCTAGGGTAGCTTCTAGGTTCCCTGCACAACTCTCTGTAATCGCTAAATAATTTTTAGGGTCCCCGGGTTATAGCAGATCTCTAATCCTCATCACATTTTCCATAAAAACCGACATCGGAGATTTCCAAGTTCATGGTTTGGGGCTTAAGTCTCAAGTTTAGTCCAGGATTTGATACTAAAGGGGGTTGTGGTCACCAATTACACCTCAATTACACTTTTAAAATCCAATAAATCCCTAAGCCTCCTCTTGGAATTTTCAAAAATCACCAAACCACACTAAAATGCTCCAAACTACACTAGAAAATAAGAAACACTAGAAACTTAACTTGAAGCCTAGAATTATAACTCATTTAGCAACTCAAGAAAATTCTTGAGTTTCTCAAAGTCTTCAAAATTCCCACTTGATCCATCCAACATGTTTGTAGTGAGCTTGTGATCAATTTTTATGAAAGGGGCATAGTGGTTTGAGGTGTTTTTCATGGTGGTTGTGTGTGGTAGCAAGAGGTAGAGGAGGGGAGGAAGGAGGAGGAGAAGATGAAGATGATGAAGTGAAGAGAGTGTATGCCATGGTATGAGGATAACACCCCCTCCCCCCCTCTTTCTCCCCCTTTCTCTTGCCCATATCTATGTCCCACATCAAACCAAAATATCTCTTCTTCAGCCTTTTCTTTTCTTTTTTAAAAAAGAGACACAAACAAGAAACATAATGTTTGCAAATGAAGAATGGCTTCAAAACATGTAACAAGCATTTGCTACATGTTATGTTGCATGCCATGCATAAACAAGATTAGTGAAATATTAATCGAGTTTGATATTAATTTATATACAATTAACCGTATAATAAATTGTAAAATGCCTAAATCACATAAATTCTTTCTAAATCACTAATTCATATTTACTTCTAAATATTTCCCAAATATTGGTATATAATTATACCGTTTTACGGAAAACCCTTATTCGCACATCGAATAGTTTTCGTGAAATATGTTATTTTATTATTTAAATTCCAAAAAATAATATTTTATTTTTTCTGAAATGTTACAGAACTGAGTGGAGTTAGCTCGGTAGCGGGAAGACAAGAAATGCTGCCGAAGAGCTGACAGTTCTTGCATCTTCTAACTAGCTTCTCGGCATCCTGGTGTAGCGTAGGCCAATAGTATCCCTGTAGTAGTGCCTTATGGACCAGGGTTCGGGCCCCTTGATGTGCTCCGCCGACCCCTTCTTGTATTTCTCGCAGAATGAATTCAGCCTCGTGCGGGTCGATGCACCGGAGCAGGGGTTGAGTTTATGATTTCTTGTATAGGTTTCCGTTGTTCCAGACGAAACGTTATGCCTTGGCCCATAGCCGACGAGCTTCTCCTCGGTCTTCGGTAAGTGCACCGTCCCTTAGGAACTCCACGAGGGGCTTTCTCCAATCCTGGCCTTCTTCCTGAGTTGTGTAGATCTGGAGTGTTACCTCCCCGTCTTCCACGCTGGGCCGTGGCAGGACTTCGAAGAGGATGCTCCTCTTATAGTTGGCCGAATAGGAAGAAGCGAGCTTGCTTAAAGCGTCGACTCGGGTGTTCAAGTTCCTGGGGATTTGTTCTACTTAGACTTCATTGAAATTTTTCCGAAGTCTTTTTACCTCGGCTAGGTACTTTATCATGAGCGGTTCCCGGGCTTCAAAGTGCCCAGTTACTTGGCCGACGACTAGTGCGGAGTCGCTGTGGACTCTAATGATCTTCAGCCTTACTCCGGAGGCAATTCGCAGTCCCGCTAATAAAGCTTCGTATTCCGCGGCGTTGTTTGATGCTCTAAACCCGAGCTTTAAGGAGTATTCCATCTCTGCTTCATTCGGGCCGCAGATGATCAAGCCAGCCCCGCTCCCTTCCTCGGTAGAGGATCCGTCCATGTAGAGCACCCAGGCCGGGATAAGGTTGGATACCTCTTCAACCGACGGACGTGGTTCAGAGCCTTGCGCTGGCGTTCCTCCTTTAATGGGAATGGTGCACTCAACAATGAAATCGGCTAAGACCTGCGCTTTGATGGCTTACCGGGGACGGTACCTGATATTGAATTGGGACAATTCCTACCTCCATTTTTCCAGACGACCTGATGACTCGAGGGAGGCAAGGATAGACCCTAAAGGTCGCTCGGTGAGGTCGAGGATTGTGTGCGCTTGGAAGTAATGTCGGAGCTTTCTAGAAGTGATGACAAGTGCCAGAACTATCTTCTCTATGGCCGGGTATCTTGTTTCCGTGTCTTTAAAGACATGGCTCACGTAGTAGACCGGCCACTGTATGCCTTCAAATTCTCTGACAAGCATTGATCCAGCAGCTTGGTCCGAAACGGCTACATATAATAATAACGCGTCGCCTTCGACTGGTCGAGTGAGCAGTGGGGGAGTTGATAGGTGCATCTTGAGCTGTTCGAAAGCGTTTTGATACTCTTCCAACCATTCGAACTTGGGAATTTTTCTCAAGGCTTTGAAGAACGGGAGGCACTTCTCCCCGGATCATCACATAAAGAGACTTAGAGCGGCCACTTTCCCTGTGAGCCACATGATCTCAACATTTCTCTTCGGTGTGGCTATGTTGAGAATGGCGCTGATCTTTTCTGGGTTCGCTTTGATTCCTCGATGGGTGACCATGAACCCGAGGAATTTCCCGCTGGTGACTCCTAATGCACACTTAGCTGGGTTCAGCTTCATTTTATACTTGCGCAGGACGTCTAATGTCTCGCCGAGGTCTTTGGTGTGCTTGTCCGATGAGGTTGATTTTACTAGCATGCCGTCGACATAGACTTCCATGTTCCTCCCGATCTGTGGTTTGAACAGTTTGTTGACGAGGCGCTGATATGTAGCCCCAGCATTATTAAGATCGAAAGGCATCACTTTGTAGCAGTATACCCTCTGATCGCGGTAAGTTCTTCTTCTGGCGGGTTCATCCGGATCTAATTGTAACCGGAGAACGCATCCATGAAGCTAGTAATTCATGGCCTGCTAAACTGTCCACCAACTGGTCTATCCGAGGGAAGGGATAGTTGTCTTTGGGGCAGGCTTTGTTCAAATCCATGAAGTCGACGCACATGCACCACTTCCCATTCACCTTTTTAACCATGACCACGTTGGCCAGCCACTCTGAATAGTCCAGGTTTCTGATAAAGTTGGCTGCGAGCAATCGGTCCACTTCGTCTTCTATTGCCTTCTACTTGGCTGGCGCAAAGCTCCTCTTCTTTTGTCGGACGGGCTTCGCTTTCAGGTCGACCCGAGCTTGTGGGAGATAACTTTGGGTTCGATCCCGGGCATATCCGCGGGGTCCAAGTGACCGCGTCCGAATTATCTCAGAGGAACCGTATCAGGTCCTCGCGGTGGTCCCCGGTTAAGAGAGAGCTGATTTGGACGGTCTGGCCGTCGACCCTTTCGACGAGGGGGACTTCCGTCAGTGCTTCTACCGGGAATCCTCGGACTTCCCTTTGGTCGTCGCACGTGTCCAAAGACTCATGGAAATCACATGCATCTTCAAAATCGTCGCCCGTCTTTCCGGTAGGTGACGTGGAGACGAGACAAATCTTAGCAATTTGCTGGTCCCTATAGGCCCAGCCTATCACCCCTTGATCCAAAGGGAACTTGATCGTAAGGAGGTAAGTTGAAATTTGAGCCCGAAGGGCGTTTAAGGTCGGGCGTCCCAGGAGAATGTTATAGGACGAAGGGACTTTAGCGACGAGGAAGTCCACTGGCATGATTTGAGTTTTGCCCGCTTCCCCGATGTTGAGGCGGAGAGTGACCAATCCCTCGGCAAGGACGGAATGATTGGTGAACCCAAAGAAGACATGAGAGGTCGGTCGAAGGTCAGACGGTCCTAGCCCCATACGCTGGAAGCAGTCATGGAACAGGATGTCCGCCGAGCTTCTCGAGTCGACCAATATCCTCTGGACCTTGTAACGGTGGACTCTGGCCGTCATCACGAGGGGGTCGTTGTGAGGGAGCGATATGCCGTGGAGGTCTTCATCGGAGAAAATGATCAGCTCGTCCCTCCTGCATCTTTTCCCTCCTGCATCTTTTATATGGTATATCATTTATACCCTTGACCGGGAGGAGGCGGTGGTTTCCGCCAGCTTCCCGAGCATGATCCGAGGTAACGACCATAATTTGCCCGATTGTTAACTCCCCAGGAAGGGGCTGGTTCTCTTGCTCCCGCTCTGCTTGCCGCTTGTCCCGCAAGTACTTCGCCAGTTGGCCAGAGCGGATCAACTCCTCGATGTAGTCACGGAGTTGTTTGCAGTTTTCGGTCAGGTGGCCCTGCGACCTATGGAAGGCGCAGTACGGGCCTCGGAAACACTTGCCCGCCCTTTGGGTCACTGGCGGAAGCTTGAAGAACCTCTCGCACTTTGCCTCCTCCAGCAGCTCGGTCTGGGAGATGTTAAGAGGAGTGTACTCCTGAAACTTCGGGGAGTAAGGTTTTGGTCGGTCGACTCTCTTTTTCTCTTCTCTGCCCTGCTTCTTTTGGTCGGGTTGGTCACTTCTGGGCAGATTTGAGTTCACCCCGGATTCGAGTTGGATCTCCCGCTCGGTCCAGGCTTTTACCTTGGCCGTGGTCTTTGGTTGCGCTAATGCAAAAGAGCGGAGCCACTCTTTGAGCCTAAGACCCGATCTCAGTGCGGTGATAACTGTTTCATCGCGGTGCTCGGGGACCTCGAGGAGTGCGTTGTAGAAGCAGGTGACATATCCTTTGAAGGATTCTTTGTCTCCGCTCTCGATGGTGAATAGATAGTCGACCCTCCTCTTCTGTCGTCGATTCCCGACGAAGTGACCGAGGAATTGGGAGCCCAGCTCATCGAAGGTCAAGATGGAGCATGGCGTGAGTCCTCGGAACCAGTCCCGTCCAGCCCGGATGAGGGTGGTGGGGAAGGCTCGGCATTGGGCCGCGTCGGAGTTTTCCTGGAAGCTCATACCCGCCGTAAATGCATCTAGGTGGTCCTTCGGGTCGGATTTCCTGTCGAAGAGGGCCACCTTGGGTGGTTTGTTCCTGGACGAGACGTGCTCGACCAGCAGCTCTTCCGTAAAGGGCTTCGTCAGCGAATCGGCGGAGTATCGGGCCCCTTCGCCGGACGTTTGGCCATCCCAGCGTATGCCCTCGATTTTCTTCTCGAGGGCCTCGAGTCGGTGGTGGTAACCCGAGGATTCTGTGCAGTCGGAGTGGTGGCTACCCCCGCTCCGGGTTTGCGCCAGGATGCGGCTTCGATTCCGCTCTATCAGGTATCTCAAATCCTCGGGCGAGGCCCTTCTCGAGTGGTCCCTGCGCTCGCCGTTCCCGCGATCCCAGCGAGAGTGGGGGCGTCGGTCATGCCTGGAAGCAGGCAAGCTGACCGACACCTCCTCAGGAGGAGAGAACGCGCGACGGGCATTAGGGCGACGGCCCGGTCTTCCATGGGACCGCGGCATGGAGCTGTCCAACGCCCAGCGGATCATAAAATCAATCGTCGCGTGTGGGTTAAGATGGCCGGAGTCGGCCCGCTGGCGCTCAATGGCGCTATGATGAGGGAGAGGTAGGTCGAGGGCTTGAGTGTGCCTGTCCGTCCTTTGGCAGACGTCGTTATCCCGGAGAGGGGGAACCGCGCTCTGGTGGGTAGGGCCCGCCGCTTGAACGCGGACGAGGGCATCTACCAGCGTCGTAATCCTGTCTATCCGAACGGACAATGCATGGATGGCATTAAGAGGGCGAGGCGAGCCGCTCCTGCCTCCGTTGTGGCGACTCATATTTGGATCGTTGCGGTCGTCGCTCGCCATTGGATCGAGGGCGGAAAGTCGACTTTTTCGGTGGAACAAAACAAGTCTTTCGTTACCACAGACGGCGCCAACTGATGGAGCTTCGGATCACCTTCAGATGCTGTCCTCCGTCGATCCTGCGACGGCGGTATCGGACGGCTGGGATTAGGTTTGGGAGTTGTTGAGTGTGGATCTCAATGGTTTGGTGACCACCGTAGGATCCTCCAACGATCAAGTTAGAGCCGAGGTATATGTGCAGAATAGCGGCGTATTGAAATAATTTTGCCTTACCTGAATCGTCCGGGAGAGGGGTTTCTATAGTGGTCGCGTAGAGCGAGCGGGCGCGAGATCCTCGCCTTCAGTTACACCCCCAGCATTATCCTCGTCTTAAATGGCGGGATGCGTCCATCAATAGCGGGATGCACCCATTAATGGTGGGATGCAGATCGTGGGGATACGGATATCTCGTCCTGGCGATATACGCGGAGCCGTTGCGGGACGCTTAGGTTCCGTGCTATTGTTTGGAGGAAACCAAGGGGGCTCAATCCGTCATAGCTCGGAGGCGAGCTAGGAGGCCAAGGAAACTCGGCGCATCAGGAGCTCGGACGCAAGATGTGTGGCCAAGGAAGCTCGGCGCATCAGGAGCTCGGAGATGAGCTGGGACCCAGGAAGCTAGGCCCGTCAGAAGGCTCGAAGACGAGCAAGGAGACTGAGAGAGCTCGAAGACAAGCTGTTAGTAGATTGCTAGAGTATTCAGAGGTCTCTTGAAAGGTCGGATCGGTCCTCGAAGATCCGAGGACCCGAGGAATCCTCCTAGTACAACTCATTTATTCCATCACCGTAGCCTTCGAGACACGTCATCCGCCACGTGTCGTCATCTGAGAAGATACCATTCTGAAGCATCATCATTAACAAAACGTAATTTTTTGGGCCATCTCTTTCAACTCTTTTCCTAACAAAGCAAGTGGTTTCTTTCTTCAATTTGGGAATTTTTGATAGGTTTGGTTCCATGGATGGCAAATGAGACCCAGATCTTGTGACACTTCACTAGGGAAGGATGTAGTGGGCATCAAATTAAAAGTTAGGGAGAAATTAGAAAAACTGAAAAGCTCGATTTCTAGCCGCAGAGTACAGTGGTCTTCTTGTCCACGCCCTCCACCGGCGACATGCGTCCTCTCATCTTGCCAAATTGAGAGAGGGGTTGTTATTTTGGGAGTGATAGGGGAGATTTGGGGATTGGTTGAGGGTTTGCTTGAGAAAGGAGGAGAGAAGGGGGCGGCGCTCGGAGGAGACGACATGGGCTCAGTCCATTGGAGAAGTACTTGCCCTTGTCGGCAATGACAAAAGCGGAGGTGGCGACGGCCGAGAATTTGACGGCCGCGGGAGCGGAGGGAGATGTGGAGGATGGGGATAGAGGAAGAGCTTATGTTGATAACAATGTACTTGATTTTGATTTTAGTTAGCTTTATTTTTTTTTTTATTCTTTGATTTCATTGGTTCAGCGAGAACATAAGCCTAAATTGAGGAAAACAAGTCAAATATTGATCACCTAGCAGTTAAACATAACGTTTGTAGACGAAAAAAGAGTTGATTGTATTTAGTTGGAATCGGAGGTGATACTTGTTTGTAATTAAATTAGTTCATAGTATCAATCTTAAAAAACGTGAAAATTGATGGTTACATTTGTTTGGCTTTTAATCTTAATATATCAATATATATAATGTAAGCCCAAATTATTAGATATTGTTTGTTAATTAGTTAATTAATATTTAAGACCAATTCAAAACTTGCTAAATTATTATATATTTACATGTTAATATTTTAGACCAAATCAGAAAAATAGTAATATCAGACCTCTAGAAGTTTTCTTCTAACTCGGTCCTTAATTAATACTATCAGTATATAATTATTTGGACCTAGTTTCTGATAGATTATTAACTAATCAAATTTATTTATTAAATTCTACAGTAGAAAAAAAATTAATGTACCGATTGTTTTATTATAGGTCGGCCAGGCCAACTTTGCATTTACTAATCGAGTCAACCTGACATAGAATGGTGGAATTGTCATTTCCTTATTTGTTTGTATAGAATGAGAATAGCTTATTTTAAGAATTGACATCAGTAAAATGGGAATTGACATAATCTTTTTGATAATTCCAAAACCAAGCTTTTTTGGATGGGATTGCTCATTCCCAAAAACACATAGGATAAGTGTTGTGTATGCCTCTCATTCGATCCCTATTGATTTCCCATTGATCCGGCGTTATCTCTAAGTCACAAAGATTTGAAGTTATCTGTAAGGCAGGAGGCCAGGAATCTACAAATTATAATTTCAGACGTCTGGCCGCACTCTATATACACGGTTTACTTTGGACAGACGTCTGACTAGAAAGAGATCAAACGTCTACATGCACTCCGTTGTTCTGAAGCCTAAAGACCAGATGTCTGAGCATTCCTGCTTCTGACGTCCGGGAATACTCTGTTACCTCGAGAACTCTTTGGCAGACGTCTGTCCATGCCTGCTTTAGATGTTTGCCGTGTTCTGGCCCGGATATTCTCCTTAGTTAGTAAATTAGTTATTTGGGAAAATCTTGTGTATGCTATATATATGATGGTATTTTGTAACCCTAACTCTGATGATGTCTTTTGTGATGACTATTGAGAGAACCTTTTGCTATTGTGAGAACTAGGGTTTATTTGAGAGATTTGTATTCATCCATCGGTTTGTGCTCCTCCACTTTTGGTTATTAATAAAGTTTCGCATTCACCTATTGTTTTGGTTAGTACTCGTATTTTCTATTTGCATGTGGTTTTGATTACATCTCTATATCGTTTGTTTTATTTTCGTGATCGTGTTTGTTGCAACAATAAGAGAAATTATTTCATTTGGGAAATAATTATGGTTATCTACTCAGCTACCCTCGCTCTCTTTTTCTAGCTTCTTTATCCAATTCGCAAAATTCAATTCCCACTATTTTTTCAACTAAACAAAGGAAAATTTTGAAAGCACAAAAACCATTTCAATTATTTACAAACAAACAAAGGAATGACAACTCTAGAAGACAAATATATTTTTTGTAAAACCCCAATTCCCATTCTTTTTTTTATTCCATCAAACAAATGTCACCTAATGTTATTGGACTCAATAAATAAAAAAAGCAAGTCATTTATATCTACAAGAATTTGTGAATTTGTGCATATATGCATGTGTGTATGTATATATATACACACCGACACATATGTTAACGATTCAGTGAAACGCTTTTTTATGTGAGACAAATGAGACACACTCTATAACACCTTACTCTCATGTATTTCACCGATCCACATCGTTCACCATGATCTGCATATCACGCATAAGAAAGGGTTTAACTGGATCATTATATATACATATATATATGAGAGAGAGAGAATAATGGAGGAAAGATGCCATATGAGGAGATTTCCTCTTTTGGCGTCGAAAAAGTACGCCCTCCGTCATTTTTTCCGACGATCGGCATCCATCGTATTCGTCGTTATCATCTAAGATGTGGGTACACCAAATTTCATGTGATTCTACAACTTTTTCACCGTTGATTTAGTGGATTCAAAATTAACGGTTTACCGACAACAGAACTTTTTACATTGCTAAATCAATGGTGGAAAAGCTGTAGAATCACATAAAATTTGGTGTACCCACATCTTAGATGATAACGATGAAGATGATGGATGTCGATCGTCAGAAAAAATGAGTAAGGACGTACTTTTTCGACGCCATAGGAGGAAATTCTCTTCTATGGCCCCCCCTCTCCCTCTCTCTCTCTCTCTATATATATATATATATTAATGGAGGAAAGAGGCCATAGGAGGGGATTTCCTCCTATGGCGTCAAAAAAACATCCCTTCCCTAGTTTTTTCCGACGATCGGCACCCACCATCTTCATCGTCATCATCTAAGATGTGGGTATACCAAATTTCATGTGATTCGACAACTTTTCACCGTTGATTTAGTGGGTTCAAAATTAGCGGTTTACCGACAATAGAACTTTTTACATTGCTAAATCAACGGTGAAAAAGTTGTAGAATCACATGAAATTTGGTGTATCCACATCTTAGATGATGACGATGAAGATGGTGGGTGTCGATCGTCGGAAAAAACTAGGGAGGGGGTATTTTTTCGACGCCATAGGAGGGAATTCCCTCCTATGGCATCTTTTCCATTATTCTCATATATATATATATATATATATATATATATATATATATATATATATATATATATATATATATATATATATATATATATAGAGAGAGAGAGAGAGAGAGAGAGAGAGAGAGAGAGAGAGAGATATTTTAAAAGATTTCTGGTAAAATTAATAGTAGTTTGAAAGTTTGTAATGTTTATTCTTAAAGAATTGAGATAGTATACATCAATGGATTTTTTTAATATAATATTTTCTCGAAGTTATGAGAAAACCTTTTGCTATGGTATCAATGAGAAAACGTAAATTGAAATTTCAATTTGAATCTCTCTTGCTAAAGATAGTTTTTGAAAAAAAAAATTATAAGGTGTTGGAAAAAGGATTAAGGTGTTATACACTTCTGATGTTAGATGCATGCTTTTGTCTTTTATTTTTTGCTTTTGGCTAAATTGCACGAAATGCTCCTGACTTTTGCCCCCATGAAGGAAATACCCAAAACCTTTTAAAACCAGCAATTTGGCCCTCTCAAGATTAATTTATCCTAAAATGTTCATTTAAATATTTAATTAAAAGCCTATTTACTGTTCTACCCCCTATTGCTATTTACATCATACCCCTCCAATTTTTGATATTTACTCCATGGCCCCCCTATTTTTAAAAGTGCTACTATTTAACACCAACTCCCAGTTCTTTCAAGTTGGAATATCCATTGGCTCCGTTAAAAAGTTAACGGACACTATCGTGTTAGGATGGTTAGGGTTTTAGAAAATCCCTCAACTCTTTCTTCTGCTCCAAATCTTCAAATCAATCCCAAATTAGAACCTAGGGTTTGCTCAAGAGCTCAAAAAATCTCAAACTGACCATGAAATCTGGTTCTTCCATGTCCACCAACTCAAGCAACGATATTGTGGAGCGCCAATATGGCCTAATTTGCAAGCTTCAAATAAGTAGAAAACCCTAACTTTCACTTTGGAGCTCAAGCGCAAACCCAAACGTTCACTTTGGGATAGATTTGGAGCAGAAGAAAGAGTTTGGTGGGGGCGTTGGGAGGAGGGAGGGTTTAAACCCTAACTCGATAGTGTCCGTCTTAACGGAGTCAACCGTTTTTTGAACAACAAGGCTTTTAAATTTTTTTTTTGGCGGGGGGGGAGGGGGGGGGGGGAGGATATGGAGTAAATATCAAAAATTGGGATGGGGGTGGGGTTGGTATGGTGTAAACATTAATAAATTGGGAGGTTAAACGGTAAATAACCCTTAATTAAAATATTTTGAATGACATAAGAACGAGAAAAAAGAGATATTTTTTAATTAAATATTTAGTCGAAGAGCATTTTTAGAATAAATAAAGTTTTTTTTTGGGTGAGAGAGAGGGAGTGCTGGTTTTAGAAAATTACGGATATTTACTGCCGTTGTAATAAAAGTTTGGGTATTTACTGTAATTTAGCCTTATTTATTTTAGTGAGTAATAAATAAACGAGTAATAAGAGAGAAGGGAGAGATCAGATAATCCAATTTACCATATTCCAACAGGGTTTGATCCTCTCCATTACCTAAAAATACTGGAGAGTCCAGTGAATACAAATAGCCGTAGGATTTTATCTAATGGTCGTAGGTCATTCACTTAAAGATATGAGCAGGACCACTTCGATAACTTAGCCCCCCTCCTCTCATTTACTTACCCGAATCCCTCTCTCTCTCTCACACACACTCATTCTCTCACACACAGCTTTAAGAACTGTTATTCATCATAAAATTGAACTCCTTATCTTCCCCCATTCCATCTTTTTATACATAAAGCATGACTTGTTCCCAATTTGCCCAAACCCATCGATTATGTATTTTCATCAAAATGTCTTGTCGGTGGGCAGCTGTTCGATCCGGAAGATAAAACAACGAGCAGATTTCAAGTCTAATAGATTTTTGAGTCGATCATAACTTGAATGCCTTGAATCCCAATTTTAAGGCATGAACTTCCCTATTTTTAATTGTCTATTACATTTGAGAGGGAAGATATTTGGAGATTGATATTGAGGGAATATCAAAGAAAGAAAAATTGAGAGATTCTCCTGTTTCCCAAAGATTGGGAGATTGAGGGACTTTTTGTTTTGCAAAAGCAAAGATTTAGTGATTTTCTTTCGCCCAAAATCCAAATGGCAAAAGAGCAAAGCAGTGGAAGTAAATGAGCTTAAGAGAGATCATCGTTTGGGAGAGGTCCAAGTTATCCAAGTGGGCCCGCACTTATACTTTGTTGAATGCCTCACAACCCTCGTATGAAATCCTATGGTTAATATGATTTCACTGGACTCTCTGGTCCTTTTGGAGAGGATCAGAACCCATTTCAACATAGTCATATCATCAACTTTCCAAAATTTTAGATCACCCTGCCTTGGTGGCAATATGAAAAGTTCAATGTGTATCGGTAGGTTCAATGAGCATTGTTGGTATGACGCTTCTCCTCACGGAGAGGGTGCAAGATTCGAATCCCAAGAACATCAGGAGAGGAAATGATCACAAATTTACGTTTTCATGACAAATTTGTAGATCCTCTTGGGTGCGCCCGTGTGTTGTTTGCATGGATGTGTTTGTGTGTTGTTTGCATAAGTTAGGACTTGACGGCCAATACCCCAAAAAAGTGTACCCGTAGGTTTGATTTCAACCCAAATTAAAGCAATCACCACTATCAAGATAATTATCTTAAAAATGGTTTTTAAATTATCTATATCTCTATTGTTATAGAGCAAAAAGGAGGTTATTTAATTTTTAAATTGATTGGTCAGCGTGACTTCTTAATTTTTTTAAGAAATCAAAAAGAAAATACACACCATTGTTTTATATGCAATGCACGTAATTAAATAACATGTCGGTATTATTTTATAAGTGTGATACACGTAATTAAATTGACACGTCATTGTTATATTACAAATACAATTCCCGTATTTAAATTAATAAAGAAATTCATCATAAAAATTTATATGATCAGGAAAACTCTAGTTTAATATAATCATATGGCCAGCGTACTTATTTGAGACTATGGTCACAATGTCAATCATTCAACACTTGGCTATAGCATATATTATTGATTGATTGTTAGACATATTAAGAAATGACTTATTATAAGACTTCAAATTATTAGACCATCCGGTCTCACTTTGTCCATACAAAAAGACTTGGAAGAAGCTTGATTAACTTGACCATAGATTACTGTGAATGGCTAACTACCTTGCATTATTTGTTTGAAATATATTGATGCAAACATTATTGCAAACCTACGATATATTAGTGTATATACTCTAAGGGCCATTATTGTATCATACTACCTTGTATATTATTTAATGGAACCTTGGGATATTCACAGTTGTATTAACAGTCTTTCTCAACATAGTAGTATGCTATTTGGTTTATATCTATCTTAATATGTGTATATGTTTCTTTTAGCATATCGTGAATACATATTGATAGAGCTCATATGATCTTGCTTGACCACCAGCGTTGTGATGGCAGTCACACTAGTGGGGGCTGGGTAGTCTACAAGCACATCCTTTTTCAAGTCCCTAGTCATAGGATTATCGAGACAGGGCATCGATACTTCGGAGTAGACTAGTGTGTACGCTTCTCGTCCCAGCAGGGGAAATGGTCTGTCTCACAGCCATTAGTACGTTGTACTAGAGATAGTATGCAGGTGCTCCAGCAAACAAATGTCACCTAATGTTATTTGACTCAATAAATGCAAGCCTAAAAAAAAAAACAAGTCATTTATATCTACAAGAATTTGTGAATTTGTGCATGTATGTATGTGTATATATACACACCCACACATATGTTAACGATTCAGTGAAACGCTTTCTTATGTGAGACAAATGAGACACACTTTATAAGACCTTACTCTCATGTATTTCACCGATCCATACCGTTCACCGTGATCTGCATATCACGCATAAGAAAGGGTTTTACTATATATATATATATATATATATATATATATATATGAGAGAGAGAGAGAGAAAGAATAATGGAGGAAAGATGCCATAGGAGGAGATTTCCTCCTTTGGCGTCGAAAAAGTATGTCCTCCCTCATTTTTTTCGACGATCGGCATCCATCATCTTCATTGTTATCATCTAAGATGTGGGTGCACCAATTTTCATGTGATTCTACAACTTTTTCACCGTTGATTTAGTGGATTCAAAATTAACGATTTGCCGACAACAGAACTTTTTACATTGCTAAATCAATGGTGAAAAAGCTGTAGAATCACATGAAATTTGGTGTACCCACATCTTAGATGATAATGATGAAGATGATGGGTGCCGATCGTCAGAAAAAATGAGCGAGGACGTACTTTTTCGACACCATAGGAGGAAATTCTCTTCTATGGCCTCTTTCCTCTGTTACTCTCTCTCTCTCTCTCTCTCTCTCTATATATATATATATATATATATATATATATTACAAAATTAACTAGAGAGATTTTAAAAGATTTCTGGTAAAATTAGTACTTTGAAAGTTTGTAATATTTATTCTTAAAGAATTGAGATAGTATACATCAATGGATTTTTTTAATATAATATTTTCTCGAAGTTATGAGAAAACCTTTTGCTATGGTATCATTTAGAAAACGTAAATTGAAATTTCAATTTGAATCTCTCTTGCTAAAGATAGTTTTTGAAAAAAAAAATTATATGGTGTTGGAAAAAGGATTAAGGTGTTATACAACTTCTGATTTTAGATACATGCTTTTGTCTTTTATTTTTCGCTTTTGGCTAAATTGCAGGAAATGCTCCTGACTTTTGTCCCCATAGAAGAAAATACCCCTCTCAAGATTAATTTATCCTAAAATGTTCATTTAAATATTTAATTAAAAGCCTATTTACTGTTCTACCCCCTATTGCTATTTACATCATACCCCTCCAATTTTTGATATTTACTCCATGGCCCCCCTATTTTTAAAAGTGTTACTATTTAACACCAACTCCCAGCTCTTTCAAGTTGGAATATCCATTGGCTCCGTTAAAAAGTTAACTAACACTATTGTGTTAGGATGGTTAGGGTTTTAGAAAATCCCTCAACTCTTTCTTCTGCTCCAAATCTTCAAATCAATCCCAAATTAGAACCTAGGGTTTGCTCAAGAGCTCAAAAAATCTCAAATTGACCATGAAATCCGGTTCTTCCATGTCCACCAACTCAAGCAACGATATTGTGGAGTGCCAATATGGCCTAATTTGCAAGCTTCAAATAAGTAGAAAACCCTAACTTTCACTTTGGAGCTCAAGCGCAAACCCAAACGTTCATTTTGGGATAGATTTGGAGCAGAAGAAAGAGTTTGGTGGGGGCGTGGGGAGGAGGGAGGGTTTAAACCCTAACTCGATAGTGTCCGTCTTAACGGAGTCAACGGTTTTTTGAACAACAAGGCTTTTAAATTTTTCTTTGGTAGGGGGGGGGGGGGAGGATATGGAGTAAATATCAAAAATTGGGGTGGGGTTGGGGTTGGGGTTGGTATGGTGTAAACTGTAATAAATTGGGAGGTTAAACGGTAAATAACCCTTAATTAAAATATTTTGAATGACATAAGAACGAGAGAAAAGAGATATATTTTAATTAAATATTTAGTCGAAGAGCATTTTTAGAATAAATAAAGTTTTTTTTTGGGTGAGAGAGATGGAGTGCTGGTTTTAGAAAGTTAGGAATATTTACTACCGTTGTAATAAAAGTTTGGGTATTTACTGTAATTTAGCCTTATTTATTTTAGTGAGTAATAAATAAACGAGTAATAAGAGAGAAGGGAGAGATCAGATAATCCAATTTACCATATTCCAACAGGGTTTGATCCTCTCCATTACCTAAAAATACTGGAGAGTCCAGTGAATACAAAATAGCCGTAGGATTTTATCTAATGGTCGTAAGCCATTCACTTACAGATATGAGCAGAACCACTTCGATAACTTAGCCCCCCTCCTCTCATTTACTTACCCGAATCCCTCTCTCTCTCTCTCTCTCACACACACTCATTCTCTCACACAACATCTTTAAGAACTGTTATTCATCATAAAATTGAACTCCTTATCTTCCCCCATTCCATCTTTTTATACATAAAGCATGACTTGTTCCCAATTTGCCCAAACCCATCGATTATGTATTTTCATCAAAATGTCTTGTCGGTGGGCAGCTGTTCGATCCGGAAGATAAAACAACGAGCAGATTTCAAGTCTAATAGATTTTTGAGTCGATCATAACTTGAATGCCTTGAATCCCAATTTTAAGGCATGAACTTCCCTATTTTTAATTGTCTATTACATTTGAGAGGGAAGATATTTGGAGATTGATATTGAGGGAATATCAAAGAAAGAAAAATTGAGAGATTCTCCTGTTTCCCAAAGATTGGGAGATTGAGGGACTTTTTGTTTTGCAAAAGCAAAGATTTAATGATTTTCTTTCGCCCAAAATCCAAATAGCAAAAGAGTAAAGCAGTGGAAGTAAATGAGCTTAAGAGAGATCATCGTTTGGGAGAGGTCCAAGTTATCCAAGTGGGCCCGCACTTATACTTTGTTGAATGCCTCACAACCCTCGTATGAAATCCTATGGTTAATATGATTTCACTGGACTCTCTGGTCCTTTTGGAGAGGATCAGAACCCATTTCAACATAGTCATATCATCAACTTTCCAAAATTTTAGATCACCCTCCCTTGGTGGCAATATGAAAAGTTCAATGTGTATCGGTTGGTTCAATGAGCATTGTTGGTATGACACTTCTCCTCTCTCGGGGAGGGTGCAAGATTCGAATCCCAAGAACACCGGGAGAGGAAATGATCACAAATTTGCGTTTTCATGACAAATTTGTAGATCCTCTTGGGTGCGCCTGTGTGTTGTTTGCATGGGTGTGTTTGTGTGTTGTGTGCATAAGTTAGGACTTGACGGCCAATACCCCAAAAAAGTGTACCCGTAGGTTTGATTTCAACCCAAATTAAAGCAATCACCACTATCAAGATAATTATCTTAAAAATGGTTTTTAAATTATCTATATCTCTATTGTTATAGAGCAAAAAGGAGGTTATTTAATTTTTAAATTGATTGGTCAGCGTGACTTCTTAATTTTTTTAAGAAATCAAAAAGAAAATACACACCATTGTTTTATATGCAATACACGTAATTAAATAACATGTCGGTATTATTTTATAAGTGTGATGCACGTAATTAAATTGACACGTCATTGTTATATTACAAATGCAATTCATGTATTTAAATTAATAAAGAAATTCTTCATAAAAATTTATATGATCAGGAAAACTCTAGTTTAATATAATCATATGGCCAGCGTACTTATTTGAGACTATGGTCACAATGTCAATCATTCAACACTTGGCTATAGCATATATTATTGATTGATTGATAGACATATTAAGAAATGACTTATTATAAGACTTCAAATTATTAGACCATCCGGTCTCACTTTGTCCATACAAAAAGAGCTAGAAGAAGCTTGATTAACTTGACCATAGATTACTCTGATAAGCTAACTACCTTGCATTATTTGTTTGAAATATATTGATGCAAACATTATTGCAAACCTACGATATATGTTAGTGTATATACCCTACTGGCCATTATTGTATCATACTAGTTTGTATATTATTTAATGGAACCTTGGGATATTCACAGTTGTATTAACAGTCTTGCTCAACATAGTAGTATGCTACTTGGTTTATATCTATCTTAATATGTGTATATGTTTCTTTTAGCATATCGCGAATACATATTGATAGAGCCCACAGGATCTTGCTTGACCACCGGCGTTGTGATGGCAGTCACACTAGTGGGGGCTGGGTAGTCTACAAGCACATCCTTTTTCAAGTCCTTAGTCATAGGATTATCGAGACAGGGCATCGATACTCCGGAGTAGGCTAGTGTGTACGCTTCTCGTCCCAGCAGGGGAAATGGTCTGTCTCACAGCCATTAGTACGTTGTACTAGAGATAGTATGCAGGTGTTCGTTGGGTTACGGGTATATCGGATAGGACTCGCAGGGAACTGTTGGTTGATATTATACCATTCGTCAGTTAACAGTTTCCAGGTGACATGAGTACAACATAGTCCGTAGACTTGATACCGCTGCTTCGCCTCGAGTGTGTTCCCACTGTTCTTAGATTGCTACCCTACCACGGCTTGACTGAGTCGTGCAAACAGGTAGCAATTGGGTGCAGTCCCGAAGCACTTGGAGGCAGTGGCGGTTAGATATGATTCGTCTCTCCCAGTATTGGGGGTTGATATCGCGCTGTGTTTGGAGAGCCATTACGCAAAGTCCCTGACCAGGGCAAGCGAGATTTACTGGTAGGTGTTCCAGTAGTTTCTCAAGGTGTAATGGGCTTCACTCCGACACGACTTATACCGCTTTTAGGGGACTGACGCTTGCCGCCCTAGGCCCGATATGCGATAGTCCTAGACGAACAGACCGGACTGTACGGAGATTGTCACATCAGGCTCAGTAGGAGTTCGGATGGGTTTCCTCATCGACCTTCTTATCGACATCTACCTGGGGACCGTTACGTACAGCTATTACCGCTTGCGGCCTGTGGTTAAACCCACTGCCAGCGTAGTTTCGAGTTTTTAGAGTTCCACACAGAGAGTTTCCCTGCTTCAGGAGAACGATATAGATGTCGTATGGTTTTACGACAAGCTTCGGACATATACGTGTACTTGTGCACGTATGATGTTCGGATAGTTTATACTAGCAGGCTTTGGTTTAAGCCAGGTTCTAATATTGGATTATTGGATTTATGCAGTCCCAGTATATCCATGTTTTTCGTAAATACGGATGGGAAGGACATTCGTAATTACTCGAGAAGTTTCTAGAAGATTGGTGACTCATTTAGTTTTAATTCATTTATGAATTAAACTAAATGAGGTGGAGAGCTGTGTTATTTGCATTAAATGAATTAGTGACTCATGAGATGATTCATCCAATGGAGTTAATGAAGCATTAATTGTTTTAATGACTCATGAGATGATTCATTCATCTATATTAAATGAAGCATGGTTGTAATTATCTCATATGATTTATTTGATAATTATTATGCTTCATAATATATAGAAATGAGTTATATTTTCATTTCATAATTAACATACACACTCTCTCTCCTCAAGCTCTCATCTTCTTCAACCTAACCCTAATCCTCTCATGTGTTGAGATCCCAAGGGTTATCAAGGCTAATAGATCCTTAATCCAACTCTATATTCTCTAGGTCACTTGGATTAGCAATTCTAGCCACTTAGTTATCTCAAGTGAGAGATTAAATCTTGGAGAAGGAACTCTCGGGTGGATCTTCTATTATATTGAGGAGGCCGACGAGGAGGTGAACAACAACGAAGAGAAGGACTTGAATCTTTAGGTATAATCATCTATCATGGTAGTTAACAACTTCTAGATAGTTTGTTAGTTAGGATTTAGCAAAGATTCTTCAAGTTAGTCGATGTTATTTGAACGAAAATGATCGTTTTACCTATTCCGCCTCCCCGCATCATGTGGGGTGTCTAACGTCGACTTACAGTGGTATCAGAGCCTAGCTAAACCATAACTAACATGTTAGCAAAGTCTTTAAAAATTCGATCGCAAAATAATCCCGAAAAAACGACGTTTTCACTAAGTTTCTGCCGATTTTAAAACGGGGTCTAAAAATTTTTCAAGGACCCTTAAAAATACAAACAGGGTTTTTTTAAGAATTGTGAAGAAATTTGGGATCATGACTCATCCAAACCGCCGCGGAACCGCCGCCGATCCAAGCGATCCGCCGCGGATCCGCGGCCGAGTTGACACCGAGTCAATCCAAATTTGCTCAGTTATTCTTCTGTGTTGATATTGTGTTTTCTGGGATGTTTTGTTTCTGCTCAGGTTTTATGTGCACAGAGAATTGTTTGGAGTAGATTCATATGTGTTGCTTGATCGAAATTCTTAGAACTTTGGCTAACTGGATTATATCTGTGTTATGTTTAATGTGTTCGTAAAACTCCCATAACTGCTAGTATGTCGGTTAGCAGGGGGTTGCACATTTCTGTAATGGTTTTTACTGGTTTGTGAATGTGAACTTGTTGAATTGTCGTGAATGAATAGCCGGGGATGTGAGACGAGTGTTTCTTTCATTCAAATGTAAATTGTAATTTGTTGTAATATTCTTTTGCGGGGCACATCCGGGTTGAGGTTGTAACCATTGTTGTATTATTTCATTTACTGATTTCTGCTCCTAGGATAGACCCAAGGTGGGGTACACAAACTACCCGGTACTTTGAAGTGCTTAGTGGCCTACTCACGTCGTTGAGGGAGACCGCTTCACTTCGGGTACTTAGCGGGTAGTTTGCCGTACCCGTAGGGGTCTAGGGTGGGGTTTTGGCTATTCATTGCGACTGTGTAATCCGTTTTTCTTTGCAGGCTCAAAAGAAATGCGGATTGCTTGTATATCCAATATGTTCATCTGTGATCTGGAATAACTATTATTGCATCTGACGAATGTACAATATCTATATATGATATCTAGTAGGAGTTGTTTATGTTTTGCACCCGCGCTAGCCCAAACCTAACGGGTGAATGGCGGGGCCCAGTGGCGAATGCGGATGGTATAAGCGAACGTTGTATTTTCGTTGTTTTCTGCAATGATATGTTAAATGATGGGACGCATTATTTTAATGCAAAGAAAATAAACCAAAGTTGAATCGTTGGAACAGTTTAAAAGAAACCACTTGGTTATTTTAAAAACAGACGATTTTTTTTTAATTGCGGAGCTTAAACCACTCCTTTTAAAAGTTATGAGGTTCCTTCGATCATATCAAGTTCACTACGTTCACGGTTTCGCCAAAACCATTCGTAGCCCTCCATCATTTCATTTGGGTATTCAGTAGTATTCAAGCTATGTATTTTGACCAACGCCAATGCATAGTGTTTGGTAGCTGCTGGATATTCATCTGTTGCATAGATAGATGAGTTTGTTTGGGACAGTCGTACTGCCATTTGGCCAACGTCAGGGGTATGTACGGGTGGGTTCAAATTAACAAGATAATTATGGGTAGAACTTGACATGTGACTTATGACATTTTGACCAACGCCAAGGTCATAAGAGTATGGGGCAAAAATCTACATCGGGAGTTTCTAAAGAAACTGAAACTTGATAGAGTTGCATACCATTTGGTGTGTGATAATTTTGGTAGGATTCCTTCAGCTTTATCACACGATGATATTTGGATCCCGATCCTACTATGAGTATATGCTACTCATCAGGAGATTCTTTCACCTAACGATCAATGCTATAAACCAAGTAGGTGTCGAGAAAGGTGTCAGCGGGGCTACGCCCCCAGGGAAAAGAGGTTATTTAATTAAGGAACTTCGTGAAAGCGTCGTAAAACCTTCCTCGAAGTACCAACACCGGCCTGACTGAACGGTTAAGCAAGTATTGTACGGTGAGAATAGTCCTGACTAGTTCTTCTTTTTTGGTTTGAGGAAGGATTCGAGAAATAGTGGGAGCCATCCTGTTTAGATAAACTAAAAACCACTCTAAACTTGCAAGAGTATCATGCTAAAGTGTTTTCTTCTCTCTCTCCTAATTGCAGCGACCAAGAACATGACGGGCCTTAAGTTATTATTAGATAAAAATATTTTGACAGGGCCAAACTATAAAGATTGGTTCAGGAATGTCAAGATGGCAATCACCTATGACAAATTGGGGTATGTCCTTACTACTAAGGCCCCTGCCGTCCCAGGTCCAGAATCCAGTGTCGCGGATAAGGAAATCCGCAAGACGTGGGAAATAGATTGCGCGAAGGCCAAATACATCGTGCTTGCCTCTATGGATAATGAACATCAGAGGATGCACGAGGATATAGATCTCGAATCCATATTTCTCCACACCAAGGAACTGTATGGAGAGCAATCTCGTATATTTAGATACGAGACCTCGAAGAACTTGTTTTAGTCAAGGCTGGCCGTCGGATCATCTGTAGGGGAACATGTCCTTAAGATGATTGGCTACATTGAGGAGCTCACGGACCTCGGGACAACATTAGAGAACGAGCTGTATACAGACTTGGTTCTTTAGTCCCTTCTTTCCACCTACGCCCAGTTTATCTTAAATTTCAATATTCAAGGTAAAGAAGTTGAACTTCCAGAACTCCTTAACATGTTGAGGAGTGCAGAGGACATCTTGCAAAAGGCAAGGGAAACACCCGCTATGTTTGTTCGTGGTGCTTCCTTTTCCGGGTTCAAGGTAAGGACCAAAGGAAGGAAGAAGATGGCCGCTACCAAACCAAGAGGTGGTGTTGGTAAGGTGGGAGTCAAGGGAAAGGCAAAGGTTGCGGTGCCGGTAGTAGCAAAGGACGAGTGCTTCTACCGTCGTAGGAAATGCCATTGGAAGAAGTATTGCAAAGCTTGGATTGCCAAGAACCAGGACCCGAGGCAAGTTGTGGCTTTGGCTTCAGGTGTGTTTGTAATTGAAAATTGTCTGTCAATCAACTTTACTTCCTGGGTATTGGATACCGGATCAGGATCTCATATATGCAATTCATTACAGATACTGAGAAACCGTAGAGTACTGAAGACGGTGATATGACCCTCCAGGTTGCTAACAGAGCGAGCGTGGATGCTGTGTCCGTAGGGGATTATCACCTTGGATTGACGAGTGGACATATTTTGGTTTTGCGCAACTGTTTTTGTGTACCTAGTTTAACGTGTAATATCATATCAGTATCGTTGTTATCAAAAGAAGGTTATGATTTCACGTTTGTAAGCGATGATGTTAACATCCACCTTAATCATGGTTTGATTGGGTCCGATGCACTAGATAACGGTATATACGTGTTAAACCAATTACAGATTTTCAATGTCCAGAACACACTAAAAAGAAAGTCTTCAGATATAAATCAGGCTTTCTTATGGCATTGTAGACTAGTTCACATCAATGAGACAATGTTAACTAAGTTACATAAAGAAGGATACTTAGATCCGTTCGAATATCAATTTTATGCCACTTGTCAATCATGTCTCAAAGGAAAGATGACAAAGACTCCGTTCACTGGACACGGAGAAAGAGCGAGCGAGCTCTTAGGACTCATACACAACGATGTATGTGGTCCAATGTCTACAAATGCAAGAAGCGGTTTTTCATATTTTATTACTTTTACGGATGATTACTATCGGTATGGATTCATTTTCTTGATGAAACATAAATCCGAGGCCTTTGAGAAATTCTGAGAATATAAGAATGATGTAGAAAAACAAACCGGCAAAAGTATCAAGACACTGAGATCTGATCGAGATGGTGAATACTTAAGTGCCGAGTTCCCGGGTTATCTAAAAGAGAATAGAATTCTCTCTCAGCTTACTCCTCCATACACTCCACAACACAACGGTGTATCGGAGAGACGGAACCGAACCCTATTGGATATGGTACGTTCTATGATGAGTAATGCTAAGTTACCGCGATCATTCTGGGGTTATGCACTAGAATCGGCTGCATATCTTTTGAACAGAGTTCCTACCAAGACCGTGCCTACCATACCATATCAGATGTGGAGTGGGAAGAAACCATATCTTCAGCATCTCAAGATATGGGGATGTCCAGCTTTTGTTAAAAAGCAGCATGCGGACAAACTCGAGGCACGCTCAGTACAGTGTAAGTTTGTGGGATATCCAAAGAACTCCAAGAGGTATTTTTTCTATTACGCAGAGGAACAAAAGGTTTTTGTTTCTCGTAATGCGCATTTTCTAGAACAACAGTTTTTAGAAAAGGAAACAAGTGAGAGCACAATAGAACTGGAAGAAATTCCAGAACCACAAGGTACTACTGAAAGCTTGGTAGAACCAGAAGTTCCAGAAGAACATGACATTCCCGCACCCCTCCGCAGGAGTAGTAGGCCGTCTCATCCGCCTGAGAGATACTACGGTTTTCTCATAGACGGGGATAGAGGGAATTGCATCATTGATAATGATGAACCTACTAGCTTCCAGCAGGCCATCCAGAGCGGCGACTCAGTAAGATGGCTGGATGCAATGAGGACCGAGATGGAGTCCATGTACACCAACAAAGTATGGATTTTGGACTTTGCTCCAAATGGGGTAAAACCCATAAGATGCAAGTGGATCTTCAGAAAGAAGATTGGTGTAGATGGACAGGTGGAAACCTATAAAGCTAGACTTGTTGCAAAGGGTTTTCGTCAAAGGCCTGGTTTGGACTATGACGAAACCTTTTCTTCAGTGGCTATGCTCAAATCCATTTGGATCCTTCTTGCCATTGCTGCCTTCCACGATTATGAGATCTGGCAGATGGACGTAAAGACGGCTTTTCTAAATGGAAATTTGGACGAGTGCGTCTATATGGATCAGCAAGAAGGCTTCAATCAGAGTGGGAGCAACGGGAAGTGTGCAAGTTGCTTAAGTCCATTTATGGACTAAAGTAGGCATCGCGGAGTTGGAACATCTGCTTTGATGAAACGGTCAAAGAATATGACTTTATCAAAAATCCAAATGAGCCATGTATCTATAGTAAAATTGTAGCACGAAATGTCTTATTCCTCGTCTTGTACGTGGATGACATTCTCTTGATAGGAAATGACATTCCTATGCTATAATCTGTCAAAGGATTCTTGTCACACAGGTTCTCCATGAAAGACCTGGGTGATACCTCTTACATTCTGCGGATCTAGATCTATTGTGATAGATCTAAGAGGATGTTGGGACTTTCACAGTTCAGGTATATCAACACTATACTGAAAAGATTCAGTATGGAAGATTCTAAGCGCGGTAATTTACCGGCTTGTCACGGAATCACCCTCTCCAAAGAGATGTCTCCCAAGACTGATTTGGAAAGGGATCGCATGTCAGTTATACCCTACGCTTCTGCGGTAGGCTCTATAATGTATGCGATATTGTGAACCAGACCAGATGTAGCTTACGCACTAAACGTGGTAAGCCGGTATCAGTCAGACCCATAGGAGAAGCACTGGATAGCAGTAAAGAACATTCTCAAGTACCTGAGAAGGACTAAAGATATGTTCTTGGTTTACGGCAGAAAAGACCTCCAGATCGAGGCTTTTGCTGACTCCAGCTTCCAGAGTGACAAGGATGACTCCAAGTCCATGTCAGGTTATGTCTTTATCCTCAATGGAGGGGCGGTGTGCTGTAAGAGTTCCAAACAGGACACCGTTGCTGACTCGACGATAGAAGCGGAGTATATCGCAGCTTCTGATGCCGTAAAAGAAGCAGCCTGGGTAAAGAAGTTCTTAATAGAACTTCAGATGGTTCCATCCATTGTTGATCCAATACCTCTGTATTGTGACAACAACGGGGCCATAGCTTTAGCGAAGGAACCCAGGTCCCATCAAAAGTACAGATACATCTTGAGGCGGTATCACCTGATCAGGGAGATCATAGATCGCCGGGAGATCGAGGTCCAGAGAGTTGCTACAGAAGAGAACACTGCAGATTCATTCACAAAGGCCTTACCTCAGACGCGGTTCGAGAGGCTATTCGAGATGATAGGTCTTCGATACGCCAGTACATGTCCCTAGTGCAAGTGGGAGATTGTTAGTGTATATGCCCTAGGGGCCATTATTGTATCATAGTAGCTTGTATATTACTTAATGGAAGCTCGGGATATTCACAGTTGTATTAACAGTCTTTCTCAACATAGTAGTATGCTACTTGGTTTATATCTATCTTAATATGTGTATATGTTTCTTTTAGCATATCGCGAATACATATTGATAGAGCCCATATGATCTTGCTTGACTACCAGCGTTGTGATGGCAGTCACACTAGTGGGGGCTGGGTAGTCTACAAGCACATCTTGTTGGAGATAGTGCCCTCAGAGTCAATTATTGGATCACAGGTACGTGATTGCAATGATTGAGGGAGGACCTATCCCGATAGGACAGTCTTACTCGAGATGATAGTATGCTATCTGGTTTACCTTTATCATCGTGTACTGCTTTAGGTGACCTGACAGGTCACTATTACACGTTGATAGAGCCCCTAGGATTCTATCTTGACCACCAGCAGTATGAGGGCGATCATATACGTGGGAGCTGGTAGTCTATAAGCACATCCTTAAATGGTCCCTAGTCGTGGGAGTTTCGAGACAGGGCATCGATACTCCAGAGTAGACTAGTGTATACAGTCGAGACCCCGATGAGGGGCGGTGGCCGGTCTCACAAGCCATTGGTGTCAGTTGGATCACCTAAGATGTATACAGGTGCTCATTGGGTTATGAGTACACCGGACAGGACTCGCCGGGAACATGCTAGTTGGTCATATACCAGACGTCAGATGGCAGTTCCCTGGTGACATGTGTACAGGTTAGTTCATCGACCTGAGGATCGTCATTTGTTTCGTGTGAGTTCCCACTGTGCTTTGATTACTACCCTACCACGCTCAAAGGAGACGTGCAAACAGGTTTTCGTTGGGTACAGTCCCGAGCCACATGGAGGCAGTGAGCGTATCTTCAGGGGTTCGTCTCTCCCGGTATTGAGGGTGAGGTCGCGCTGTGTCTAGGAGAGCCATTACACGAAGCCCTCGGCCGAGGTAAGGAGATTTACTGGTAGGTATTCTAGTAGTATCTCAGGGTGTTCTGGGCTACACTCCGACACGACTTGTACCGCTTTTGAGGGTCTGACTTTTACCAACCCCCTAGGCCCGCCATGCGATGCTCATAGACGAACGGACCGGACTGTATGGATATTGTCACTGACAGGATCAGTAGGGTGTCAGGCTGAGTTCGCTCACAGACGTCCCTTTTGGTCAATACCTGGTAGCCCGTTACGTATTGGCTTATACCTCTGACGTGCTAGTGGTTAAATCCATAACCAAGGTGTTGACGGGTCTTTAGAGTCCCCCACATTCAGTTACTCAAGCTTTCGGGAAAAAAGCTGTAGAGGCCGTATGGAGATATGGTAGGGTCCGATCAGATACATGCGGTATTGCACGGATCAGGATCGGACGGTTAGTACTAGAGGCCGTATGGATATATGGCAGGGTTCGATCAGATACGTGCGGTATTGCGCGGATCAGGATCGAACGGATATTACTAGCCGGCTTTGGTTTAAGCCGGATCCTAGTATAGTACAGTGTAGATTTTGTCTCATTGCATTTGTATTTCGGTCGGAATACAAATGCGGGTGTGTATGCACAGTATCGGGGTTTTCCTGTAATTTATTACGAGACCAGTTTTCTGGAGTTGCCAGTTTGCTTTCCGTTCGGCCGATTTCCTTTGTATCGTTCATTGGCCGAAGATTGGTGGAGGAGGGCTTATTTGCATTTGTGCAAATAAGCAATTTGGAAGGGGGTCTTTTGCATATTGGTTGGATCATGATGGTTGCACCATCCCTTGACCATTTGACCTCTTCTTTCATGATGGCTTGACTTTGTTGTAGGGTGTTTTTCGTCACCCCATTGAGATGGGAATACGCGCGCGCTTGTCAGGCGCATTACAGATTCCCCCTGCCTAGGGTAGACCGGGGTTTATTGATTGTGGGGATCCGAATCTCCGGCAACCGCGGACTAAGCTGCCGTTAATTACCCCTCGCATTTGGAGCAAAGGAACCTCCGATTAACGGGTTAAACTGGTCATGCGAACTCAATGTGCAGTATCGTGTTTTGAAGGGGTTTTGGAAATATCGGGGGCCCCGCAGAGTTTTTACGGGGATTCCGCTATCCGGATAGCGGGCTGGGGGTCAAGGGAGGCTAGCAGCCCCCTTGCGGGGTGCGGGGCAGCGTCCCGTTAGAAATTTTTTCTAACGGAAGACAGTGTCGAGGAGTCTGCGTATGTTTTCCTTCCCCCCTTTTTTTAAAAGTGGAGCTTAATTTCAAAAGGGATTTTATTGTGGAGTTAAACTCCAAAGAATTTTAAATGGAGTTAAACTCCTAAAAGAATTTTATGCGGAATTAAATTCCTAAAATAGAACTTTATTATGGAGTTAAACTCTAAAGAATATACATATGTATATATTTTAAAAAGGTTTAAACTCCAGAAGGGATTTTGTTGGGGAGTGCACGTAAAACGAGGAGGAAAGAAAACAAAATGGCGTCTAAAGGACGCTCGCACGGCAGATGGGCGCCTTAATGCCCGGGGTCACGTGCGCGCACGTGACCGATGGGCGCCTTGGCGCCCCGGGGTCACGTGGGCACACGTGACCGATGGGCGCCTTGGCGCCCCAGGGGTCACGTGGGCACACGTGACCGATGGGCGTCTTGGCGCCCCAAAGGTCACGTGCGCACACGTGACCGATGGGTGCTTTGGCGCCCCAAGGGTCACGTGCGCACATGGGACCGATGGGCGCTTTGGCGCCCCGGGGTCACGTGCGCACACGCGACCGATGGGCGCCTTAGCGCCCCGGGGTCACGTGTGCACACGTGACCGATGGACGCCTTAGCGCCCCGGGGTCACGTGGGCACATGTGACCGCGGGAAAAACCCGCGGAAAGGGAAGCCTAGCCCCTAGGCTGGGGAGTTGAACTCCCAAAGGAATTTTTGGAGTTGAACTCCTAACAGAAACAAATTTATGGAGTTAAACTCCAACAGAAATTAATTTATGGAGTTAAACTCCAGCAACTTTAGAAAGGAGTTAAACTCCTGTGGATTTATTGCTCTTCATTTGAGCCTTGGGTCTGTCCAAAATTAGATTCTTGGAGATGGGTCTCCTTCTTCTTGCTCTTGACCGGCGGGATCTTGGAGAAAAGGGGATGAGTCTTAAAAGCCTCCCCTTTTCGAGATCTGATTGGAGATCCGAGCTCCCCTTCGTAGGTTTTGTGGTGGAAATCTACTTATTTTTAGAAAAGGAAGAGTTAAACTCTTGATTTAATTCAAAAGAAAGAATAAGGTTTTCAAGACCTTGAAGAAGGAGAAAGAGGCACAAACCCTAGTTTTTTTTGAGGGAATGAAAAAGTGTTATATTATTCATCATCATGCTGCCTTTTATAGGCTTACACATTTACATATAGCCCCTTGGGCTTTGCAAAATGGATTTTTGCCTATCCCATGGCTCATGTGTCATTTGTTTTTGCACATAAGCCATAAGCTTACAAAAATTTGGCTTTATGCCCATTTTGCATACATTCATGCACAAAAATTACATAAAAATTATTTGTTACATGAGTTTTGTTGTTGGCATGGAGGAGGCTGGCCGCGGGCTCGACTTGGGCATGGGCCCGCTTGACCTGGGCTTGGGCCCACCTGACTTGGGGTTGACCTTGACTTTGACTCGGTCAACGGGGGTGTAAATTTTTACCCCAACAAAGTGCCCCCCATCAATAAATGCACACAGCATATATGGGTCGTGTGCATGAAATTGATGGATCTTCTTTCACGTGGGGGCGACTTCCTTTGGTTCCCACTTTTTGGGATGCACTGCCCTTTTTACGACATGGACGGTCGACGCTAGACGCGTCTTCGAGACAGAGTGTTCGTGGTAGACGTTTCCCTTGCCCGGAGCGATCCGGTTCCTGCTTTGTAGGAAGCCTGCACTACCCTTTTTGCGACATGGACGGTCGACGCTCTGTTATGAAGCGATTTGGGTTCCCAATTTGCGGGAGCCTGCACTGCCCTTTTTGCGACATAGACGGTCGACGCTCTGTTACGAAGCGATTTGGGTTCCCAGTTTGCGGGAGCCTGCACTGCCCTTTTTGCGACATAGACGGTCGACGCTCTGTTACGGAGCGATTTGGGTTCCCAGTTTGCGGGAGCCTGCACTGCCCTTTTTGCGACATAGGCGGTCGACGCTCTGTTACGGAGCGATTTGGGTTCCCAGTTTGCGAGAGCCTGCACTGCCCTTTTTGCGACATAGACGGTCGACGCTCTGATCCGAAGCGATTTGGTAGACGTGTCCCCGGCACGGAGTGTCGCTGGTCGACGTTTCCCCGAGGCGGAGTGCCTGTGGTAGGACGTTTCCCCGAGACGGAGTGCCTGTGGTAGGACGTTTCCCCGAGACGGAGTGCCTGTGGTTGGACGTTTCCCCGAGACGGAGTGCCTGTGGTTGGACGTTTCCCCGAGACGGAGTGCATGTGGTTGGACGTATCCCCGAGACGGAGTGCCTGCTGTAGGACGTATCCCCGAGACGGAGTGCCTGTGGTAGGACGTTTCCCCGAGATGGAGTGCCTGTTGTAGGACGTATCCCCGGGACGGAGTGCCTGTGGTAGGACGTATCCCCGAGACGGAGTGCCTGTGGTAGGACGTATCCCCGAGACGGAGTGCCTGTTGTAGGACGTATCCCCGAGTCGGAGTGCCTGTTGTAGGACGTATCCCCGAGACGGAGTGCCTGTGGTAGGACGTATCCCCGAGACGGAGTGCCTGTGGTAGGACGTATCCCCGAGACGGAGTGCCTGTGGTAGGACGTATCCCCGAGACGGAGTGCCTGTTGTAGGACGTATCCCCGAGACGGAGTGCCTGTGGTAGGACGTATCCCCGAGACGGAGTGCCTGTTGTAGGACGTATCCCCGAGACGGAGTGCCTGTTGTAGGACGTATCCCCGAGACGGAGTGCCTGTGGTAGGACGTATCCCCGAGACGGAGTGCCTGTTGTAGGACGTTTTCCCGAGACGGAGTGCCTGTTGTAGGACGTATCCCCGAGACGGAGTGCCTGTGGTAGGACGTATCCCCGAGACGGAGTGCCTGTGGTAGGACGTATCCCCGAGACGGAGTGCCTGTTGTAGGACGTTTCCCCGAGACGGAGTGCCTGTTGTAGGACGTTTCCCCGAGACGGAGTGCCTGTGGTAGGACGTATCCCTGAGACGGAGTGCCTGTGGTAGGACGTATCCCCGAGACGGAGTGCCTATTGTAGGACGTATCCCCGAGACGGAGTGCCTGTTGTAGGACGTTTCCCCGAGACGGAGTACCTGTGGTAGGACGTATCCCCGAGACGGAGTGCCTGTGGTTGGACGCAGAGGTCGATATTGGAATTGGTTGGTTTGATTTAATTTGATTGGAGTTGACATTAGCATCGATGTACTGGAATATGGTACCAGGAGCGAATCATCATCTGTCTTTGAGAGAATTTTGGGATTGATATTTTTGTCGGCATCTGCATTGCTGCACTGGAATAATGCCAGGAGCAACTCATCATTTGCCGCGGGAGGATTTGGATTTGGTTTTTTTTTGTTTGGCATCTGCATTGCTGCACTGGAATAATACCAGGAGCAACTCATCATGTGCCCCGAGAGGATTTGGATTTGGTTTGTTTGGCATCTGCATTGCTGCACTGGAATAATGCCAGGAGCAACTCATCATGTGCTCCGAGAGGATTTGGGAATTGGTGGCTTAGGAGACAGGTTCATATCCCTGTCACCTAAGGTTTTTCAATTTTATGGGTCGTGAGGGTCCCATAAAAGCATTTTCTCCCTACGAGTCGAAAGGATCTCGTAGGTGTATTTTCTCCTTAGGAGTCGTGGGGACTCCTAAGTGTATTGCTTCTTTGTGAGTCGTAAAGATCTCACGCGGGGATTTTCTCCTCACAAAGTCGAGAGGACTTTGCGAGTGCATTTCATTTCTTTTTTTCTCTTTTTTTTTACGAGTTTGTGCCCTTTCGGGTTTTCACAAACTCGCCGGCAGTCCTGCTGTTTTTACTCACGGAGCCCTTTCGGGTTTTCATCCGTGCCCGTTTTGCTTGTGGACATACCGTTCTTCTTTTTTTTTGGAGAGATCGGGATTGTTTTACGCCCGTGGATTGTATACGGTTTTGCAGGATGTATGATCCAGACCGTAGGGCCAGAAACATTTTGGGACATTGTTGGCGTCTGCATCGCTGCACTGGAATATGGTACCAGGAGCGACTCATCATTCGCCGTTGGGACATGGGATTTAGAATTTGGTTGGCGTCTGCATCGCTGCGCTGGAATATGGTACCAGGAGCAACTCATCATTCGCCTTTGGGGTATGGGAGTTGGAATTTGGTTGGCGTCTGCATCGCTGCACTGGAATGTAGTACCAGTAGCGACTCATCATTCGCCGTTGGGGTATGGGAGTTGGAATTTGGTTAGCGTCTGCATCGCTGTACTAGAATGTAGTACCAGCAGCGACTCATCACTCGCCACTTGGGGATTGGGGAGAGATGGCTTAGGAGACAGGTTTGGATCCCTATCACCTAAGGCTTTTCAATTTTATGGGCCGTGAGGGTCCCATAAAAGCATTTTCTCCCTACGGGTCGTGAGGATCCCGTAGGTGTATTTTCTCCTTAAGAGTCGTGAGGACTCCTAAGTGTGTTTTTCCTTGGTGAGTCGTAAGGATCTCACGAAGGTTTGTTCTCCTTATGCATCATGAGGACACATGAGTGGGTCTTTCCAATGAAGCATAATTCCAAAGGCGGAGACCAGCCGCGTAACTGGTGGTTGTGGTGGGGCATGGGTATGCTGAGAATTATTTGAGCCCGTGGATTGTATACGGTAGTCAATTTGGGGACTGGCCGTAGGGCTGGGAGAATTTTAGAAATTTGATTTTTTGTTGGCGTCAGTATCGCTACATTGGAATATGGTACCAGGAGCGACTCATCATTCGCCATTGCTTTGTTTTGTTGTTGTTTTTTTTGTTTTTATTTTACCGCGATTGCTCTATCATTTCAGCTTTTCTTATCGTGAAGGTCGCGATTGCCCTACCATTTCGGCTTTTATTCGCGGTTGCCCCATCATTTCGGCTTTATTTTCATTTTTATTTTTACTGGCTGATTTTTATTGCGAGTTGCCCCATCATTTCGGCTTTTCTTTATTTTTCTTTTATTTACACATTTTTTTTGTTTATTTACATATATATGTATACATATATTTTTACATTCCCAGTTTAACGACTTAGAGGTCGACTGTTCCCAGTTTAATGACATGGTGGTCGACTGTGTTCAGAGAAAGGCAGATGTCTGAGAGAATTAGTTTCACGAAGAACTTCGGTCTCCGTTTGTATGAAATTGGCGGTCGTATCTTGACTGTTTACTAACACGCCTTTGGACAGTTCTATCTCTCCTGCCTTGTATTACTTTTCGACCCAATCTTTGAAGACGAAGCAGTCCTCAATGGCATGACCTATCACTCTATGATAGGGGCAGTATTTAGGGTCGTCGGTCCTATTCGCTTCCTGCGGTCTTTTTGACTCTGGCAGTTGTAGACCGTTCTTCAGGGCGTCTTTGAATATTTTACAGATTTTGTCCCTTCTGAAGGAATAGACCTTATCCAGCTTCTCTTTCAGTGGAGATTCTCCTCCCTCTCCGAACATTGGCTTCCGAGGCTGGTTGGCGCTAGGCCCGCTCAACCCTTGCTTATTTCGGTTGGCCGAGGCATTGAAAGATTCAGAATCGTCGGGATCTCCGCCTTTGCGATTATCGTCCTTTCGGTTTCTCCAGGACCTATTGTTATTTTGGGAATCCGAGGAGGACTCCTGCTTTGAGCGCTCCAGCATTTGAACTTTTCTGGTCAGTTCTTGGAATGTTTTGAGGCCCGCGGTACATAGAAACGGGGTCATCCAGTTGTTGAGATTTCCGACAAGGAGACTGACAGATTGGTCCTGCTCTATCGGCGGCTCGCATTTGACGGAGAGATTACGCCATCGGGTTATAAAATCCGTGCTGCTTTCGTCGCTCTTGGGTTTGGTCCTTACGAGCTCGGCAATGGTAATCTTATCGCTGACGCTCATGAACCTCTGCCGAAACAGAGACTCCATTTGGACAAAAGTTGTGACGGAGCCATCCGGTATGCTTGCGTACCAGTCGAAAGCAACATCGGTCAAGCTATTAACAAACTGGCGGAGGAGAAGCGCATCGTTGCCCCCAGTATTCCCGCATGAGGCTTTGAAATGGGCGATGTGCTGATTCGCATTTCCCTTCCCATCGAATCTCCCGAATTTGGGGATGACATAGCCGCTAGGAAATTCTACCAGATCATACTGAGCAGGATATGGTCTCCCACTACTGCTAACATCTTTTTGCGCTTCGGTTTCGGCAACCAATGTCTTGACTTTGCTGGCAACCAAATCCATGATTTGATCTTGAGTTAGCGGGCTACTGTCATCGGTAGCCAAGACATTTCCCGAGATAGGATGCAACTGATTTTCATGCGGTCCGCCCACTTTTGGATTTGGGGGAATGGGCGTCGGCTGTTTCGGGACAACGTTTCCCGGTTCATGAGCAGAGCCCTGTGCTTGATTGGGCGGCTGAGAGGCAAGTTGGGCCGTAAGCCGTAAGACGACATTTGTCAAGTCGTCGATCTTTGAGTAGAGCTTGGCCATCTCCTTATCTTTGTTTCTGAGCTGCTTTCGGAGCTCTTGAAGCAGCTCTTGCTCCGCGGTCCTGGGACGGAAAGTCGGCTCTTCTTCGTTTTCCGAGCCCGACTCCTCATGGACCGAAGGGTCTTTCTGCCTATCATCCTCATCAAGAGGGTTTTCATCGCCCAGCAGAGGCGGCTGTTCTTGGGAAGCGGTCACCACATTCAAGCCAGATCGGGTTTGAGATGTGGTAGCCCCATCCTTACTTTTGCTACGTGTGCCCACCGTGTAGACAGTGTGGATCACATACCCAGCTATTTCCTCATCTTCGGCGGGGTAACCCTGTTCTTTGAACCTCATGAGGTTTAGCCTGGCCGGAGCCCTAGCCCTTTTGTTGGCTCTATATCTGAGCCTTTTCTCCCTCAGCTTCTCGATTTTGAAGGCTTGGCGGGCATCCGCTACCCGGGAAGCCATTGTGAGTTGATCAGAGGGGAGCTTAGAGAAGACACCCAATCGAGCGGTAGTCAAGGGCACCGCTGGAGCATGCTCGGGACGCATTGTAGCTTTGTTGGTGTCGATGGCCTTGCCCCCAGCTGGGGCCATAGAGAGTCGTTCGGAAACGGACTTGCGCTTGAGCCGAGGTGCCCTCGCGACCACCACATTTGGCCTTTTGCCTTTCGGGACTGGTTTGTCTGTTGCTGGAGCTTGAGGAGCTGGGATGGAGCCAACAGGCATGAACATAATAGAGCCGAATGGTAGCAGCGGCTCTTCCCATTGTCGCCCGAGACTGGCCGGGAGGACCGTTCTAGAGTCTATCCTCATCGTGTAGGAGACGGGAGCTGAGTTCATCATCGAAAATATCGTTGGAAGGTGATTGCTTGAAAATCTGCATGAAAAAGCATTATTTTTAGTATAAATACAGGTATGTATATTGATTGAGTTCGCATGAACGCTTAACCCAAAATATGGGAGGAGAGATTGGTTCCACCGGGCGTGCCAGAATCTGTAGGGTGTTTTTCGTCACCCCATTGAGATGGGAATACGCGCGCGCTTGTCAGGCGCATTACAGATTCCCCCTGCCTAGGGTAGGCCGGGGTTTATTGATTGTGGGGATCCGAATCTTCGGCAACCACGGACTAAGCTGCCGTTAATTACCCCTCGCATTTGGAGCGAAGGAACCTCCGATTAACGGGTTAAACTGGTCATGCGAACTCAATGTGCAGTATCGTGTTTTGAAGGGGTTTTGGAAATATCGGGGGCCCCGCAGAGTTTTTATGGGGGTCCCGCTACCCGGATAGCGGGCTCGGGGTCAAGGGGGGCTAGCAGCCCCCTTGCGGGGTGCGGGGCAGCGCCCCGTTAGAAATTTTTTCTAACGGAAGACAGTGTCGAGGAGTCTGCGTATGTTTTCCTTCCCCCCCCTTTTTTTAAAAGTGGAGCTTAATTTCAAAAGGGATTTTATTGTGGAGTTAAACTCCAAAGAATTTTAAATGGAGTTAAACTCCTAAAAGAATTTTATGCGGAATTAAATTCCTAAAATAGAACTTTATTGTGGAGTTAAACTCCAAAGAATATACATATGTATATATTTTAAAAAAGGTTTAAACTCCAGAAGGGATTTTGTTGGGGAGTGCACGTAAAACGAGAAGGAAAGAAAACAAAATGGCGTCTAAAGGACGCTCGCACGGCAGATGGGCGCCTTAATGCCCGGGGTCACGTGCGCGCACGTGACCGATGGGCGCCTTGGCGCCCCGGGGTCACGTGGGCACACGTGACCGATGGGCGCCTTGGCGCCCCAGGGGTCACGTGGGCACACGTGACCGATGGGCGCGTTGGCGCCCCAAAGGTCACGTGCGCACACGTGACCGATGGGCGCCCTGGCGCCCCAAGGGTCACGTGCGCACACGTGACCGATGGGCGCCCTGGCGCCCCGGGGTCACGTGCGCACACGTGACCGATGGGCGCCCTGGCGCCCTGGGGTCACGTGCGCACACGTGACCGATGGACGCCTTAGCGCCCCGGGGTCACGTGGGCACATGTGACCGCGGGAAAAACCCGCGGAAAGGGAAGCCTAGCCCCTAGGCTGGGGAGTTGAACTCCCAAGGGAATTTTTGGAGTTGAACTCCTAACAGAAACAAATTTATGGAGTTAAACTCCAACAGAAATTAATTTATGGAGTTAAACTCCAGCAACTTTAGAAAGGAGTTAAACTCCTGTGGATTTATTGCTCTTCTTTTGAGCCTTGGGTCTGTCCAAAGTTAGATTCTTGGAGATGGGTCTCCTTCTTCTTGCTCTTGACCGGCGGGATCTTGGAGAAAAGGGGACGAGTCTTAAAAGCCTCCCCTTTTCGAGATCTGATTGGAGATCCGAGCTCCCCTTCGTAGGTTTTGTGGTGGAAATCTACTTATTTTTAGAAGAGGAAGAGTTAAACTCTTGATTTAATTTAAAAGAAAGAATAAGGTTTTCAAGACCTTGAAGAAGGAGAAAGAGGCACAAACCCTAGTTTTTTTTGAGGGAATGAAAAAGTGTTATATTATTCATCATCATGTTGCCTTTTATAGGCTTACACATTTACATATAGCCCCTTGGGCTTTGCAAAATGGATTTTTGCCTATCCCATGGCTCATGTGTCATTTGTTTTTGCACATAAGCCATGAGCTTACAAAAATTTGGCTTTATACCCATTTTGCATACATTCATGCACAAAAATTACATAAAAATTATTTGTTACATGATTTTTGTTGTTGGCATGGAGGATGCTGGCCGCGGGCTCGACTTGGGCATGGGCCCGCTTGACCTGGGCTTGGGCCCACCTGACTTGGGGTTGACCTTGACTTTGACTCGGTCAACGGGGGTGTAAATTTTTACCCCAACATTTGTAAGCAATCATGGTTGTTGATGATTGGTTGATGGAGTATTGGTTTTGGGAGTGATCATTGTTTCTCATCATGACTTGCTTTTTCCATGACACTCAACCTTGCATTTTTCTCTTGATTCACCCCTCTTGAGTTTTGCACTCTCTCATTCTCTCCACTCACATGGTCGGCCAAGCATGTATGGGGGCTGCCCATTTTATTTTGGTGGGGATTTTTGGTATCTTTGGCTTGGTAAAATCCCTACAACTCCATCTTCAAAAGTCCGTATCATCCCTCCACCAAATGGCAACTCCCTAAACCCTTAGAGACACAAATAGCTCACTACACATTCTACAGCAAAGCTTGGGCACGTCGACTAGCCAGCTTCGTGCCCGAGTTGCCTCGGTATTGAGGTGGGAGCCCGTAAAAGATGTAGGCGACGTGGTGCGCTTCCGGTGACGAGGTGGAGACAGGACATTCCGCGGGAGATCGGGATGACGACGAGAAGACCGGAGGACTCGGATCAGTCGGTATATCTCTATTCCCCATCTTGTAGTTAGCTAGGACTAGTTAATGGTTCGATCCGGGTTTAGTGCGCGGTGGTGCCGGTTTGCTAGTTTGCAAAAATTAAAGTTTATCACCGCTTCCGCATTTGGCCATCGGATTGACGGTCGGGGCGCCGCCGTGCACTTACAGTGGTATCAGAGACTCGCCATTAACATAGTCTAGCTTTGTTTAATGTGTTTACATTTCCTATCGACCAAAATTCCAAAAACCCGCGTTTTCACATACATCAGTTTTCTGTTGAATTTTTTCTTGCTCGAAATTTTTTTCAGGTTGTAGAAAAGTGATGTACTGGAAATTCTAAGAACACTGTAGAAATTCGAGACAGTGACTCCACAGTGGGAGCGCGGAACCGCGGCCAAACACCCCTTTGGGCCGCGGTTCCGCCGCACTATGTTGAGATCACTGCATCAAATTTCTGCAGTTGCTTTCTGGGTTGATTTTAGGGTTTTTGGAATATTATTTTTGGGCCCAGAATTTCTTGATGTGCTACAGTAGTACTTGGGGGCCCACTTGGTAATTTTTGATCGATCGGACATTTTAAATACATTAGTTCACAGTATTTACATTATATCTGCGACCGTGAATGTCACTCGATCGGTAAATCCTGTCTAACTGCTATAGCCCAGTTAGACGGATTTACGAACGTGACATTCACGTTGATGTTCTATGTATTTGCTGTGATGTTGCGGATCGGTCGTGGGGGATAGCCTGGATGCAATGCTAGTACAGTTTTGTTGTATTATGTACATTTGATATTGCGGGGCGAGCGTCCGACATGTGGACTGCCGTCACTGCCTGTTTGTATTATTATTTTGGGGCACGACCAGGTTGCGGTCGATGTACCCGTTGTATGTATATTTTACTTTCTGTACTAGGATTACTCCAAGGTGGGGTGCACGGATAGCCGGATTCTAGAGGGCAACGGGCCCGCATCTCATGGCCTTGAGACGAAGGGGGCTTCACTCTAGAATTGGCGGGCTATTCGCCGCACTCGTAGGGGGTACAGGTTGACCCAGGAGGGGTGCCCAAGTTACCGGATTCCGTGAAGTGCTGGGTGGTCCATTCACGGAGCTGAAGGGGGCTGCCTCGCTTCAGGTTTTGGCGGGTAACTTGCCGCGCCCGTAGGGGTCTAGGATTTCATTGCACAGGCTATCCACACGACCAGGGGATCGTTGGGTTTCAGTAGTGGCTCTGTAAAACCCGGGGATCCCAGATATCTGTATTGTTCTGTGATGCTATTCATATCTGTGATGTTGCATTTCTTTTCACGCCTTGAGCGAATATAATATTTTGGTATATATATTAGTAGATGTTGTATATGTTTTGCATCCGCGCTAGTCCAGTCCCCGCTCTGTCGTTAGTTAGCTAACCTAACGGGTAATGACGGGACCCAGTGGCGAATGCGAATGGCATATACGTACATCAGTATATTTTCGTTCTTTGTGGTGTGATCAATTGATGGGACTGCATTGATTCGGATCAGTGCAAGTTAAAAACAAACCTATTCTGATGTTGTTAGAACACTTTTCAAAAAGCTGTTATTGCAAGGACGTTCACTTTTGTTTTGCACAGTGATATTCGGTTATGAATATCCAGCACCTCAGTCGACGAGGCAAGGGCCGAGATCCCTTCACCGGGAGTGACCCCTTGGACAGAAGTTTGCGTCAGGGCATTAACTTCACCATAGCCGATTACTTTTGCTTTGCATCGTGGTATTCAGTTGGAATATCCTGCACCCCATCCTACGGGGAAAAAGCCGAGATCCCTTCATCGGGAGTGACCTCTTTAGCGAAGGTTTTCATTACTATATTTTATAAAAAGCTATCCGTTCCTTCAACGATATCAAGTTCATTACGTTAAAGGTTTTCGCCAGAAACCATTCGTAGCCCTCCGTCATTTCAGACAGGTAGCACGTAGTATTCATGCTATGTTTGTTGGCCTTCGTCAAGGCATAGTGTATGGTAGCTGCTTGTTACTTTTCTGCTGCATAGATAGATGCGTTGGTTTGAGACAGTCGTATAGCCTTGTTGGCCTTCATCAAGGGCTTGTACGGGTGGATTCAAATTAACCTGGATAATGACGGGTAGAACTTGACATGTGACTTATGATTTGTTGGCCTTCGTCAAGGTCATAAGAGCATGGGGCAAAAATCCACATCGGGAGTTTTAAAAGAATTGAAACTTGCCAGATATGTGCATACCTTCTGGAGTGTGATGACGTGAGCGGATTCCGTCACATTATCATGCGATGAGAGTTGGATCTCGATTCCCACTGATGAGTTGGTTTATTCCTCGGGTATTCCCGACTAATTCTTCTTTTAGGTTTGGAGGAGAATTTGACGGTACAGTGGGAGGTTTCCAGATTAGATAAATTGGTAACCATTCTGATCTAAGTTAGAGTGCACGCTGAGTGTTTCTTTTCTCTCTCTCTTCAGCAGCGACCATTGACCCGACCCTAAGACCATGACTCAGTGACCAAGTTGATCGAACCTTTTTTAACACTGGCTTTTGGATTGTCAGAGTTGCAAACCTCATTGCCACTCCTACTTTTACCCTTTTCTCCAGGACACCCCGTATTACTACAAAGGTCCACTTCCATTGGACAAAACCATCGTATGGTTATATACGAACTCGAAGGAATTTATTCGAGGATGGTTTCCGGTTCTGGAGAAAACGAATAGGACTATTCAGTTGTCTTTTCCTTTTACCTTCTCTCAGGTTACGAGTACTCCTTGGTTTAGGAGTAGTACACCTATTACGCAAATTGGATAGTCTTCTTCCAAACCTTAGGCTGGTGCCGAACGGTGGGGAATGAAGAAAACCAATTAGCATAACGATGGTGTGCAGAAGGTATTAAGTTAAGACAAAGCAAGAGATTAGTAAGAGGGCAAAGTAAATTGCGACTGATATTCACGACCAAACCAAGTATTTCATTACCACTCCCACATCACCTTTGTATTTCTCCAGGACACTCCGTATCACTACGAAGATCCACAGTTATTTGGATATTCCATCGTATGGTTATATACGAACTCGAAAGGAACATGTTCCAGTTCGGGGATGGATTCTGGTTCAGGAGAAATAGGAATAAGGTTTATTCGGTTGTCTTTTATCTTCACCTTCTCTCGCATTGCGAGTGCTCCTAGGATTAGGACAGTACACCCATTATGCTTATTGGATAGTCTTCTTCCAAACCATAGGCTGGTGCTAAACGGTAGGGAAGGAAGAAAACCATTTGGCCTAAAGGGGTGTGCAGAAGGTAATGACTAAAGACATATGAAGGGAATTGGAGAGGTGACAAAGAAATATACGGTTACAGTTGTGAATCTGGATAATGGAAGATGCATTACTAGGAATACCAGGATACCCTACGGAACATTTCTGTGTTCCGGTTTCACTGTGTACTGTTAATGAAAAGCTGATTTCCCAATTAGCCCTTGCTCCAAGGTATGTATTTACCAAGTATGATTCTCACATCTGTATGGTTTTACAGATGATGAGTGGGAGTAAGTTATTGGGAATTGGGTGATCATCCTCATTATATCGGGATTCGTTGTAATCGGTGATATTTGAGGAAATCACCTGGGTTGTTTGCCGGATGATAAATATTTGGTTTTGAATATCCGCTGTTATGCACCAATTTCAAATTAATATATCTGTACGTCTATTTTCATAGAGTGAGATATACCTTTGTGAAATTATGTCTATGACATTTACCTATATTAGTGGATGATTAGGTAAGGAGCATTAAACATCAGTGTAATTCTTCTTAACCATAAATACAGTTTTCAACCTACGACACACAGTGAATGAGTTATCAGACTCAAGGGACTTATACAGAGTATTGTATGTTGTCCAGGGTCCATCAGGACAGAGGGGTTGGTTCTCGTACTACATTCGGTTTACTTATGACTTCTCTAGTTTTTAGACAGGTGTTTCGTTGAAACACAGGGTCCGAATTTTGAGAAGTTATTGGTATTTGAATAAAGTAGAGAACCAGGTATTGCAAGTATCAGGATTCTTCAAAGTGATCGAAGATGTAGATACTTGTGTATGGTATTCAGTTGATAGTAGTGATTAAGAGAACTTGCTTCTCTTTCAGGTTACTCATAATTGGAAGCATTCCTAAGTTGAGTAACGCTGATCGGCCTCCTTCCATTTTAGTTGACATGCACTTGAGACAGCTGCATGATTTGAATCTGGTTCAATTAAATCAGTGCCTCTGGTTCTATATTGGATATAGAACAGTTCATATCTTAACGATGTTAAGGTACGGGGAGTTGTCTGGCTTATGCTTAAAACCAGACTCTGGATAACTCAAGGCACGTTTCTGTAATGGCTGTTTGTGGGTTGACCCAGGCTATGACGAGGGTTGACTTTCTACCATAAGAAAGATCAGTAGTGATATTGTTCTAGACTCGCCACAGTTTTATTAAAAATGGATTTTTTTAGAAAACAGTAGTGAGAGTATGGTAGAACTGGAAGTGATTCCAGAACCACAAACGATTACTGAAGATTTGATAAGGAACCTAAAGATTCAATCTGGTTTGACATTCCATTGGCCACTCCGCAGATTTGGTGGGTAACTTCAGGCACCCGAGAGGTACTCCGGTAGCCTCAAGGACGGTGACAGGGAAGTTCTTATTTACCCACACTTGCCATTGCTGTTGTTCCGGACTGCGAGACCCGGCGGGAGGATGAGTATAGCGTCGTTCTAAACTTGCTTTAGAAGTGTACGTGTATATGACTCTGCCAGAGGGTTGTCATAGTCAGTGGGAGCAACGGAAGCATTGGTGGACATGTAGCTTATGTCTATTTATAGACTAAAACAGATATAGCAGAGATAGATCATCTATTTCTGATGTGATAGTCATAGGTTTGACTTCACCAGAATAGGGGATAGATCTGTTGAGAAGGTAGTAGGGTGTGATATCCTGGTATTGGATGACATACACAGAGTAGGAAAAGAAACTCCTATACTACGATCGGTTATACTTTGGTCGTCACACAGTAGTTTCTCCATAAGGGACTTGGATGTTATATCAGACATACTGGTTACTAGATCTATGGTTTTAGATCTAGATTTGGGTGGTTTCCCAATCAGGGTACTTAGACAGCATTCTAAGAGTATTTATAATGAACGACTCCTGACACGGTGGTGTACCTGCAGGTGACGGAGCCACCCTCTCTAAAGGTGTCTGACAGACTAAAGGGGAGAGGGATGTGCATGATTGGCAGATCACTTGCTTAGGCAATTGAGTCAATCATGAGATGTCAAGTACCAAACCAGATGTTGTTCTTGCACTAGATGCAATAAGTTGACATTAATCCAATCCTGGAGAAACGGTCGGAAGCAGTTTTAGAACACAAGTGGATGTTCTAGGGATATGATAACGACAGCCTCATGCAGGAGACGGTTATCATTCCAGGCTTCCAAGGTGACCTGGACGAGAGGGAGGTTGTCAGAGTTATAGTTTTTCCTTCTGACGAGGGGCAGTATTTTGGACAGGTGGTCCAAGGCAATACTGAGGGAGGCATGGCGCAGGATACTGATTAAGTTCAGTTGACGATACAGTCTAAGAAGTTTGAATTTGGAGTTCATCTATGAGCTAGGTCCCATCAGACATCCAGACACATTCTAAGACAGGTATTGCTCATTTCGGGAGATGGGTTTCTCCGCGAACTTGAGATTAAGAGAGATATAGAAAGAAACATCTAAGCGGATCCACTCACTGAGGCTATTCCTCGAACGCAATAGTTTCGCAAACAAGCTTTGTGAGACTGACTAGTAGAGGAGTTGGGTGTTCGGTATCACACGGGCTGTGAGTATGCGACATCGCAATAATTAGCCTTGAGTGCAAGTGGGAGATTGTTGGAGATAGTGCCCTCAGAGTCAATTATTGGATCATAGGTACGTGATTGCAATGATTGAGGGAGGACCTATCCCGATAGGACAGTCTTACTCGAGATGATAGTATGCTATCTGGTTTACCTTTATCATCGTGTACTGCTTTAGGTGACCTGACATGTCACTATTACACGTTGATAGAGCCCCTACGATTCTAGCTTGACCACCAGCAGTATGAGGGCGATCATATACGTGAGAGCTGGTAGTCTATAAGCACATCCTTAAATGGTCCCTAGTCATGGGAGTTTCGAGACAGGGCATCGATACTCCAGAGTAGACTAGTGTATACAGTCGAGACCCCGACGAGGGGCGGTGGCCGGTCTCACAAGCCATTGGTGTCAGTTGGATCACCTAAGATGTATACATGTGCTCATTGGGTTATGAGTACACCGGACAGGACTCGCCGGGAACATGCTAGTTGGTCATATACCAGACGTCAGATGGCAGTTCCCTGGTGACATATGTACAGGTTAGTTCATTGACCTGAGGATCATCATTTGTCTCGTGTGAGTTCCCACTGTGCTTTGATTACTACCCTACCACGCTCAAAGGAGATGTGCAAACAGGTTTTGGTTGGGTACAGTCCCGAGCCACAGGGAGGCAGTGAGCGTATCTTCAGGGATTCGTCTCTCCCGGTATTGGGGGTGAGGTCGCGCTGTGTCTAGGAGAGCCATTACACGAAGCCCTCGGCCGAGGCAAGGAGATTTACTGGTAGGTATTCCAGTAGTATCTCAGGGTGTTCTGGGCTACACTCCGACACGACTTGTACCGCTTTCGGGGGTCTGACTTTTACCAACCCCTAGGCCTGCCATGCGATACTCATAGACGAACGCACCGGACTGTACGGATATTGTCACTGACAGGCTCAGTAGGGTGTCAGGCTGAGTTCGCTCACAGACGTCCCTTTTGGTCAATACCTGGTAGCCCGTTACGTATTGGCTTATACCTCTGACGTGCTAGTGGTTAAATCCACAACCAAGGTGTTGACGAGTCTTTAGAGTCCCCCACATTCAGTTACTCAAGCTTTCGGGCAAAAAGCTGTAGAGGCCGTATGGAGATATGGCAGGGTCCGATCAGATACATGCGGTATTGCACGGATCAGGATCGGACGGTTAGTACTAGAGGCCGTATGGATATATGGCAGGGTTCGATCAGATACGTGCGGTATTGCGCAGAGCAGGATCGAACGGATATTACTAGCCGGCTTTGGTTTAAGCCGGATCCTAGTATAGTACAGTGTAGATTTTGTCTCATTGCATTTGTATTTCGGTCGGAATACAAATGCGGGTGTGTATGCACAGTATCGGGGTTTTCCTGTAATTTATTACGGGACCAGTTTTCTGGAGTTGCCAGTTTGCTTTCCGTTTCGGCCGATTTCCTTTGTATCGTTCATTGGCCGAAGATTGGTGGAGGAGAGCTTATTTGCATTTGTGAAAATAAGCAATTTGGAAGGGGGTCTTTTGCATATTGGTTTGATCATGATGGTTGCACCATCTCTTGACCATTTGACCTCTTCTTTCATGATGGCTTGACTTTGTAAGCAATCATGGTTGTTGATGATTGGTTGATGGAGTATTGGTTTTGGGAGTGATCATTGTTTCTCATCATGACTTGCTTTTTCCATGACACTCAACCTTGCATTTTTCTCTTGATTCACCCCTCTTGAGTTTTGCACTCTCTCATTCTCTCCACTCACATGGCCGGCCAAGCATGTATGGGGGCTGCCCATTTTATTTTGGTGGGGATTTTTGGTATCTTTGGCTTGGTAAAATCCCTACAACTCCATCTTCAAAAGTCCGTATCATCCCTCCACCAAATGGCAACTTCCTAAACCCCTAGAGACACAAATAGCTCACTACACATTCTACAGCAAAGCTTGGGCACGTCGACTAGCCAGCTTCGTGCCCGAGTTGCCTCGGTATTGAGGTGGGAGCCCGTAAAAGATTTAGGCGATGTGGTGCGCTTCTGGCGACGAGGTGGAGACATGACATTCCGCGGGAGATCGGGACGACGACGAGAAGACCGGAGGACTCGGATCAGTCGGTATATCTCTATTCCCCATCTTGTAGTTAGCTAGGACTAGTTAATGGTTCGATCCGGGTTTAGTGCGCGGTGGTGCCGGTTTGCTAGTTTGCAAAAATTAAAGTTTATCACCGCTTCCGCATTTGGCCGTCGGATTGACGGCCGGGGCGCCGCCGTGCACTTACACATCCTTTTTCAGGTCCCTAGTCGTAGGATTATTGAGACATGGTATCAATACTCCGGCGTAGACTAGTGTGTACGCTTCTCGTCCCAGCAGAGGAAATTGTCTGTCCCATAGCCATTAGTACGTTGTACTGGAGATAGTATGCAGGTGCTCGTTGGGTTATGGGTACACCGGATAGGACTCGCAGGGAACTGTTGATTGGTATTATACCATTCGTCAGTTAACAGTTCCCAGGTGACATGAGTACAGCATAGTCCGTAGACTTGACACTGCTGCTTCGCCTCGAGTGTGTTCCCACTGTTCTTAGATTGCTACCCTACCACGGCTCGATTGAGTCGCGCAAACAGGTAGCAGTTGGGTGCAGTCCCAAAGCACTTGGAGGCAGTGGCGGTTAGATAGGATTCGTCTCTCCCGGTATTGGGGGTTGATATCGCGCTGTGTTTGGAGAGCCATTACGCAAAGTCCTTGACCAGGGCAAGCGAGATTTACTGGTAGACGTTCCAGTAGTTTCTCAATGTGTAATGGGCTTCACTCCGACACGACTTATACCGCTATTAGGGGACTGACGCTTGCCGCCCCCTAGGCCCGATATGCGATAGTCCTAGACGAACAGAACGGACTGTACGGAGATTGTCACATCAGGCTCAGAAGGAGTTCGGATGGGTTTCCTCATCGACCTTCTTATCGGCATCCATCTGGGGACCGTTACGTACAGCCAATACCGCTTGCGGCCTGTGGTTAAACCCACTGCCAGCGTAGTTTCGAGTCCTTAGAGTCCCACACAGAGAGTTTCCCTACTTCAGGCGAAAAGATATAGAGGTCGTATGGTTTTACGACAGGGTTCTGACATATACGTGTACTTGTGCACGTATGATGTTCGGACAGTTTATACTAACAGGCTTTGGTTTAAGCCAGATTCTAGTATTGGATTATTGGATTTATGCAGTCCCAGTATATCCGTGTTTTTCGTAAATACGGATGGGAGGGGCATTCTCGTAATTACTCGAGACGTTTCTAGAAGATTAGTGGCTCATTTAGTTTTAATTCATTTATGAATTAAACTAAATGAGGTGGAGAACTTATGTGTTATTTGCATTAAACGAATTAGTGACTCATGAGATGATTCATCCAAATGAGTTAATAAAGTATTAATTGTTTTAATAACTCATGAGATGATTCATTCATCTATATTAAATGAAGTATGGTTGTAATTATCTCATATGATTTATTTGATAATTATTATGCTTCATAATATATAGAAATGAGTTATATTTTCATTTCATAATTAACATACACACACTCTCTCCTCAAGCTCTCCTCTTTTTCAACCTAACCATAATCCTCTCATGTGTTGAGATCCCAAGAGTTAGCAAGGCTGATAGATCCTTAATCCAACTCTATATTCTCTAGGTCATTTGGATTAGCAATTCTGGCCGCTTAGTTATCTCAAGTGAGAGGTTAAAACTTAGAGAAGGAACTCTCAGGTGGATCTTCTATTACATCGAGAAGGCCGACGAGGAGGTGAACAACAACGAAGAGAAGGACTTGAATCTTTAGGTATAATCATCTATTACGGTAGTTAACAACTTCTAGATAGTTTGTTAATGGGTTTAGCAAAAATCCTTCAAGTTAGTCGATGTTATTTGAATGAAAATGATCGTTTTACCTATTCCGCCTCCCCGCATCGCGTGGGGTGTCTAACATCCACTACAATATATGCCCAATGTGCTGGAAACAGCTATGTTTATGTTATTTTCTCTTTGTTTACAATAAGGGATTAGTTTCTAATTAAGAAGGTGCTATATAGTTGAACAAGGTATTAATTAAATCAGACCTGTAGAAATATTCTTCATATTTGGTCTTAATAATATCCATTCTATATAATAATGGATTAGGTCCAAACCCGAAGTAAATTAATCAACACTGCAAATATGACCGACTATTTTGGATGGGAAGAGGTTTCCTAAATAAGAAGAAGAAGCTTAACACAAAATGTATCATCTCTCAAGGCCTTCCAAAAACCCGAATCCAATGGAGCCCTCCAAAACCAGATCCTCAATATATTTCAAAAAATAATGCAAGGCCGCCGCCGCAGCGAAACTTTTCAAAACTGACCAGACCCCCTCGCCTTCAGAAGTTTCCAGCAAAACAAGAATGAACCGCGCTGTTTCCATTAATCGCGATCGAGCTGTTGTGGGAGCTGAGTCGTTGTTGGCTAAGATGGCTCTACCGATGGAAGCCGTGGTCAAGGTGTTTTGCGTCCATGCCGAGCCTAACTTCTCGCTGCCGTGGCAGAAGCAGAGGCAGTGTAGCTCTAACAGCACCGGGTTTATTATCGGGGGGAAGAGAGTCTTGACGAATGCGCATTCGGTGGAGCATCACACTCAGGTGAAACTCAAGAAACGGGGTTCCGATACCAAGTACTTGGCTACTGTGTTGGCTGTTGGGATCGAGTGCGATATTGCCTTGCTGGCTGTCATCAACGATGAATTCTGGGAGGGGGTCTCGCCGGTGGAGTTTGGGACTTTGCCTGCACTCCAGGATGCCGTTACTGTTGTTGGCTACCCGATTGGAGGGGACACAATCTCTGTGACCAGTGGTGTCGTTTCACGTATGGAGGTCTTGTCTTATGGCCAAGGCCTCGCGGAGCTTCTAGGCTTGCAGATTGATGCGGCTATAAACGCTGGAAATTCTGGTGGTCCGGCTTTTAATGACAAGGGGGAATGTGTCGGCATAGCATTTCAGTCGCTCGTAGGGGCAGGCGTGGAAAATATTGGCTACGTCATTCCTTCCCCTGTCGTCATGCACTTCATTCATGACTATGAGAAGTCGGCGGAGTATACGGGCTTCCCCCTACTCGGAGTTAAGTGGCAGAAAATGGAAAACCCTGATCTGCGCAGGGCGATGGGGATGGCCCCTGGCCAGAAAGGTGTCCGTGTGAGGAGAATAGAGCCTACCGCACCTGAATTTCAACTTTTGAAGCCATCTGACATCATATTAAGCTTCGATGGAGTTGATATTGCAAATGATGGCACCGTTCCTTTCAGGCACGGAGAGCGCATCGGATTCAGTTACCTTGTTTCTCAAAAGTATACTGGAGAGACTGCCGTGCTGAAAGTTCTACGCAAATCACAGGTCCTTGAATTTCAAATAAAATTATCGACCCGTAAGAAGCTGATTCCGGCACACATCAACTGGAGACCTCCGTCATATTACATTGTTGCTGGCTTTGTTTTTGTGGCTTTATCAATGCCGTACCTTCGATCCGAGAACGAAAAAGATGAGGCAATGACGGTAAATTTGTTGGAGAAGCATTGGCACTCCATGGCACAATCCCCTGAAGAGCAACTTGTAGTTATTTCGCAGGTGCTTGTGTCTGATATCAATATCGGTTACGAAGATATTGCTAATACTCAGGTCATCGCTTTTAATGGTAAACCGATCAAGAATTTACTTGAGTTGGCAAAAATGGTGGAAATCTGCGACGAGGAGTTCTTGCAGTTTGATTTGGAATACCAACAGATTGTTGTCCTAGAAACCAAGATGGCCAAGGCTGCAACATCGGATATTCTCACAACTCACTGCATACCATCGCCAATGTCGGATGATTTGAGAACATGAAGCTGACGACTAGTATCTCATTTCATGGAAGCTCTCCCTCTTGTTATGTACTCTTGATTAATGGCACGTGTGATGCATGTTAAAATAATCTCTGGCAACTGTCTGCCACAGAATGATTGTCAATTCTATTTAAACTTTGTTTCGTGAATTATTTTAGCTAGTCAAATCCTAACAAAACCTAAATAATGCGAAAGTACTATAAAGTTCTCGCCCAAAAACAATAAATTAGAAGCAGAAAAAAGAAGAAGCTAAATTAGTAAAATTGTCAAATACGCAAGTATATGCTGCTCGGACCCTTGGTACACCCTCCAAACAAAGTTCAAATATGCAGTATAAGCTCAGAGAGCTTTCAACGCCATTTCCATTAAAAGCTATAGAAATTGCAATTGTGATGTCCGAATCAGAAGTTAATGAAGATCAATCTTGGTTATGGTATCTCCGATATGGGCATCTCAATTTCAGCGTTCTCACGTTGCTATCAAAAAAGAACATGGTGAGAGAATTACCAAGCATTAATCATCCAGGAGAATTATGTAAAGGTTGTATACTCGGCAAACATCGGCGAACACGTTTTCCAAAGAAGGCATTATCTCGATCAATGGAGCCGCTACAACTCATTCATACCGATGTATGCGGCTCTATCACTCCAACATCACTCGGCGGTAACAAAACTTTTCTTATTTTTACCGATGACTTTAGCCGAAAAACATGGGTTTATCTTTTGAAAAACAAATATGATGTTTTCGCAATTTTTAAGCGATTTAAAATGTATGTTGAAAAAGAAAGCGGCTATTACATCAAAGCTGTGAGATCTTGAGGAGAATTTACTTCAAAGAATTCGAAGCCTATTGTGATAAGCATGGAGTTTGCCATTTTCTAACGACGGCATACTCGTCGCAGTAAAATGGAGTGGCCGAGAGAAAGAACCTTACCATTGTTGATATGGTGAGGAGCATGTTGAAAAGCAAGTTTACGCCGAAAGCTTTTTGGGTCGAGATGTCTAACCAGAAGTTTATGGAATATAACGCCGCAAGAAGCATGGAGTGGATACAAGCCGATCGTTACTTACTTCAAAATATTAGGAAGCGTTGCTTATGCGTACGTGCCCGAGCAAAAAAGAACCAAACTTGATGACTGAAGTGCGCAACATATTTTTATCGGTTATGACGCGAGAACCAAATACTACAAGTTGTATACTCCAAGCACCGGCAAAATTCTCATCAGCTAAGATGTCAAATTCGATGAATCAAAAACATGAGATTGTAATGCAAAAGAAGAATGCAGTGGCTCGATATTCGAAGAAGAACAACACAAAGATATTGAAGCTCGTGAGCAAACATCACCCTCGAATGATAATTCCCCTTCAATATCACTGATTTTAGAGTTAGAAGACCCGGTGTCGACTCCTCGAGATGGCCTTCCACTGAACCCTAGAACCCGGTTACTTGTGCTCCCCTCATTGGGTCTATCCTAATGAGGAAAAGTGAATAATATACATCAATGGTGACTTCGTCCTCAACCCGGAAGTGTCCCAATAAAAGAATATTATATACATTGAATTTTACATGAATGAAAATAAAAAACTCTCATCTTACATAAAACCCCCGGCTATTTAAACACGGCGATCCAATATAACATATCCCAGCAACACATAACATCACATATCATCAACGTTAGTAAATACGTGTATCCCAATTGTCGTTGACGTATAACAACGAAACCGGCGATACCCCATATATTACACTTACGGTCGCAGAAAAAAAAGTGAAAACTACAACAATTGAAATCCGCAACATCCTTAGACATCATAAACCCAAAGTATCACATACTTCGGATTTCATGCATAACCATATAAATTCCTTATACATCATAAACCCGGAATATCTCATATTCCGAATTTCATGCCTAACATTATAAACCCCGCATTTTAGTCTCGTTATTGAAAACACTTTTTAATAACAAGTCGGGCAATTCAACAAGATTCCCGACATCCTGATCAAATGCTCGTCGGAAACTTTAGTAGACGGCCGCACCCCCGATACCGTCGACCAAGTGCACTTAGACAGAACACCGCGACCGCGAGCATCCGAACGGATGCTTTAGGCAACACGGTTCTCCTACAGTCACTTGGTCGGGGGTATGAGGCATGGCTATCTAGTAAGGTTACCCGGAGAGTATCCGTGTACACTACATGATTGCGACGGAATTTTGATCCATATCAAAATCCCGTGGCAACCGATCAAATGAGACTAAATTGCTAGGTTTATAAAATTCAAACCAGTTTTCACAAAACCGATTATTGTGGATTCTAAATATTGTATCACATTTTACAGATAGCTAGACGATATTAAATATTTCGATCGAATCAACGAATTCCCAAAATTTCCCAGAGAGCTCAACGCTTGAGCAATTTTAAAAAATACCCAGAACATGCCACAATACCTACGAACCAACCGTAAAAGGCTCGACCCTTGCCTCACTAATGGCGCCGCGGAACCGCCGCCAAAGACATGCTTTGGCCTCGGTTCCGCGGTCATTAAGTCGAGTTAGGGTTTCGTTCTTCTAAAGGGTCCATAGAATTACCTGCATGATTTTTTGAAAATTTTTAAAGTGAAAAAATCCAACATTTGGAAAATTTTCCAGAGAGGGTGCAATATTGGGTATTCGGAGTTCATTCGAGCTTCTAACTTCGCCTAGACCACTCCTAATACTCTAGCTTGGTTCTGATACCACTGTTGGGTTCTTTAGCACGATTATAAGATTTCGGAAGGTATCAACCATTCCATTTTATAAAATTTTGGGATGCTAAGTAACCCTAGGATCTAACTAGAGGATTAGGAGTAAGCTATGCATGTAAACACATTTACACTAAGTGAATAAGGAATACAGCCTTTGTAGACCAGTCCTTCACTTCAATAGCTCCGTGTAGTAGTCTCTTCGCTCCAAGTAGTGATCTCCCGGGCTCACGTTGGACTCCACTAGACGAAATGAACAAGCTTGCTTGAAGTCTTCGAGGCCGAAGATGATTTACGTCGAGGAGACTCTAACTCAAACTACCTCTTCACTAATTGGGAATTAGTGAAGTAAACAAGCTAAGCTAAATGGCTAGTATAGTGTAGGTTGATGAAGTAGGAATTTTGCTCACTTTAGAATATTTTTTCTGACTCACTTTCTTCACCTCAAGAAAATCAAGAGAGCTCAAGGAGATGAAGAAGAAGATGAAAGCAATAATGGAATGGCAACCATGGATAAGAAAGTATCATATACATTCATTGTAGAGACTTAACCATGGTTTTAAATAATGGTTAGGTTAATAAATATCTAAGGTGAGACAAAATTAGTGGACTAAGTTAAGCTTACTACAAGCTTATCCAAGCTTCTTAACCTTGACTATTTTCCATCTAATTTTGCATTTACCTTAAATAAATAAATACCTTTAATTATCTAATGTATGGTGTGAGTCTCATACACCCATGTATGATGTATCATCAATCATGACACAAATAGAAACACAATTAATATATATCACATATATATTAAATGCATAAGTGAGATAAAGAAATTCTTAAGTGAGCTAATATTAGTTAATGTATGTTAATATATCAAATATATAATTATATATTAAATTATTAAATCAACACTTGATTTAATAATCCGGCTATATCACATATAACAGACTAATATCATTTGTATCATCTTATCGAATCAACACTTGATTCAATAACCCGGTTATATCACATATAACCAACCGATATCACATATCGCGAGATTAGAATACGGTATCACATACGCGTATTAATCTCGGTCCCGCACATATCACATATGTACTCCTATTTCGTTTCGCTTGAGCCAGGAAATCTCTGTGTAGGACTCTAAAGACTCGTCAATACGCCGGCAGTAGGTGATGATCATATCAGTCACCCACAAGCCGTCAGCGGTACTAGCTGCACGTAATGGCTACCCGGATATTGAGCGATCAGAAGATTAACAAGCAAGACTGCTCATACTCCTGTAAATCCAATAAGTAACACTACCATACAGTCCGGTCTCATCGTCTGATATGTCGCATATCCAGCCTGGGAGTGGTAAACGTCAGACCCCGATAGCTTGATAAGTCATGCCGATATGAGGCCCATAACGGTTCGAGAAACTACTGATAACACTTACCAGTAAATCTTAGCTACCCTGGCCATGGATTTCCTGTTATGGCCAATCGAGCACAGCGCAACATCAACCCCTAATACCGGGAGAGACGAAATTCCCTCATATTGCTCATTGTCTCCATGTGACTCGGGACTGTACCCAAAACCACATGTTTGCACGTTCTCTTGAACGTGGTAGGGTGGAAATCAAAGCTTAGTGGGAATCACACAAGACTCTATGACGATCTCGGGTCTACAGACTAACCTGTACCAGTATCACTAGAGAACTGCTATTTGACGTGAGGTATAATACCATGTAGGATTTCTCGGCGAGTCCTGTTCAGTGTACTCAGGCTCCACTGAGCATCCATATACAATCTTTGATGTCAAACACCAATGGATGTGGGATCATCCATCGCCCATCATATGGGTCAAGAAACGTTACGCTAGTCTACTCTGGAATATCGATGCCCCGCCTCGATACTCACATGACCAGGAACAATTGAAGGATGTACTTACGGACTACCCTGGCCCCACTAGTATGATCTGCATCATAATCCTGGTAGTCAAGTACACATCCTAAGGGCTTTATCAACATGTAACATAGAGACAATAAGTGTACATGTTAAGATAAAGAGCAACCAGATAGCATACTATCATGTCGAGTAAGAAAGTCCTCCCTATATATGTCCCAGCATCTACTATAATATACATCACATGTACAATAATGGCCTCTAGGGCATACATACAACTAACAATCTCCCACTTTCACTAAGGCCATTTGTTGTAGTATCTCATACCCAACGTCCCATAAAAGTCTCTCTTGGGAAAGGCCTTTGTGAGTGAATCCGCCGTGTTATCCTTCGCGTCAACTCTCCTGACCTTGATCCCTCGGAGATCAACCATCTCCCTGATCAGGTGATACTGCCTTAGAATATGTCTGGATCGCTGATGGGACCGGGGTTCCTAGGCCAAAGCCATAACTACATTGTTGTCACAATAACAGTTATTGGATGTTCAATGGTAGGAACCATGTTCATCTCATGAACAAGAAATATCTAGACAGCCTCTTAGGTAGCATCGTTGGTAGCGATGTATTTAGCCTTTATCATCTACTTTGCTATGGTATCTAGCTTGGAACTCTTCCAACATACCTTCCCTTCACTAAAGGTAAAAACAAAGCCCGAGACTGACTTTTATTCGACCTTATCACTCTGGAAGCTCGAATCGGTAAAGGACTCCCACCGGAGTTCACCGTTACCAAACGCCAAGAACATTTCTTCAGTGCTTCTCAAGCACTTAAGAATGTCCTTCACAGCTACCTAGTGATTTTTCCAAGATCCGATTGATTCCTGATCACTACACCTAGTGAGTTAGCTACATCTGGTCTGGTACATAACATCGCATACATGATAGAGCCTACTTCCGAAGCATAGGGTATCCCTTGCACGCGAGCTCTCTCCAAATCAGTCTTGGAAGACATCTTTTTGGAGAGAGTGATTCCTGAGTAAGTGGGCGAACCACTATGCTTAAAATTTTCCATACTAAACCCCTTTAGTATAGTGTTAATGTACCTGGATTTGGGACACTCCCAACATCCACTTAGATCTATCTCTATAGATCTTAATCCCCAAGATATAGTAGGGATCACCTCAGATCTTTCATGGTGAATCTACGTGATAAGAGGAGCTTGACCGAGTGTAGCATAAGAAACCTTTTTCCTATCAAGAGTATGTCATCTACGTACAATACGAGGAAGACAATCTTACTCTCTACAACTTTCTTGTATATACAAGGTTCATCTACATTTTTGATGAAGTCAAACTCTTTGACTGCCACATCAAAACAGATGTTCCAACTCCGCGATGCCTGCTTCAATCCTTAGATTGATTTAAGCAGTTTGCGCACCTTTCCATTTCTCCCACTGTCCGCGAAGCCCTCTGGCTGTCATATACACGCTCCCTTCTAAATCACCATTTAGAAAAGCGGTTATGACGTCCAACTGACAGATTTCGTAGTATGGTGTGCAGCGATAGCTAGTAGGATCCGGATGGTCTTAAGCATAGTCACTGGAGAAAAGGTTTCATCATAATCCACACCTGATTATATGACGAGAACCTTTTGCTACAAGTCTAGTTTTGAAAGTCTCAACTTTTCCATCTACACCTGGTTTCTTTCTCAAAGAACCACTTGCTCCCGTTGGGTTTAACCCCTTCAGGAGCAACATCCAAAATCCATACTTTGTTGGTGTACATGGATTCCATCTCAGATCGTATTGCATCCAGCCATTTCACAGAGTCCCCACTTGTGATGGCCTGCCCGAAACTGGTTGGGTCATCATCTACCATGATGCAATCCTCGCTCCTACCGTCACTTAGAAAACCGTAGTATCTCTCAGGTGGATGAAGAACCCTACCAGATTCACGGAAAGACCGAGGTTCGTTGGAGGCTATCGAATCCTTTGGTTCCACTAAATTATCAGTCCTAGTTTGTGCAGCTGGAACTTTTCCAGTTCTACCTCATGACCACTAATTTGCTTTTCAAGAAATTCATTTTTCTAAAAAAAATGGCATGCCGAGAAACAAAACAACTTTTGTTCCTCGGTTTAGTAGAAGATAGTCCCTCGCGAATGTTTGGGATATTGATTGATTCGAAAAGTGTGTTTTGTAGTTAACCGCAATCAGAACGGTGTCGCATGTAGCTAGACCGAGGTGAGCACGGGTCGTCCTCAAGGAAACGTTGAATCTTTTACTCTTTCTTTAGATGTGTTGAAAAAGGGGAGAATAAAGAATTTTGTGAAAAGTTTCTAGATCTACTTTAAGCAAGAATGCAAATATATAGATCTAGATTATTTTAGGAATATAGTTAATATAATAAGAGGGCTTGTAGGGTTCGTTAGGATTTAGCAGTTATGGACGATTAATTAAAAGTTACCCTTTTTATCCTTTAATAGATTTAAAACTAGAACGACGGTGATACGTGTAGATTAGGGTTTCTGGAGGGAAAAGGAATCCCACTCTTAATCCTTATCTCGACACGGAACTCTGTTCATATCTATCCTTTACCAAAACAATCATTAAACTAATCTCTAATCGCAGTCGGAACTAACAAAGAATTGTTAGCGCGCCCGATTAGGATGTTAATGATTCTTTTGATAAAGTTCATAAACTTTATAGGACTTAAAAAGGGTTTAGGGATGTTCATCATCCATTAGCCTACCCTAATCCTACGAACCCTAACAAGCGGAGAATTACTCGCGCATGTTAGGAAAAGAAGATGGAAAGACAGAGAGGGTAAACATAATGTAAAATGCAAAAGAATTAAATAAAATAACTACCTTTATAAATCAACTTGAACAATCTACACTTTATTCCGTAGAAAATGATTACAAAACTAGTTGCTTCTCGATATTTCCTAAGGAGGTAAATGAACAGTTGATGATCAGCCTGGATGCGTGAGCGTCTGGGACTTCGTGATCTCTTCGGCTTGATAAATTTTCCAAGAGACTCTCGGTCTTTATTTATAGTGCCAAAGCCAGATCCCAAGCTTCTAAATTAGGGAAAAAGTAGAAAAGATTTTCCCCAAAAATCCTCAGCCTCCATCTTTTCTTAACCGCGGCGGATCCGCGGCATAAAGGGGCCATTACCGCGAATCCGCGGCTTGATGATCACGGACGTCCATCAATTTTCTGGGGATGGCTACTTGTGACATTTGGCGATCCTTGGCACCTTCAGAATTTGGAAATCTTTTCTTTTCTTCTGCCAGAATTGATTCCTTCATTTTGATTTCTTAATTAGGCAGGTTAGCTTTAACAACTTGATTTCCTTGATTTAAGACCTGAAAATTCTGCACAACAACTTAGATAATATTTAGTAGACTTAGTTCTACTAGGATTAGGTCAATAATATTATTTGCATACATTTTCCTACCAAATAATATATCAACACATGGAAAATAGTATTTTTACACATAAACCCTCATATGTATGATATATTATAATAAAGTCCTTTTTTAATATGAAAATGGTAGGAAAAATGTAATACAAATGTGCCGTTTTATCAACTGAACAAATACCCCCAAACTTATCTTTGATTGTTCCAAGCAAACTAGTTTATTCAAGAGGAGAAAAAAGAAAGGAGAAAACTAAGCACACTTTCGTAGGCAAACACGATTGCACTGAGCACGTGCAACAAGCCGTTAAACCTCTAGGTGTCCCTAGTAGGAGGAGTGTTGTCTCCTGAGGGTTTTCAGCGGATTACACCCACAAAATCCAATAACAAAAGAGAGATGGTGAAATTTACATATAAAGATAAGAACCATAAAAGAAAGACTTTGAAAATAAGAGTTTCCAACTACACTAGCTTTTCAGTTGTCATGAGCCTTATCTTAATAGTCATGAAAAAATGTTAGAAATCACATCATCCCTCAATAAAACATCGTCTTTATTTTTCATTCCTACCTTTCATCCAAACATTGATCATATACCCCTACGTGTGTGAAATGGACATCCCTACACTCGGAGAATTCAATTCAAGCTATCATACTCTTGTCCATCTGCCTCAGTACTTTTTAACTTGATGAATATTTAGATTTGCTCACACATTTTCATGCGACCGTTAATACTTCTTGAGGTACTAACCGACCGATTACTTATGTGCTTGCAGATTAGGTGATAATATTTTCCTCGTCTTGCACCACCTAAGGCTTAGCAGTGACTCCCAGACCAGTTGGCCTTAGGGCACTAGGTGAAGAGGCACCCTTGCTATATTTTTTTTATTGCTGCCTTGGCGATACAAAACCAGTGTTCATTTTTTTCCACCATTTTTATATCATTTTTTTCATTCATACTTTGGCTTTTAGACAAGAGCATTTCAAGATATTCTCTACTATCTCGAGTTTCAAGACGTGTGTAAGTGCATATAGTAGGGTATCAACATTCAAATATTTGGCTTTCAGAATAGAAACTATTTTTCAGACTTATTTTTATTCTCAGATTAGTGACTTCTTTCATCTTACTAACCCTTGGGACAACAGCTCATAACTACTTATTACTAGTTCGTTTAAGAAAACTTCTAATTTTCTTGGTTTTCTTAAACTATTCCTATATTTTGGATGTAATTTTTCACTTTCTACTCTTTTGTTATATAAAAAAAAATTTTAATGCCCAGTGTCAAAGATAACTTAGTGAATACAAACCTCCCCCCCAAACCTGTTTTCAGCAGTGTCCTCACTGATGTAGCCTTTTAAGAACATGGACCTGTATACTAAGGGAGAGATATAAGGGGTAAAATAATAGTTAAATGAAAAATTCCCCCAAACTTATTCTTTGACACGCACAGATATTCAATCAAATCCATTTTTACTCACCTCCATTCTTAAAATGAGAAAATGTTACAAAAACATGGAGGTGAGACGGAGGAAATTTAGTTTTGATAAAGCGGCTCCTGTAAAAACAGGAGCTCCTCCGCGGGGTCAGCAGAAAAATACGGTTTTGATCTATGCCCATTTACTTTTAAAATTGAACCGTTTTTCAAATTTTCGACTTCAACTGCCCCGTGCGGGTGTACATACCGCACCACAAAATGTCCTTTCCAACGAGATTTAAGCTTACCCGGATGAAGATGGAGACGGGAATCGTAAAGAAGGACTTGTTGCCCCGATGTGAAGGTTTTTCTAAAAAGATTTTTATCGTGGAACACTTTAGTCCTGTTCTTTACTATTACCGCATTATCGTAAGCTTCATCGCGGAGTTCGCTTAGCTCATTTAACTGCAGCTTCCGATAGCTGCCTGCACGATCAAGATCAAAATTAAGCTCTTTAATAGCCCACATAGCTTTATGTTCGATCTCGGCGGGAAGGTGGCATGCCTTCCCAAACACAAGGCGGTATGGAGACATACCAAGATCGGTCTTATAAGCGGTGCGGAATACCCAAAGAGTATCCGTCAATTTGGTTGACCAATCTTTACGGTTCTTAGAAACCGTCTTCTCCAATATCTGTTTGATCTGCCTATTTGAGATCTCAGCCTGCCCGCTTGTTTGGGGATGATAGGGCGTAGAAAGCTTGTGAGTGATTGAATATTTCCGCATCAAGGCCTCGAAAGACCTATTGCAGAAATGTGTCCCGTTGTCGCTAATGATAGCGCGAGGGTGTCCGAATCGCGAAAAGATATTTTCTTTAAGGAACTTAATGACAACCTTGTTGTTATTAGTGCGACACGGTATAGCTTCCACCCATTTTGAGACATAATCAACCGCTAACAAGATATATAGATTCCCAAAGGAGTTGGGAAAAGGGCCCATAAAATCAATACCCCAAACATCAAATATTTCCACAACCAATATAGGTTGGAGCGGTATCTCGTTCCTTCGTGAAATCCGACCCAAATGCTGACATCGCGGACAAGTTTTGCAATGTTCAAATGCATCTTTAAATAATGTTGGCCAATAAAAGCCACATTGCAAAACTTTCTCCGCTGTTTTCCGAGGTCCAAAATGACCGCTGCATGCCTGATCATGACAAAATGATAACACACTCTTGAATTCATCGTTCGGGACACACCTGCGAATGATTTGATCGGAACAATACTTGAATAGATAAGGTTCATCCCAGTAAAAATATTTTACTTGGGATAGAAATCGAAGTTTGTCTTGTTTCGACCAATCACTAGGAATAAGTCCCGTCGCAAGATAGTTCACGATATCCACGAACCAAGGTTCGTAGGATACATTCAAGAGCTGTTCGTCAGGAAATGAGTCATTTATCGGCACGGTCATAGTTGACGAAGAAGTGATGCGTGAAAGATGGTCGGCTACAACGTTTTCACATCCACTCTTGTCTTTGATGACAAGATCAAATTCTTGTAACAATAGGATCCAACGTATTAGCCTGGCCTTCGCATCCTTCTTCGTTAAAAGATGTCGTAGGGCGGAGTGATCTGTGTAAACCACAATAGGCGAACCAATCAAGTAGGGCCTGAATTTCTCTAATGCAAATACAACTGCCAAGAGTTCTTTCTCGGTAGTTGTGTAATTTATTTGTGCATCATTCAAGGTCCTACTTGCATAGTAAATTACATGTGGCATCTTATCAATATGTTGTCCTAAGACAACACCAATAGCAAAATCTGATGCGTCACACATAAGCTCGAACGGGTGGTTCCAATCCGGAGATGATAGAACGAGGGCTGTAGTGAGTGATTCTTTAAGCGATTCAAAAGCAGCCTCACAATCCGAATCGAAGTGAAAAGTAGTGTCCTTGGCCAATAGAAGGGTTAAGGGTCTAGCAATTTTGCTAAAGTCCTTAATAAATCTCCTATAAAATCCTGCATGACCAAGGAAGGATCGTATATCTTTGACGCAGTTAGGACGAGGGAGGTTTTGAATGACATCTATTTTAGCTCTGTCAACCTCAATGCCTTTTCGTGAAATTATATGTCCAAGTACAATACCTTCTTGGACCATAAAATGGCATTTTTCCTAATTCAAAGTCAAGTTCTTATCCTTACAGCGGGTAAGAACTGCGTCAAGATTACGAAGGCAGTCCTCAAAGGAGTCCCCAAAAATGGAGAAATCGTCCAAAAAAATTTCTAGAAAATTTTCCACCATATCTGAAAATATCCCCATCATGCACCGCTGAAATGTAGCGGGAGCGTTGCATAACCCAAAGGGCATGCGTCTATAAGCAAAAGTTCCGAAAGGACAAGTAAAAGTGGTTTTATCTTGATCCTTTTCGGCGATGGGGACCTGGTTATAGCCAGAGTATTTGTCCAAGAAACAGTAGTAATCGTGTCCAGCTAATCGTTCTAACATCTGGTCAATGAAAGGTAGAGGGAAGTGATCTTTCCTCGTCGCGGTATTGAGTTTCCTGTAATCAATACATACGCGCCACCCAGTTTGGATGCGTGTTTGGATTAACTCATTAGCCTCATTAGTGATGACCGTGATGCCAGACTTTTTAGGGACCACATGAATTGGACTTACCCATTGGCTATCAGATATGGGGTAAATTATTCCACTATCAAGGCATTTGACGATTTCTTTCTTTACCGCCTCCTTCATAACGGGATTTAACCGTCTTTGTGGGTCTCGGGTTGGTTTGGCTTCATCCATCAGATGTATGTTATGTTCAACAATTAAGGGACTAATCCCTTTGATGTCGGCCATCGTCCAACCAAATGCTTGCCGATTCGATCTCAACACTGCCAAAAGTGCATTCTCTTGCTCTAAGGCTAGAGAAGCGGAAATAATCACTAGCAAAGTCTCATTTTCTTCTAAATATGCATATTTAAGATGAGAAGGTAGAGGTTTGAGATCAAGAATTGGCGGAGAGACAATAGAAGGTGGGGTAAGCGAATGATATTCGGACTCCTGAAAAGGTTCAAAACTTGCATAAGATATTGACTCGGAAAGTGCAGCTGACTTTTGCAACGAGTCAACGGGTTCAATCTCAAGGTCGGACTCATTGAACATATCCTCACTGTGAAGTGGTGCAAGATCAAACGATGTCTCATTAGTGTTGTTGAGAACATCAAAGCAAAGTTCCTCATCCATGCAGCTTTCGGAAGCTATCTCGTGGATGGAACAAACATCCAGCAAATGAGCAGGTTCTGATGGCTGACTTCCTAGCTTGTAAATATTAAGCTCAATTGTCATTTTCTCGAAGGATAAGTTCATAGAACCGTTACGACAATTAATTACAGCGTTAGAAGTTGCTAGGAAGGGTCGACCAAGTATCACCGGAATTTGATTGTGTGGGTTTGCTACAGGTTGTGTATCTAAATCAATAAAGTCCACGGGAAATATGAATTCCCCGACTTTAATTAACACATCCTCTAGTTCACCCCGAGGTTTGGTGATAGATCGGTCTGCCATCTGGAGAGTACAATGGGCAGGTTTTAACTCTCCAATTCCTAACTGCTCGTATACTGAATAAGGAAGCAAGTTGACGCTAGCGCCTAGATTGAGTAAAGCACGATTAATATTTTTACCCCCAATAGAAATAGAGATTGTAGGACAGCCAGGGTCCTTACGTTTCTTTGGTATTTGTTGGGTAAAAGCTGTGCTAACATTACTCGTCATGAAAACCTTTTTAGGCACTTGAGTTTTTCTCTTCCTAGTGCACTAGTCTTTAAGGATTCTTGCATAAGATGGGACTTGTTGAATAGCATCTAGGAGAGGAATATTCACGCTAACTTGCTTAAACATTTCCACAATCATCTCCATTTTCGGGTTAGGTATGTTGGCCCTTAATCGGTTTGGAAATAGAGCTCGATCAATAAGTTTTGGGTCCAACGTTTGTGGAGAAGACTGTGGCGACGGATTCGATCCCAAAATTGGAGTGGGAATCGACTTAGATAGATTTGGCGAAATGTTCGAGCCTTGGGGAAAACGGAGAATAGACTCGGATGAAGGTGGAAGACTAGACGAATTAGGGGAATAAGAAGAAGCTGGGGTATCAATGGTGTCACTAACATCAAATTGCTCACCCACTCGGTTATTCAGCACTCTCCCCGATCTCAACGTAGTAATGGCATTCACATTATAATTTTGTGAATGGTCAGGATTCGGTAGGGGTTGAGATGGGAGTTTCCTTTTTTCTCTCGCACTCATTGCGGAGTTTAACTGTGCGATTTGGTTTCCTAATGATTTAATACTCTCACCATGGGAGGTGGAGTTTTTCGTTATGGTATCAATAGAAGACTTCATCTCAGCCGACAATTGCATGGATTGTTTCATGAACATATTTAAAGTTTGTGCAAGTGAGTTGTCAGTACCGGCCACTTGTGGTGTAGAAATGTTGGCCGGATTTTGGAAATTCTGTGACTGAAAGGGGGGCTGATTCTGTGGTTGTGGTTGCTGTGGAGGAGGTCTTTGATAGTTGCTTTGTTGGTTTTGATTCCAAGCAAAGTTAGGATAATTCCTCCATCCTTGATTGTACGTGGAAGAATAAGGGTCGTTTCTAGGTCGCTGCTGAAAAGCAGCATTAGCTTGAATTGAAGCATTCATAGGACATTCTTCCGTTAAGTGTGAAGGATCCGAACAGCAACCACAGACGGTCTTAGGAAACGTAACCTGATTTAGGGAGACTGATGAGAATCTGTTCTCAATAGCGTCGAGTTTTTTCTGCATCGCTGTCATTTCGGCTTTTACTGCGATGGAAATATCGAGCTGGTGAACACCTCCCCTAGATGATGGTGGTCTTACGCTTTCCCACTGCAAAGTGTGTTCAGCGAGGTCTTCCAGATACTTCCAAGCTTCACCGTCATCTTTAGACATAAAATTGCATTGACACATTGTTTCAAGCATCTGCTTTGTCGCTGGATTAATGCCCTCATATATAATCCGACATAAATCCCATCTATTGATTCCATAATGAGGACATTGGACAAGCAGATCTTTGAAACATTCAAAGCACTTCCAAAATGGTTCATTGGGAAGCTGGGTGAACTGGTTGATTTCACTCCTAACACGTGCAGTCTTATGGTTTGGGTAAAACTTCTTAAGAAACGCTATGACGAATTCATCCCAATTAGTGATAGAGTGTGCGGCATATTGTAAAGCCATTTTTCTGCCAAGTCGCACAGTGTGAATGGGAGAAGACGTAAGCGCATAGCATCTAAAGTCAATTGTGAAGTACCCATCATTGCGCATACGTTTTCGAATTTGGTGATGAAAACGTATGCGTCTTCCGACTCAAGCTTGTGAAATTTGGGCAGCAGATTGATGTAGTGGGGTTTAATTTCGAAATTATCCCTGTTAGGTGGTGGAAGAAATAGACAAGTAGGAAGGGGACCACGGATGGGATAGCATCTCTCTTGGAGAGAGATGCGCGGCGGATTCTGCGCACCTTCGGGCGGTGGCAGCGTGGTGTTATAATTTGATGGAGTGCCGTCCATCTCGGTCGATGTGGTGTGTGGTGGGGGAAAAGAAGATGAAGAAGTACCGACTTCGGCGTCGATAGCAGGAATGCGGACAAGACGGGCACTAGGATCCCGTGTCCAACCGAGCATGCACTAAGCGGGTTTAGTGCAAATGGCAGCGTGTGTGTGATTTTAAAATTGGTTTGTTTTGAAAAAAGTGGGACTCAAGACAAATCACTCTAAAATGCACAAGCAACCCTAGAACTAAGGTCACCTAGGTCCAGTTTCTAGATCGCTCCTAGACTTCCAAAGGACAAGCCGTAGGATCAATCCTCTACCGCCTCCGTACTACCCTTGTAGCCAGGTAAGTGCCAGGTAAGTGGGAAGGAACCACAGTAGTGGGCCTAATTAAAAACCACTAGCCTTTGACACACTTTCCTAGGCACTACAAAAGTAATGCGGATAAACGATAGATTACCCACGACCTTCCTCTGTCCTTATTGAGCGCGACAGTCCTTAGAGTCTGGTCTAGATATTTTTTAAATTAATGAAGGGTTGATCTAGATGCTCGGTTTGTGATTTGTGGGGCTTAGGAAGAGTGATGAAATCCCTACCTAATCTTGATTTGGTCTTTGCCCCTTAAAATCCGTATTAAAATATGCAAAACAAAACCAATCACAAAACTTTTGCAAAAAGATTTTTGAGCGGCGCTATTTTGCAAAGAATCCTGCAGAAGATAGATTTTATTGGATTTGAGAGGAGAGAGAAGGAGTTGAGAATCTTACCAGAGAGTTCTGTAGCCCTAATCCCTCTAACCTGCCGCGATTCCACCGCCGGAAGCCCCTTTGTGCCGCGGTTCCGCCGCGAGGTGGATGGATTGGTTGATGAAATTTTTTCTGTGGCCTCCTTTGCTCCTCTGGATCTCTAATAATGTCTTTGTCTTCTGTTTTCCTCAATTCTGTGATTCCAGATTTCCTTGCAAAATTCACGCACAAATCGTTAAATATGCAATTTGCAGTTTTGTGTTAATAATGATATAAATTGTCTAAGAATTCAACACAAATAGTAAGAATAAAAAATTATGCATGTATCCCCGGCAGCGGCGCCATTTGATTGATTCGAAAAGTGTGTTTTGTAGTTAACCGCAATCAGAACGGTGTCACATGTAGCTAGACCGAGATGAGTATGGGTCGTCCTCAGGGAAACATTGAATCTTTTACTCTTTCTTTAGATGTGTTGAAAAAGGGGAGAATAAAGAATTTTGTGAAAAGTTTCTAGATCTACTTTAAGCAAGAATGCAAATATATAGATCTAGATTATTTTAGGAATATAGTTAATATAATAAGAGGGCTTATAGGGTTCGTTAGGATTTAACAGTTATGGATGATTAATTAAAAGTTACCCTTTTTATTCTTTAATAGATTTAAAACTAGAACGACGGTGATGCGTGTAGATTAGGGTTTCTGGAGGGAAAAGGAATCCCACTCTTAACCTTTATCTCGACACGGAACTCCATTCATATCTAGCCTTTACCAAAACAATCATTAAACTAATCTCTAATCGCGGTCGGAACTAACAAAGAATTGTTAGCGCGCCCGATTAGAATGTTAATGATTCTTTTGATAAAGTTCATAAACTTTATAAGACTTAAAAAGGGTTTAGGGATGTTCATCATCCATTAGCCTACCCTAATCCTACGAACCCTAACAAGTAGAGAATTACTCGCGCATGTTGGGAAAAGAAGATGGAAAGACAGAGAGGGTAAACATAATGTAAAATGCAAAAGAATTAAATAAAATAACTACCTTTATTAATCAACTTGAACAATCTACACTTTATTCCGTAGAAAATGATTACAAAACTAGTTGCTTCTCGATCTTTCCTAAGGAGGTAGACGAATAGTTGATGATCAGCTTGGATGCGTGAGCGTCTGGGACTTCGTAATCTCGTCGGCTTGATAAATTTTCCAAGAGGCTCTCGGTCTTTATTTATAGTGTCAAAGCCAGATCCCAAGCTTCTAAATTAGGGAAAAAGTAGAAAAGATTTTCCCCAAAAATCCTCAGCCTCCATCTCTTCTTAACCGCGGCGGATCCGCGGCATAAAGGGGCTATTGCCGCGGATCCGCGGCTTGATGATCACGGACGTCCATCAATTTTCTGGGGATGGCTACTTGTGACATTTGGCGATCCTTGGCACCTTCAGAATTTGGAAATCTTTTCTTTTCTTCTGCCAGAATTGATTCCTTCATTTTGATTTCTTAATTAGGCAGGTTAGCTTTAACAACTTGATTTCCTTGATTTAAGACATGAAAATTCTGCACAACAACTTAGATAATATTTAGTAGACTTAGTTCTACTAGGATTAGGTCAATAATATTATTTGCATACATTTTCCTACCAAATAATATATCAACACATGGAAAATAGTATTTTTACACATAAACCCTCATATGTATGATATATTATAATAAAGTCCTTTTTTAATATGAAAATGGTAGGAAAAATGTAATACAAATGTGCCGTTTTATCAACTGAACAGATATCCAACAAACTTCCAGAACTGACCTTGCCTCGAGTTTTTCCGGATTTTGTTTTTTAATATCGGCCGGACAACCCCATACCTTAACTCGTTTAAGACATGGTCTCTTCCCATACCATATCGCATATGGAGTGGTAAGCACTGATTTGGTTGGAACCATATTCAAATAGGAATGCTGCTTCTCAAGTGCATAACTCCAAAAGGAAACAGGCAACTCAGCAGTACTCATCATAGAGCACACCATATCTAATAGGGTGTGATTCCTCCGCCTCGATACACCGTTGTGCTGTGGTGTACACGGAGGAGTAAGCTGAGAGAGAATCCTATTCTCTTTTAGATAATCCAGGAACTCTGTGGCCTAAGTATTCTCCTCCTTGATCAAATCGAAGGACTTTCATACTTTTACCCGTCTGGTTCTCAACTTCATGCTTATATTCTTTGAATTTCTCAAAAGATTAAGACTTGTGTTTCAACAGGAACACATGTCTGAATCTTGAGAGATGGTTAGTGAATATAACGAAGTACGAGGAACCAACTTTGGCATGTGTAGACGTGGGACCGCATACATCACCATGTATCAGTCCTAAGAGTTCAGTAACTCTTTCTTCGTTTCCAGTAAACGGAGTATTAGTCATTTTACCTTTGAGACATGACTGGCAAGTTGAATAAGATGAAAATTCGAATAGATTCAAATATCCATCCTTATGTAATTTGGCCAGTCGTGTCGCATTGATATGACCTAGTCTACAATACCACAAGAAGGACTCGTTCATTTCTGAATTATTCCTCTTGTGTGTGTTCTGTATACTTAGAACTGTGGTTTGATTTAGAACGCTTATGCTATTACATAACGTGCCTGATCCAATCAACTCTTGATTAAGGAAAATGTTCATAACATTATCCTGTAATACAAAATTATATCCTTCTTTAACTTAATAAAGAAACTAATGTAATGTTGTATATCAGGTTCGGCATGTAATGACATTTGTTCAGAATCAATGTGTTTACCATTTGGTAATACAAGGTGATATTTGCTAACTGACTTGGCTGCAACAATTGCACCATTCCCTACACTTAGAGATATATCACCCAATCCCAGTTATCTGCCGTTCCGTAGCCCATGTAATAGATTACATATGTGGGATCCTGATCTGGTATCTAATACCCAGGACATAGAGTATACTGAGAAAACAGTTCTTGGTAACTGTAATACCCAGCCCCTTTTTATACCAATATCTATATTTCTCTTTAACTTATAAATTTTTATTTTATTTATTTACTTTAAAACCACATTAAACCCAAACCACCATATAATTCCCTCAGCCCATTTCTTTTATTCATTTTAATTATACCCAGCCCAAACACTAAAACCACCATATATATTCTCCTCATCCCATTTTCTTTTTCCAAATAAAAACCCCTAGCCCATTCCCTATTTTATTTCTTCCGGCCTTTCCCCATCTCCTCGGCCCATCCCTTTTCCCCAAATTAATTAATTAAACTCTTTCCTTAAAGCCCAGCAGCCCAGCCCTCCTTTTCCTTTCTCTTATAATTCTATTTATTTTATTTTAACCCCGGCCCACTCCCTCTCAGCCCAACGCTTTCCTCCTTTCACCGCGCCCGCTTCACCAACCCGACCCGCAGCTGCAAGACCCGACCCGCTTCGCATCCTTCTCCCCACGTTTCCTTTTTCCCGCTCGAATCTTCCCGTTCCACCTCCGTCGCCCACGCCTATGCCCACGCTCGCTCCATGCCCGCTCCTCGCGCCCACGACACGCACGTTTCCCCTACGACCCGCTCCCCAACGGTCCGCTCCTCATTCTCCCTCACACCCTCGAACTCACCATCTCTCTCCCTCGTTCTCCTTTCTCCTCCTCTTCCCGCTCCCTCTCCCGACCCACGCCCACATCACACCGTCGCCGCGCTCGCCTCGCCACCATCGCCGGCATCGCTCCTCTCTCCTCCCTCCTCTGTCCAAAAACCCCGAGCTCCCTCTTCTTTCCTCCTCCCTGCACCCATCACCGGCCACCCTAACCCATTGCATCCCCGCCGAACTCCCCCTCGTCACCGCCCTCATCTCCTCACCTCACCACTCCTATTCACCCCAACGCCTACACCACCAAGCTCCTCCTCCGACAACCACTCTCTATACCCCTCTCATTTTTCCCTCGCTCCAACCTCTGTCCCCTTGCCGACCCCTTCCTCACCGCCGCCGACTACCACCGAGCCTCACCCTCGCAGCCCCGACCTCGTCATCGTCGTCGACGCCCTCTGCAACTTCTCCCTCTCTCTGTGTTTCCCTCTACCTCTCTCTCAAACTCTCTGTCTCTCTCTTTCTCACTCTCTCTCTCTCTAATTCTTTCTCTCTGTTCTCTCTCTCTCTCTCTCTCTCTCTCTACACTTCTCTCTCTCTCGCCTCGTCTCACCCAATGCCCTAGCCGCAACAGCCCGTCACCAAGCTCAAGCCAAGCCCAAGCCTAGCCGAGACTCGTCGTGTGCTTGCTACTCCGTGCCTGTGCCGTGTCACTACTGCCTTCGCTGCCGTGCCATCAATTCATCGTTTCCAGGTAAGTACTCTTACTTGCTTACATGCTAATTTATTGGTGTTACGAGCTAAAATCGTATAAATTCCATATTCACAATACCCGATAGATTATATAACATACCTGTTCGATGCATGATCCCAATGAGATTATTCATCTATTTTGACGGAACGGGATTGTTTATGTTGGCCCATGTAGTGACGAACATCTTGTATAAGTTTCACTGGAAAATACGACTGTTAAAAACTAAAATGAATACCCCCAAATATACCCGTAAAACTAGAAATTTCCCGTATCTGAAAATTATTAAAATTACCATAAATTATGTACATATTGGAATGATGCGTTCGAGGGCATAAATCGAAGCCGACTCGACGAACTATAACCCTATGCAAGTTTCTAATGATTTCTATACTTAAATTGTGACAATATTTGGATCGGAGTGCGACTCTGGACTGCAGTCCAGAGCGACTCTAATTACTATTTACTGTCCCGTAATGTGTGCCACCTTTTTTTCTGAACTCGTATGTTGCGGAACTCCATTTTTTATTAAAGGTGAATCTGTTAGCTAGATAACACAAGTGGTTTCATTCCGTTTCATCGTCGTTTGCTATTTAATCTGTAATTTAAAAGATGGGGACGTATAACAGTCCTGACAGAATCAGAATTGACATACTAGTATTGAACAGTGTATAACTCCTGACGTGCAGACGCGATTGAGGATCCGTCTATTGCGTTGAATACCCTACTGAAAACCCTAGATATCAGTCAACTGTAGCATTGCTAAATTCTGAACCCTACTGGGGTTAAAATGCGTTGCGAAACGGACTTCCGATTCTGAAACCGGATTTCCAGCCGTGAACGCTTAAAATGAAATGGCCATAACTAGTGATCCTGAAACCCGATTGACGTGAAACCAAACTCGCTGGATAGATAATCAAACATACTATTTAATCCCCATTTATCATTTCGCTAAAATGTACACGTGTGATTTATGATAAATTATGCAAGGAGTAGAATACTTATTTATGACATCTTAATCATGCTTTACATACTGTTTACTCATCATATCATACATATGTCATTGCATTGATAACCTAGTGATCATGCGCATTACCCAGTGTTAGGTACTAGTAATGATTGTGGCAAGTACGTCAGTGTTCGTGCATGAGTGAATAAGTGAAAGTGACACGTACTTGTACACAATCAGTGAACCCTTTTATTCTATTGCATTGTCGACGTCTGTGGGACGCGTGTACGTGTGAGTATAAGTGGTATGGGACATTTATGGAAGCTCTTACATGGGTGTCACAGATAAGGCACCAGACACTGTCATTTATCTTGGGTATTAGTCGGGACGTGCTTGATGGAAATCCTGTCTCCAGTTCTCGCGCAGACTTGTCATGGACCGACTGGTATTTGAGGTTATGTTTAGCGTTTGATGTAGACCACGGGGTGTGGGGTAGTTTGAGTGTGAGTTCAACAGAATCTCGGGAGTCCCATGCCGGCTTATATATATGGAGATATATGGAGATTTACAGGATACATGATTATTACCGTGAGTTACATTTTGGGCCCGTGGTCTCTTACCCTTGGGTCCTACCCTTGGGTGGAGGACACTCGCGAGTGGTTGACTCTCACACTTGGACCGACGATAGGCTTAGTGACCTGTACAGTGAGACTTAGAGACTGATAGGGATAATGGCATTGATATACATTTCTTACGGTGTTGACATACCTGGCATACTATATTACTGCTTTACTGTTCACCTGATCTACTAGACACTGCATTGGTTACTCCATGTTCATATATTTACTGTATTGGTTTACGGTTACATATCTATTATCACTGTTCGAGTTGCCACTTGCATCTATATATATTTTGCTATTGTGTCGCTCTGACGACCTGAGTATGCATGCTCAGAGTGAGGAGTGGATCTAGCCTGGACCAGGACTAGACGTTCTTCGCGGACATCTTGATCAGCTATCCAGAGTTATACTCTTTTTACCTCCATCAGGTCAGTTCTTGTATTTGTTTTGTTTCAGTTACTGTATTTCTCATTACCTGCGCATTGTTTACTGATTACCATGTAGAGCTAGAAGCCGAAGTGTGACTACGGCAGGATAATTCCTTGACCGTAGGAGCATGGCTGGCCTTGTCAACCCCGCGTATTCCGTATTTTGGGAAGCGGGGCGTGACATGGTTTTGTTGGTATTAGAGCCAGGTTTTGCTTCGATTGGGATTGCAGTTTTCCGTGTAGAGCTTGACAATCTAAGACATTCCTCGGTCTAGGTTGTAAACTTATCATTCTTGATCCATATTCACATTGTGTGTTCTGCTATTCATTCGCTAGGGTTTCAGGTAACTTGGCAA